>JAWNNX010000026.1:450000-1806112 GCA_035044505.1 Zaprionus lineosus
TCGCCTCATCAATGAACGGCCGCTTCTCGGCCTCGGACAGATCCTTCCACTGCGCCCCAAGCCGCTTCGATATCTCCGAGTTGTGCATCTTTGGATTGTCTGAGGCCATCTTGCGCCGCTGACCCCTCGACCATACCATGAATGCGTTCATTGGTCGCTTCACCCGATCCGCGTGCTGCTGGTTCTTGTTTGCGGTACCATTGTTGTTGTTGTTGTTATTGTTGCTGTTGGTCATACTGCTGAGAGCGCTGCCCGCGCCCATCAGCGCCGGATGCTGCTGCTGGGGATGCGAATGCGATTGCTGCTGCTGTTGCTGGTGATGACTGACGGGCGAAGTCATGTGATGGCTACCAATGCTGCTCTGTGTGGGACTCAGCTCGCTGGAGCTGTGCAGCGGGGAGCTCTGTTGCTGCTGTTGCTGCTGCTGCTGCTGTTGTTGCTGGGTGCCACCGTTCAAGGTATTGGCGATACTAGACTGCAGTGAACTGAGCGGATTTGGACTTTGGCTGGCGGCAATGTGGGTGCTCATGTGGTGCTGATGATGGTGATGGTTGTGCTGCGACAGCTGCGAGTGGGTCAGATGTGGCTGGCCGAGATTCATGAGCGGCGCCAGCGCCGAATACGATGAGGCAGCATGGGCATGGCTGTGCATCGCGGCGCTCGTGTGCAGCGGCGGCATTGTGCCATGCAGAATACCGCCCTTCATGTCCGGCTCCATGGTCAGCATTCTGCTGAGGAAACTCTTGCCGCTCCTTTGTGTGTTGCGTAAGTGCAAATAATTGGACTCAACTCAAGACGCACGCCTTGGGTGGATGAAAACCATAAAGCACTGATCCAGAATCAGCGCCAGATACTTTGCCCCCAGGAGATGTAGCGAATCGCCTTGGAGGTTCTGTTCGGAGTCTTCTCCTCCGAATGGGACGCTGCTTGCACCTGTAGATATCCAATGAACTCGCAGATGCTTCCTGCGAATCACCTCCAGACTTGTTTATTGATCGTCGATGAAATCGCAGATTCACTTTGATTAGCTTGTTATAACGGTATGTTGGTGCGTTGGCTTAGCTTATAGATATTTGTGTGGAGATTATTCCCTGGATTGATTTAGATTTTGTTTTAATTTCTAGGATTTTTCGTTTGAACATTTCGTTTGGAAACCATTGTACACTTGTTGGGAAATTTTCTGAATGCTTTCTCTTTTTGTGTTGGGTTGTGGTTTTTATTGAGACACAAATAAATGAAAATTAATTTATATCTTTTTCTGCTTAGCAACTTTAAGCAAACGTTGACACTTGATTTCTTTGTTATTTGAAACGCGACGCGAAAAATTTAAAAAATCTTCAATTTTATAGTTTGCGTTGTTTGTGTGTGTGTGAGTGTGTTTGTGTGCGGGGCTGAGTCTGTGGTCTTGTAAATGTTTGTTTTTCTTGATTTTTGATAACTTTTTATTATTTGAATTTTTTGGCAAAAATTCCCAGCGCGATTCGAAATACCTCCACACTACGCGGAATTGAGCACCTTTCTGTTCCGCCGTGGAGCGTGCGGACAGCAGCGAAACCTGTTCAGGCGATGACGAACGGCGTTGGCGAAGCGAATGTGAAGCCGAGAGGAAGGTTCGTAGAGTTTGTTTCGGTGAGAGGTACGAGGGCTACTGTGGTGGAGTGTCGACTGTCGACTGTCGAGTGTCGAGTGTCGAGCGTCGAGCGTCGAGTGGCGCGTATTTCGAATTCGTTCGTTCGTTGCGTGCGCGTGTGCTGACGACAGCGAATACAAGAGACGAATGAGAGACTGACTGGCAAGCGGTTGAGACTGAGGCTATGCTGCGAGCGTAGCGTACACGCATACACCAACAGGGTGGCTAGTCAAACTGGTCTGATGCGTGCTTGTGTGTGCCGGTGTGCGCGTGTGTGTGTGTGTGTGTGTGACTGCATTCGCAAACCAGTTTCCACAGCTGGCAGGCGTGAGTGTGAGAGTGAGACAACGGTAGTGGCTTGTGTTCACGCTAATAAATCAAATAAACGCTTCGCTCTTACACGATGTGTGTGTGTTGGTAGCGTGTTCACTGCTTACCATGGATTTTGCGCAGCTCATAGCGCCAATCAACGATGCGCGCAAGCAAGAGGGCGATATGCGCGCCATCTGCTCGCACCACATATCGATCGATGTCGCTGTCGCTGCTGCCACTGAGTTGCCATAAAAATGTCGTCGCCGTGCAGCTAGCCAGTCTGCTTTTATGGCATGCGATGTTGCCAGTTTTCAACATGAGCAACAGCAGTTTTAAGTCAAAGTCTAGCGGAATTTCTGTGCTTCTCGGACGCTTTAAATATGGCGACCACGCCATGAGCAACGGTAACGGCAACGGCAACGGCAACGACAACGGTAGCGGCAAAGGCAACAGCAACAGCAACAGCAACGACAGCGACAACAGCAACGACAACGGTAGAGGGCACCAGGAACAAGGAGAGAACAACCAGGTACTGGGTACCGGGCAGTCGAGCCACCCGGAATGGGGTTGGCTGGGTGGACACTGGCAGTGCAGTGTCAGCGGCGTATTTACCGTTAGCGCTTCTCACGCGCATAGTTTGAATTCTTTTACTCTTTTATTCCTCGTAGTTTTTTTGTACTATCTTCTCTCTCTCTTCTTATTAACCTAATGGGTTTGCCAAGGTAGCAGCCGAGCAACCGAGCAACCGAGCAGCCAAGCAGCCGCAGCTGCGAGCAAAAAAAAAATGTTCTAAATAATCGCAAGGCAGTCGCCGACAGCTGGCAAATGTATTAAGCAAGTGCTGCCAAGTGCACTGCAGTAACTGAAATAGTAACTATGACTGTGTGTGTGTGTGTGTGTGTGTGTGTGTGCGAGGGTGTGCGTGTGTGTGTGCGTGTGTGTGAGTGTGTGTGGATAAGTGTGTGTGGGACTTTGATGCGGTTTGGCATCCTTTTTGGATGGAAGATACTGGCACTGTTGTTTTTGTTGTTGATGTTGTTCTTGTTGTAATTATAGTTGCACATGTGAATAGGCAACAACCGCATTGTCTTGCACCGCAGGCATCTGCGTGGTTTTCGGCGCGCTTCATTTCCCCCCCTTTTCCACCCACCTACCCAATCAACTTAGTCCCCTCCAAGCTCCCCACTAACGAATATTACACATTTGAGTAATTTTTCGGCAATTTCGTCCGCATTTCATTTGCGGAAAGTAATGGATCCCTCCTCGAAACGAGGGTCTGCACGGGATTCTCATGGCCGCTGTTGGTGGGCTTATTTCTGACTGTTTCGCTCCCTAATGAGGTAGAGCTAATGGATCCAAACCAACAGCATTCCAATGGTCTGATTCATCCTCAGGTGCAACACCACAAGTATCGCTTACCCTACTTAAAGTGCCACAAAATTGCGAAGAGAAGTCCTACACCAGTGGAGCGGTATGCCCAAGCCTGTAGTAACTGCTACTATTATTAGTATATTAGTAACTCACTTTACTCACTTTACCAAACCATATTTAATTTACACTCGAGTACCTACGATCTACTTTGATACACAAGAAACGTAAAACATATCTTTGGATGACAAAGTATAACTTAACTTTGACTTTATTTATTTTTTTTTAATTAATTATTTAATTTAATTATTTATTATTTTGTGTATTAAAAATTATTACATATTTGGTACATTACACAATACATATTTTCAAAATTAACATAAAAATTATAGAAAAACAGTTTAAAATATTTAACCACATTTTTAGAGATACCCAAGTAGTCCTTACATTCAGAAATCCTAACCCTAAGACTGTCAATTCTTTCCAATACACAAAGTTATCCAAAACTCTATATATAAATTTTTATCATAGAATATTTAATAAATATTAAATAACTTGTAAAACAAATTTAAATACTAATAATTATACTCTCCCTTATATATGTATATATATATTATTATAAATAACACTCGTTATGCATCAATGTGAGCACGAAATGATTTATTAATTTATAAACATAAAATAAATATTGAGCTTGTCATGAACCTTTGATTTAAATGGCGCTTAATTTCAGATTAAAATCAAACTTTTTATTCCCCGAAATACAAATATCATTGACGGAGTTCGGCACACGTTTTTAAGATATAAGTGAACTAGTTCCAATCTCGAACCCAGACACAATACGATGAGAAGAAGGTAATACAGTGCGTAGGCAAATTATTGGTCAATTAGAAATGTTTTCTCAATAGAAATAAAGGAAACCCCAACAGAAAGCCCTCAGTGACTGACCTACAACAAAGCATAGAAGCCCAGGGAAAAGCCTCTTGCAAAGCAGTGCAAAAAAATAAAAGATCTGAATACTTGTATTTGTTGTTATTATTATTATTATTATTGTTGTTGTTGTTGTTGTTGTGTATTATTATCGTATATTTCTGCAGCCATTCGATGCTTTTGGCGGGGGGAATTCGAAAAATAAAAGAAGAGAATAAGAGAATCAGCACATAATAGGCCCAAAAACCGAAACCAAAACCAAAACCAAAACCTGGCCCCGACTCCCATGCCCGTGCCCGTGCCCGTGCCTGTGCCTGTGCCTGTGCCCATGGCACTGATTCAGTTCCAGACTCAGTTTCAGACTGAGACTGAGGCCGAGTAGACACTCAGACGGCTTTGTTGCTGTTGATGTTATTATTGTTGCTGCTGTTGTTATTTGTGTTTTACGTTTGACGTTTGAGCGTGCTGGGCGCGCGCGTGTATGGCGAAAGGAAGCTCAAACACAGCACACACATACCCACACACACACACACACACTCACCCATACACATGCAGAAACACTTAAAAAAAACAAAGTCAAGGTCATTGCAAAGAGTTTTAATTGTTCGTACAAAGGAGGAAAAAATTGAAATACAAATACAAATACACAAAAACTCTTACACACACATACAAACAACAATACCAACAACATCAATGGCGACGAACAGTACAAACAAACATTTGCACATAATAAAAGAAATAAAAACGCAACAAAAGCAACTACAGCAACAACAGTAACAAACAAGCAGCGGACAATGGGAAAAGGCAACAAGAGGAGCCAACAACAACAGCAACAACAACAACAACAACAACAGCAATAACAGAAGCAGCGACCACAAAGACCATTTGGCAAGCAAACAAGTTCAACGAAAATATTCGCACAATTTACTCAGTTGGCAAACACATCGAGACATCTCCCTTGCTCGTTCTCTCTCGCTCCCTTCGCCCGCCTTCAGACTGACTCACTCGCCGTAGCTGTAGCTCTAACTCTGTTGCACACATCTGCACCTGCCTAGATGCACCCGTAAAGTTATTAATGCTTGAAGCTCATGAATAGAAAATAAATTTAAGGAAAACCAAGAGCCAATCGAGGTGAGTTAGTCGTGTGGTGAGATATTGTGGTGAAACCATTTGAAATAAATATTAAGAAATAAGACAAGCATCAATAGAAATTCGAATATAGAACTTTATTCTCTACATTTGACTTACATGTGTACAGTTGGAAGTTTAGTTTATATTGTTATAAGGAATACCGAAGGTTATTAGCTCCAAATTATGTAATTAATAAGCTTCTGTAACCAACTTAATATGTCTTAGGCTTGTATGTCTGAAGGAAGTGGAAATCAAAAGGTAAGAATTATTCTATTCCAATAAGGCTCTGTTTTCCTATGTAATATTATATTCACATCCTTAATGTTGTACACATCCTTTAGAAATACTCTCTTACTGTCGCTTGCTTAATTTATATTGCATACTTTTCCGCAGAGCACTTTTAAAATGGTTAAAAGCGGGTAAGTGGATATTTGGATCCTACTGCGCTCCTAACCTTGAACACATGTGCTTAAACTGTTTAATGGACTTATCCGTTTACCAACGCCGAAAAGGCAGAAGAAATAAAATCCCAGCGAGGACAGAACAAAAAGCCGAGCAGCAGAGGCAGAAGAGAACAACGATGAAACGATGAAAAAAGTAAAATACAGAAAATAACACGTATACGACCTGTCTCGACACTTTCAGACTGAGCCGAGCACACACACGCACACGCTCAGATATGGTGGGAGAGAGAGGGAACAAGTGTGTTACTGGATGCATGAGTGAGAGGCAAAATGAGAGATGCTATTCAGACGTTATTCATTTCCTCATTCAATTCGCAATTGTATACGAAATTTCAATTGTTTGTTGAATGTATTATACGACGGAGGTTGGGCGCTTGGGAATGGTTTCTTCTACTCGTTGTTGTTGCCTCTGCTGTTGTTGTTACTGTTGTTAATGTTGTTGTTGTTGTTGTTGTTGTTTTTGTTGTTTTTGTTGTTGCTACTGTTGATGACGTTGTTGAAAATTGCATTGCATGGCAAAATGGCGAAGTTCAGATTCAGTTTCAGTTGAGAGCCGGCAACAGGTTGTTCTGTCTAGCTTTTGAAACTGCAATAGGGAGACAACAGCAACAACAGCAACAGCAGCAACAACAGCAACAACAGCAACAACAGCAACAACAGCAACCACTACAGCAATAACATCAACAACATCAACAGCAGCAACAATCAAATGAATGAATGAATGTTGGCTGGTGTAGGGTGCGTGCGTGTGTATAGATGAGTGTATGTGTGCATGTGCATGTGTATGTGTGTGCGATTGTGTGTATGAATGTGAGTGTGTATTTGATTGCATGATGTTGATAAGCGCGAAGTTCTGGCCATAGAAATTGCAAAACGTGTTGATGATGAGGAAAGCTGATTGTTGACTCTTTCCCTCGTGGGCCGTCGGCCGTCGGCCGTGGACTGTGGACTGTGGACTGTGGACAGTGGCGGTACTCGAGCTGAAAGTGAAAGTTGCTGTTGACAATAAATGGCATTAGTTTTTGGGCGCTGAACTTGGCTAGAACAACAACACCAGAAGCAGCACAGCGGCAGCAGCAACAACTACAACAACAACAATAACGACTGCAACAATAAAATGAGTGCAACGAGAGAAGAAGAGAAATAGTAGTTAAAAGGACTTCAGCCAGTCATCGATTTTCTTCGGTCAGTCAAAAGAGAGCAGCACTGAGCGAGTGAGACGGCGACCCACATTTGCCTGAAAAGAGTTGAAAAGCGAAAGATGCAAATAACGCTTTCCTCTAACTGACGGCCGCTCTCTCGCACTTAAGCCCAAACTCAAACCGAAATTCGCACTCCTTACTCTCTCAGTTCCATTTACTCGCATGCCGAGCACAAAAGGAGTCCAGCGACAGTGTAGACGCAACGTCGCAGCGCCGCAGAGGAGGTCGAAGGTAGTAGGTAGTAGGTAGTAGGTAGTAGGTAGTGGCTTGTGGGTTGTAGATAGTAGGTACTAGATAATAGGTTCCAGGAGGGGCAACGCGACGATGAACAATGAAGAAAAGGCAAAGAGCAAAGACGTTGTTATTGTTGCCGTTATTTTATATATTGTTTTTGTTATTGTATTGCTGTGTATTATTTTCGTGTCATTGAACTTTTTCGCAATGAAAGTAAGTGAAGAGAGACAGAGACAGAGACCGAGACCGAAGGGGACATCTACTGGAAGAAAGACCACAAATTAAAAATAAACAACAACAACAACAACAACAACAACAGCACTCATATTCGTAATCATTATCTACCAACAAACAATAACTGTATTAAGACAATAAACGAGTGCATATTGAGCGTGTCACTCGCCGAACAAAAGCGAGCACAGAAATTGAAAGGCTGGAAATTGGCACTGCTGGCAGCGAGTGACTTACAAAGCAGTTTAAGAGACGAAACACTTGACAGTTTGTAATACGGAATGTAATTAATTTAATCATAACTTTGACTCATTGAAAAGTCGATGTTCGAAATTTAATATGATTTTATTTCTTACCACAAATATAACATTGTCTTCATCTTGGCCAGTTAATCTTAGACCCCGTATAGGTCGAATAAGTATACCTCCTGGCCAAGGAGTTGCCACTCCGAAAAGTATTATCAATCGATATACCAGACTTAATTTTCATATCTTTGCCGTTATAGTCAATGCCTATGTTCCAATCGAGACTCCGCGTGGATACTTGGCTTTTATCAATTGCTTGGATATCGCATTACTGCCCGCCCACAGCCGACACAGTCAGCAGGGCAGATTCCATCTGGTATCTGGTACACACCCATTCCTTGGGCGTTCTCAACTTCCCTGGAACACTCGCAAGTTAAGTGGCAATTGCTCATTTAATGAAACTAATCAGCGGCTGTCCAAGAAACAAGTCGCTGGGATCTGTAGAAAGCCGCTGACAATCTTCATTTTTCCGAGCTCAGCGGATATAACTAATTTAGTCGTCCGATTGTGAGTAGTTGGAAATGTAAGTAGTACACACACAAGCACTCACACTCACACTCGCACACAAACACACACACACACATGGATGGCACTGATGGGCGGGCAATGCCCATTTTGTGGATCTGAAGTGCGACGACATCGACTTTTATGCGATTGCGCACAAATTGCAGCCATTTAATTCAATTTAAATAAATTTAAAATATGAACAAGTCGCTGGGGTGGAGATCTGATTTGAATTTGATTGCACTTAATCATACTATATGCTATATACATATACACACATATATGTGCATATACACATGTGTGTTCACATGCCTGTAACTCAATGGAGTAGAAAAGTGCAGTCCGCAGGCGGAGCGATTGCTCCGATGACCACGTCTAGGCGCATTCCGAGTCTTGTGATTCACCAGAGCAGTGACAAACGTCAACTGCAGCTGGAGTAATAATATCTTTCAGCTTCTATTTCACTTTTTGTTGTGGCTTTTCGGAAATCCAATACAGTTCGTGACTAATCAATAACTAAATTCCACGATCTATTACCTTAAAATAAATCCATGCTTTTCCCCGCACTGCCGGGCGAATGATTGATTGATAAACAATTCGAAATGCAAAGCCGAATTTAAGTCCAGATTCCGACCCTGAAGTATAATAATATATATAATAATATATATATATATAATATATATAATATATATAAAGTATATTGTTAACTCTTAAGCTATTCATTCGTACAAAATTAATTAATAAAAAATGTTGTTAAATAAAAAATGGAATATAATTTTCCTAAACTATTGGGGTACTGGGATTATTATTGCTCCAACCTGTGATCGGATTATATGAAGGCTTAAAAAAATTAAATAAAGTTGACAAATAAAAAGAAGGTCTAATTTTCTTTAACCACTACTTTCATAGTTCGAAGAAGATTATAATAACTGTAGTTCCGTTTTCCGTTCGAAATACCAAATAATTTGCTTGCTATAAGTCTTATGTAAAGCCTCTAATCTATATATCTTAGCATGTCCTTAATCATTACTACTATTTAACTCGAAGGAAGCTTTAAGCAACAATGGTCGTTTAACCGACCAAGTGACACATCGAGGACTTTCATGTAACACCCAAAATTCATCCCATAGTTTCGTCAGTTCCTTTAACTCCGTCGGTTCCGTTAACTCCGTCACTTGGCTCCTTCCTTTCCCGTTCCTCCAGTTCCTCCAGTTCCGCCAGTTCCGCCAGTTCCGCTAGGTCCGCCAGTCCCGCCAGTTCCACAGCTTGTCGCCTGTCGAAAGCGTCAAAACTTGAGGCACAAACTGAAGGGCAAACAACAAATGGCAGCTATGATTGCCGAGCCACTGGCCAGTGGTAAGATACTTAGATACTCAGATACTCAGAAGTGCTCCGGGCGTGAATAAATGAAGTTTGCAAATTGCACCACGCCTGACCACCACCGAAAGAGCTGGCCAACTTGCAGTGTGAGTCACAGCCGCAGTCGCTGTCTCAGTCGCAGTCGAAGCCGCAGTCGAAGGCGCAATCGCAGTTCCTGAGATATTACGAATGCAAAACTTTGTCCTCATTACTCAAAGACTGAATAGCTAAGATGCGAGTGTGTATATCTGTATGTACATGTATGAGTGTGTGTGCCCCTGGGTTAAGGCGTTACGCCAGAGTCTAAGTTATGGCGTCTGTCAAAGTCACTTCGCATGCAAAACTTGTCGTCGCCTTCGTTGTCATCATTGCCGCACATTGGGCTTCAATTACAAGGAACGTTGCAAATTAAAAGCAACTAAATAATTGAAAATTTAAGATACTTTATGGGAATAAAAGTATTATTAATATTTTAAAAAAATTAAGAGTAGTCCCAAATCCATAAAACTACAAACGACTTTTACTATGTTAATAAAAAAATTATGTATAAATCAAATGAATAAAAAAATACATTTTAATTGCGAGGTTTCATATTTTAATATATTTTAACATCTGGCATTTTATTATTGTATAAATATTATTAAAATTATAATTAAAATACATTTATTTATTTATTTTTTATTTGATTTTCAATTTATTTATTTGTTTGATAGAAAGGATTCGATGTTTGAAGTTTTCAAGTGTGATTGTATTGTCAGTATTCTACTTATCAGGAGTAAAAGCTGAGCTAAGGACACAATTAAGTTAAGGTTTGCTTCTTTTATGAGTCGGAATACATTTTCGTAGTTGATTAAAAATCAGAGTTATTTTATAAGTTGACTTTCTTTAATTTGAATTTTGCAATTTTTGAAGCTTTCTTCAATTCAACTTGATCCACTGTGCGTCATCACATTGTACGTCTGCAGCTGCAACTGAAGGACAACGTGAATGATGACGACAACATCTGCATTGGGTCGTGGTCATGCTCGCAGCTTCCAGCCTGTCCAGTGTCCAGCTGTCATCTCGTCTAACAAGTGTCACTGCAAGTTTTTTCTTGCCCCTCCTTCACTTCCCTCCTATTCACAGCACCCTCGTGACTGGACACTGAACTGGACATGAACAAGGATTTGGATTCAGACTCGGACACAGTCTCTGCCCAGTGCCCAGTGCTCTGCGCCCAGCACCCTCTGTCCCCTACCTCATCCTTCAGTGTCTGCCTGTATGCCTGTATCCTTGCATGCCTGTATCCCTGTGTGGCAGTCTAGGCGTCCAGGGTTGAGTTTGAGTTTGTGAAAGATTAAAATCTGCAAACAGTTGGCATCAAGTTTAGAAATCCACAAATATTTTACAGGAATGTCCGTTCTGGGGTGGGGGTAGTTTCCCCGAGGGCCTTCCCTTGGTGTTTGAATGATGTTTGAATGATTTAAGGTCACTTGGATCTTTCGGATGCGCAGTCAGAAGTCATAAATAAGTTTATTATGCCGACTTCGTCTAATTGAAGGCAAGTTTTCCTAAGTTGATCCAAAAGATGAAAGGACACACAAAGCTCAAATTTGCGGAAAGAAAATGTGTAAGTATTTAAATCCTTAAACTTAAATAAAAATTAATGCCTGTTCCACTGTTAACCAAAGTTACTCTTCGCTTTAATAACTAAATTTATTTCTTAAAGGCTCTTAACCTTAACCTTATTCCAAATTAAAGGCTTAATAGAAGGTAAACATATAAAGAATATATTAAGCAAATACAATATATTAAATTAGTATCTATATTTTTAATATTTATTCAAACTCCGCTCTGATATTGCGGCTTATGGGGGATCGTCCTGCGCTGCGAGGAAAGAAGTTCCATTAGGTCCCGTAAATGAACTCCTACTTACAGTGGGACCACCTGCGTGGTTGCTCGATCTGATATGATCAACAAATTACATGGTCTTAACATCCATTTGGGTAATACAAGACTTCATCTAAGAAAGGGAGTCCATGACCGCATAAAATTGTATACAAAAGTATTTGAATGTGTTTTGGGATGAGCTGAGATACTTAGATCCCCCCACAATTAGTGAACTTATCGCTAACTACCCTGCACATTGGGTACGCAGGGAAGCAGGGACTTTCGGATCAATCAAAGCGGGAGGGACGGCTCTATGATGCAAAAATCTAACGATCTGCTGTGATTTTGCGTTCAATTAAACAGAAATGTTCGGTCTTTCATTTCCCCGAATGGCATGGACAGCTGGCAATTAGAGGCTCTCCCTTTCCTTCTCTCTTTTTCTCTTGCCCTCTTCCTCACCCCCCTGTTGGATGCATTGGCACTGACCCTAGTTACCGATAGCACGCAAATTTTTCCAAGTATTGCAGCAGAACGTTGAGCAGCTCTGGGGTAAGTGAGACAAGGTTCAGGCTGAGACTACGACGGAGACGAAGACTGAGGCTGAGGCTGAGGCTGATGCCAAAAGCGAGGACAGGGCACTGTGAGCCTCTGTAATTCGAGTAGATTTTTCCGGCATGCTGTTTGGGCTAAGACTTGGAATCAGACTCGGTCGCTGGGAGTGGAACTGCTACTGGCAATGGTACTGGTACCGATACTGGAACGGAGCCAGCGAGTGCGACTGAGAGAAGGACAGAGACAGAGACTGAGTCTGAGTCTGAGAGTTGAGACTCTCTAAACGGTTGGTTGGATGGTTGGTTAGTGGTTCCATTTTAATTGCAGTCGCTTGGCAAAAAAGGTCGTCATGTTCTTGTTGCTGTAGCTGTAGTTGTTGTTGTTGTTGTTGTTGTTGTTGTTGTTGTTATTGTTGTTGTTGTTGGATATTTTGCAATTAGATCCACGAGTAAAACGAAGCCGCAGACGAAGGATCGCTAGATGCGTACCCAGCGATACCGATATGGATCGTTCCGCTGGCACTGCCACTGCCGCTGCCGCTGCCACTGTCACTGCGTAGTTGGGAGTGAGCTGTAATTACGGAGACCGTCACTCGTGAGAAAACCTGCCCCGGAGGGAGGGTGAGTCCCAGGCTCATATCCAATCCCAGTCCCAGTCCCAGTTCCAGTCTCAATTCCGTTCCCTACGCCGTCTCACCTCCCCGCAACTCTGTACACACAACGCACATACATCATTTGAATGACAATGACAGCAAAATTCTTTTGGCGGAAGTTCGGTTTTAAATATTTTGTAAATTTTGTGGGCGGTATTCAGAATTGTTGCTCCGCTGCCCCTACAAGACTTTTAATCAACCTAATGAAAAATGGCGTAGCTCAAGTTTGAGAAAAATACGAAACAGAACTGCTTAGCTCTAATGCACGCAACGCAGAGATATCCTTTATCCGAAGTCAGGAGCTGATTAGAAAACTGTCTCATCGCAGTCAGAGGGAACTAAACAATTTTCAAGGTCCGCTCTTCAGCAACTACTCAAACTATTCCGATCGTAATATATGTATATGATTTTAGGGGCTTGCTCATATTTTATCTGTAGTCTCAGGTCTTCGGTATACCCTGTTTCATCGAAGTCTTGAGTACAGGATATGTTGAGATTCAAGAGTTAAACTAAAGCTGATGCTGTGCACTGAAGCGTTTGAAACTTTGAGAAGCGACGGCCTCAACGAAGGCAAAAGCAAAAGCAGAGGCGACGACAACGACGACGACGACGGCTACGTCGACGCATGTTTTGGACACTCCCTCAACGGTGCGCCAAGACACAACCCCGCGGCTTTGGAGGGCAGACCTCGTCCACAAAGTTGCTATACGCTGAAGTTGTTGTTGTTGTTGCTGTTGCTGTTGTTGTTTTTTGTTGTTGCTGTTGCCGCCGCTGCTGCCGCTGTTTGTGTATGCTCATTCCAGTTGGTCGCTGATGGTGATGAGTTTTTAATGGCCGGCACACCGTTGAGGCTGGCGCTGGGCCAATCTGAGTTATGGCCGTGTGTTTTTTCCTCTTGCGCTTCCCTTTGGAAACTGGTTATGATTTCGTCTTGGACAAAGTGGAGCTAATTTTTGCAGTTTCTGCAAAGATTCGAACGCCACTAGATATCATTCCAGTTAGGAACCTCAGAGGGTTGAATGCCTCAACCAACTCGCATTTGAGATACACAAAAAGAAATGTGCTCAATGCTCATATTCTGTTTCCATGAGCCGAATTAGAGATTTAAAGAGATTTAAATCAAATCTTGGATTTAAAAATATTTAAAAAATAAAAGTAAACTATATTACTTGATCAAAATAATTCAAAGATTATTTCCAAAATCTCAAGTAATATTTTTAGTACCAAAGTCGAGAACATCAAATTATTTATTTCGTCAACCAAGCTCGAGTCTTGGGACCAAGGACTCAGTTCATGTTTCACATATATCTCGATTTATAAATTAGTTAATATAATGTAATTATTATTAAAAATTTACTATTATTTAAATCAAAATATACATATATAAAAATATTTACGGATTAAAAAAAAAAAATTTTTGTTTCTAATTAATTATTTTTTTAATTATTACTTATTATCTATTTAGTTGATAAAATTTTACCTGATGCTTCCAAGGAGTGTTTGAAGTTTAAATAATTTTAAACGCAATTCATTTTATAGAAAATTTCTTTGTGCGGAATTCGATTGAAATCGATTGATGCTTGAATTGAATAAATATAAATTTAATTTAAATTTAGTAGAAAATATAATGCAGACTACAAATAAATTTAAGGTACATTCAAGGGAATGTCCACTTAGTTAGGATTCTAATACACAAACAATCGCTGTATCTAAGATTTTGCTCCTCATTTATCGTCTATCTGGTCAGGGCAGTTGATGATATAAAAACTAAAATACTTGAAATGATCTCAGGGCTTATATTAGAGGAGAAACCCTATAAGTTAGATCCAAAGTTGTTTCTTTACGAGTCAAAACTGCGATAAAGAACTTAAGACAAGATTAGTAAAAAACAAATGATTTTAATCGGAAGACTCTACAAAGCACAGTCAAAACATCAACCACAACATCTCATATATTAAATGGTTAATCCTTAGAGTTAAGAACTACCAAGATCCATCTAATTTTCTAGTTAATCGTACCCCAAGCCATCATCGACATCAAAATAATATATGTACTTCTGGAGAATTACATGTTAGCAATATTTGGAAGACCTTAAGACTAGAAAAGATTAAAGCCTTAATTGGATTATAAATTACAGTTACTCGCAGTTTTTACTATCTTCAAAATGATATTTTTTTATTGGAATCAACAAATTGCATACAATCCACACTCTAGATTTAAATTTAAATAACGACTAACTTTATGATCTGAAAATCTTTTAGATATATTTAATGTATATATGTATGCATATATATATATATATATATATTTGTAAATGTATATATATGTACTTCTGGCGACGAAGAGATCAAACTTCCATTCACTGGACCAAGATCGTTATTTTTTTTCTTTTGAATAGAAAGAAGCTAACAAAAGTCGGGACTGACTTCAGGCTAAGTCCGAAGCGTATCCAAGAGATACTTAGATACAATGGATATGATATGTTCGAGCGTGTGTGTGACTGTGTGACTGTGTGAGTGCGACCGTGTCTGTGCCTGTAACGATGTGAATCGGCCGCTTGGGACCTGTCCCAGCATATTGACCCGTCAAATGTGCCATGCTCTGCAGATTAGACCATTTCATATGCAAATCGCCAGATAAAATATCTGAAGATGTATATTCTGTTTATTCGTTAAATACTATCGCTATCACTCCGTAATTTACAGCGAATACAGTTAAGACTTTCGGGTCATATATTATACATTTTATTTGGATCTCAAAATTATGTACCCCAACAGATATTTCGCATAACTTAACAGGCCTTGGCCATTAAAATGCGCAAAAAAATGAAAAGACTCAAAACAAGACAATTTACAAAATTTTCAAAATATACACAAACACTTCAAGTCTATAAATTTGAAATACATTAGTCTCCGCGGCTAAAGTAGTTTCCTAACCTGCAAACATCTAAGCTCTGAATTAATTAGAACCCTGGAAACACATTAAGAATATTGACGATGATTATGACTTCATTTTCTCAGATCTGAAACTATTTCGGCGTGAATTCTAACACGAATATCTGAATGAATACATCTGTCTTGATTATTATACGAATTTTAAATTTAAATATTCAACTTAAGTTAATAAATAATTAACAAATCGTCGACTTGAGACACGCACCAACTTGTAAACTCGATCCAAATTGACCAGAGCTCGATGGGCATTTCGAAGCTCACGTGTTTGGCAGGAACTTTTCCTAAGGCCAAATGAATTGAAATTAAAAAAGAGTCGATATTCAAACATTTTCAAAAAATCAACATATTTTGAATTGAAATAAATTCATAAAATATATTTAAAAATAAAAATAATATAATTTTATTCTTATTTCCAGGATTGTGGTACTTATTTTTAATTTCAGTGTTTCATTTATGTATTAAATAATATAAAATTAATAAATAATAATAATTTAATAAAAAATTATAAAATTAATTAAATGCATAAATTAATTAATAAATACATTACATAAATTATCTGCTGTTATGTCAGACTTTTTGTTACACTTTCTTACACATCCTGGGCTTAAAACTATCGAGTGGCAAGTCGCTGTTTGGGTTAAGATCGGAGACTAGAATATTCTTGGGTTAAGATTCGTTTTTCGAAAATTTTGAAAGCTTTTCTTTTATTTAATTCTGTAATATTTTCTTTTTAGAATTTACTGAGCTTTTGCCTGTTTGCCTCTCGAAAATCACGAGGACTTTTCACAGGCACGAAGACACGCACATGCCACGGGAACAAAGAAGTTGCTGACCGCATGGCATGTGACTGCTTGTCTTTAAGGCTTGGCAAGGGGAGAAGGGGGAAGGGGGAAGGGGTAAGGAGTAACGAACACCCCCAACGTCTGTCCCGGCCGTGAAGTAATAAGCAATCCGCCGTAGTTGTCGATGTCGTCGCCGTTTTCTTCTTCTTTGGTGAGCCATTGAAATGCTGTTACAAGTAACAGAAAAATGTGAACAATGAACGTGTCGGCCGCTCGGCTTGCGGACAGACCGACAGACTGACAGACCGCCCAACCAGGGCAAGCACACAATGTGCAGGGCGCAATGCAATCCCCATCCCTCGAGGCACTCCTTCTCCCCCCTCAGAACGACCCAAAGTCGGACCATCAGCACGTAGATGTTATTAATATGGCTGCCAATTTGTCGTTGTCGTTGTCGTCGACGTCGACGGCGAGGTCCGAGCTCACATCCAAGTCCAAGTCCAAGTCCAAGTCCAAGTCCAAGTAAACGTCCACGCTCAGGTCCACATCCACATCCAGACCAGAGAAGGGGCAATGAAATGTCACTAAAATAAGAAGCAAGAGCCGGCAGCTGAAATTGTCGCACTTGCAGCCGCCATTTGCCATTTTATTCAATTAACTTTCAAGACAAATAATACAAATAAAAGCTATATAATTTATATACGCATACAGCTATACACGAGTATGTGTGTGTGTGTGCGTGTGTGGTATCATCTTGTAGGAGCCATTTCGATTTGCTGCTGCAGCAATTTAGCATTTTGAAAGGAACTGCACCATCAGCATTTGCATTGAGTCTTGAAACTTGAAATTACTTGAGCTCCGTCGATTCGGGCCGAGGGCGTAAATTACCAAAAAATGGCCACTGGCAATTGACACCACCAATAATCCGAAAACCACAATCAGAGCCACCGCAGCCAGAGCTTTGGCCATACCCACAACTTAGAGAAGCAAATTTTCGCTTAGCTCGGCAATTGTTTTGTTTAGTTTTTACAACCGCCTTAGGGAGGACAGCCCGTAGATTGTGGCTTGGGGATTGAGGAGTGCGAAGTGCGGAGTGCGGATGGAGAATTGAGGTTTCTGCTGCCGTCCGTTGGAGACTCGCATTTGCCTGGCTGCTGGGTCACCATCGACATCTAATTGCCAGAGCTAAGCGAATTCATTTTCCGCTCGACTTAACCAATTTCCACCTATTTAGTATAAGGATCCGATTTATTACACCTTTCGGTATCCACGATGTGAAGATAACTAATTTGATTGCCCTCAGCTCTGATTATGGAAAGTATCAGTTGGGAGCTAAGAAGCTTTAAGTGGGATTATATACATCTATATAAAGTATTGATTGGAGGACGGAGAAATGCTACAATTGTAATAGTCTTAAGATTAATTTAAAGGAATCATGATAAGTCAATACTCACACAGCTAAGGACTTAAGCGGGACTAAATTATGTAACTTCTGTTATTATTGGGTTTCCAGCTCTAATCAATCTTGGCTACAAAATGTCTTGAGTGAGTAAGCTCAAAGTTGTTAAATTTGTCTGTTAATTTGGAATATTGTTAAAATTCGATGACTTTAATTGCTTTGCTAATCTTTTAAGTCCACTGCTGCAGTGCCTCCCCTCGCTCCGTGGAAGCCCCGTAATTATTGTAAATGCAGCACTCAGAAGGCCCTCAAATCAAATCAACTTTGCGCACTTTCCAAGCAATTTAACCAAAAGAAAAACAATGCTTAAAAAGTAGAAAATGCATTCAGTAAAATCAATCAAAACAAAAACAAGAAATGCAGGAACAACAACGACAACAACAACAACAACAACTGATTTAAATTTTCTCTGGCAACGCCTTTGAGTCCTTTGGAAGCAAGTTCAAGTCATTTAAAAGCAATCGTCAAACAGAAAACAAATAAACAAACAAACAAACAAATATGCAGCAAAATGTGGCAGCCAAGTTGGCCCCGCTCCAGGTCGCCTGAGTGCACTTTGGCTTGGGTGCCAGCCTCCTCCGCCCTCCGCCCACCGCCCTCCACCCTCTTCAGAGATTGGCGAAGGGAAGACCCACACGCTCGCAATGCAAATCTGAAACCAAAGAAGTCGTCATCGAGTGGGCCAAGCACCATAAGTAAGCTAAGCACTTCTGCCCCTGAGTAAATGGGTAAATATATGTACTACAGTCAGGCCTCCCTCTGATGGATAGTTAGAAATCCTAAATACATATATCTAAGTCACCCAGTTAATTTCTCTTAATCTAAGACAATTCTGGCTTGCCACCAATTGAAGTATTAGTTTACTACGGGATAATCTGCCGCTGTCCCAAGTCTCCATTTTCAGACTTTCATAGCGAAGCTCCACTGTCCACAAATATGTATGCAGCTGATGCTCGTATGAATACATGAACAGTGACTTTCAAACTGTTTCCCAGCGAAGTGCAACGAACGTTGCAGCTTCTGGCAAGGGCATCTCTCGGAACAGATTCAGAGTCGGAATCGGAATCGGAATCAGAAACAGAAACAGAAACACTCGCGCTCACATCCCGATCCTCATTTGGACGCACACTCGCTTCCCTATACCCTTTTTGCTCAGTTTCACAAATATTCTTAAAATTTAATAAATAATTAAGAAATTAAATAAAAAATAAACATCAACTATTATCTAAATAAGACGAAGAAAATTTTAACTAGAATAAATAAATAAAATAAATAAATAAATAAATAGAATAAAATAAATTAATTAACTAAACGATGGGGACTTTAGATGGAATAAGGAGTTCAGATAGCAGGAAAATCTATGGATCCTGCAAAAAACATATACATATACAAATCTTAATATATTTATTTAATCCTTAAAATATTCATTTGTTGCTAAGAGAAGATTCTTTCAAGATTAAAATAAATACTTAAAAGACTTTCTCAATTAATTTTTTATTTAATTATAATTAAACTGAAAGCTTGTGATTCTGATGTTTTTTTACTAACATCCAGTTTTTATTTTAGATCTATATGCGTTACAGGGTATCTGGCAACTGTGCACTTAGAAGATAACTGTTCTTTTTTGTTGCACATGAGTTATTTTACTTAAGTTCTTGCGTGGCAAGTAGCGTTTGGCTCTCAAGGCACATGCACCTTATGCGCCGCTGTCAGTGGCAGCAGCAACGTCGTCTGACGCCTGCCGCCTGCCGTCTGCCGTCTGCCGTCTGCCGCCTATGGCCGCACCCACACTTCAACATCACCCACATCCATGTCGCCACCTACTTCGCCATCTCTTACTCTGCCCCCCCTCCTTATCATCAACCTGCTTGAAATGTAGCCGAACGTAGCTCGAATGTCAGCGACAGTTGTGAAGCGCATTGGGGAAGGGGGTGGCGCTTCTAAAGCGAAGGGAGGGCCCCGAAGGAGGGGCCAGTGGGTGTAGCAACTGTTGTTGTGCTCAAGTAATCAGTGGGACTGTCGCTTATTGTTTGTCTGTCGTCGGCGCTGTCGTCGCTGGGATGGTTCTGGGACAGAGCCGGTGGAGTGGTCTCGTCTGGGTGCCAGGATGAAACTGGTCGCCTTGGATGTCAGTTGACTCCATGGCTGCTGCCTCCCTCCATGGAGCAGCAACTCTCTCTAGTATTTACTTATTTTACTTGAATCTTTTTACTGCATGCTCCTCATGTGGTTGCATCTGTATTTTTTCCACCCGTGTAATTTATGACGGCTGCAAGTGGAAAACCTGCAGTTGCAACATCAACAACAACAACAACAAGAGCTGCAACAACTGTCTGCCACTTGCCTGCTAAATTAAGTGCTTATTTGGAGTTTAAGTTGCCACAATTAGACATATCCAGTGGAGTGTCCTTACGCGCTGCCCCATGCCCTCGGCTCTGGACATATGCAACCAATGGGACTTCTTCATAGCTTCAAACTCATATCATCTTTAAGGATTGAGGACTTCCTTCTTTAAAAATTCAAAATAAAATAAATAATAAATTTAATTAATAATTAAAAAGGAGCGATAATTATGTACTTGAAGGAGACTTCAAAATAAAAATGTAGCTGCTTATTATTTTTTATTTAAAGTTCATATATTATTTATATAAATATTATATGTATTTATTTTTTAATTTATATATAGTTTTAAATTTGTGTCTTCATTTTAAGTGTTGATCAGTTTTTAAAGCTTAAATAATAATTCATGTTTAATGCAATGTTCATGTCCAGGCGAGTTGCTGCCCCAATTAAGTGCATTAAGGGAAGTTTCCGTAAAGAGATTTTAATTACCATCGTGAATGCCTGTCCAGCGCACTAAATCAGCCCTAATCCTGGCGAGCATCTGGAATCGGAATTCGCTGGGCTCGTGCATAAATCAGATCTGGCATAAAATTTCACACCTTGCCAGGTTTTATGATTCTACGCTTAATTTACTGTCTGCATATGGAGAGAGTCGAAGGAAGCAATGAGAGTGGAGAAACATACACACAGATACAAATATATATACATACATATACACACACAGATTTAAAGGAAATGTCGTAAAATAATTCAATAAAGTTTAAAGACGTGAATCCTTTTGTGAGGCAGGCAGCTGCCGTCAGGTTTTTCATCATCATCACTTGAAGGAGCGCAAGGATCCTGAATATAGGAAACTTTTACGCAACTTCGAAGGCAGACAAAACGACGCCGAGTTTCAATCTCAATCCCCTTCCCCATCCCCATCCCACTCCCAAGCCCAAGCCCAAGCCCAATCCAATCTTAATCAATTTCGACTGCATCCCGAGCCCTGTGACAGCCCCAGCAATCCAAGACGTTGCCACTCTGATAGAGGTCAGTACCTTGGACTGGGTAGAGCTCGTAAAAAATCGAGGATTTATGAGCGAGTGATAAATTATGGAGTAAAGAAGAAGCAGCCCTAGGGGAACACATGTAAATGTACCGCATGGAAAACAGCTCCTGGATGCACTTTAATTTATTGATTGCAAATGGAAGCGGCAAATTATTAGGCGCCATATATTACACCCACCAATGCCGCCTACAAACAGGCACGAATTCACAGCAATTTCAATTTCAATTTCAATTTCAATTTTCCTTTTCTTTTCTTTGCTTTTCTTTTCTTAAACTATTTGGTTTTCCGTCTGTGGAAATGAATTGCATTTCGGCGAAGTGCAAAAATCGATAGACAATGGCAACTTTATACAATGGGTTTTGTTACCTTTGCTATTTTTTATTTCATCTCATTTCGACTCATTTCTCGAGTACCACACACAAGCGCACGCACACGCACACGCACACATATACACACATACACACATTTGCACATTGTTCGATTTTCTAACTGTTCATCGCGCTCTGATGTTCTGAGGTTCAAAGAGGTCCACACTTGTAGCTTCCCGGCCGTTGAGTCCCTGCAGATTTTCAGCTGACAATGAGGACAATAAAAGCAGAAACAACAACAACTGCAACAACAACAACAACAACAGCAGCAATGGCATAGTAGTATCATCCGTCATACAAGTACCATACACACTCCCATATGGAAGCCAACAGGTATTTATTGTATTTGCTCAAGCTGAATATATCCTGCGGCTTCATTTCACGCACTGTCAATAGGGCTGAGGTGAGCCTGATCTCGGTTGGGCATGGGAACCACATGCCTTATAGGTCGGAGGACAGGAAGGTGTGCATAGCGGCCCTTTTCGCAATGCATTTGCCGATGGGAAAACTGCGCCTATGCGATGAATGCGATTTCCAACTGCGTGGGAGTCGAGTGCTAATAAAACTCTGTACAATATGATGATCAGTTTATTGAAAGTCACTGAATTGGAGTTGAAATAGCCCAAAGGAGTTTTCTTGTTGTTGTTAAGAATTTTATCCCTTAGAAGAGGGGATATTTCACTCTCGGTTTTCTATGACTGCGAAGAAATTTGTGCTTCTTGGGAAAACTTCACACAGGAAAGTGAGAAATTCTGCAAGGATTCCAAATGTTCCTTGAGCGGAATTTAAATCCTTAAGTTTGAAGTAGAACGAAGAACCGATAGACTGAGTCGATTACTCCCATTATTATAATATTACGACTGAGTCGGACTTTCCATTGTAATTTGATGATTGGACCAATGACTTAATGGGCAAGTAATAAATCTACTAACTTTTATACCTATAGCAGTTATTGTTATAGAATCTTATATTTACATTTATTAGCCCCCATTACTGGCGCATCGACAGCTGCTCGCCTTGGCCCAGTCTTTGGAAAGACGATCGAGTCAATAAATCAGCGCCAAAGCGACGTCATTTTCCTATAAATAATGTGGATAATAACGATCCATAGACAGAAAACTTGAATGAATCGCAACACGTGTGAGATTCTGTCGCCTGTGATTGCCCGTGCCCGTGCCCGTGCCTGTGTCTTTGCCCGAGCCTGAGCCTGCACCCGGTTCATTGAGCAAACCGATCCACAGATCGAGACAATGGCGAAAAACACACCCAACGATCGCGAAAGATGTGGAGACAATGAGGTTCGTGTCCATTGTTTCCCAGGGCTATCAAAAGGTGACAACGACGACGACGACGACGACGAGGAGATGTTGCTAGAGATGTTGTTCAAGTTGAATGGAAGTTTTCTTATTCCATCTGAAGAGGTTTTTCATAGAAAATTTATGTTATTTTTATATTACGCACGAGGCATGAGCGACTCTCCAATCGCCGCTCAACGGTTACCACTCGGTGGTCGCCGCTCGCCGCTCACCGCTCGGCGGTCGGCACTCGGCGCAGCATTGGGCACTCGAAAGGTGTTTACCTCAGTTGTCAGGCTGCCAAGTTGCACATGCGCTGTGGCATTCGATATGTGGCAGCTGCGCAGATTGCAGAGTGGACCCAAGTGCCGCATGCCACAGGAGGGTGGGTTGTGTACGGCATTGATTTTCGTGAATTATGATGACAATTCCTGTGCACGGACAGGGGTAAATCGACGGTGGGGATATCGAGCGGGGACTCTGAACTGCAATACCGAACTTCAGATGAAATATATGAAGTAGAAATATGAATTTATATTTTGTTGGTGCAGGTAATCATCAAATATTGTTGGATCAGCTGACCATTGCCGGACAGCACTGTAATTCGTCCTAAGCCTCCAGGAGCCGCAGCTCTACATCCAAAGCAAGTCCCAGTGGAATCTCACCAGAATCAGAAAAAAGGAAAAAGAAACCGACATCCGAGTTTCATGAAATTGTGTTTTTTTTTCGCGTGAGAGAGAGAGAGAGAGAGAGGGGAGCGAGCGACTCTATACGAGAGTAGGAGAAAGAGAATGCGAACAAAACTCAATACCGACAGGATCAGAGCACAGGGCTCAAAGCAACCCTCCATTTTGGACCAGGGAGGCCAGGTGTTCCCGGGCCGGTGCGCAATCAGCTTTGTAGGCGATTTGTGAGGATTTAACTGCGCACGATGATCGAAGGAATCAGAATGGGAATGAGAACGAGAACGAGGAGGGAAACAGGATCGGGTCGTTGAAGGAAGGAAGGGGAAGGGAGGGCAGTACGAATGCGAATAGGAATGGAAGATTGAAGGAGTGGGCGTGCGAGCGGGACAACTGCCTACCTGCCAGGATTTCAGGCTGGGCCATGTAGGAGGATCAATTTGCTGACTAAATACGCATGGAAAGGTGTAGCCAGAAAATCTGTCAGATGTACACACACACAAACACACACAGGCGTACACACGCATGCGCATGCACGAACAGTAATGAGGAGTGGATCGAGGGGATTAATCTTTCATTTTTTGCGTTTCAGTGCGCTCTTTGAGGAGCAAATGCCGAAAATTGGAAAATTGTACAGAGGTAAAAATAATTTCATGCTTCCTGGTAATTGGCAAACAACCAGCTCACCATCTCACCAGCTCACATTCTCACCGTCTCACCATCTCACTAGCTCACCAGCTCACCATCTCACCGTCTCACCATCTCACTAGCTCACCAGCTCACCAGCTCAACAGCTCAACAGCTCAACAACTCACCAGGTCGTTCCAAGGTTCAACAGAAGCCACTTGGCAACAGTGCTCTGATTTGAGCCCTCCAGGAGCCCAAAACAAGTCAGGGCATGTATTGCCAGGTGCCTCCCTCTAAGAGGGTAGCTTCTACTGCGCAATACCGTCGAGTTTCCCTGTACGTATCTAGTGTCTTCCAAGGCATCCCTGCCCCGCACTCGCTGGTTTCCGCATATGCGCATGTGTGTACTTTAATTAAGCCGACGAAGCTGTCACAACTGCGCAGAGCTCGGAGACTCCTCGGTGTCTGGCGAGTGGCTGTGGATCGATCAAGTCAACAAACTTCCCGTTTCTACTTGAAGGCATTTTTCTCAACTAGACGTCATTACAGACGATCATCAATCACCGTCAGAAGCCGAAGGACGGCGGACGGCGGGCGGAGGACGAAGGAGAAGAGTGCGAATGTCTGCTAAGTCTTCAGGTGTGCACCACACATGCCCGCAGTCATTCCCTTTGAAGTTGGTGATTGAGATCCGAGGTACTTGTCACATTACTGCACTGCAGGGAATTCCCCCGGATCCGTTGCGCAATGCACATGGGACTAAAAATCACCGCCAGACATTCCTGGAGGCAATTTTCTCAGAGTTTGACTAATAAAGTCGTTCCAGAAGTTGACTCTTTACCCCCTATAAAATGTTTGATATAACTGTCAGGATTTTAATGCTCATATGCGCAATTTTGCAAAAGTTACTTTACGATTAATTATGTTGTTGTTGTTGCAGCTATAAGTTGGGAAAACCAACATTTTAATTACGTAAAGTACGGCGAGACGAAAATTGGTCTTCGTTCTGCATTTAACAGTGAACGACTTTGAAATGAATTTAAAGAAAACATCAAACGACAAGTCTTACAGTTTGTCCGTGTCCCATGAACCCGAATAGTCTTTGTTCCGGCTACAAGTACCGCCCAGACCATCAGAGTCAATGCAAGTCGACAAGCCATAAAACACTGAGACACACACTAACACACCCTCACACACTGACTCGCACATGTATCCTGTGCCGGGCTCCTGCCAGAGCTCCCTGCCACCAAAACCCATCCCTGATCCCAACGCTGACCAACGTGTGCAGCCAGGCAAGAAACCAAAAACGAGCCAACGTCTACATAAAATAAACTCACATGTTTAGTTAACTTCCCATGTAGAAATTAAAAAGCGAAGCATAACCAAAAACAACTAGAGCGACGAGGACCAACCAACTGGCGCCCAGGTGCTTGACAGAATGGAGCCAAGCCTTCTGGCCATGACTGGGACTCCGGACACGAGTGGACGACGCTTCCTGCAAGTCCGGGCCATTATGCAGTGGATTTTTAATTTGTGGACGGCCTTAAAGATTGAACAGGCCGAGTTTTATCTTCATGCCATTGCATACTTTCGGGCGAATGCAAATGTCACATTGCTATGCATTGGATACACACACACGCACGCACGCACACACACACACACACACACCATACCCATGCCTAAACGCACACACACATTGATCAACAGACAGTTTGAAATTGCCAGTATCTCCCATGTGTGTGTTTATGTGTATGTTTAGCTTAGGACTCATTTTTTGTTGGTAATGTTGTTGTTGTTGTTGTTGTTGTTGTTGTTGTTGTTGTTGTTGTTACAGTTGTTGTTGTTGTTGCCGTAGTTATCCGGCTGCAGGCCTTCGGGTTTGGCATGTTTGCAATTTGAAATGATTTCAACAGGATGCCAGCGTGTCCACTGCACTTTAGCTTTTGGCTTACTTCCCCCCACCCAAAGGCCAAACGGGAAGAAGGATGCGCAGACAACAGCAACAACCACAAGAAGGAGAAGATGGAGTGGAACAGTAACTGGCATACAACTGAATGACTGAGGACGATCCCCAGCAATCAGCACCAGCTTCATCTGCAGCACAAACAAACTGTATCCTATCCAATGTTTGACTTCCTCTATTTGTTTTACCCTTAACCAGTCACAGGCCAAAAATGAACTCCAAAGTCTTTGGTCTTTGACCGCTATAGTTATGAAATACACTCACATACACACACACAGACACACACACACCAACACTCATCTGGCATATTAATATGTGTACCCCATAAATTGGATTGCCGTAGGGTGTATTAGTTGGCTATCCCAAGTATAAATATCATAAAGATTTCGCGAGGCACTCAACGTGAGAATCGAAATACAAAATTTTAATACCAACAAAATATCTAACAGATACATAGGAATTTAACACTCATCTTCCCAATAATATAATTTTAAATTTATTTTCAAGTTCATTCAGATGTTACTCGTTCTTAAACGCAGCTGACTGGGGACGAACCTTTGATAGATTCGTAGGGCTCGTTGGTATATGTCAAGTGTTGTTGGGGACATAAAACCTTCCGATCTTCGTGCCTTGATTAAAAAAATTCCTATGGATTATATAAAATTAATATATGTTGAAATATTTAGGGCTTAGTTTGACTAGATAAAAATAATTCTATCTGATCTTATATAACACCTATAACACAGCTTAAAAATATATGTATACCATTTCCTAGCATGGGTTATGATGATCGATAGGATGAATAAATAAATACTTATTGATTAAGAACTTTTCTAAACGTACATCTAGTTTAAGCTGTTCCAGGGTAGTTACTAGTCCATCACGCACACTCATACACATACCCATGCACACTTATTTGTTGCATTCTTTCGTGCGTTGTAATCGATATCAGAGTAACGGTATCGATTTTGTAAGCGCTTGCGTGTTATCAGAGGCTTTTAATCAACCATAAACATGTCTAAACATGCATTAGTAGAGTTGGACAGAGATACGAATAGTTTATTGGGTTCATTCGGGTCTGAGCAGAGATAGTTTTAGCTGAGCCGCAAACGAAGTCAGACACGCATTTTGTGGGCATAATGCGACGCGTGTGGCATGCGGCATGTGGCATGTGGCAAGTATCTGTAAATCGTAAAATATGAAATTGCGTGCAAGTGTAAAATTATGCTCATAATTTCGTTACAGTTCACGCATTTTTCGTTGAACCATCTAATGGATTCCTAAGTAGTTTTGTTTATGACCCTTCATCTCATTCCAGCTTCGCTTGCGCCAGTATTTGTATGACTAATGCCGAAGGATATAAAATTATTTCTTTCATTGAGGCTCTGGATATAAACAAAAGCAGTCCCTTAAAATAAAAGCATATTTTATTGAAAATTCAAATTTCTTCGACTAATGCAGACCTTTGAATAAAAGGATATAAGAATTACCCAAAACAACTTACATCCGAAAATAAATACTTTCACTTCAGAGTAACGAAAACTATTTACAGCTATAATTATGATGTTAAAATAGATAAAATTGTAATTTAATATATACAAATAAATATCAGATACAGATACAGATACAGATACAGATACAGATACAGATACAGATACAGATACAGATACAGATACAGATACAGATACAGATACAGATACAGATACAGATACAGATACAGATACAGATACAGATACAGATACAGATACAGAATACAGATACAGATACAGATACAGATACAGATACAGAATACAGATACAGATACAGATACAGATACAGATACAGATACAGATACAGATACAGATACAGATACAGATACAGATACAGATACAGATACAGATACAGATACAGATACAGATAACAGATACAGATACAGATACAGATACAGATACAGATACAGATACAGATACAGATACAGATACAGATACAGATACAGATACAGATACAGATACAGATACAGATACAGATACAGATACAGATACAGATACAGATACAGATACAGATACAGATACAGATACAGATACAGATACAGATACAGATACAGATACAGATACAGATACAGATACAGATACAGATACAGATACAGATACAGATACAGATACAGATACAGATACAGATACAGATACAGATACAGATACGATACAATACGATACAGATACAGATACGATACAGATACAGATACAATACAGATACAGATACAGATACAGATACAGATACAGATACAGATACAGATACAGATACAGATACAGATACAGATACAGATACAGAATACAGATACAGATACAGATACAGAATACGATACAGATACAATACAATACAGATACAGATACAGAATACAGATACAGATACAGATACAGATACAAATATCAGATACAGATACAATACGAATACAGATACAGATACGATACAGATACAGATACAGATACGATACAGATACAGATCAATCAGATACAGATACAGATACAGATACGGATACAGATACAGATACAGATACAGATACAGATACAGATACAATACAATACAGATACAGATACGAATACAGATACAGATACAGATACAGATACAGATACAGATACAGAATACAGATACAGATACAGATACAGATACAGATACAGATACAGATACAGATACAGATACAGATACAGATACAAATACAGATACAGATACAATACAATACAGATACAGATACAGATACAGATACAGATACAGATACAGATACAGATACAGATACAGATACAGATACAGATACAGATACAGATACAGATACAGATACAGATACAGATACAGATACAGATACAGATACAGATACAGATACAGATACAGATACAGATACAGATACAGATACAGATACAGATACAGATACAGATACAGATACAGATACAGATACAGATACAGATACAGATACAGATACAGATACAGATACAGATACAGATACAGATACAGATACAGATACAGATACAGATACAGATACAGATACAGATACAGAGATACAGATACAGATACACTGACTGCAATTCTTTTATTTCTTTCGGCATTACTTCAATGGCTCTTCGCATGCATAAGCGCTCTCAAAGTTGTTTGAGGGGTGTGGGTGTGGGTAGGTGAGGTGCAGGAAGATTGGTAAATAACGAAACTGTCCATTGAAAGGAAAGTGGGGTGAAGGTGAGGTGTCCGTTGAAAAGGCTTCTCCGGGCGTGTTGATTGAGTAAATCAACGCTTGGAAATTCCAACTAAACTTAACGGCTTTCATTGGCCTCAGCAAATAACGTTGGCTATTATGCAAAACTGTAGCCGAAAGTTGCTGTGGGTGTGTGGGGCTGGGAGTGAGGGTGTAGGTGGTGCCGATGGTCAATGCAAATGCGAGCTTATGGGGGAAACTCAATGAACCTTAGCAAACGTCTGCGTAGTCTAAACGACTAAACTTGCGCCACTAATTGGGCGTATGACTTGGCCCAGTCGATTGGCATGGGAGGGAGGGGTAATGGAATAGGATGTGTGTTTGTTGGTGTCTGGGTGTGTGCTATGTGCATCAATGAACCGTAAAGCTATTTCGTCATTTAACGTTAAAAGCAACCGGCACACAAAGGCGGCCCGACAAAAACGCGACCAAAGTGAAAAAACTAATTTGCGCTGCTTCAAAAGCAAACACAGGCACCAGCACCAGGATGATGGGACGCTATGGGAGGAATGTGAGTGATGGGAGGGATATGAGGGACACACGCTGGCTGAGAGAGGGACAAGGGGAGCATGGAGCAGGAAACAGGGAAGGAGGAAGGGCGATATATGTGGCATTTGAAGTGGGCGGCAGAGGTGGAATGCTGTTGCTGGCTAAAGAAAAACATACACGTATTTTGGCCACGGCAAAAAGAAAATTGGGTAGCGCTGAGTGCTAACCGAAAAACTTTTTCATTTATACCCCGAAAATGAAGGTGGACGTGCGGAGGTCGTGGGAGCACAAAAGGTGGCACCTACAGTCCTACGTAACAGGAGCTCCACCAGCTGCCAATACGATGACGTAGAGAGCTCCATCTCTCGAGTTTTCGCAAAGGTCTGCTCCTCGAGCTCCCTGCCAGGACGTCTCTTGTGTTTGCTTGGCGGTATGTCAATATTGCATAGGGGGCGCCACGGGCGGTGCAGACTACGAACTTGGGGCATGCTACGCAAAAACTGGTAGCTCTGCTGTAGTTAACGCGCAGTTTTCCCTTCTTTTCTGAGGCTCCAGCTTGTCGAGAGCTTCGGAAGGGGCGCGGTGGGGGCTGCCTACCCTGAACCGATGTCAATCAAAAATTCCCATAACCAATGCAGTGCTTCGGTGTCCTCTGTGTGTGTGTGAGTAGGTGTGTGTGTGTATGTGTGTGTTTGAGTAGTGTATATATGGGATATGGAATATGGGAGGAAGTGAGGTGCCATGTGCTTGCTTTATGAAAGCTTTGGCACATGTGGCGCATAAAAAACAAGTCGAGGGCAAGACGTGTGGGTGGTCGAGAGGTAGTAGAAGGGGACGTGCACCTTTCAGTTCTGTTGAATGCCCAAGAAACATGCGCTGAAAGGATTTCGTCCTGCGTCCTTTACTGGCCCCTGACGGGCACCCTCTACTTGCCCATCACCCTCACTTCTACCCAAAGGCAATTCCGCAACGCCTTTGCAATATTAAATTGTCAAAAATGAATGAAAAAAATCAATTAGAAACATGTCAAACTGCAGGAAAAGCTGTTTCTGAAAATTGGTGTCAGCAGCAAATTTAATTTCGGTTTTTCTCTCCTCATTCTCAATTCCCCCTGCCCTTCCCCTGCCCATCCATCCACAGCCATTCACTCGCTGCTCATATGATGCTTGGCCACTGCTTAGAAAATCAAGTATTTCAGGAAATGGAACAGAACTTCCAAGTCAGGCTTTACCGATGAAATAAGCATCTATATATATATATATTATATTTATTTATTTTATATGCATATTTATATAATTTAATTTTAAATAATATTTAAAGTAACAACCTTTGAACAAGGATCGTTTTATTCAAAGTTGTGTTTCCATTTCTAAGACATATTCATATCCTCAAGATGGGTAATTCTCCGTGGGAAATTATGAATCATGTGTCTATAGTCCGAATCATAACATCTTATTACGCCTTAATAATTGTATTTATTTTGAAAATTTCGACATCTAAAATATTTAAAGTCCGTTTAATGAATTCGAACGAGTCAAATCAGAATCAAGGATATGGAATAAAAGTGCTACGAACGATGATTTTATATGTTGACTGTTGACTTAGAGTAATTGAGATATAAAGATACCTTCAATCTGAATGCATGCATTGGTCGACCGATCTTTAAATACATTTAATTCTGAATTTAATCCGGAAAACACTTCAAACCACTTAATTAACGACGAGATTCGACTTTTGGTAATCTTCGACGTGCAAACTTCTCCTATTGAAACTGTAATATTGATGACTATCTTATTCCCCCGTTCATTCACAAATCGCAAACACACGCACACATGCTAAGCAGGCTCACACACACACACACACACACACATGACGTAGTTGCCTAAAATGTGATTATGCGTCAACAAGGGAACTGCAGGCAAGTGAAGTGTGGGGGGTATTCGGGTATTATAATTATTATTGCTATCACAAGTATTATAATTAACATGAATAACTGACAAACATTGAGCCATGTGGGCGTAGTCAGTGACAAGTGGACGTACATACCCAGTACAGAGGCGGGGCAGGCAGCGAAGGAACCGAATCGCAGGTTCCTTTCTACAGGGCAACCAAAGTAGCGTGATGTGCGAGATATGATTGGAAATCACAGATACTCAGTGTGTGTGTGTGTGTGTGTGTGCATCTCTGCATGCTTGTATATAAGATATCTCGAAGGACGTGAATGTGCGTAGACGTGTGGGAGCTTCTATCTCGAATCTCTGAAGATGATGGAGCGACGCAGTTGAAGTGAAAAGTTGCGGAGTGACGCGCATTCTAGCGAAAACTGCAGATAAAAACCATCAACATCAGGCGACAGGCAACATATAAAGATACAGATAAAGCTACAGCTACAGCTACAGCTACAGCTACAGCTACATGGATACAAATTTGTTGTGTTGACAGGCAAGTGTCAAAATCGGCTCAGAGGAAACCCAATAAAGGAAGTCCTTCCACACAAACGCACACCCTGTAGAACGCGAAGAAGTTATATCCTTGAAAGAGTGAATATTTCAAGAAACACATTTAAATCATAGGTTCCTGGGCGAAATGAATATCCTTGCGTGGGATAAAAATGATATAGCAGTTGTCACAAGCATCCCTGTACCCGTTACAGGGTATAAAATTAGATACAAATGGCAATTTATAAAGATGGCCAATGATGGACATGAAGCTGTCGCCCGCTTCGTTGGTCATTAATGTCAAAAGTTATTGCGCAGGCGGCGACGATAGCGATAATGTTAATGCTTATGCCCGGGAGGGGCAAGGGGTGGCTGCTGCAGGGTGGGGCGTGGCGTGGCGTGGCGAAGCGTCCAAGGCAATGGGCAATGTAGTGCGGTGTGGCGGGTGAGACTGTTGACTGACCACAAGCACTCACACTTGCGGCTGTCAATACCGCTTCTGGCAGTACCGCACCATCCGTAGCACCCGCACCATCTGTACCTTCCACTCTACTCGCGGAATGCTGAACATCCTCATCATTCTCACCATCCTTCTCGCCGTCGTCAACATCCTTACCACCTCATCATCATCGTCATCTTCATCGTTGATGATGCTGCACACGCTCCACCAAGTTGGCGGCACGTGTCTGGCCACGTTGTGCTACACTGTGTGTCGTCGCCTGAAGGCCTCACCATAGCCACCGCTATAGCCATCACCATCGCCATCGCCATCGCCATTGCCATTGCCATCACCATCGCCATCGCCATAGCCATTAGTTGCCTGACTCGGGTTCCGTTTCTCCTCCTCGATGGCAGCCGCTTGAAGTGGATGTTCGCCCAAGCTCAGTATGAGTGCCGACTGAGTATTTGAAAATGAAAATTAAAAATATAAAATATTCCATTTCTTGCCACTGTCTGCATTTAATTAGCTAGAAATTATCATTAATCATATGGATGAAACAGCTTCCAGCCACTTCGAAGTCAGAAACGCTCAAACCCGAAGCTTCTCATAGCTCAGAGGACAGTATGGATTTCAATAAAAATATAAAAATAAATAATAATAATAACTGTTTTCTTTTTCCATAGGCCGATCAAATATCTCCTTGGAATGCTCCTCTGAGTCATCTAAGTCTTAGAACTATCATCGACTGTACAAAGTCAAAAGAACAAGCGTGTCCTTCCAGAAAATTTCATACTTCGAAATAAGATAGAAGGCAAGCTCCTACTTACATCGATACAAAAATATAAATAATTTTATAAAAATAATATAATAATAATAAATATGAATCTTGCCAAATTATATTTAAATGGCTTAAAAATTGTCATTTTATTTTTGAATTTATAAGTCAAAAAAAAAAAAAAAAATATAGCAGAGATTTTATTAATATAAGTTAAAGGTGAAAAGTCAAGTACAAAATCTTTTCCATGATATAATTTTTCTATTTTGGGTTTTGAAATAGAACAATAGGTAAACCGATAAGTTAAGGTACAAAAAACTTATTGAACACTTACTTAGTTCTCCCAAGCACCGATAGAAGGACCTCAGCCAGAGATGATCCCCGTATAAGTGCTTTGAACATGGCAGTTATCCCTAGAAGAGATTGAAAATATATTTCCCAGAGCCAAATAGTTGTAAAAGGAATAAAAAAAAGGAAGGTATCCTTTGAAAACACATCTTCACAATCAGCATACCAAAAGTGATTCAGAGATAGTTTCAGATCCCCCATATTTGCCTACGGATAGAGCCTTACGAATAACTCCAATTACAGAGCTGAACTCTTCAAGGATTAAACAGACTTGGAAACTAGTCACAGGTAATTCAGTAGCCATGGATTCCTCTTTGCTCACGTGTCCCTCCGATTTCTTGGAGCTGTCGTTTTTGAGGCTAATTACATTATTTCTGGTTAGGGGATTTTATTAATTTATTGAAAAAGTCGCGGACACACCCAACGAATCCTCAACGAATTAGCCACAGGGCATTTGAATGGGAATCCGGGAAGCTGGCGCTGCTGGCACAGCCTCTGCCACTGGCACCGTCTCAGGCAGCACGCTTCATTTGCTCCAAAGGTTCCAAGGCACTTCCGAGGCACACTTCTACACTTTACTGCATCGCCTGGTTAGCATAATAAATCGATTAGCTGGCCAGAAGGCGCGCGGCGGAGGAGTTGGGAGGAGTTCGGTGTAGCTCTATGGACGCCCTGTGCTCGGGCCTGGGATTTGGCATATTTAATAATCATGAGGCTTTCAACTGCAGCCTGTGGCCGCAATGATGACGCTGATGATTATTCTAATACAACGTTGATGGGCCGAGCCGCCCAGACCCAACCTTCGACTTAGAGAGAGATCCGGTCGTGGGTTCGGTTATGACTACAGCTCCCGTTCCCGGACCTAAGTCTGTCTCCGCTTGCCCCTTTCGCTCAAAATGATTGATGGCTTTTGTGGCACGCAGTTGTTGTTGTTGTTGTTCTCATTCTTCTTTCTGGGTAGCTCGGGTCCATGGTCTTAACCGTGCAAACATACACACGCACACACAAGCACAGACACACATACATACACATCCTCATCCACATCCACATCCACAGACATTTCTCTTGCCCTGCTGCTACGTCGGTTTTCCATGTTGTTTTGCATTTTTTCGTTATGGTCCATCATCAGCCCTCCATCAGCGCCCGCTGCCGTCGCCTCCGCTGGCTGCGTAATAAATCTCCTTACACATAGTATGTATATATATATATATATATATTTATATATATATATATATATAATTTTTTCCATTCTTGTTTATCATTTTGTGTCATGCGATTTTCACTGCTCCTTTTAGTCCACGTTTCAGTGCTGCGTGCCTTTCGTGTTATTAAAAAACATCAGCGTCATATTAAAGCATTCCCAGGCATTAAAATTTCACATGAGCTCAGCCTGACAACCATCCATCTATCCATCTTGCCATCCAGCCATCCAGCCATCTAACCATCCAGCCATCCATCTCAGCTTTGGCATTTCATATTAATGCTTGAATAACTTTTTGTATAATTTTGATCTCCTTGGCATTAGTTACATTAGTTTTTTGCTCAAACTTATTCCGGGTTAGCATTCCGAGCTGGGCGAGAATCTGAAGATATTCCTTTTGGGAAGGTGTTTCTGGCAGATGAGTTTTTCGGATACTCAAAGACGGGGCGGTCTAAACTTTAAGCAAAATCCTTCCGACTTATTTGACTGATGTTTGTATGAGATGAGAATGATTTAATTTAATGAGCGGCTATTTGAAAGTCTTCTAAGTTTCTTAAAAACATTTTTTTTTTCAGCTAAGAAGCTTGGAATTGAAATTTTGCTCATAAATTGCAGATTAAAACGGGCTTTTCACTAAATTTCCGCATCAAAGGGAACTAAAGGCTTTACACTCCATCCTTTACAGGAAACACGTGTTTGAATTAACTGTCCAATAAGCCAAAGCACACAAAGCATTTAAAATGCACAAATAAAATATTGCAATACCTGACGATGACAATCACGGCAGGAGTTAGAGATGGGAGCGTGATTCGATAGTTGGATATAATATATTATATATTAATAGTTGGGTTAATTTATTAATTGAATTTTTACTTTTGGCTTTAATCGACGCATCGATAAAGGAGTCTCGATGGCCATCACCAAAAAGCTTGAGATGAGATCAAGAGTCGATAGTTAGGTTGCAGCGCTATTGATATTATTATGATGGGAGGAACTAGTGATGGGAGGTGCCGATACTTGGCACACACTTACTAGTTCCATATTTAATGTAAAATTCTCACATAATTTACATAGTCCAATCTATCGAATCTTTCAACCGACGTTAGCGGCGTGAGCCGATAGTTGGCTTACAATGAAAATCGAATGGATATACCCTTTACTCTTAATATAGTATAATCGCTATAATCGCTACATTGTCGTCTCTAAAAGCACAAGTTCTCGGGAAGGTTGGAGGACCGTAAAATTTTTGATGTGAAGGAAACACATTGCAGCCTAAGAATCATACATTTGTGAAGAGCCCCGAGGACATTAATGACGAAGCTTGCGCAGCGACAACCACACGCGCACACACTCACACACGCCCACACGCACACTCAAGCACACACACACATACCAGAATGAATGATTACATTGGGCTTATATCAATTATTCAGAGAATATATACACCGATTTTTCCGAGTGAGCTGTGGGAATCGAGCAACCGCCGTGTGTAAACATATTTGCACGGGGCGCTCGTCAAATTGGGCGTGATTTTCAAGTGCCCGACCTCAGCCACATACTTTTGATTATATTTGTCTATTTGATGTGTGTGTGTGTGTGTGTGTGCGACTGAGTTATTGTGTGTATGTTTAAGTGGGTGTGTGCGTGCCGGAGCCCATACACTTTTGAGCCTGTTGTGCAACTGTTTGCTTACGGTCAAGGCAATTAGGTTTTTTTTGCCTCAGGCCCGGCAAATATTCAATAAGTAAGCGTCTTAGCGAACCCACTTAAAGCACCCATGAGCACCGCCACCGCTATAGCCACCGCCACTTCAACTTCCTGTTCCATCCTGCAGTCTCTACAGGATACACAGGCCTAAGCCCGCGCCCAAGTCCCGACTACGACCAGTTGTAGTCCCCTTAAATATTTTGCTTGGACTTCGTCCAGTCTCTTTAGTTCCGTGATGCTCTGGGTTCTGTTCTGCTCCTTCCTGACATTTAATTTTCGATTTTAATTGGATACTAACAGCAGGATGCTCGCCAGCATCGTCCTGCTCCTGATGGACGACTATGACTTGTCGGGCTCCTCGAAAATAAAGAAGAAAGTAAGCGATCAGAAACACCAAGTGATAGACTAAAAAATATCCTAGCTTCTAAAATATATGAAAAGGACTTATTATACAGATAAATCTAAAAACAAAAATACAATTTTTCTATTAAGTCAGCAGATTATAAAAACTATAATTATACAATTATATAAGTTTTTTACTTTAAGGATCCAGGCTGTCGAAGAAAGCTCCCAAAGACTGCATAGTAAGGACACGCCCCAATGTACCCGTTAACCCTTTCTGCCTGCGCGGTATTAAAAGGCAGCAAAAATAGTAAATTAAAAGGTACACAACATGGCAACCAGCCAGAAGCGGCAGGAGCTGTAGAAGCTGTAGGAACTGTAGGAACTGTAGGAACTGCTGGAGCTGCTCCAAAATGGAGTTGGCTAACATAATTGAAAAAGCGCTTTTCTATTAAGAACATTGCCAACTGGGTGAAAGGAGGCGGAAGGCGGACGTGACGATGGATGGCTGAAGGGAGCCGGCCAACGCGGCTGGTGGGGTGGAGGGGTGAAGAGGGAGCTGTCGAGGCGGTAACTTGAAGCACTGATTGGCGGCGGCGCCTATTGACTGACTTAACACGCCATTGAGTAGGGAAGAGGAACCAGAACTGTGAAAGACGAGAATGGGAATGGGAATGGGAATGGGAATGAGGACGCAGACACGAGTGCTGACGCGAACACGAACACCAACACCAACAGGATTGAGGATGTAAACAAGTGCGAGGCGAGTGAAAGCCACGCAAATTGGTGCATCCCCATGCAAATAGTAAGGTTTACGAAAAGGAGTCATTGAAGGCTGCAGGCTGCTTGATGGTGGCTGCTAGCTACTAGCTGGTGGCTGCTGGATAATAGCGCTGGGGGAAACAGGGACAAAAAGCACAACCATCGACATTGAGTGCCGTTCGGTTGGTCTATGGATTTAAAGCAGCTCCCGAGCCAATTAATGGCAATAAACTCGTCTCGTCTCGTGTCGTGGCGACTCAACGCGAAACGAAGCGACGCGGCGCCTAATTAAAATGATGTCGAGCCAAAGAGTTTTCCAATCAATCAGATGCCAGCTTCAAGAGTTCCCACACGGAAAATAGGGAAAATTAGGCGATCGACAATTGGGAAATGGAAAATGGGAATCCTTGTATACATTGTGTTGATGTTCGTCAAGCATCAACTGGGGGTAAAAATATTGCATAATTATTGCTGATAATTGTAAGAGCGAAACTCCTTATATCCTCATATCGTAATATCCTGAGGGTTGCTCGTCGCCTCCCTAGAGACATTGACAACTTGTTGTTGTTCTTGTCGACTGTCTTAAAGCCAGCTTGACATATCTTGCGACTTGGTTTTTAAAATGAAAAGTCAGTAAGGCATCGCGAGTACACACACAAGCACACACACACACACACACACTCACAAAATCAGAGAATTGGTGAAAGGACATGATTGACAGTCCTTGCCCGTCCATGAACCCAGCAGGATGGCAACGGAATTATAGCTTAATTGACATATGCCAAGTACTTGTAGGGAATAGCTCTCATATGCCATTCCCACTCCCTTCCTCTTCCTCTTCTCCTTCCCCTACCACTTCCACATCCCCCACACTCCTTTCCCGCTCCTGTTCTTGCCTCCCTGTCTTGGCCCAACTCATGTTCACCCTTTCATTAATACACTCATAACGACGACATGAGCACAATATTTGTATGTCTATGTCCTGCGTCTACCGGGATAATATTTCTTTAAGTAGACACCAACTGACAGCGCAATTAAGGCGAAGTAATTATTATAAGTAGGGTTTGTCCCTCAAAAGCCATACAAGCTACCCGAGAGGTTCTCAGCGATGGCCGGCCACCTAAAGGAAACCTCCCCAAGCAAAAGGCAGCGGTTCCTGTGTCAAGGAATGACCTGCAACATGAATTAAAAATGCTTCTGAGTGAGACTCGAACGAATTTTTATTTTAAACTTATAAAAATTATAGCACATGTTGTATAATACATAATATATAATATAAAATTAATGAAGTTAAAAAATTAATTAAATTATATGAAAATCCAAATAAGATATTTCATAATTTAATTATTATATTTTAATTTATTTTTACTTTATTTTAATTACAAATAAATCCTTGACAAAGTGTGTCGTAAGTTTAAAAATATTTTATTAAATAGTAGAAATATATTATATATATACTTATATCCAAGATTCTTCGACTGATGACAGATGGGAACAGCGCTTCCGGAAAATTTCCTATTCCACTCATTAACTTCCCTTTTTCATTGCTAAGGAAAAACTTATATTTTCCTTGGCTAAAAAAAAAAATAAAATATCATTTAAGAAATTTTATTCCATCTCTCTCCTACGCTGTTATAGTATCATTCTAGTGCACTATCATCGTCAATAAATAACAAGAAAATCCTTAGTGAAAAATCATTAAATCATAAAGAATTAGCCAAATATTACTTCCCCTTAATCATGCGCCATTTGCAATTAATTTAAACGCAATTTGCAGACCCCTTGCTGGGCGGGTGGAAGCTCAAGAGGCAACGGACCCAAGGAACATTTGCGCATCCGTTGGCGCAAGGCGAAAGTCTTAGAAGCGCACTAAAAATTAGGCAAGAGTCCTGAATCCAGGACCATTAACAACACTCGCACACTCGCACACACCCACACTGACAGACACACACACACACACACACACACACACACGCACAGGCAGCAAATCTTTTGCACAAACATAATTTCGAAACAGACACAGGATGTGGAGTGGGGAAAGTGGAGAATGTGGTGGGTGTGGTGGATGTAGCACCACCCAAAACGTGGGCACATCTCAGAAATCTCAACAGCAAATTGCTGGCAATCCACGCAAATGGCTTAGAACAACGGGTGGCACAGGAGCTGGAGCTGGAGATACAGATATAGATACAGATACAGATACAGATACACGGCTACAACTACGTCTAAGGATAAAGACACGAGAAGCAGCTACTTACTTGCCGGTCCGTATAATTTTTGCGCGTAGAGAAAAGTTTTGCACGGCCGAATGGCCGAATGGCCATGTGGGCGGTCGGGCGGTCGGGCGGTCGGGCGGACGGGCGGACAGGAAAATTGGCGAACGAACAAACTGAACCACCCAGTGGCAGCCACCGAGATTCCCAGGACACTACGCCAGAGCACCCTTACCCAATGGCGTGCCAAGCATAAATCATAAGTAGAAACAGCAAAGGCAGAAAACTTGGAACGAAAGTTTCCCCAAAAACAGAGCACAGAGAAAAAAGGAAAAACATAAAGAAGAACCAACGGCGGATCTGCGAAATTTGTCTTGGCGTTTGGATTTATGTTTTTGTGACGCTTCTTGAAACAAACACACACCCAGCTAGCGTACACACATACCCACATACACACATACACACAGTTAGGCATATACAAATAGGAAGAAGGTAAACTCAGGAAATGCTGTCTTCGCAAAACAAAGCCCAAAGAAAAGAGAAGGAAAAGAACTAAGCAAAGAAACCGAATACGAGAATTCACGCTGAGGCAGTGACTACAAGCCTACAACTTGGCGGCCATGATTTATGGCAAAGGTAGCAAAAAGTTGTTGGTGCAGAGCTGGGCAAGGGGCGAGAAGGGAGAAGGGTATGGAAAAGTGGAAGAATGGAAGCGAAGGCGATGGTGGAAGTGGAAGTGGGGGCGGGGGTGGAGGTGGAGGTGGAGGTAGAGGAAATTTAAAAGTTTGTTCTTTGCAGGTTTGCAGGATTTGCATTTGAACACGCAAAGCGCGCGCAGGAAACTCAATTGGAGGCCTCCAGATAAGAGATACACATATTTGTACTTGTGTATGGAAGATTGTAAGTACCTTTATAGGCATTTTGTTTGGAGGAGAGTTGGGAGTTGCTTCCCGTTTTGTTTACCCGAATTTGTCATATTTTGTCGGGGGCTTTTAAGGCTAAGGCCAAGTGCCGCAATTTGTTTGCCATGGCTCTTAAAGAAGTTCCTAAAGCTAACTTTGTTTGGGCAGCAGCATAAAAGATACGTCGGTCAGCTTAGATTGGATTAATAAAGGATACGATTGGCATATACGTAGGGATATTAATTGCAGTAACTAAATAAATGTCGATTAACTCTTAACATGAATTTTTATATCAATTAAAGAATTTAATGTACGTATATTTCATGCATTACTTGACATCCGTTTTTCCCAACATTAATTTTTAATTTAAAAACAAAAGGAATTAAATGCGAGAGTTTTTAAATATCAGTCAATTGATTTATAATAATATTTAGTGTAATTTAATTTTAATTAATAATAATTAATTATTATTATATAATTATACATTGCGACGGGTGAATACATCTACTCCCAGAGTTAGTTTAATTACATTAATTAATTAATTAATTAAATATATTTTAATGGAAAAACATATAAAAAATGTTCCATAGTTGCAGTAACATTTGTTGGAAAGTTTCACCGAGAGTCCTTATTTTTGCACATCCTTGTTTGCTCATGAAACACATGTTCCTATATACCTGAAACTTTAACTCTTTTTTATTGACGTAACGTATATTGAATTTGCATCTCAGTTAGTCACAAAAAATTAATTAATTTATCTACTTCAGATTTATTCTTATTATTAAATTAATAATAATATTAAATTATTTGAATAGAAGTTTTATTGGGTTTCAATATGTTTGCTCTGACGAAGGAGCTTTAAATATTAAATATATAAAATCACATATTTATAATAATAAAGTATAAATTAATTATTTATATAAGAAAGCGCTCTTTGTAGAATCCATTTTAATAACTCTGAATTTTCGCATTAAAATTTCAAAGGCAGGAGGAGAGAGCGCAGTAATACGGAGAAACTCAATCAAATATAATCTTATTAGGATTGCCTGGAACAGCAAGGAGGACTCCGACCTGAGAATCAGAATCTGAGCTGCTGGTACTTATAATTTTTCAATTCAAGAAAGAAAAAATAAAATTGGGAAAAAAGAGCGAGCACAATAAGAGGAATAACAGGAACAGAGGCAACCAGCCAATGTCCACAGGAAAACACAAAGAAAATGTAAGAAAAAGGAAACTCTGGGTCTGAAGAGGGTGGAGCGACTGCCGGCAACGAGAGGAACACAGGGCCAAAAAGCCAAAGCTGTTACATGGCCAAGTGGCAAGCGAAGCAGCTAAAATCGACAAAAACAACAAAACAGTCAAACCCATGAATAACGGCAAATCGAACTGAGGCGACAACAACTTCAAGGGAAAGTTTTCCATGCTTATACCTTGCGGGGGAGGAGAAGGCGGCGTTGTCAAAGAGGCCGCGCATGGCTAACGTGGATCTGGATAAATGTTGTGTACGTCCGCCATTTTGTGTACAGACTGCGGCATCCACCCGCATACGCATACACCCCCAACAGCCCAACACACACACACACACAGATACACAGATACAGACACCAACTCACACACCATCGTCAGTACCCACCCACACACAAACTCCCATAAAATATGCGGAAGTTCAAAGTATGATGCGGAAGTCTGTATGACTGCGATTGCTAATGGATGTCGGGCTTGTGGGATGACGATGTGGATGTGGATGACGACGACGACGACGACGGCGACGTCGACGGCAACGGCAACGGCAACGGCAACGGCAACGGCGAGTGAACCTAACCGAAACTCTGTACATTGGAACGAGCAGAGCACTTGGATCAGGAGCTTGGGCAGCTTGTACGGTCGAATGCATTTCGAATTTCGAGTGCTGGAGTCGTCGCTGCCGCCATTGCCTTCTTCGTCCTCGTCGCCCTCATGTCGAGAGCTGTAAAAAATCGGGGCTTTTAAAACCACGCGCTGTAAGTTTTGGCATTGGGTCCAACGGTGTACGAACTTAGATAAACGGATTAAGTGGCAACAATGTCACACCACACACACACAGAGACGCGGATTCAGAGCTGAGGATAGCCTGCAAGAGACCAGGAGAAAGACAGAGACCACCAGAGATTCGGAGCCTGCGTCTGACTTGGCTGCCGGAGGGATCTGAGCAACGATTCCACCTCTCCGTCTGCATTCACCACAGTGGTCAGTAAGAACACCACACAATAACAACTGCAACATTAATAAAAATAATGTTAACAACAGCAACAAAACAACAACAACAACAACAACAACATTTTTAAGAACATTCCAGTAAATCGATTTGCCATTTAAGCGGCCAAAATTAATGATGCTCCCAGAGGAACGCGAGGCACCGGAGAACTGAATGATTAGTTACTGAGACACTCGAAGCTATTTTTCCAAGGACCTAATAGGTTTGGTCATACCTCAAGGACTATCGATGCGAAGTGTGGGACTTATTTGTTTAATAAATTCTGAAACTGGCGAGAATATTTAATTATTTTTATGTGGATTTCCTTCTGAAATTTTTTATAATATATTAGAATTTAGATCTAAAACTTGGCTTGAATTTACAGTTTGCATTTCTGGAATCAAGACTTAGGAGAAAATCAAAAGATTCTTTGAGTTTTTTTTTTCGGAATTAAAATTGTCTCTGTTGTCCGATCGAAACTCATCAATACAGTAAAGTCCTTAAATAAGCGATACCATACAGACAGTTGTCGGGACTTTCAAGGATTTTTAATGACATATTCGCTCTTCTAAGGCTCGTATAATATTCAGTATTTTTAATAATAATGTATTTATATATATTATATTATAATATTATAATATTATAATAATAAGAATTAAATATTTAATCCAAGGAGTTTTTAAAAAGTCATTAAATTATATGATTTATTTATTTAAAAAATAACCATGAAATGAAAGTCACATTGGCCAATGGCTCGTTTTTTGAATCTCAAATTATATATTTTTGCCCAGTAAAATTGAATTCGGTATCACTGTGCCCAGCTTCCCCGCCCTTCGGTTAAGTGTATTTTGTTCCGTTTGCTGCGGTCGGGCAGGATTTGGCAGGCGCAGTTGGCAGCCCCGTAGAAAAGGCGCATAGATGGTTTATGGGAGCATTTACCTGCTCTTTAAAACATAACCCAAGGACCATGGACTGCCGGCCATCCTTTGCGGTAATGCTGTTGTCCTTCTGCGTTTAATCAAACACACTTCCGTTGCAAACGGCTTGAACCGCTTCAATCAAACAACAACCACAAATATTTCAAGAGCGGCTGGTTGGATGACTGACTGGCAAGTGCAGAGGTAGTATGATGAGTGGACGGGGGAGTGAGATGAGGGTAGCGGGGAGTGGGGAGAAAGGAGAATAAGGAGCTGAATATAGAGGGGCGGCTGCAGCGTGGCAAAGACAAAACTCCTCGACAAGAAAATACCTCGACGACGATGATGATGAACCCTTCGCCTGCCACTCGAGTGCACACGAGAGCATCAAGAGAAACACAGAGATAGGGTAAAGGAAACGGGAGCACGAGGGAAGGATGTGGAGGAATAGCTCTCTATGGCACTTGAGTCAATGCCCGCCATTGTTTTCCTATAGACGCTGGTTGCCAAACACAAAAAAAAAGTGGGTGAAAAATCGTATACCCAAAATCCCAAAATGCCGATTGGCACTTCTCCAACCGTAGAGTTGGTGGAATTTTGGTTTAGGACTCAACGATCACAGTCATTTGGCTGCCACTTGAATACCACGTGAAATATTTCATAAATTACGCGCCTAATTAAAAGGGGTGCTCCCCTGCCACACCCCCTCCCAAGCCACAAGCCACTCGATGAATGACTGAGTGTCTGACCAGACCAAGTTTCCAGCAACGGTTCCTCCTTCTCTTCCTGTTCCACTTGCCTCAGCTGAGCACCACACAGACTTTGGCTCTCCCGCTTTATTGCTACACTTATGAGCCCCCACAGCCCTGTCAGTTTCTCCCTTTCCTTTGCGTCGGCGAGTGCAACCCTTTGGCAAATCCTTGCACCACTCAATTATTGGAGCCTTTTGACCAACGCACTGATTTATTGCAGCCACCGTTGGCCAGCTTTTCATTGGAAGGGTGGGGCAGAGAGAAGAGGTCTAGACGGGTTATTGGTGTGCCTTTTTTGTATATATGTGTGTGGAAATGTGTGTGTGTGTGAGTGGAAGTGTGCGACTGTGTGGGCTGCAAAGGGCCTGGCTGTTCATTTGCATTCGGTGTCTGCGTCGCTCCTGTGTTGCTTATTGGTGGTTGACCAACGCACTCGTCGAGGGGCAGTGATTTTAAGAGTAATTTTTGCTTCATAAAGTAGACATATCGATATCCAATCGATAAATTCATGCCACTTTAAATCGATTCAAGCTTTAAATTTACATTTTCATTTCATATAAGAAATGTTGGGAGCAAAATGGAAATAATGAACTCCTGTGAGTCCAGATATGTCAGCTTGAATAAAATCCTATATGTCCTTTATCTTTGCCGTAGTTTCACAAATTTCTATACTTCGAAAACGCTCCGAATGTTCGGTTGATCCTAAAGATTAACAAATGACTCCAAAAATCACCAAAATTAATTTGTTAAATGAAGTGGAAATTTTTGCGACTTTTCTGTGTACTTCATCAATTTAATTAATAATAAAATATTTAATATGGAAAACAACAACTTTAGAAAGACATCAGCTTAATTAAGTATTGTTACAATTGATATAATTACATATTGTAAATGGTGTATGGTGCATTGAGAAGTGTATCTGGCGTTGGAGTTCTTTGAAAATCAGATTCCTTTGAAAAGTGCCCATCCCTTTTTGTGGGCCATAGCTTAATGACACTCAAATGGGAATCTTACTTCTCCATTAAATCCTCACCATAATCCCAGTAATTCTCTACCTGCCATCAAGGGTTGGGCTGCGGGGGAAACGAAATCCGAACTACAAGTTAATTTCTTATAAAAATAAGCAAATGCGGGCGTAATTGAATTTGGGTGAATCCTGCACGTGGACTCTTATGTGGCATAACCTGGTCCATTGGTAATCGCAAACCAAACCCAGGCCCAGGCCCAGGCCCAATTCCTTTTCCAATTCCTTTTCCAATTCCAATTCCAACTCCAATCCGAATCCGAATCGCAATCCCTGTTTCAATCCCAAATGCCCAGAGTACCCCGGGCCAAAAATACCCTTTATATAATACTGTTGACATATGTTAATCAGGCGCACGCACACGCGCCGCAGACAGTCGCTGCGAAGGGAAGGGGAGGGGCGGGCAGGATCAGGACCGAAACGTGTGGGCGATGATGATGACGATGATGTGGACGATGAGGCTGACGATGAGGCTGACGATGAGGCTGACATGCCCGTTGGCTGGAGACGCAACCGAAGCCGAAGCCGGTGCCGGTGCCGGTGCCGGAGCCGGGGCCGGAGGTAGCGGGGCGGGTCAAAGGAATTAATTCGAATTCAATCCACAAGCCAGTTGGCAGTTGGCAGTGCGACAAAGTAAAAAGCCTATTTGAGGACCTCACAGAGACGACGGAACCACGGAAACAATCTGATTGGAATAAAAGCTGCCTAGGCCGGAGCACCCTTGGCATGGAGGTGGGGGTGAGGATGGGACTTTGAAACAAGGGTTGTCCGACAGTTGGCAGATAATTTAATTTCGGATTCGCATGAACGATGAGATAGGACAACCTTTTGCCCGCGTTATGGGGTGGCAATCGACTCCAGATCCAGATTTAACTCCATTATTATCTCCACTGCTCTGCAACGTCCTGACAGCCACCATATTGATGCAATCAACTAATCTTCGCGCTTCCTATTCGAAACACCCCTAACTCTGGGCTCCCAGATAGTTGGGTAATTTGAAATGCTTCAATTGCAGGACTCTGTTTGCAGTCACCGATCATAGGACGATCTGCCTTTGATAAGCCTCTAAGAGGATTCACTTGACCGAACTAAACACAGCTCGTTTATTAGATGTACGTTTGTCTAAATAACATTGAAGGTCAAACGGTTTCTGGAAGAGATTATAAACTATGGATTCGGGAACTTCAAGTCGGGCTACGTTTGTCCAGGACAGATTGTAAAATAGAAACTGTTACTCCTTACTGGGCTGTCACTTGGACCTCTTCTCGCTGCTCTTTCAGGGGTAAAGGTGACTTGGGCTCTTGGAGCTGAATCCGCCAGTCCATCAAGCAGTTGGCCCCAACACTCGGATCCATCCGCCATTTGGTCATTTGCCAAAACTTTTTGCTACTCTGGCGCGTAATTTGTCTGACATTTGTTGCCGTTCTTGCAATTAAACACAATTGCATTGACGTTGCCCCGAGGACCCGAATCGAGTCCGAATCCCAACCCCAACCCCAGTCCCAGTCCCAGTCCCAGTCCCAATCCGAGTCCGCAACCGAACCTGAGCCCGATCCACATACATTCCATTTGTATTGGCAACCAGCAACCGGCAGCCGAGTCGCGACGTCGCCATTGCCATTGCCGCCTGCTGCCGCCTGCTGCCGCCTGCCAACGGTTATCAGTGCTTGTCCTCGTTCCTGGCCCGCTTTTAAAACTGTTTCCTGTGCGCTAAATGGCGTTTTTGTGTTCGCCGCTTCTTCTGTCGCCAGCGATGGAAGCAATGACGCCGTCTTGCCGCTTGAGACGTCCTGGAAATACCCTCCACTTGCTGATATGTTAAAGGGTCGTTTGCTGCTGTGCATTGAAAGGGCTGAATATTTACTTACGTACATATTCGTTCATATATATGTAACACACATTAATACATATACACAGATATCAAAAATATATGTCCATATGTCACAGAACATATCTGGATATGACTGAATATATCGTTTCGCTTCACATAATAAGAGAGTTAAAGGGAATCTCCCAGTCAAGACCGTAAGCCAAATAACCTGAGAGGTGGGGTGGGGCGAGCGGAACATATTAGTTGCAGTGGACCATAGTTTATGTATGTATGGTATGTATCTGCGAGGATGGCGACATTAAATGAGCAAAACTTTTTATATCCTGTATTTGCTTCGTCTTTGCCTCGATGCATTATTGTACACTGAGAAAAATACTGCTTCAATTTATCGAGTTGTATAATGAAAAAGAGAAATTGAAACTCTTATGGCATATATATGACATATATATGAGCCGCATTTCCATTGATTGATTCCCAATAATTGAATGAATGAATTTCTTACAGTGTAATTCTCGGGAAATCGCGCTGAGTTTCTTAAACAATTAAAAGTTTCGCGTCTACCTACAAAGTTGCCAATTTGGATAACCTCCAAGCCGGGGGAGCACCAGTGGCAGCTGTCGAATAGAAAAGAGACACTGTAAAAAGCGAACTTGAAGGGGCTGGCTGGCTGGGAGGGGGGCTCAACAACAATGGCATTGGGTACACAGACCCGCAAGCCCGTGCCCTTGCGCACACTCACACACTCCTCCAAGAACACACACACACACACACACACACATATATAAAGGCAAAAGGCAAGTAAAGAAAAACTTTAGCGCAGAGCAGTCAAAACCAATTTGGAGAATTTAATTAAAATTGCTAAACTTTGGCAACTGATTAAATTTTCGAACAAGAGCAGCAAAAGTGGAGAGCGGGGAGCGGGGAACAAGGAGCGGGGAGCGGAGAACAAGGAGCGGGGAACAAGGAGCGGGGAGCGGAGAGGAGCACAGGTAAAAGCTTAAAACAACCGAGTGCCCTTAGCCCACAAGCTCACCCATCACCCATCACCCAGCACCGTAGCCTTAACCACCAACCATCGAGGCCCAACTTCCCAAAACCCAAACAAACGACAAGCTTAAATTTTGAAACAATCCAAAAGGAAACGTTGAAAAATTTACATTCGCTTTCGTTTGTAGTGAAAATTTTCCAGGAAAAAAAACAAAATGAAAATATATAAAAATTTGAAGTCCCTTTTGAGAGACTGGCGGGCGGAGAACTTGATTCTGGAAGCTGAGGTTGGTGGCTGGTGGCTGGTGGCTGGTGGCTGGTGGCTGTTGGCTGGGGACTGGTGGGCGATGGATGATGACGCAGCGGGACAGGGATTGGATTTAAGCCAGCAGCACAGAGGCAAAAGGACCAACCAGCCGCCCGAACAACCGACCAACCAAGCAACCTGACGCTGCCTGCTGGCTGCCCGATGTTTGTAGATGACGTTCTTGATGGCAGCCATCATAATCATCCTCATCATCGTTTCCATCATCATTCTCGCTCTCATCATCATCCGCAGCCGCATCCACCGATGCTGCCGTGGACTGGCAAAGTTTCCCCAATTTAATTTCATCAAACTCCCGAGTGTGCGTTGAACTAACGAATAGAACGAGAACCATCGCACGAGCCTCGCTCCCACGTTCCCTACTCAGTCCCGCGGTACACCCTTCACCATGACCACCGTCCCGCATCACCCGACACCCACCACCCGTTCTCTGCACCCCGCCATCACGACCCAACAACTCCATCCAATTGGGGCTTGGTGTGGTGAGTCGGAGTAAGCAGCGGGCGGAGGCAGTTCGTCCGTACGCAGCATGGCGGACTGGTGCAGACATTTACCACCGCACACAGCAATCACGTAGACACAGACAAGCGACTGCTCCCACCCCCCCTCTGATGCACAACTTGGGGGCTTGGTCTTGATAGGGAGGAACAGTCTAGGTGATTGCTGCTCGGAGCGGAGATGGAGGTACGGGGAAATTCGGGGCAGATTTCAAAATAATGGCCACCCTTCGCGGCAGCTCCGTTATTTTAATGAAAATTGGAAAGTACTGGCAATGGCTGCTGACCCTCCCCCACCTACCTCCCTTGGTGAGCATCATCTTGACCATGCCTCGTGCCTCATGTCTCATGCCTCATGCCACAAGCAATAACATTTCAAGACGCTCTTCTGCTGGAGCTGCCTTTGAATTTGCCTTAAAGCTCGAGTATTTCGAAGTCTGATATTCAAGGACAACTCAAGCACAAGGATGAACTATCTCAAAGTTAAAAAGGAGTGAACATGGTTGATAGTATATAATTTAGTCAAGGATATCCTTACTATATTATAAGCTTGTCCCTTTCCTGTATTTGAATATTAATAAAATATATTCATTATTTGTGAATGTACCATATGAATATGTTCAACATATTCAATTTATTTTACAATTTGTGATTTATGATTTATGATTTATGATTTATGATTTTTATCTATATAAGATATATCTATATAAGTATAATGTAATTATTGATCTCTTGTATAAAATAATTAAAGATAATAATAAATTTACACAACGAAAAACAATCGATTTTTATTCGTATTGAAATTAATTGTTGAAAAATAAAAAATTGTATTTTATTGGACCTTAGGAATTCCATTCAAAAAAATAAAATTTATATTTATTAAACTTAACTTAGAAAATAATACTATAAATAAACCAGATTTAGTATTTAAATACCTCAGTTGCATAATTGGAAATATCTGAGCTATTAATTTAATTCAGTTAAAGCTTCCCACTTGCCTCCAGATGCATTAAGAGAAGTTATTGCAAGTCCTTCTGAAAAGCATATTTCCTTCGAATAATATCAAATGTTTCTCAAGTAAAGGACTTCGCCCATAACTCATTGCCAGCCACAGACTGAAGCCCTCGCTAATTAGTGGCCATAAAACGCATATAAATTGACGTTGGCCAATAAATTATAAATTATGATTTGGCCACGAGCTGTGGGGGAGGAAGAGCAACAGTTTCCATAAAATTTCCACTCGAGTGCGCAGGCCCGGGACGGGACTTGAGGCGGATGCATGGCACAGTGCGATGACTTCCGGTATTAACTAATTCTGAGTTTATTTCCATCTCCATTTTAGCGGTACTTTAAAGCATGGCAAGGGATCTGCTGGGTGGAAGGGCAGAAGCAGCCCAAGGTTGTGCCTTCTTTGCAAAAATGCCTTCCGCTATGAGCCCAAAGCTAAACCCAAAGCCAAAGCCAACGGCAACGGCAACGCCAACGTTAGAGTCTCAGCCAGATGCAGGAGCATAGAGCAACCCAATCCCAACCCTAGCACAGACTGTGAGTGGGCACTAATCCCTAGCACTCATGATGCCGCTGGCAAATACTTTACACCGCCGACTGCGCGACGAATTGGAAGCAATCCGCAGTCTGTCTGCACAGACACTGGCGGTATGGAATGTGGATCGGAGTGTTGGGCTCAGAGGCTGCACTCGCAAGTGGAGTACATGGGCGTTGCTCCTGCCGGCTGGCTGGGGTTGCTCTGATACGAGTAAAAAACTTAAACAAAGTATCAGGCAATGCAACCAAGCGCAAACCGAGCCACGACGAGCCACCTCTCCAACCATCTCCATCTCCATTTCCGTCTCCTTCTTCTTCTCTTTCTCATCTCCAATCTCAATCTCCACTCTATGGTGTCCTGTGAAGTGCTCGACTAGCTCTGCTCTGCTGAGCTTACCGGTCGCGCCTAACCGTAAGTCACCCGGTCGCCAGTCAGTTCCTGGCACAAGTCCCCGTCAAGTGGATCAAAGAGTCGACTCAACTCACAAGACAATCGCATCGCAAATTCAGGTTCAGGTTAGTTTTTATCGTCTCTAAAGAGTCGAGAGCATCCTGTTTCACCTTTCTCACCTTTCAACCCCAGCATATCCTTCAAATGAAGTTTACTTGTGGCATAAACAAATGGATATCAGTAAGTTTCGTTTTTAAATAATTTTTATATATTTCTTATAAAATGAAAAGTTACTAACAAAAAAAAGTGAAGGACATAAGTTCATCCTTCATCAATTGAGCAGTCGCAAAATCAGAAATATACCAAATCCGAGATCCGCGCAAGTTTGTTTTTAATTTCAAAACTCACTCCCCTTACTTGCAAATCGGCTCCGCCCCCTTCACATCTGGAAACACCTCGAGCCAGACTCTCCCTGTTTTTTTTTTTGCGATTCATTGAATGGAAAAATTATAGACAACTAATCCATAGAAAACGTTCGCACTTCGCCATCGACGACTTCCAGATAATTTTACCCAGCAATTGGCAGGTGTTTGCGCTTGTTTCACTAACAATTTTCGCATCTAATGGCCCAAAGCAAGTGAAGTAAGGTCGGCAGAGCCGTAGCTTCTCCGGCACCCCATTGCCTTCTTTAAGGCTCCACAGGGCATTCAAATGTTTTCCACTTGGCAAACACCAAAGTCGCTTGTGGCTGTTGTTATTTATTTTCCTCTGTTGTGTTTTGTTTATGGGCGCAAATGCGAGCATTTCAGTTGAATTTTCTGCAATATTTTCAGGACTCGTTTTATTTGTGTTTTTTTATTTTTGGCAATTTTTTAGATTTGCGCGCAGGATCAACTTTTCGGTCGGCATTTAGCAAAGTTTTTGGCTTACATGTGCATCGACGGCACATGGAGAGGAAGCAGCACCCAAAGTTGGGCCTCCTCCCGACAGGAGTGAGATCTGAACTTCCAGAACTAGTGACAGTGAAGAGCGAACAAACAAACATTTAGCAGAGCCCTCGTGTGGGGCACTCGAACTCGAATCCAAACACGAAACTCACACAAAGACATTCAACCTTATTCCTACACACATCACGAGTGTCTTTCGCCATCGTCCTGTTTGGATGCTCTTCCAATCTTCGTAAGTCAGAGCTTTGGTCTCCGAATAGTTGATCTTATGGAAAGTCCATAACTTTGGCTAATTATTTAAATATTCTTTTATTTATTTTTTAAGCTCTAAATAATTATTCTTTGTAAGTCTTTCCCATATTTCTAGGTAAGGCACACGAAATATTTGTATATTTATATTAACTAAAGTCACTGTAAGGAGTCTCTGCAAATTTGTTTAATTAGAGATATTTTAATTGAATAAATTTTAATTTTAAAAAGTCGGCAAAGAGTGTTTCATATTCGTTATTTAAATATTTATTTTCTTTGTGCACTTTGTGGCTTTTAAAATGTTTGTTTGCTTAAAGTTGTACGAGCGTAAAATATAAAAAATATATAAATAAGCACCCAACACACACACACACCCAAACACACACACACACACACACACTCCATGCATTTGGCTATATCATGACCCAAGGAACACAATCAAATCAAGTCAGAAAACCCATTAGGAAAATCCCCCAAAGGAAGAAAGAAAAGGTTAGTCGAACTCAAGTGTTTGACAGCGAGCCCGGTGGATCTTTATGAATGAACGATTACAGTGCCAATTCATTAGAAATTCCCAATAAAATGTTATAGAAATGTCCAAGGAACATGCCAGCAATGGCAGGAAACAATAAAAAGGACCAAACAATACAGAACAAAAAATTGCTCGTTATAATAGCAGAGTTTGACTTCTACCTACGATTGCGCGCAAGGTAGTGTAACAATTCCCCTTAAATGCGTAGGCTGTCAAAAAGAGCAGCGAGGACGAAGGACAATGTCCAATGTCCAAAGTCCGAAGTCCAAGAGGCTGAGCTCAGCGTAGGAACAGAGCAGAGCACAACAGAGCCAAAACGTTCAGAGCTGCCAACGCATATTAAACAATGAGAATGACGAATGACGTCGTGTTTTTTCTCTTCATGTCATTGATCAGCATCCTGAAACGGTTTTGCACCCACCTCCAGGATGGAAGTTCGAAGAAGGAAAGCCTCACTATCATAAATTATGCCAATGTCATGTGTAATCATTCGGCTTGGGTTGGCGGCGAGAATCGAGAATCGAGAATCGAAAAACGATAAATGAAGTGAGAAGAGTGAAGAGTGAAAAGTGAAAAGTGCAAAGAAAGGAAAAACACTTATTTCTGGCAGCCAAAGGATACTCTAACAGCAAGAATATATATTATATTTAGTTTTTGCATCCTTATTTTATATATTTGAAGAAATGAGAACTTTAAAATAAAATAAATTAATAATTCAATTTATTAATCAGAGTTTATTTTTAAGGACACTTACCCCTTTGGAAAATTGTAAAATTCTATTAGTTTTGAGCTTGTATTGGTAACGGCTTAAGTATTGGTGCGATTTACTTCACTGTCTGCCGCATTATTTAATGCAATATATGAAAAGAACTCGGTTACTTCTCCTTACTTCTCCTTACTTCTCCCTACTTCTCCTTACTTCTTCCTACTTCTCCTTACTTCTTCTTACATCTCCTTACATCTCCTTACTTCTTCCTACTTCTTCTTACATCTCCTTACTTCTCCTTACTTTTCCTTATCTATGCCAATGCCAAAAAGCACAGCAACAAAGCCCCAGGTGATTTGTTGTTGCTGCCATTGCCTCTATGCGTTTTTGAGTTGTTCTGAGAAAGGGAATTTAGTTTGATGGAAACTTATATGAGGTAATTTACTGTTATAACTGAAGGCTAAAATTTATTAATATTTAAAATGATAATTATATTATTAATTTATATGTTTTTATATTTAAAAATTATACAAACTCACAAATATAAAGTAAATAAAATATAATATTTAAATATATTTAATTAATTCAACAAATTAATTTTAGATGTCTACAACTGTCCTTCCCATAGGCCAGTCGCAGTTTAATAAAAAATATGCATTGAGAATTCGGTAATTAAATTTTGCCGGCAGTTCAGTTTTTTCTTTTACGTCCAAGTCGGGGGGATGACGACAACTTCAGTGCGTCGTCGGTCGTCGTGTCTAGCAGCTCAACTGTCAGCCAGTCAGTCAGATGCGCAAGGTCCTAGAACAAAAGGAGTCTCCGGTGACGTTGAGTGCGTGTTCCGTCAAGGCGTTTACAGCTCCGCCAGACAGTTACATCCTGGCAACTGCAACGCTGTAAGCAGTATTCAGGACTCCGATGACTCGACTGATTGACAGCCTTGCCATAAGATACTAATTACAGAAAATACCCATGTTTAAAATATGAGTTAAAAGTATTAAATAAATTAGCACTAAGGAAAAATTCAATTTTTAAACTAATAAAATTTTTTTTTTAAATATATTTTCAAAAATCCCCAGAAAAAGGAAAGTAAAGGTTAATCAAGGTAAAATCTAATTCAATTATCAGCCTTAAAATTCTTTAATTATTTTTAAATTCTTAGATATTTGGATATTTATTTATTTTAACTTGAATCTTAGTCTCAATACTTTTTTCCACGCCCATTAGGGTACCTTATAATCTCAGCTTTTCTTTCGATTTCATTTTGCACTTATAAGAAATCTACACCTCTAGGGCAGAGGACGAACTACGCAACTACCGTTAACCGTGGTCCCAGTCGGGTTAACCCCGCTACGAGGGCGTGATTCTCAGCTCAATCAAGCGAGAATCGCGCCAGTCTATCAACTTATTAATTTTATGAAGTGCTACACGGACTTCGGTAGCAACAGGACCAGGAGCAGGAGCAGGAGCAGCGGTAGTGGCAGCAGCAGCATCAGAAAACGATGACAGCACATCAATGTCTTCCAATTGAGGCAACAACAATGGGCGACAACGCCACTCCCCTACTGCCTGCTGCCTACTGCCTACTGATGCTGCACGCCCACTACCAACTGGCGGCAGTCGATAGCTTAGAGTCGAGAAGCGAGTGGCGAGTGGCGAGTGGAGAGTGGAGAGTGGCGAGAAGAGTGAAAGAGACACGCTCACCGAAGGAGGATGCTGATGATGACAACTCCGACTACTGCGACGACTACACATCATCACGTATGATTACGCACATTGTTCGTGCGCAGCGCCAAATGCTGTCGAAAAATTAAAATTCAGAGACCCTTCAACTTACCTTAGCCGTTGATATGTTAGGGCGAGACCAGAAAGAGAAAGGCTGGAGAGAGAGAAAGAGAAAGAGAAAGAGAAGAAGTCGGAAAAAAACGAGGGAAAACAACGACGTGATTGTATTACACAATCAAAACAGGCACAGCACAAGGGTTGATGGGCAGATCCCAGTCCCATTCCCATTCCCAATCCAAATCCCAATCCCAATCCCAATCCGAATCCGAATCCGAATTCGCATCCCAATCCCAGTTCAACTGCGAACCCCAGACCCCACCCAAAGGCATGGACATGGACCCGGCAAAAATCAAAGTTCGGGCACTAAAGTAATAGACCGGAGCGACCTGCCGCCTCTGAGCTGTTGCGTCGCTGCCATAGTTGAACGTGTGCGTGGGCGTTGCAATTGCTACGCCCCATCATCAGAATCCAATCAAATTAACAACAACAGGCCACAGCAACAGCACCAACAACAACACTGCCAGCAACAACACTTACAACAACTACAGGAGCTTATACATTTGCTACCAAGCTAAGCAACTGGAATTCAAACTCGACTCACTCAACTCCCTCCTCTGTTTTCCCTTCCTCTCCTCTCTCACTTCTCCTTTTCTATCCCCTCCTCCTCACTCCACCCACCCCGGGACACGTTAATTTCAATTTGATTTCCGTGCCGACTGCCACCACCCCTCGAACCGCTGTACAGCCGCCTGAATGGGCGACGTCTGAGCAACAATTATGCGGCGACTTCATTAGGTCAACATGTGGCACAGACTCTTCTCATGGTACGCAGTTCGACTTGGTCGGCAGCGTTTCGTAGTCCGTTGTGGTTCAAGCGTTTCATGGGGCAGGCCAGATTAATCAGGGTAAAACTATTAATTAAATACCAATTCATTTCCGCAAATTCAAAGCCTACACAGACGCTCACACGCACACACGCACACTCGCACACACGCACACACACAACCATTCAAATCCACACATAGGCATTAACTGGCAGTTTTGTGGGTTTCACTTGGATTTCTGCAAAAGGGGCACACAATGAGTCGGTGGTTAGTTTGTTTTAGGATTACTCACTGGAATATTATACTCCGTATATTACAGTCCGTATTCCATATACTTTGCACAATGCGTTGCATTCAGATTGGCTAAAATTGGTAAGTAAAGTTGGCCTAGACGAAGTGTGTGGTGGGGAAATCCTGAAAGCCGGCCAGCTAAATTAATTTCAGTGATGACTGTAATCAAAGCAGTCACTTCGCAGCCATTTTGAATTGGCTGAGTCTTCATAGAGACGGAACCATAACTTACCTATCTTCAGATATTATAAAATTAAGGAATTTTCACCTGAGCGTCTGAATTCGTCACCAGAGCAAAGACAGAAAGAGCCACGAATAACGAGCTCCACCCCTACAGGCGCATCCCATAACAAGCCCCAAGCACACAATCTGATCCCCTTCAAAGACCTTAATTCTAGCCCGCAAATAAGCCTCCCCATCAATAGGTGCCTGAAATAAACCTCAAATAAACCTTTAACCGACTTAATTCTTTATTAATGTTGATACTTCACAGCCAACGGCAACGAGCAGACAATCAGACAGCCAGACAGCCAGACAGCCAGACAGCCAGAAAACGAACTCTGGGGAGTACGAAAAAAATCAGGGAAAAGCAATAATAGAATCCCCTTATCCCGGGCTTATCAGTGAGCGCAGCAGTCGGAGTATGAAAAAGAATGTTAAGCGAAATATTCATACACACATACAGGCACATGTACACATATATACATATATATATGTATATAGAAAAACAAGGAATAGAAGGCTGAAGGACTGCAGAGGAAAGCAGATCTTGAAAAGCGGAGCGGTACGTTTATCCGGTGTGTCAACAATTCCCAAGCTTCAACGCTTTGATGTTGCTGCCTGGGAGTTGAAGCTGGGAGCTCTGCCAGTGGCTTGTCGGCAACAGCGGAGCTCGGGCGGAGTCAATATGGTAGACGGACGGAGCCACTAAGCCAGACAGTGTCACCACTCTTGGTGTTGATGGCAATGTTGATGATGGCATCATTAACGCATTTTTGCAGCCGCCTCTGGGCCATAGCCAGGCAGACGTCGCCTGTCATTCGTCCCCTGACCCCGTCCACCGTTGCCCGTTACCCGTTGCCCGTTACCCGTTGCCCGTTGCCTGTTGCCTGTTGTCCCGCGTTGCCTATCGCTAGTCCTTAGTGCTCGACCCGTTTCCGGCTTTTGAAGTTCGGGCAAGCTTTTAATTTTCTTTGTTTTCACGCTGACGTTTGAGGCCAAAAGGCGTAAATTAATCGAAGGCTTAATTAGTACACAGACAGCCAGTAACAGCGACTGCAACAACAACAACAACAACAGCAAGAAAGGAGTAATCTCAGCACATATTCAAAGGACGCTAGCTGGGTGCTGCCAGGAGGACTCTGGTTAAATGAGTCGGCGTTAACGTGGCGTATGATTAATAAACTGCTCCCCAGTGGCAAGCCGTAGGTTTAGCCTCAGTTTCCCCATTTTTTCATTTTTCCAGCAATTTTCCTCATTCTCTGTTTCATTGATGCAGTTTTTTGTTGTACTCTTCCAGCAATTCGCGTTTTGTGCACTAATTACGGGCATCAATGAAGGTGAAGGTTGTCAATATTCGCAGTGCTTACATTCGAAATGTTTTTTAGGTACTGATTACAATGGTTCCCCCTGTATGGGGGGCCCGATTTGGGGCTGCCCAAGCCACCGCTCGTACTTCTGCCTCCAAGCGGTGCGGCAATGCTGTTGGCTGCCACTTAATGTGTTTTGCATACTAATTAGCGCGTTTGGCGGCTGCCTTCGCGCGTCAAGTGTTGAAGCAGGTGACTAAAGCCCCACTGCGAACTTAGTGCATCAAATGGATACAACAACATCATCACCATCCCCATCAGCGTCATCATCCTCGTCAACATCAGCGACAACGACAACGACAACAATAATAACAACAACGTTGGCTGCAACGACAGTTGTTGTTGCAACAACAACTGCACTCAGAGCTGACACTTTGAGGTGTTGCTGGGAGGACACTGAGGTCTCAGCAAAGTGGATTAGCTTACACGGACTTCTACGTGCGCTACTCAAAGAATCCCATAGACTTAATAAGTAAAACCCATCAACTGGACTTGGGATGTTTCATTGATATTTGATTTATTTCTTTAATTAGCCTTTTTTAATTACCAGATATTTTATAACATAGAATGAAAACTCTCAGACTTACTTTAATGCATATACCCGACTACTAATATTAACTAGAAGTAAATATATTATTATTTATTTGAATAGTTAACTTAAAATTTAATTAACTTAATAGCCCCCTATAATCTTCATAGTCTTTGTGAGAAAGCCGCAGCACTTGCATCTATTTGGTGCCCACTTGGACGCATCCAAAATATGGGACAAAATGATGTCAAGGTAGCGCACCCAGCGCCTCATATGACCTTCCCTGCCGGCGAGCTACTCATCCGAGCGTCTTAGTTTTTAATTGAAAAAGGCGCAGAAACATAAAGAGGAAACTAAGTAGAGGGCGCAGCCTGCAAAACCCAGATGGAAACTTGTGAAAGAGAGTGTTAAACAAAACGCAGATAAGTGTCGCGCAAAGAGAAAGTGCAAAGTGCAAAGTGAAAAATGTTTTAATTACTCACTCGCTCAAGACACGAGTCCTGATGAGCCCCTAGCCCTAGAACGGTTACTATGTAGCATTAAAAATTGTTATATTGCGTGATATATTATTATAAATTATAATTTATATATTTTATATGCATAAGTGTATGTGTATGTATTTATAGTAATAATAATATATAAAATAAATAATAAATAAATAATAAATAAATAAAATAATAAATAATAATAAAAAATAATAAATAATAATATTAATCATATATCATATTCATATTTTATATATATCATATTTTATATTTTATATTATTAATTATTAAGATTTCATTAAATATCTTACATGAACATGTGTATCTATATTTATTACTATACATTATTTATTTTATTTTTAATATTTTTTTTATTTATAATAATTATTTATATATATTATATGTATGTATGTATGTATTATTATATACACATCACTTATTATATATTTTAAATAATTTATTTTTTATTTTTGTCTGCCAATTCTTACCGTGTGCTTTTTTTAACTTAATAAGTATCAAAAAATAATAATAAAAAAATTAATAAATAATAAATTCTCATAAATTGTTAATTTTAAGTGTGCCACGAGGCCTCGAATTAATTTTTTACTTAAGTCAAAGTTTATGTGTTCCTCCTGATGCTAATTGGTCCTACTTAATTTGTCGCAGGCTTCAGTTCCAGGATCAAGAGTCAGGCATCCACTCGTCCAATTGTTCAACGCTTTGTCATTCTCTAAACGAATTTAGAATAATTAATTGTTTTGTCGAAATGTGTGCAAATGGAGCGCCCGCATTGCCCGTGGCTTCTCCGGTTTGGTGTGTTGGTGGGGTGGCTAAAGGCCGGCAGGTGGAGGTGGTGTAGGTGGTGTAGGTGGGAGACACTTCATACAACGCCAAGCCAGTGTACTGCAGTAACATTCTTGCCTTGTATTTACATAATGCAGTTCCACGCATTAGCTCCTTGCGCCAAGGATAAGGACTGAGACTGAAATTGTGACGAAGATGACGACGAAGATGAAGCGAGGCCCGAGGATGGAGCTGCGAACGGGACGTGGAGTGGGCCTGCAAGTGCAACCCAAGCTCCATCTGAGGTTGAGTCTTTCGTCAACATCGTCCTCGTCGCCTGGGTATTCTCATTAGCACGGTTCAAGAGCTTTGCGCCCTCGGGGAACTATTTAACACACAACAACATAATAAAAATGGAATGAAAAAATTGAGTGGAGTGTTTCAAGTGCGAGAATTGTTGGATTCCTCCACTTGTAATATTGTTTGCTTAACCAAAATGGAACATGCCATGCGGAGGTAATAAATCCTTACTCCAGCAGGACTGTTGACTGTTCTGTGTAGTTTGCAGAGGAGTCAAATAATAAAACGATTTACAAGTCGAGAGGTGAAACCTCCGTTCCATGGCCCAAGCCCCGCAGTCGATTTTTTTTTAATCGATTTTTCATCTTTAATTTAACACCTTCAAATTTCCTAAGCCCAAAGAAAAAATTACTTAAGCAAGAACTTATTTATTTATGATTTTAAAGGACTAATTTTTAATATTTGTTGTTAAAATGTTCTTAAATTCCTATGAACATCATTTTTGAAGGTTTATTTGGTTTTTTCACTTTTCACAGTTAAAAAAGAAAATAAATACATGAAGAGTTCCTCGATCCGCTGTAATCCAAGGACTATCGCATATCAGGATTGAAATACAACAATGATTGACACCTAAAGTCGAGCAACAGCCTACGTCTAATGTCCTGTGTAGTTGCTCACATCCTTTAAATAATACACAGCAAATTCATTAAATTTATTGGTTATCCTCTCCTGTACGTACCTTTAAGTACACGTGCAGGGCTTATAAACTAACGGCACATCAAGGGACACCTGCTTTATCAAGTGGACATGGCGTTCATAAAGCCCTGAGTCCTGAGTGGGTGACTGGTTGGCCGGTTGGTCGGTTGGTCGGTTGGCTGGATGACAGGATGACTGGATGGCAGGTAGTGGCCGGCAGGGAGAGGTCATTTACAGGGCAGGATAAGCAGGCAATGCAGCGTTGACTTTTGCCGGTCATGCGCAATTAATTACAAGTGTTTGCGGACAAATGGCGCACAAGGAACACACACGTACACGTGTGGGCACTGGACATGGCCCTGGATGACATGGATGACAGCACGGGGACGGAGCATTTCTTTTGGTCCAAGCTTAACGGCAGCGTTGACGTGGTTCAAGTGCCTGTGAGTGCCGCTTGCTTTGAGGTTAATTACTTTTAATGACTCGCAAACTAAACACACGACCAGGCGCCCAATAGACCAGAGGCAGTCCGTCCGCAGCCACGCTCCACGTTGCGTATGCGACATGTGAGCTCCACGCTTAAGTGTTTTCAGATATCGCGCGCATCAGTGGGCGTCCAGCACTGGAGGCGAAACCTCGATGTTGACATTTAGATGTCTTTCGGCTTGTTTGCCAGATTGTGCGCAGATTTCGCACCCAGTGACCAAAACACAAGCAGAAGGGTATGCCACCTCTGCAGTTCATCAAAATCCTTTGAACATTTATTGCCTTAATAGAGGTTCAATAGACTGAAACTAAAATTGACTTTAAGTAGTCGAATACCACAAATAAAATATCACCCCAAGCCAAGGCAATGGATATATATATACTGGGAGAACTTCAGTTCGCCAATTAAATATTGATCGCTGCTCCTGCAGGGTATTTGCAAGTCAAAGTCTGGGAATCTGGCTTTGACATGTTTTATTATTTGGTTTTTAGCTCCTCCATCGTCGAGACGGCCACACAAATGGGCTTTGAAGTTTGCATAGAGCGTAGAAAATGCAATGCATCCATCCTCCCTGTGGCTTGGATAATGCAGCGCAATTATAGACAGGGGCCTGTACCCAGACCACAAGTCGTCTCCGTTCTGCATATATATCCTTGAAAATAAATTGTTTTGTTAATTATTTATGGTTGGTTTAATGAGTGTGCGTTCTCTGGTCTCCGAGCCAAACACCAAACACCAGCCACCCCTCCCCATCTACCATCTACCTCTCAACCCCAACCACCTGTCATTCACCACCCACCACCCACGACCTACCACCCACTCGTAGAGCAGAACGAGTTTGTTATACTTTTGCATTTTGCAATTATTTTAATGAGTTTTACATTTAAGCGATTTTCCCCGCCAACAACAAATGCCATAAGGCAGCCTCATATCATCATTGCAATAGTGTGGAAATAAATGAGTAATTGCCGTTTTTTGCTTCATTAAAAACGTGACTTTGTTTTCGCAACTCATTAATTTTGCAGAGCCAAAGATCCGACAGCTTTATGCGTTATGCGTATTCATAATATTCCGATTGAAGAACGGGATCGGAGGATATTCGCTAATTGTCCCTGTACAGGAGAAAACATTATTTGCTGTACGAACGCCCATCGTACGGGGTGAATTTTAGAAACAGTTTTTATATAAACTCTCTTACTCCTCAATCAAATCAAATCAATGAACTTGGCTAGAAGGATATATTAATTATAATCATGAGTTTCCCGTGTGTTCATTTTATCAATTTAATTCGAATATCAAAGGACCCAGCAAGTGCCTATGTCTGGTATTAAAATGTTACCCAATCGAGTCTCTTTGAGTTCGGTTCTTGGGTAAACAATAGGTTTGTGCATTTAAATTACTAATTTCAAATTATCCAAATTTCGAATTTTAAATTTTTTTTTGTCAAAGTTGAAAAAATTTTGGAGTATCAAAATATGGATTTGCCCAATGAGCACATTTTAGACGTGTACTTCCCCCAGCCAGGACACTTTCAAGAGGAACCTCGAGTTCCTGACGAGCTTGGGATAAATGACAGGCCAGAAAATGCAGTCACCCATCAACTGGGAACAAATAGCTTAGAGATCGGATCCGGAGATGGACCTCAAAACAATCCCTTCGAATGGGAGGATCTTCCGCCCCTCATCGTCCTACAGGACCGTCTGACCTCAAAGCTGTGGCATTATCTGCCAATTATGCTGCTCATATCAAATTCGACATTTAAGAGCATTTTAAACTCCTTTGGAATCAACGGGTGCAGTGCAAGTGCTTGGGGTGCGTCATACAACACGCTATTCAAAGTCCTGCAATGGGGACTCGTCATCGCCTGCTACATCCTCAAGCGGTACTCCCCTTAGTGCAGGTCGTAGATCAGTCCTCGTCACGCCGTGCCTCGTCGCTCTTATTAACCGCTATAAATTATATTTAGAGCAAAAAAAATAGAGAGCTGCATTTTTTAGATTGTCCGTGATTTTAAGGAAAAGCCGAGAAATACTTCTGTTTCAATTTCTATCAAAATTATACACATATAATCCTTTTTATTTTTTTTTTGATATTAAAACTTAGTCTACATATTATTTTATGCTGTCAGTAGTTGGCTATCTTACCGTCCAGGAGATCGTCCTCCTGCAGTCAGATTTGAATGAAGTCAAGCCCAGATATACCCGTTGGTTGTTGCTCCAAAAATCTGATAAAGGACAGACAAACAAAATGTCCTTCGTCGAAATACGTTTCCGCAATGCTACAGACGCTGCTATTATCCTTGTCCCGCCCTATTTCAGTCACGCCCCTCACTATCTGGCCAAAAGCTGCAATGCTTTTCATCGGCTGATCCGACTTAAGTCCTTTGATTATTTGGCGCCTTACGAGCGCTTCGCCTTGCCAACCTATTAACAGGAAGGAGGCAAGTCCTGCGCCATGTAGTGTATTTTCGAGCATGCTCTTCGGACAAAAAATACTTATTTATATGTATTCATATATCCGTGTTGTAGTTGTTCTAATGCTGCTAATGTCCCGCACCCGAAAAATGATTTTGCGCTCAATGCTCAACGTACCTTAATACTCCTTCACCGCTATCCTTCATGAGGCTTGTGGAGTGTCCTTTATATTAAGTTCACCACGGGAGACTTTAATCTGTGGCTGCGAGTGCTGCTAGTGGTGCTGACGGGACAGACCTACACACCACTCGATGCAAAACAATGAACGAATTCATGGCATATGTGTCCTGCGCGTAGTCCTGTAGTCGTATCTGTGTAAGTGAGCTGGTGAAGCCGATGGAAAAATGATTTAATATTACCCATCTGAGGGAAGAAGGTGATGGGACGATGAGGCATTTTGTTTGTCCTAATCCTTGAGCGAGCATTAGACATGGAATTTAATTTAGTTCAGATGAGCCTGAAGCTCGAGATGGCTGCAGGATCTGAAAACTGCTTTACAAGGATGTGTGCCAAATGCCCCATGCTGTTGCTATTGGTGTTGGCGTTGCCTTTGCCGTTGCTGCTGCTGCTGCAGAAATCTGTCCAACTTGCTTTCGACTTTCGGGCGTTGGCGCTTTTAATTCAAATGAAAGCCATACAATGGCCTGAGCCCAGCGCCCATCCCCTCATCCAGGACCAACCTCCAATCTGTACTCCTGTTTACTTCCCGGACCGCATAGCGGATAATCCAACTTTGATTAAGTAATTTCATCGTCAGAGTCCGTAATAAGTTTGGTGTTCAAATCCGAGTCTCAGCCGTTTATTCCCATGTGTGCTTCTGACTTCCCGGGGGCGTGCAACAGTAGGCGGCGCCTCCCATGCAAAACCAAAAGTCTCTCGATCCACCCTTCGGCCATAAAGTGACTGAGACAATGAACAGAATTTTATACGGCTTTCATTTTTCTATAAACCTTTTACCTTGTCGTTTATGTTTATTTTTAGCAAAAATGGAATTTTTTTTTCTTTTTTTATTTGCAGCAATTATCATAATTACGTGCAAAATATTTATTCACGTGGAGTTTGAATAATTGATTGGCATTTTAATAACGTGAAATTACCATCAGTTTGGCTTCCGATCTAAAAGGTCGCCCGAATTTAACATTTTTTAAATCTCAATTTTTACAAAGTCAACATGATCAAAACTTTTTATAATTTATTTTATTTTTATTGGGGACGATTTAAATTAATATTAGTATTAGTATGAACCACTAGTATTTATTCCGATGAGATTCCTGTACCTAACAAACGGGAGTATCTTGTTTAAGTATAAATATTAAGTTATATTTGACTCAAGCTGATTGTTTGGCTACTGAGCTTTTTCAGTGGCCTTTCTTTTTGATTAAAAGAAAATGATTTATATTATTTAAACAATTGTATTTATTTTGTGAGGCGCTGTGAATCGTACTTCGGTTCGAACGAGTTGTTCCCAAGCTACCCAATTTGGCAGCTTCGGCTGATCGGTCTGGCAGAAGAGAGGCAGCCAATATGACCCGCCCGAACATGCGGTCTCGGCTGCAGTCGCTTGCACTTGAAAGAGTGGATACCATAACACTTGCAGTCGCCTGCTTAGACTGCAAGGGGATCCGCGCCGGAGCATCTATTTTAAGAGTTCACTTATGTTCTAGGGAGGGAGCAGCGGGTATGGGACGTAAGGCTACATAACCAAACACAGATTCCACCTGCATTCACATATCCCTTAGCTTACACAAAGGGATAAATAGCAAGAAACTATCTGAGGATCTGTTGGTACTCTTTGTGTGTGAATATTGGGCAATAGAAGAAGCCTACGAAAACTGAAGATCTTTTATTATATATATATATACATATATATATATATATATATACATATATATATGTATATATACATATACAGTATTTACCCAATGAAAGTAGAACCTTTTGTCAAATCGAACTGTTTTATTGCATTCTCTTAAATGAAACGTATCAATAAGAAATATCCTTAAAAATTTCTATATGAAAATAGAAGTCCTTTTTCTTGAAGAAAGACTAATGAAGAACAGGCTTAATTTGTATATATAATTAACTGACAGTGAGTAATAAAAAAATATATAAATAAAAGGCCACTCCCATCCTCCACCCATGTACGACTGTAGAATTTACAGCTATGAATAATTTTAAAATAAAAACGTATCTAACCTTGAAACAGGACACTCACACATATAAATATTTATTTTATTTATATTTAATTCAAAGATATGGAAATATCCGTTTAAAAATAGCACGTAAAATAAAAATATTCAAATTAGTATCGTATTAAAGTTCCTCTTATAATATTACTTAAAAGATTATGTTCCTAATTTTATTTCTATTATTTTTATTTTTATAATTTTATAACTTAATGAAGCAGTTCATATTTTGTGTTTGATATTGCTTATATTGTCACCCTTAAGTTTCAGCTAAAATTATATATTTTATAAAATATGTTTCAGCAAACATGTTCCTTTCACTGAGATTTTGGCTGAAAGTAATGGAAGGCGGCTTAAGCCCAGCTCAGTTAACGGATTCCAAGTTCGGAATCAGCAAAAACCTTTGCTATTGAAAGGCAAACAGGCTTAAACAAAGGGGTTCAAGCGGACTGTGGACTCGACACGGAGCGAGTCGCAATTTATTTGGTATAAAACAATGGCTAAGTGGTAAACTAAGCGGCTAAACAAATAGCTGTGCAAACCGCCGAAGCAACAACAGCAACAACAACAACAGCAACAGCAACAACAAAGCGCATAAATCCCTTCACCAAAACGCACACTCGACAGCAGCAAAAAGGCTGCGAAATGGCAATGGGCATCGGGCATCGGGCAACGAGGCAAAGTGAGCTTTTTGGCACTTCAAATACTGCAGCTTATAGACAATTCAGATCAGAGCACATACACCCCCGCCCTGCCCCTCGTGTACATGTGTAAATGCACATGTACTCACATATGTATAAATATGTGAACATGTGTGTGTGTTTGGATGTGTGTATTTCGTGTCATTTTAATCAAAACGGGCGCAACAGCAGCGTTCAGCGGATTATCCAACAGCTAAACAACACCCCGCGCTCGGTGCTGAACGGAACGGGGCCGGGACGGGGAGGAGTGAGGGAGGATCAGAACCTTAGTCCAGACCGTGTCAAAACTGAACTTAGGAGGAGTCCCAGCGGTGTCGCCGATGAATGGCCTGAAAGCAAAGCGTTTTTTTTTTTTGTTGACAATTGTCATATATCCATTCTTCCAACCTTGCATCCTTGCGTCCTTGCATCCTACCATCATTCCATCCACCCATCCAGGCATCCAACCATCTAACCTTTCATATAACAATTAAATGCGCAGTGAGGCTCAGCCTACTTAGGGCGCTCTGACACGATGACAAACTCTACAGTAGACTGTCAATAAGAGCAACTCGAATACAGCTCATTGCAGGACGTTTAACAAAATGAAGTCTTTGAAATCTAACGAATAACATTTTTAATATTCAATAAGGGAAAAAGCTAATAATGGTAGCTAATTGTATACGTTCGTTCTTTGGCTCTTCCGAGGACGCTTCACTGTACCTGTGTTTCCAGACGCTTGCGAATTTATTGAACCGCAGCAAATGTCATTGATGTCACCATCCTTGGCGGCACCAACAGCAGCATCATCATGATCTTCATAATGTGGGACTAGTTGACAGCCGAGTTCCTATCCACATGCCGTATCCTTTTATCCATGTATCCATCCATCCATGCATCCATCTATCCGTATCCGTATCTTTTATTAGCAACAAGTTTTTAATATTGCGCTACGCGACAGCAGCAGGACCTCTTACTGGGAGCGGGAGGAGACAATAGAATTCGGAGGTAGCTTTGTGCTCAAAAGTACCTACAACAATGGCACCCCAGTCGTCCCAGTCGTCCCAGTCGTCCGTTCCACCGCATATTGGCGCGCATCCTGCGCGCAGGATGATTTTATAAGAATTTAATATGCGCCACACATTTTATGTGTTTTCGGTTCCTACTCCTTGGATCATTTTACGAGTACTTTTCTGCGTTGTGGCAATATCATTTATAACTAGGATTCATTAAAGCCAGGAACGGTGAAAGGACCGATCCTTACGATATGTGAACATTTTCTTCATTACTTTACAACGATTATGGAGTAAATACTTCCGCCTTTAAGAGCGTTAGCTTGGTGGATGACTCCGCTTGGGTGCTGGTCTCGGGCTGTGACTTGTCTTCGGGACTGCGTTGGTATCCTTGGGCTGGGTTCAATGATGTTCCGAAGCCAGAAATAAATCAACTGCACGTCCGTCGCTGTTGTGTAGTGTATTTATTGTTGCGTTTTTAAGTTTGGAATTTTTAATTTATGGCACATCCTTCATTGTTAAAAGTTATATTCCTTCAGTTCTTCTCCTTCTCCTTCTCCGTCTGCTGCCGCTGCTGCTGCTGCCATATTCTTGAGCCAGGCGCTTATCCCAGTGGCAAAAAAAAGCAGCAATCCACAAGGAAGAGCTGAGCATCCTTGCTTACCTACAAACCGAAGTAATAAAATATCTTCCACAACCGTCAGAGGCACAAAATTATGATGTATGTGCAATAAATAATCCCAAATAAATAAATTATCGCCGTAGTTGGGAATGCGGCGCCGAGTGGCGCAACTAATAGTTGCCGGTAAGGGGAAGGGTGCAGGATCTACTTTGACTAGCGCTGTGAATCGTCCTGCCGCTCGGCAGCAGTTTGATTTGTTGACTCTGGCTCTCCGTCCGGACTCGCCATACTTTCACGGCGGTTTTACACATTTACAAGGGTGTTAATATAGACGCCTTGTTAGTTTTCTAAGATTTTTTTTGTTTTATATTTCTTCCTTTTTGTATATCCTGGCAGTGCCTCCTGTGCAATCCTTTGGTTGCTCATAAATCAGCGCATGATTTGGCGACTTACATATGTGCATATGTGTGTCCCTGTTCCCTAGGACTTTGCGTGTTTGTGTGTGTGTGTGTGTGTATGTGTGTGTATGTGTGTGTCCCTTTGTCTATTTGCCTAGCACACGGCATCCTTTTGTTTCAATGCGCCAAATATACTCGTCGCCCGACAGCGTCACCTTCCTCAACTTTATCCTTTCCAACTTTTGTTTTAGCTGCCATTTTTGCCGAGGGGTTAACCCGTTTAACCCCGGCAACAGCTTCTGGTTAACCACGGACAACGGTATCTGACATTTCTCCATGACTCCCTATGCAAATGCCGGCATATTGCCCCGACACTGAGGTCAACCTTTTCGATGTTCATTGGCTCCTTTACCATCAGGACGAAACTCTTCGCTCCATGTATGTAAATGAAGGAATATTCAAAAATGGGATATTCTTTAAGCTAATTATGAAAACCTTAAAATTTGATGCACTTCTTCTGCGAGTCAGGATACATACCTGAAGATGATTGTGGCTCTTCTTTATATTGATATTATTTATATATTTGAATTGTGTATTTCATAGCTCAAAGTATATAATATATAATATAACTTAAACTATGTAAATGGCAATGATCCACAACTCTCCTCCTTAAATAAATACATGACTAACTTTAATAAAGATATAATTCAATCAACTAATTGTACTTGTACTTTGTGGAAGTATATGGATAATTCTAATAGCAAGTTACCTTTAGGTTTAAGTCACGTTTAATTAATTTAATTAACTTGTTTCAAGGTTTCAAGAGAAAGTTAATAGACAAAAGAAGGGAGGAACCAAACTGTCTTTCAGATCTGAGCTGGAATATCTTTTCCTTTCTATATTCTTAAGTTTAACGCTCTAAAATTCAGATAAAAGAAAAATTAATTTAACTAAATTAATATATTAATTTATCTTTGAATTCTATGAATTCAAATTTCTATGCAAATCGACTTAATTTTTATTTAAAGGATGAGTAACTATAAAAGTCTTAGAGTTAAGATATTCCTTTGCCATGATTTGAATTGATCAATCGATCGATTTTCCAACTTAGCCACAGGTTTTTTAAATGCGTTTCAGATTCGTGTTTGAACAAGGATCGCTTAAAAATAATCACAAAGTAGAAAGTCCTACTTTAAAGTAAACTTTTATTTTGCGGAGTGTTAAAAACAGTTTTAATAAATTAATAAATGATAAATCAGTAGGAAAATGTAGTTAAGTTTGGTCACACATCGTTAAGGGAGTGGCTAAGGATGAATCGATGACTCTCGTACTTAGATTAAGCTCATTCCGGTCATCCTTGTCCCTAACTATACCACGGAAGGTAGCTTCATTTGGATTCTCTAACTATATTATTTTATCTTTTATTTATTTATTTAATTAACCTCGTATCATTCGTTATCGGGAAACGACAGCTTTGGGTGCTTTACACCAAGTTATCTTCTGTCGTGTCGCGTCGAACAATAATTAAAGATAAATAAAATAAATACATCAAATAAAATAAATAAAATAGATAAAATAAATAAAGCAAATGAAATAAATAAAATAAATAAGCTGAATAAAATAGATAAAGTAAATAAGTAAAATAAAATAGATAAGTAAATAAAATAAAAAATATAAATAAAATAAATTAATTAAATAAAGTAAATAAAATAAATAAACAAATAAAATAAATATATATATAAAATAATTAAAGTAAATAAAATAATTAAAATAAATAAGATAAATAAAATGATAAAAATGAAAAAAATAAAATAAATAATGTAAATAAAATAAATGGAAAAAAAATAAAAAAATAAATGAAATAAATAAAGTATATAAAATAAATAATTTAAATAAAATAAATGAAATAAAACAAATATAATTAAATTTTACAGACTTCTATAATTGCATATAAAACTTGCTACCAGAAAAAATTGGTAGCCAAACAGTGGCTAATCCCCATAAGTCCCCATTTGTTAATGGCAAATTCATTGGATAGCAGTTGGTCGAAATGAAAGGATAATTGTATGACATATGTATCATATATATATATGAATATGTTCCATATAAACGGATTGCAGAGAAATAATAATGGAATGAAAAAGAAAAATAATATTTGAAGTCTCCTATAAATATTTTTTCGATGAAATTTGCGGGACTTTTTAGCATCTAAAAAACATCATTGAAAAACTTTTTTAATCCTTCGAAGTTGAACCAAATAATCCTTGTCGGTGGTTTCAAATATCCGCCCACCTTCCATTCAATCAATGCGGTATCTCACCCATAGGAAAAATATTATCCTGGTAAAAGTATTTTCTGCTAAAAACTATTAATAGTAAAAAGCCATGGTACGCTTAATGTATCCTTTGAGGATATATACCGTGGGGAAATTCAATAAATGCATAACATTGGCAGCTCTCTTAATTTATTTTAGACCGTATTTAATATAAATTTAAGTTAGAGCAAGGGAATAACTTAAGTTTCACAGGACATATTAAATTGAGATAGGATACACAGGAGGTAGAGGTGAAATATAGGATTAAGGAATGGAAATATCGAACTTGGACTATAAATTAGATACTCGATCAGAGCAACTTCAAATATATGAACATATTCGTGTCCTTATCCAAGATAGTAGAGTATTTTTAATTCCTTACTTTTAGGTTTGTTTTTAGTCCGGCGGACATTCTGCCGTAAGTGTCTTTGTCGCAATGTCGTAAATAAAGTTGGGTCAAGCTCCTCGCCGAACGTTGGAATTTATACGCGTTGATTTATTTGCTGTTAGCGATTTATTGCTGCCGCAGGATGAGCACAGGACGAGCCGCATAGCACGAGGAGGGAGAGAGATGGGAGGAGAGTGAGCTCGAACGAGAGCAAGTGAAAGGGCCCTATACCAGAGTAGCCACTGCAATATGTGATGTGCGTCCACGAGGACAAGACAGAACACTCGTACGTATTGGGCATGTCCTGGTTTTGTGTGAATCCGTGTGGCACGCTCGTTATTAAGTTTTTAATTTATGGGCATGTTAAGTGCAGAGCAACCCAGTTCGGTACTTCTTGGCGCTTTTATTTTTATTTATTTATTTTTTTTTTTTTTTTGGAATATCCAACAAAAATTATATTTTAATTGAGCGACTGGTGTGACGGGAATGTGTTCCCCTCTGCGGCCACGTCCCATGGCCTATCGACAAACGTCCCAAATATTTTAAAAAATTATTATGATTTTTCCCAACACCCAAGAAAATATTTATTAAATTTTTGCCCGTAAAATGAACGCAGATGAAGACTGGAAGTGCCGAGCGGGGATAGAAATTGCGACCACCGCAACGCTGGCGGCGTCCACCGGCGACTGCAGACATGAACACAAAAATTCTAATTTCTCCACTAAGTCACAACAAAACAGAAAAAAATGCAAAATAATAGCAGAAAACAGATTCAGACCTGCGCAATGACTGACCTGCAAATACCCTACAGCAAGGGCAGGGTATGCAACAGAATATCCTTGCTCTAAACAGACTCAAGATCGTTCAATGACCAACCACCTAATGAAGTCCTGGCTACTTAGGCGAGGAGTCAAAAGGGACTTATTTGATTTTGCCATAGCTATGACTTTAAAAGCTAAACAAATATATATTTTAATTAAAAGGAATATTTAATTTATCGAGTTAAATAATATTAAATTAAATTTTATTTATTATTTATTTATATTAAATTAAATTGATATGTATTTATTAGGATATTGGACATATGAGAAAATCAATCAAATCATACCCCGCTGAGTAAGTGGAGTACAGGGTATCAAAAAATAACAGAAATATTTCTAAGCATGCGTTGAAGCCACCAACCTCATCCTCATCCTCATCCCCATCCTCAACCTCATCCTGGAGGGCTCCCTGGTTAGCTTCGGCTTCAAAAATGAAATTATATTTTATGTGCTTGGGTTTGTTTGGCTTGCATGGGTTTCGTCTGGGTTGGGTTGGGTTGGGTTGGGTTTGGTTGAGTTTGGTTGGGTTTGGTTGGGCTTTGCTTATTTTTGTCGGGTAGCATACCTTTTCTACCCTGATCGCCCCGAGCCCGGGAACAACTCTGGAATCACATTAAGCAAACATTTAAATTTAATTTCGCATGTAATGAGGCATTTGTTTGTTTATTTTTTCCCAGCTTCCCAGCTTACACCCTGGATCGTTGGGAGTCTGGTGAGGAATTCGGTTAGTGAGTGGTCTTTGGGTAACCTGCGAATGCCCAGTCCTTGACTTGCGTCACTCACTTATTACATTCCAAATTTCAATAGTTGGGAAACGCGGATTTTCTCAGCAGATAAAAAAACGCATTATTTCAAACGACAAAATTTAAAATGATGTCAATATATTAATTCATAAACTTTAATTTAATCTAATTATATCAACTTAATTATTGTCACAACTCGCCCTTTCAGAGTCAACATCGTTAATCACAGCTTCTCAGATCATTATGACTGTAGTACAGTTGATAATTTCCTCCATCATAAAGTCCCAGAGCTCAGAAATTCTCGGGAACGAAAGAGGCGGTCTGTCAACAACCTGACAATTGGCACATTTTCAAAAGACATTCGGAGAACACGAATTCACATTTTTCATACTTATATCTCCATTGGCTGCCTCCATTTTTGGAACACTGAAACGACAATCAGTCCTCAACAATGGAAAACTTCAGAACATACGAAACGCAAGGGAGTCGCTCATTTCAGGTTCACTCGTACTTCAGTTATGCGTGGAGAGCCTCGTAAGTTCCAGGAAATTTATGAAATCTTCTCCCTATTAATTAAAATTACTAGGACCCTTTTTTAGTATCCTTGTTGCTTATTTTTCTTAAGTAAATTAAAACATATAATAGAAGTCGGAGGGAACTTGAACTACTCAGCTTTCAATTCCCTGAATTCCCACAAAGAGTAACCAAAAACTCGAACTATTATTTTTTGTATTTGGGTCTAAAATTATTCTCAAATAATATTTATTTATTTATGTTGTGATAGCATCGCTTCTGGCGAGAGCAGCCCTCGCTCAGATTAACTATTGAAATTTATTTACCTTCTGTGGAATTGTAACTAATTTGCGTGGCGTGTGCTTCAGTCCGACCAACTGCAGTCGCCGCAAGTGGAAATCCATTAGAGTGAAGCTCATTAAATCAAAAATAGCCTGCTCCATTTTGTTAATGGACACCACACACACACACACACACTTGCACACACACACAGACACACACTTACGCGCGCCATCTTGAAAGTTGACTAATTTTTGGGGCGAGTAACGGCGGCTGCAGCAAATCGCAGTTATCTATTGTTTCTGCTGCCGCCAGCCTGCGGCAGCAACTTGAGTCAGCCAGGAAGGCAGTCGCCGAGAGAGAGATAGCGATAGGCACAAACCCAGCGACAGAGACAGAGACAGAGATGGAATACATAGAATTTTTAAAATTGAAAATAGCACACAATTTACGTAATTGGCGGGGGAATGACAACGGTAATGGACAGGTGGGTAAGGTGGCAGAAGGGGGAAAGTGGTTGTTAGAGGATGGTGGATGAAGTGTAGATGGGGGAATGGGGGATGGTGGATGGGTGGGACGCAGAGGCATCCAACACGAGTGGCATATTATAATCATAAAAAGTGTTGATGATGATGTGCATGCCGCGCATAATTATCACATGTGAGTCTGTGTGTTGTGCGTGTGTGTCAGTGCATGTTTATATACACATGTGTATGTGTGTGCGTGTGTGTGTGTACTAATGCGCCACCCAAGCCACACTTGCCAATCTCGCGAAAAGGTGTAAAAAAATGCTGGAATAAAGGCACAAACAACAAACGGGCGCCGCGTAAAAGCAACTGCAGTCCCCAGCGGAGGTATAAAAAATATTTTTATTTTCTTTTTATTCTTTATTTTTTATTTTTTATTTTTATATTCTGTTCTTCAAAAATGACAAAGACAAAGCCTATCAAAATGTGTGCAAAATTAGCTGATTGTGACACTGAATTTAATGCCTGGGGACTCAAATGATGAATTCCTTGCTTAAAAACCTGGAAACGTACTTTCAGCTAATTTGAAAGGGGAAACATAAATCTGGGGTCCCAATAAATGTGATATACAAGCGCATCCTTGTTCCTCCTCTTTTCAAAATTTAAATTATGTTGGCCTCTCGAGGGTGAAAATATCCCTCCAAAATTGCATTGCCTCTCCCTTGACTATCTAATAAAAAAATAATCAAAATAATTGTCTACTACTACAAAGGAAATTGCAGTAAATAAATAAAATTAAAAATAATTAAACCATTTTATTTTTAGTATATACTTTAAATGGATGCCTCATTATATTAGACGATTTAAGGTTAATTATTTATATATAATAATGAATCGGTATAAATATTATATTATTTATAATTTTATTTTATTCATTTTTACAATTGTTTTTATAATAATATAATTATATATATTATAATTATATATAATTGGAATAATTCCCGAATCAAGTTAATTACTGTATAAATCAACATCTTAAATTAATTTTGAAATTCGTATCGAACTTTGAGTTAGTTTAAAATTCTTGCAATATGAGGCTTCTGGCAACTCGATGAAAGCCTTAAGTTAAGGCCGACATCATTTATTTAAATCATTTATCAAATATCTTGAGGCTTAAAAGTCGAAAGCCTCGCCGAGTCGCCATTCACGGCGCATTTGCTGGCGGCTAATGAGCCAAGTGCCTCTCTGTCAATCCATAATCACTCATGGAGCACTGACTCAGTCGACGACTTAACTGGAGAACTGGAACGTTGTCGCCTTTCCTCCACTCGACTCGACCACGCAATGCCACGCCTCGTGTCGCCTCGTCGCTACACCCCACCTACTCCCCCGCCCCACGTCGGTCAGCTAAGCCGGCGGGCCAAGGGCCAAGAGCCGAGGCTGAAGCTGGAGCTGAAGCTGGAGCTGAAGCCAAGTTAAGTGCACACATTCATTAATTTACATTAAAGTGTAATTAGCGGTCAAAACCATAGCAACAGTAAAAAATACACCGTGGATAAAATTGAAGCCACAGAAACGTGCGGGAGGTAAATAAATAAATAATTTAAAAGATTTTTTAACTTGATGTGAGTTTTGCAGTGAAAAAAAGAAACAAAGTTGCTGATCGGGAAACATAACTGAAAATTAATTGGGTTCGGGGAAAAAGTATTGTTAATTACATAAAATGCAACTTCTCAAATTATAACGGGAAACTAGATAAAATCAACTACCAAGCTCAGGTCATCTTTCACCTGGAATATCCATAAGCCACAGACGAATAAAATATAATATAAAATGATCAAATGTATTCAATAAGTGAATAATAATTTCTTAAAAATATTTATTTATTTTTATTAATTATTTAATTATTTAATTATTTATTTAATTACCTATTCAAATTTCAGAAAAACGAACACGTTATTATTTATGTAATAATAGTTAATAGTTTATTATATTTCAAAATAATTGCGTATTCTAACAGCTCCTCGACTTTTACTCTTTGCCAACTTAGTCCTCTTCCAGGTATCGCGCGAATGCTCGCCTCTGCTGCAGTCCCTGTCCACAACAACTTCCAACGGGACACTTCCAGCCGATGCTGACCGACATAAGGGGTTGCCACACTCGCAGTAACCTCCTAAAAACCTCCTATTTAAAAATTGATACGAGGAGATGTGCCTTCAGCTCTTTTCAGGTGATTTCGAAAAGCTTACAAAATATAAAAATAAATTTTTTTTAATTAACTGATTTTTTAAAATCACTTTAATTATTTAAAGTGTTGAATATTCATTTTATTGATTTATATCAATAATACACTCTAATTATATAAGGTTATAATCATTTTATATATATTTTAAGAAACGTTGTAGTTTATTCAAAAATCATTTTTAAACTGACTTATCACTAGGACCTGAATCCCTAATCTATCTGCGGGTTGTGACAGGAGATCGGTTGATGTTAATGATCGTTTAATGTTAAGTCATAGCTTCAAGTCCTTTGTGCTGTTATCGTTATCTATGTTGTTATCGGACAACTTATATCCTTAAGCTGAGGCTCGAGTATCTACAAAAATTATTAATTTATTTTATTTATTATTTTGTTTAAAGACTTGTGTTTGGTTAACAATCTTTTTTGGTTACAATTAAAAATTTAAATGTTTATATATTATTCAACTTTTATTGTTCATAGACTATGGGCTATGTTGCTACAGTATTTCGACACGCTATATTAACTATCATATATATAAGGAGCATCCGAGTGATGCTACCTCGACACCATATGGATTATATACTATAGGCACCCACACAGAAGGCGTGGGAACATGTACTAAAAACTATATAGAGTACACTTTTTAATACATTTCGAATGGATAAACAGGGTGATCATTTAGGTAGGAGTTCATCCGATGGTGTTGGACACTCTGTCAAGCGATGCGTGGCCAAACAAGTTGAATAAAGAAGGATCATTTTTAAGCTAAAAAAGGACTCTCCCAAATATCCATAGTTAATTACTCATAATAACTGTAACCACTGAACTAATTTTATTTTATTTGCGATCTGTTTAAATATTTATAAAATACGATTATAAATAAGGAGATGGATAAAGGTGTCCGTTAAAGTGCCGCAGTCCTGTCCGATCTCATTAGGAGGTTATGTAGTGGCTTTCAATTGTTGCTCGGTTGTATTCTAAATATTTGAACATAACCTCAAACACATCCTTTGAGAGGTTGCACAATGCGTTTTATGCACTGAGTGCGAATTCGCGCTTGTTAGTTGTTTCCGCTGGGGTAAGGGCTGAGGCATCCGCAGGATGGGTGCACGGGGTGTGCTCCTTGGAAATTCTTATAATTTATATTATGTTCATCATTAATTTTTCTGCTTGTTATCAAATTTTCTGCATTTCTTAACTTTCACAGAGGCGAGTTAACGAGAACTCGCACTCGGCTGTGGGATCCAGTTTTGCTTATTATTATTTTCGCCGGTTCCCTAAGTATTTTCTTTCCTCTCCTGGTGAAGTGTGGCGGGTAGGTGGGTAGGTAAGGAGGCGGGAAGGCAGTGGTGGCAGGGGTGGCAGGGGTGGCTTTCTGTGGTGGCCAGCATTGTGGTTATCATAGTTTAACAAGTTTTCAAAGAGCATGAAATTTCTTTGGGCCTCGTCCTCGGCCCGTGCCGTTGGCTAAAATGCAAAATGTGAAAAACGCAAATATGCAAAATGCGAAATGCGAAATGCAAAATGCAAAATGCAAAATGCTGAAAATGCGTGCATAAAACTTTTTATCGTTAGCACAGAAAATGCTGGAAAATATTGCATTAAAAGCAGCCGTTGCGACCACCCCTCCCCCCTCCCACCGACTCACCAGCCCAGCCCCCGTCTCCACGGCCATCTATCCAAACTTCTGGCCACCATCGCACAACCACTGCAGGTGTATTGTCCGAGCCAACGCCATTTTGTTTGGCCAGCGCGCATTTTGTTAATTTCCAGCGCAAAAGCCAAAAGAAAGTTGCCTTCGTCTTTAGATGAGCTTCAAGAAAGTCGCGCCGTGTTCTCGTTAATACCCTGCGAGCACCTCCAAGTGGAGCATGCCCGAGATGTCAGTGTGTTTGCGACAGCTGAGGAAGGGACTCAAATGAAAGACTTTCCAGATTCACAGCTACGAAGAAGTCAGTCCTCCGATCACTTAGAATTTAGGCAGGCAATAAAAGCGAAAGCTCAAAGGACTTCATCAAAAAGACAATCATCAACCATGCGCAGTCCCGAAGACACCCTAAACAGAAGGAGTCCTTCCTTAGTTCAAGTCGATCAGTGCCAACAAATTCAGTCATAGTTTGCAGTGCTGTCATTTTGTTGTTGTTGTTGTTGTTGTTGTTGTTGGTGTTGCTGCTGCTATTATTATTGCCATTATTGTTGTTGTTCTTGCAATTGTTGTTGCTCCGCCCGGCACTATGAGGCAGGGAAAATGAATTCATAATTAGATGACACCATCCGTGCGTAAATAATATTTCTTGTCATGTACTTTTTCTGTGACCCGCTCTTCTAGTTAGTTACAACGCGCGAATGAGTTTTCTTGAGTTGCTAACACAGCAGCCCCGTCCACTCCACCCACTCCGCCCCTTCATTCACTCCTTCCCTGCTCCAGTAGCCTGTAGCTGGTGCATTGTGAAGTAAAAATTTTGCGGCGGTTCAAGTTTTTTGCCAGCCTGGCGAGCTCCTCAGACCCAAGGACTGCTCTGTGCGTAAGCTTGAACAACTTTCTATCAAATACACTTCCTTTCATTTGGGACTAGCTGCAAACTTAGGATCAAACGACCTTTAAGATGATATTGAAATTATATTTATTATAACTAGTTAATTAATAGTCGCAAATACTTATAATTTCAAGCAATTAAATATTTTTAAACTTAGTTACAATTAAATATATTTACTTATTTTCATCAGATAAATATTGGGTCAATTAATTAATAGAAAATACTGAGTAGTCTCTAATTTAGTTCATATCTATCTATATCATATTTCACTACTACAATTCCAACTTTAATTTTGGCAAAATAAAATTATAAATAATATATATAAAATATGTATAGTATAAAATATTAAATAAAATAATTAAATAATTAAATTAAATTAATAAATTCGATGCACGATGCACAGTAGGTAGGGTATAGGGTAGTCGGCTTCTGGAGAAATGTACAGGCACTTCTTTCCATTGGCGCGTTTAACTTTCTTTTTGTTTCCCCATTTCGTCTCTATCAACGTGTCCACATCTTTCGCTGGTAGTTTGGCTGCTCTCCTTCTCTCCTGCGCCCAGCCCCTCAGCTCGTCAGCTCCTCAGCTCCTCAGCCTCTTCTGGTTTGCCCTTCTCCGCTTTTTGGCTCCGTTCTGTTTGTTTCTTTATCGCGCATTTACCAAGTGCCAAAGTTTTCTCGTTATAAGTTTTGTAGCCTTTGTGTGTCTCTCGCGCTCGCGCTCATCGCGCTGCTCGCCGAGTGTCCTTAGCTTGCAGCTTGGAGCTTTGCAAGCGTCGAAAACTTTCGATATTTCTTCCAAGTTTACGGGTGCTGCGATTTCGGGGCTTCCCCGGCAGCCGCCCCAAATTGTAGAAGTGGCAGCTGAAAAATATTAAAAAAAATATTATATTATTTTATTGTTGTTTGACTGGTGCATAAGTTTATGGCAAACACTCCTTTTTCGCAGGATTCGCATTATCCTGACAAAAGTTTGGCGCGCAAATAAGTTGAAGCCCCGGCGCAGAACGACGGAAGTCGAACTCGTGCGCGTGTTTGCCATAACTTTGGCTCCATTTGCTGCGCCATTTTGCAGGAACTGAATCCTCGATGCAGGACTCGTGGCTTTGCCCAGATAAGCCAAAGTATTTCCCAATGCATATGCAACTGCAAAGTGCACTTTAAGTTCTTGCAAATGAGTGCCCAGGACTCAGTGCTCATGGTGCTTCCTCGGAACACATTCTCTTCCCGGACTCAAGGAACCTACCGTAAATCCTTTGCTATGGAGAGAAAATCACTATCAAACTAACTATAAAATCACATTAAATTTATGAGGATATAAATAAATAGTAAAATAAGGACACTCGTGTCCTTAATATGAAACAAAAAGTCGAGAGAGAATTAAAGTCTTTATTAAAATATGCACCCATCCTTTGGGCCGCCGCACATCCTGTCAGCTATCTGCCCACTTGCTGGCCACACTATTTGGCTTAATGATGGTTCCTGAATCACCAGGGACCCGGAAACACTACAAGATCCTCGCCATATGTGAAGTGAAGGCATATGGCAAACGTTTATTTAAATGCATTAATTTATTTGCTGGCAGCAATTAATTCGCAATAAAAGATAAATAAGCAATGCGGATGTGTAAATATTTTTGTGCACAGCTCATATTGGGGGCGTACAGATCGAAGGGGGCGTGATCCAAAGATTTATTGCCCAACACTAACAGCCGAAGGCAGGAACTAATTTTCAAGGTCATTAAAATGCGAATTGCGAATAGAGGCTCGAGTCTAGTGAGTGAGAGAGGGAGATAGAGAGAGAGAAAGAGAGAGAGAGAGAGAGAGAGAGAGAGAGGGAGCTGACAGTGGCAGAGGCCATCCTTTTGTTGCTAATGTTTATGATAATCACAACAATGGGAAGCGCTGTCATTGTTGTTGCTGTTGCTGTTGCTTTGAGGCCGTTGCTGCTCAAGCGTAACCCATAAATAGTAGACGCAGTCAAAACAATTGCACAGACGACGCGACGTTTATAGACAATAACAAGGCAAATCAAGGCAATCGATAGGCACTTTGATATGGGGCCGCCCCCAACTGCCCAACTGCCCCGGCCTCTACGCCTACCGCCGTCAGTCAGCGACACCCCGCCTACTCCGCCTACACCCTCTAAGCCAGTTGCCAGTTGCCAGTCGCTAGTCGCCAGTTACCAGTTGCCAGTTGCCAGTTGCCGGCATAGCAACTATTGTCCGCGTCGCTGTTGTTGTCGATGTCCTTTTCGCAGGCGTGCAGCAAATGGCATAACTTCCGCTTTTGCTTTGTCGCTGAAATTACGGAAATTATCAATAAATATGCGAGGCCAGGCGTGTCCCAAAAAACGCCTCCTCATTCCCCCGATGACCATTCACCCCTCGCCAATGGCTGCTCGCCCCTCGCCACTCGTCCCTCCCACCCTTGACCCCAAAACTCTTAGCTAAAATTCGAACGCAGCTCGCAAATTTCATGGCTCCAATGATTTTTATGCTGCACGGCGTCCAGTTTTGTGCTCTGTGCTGCATGAACCGGAAGCATCATTATCATAAATTATCATTTTGTAGGAATTGCATCCGCTGTGACCCAACAACAACAACAACAACAACAACAGCAACAACCATATTTTTGCCAGCAGCGACAACAACTGCGGCAATAACAACAACAATAACAATTTCAATTGCTGCGCTCACTTCCACAAATTTCTGATTTTCAGCCTCCTCATATCCTTGTCATATCCTGCACATTGTCATCGACATTTATTTAACGCCCGAATATTTCTCTATTTTAATTTATGACTGACCAAAGTGATCCCCCACCCCCCTCTCAATTGCACCGTCACCCAACTATAAAAGCAAAGGAGGAGGAGGATTATAAATATTAATATAAATTTTAATTGAGATTTTTATACGGTCACATTTAACGATTCATGAATTTTATCCAGCACGGGAGGCGCTGAGAAGAATGTCCTGGATAACAGTTAATCATTAGTGGTTGGGATTGGCAGAACTACCTTCCTATTAGGAAAGAAGTCAGCATTCCGAATTATTTTATTTTCAATCCTTAAATCCGAATCCGAATCTCTAAGGACGATCGTAGGAATAGACACTTTGATAAAGTACAGTTAGAAAATGTAAAGCGGAAGAACAAATAAAAATTTAATGAACATTTACAGCTTTCATACGACGAGAGACGAAAGGATATATAGGCAAATTCCTTCTTCCTTCAGTCTGTCTGTCTGATTGTCTGTATTCATTTTTATTGCAAAATTTCCAATATTTAAAATATGTCAAATTTTCAAAGCTTAGACAAAACTTGACTCTCAAATTGAAGTTCACATTTCCAGGCTGATGTCCTGTCTTAGATCCTTGCGTTCCAAACAGACTGATATACAAACGATTTAGAATATTTTTACATTAAAGGGTTTTAAGTTCTTCCTTCTATCTTCAAGCTCACTACATTAAAAAAGGACTCGATGCATGAAAATGGAAATTAAAATATTGATTTTAATTAATCAGTTGCTGTTGTCCTCAAACTGATTGATCAATATTAATTAAAACTATCCATATATTGACTTAATGATATTGAGGATGACTTTGGTTTTTTAAGCACGTAGTAAAGTCACTCATTCCTTCGATAAAGACTTTCAATCTTTACAAGAGTTGATTTAATGCGGATGTCCTTAGGACAGTGGAGACTCAGCAGTTAAGTGTTTAATCCGGCCGAGTGAACTATTTTACGGGTTTTTACTTGCAGCTACTGTGGAGCTAGATCCAATTTAATCACAGTCATAAAGCTTATAAATATATTTTTAATCAATAAATAAAGTTTGGTGCCCTTGTGGTGTCAGTGCTTGGGTGTAGATTTTACAATTAAAATTTCCAAATCGAATTGTCTTTAATTCTATTCACTCTGCGATCAAATGGATGTCACGTACGGAGCTCAGCTGCTGGACAAATGATTCAGCGCAATCATCGGATGCGGCACCCACTGAGAATGGGACGTGATCGGAGCTGCCGGAGAAGGAGGATGTGCTGAAGGGGCTAGACGAGTGGGATGGGCGCTCGAACGGTACGAATGATTCACCTGTGCTTATCGAGTGTGGAGATATTCTCGTAAGCCCAAACAGCGTCCGCTTTCCATGCGTTATTGGCCAACGGCCCCGCATACCAACACGTCAAGCATCAGGTGGGGCCAGTGGGCCATACTTGAAGGAAATGTCGACGAAGTTGCCGCCGACGTTCTGAATGCATATAAGGGACCCTACGAAAATCAGGGCATAGTTCATGTACATCAAGAATCCCACCATTATCGTATCCGTTTCAATTACCACGTTGAAGTCGTAGAAGGATATTAGTACAGTGGATATCAATAGGAACAGCACACTGATCATAAAGACCGCCAGTGCTAGGCTCATGGTGTGCCTCCACTGGAATATTATACTCTTGGCCACAAGTCCCGTCAGCCACAGCAGCCCAAAGACGGACAGACCCGCCAGCTTGTAGGGACTAGGATATTCACAGCCCGTTATTACGAAGAAACAGATTACAAGAACACAGCCGCAAATGAGAAGGGCCATCGTCACGGCCGTCATGACCAGCTCCAGGTTTACGCTCATCACAAAGGTGCCCAGGCCAACGGTCATCAGCTCATAGCAGAAGCCAACGGACAGCCAGTTCCACGGATTCCTGTACCTTAATATTTCCTTAAAATGTATCATCGTTAAAACCACAAAGGCTCCGAAGAAGAAAATCAACGTATAAAACAGAGGGTCCATAGCCGGAAAAACGGACAGCACCATCCACTGGGGTATGGACAAGCCTACCATCAGCAGCGCGGCCACCAGTGAGTGTGTCACGAAGCTCCTCACGTTCAAATAGTAGTCTATATATTCGTCAGACATGATGCTTATACATACACATAAATATTTCTAGGAGGATCGCAACAATTAGTAGACTCCTCAATTGACTGAAGTGGCCTTACGCATCTTCGAGCAGATAATTTTGACTTCATTCAATATCCAATCCTATATTCAAGTGTTCAAGGGGCTTCCAACCGGTGTCAACTGTTCCTGTATTATTTGTGTAATATTTCTGAGTTATAAGTCAAACCTAAAAGAAAGCAACTAACACACTAAACACATCCTTTCGTTTTAGAATCCTGGACCGATCATAAAAGCTATATTTTTATTGAAATTTCTTTTTTCGTTTAAAACTCCCGTATCTTCTGTAGGTGAGAAATATTACTACAAAATTGGGCATTGCGATCGAATTATAAGATTTTAAATATATTTTAATCCAAGTGATGGAATTATCATTTCATAGGGTTCTCTTCATGAACTGATGAACGATTCTCTTCGGCACACTTAAGGATCGGAACAGTCCTTAACCTCGTCCCACGGCAGCCGCAAAAGTGCCAGCCATCTCGAAGCTCAAGATTCGGGCCAGCGAATGGTTACAGGGAAAAACAATATTGGAGAGTCGAAGCCATACGATGGAGCGAAGCGGGACAAAAATGAAAAATTTGTCGCATAAGCCGGCGAACGAATCAAGCACCCAATCCACACATACACATACACATGCATATACACATATACAAGTAACAAGAGGACACTTCAGTGGCCAAAAGTTCTTTGAAGTCGCATACGAACTGCGGGGCAGTTTGTCTCCAAGGAAATAAAACGTAATAATAAAATCAATCTGTGGCCTGGGCAAGAGGCTTTGGCTTTATAAAATTAATACCCCGAACAGGGGGGCTCAGAAAATTGAATGCAGACTGAAGAAGGACCAAATTTGTGGAGAAAATAAAAAAGTGTACAAAACAAACATTCGTTTTCCATGTGCGGATGCTGAGGGATACCCTACAAATGGCTCTTAAGCACCTTAAAACAGTTCCCCCTCCCCAATATGTTGATTCCAGTCATTATATCTAATTTCGTATATGATGAAAATCGTCAGTTGTCTGATAAAAAATGAAAGATGATTAATTCAGACTTTTGAGATCTTTAAAAGCGCAAACTTTAATTTTCAGCTCTTCTGTTCGAAGCAGCTCAGTTTTCCCCATAGACCGGAGACTGGGTATATGGGAAAATGAAATGAAATAAAAGAAAATCTCCCTTACGTCGCGCTGCGCCATTCGGCAGCTTCATTGAGGAAAATTCAATCAAGTATGGGAGCATTGAACAATCCGAGAGGACATTACCTGACGAGCGTTTTGTCTTAATTTTAATTGAAAAAGAAGAAATCGCTTGAAGCTGCGCGAGCGCTGTAATTTTATATTTACAGCTCTACAGCTCGCAGAAGCCTTCATAATTACAAACGATTAAAATCTGTGAAAATTTATGAAATTCCATAAATCAGTTGTCCGAGCTACGAGCTCCGAGGTCCCAGGTCCCCGAGCCGCAGTCCCGGTCCCCTTACCCAGCCCCCTTTTAACCGATCCCAGACCCGGGCAATTCCTTTGACAATTATAAATTATGCGTCGGTTGCCATAAGCCACAGCTGAAGGGTAAATTGCTTAACCACAAAAATGTCACCAGGGCTTCCATTAGATGCTACGATATGGCAACCCACAGTTCACCCAACTGCCCCGCCTGCCTGGCCGCCTTCCACCCACTTGCATATAGTTTGCATATTACTTGATGTCTGGCGATAAAAATCCTTCCCCTTTCCTGTGACACAATGATTATTTTTTATCCTTCAACCACCAACGGCGAATCGTTAAATTATGCCAAGTCCCGTTACCTATGCGCTTACCTATGTGCGACCCATAGGCACACACACACACACACACACACACAGTTTAATAAATTGATTGTATAACTTGACAGTGCAACGATGCGTTAATGTGAAGCTCCACGTTGTTGTGGCAACCTGTTGTTCAAGAGCCAAGCGACCACAAATCCATATGCCCAATTAGTCGGATTTTTCAATTGGGACACTTGCGTCTACCCGACCTCCGGGGGTGCCACAAACTCGCGAGGTACTTAATTGGCAATCCAAAACAAACTCACAATCGCAAGCCTTCACTCTGAACCAGAGCTGACGATAATTAAAAAAATTCATTTGGCCACCAGAGAGAAATTTATTTATACATAAATTATATAAATATTATATACACATATTATACATAAAAAAAAAAATTTATACATAAATGAATTTCTTTACAACAATTAAAAAATGGACATGCACTTCTCCATGTCTGCTACTCGACTGAACTTCAAGACTTATTTGAAGGCTTCCCGTTTCCTTTCCCAATTGAAGGAGTTTTTAGATTTTTAAATTAACTTTTGATCAGCGCAAAGTGTTAATCACAGATCAATTGATCGCTGCCCGACAAGTAGAGTTATTAAATTATTAATTAAGCTGCAGTTAATTGGCCAAGAATTGAATTGATGTAAAAATGATAGATTTATGAGAATCAGCATAAAAGTACTCATTGACCTTTCAACTTTTGTTCTCGTTTTGTTTTTAAAGGTAGACATTAGGTTTCTGTTGGCTAACGGTAAACGGTAAACAAAGATGGCTTAAGATAGAATCAAATTAAGCATTTTGTTAAAATAAATCGAATAACTTTGTTTGGCTATGCAGCCCTATGTGCCATACCCGCTGCTCCCTCCAACTCTCTCTTAATATAATAGATCAAATGTAATGTGAATAAGTGCTCCCACGCCAACTCTTCTATGCTCCCCATTACTGCAAGCGACTGCAGTCGAAGCAGCCACAAGGGCCCTATCGGCGACTGTAGGATCGCTCTTCTCTCCATCTCCCTCCTAAGTGCAAGAGACTGCAGCCGAAACCGCGTGTAGGCGGTTTTATAGTCGGCTGCCTCTCTTCTGCCAGACCGATCAGCCGAAGCTGCCAAAAGGGTAGCTTCCACGTGGCTGAAGGCTGGCAGACACTTTGTCGTTGAAGTTCGAGAGGTGCAGAAGGTGCACTGATGGAGGTGAAATGGGAGGCGCGGGCACCCCCAGAATAGAATAAATTGTCGTGTCGAATAATATAATATAATACTTAAAACTATGTATTATTTCAATTTTCCTAAATTAAAAGGAAGGCTGCTGAAAAAACTCAGTAGCCAAACAAGCTTAAAAGATCAAAGTTTTCCCAACTTACCACCTGGACTCACCTGCATTAGCGGGGGATGGCCGTAAGTCATGTGTGGTGAATATTTAAGCATCCTCCAACATTTATAAAAAGTTATGTTTTTATAATGAAACAAAACATTTTAATCAAAGGACTCACTTTAATAAGAAAGTTAATTTTGCTTTTCTTAAAAACATCCGTAAAAACCACTTACATTTTTAATCAATTATTTTATCACAATATTTTTTAATTATTCATCGAATTTTAAATATAAACGTGAACTTAAAATGGATACTGATATTTGTACTGATTGGGAAAACTTCATTAAAGATACATTTAATTATTTGCTATCCTTGACTGTCAAGCCTTTGGTCTCCCACTTCACCCTTCCTGAGCCACTTCAGAGAGAAGTAGAGGCAACAAAAAGCTGCATGAACCTGTCGCAAGATTCGAGATAAGAGAGAGGAACTCAGTCCTCCATTCGAAGTGCCATAAAACACAGAAATAATCAAGCTTAAATCTAACGATTTACAACTGTTCCCGGCTGCAGAGTTCTAAAGTTCTAAAGTAGATCCTGACTGGTCATATACACGTTCCCCGCTGTACTGGAAGGTGGTAAGGGAGAGGGCAAATCCGGATTTGGTAGCATATTTACAGGCGACTTAACGTGCGTGAGGGTTGCACACTCGCATTTTTCGATTAGAGCCAAAGAACAGGGTCTCCGATACAGATAAGCTACAAAATTTACATACATCAAAGAGTTGTGGCATAAACGAGAGCCTGGGCAAAAAAACCAACAGACACATACAAGCTCAGACACACTCACACACTCACACACACACACACACACACATGAACACGAATTAGAAGCAAACGAGGACTCGAGCGGGTGTGTGTGAGTGTGCGACTGCATGAGGTTGGGCGAAACTTGACATTTTGCACTTGGTCAGGCATGGACAGAGGGCTGGCTAGCAAGACGAGTGAAAGTTGAGGGGGTGTGTTGTTTGAAGAGGGGGCGGCACAACTTATGGCGACATCGATAGTCCAAATACTTTGCTCACAAAAAAAATGTAAGCCAGAAAAAACCGAGAAACCACTCGACAAGCTGTTGGCACACATACCACGTTCTGAAAGACACTTAAGAGTATGCTACAGTTGCTGACAAATGTCTACCTACACAGTCACACTAGAACGCTCGCACACACACTCACACACACATACGGACACTGGCAAACGCATGTTCAGCGTCGGCTCAATGCTCGTCCTCATCTACGAGCCACCAGTCCACAAAAGTTGCCCGTCATTTATCTTCGGTAATTTTTTTCGTTTTCGCTTTCGTTTTCGTTTTTTGGTAGCCAAAACAAAGCACAAAAAAATAAAACACATTACCCAAAGTTGTCGAGTAACCCAAGATGCTTCTTCTTCTTCTTTCCTCTCTGTCACTCATCAGCTTCGCCCTTCTCCCTTCTTCCTACACACTGCCTACTGCCTGCTGCCTGCTGCCTTCTGGCTTCTATCTTCTTTTTATCTTTTACAATTAGAAACGTTGTTCGTCGGTTTGTTTTCGCTCTGCCCGATTTGTTTTTTTTTTAGCCTTCGGTCAGATAAATGCAATTTACGTCGGGCCCTGTTACCATGTGATTACGGAAGGAAATTGTTTTGGACCCAGCACACAAACAAATAACACGCACTGCCATCGGACAATGGAAAGACGGGGGAGGAAGGGGAGGAGTCGGGATGCGGCCTTCTTGCCCCGAAAAACATTCTCTTTGTTGCCGCTGCTCACGGCTGGAGACCGAGCTTATCACCTAAGTAGCATCATTTAACTACTGCCTGTGGTTGGACGTCCCCCCTCCCACATTCGGGCTTAAGGCCTCTTCTTTCGAGTTGCAATTTGCTCTAATGAATGTTTGGCCATGTTTCTGGCAAGTGCTTCGGATATGGAGAGAAGACATTTTTCATGTTTGTATCACATGTAAAATATAATAATAATAAATAATAAATTGTTTTTAACGTCAAATTATTATTAACATTATTATTAAAGGAATCGAGTCCTTCAGCTCAAGTTTACCTCGATTGGAAAACATTGCCTTTCTCTGCGCATCGCTCCTTTTTCTAGATACATTTTAAACCACACTTACAACAAATAACTGTCCTTGAACTAGAGGTCCTGTGACTGTGGGGAAGGTCTTCCTCCCCGAAAGCCCCGAAAAGCAATAAAAAATCTTCAATCAACATTTATGTCCAAAATGATCCTGTGGGCATTCCTTAGAAAACCCCGCCAGGAAAAAACTCAATATGGCAATAACATAAAAAATCCAAAAATAAATAAAATAATTCACGGAAAGTGGGCGTTCCCGTGTATTCCAATAGCTGTCAAAAAAGAACGCCCATAAAGGAAAATTATCGTAAAATAAATAAATTTATGTAGCACAAAAAAATATAATTCAATAAAAATAACTTTCTGTACTTGGGATTTAATTTTATATTTTCCTTGAAGTGCGGCTAAACAAAGGACCTAAAAGACTTCCCATTGAATGGAAGCAATTGGAATTGGAACCCGTATATTCAAATGACGCGAGGAGTGTGAGGAGTCGCACCGCTGGGCCGGGATCGCAGTTGCCCGTGTGTCCGCCGAGAAGGTCAAGTTCAAATGCAGGGCATTGATAATTGCGCATAATGAGTCAACAAATGAGGAAAAGATTTTCATTTCATTTTCATTTTCATTTCAATTTTCATTTTCATTTTCGATTTTGGCTTCTGATTTTCCTTGCGTTTTTGGGTAAAACTCGATGTATTCAGCAATAATTTTGTTTGCCCGCATGCGAAGGTCAAGCATAGACGACCCGTCCCCGTTTCCCGCTTCCCGCTTCCCGCTTCCAGTTCCCCGTAGACGTCGCTGCATAATGGCAATAGTTCTCCTCGATCTTTGAAGGCAATTGCAGATATTCGCCCTTTGATTAATTTGATTTTGAATGTCGCATCGCCGTCGCCTGGCATTAACCGCAATTAAAGACCCAGATGACAGATTGCGGCGGTGACCAACAGGGATCGACCCTCAGCTCCATTCGGGAACCCCGCTTTCCGCTTCCCGCCTCCCGCCTACCGCTCACTCATAGTACAAATGGTGCTCGTTAGGTCTTTGCGAGGGTTGTTCGGATGGTTTCCCGTTGCTATTGTGGATGTTGTTGCCGCTGCCGCTGCCACCGCTGCTGCTGCTTGGAACGTAATAAATTTAATGATTGTTAATCTTCAATAATTTGCCATGAGAAAATGCCCAGCAATTGACAGTTGGGCTGCACGCCGTTTGCTATGGATAGTTGGGTGTTTATTTATGCTTTATCGATCGGAAATTATGATGCGAGATTATTTTAAATACAGGAAGCCCCTTGGACTTATCGCGGCCGCAATTAGTCAAGCGTTCAAATTCGCAATATCTCTAACAGGAAAATACACATTTCCCGCCTCCAGCCACTCGAATCCCTTTCCCGATTCGCGGCTAGGCAAAAAAGTGTATTTCCTTTAAATACTTCTGCGCCAAAGCCCCCAAACGCAACGCCATTTCAATAACCTTTGGCTGTCAGCGGAAATGGAAAAACAAAAAGAAAAGCGGTTAAAAAAATGGAAGTGAAAATGGGCGGGGGAGGACCTTTTGTTCTTATTGGAGCACGAGCGGCAAATGCCAATACAAATGGCGCAAAAAAGGACACGCCGCGTGAGGATGTGCCGCAGAAAAAGGAGAAGCAAAACAAAGAAGGAAAGCGAAACCCTAGGCAGGGTTGCAACCACTTTTAAGTGTTGCTATTTGCTCTTCTTCTTGTCGTTGTTGCTGTTGTTTGTGTGTTTGTTTGTTTGTTTGTTTGTTTGTTTGTTTGGGGAGCTGTTGGTGCGGTTTTTTCCCCAAACATGCGCACTAAATGCTAATAGTTTGTGTCTGGCTCTGACTCTGACTCTGACTCTGGCTCTGACTCTGTCTTTGACTCAGGCGCTGGCACTGGCACTGGCGCTGACTCGAGCCCCAAACAACCCCCAGTAACCCCAGGAAACGCTTTGGCGTGCTCCATTTTGTTTGTCTAACCTGTAAAATGTGAAGGATATTGGGCTTCGGAGTGCTCACCCGCAGCCGCTATAAGATTGCCAGGGAAGTATTTGAAATTCTTTCTGCATCATAAAGTTATTGAATATTGCATTGGCTCAGGCTCAACTCAAGCTGGGATTATACTTGAGAGCACTCGGATTCCCTGTCATATCTGCGTACTTCCTGACCCCCAAGATTGATTCACAGCATGACCAAAGGTCCTGCAGTCAAATTATTCACGCGTCCGTCTGGACATGCCAGCAACACCATAAAAAATATGGTAACACGTGCTAAAGCCCCCATCATTGTATTTATTTTTTCCTGTTCTTTTTTTTTTTTTTATTTTTATTAATATGTGTTTTTGTGGCTGGCTACTAAGAGGGGGCGGGGCGAGTTGGGCGAGGCAGCATTTAGGGGTGCTTGGACTCCAAACTCCTGTCTGACTTTAGGCTATTGGCTTCCCAACCTTCGAGCAATAAAATCTTCTTTAAATTATTACTTTTAATATTATAATTTAATTGTTGGGCAAAACTTTATAAGGAAAATTGCTTATTTAAAAAATAAAAAAAAGATGATGTTAAATAAAATAGCAGTCTTTGTTGGAAGCTGCTATTTATGTTATATTTAATATTAGGTATAAAGTTTACTTGTTATTTATAAAATAGATCGTAAATAAAAATAAAAATTTAAAAAAAAAATGTACAAATTAATAAAAATATATTTAAAAATGAAAAACACTTAATTTATGCCTATACATATTATATTATAATGTAAATAAAAAATTATTAATTATTTAAAAAAAAAATTCATTTGTTTACTTGAAGATATTTTATTTTAGAGTCCAGAAGTAAGGAAATAAATTTTATAAATAAAATAAAAAACACATGTCAATAATGACATTATTTCTTTAATAAATATTATATAAATAATATATATAAAAATTAAAGTAAATTAATAAATAAAAAATATTTTATAATTTATATTATATATATTAAATGTTTCATCAATCTATTTCCAGTAGGGGCAGTTGTTGTAGCAATCAGATAGATGAAGAGTCCTTAGCCTAAATATTCCAAGTAGCTGCGGATTAGGAAACATTCCGTTCGGAGGTTCCCAAAATTTTAAAATAACTCAATCCCAACAAACTTAAATATATTATAAGAAAGGATGAAAGTTCTATGTACTATAAATATGATATTGTATACTATAATATTATACCATAAAAATAACTGGTATTGCTTATAAAATATTAAAATTATTATATTAGTAATGTGAATAATTTAATATAAATAATAAAATCTCAAATTGTAAATTTCATTTTTTATTTTAAGGATAAAAATCTCAATTCAAAATCGACCCAAATTGTCAATTATTTAAGTTTGGCTGCAAACGGGATCCCTCAAGTCCAACTATTTCTAATGCCCAACAACTTCAACCATGCACCTACACAATCGTACAAACGTACCAACTACGCACACACACACACACACACAGTTGCACACGCACATACCGATTCAGAGATCCAATGGGTTGGCAAGGGGGGGCGACTCTTCAATGTCATTGACTAGTACTTGCCCCCAAAGTGTTGCAAAAAGTTTTTGCAATTTTGTATATATATTGTTTATGTATGTATGTCCCGTTATATCCTTTATATTGTTTGTATATTTCGCATTACGCAGAGAGCACACATTACAGTGAAGCGTCCGCTGTCTGCCATTTGTGTGTACATATATATATGGTATTTTTATATGGAGTATATAACAACAAAAGAGCGATTCTGCGCGTCGTATTTGTAGGACTCACGACATTGTATTCGACTTGTATTCGGCCAGGACTCTCTCTTTTTTTGGCCAGCCTTGCCAGGCTCTAATTATTTGATTGGCAATGACTCGTGGATGTTACGGCAGACGATTCGGCCTTTCCCCGCCCACCTTATGCCAACACCCACACAGCATTCAATGACAGCTGTCACACAAGCAGAAACACTAAAAACAACAACAACAACAACAAAATAAGTGCAACAAAAACATTGGCCCATTTTGGCAATTCTCAATAGAAATTACGAATTTTGACCTTGGCTCGTTATGTCCACTAATTACCAATTGTTTATTGTTTATTGTTTATTGTTTGGGCATTTATAAATAATAAATGACCAGGTTTTGGGCTCAAAACAACTCCTATAAATATAATATATAAAATTTCTGTTAAGCTTAAAAATGAAGGCTTCAACTTCATCCAGACAATAATTAAGTATTTTATTTAAGCCAGCTTAGTTTACATGTTATTAACTACTTAAAGTATGTTAATTTTTATTTTAATGAGTAACATTATTAAATAGCTTCTTTTTTTTTTTAACAAATATTTATTTCGCTGGCAACTGTTCAGTCTTTTGAACTCGGCCAGGCGCTTAAAAAGGGAAAGGAAGTATGGATACAAAGTAACCTTATAATTAATTAACCTAATATATAAATTAGTTTTACTTATAATATATATAATATGTATATATACATTAAATTAACTTATTATAAATATAATATATTATTCGGTGGGATGTATTCTCTTTAATCTACGGGGTCTTAGCGGCTCAGCTAGGCTCGACGCCAGTGAGTTAGGATGTATTTAATAGCTTAATTATTATTAAACACCTGGACAATATATTGATAGTACATTTATTTAAATTAAATGTTGAATTGCACAGTATTTAAATTAAACTGACTTCAATTGAACCCAAATCAAAATGGAACTTAATATTAATTAATTAACTAACTCAGTTCAAGTTCATGTGTAAAACAAACTTTAATATTTTAAAGTTACTTCTGTTTAAGCTTATTTTCAGTTTGTAAACAAATATTCAGTATATCAGCTGTAAATAATAAATAATATTGAAACTATAATTATTTATTTAACATGTTGTAAGGGAGTAATAAATCATCCTTTGAACGCAAAACTTTACCCATTTAATTTAAGCTCAAGCTTAAAAAACAAAAAGGATTTATTTAATTTCCATCAGAATTAATAATAATAAATCTTTGCTTAACATAAAATATAAAATAAAAAAACTTGCAGAGTTGTACAAAAAAAAAATGATATAGTGTGGACATGTTATAAAATATATACATATATTATATAAATATATTATAAACCATTTAAGATTAAAAAAAAGAAAAAAATTCAAATACTTTTATATGTATATATACTATATGTATATATACTATATATATATATATATATATACACTTGCCAGAAAAACTATGCGTGGAAACTAGGAAAACCACAAAAAAGGCACCTATTTAAATATAAATATAAATATATATAATATATATAAATATAATATATGTAAATATAATATATATAAATATAATATGTATAAATAAAAAAAAAAGTCAAATCTAATATGAAGTTGGATGCCCCTTCCTTTTGATAGTTTCATCTAAATTGACCAATTTTTGGGTCACGTCAGGCGAAATTTGCAGGAACTCCTATATGATAACCTCTTTTAACATATCCTTGGATGTAGTAGTTCGCAGACGAATCCTACGCTCTAGAAAATCCAAAAGATGCTCAATTGGGTTCAAATCTGGCGACTGGGGTGACAACCAAAGCTTGACATTTTGGGCTGTGTGTTTCGGGTCATTGTCCTGCTGGAACCAAAAGTCTTCGATATATATATAGTGAGACAAGTTACCCTCTCTCTTTCCATTTTGAGCACTTCCAATCGTTTTCAATATCTTTTCAAGATGTTGACCAATACAACAACTTCATTTTCAAGTCTATGGGTGAGTCGTCTCTTCATGTAGCACAAGAAATGCAGTTCGAATTAAGAGTTTGCAACATTGTAATGAAATAAAGAGGGGATCTACTCATCATAATTGCAGCTGAGTCTGGGCTAAATTAAGATTAAGGTATTTAAGTCTTTAAGGTATCTAAGTATACATATATGTAAAATCCATATATAAGATCTTGCAACACAGGACATACAAATTTGGGTCAAAAACTGCAGCCGTATGGACGAAGTTCTACGTAAGGAGCAGTATACAGGACGCTGGAAGAACTCCGTTGCCTCACGAGCTTTTGAATGGCAGAAAGTAATAATAATAATTTTTTAAAAAGTAACATGAGAATATAATATATATATCATATATATAACAAATATCATATGAGGAAACTTCACGGCCAACTTCTATCGGATCTTCCTACTTCCAATAATATTTTTCTCACCTTAATACGTCGCATACCTCCAAATTTGGATTTAATAGGAAAATAACTGCCCAAGCCCTAAGAATCGAATCGCTATTCGATTGTAATATTCATTTCATGTCATCGGCAGTGGTGCATAAAAGTTGGAAATGTCAAAAGCATAAACCACAACTCCTGGGACGACTGCGGTCTTTGGCTACGCCTATGAGAAACCACGGCAATAATGATCATCAAGCCCATTATTACCACCATCATCATCATTACCATCATTATCGTTCACATCGTCAGCATCGTTGTCGAGCCACGTAGCCATAAATGAATCTGTCATATTATTTCGGCAATGATGTTGACAACAACAAACAGCAAGCGGCTACAACAACAACAACAACAACAACAACAACAACTACAGCAACATCTATGGAAATCCCCCAGTGTGCAATATTTATCATGTCACATAATATTTTTCTGGCATTTGCACGTCACAGCATAACCCACCGAAGCCGAAGCTGAAGCTGAAGCTGAAGCCAAAGCCACCAAGAAAGCAGAAGCCCCGCCCTGCGTCTCTCCTCTTCGCTGCTGTCCTGCCCTTAAGCAGCTGATAACATTTCGCACACACGCAATGTGGGGGACAATAACAAACAGCAACAACAACAACAACAACAACAACAGCAACAGAAATCACAACCCCTTCGCGGGCAAATGATGTGGGCGGAGAGACGCGCAGGCGGACGAGCGGCTAGGCGGCTAGGCGGACAGGCGGACAGGCAGGCGGCAACATTGCCATCAATTGCAGTCATCATCCACCGCCAGTTGTGGCAGCTGCCAGAGCGTCGTCTGGATGACAACTTTGAGACCAAACTCCGCCACCCTGCCCAGCCCCTCCCCGCCCTTACCAATGCTCTTCCCCGCTCAGCGCGCTGCTCATTGAATTTTCTGCTGATTTCATTTCGACTTCTTTTGCTCCGCTGGGAACAACTTTCAGTCTTCATCATCAGCGTTTGCCACTGGAACTGAGGCTGATGAGGACGTTGATTGTTGTTGCAGTTGTTGTTGTTGCCCTTGTTGGTTGCTGGCTGTTGCGTCTGTTTTGGCTGTAAATATTTTTGGCAATTGTCGACTCAGACCGCCCCACGTCCGTCCCCCCGCCAAAGAGCAAATTAATGATGCTTTCCCGCCTGCCTTGGCTGAAAGGGAAAATTTCTGCCGAGCGGCAATTGCTTATAAATTAAATGACTTTGTTTTTATTGTTGTTGTTGTTGTTGTTGTTGCTGTTGGTGTTGCTTTGGCCCTGTTTTTATCACACTATTTAGCGAAATATATTAACACTTTCATTGACTGGCTTCTGGGTGAGTGTGCGTATACTTCTGACGTCCTGTACAAGCATATATGCGTGTGTGTGTGTGTGTGTGTGAGGGATGTTGCCTGTTGTTTATGTTAATGAAGACATTAAATTTAAATTTGGTTTTCAGTGTTTGCCATTTGCATTAAATTTAAATTACATTATCTGCTTTAAGGCTTTTATTTGAACTCCTCGGGAAGGTTAACTGAGATCAAAATTGACCAAAGAGAATTCCTCAAAAAGGACAATCGAGGAGAAAAATAAAATAAGTAAATTTTAAATTCGTTAATTTCAAAACAATTTTATTTTTTAATTTAACTGAAGTTCGCTGTTTCTTCTGGAAACTTAAAGAGAGAGATAGAGGAACACAGAAAGAGAAAGATATACCTGAGCACTTAATGACTTATTATTCTTGATTAAGATTAAAATAAATTAAAAATAAATAAATATTGAATATTAAAAAATAAAATATAATAAATTATATATGAAATGTGTAGTATTATTAATAATAAATTAAACTTTAAAACATGTTCACTTTTTTACGTGTCCTGACCAACTATATTTATATTAAATTACTTATTCTTATAATATCCGTTCGATATGATTTTGCCTTTTAAGGATTTGATTATAAGGATCACTCATGGTTGAAAATGCGACTAGAAAGGATTTTCAACTAGCTTCTTTTTTAACCCGAAATCAAAAGTTATTCTGATTCAAAAAGTCAACCAGCTACAGTATTGATTTTCGAACTCTGAAGAATTTTAAAATTATAAGCAACTCAACAAGGACATTTTCAAGCATCCCTCTCATATATCATATCATCAATTAATGAAATTAAAATATTAAATGTAGTTGATCTCTCTGTGGATAAAGAGGATTTTTAAATGCTTCATCTTCGCTGGTTTAAAGTAATGATCGATTTGATATCATTTGAAGGCAGCCACAGGATAATTATTATCCGATATTCCGACCCGATTCAACTTTATTAACAAATCATTTGTTTTTACTGAGCACAGAAATGATTGGCATTTTGAGTTTAAATAAAATCAGTTACACTCAAAATGAGTTTAAATCTAATGATTGTAGCCAGGAAGACGGCAGAAATGAAACTTACAGACTACTCTATTTGAGTATCCTTAAGTATACCGTGGAGGCTCTTCGCGTTGGGATGTCGAGTCCTGCCTGAGGAAGAAACAAAGATGTTGCAATAACTTCGCCCTGGCACTTTGAGTATTTCATCCATCAACACCTGCGATGAACAACCCGAGCGGGCAGGGCAACTCTGGCAGAATCGAGTCAAGGAGCCGTTACTAAGATGTTTGAGTGAGATGGCCTCGGTTGGAGAAAGAGAGAGCGAGATAGGTTGATGGGTGGATGGGTGGATGGGTGGATGGAGTATCGGAATAGAGAAGAGGTATAGAGAACAGTGCGCGCCGCACTTAAAGCAACCGCAGCTGCCCAAGTACCGCAAGTTGTCGTCCTTCTTGTCGTTGCCGCCTTCGTCGTCGTCGTTGGCGTCGTTCTCGCCGTCGCTGTCGCAGTCGTCGGCGTTCTGGCAACACTCTCAATTAAAACGTCCTCGCTTGGTAAGCGTAAACGTTCAAGAGGCCATGAAAACTCCTTATTACACAGTGTCACCGGTGGCAGTGGTGCACTGGTCCTGCTCCTGGACGAAGCACCAAGTACCAAGTACCGAACATCAAGCACCAAGAACCACCCGAAAGAACCACAACAACCATTGGCAGATGCAAGTTCCCTTAATACAACCCTCGGTTCGGCTGCACCTACGTGTTAATAACGCGAAATGCGCTGAAAATTTTTGTATTTTCAAGCACACACTTGAGCGTGCCACGCCTCATGCCTCACGCCTCACGCCTCACGCTCCATGCCTCATGCCTTATACCTCACGCCTCATACCTCATGCCTCATGCCTCATGCCCTTTGCCTTATGTCTTATGCCTCACTGCCCAGCCCTGTCCACCCCGAATACCCCTTCCCCGCCCCTCACTCTTCACTCACAATCCACAATCCCTCACACCCACCATCAGCGTCCCATCACCCATCACCCACAGCCCCGCCTCGCCAGCAACTTGAAACACAAAACGCGCCAAACAAAATCATTGAGCGAGTTGGCAACACTCGGACCCACGGGCCGCGGGCCCCGGGCCACGGGTCGCGGGTCGTTGGTTAAAAAACGAACTGCGACTGTTTGCAGCACTTTAAAAATGTGTTCCTTGGAATTTCGTTTTTAATTTTTCCATTTTTTATTTTCCTTATTCTCACTTCTGTTTGTTGTTGTTTTCTCTTTTTTGATTTCTGTTTTCTATTTCCTTTTTTTTTTGGAAATCCGAAACACTTCAAATATTTGCAATGAAGAAAGCAACGCAAAGTGTTTCGACAAATTGACGCCACAGCCCTGAGTTGCACGACATGAGAAATTTTAAACCCGAATGTCAGCTGTGGCACTTAATAGTCGTACTTTAAACACCCTCAACCCCAACCCCAACCCCAACCACAACCTCACCCGCACCCTTATCCCTGGAAGACACCAATCCCAACTCATCTCTTGTTTACTTTTGCCATATTGACTTCAGATTGAAATAACGCTTTGATAGGTATTTACCCAAAAATCAGAGGGGAAGGAGCTTAAACTGCGGAACGCCGAACACCCCATACCCTTCCATTTCAAAAAAAAAGAAAATTAAACTCTAATTTTATTTAAATATTAATAAAACAATTATAAGTGTAAGAAAATAATTTTAAAATAGAAAATCGTTTTTTTCTTTAACTATTTTTTATTTAATTTTTTTAAACTAAATTATTTGCTATTTAAATATTATTAAATATATTATATAGGAAGATAGTTCTTCAGATGTTCCTCATTCATTTGAAATATGAAAACTATGTGACTTGCTTGGGAAAACTGAGAATCCTTGGGGAAGAGTATAAAAACCGCGAGCTCTTAGCCTCACGTCCGTGCATCCAAGTCCTGAACTTTTCACATTCGTTCCAGTGAACTTCCTGCTCCGGGCACCCCATGGGCAGAACATGTGTCTCGCTTTTCATTTTTCTTGTAGACAATTTCCACGTACGGTTTTCTTCCCTGTTTTCCCACCTAAAGATTTGGCCAACAAACTTCCTACTGCTACTGCGGTCGTTGCCGCTGCCGCTGCCGCTGTGACTGCGACTGCGACTGCGACTGCGGCCTCTGCTGCTGCTGTTCAGCTGCAGGGCAATAAAAGTCAGACGCGTGTCAGGACGCATCCTTTGTATATTGACACCTCAATGGCGGATCCGCTTTGATGGTGGGGGCTCTGAACTTCTGATTTGCCTCCATCAGGTGTCCTGCGTCATGCGACAGGATGTATTTGGGTTTTATTGCGATTGAAACTTTGGCCGCCCGATTGCGGTCTAACAAATTGACAGGGAAAGTTTGCCCATATATGTCTGGAGCTGACAAAGGAATCTCTGGAAAATCAGCTACATCAGAGAAATAATCAAATTCGGAATCAAGCTTGATAAATTATGCTTAATCAATTATTTATTTTTAAGATCGTTAACTACGTTTCCCCAAGGAGTACAGCAAACTTCACACATTTCACATCCTCAATCCCAGGACCTTGAACTTATCAAATATAAATATTTATAGCTTTTTTTATTTTTAATATGCATGTCCTTGGTACGTTTTTAAAAATTAAACAATTTAAGATTTATTGAACTCTCTTAATAAACTAAACTAAACTAACTAAACTATTCAACTCTTTTAATAAACTAAATTGAATTTTTGTCTTTTTTTTTTAATTATATAAATAATAAATAAAATATAAAAAAAATATAACCAAAGTTAAGTATAAAATAAATAGCAGCTTCTAACGAAGACTGCAATTATATTTAACATAATTTTTTTTTTTTGTTTTTTTTTTTAACTAACTAACTGTGAACTGAGCTATTGTCTACTAAGCTTAATGTTAAATTATTTTCATGGTTGTGTAGTTTATGATTATATTATATTAAAAAATTATATTATTGTATATATATTAAAGCGATAATTTTAAAATTTAATAAAAATATAAAAAACATTTCTTTCAATTTTTTAAGATCTCCGAAGTGTCAAGAACTTTTATTAATACGCCTTTAAATTAATTATCTGATCCCAAGATCCTTAACTTAAACTAACAAAAAGAAATTACAATTATTGACATTTTTCAAATACAATAATAAATATAATTATTTAATTCGCTTTTCGAATAAATAAATAATTGATTAATTTTATTATTACGAACTTAAGAAATCCTTAAAACGGAGATCTTGCATCCTTGGGACACTTTTATTACGCTTATGTGACCGTCAATTTTATTGACTGGAGGTTTAAATTCGTTTAAGGACTCAAGTCTTTTATTTATTATTTCTTCTCTGATTATTTGAAGTTTGTTGGGGAATGTAGGAAGTGTCTTACATACAACTATATCATTTTAAAGGATGTCTGAGAACGGACTTACATTCATTTTTAACTATTTATAGGGTAAGCCGAGTGAAGGCATGGGAAAAGTGAGACCGGACAGACATGTACTTAAGCAGTTGTCCTTATCGACAGCATCAACATATCAACGACTTGAGTGCAAACAGAACAGGCTCCGGAGCAGGAGTCCAGGACTATCCATGAGGAGAAATCTGCTCGACTAATAGAATTAAACTGATAGCTAAATCAAACATTTAACACGCAGGCCTGCACACATGTCACAACCAAGGCGTAGCCACCCATCCATTAACCACCCACCCATTCAACCACCCACTCACTCAGCAGCCACCGTCCGCCGTTCGCCGACCGTCGACCGTCGACCGTCGACCGTCGACTGTCGACCACCGGCAGCCGCTCAACCGCCCATCGAATAGGATAGCTCAGTGCGACGACCCCTTTACATGTGGTTATGCACAGCGCCCGTTGCTATAGCCTCCTCCTCTTCCTATCCCTCTCCCTCTCGCTCCTGGTCGGCTCCCCCGGACCATCAGAAACATCTCAAAACTGGAAACTTATGTCAGTGGCACGCGCTGCTGGCACGTGACCTTAACATGAAAATCACGCGCAAGATCAACACCATAGTGGGTGGGACCTGTGTGGGGTGGGATGGCAGTGCTGTGGCCCATGGTACATGGCAAACAGGAGACCGGGAGATGGGCTGCCAGATACATTGTAGAAGCCAGACCCAAGGACGCACTGACTGAGACGACGGCCCGCAGATGCTTTTAAATTTAAATCGAATCAAATTGATTTGCAGCCGATTTCCAAATCTCGTACCCAAACGAAGGCAATCCTGTATCCACGATAAGTCCGCCTCCCGCTGCGTTGGAGTTGCTTAATTTCGTGTAGTAGTGTCAATGAGCACGCCCCCTTAAGACCTTGGGCTGTGAACCAGATTCCACTTGCAGAGGCGTAGTCAGAAATCCCCGATTCAGGGGCGAGTGTCAAACCAAGCGTTAATTTTACTCTTGAATAAAAAAATTGGTTTATTTATTTGAAACATTTGCAGTTTTAAGGACGAACCCTCCTCCCCTGCCTCCACCCACAAGCTCGCATATTTGCTTGTTCCTAACCTCCTGCCATGTTTATTGTTTAGCCATTTGACAAGTGTTTTGACAATATTTATTGAGCTCCCCCCGCTTCCTGCTGCCCGCTCCCCCCTACTCAATCATTGCTTCCCAATCCGCAATCACCAACCTCCACTCGACTCGACTGTACATCCCCCCCTCGGGCACGAGGCTGGTAATTTGGTTTGCGTTGATGTTGGACACGTTTCTGCCTAATGGAGTTGCTCGAGTGGCGTGAATTTCAATTAAATTTAATCAAAATGTTGCATTTTTTATTAAGGCCATTAACACGCAACGAGCACCGTCAGGAGCCCGAGTGCGAGCACCACATTTGGGAAGGGTTCGCTGTTCACTCAACCACCCACCCACCCACCCACCCACCCCTCTCCTAAGTCCCCTAGTTACTCAAATTAAGTTAGCATGCGGGCCATCCCACCATCCCAGCATCCCAGCATCCGACCATCCGAGCACCCGAGTATCCCACCATTCATCCCATGTCCCAGCATCCCAGCATCCCAACATCCGCATCTTAATATGCATAAAGAAGTGCCATACTCCCTGGGTGCCTACCACTTGACATGGACTTGAACCACTTTGTGTGCAGATAACGGGCTCTGGAAGTGAGACGAACTGGAACTGGAACTCAAACCGGAGCTGAAATACTCCCCACGAGCTACAAAGGATCCCGTGGTCCAAATGTATGGAATATTTTTCCATTCAGCCTAATGAAAACCCAAATCCAATTTGCAGTCAAATATAACGACGTGCAAACAAATTATTCTAATCCATTCCAAACTCAAAAAATAATCTGTATTTCTGATTGATAAAAATCTGATGTCAATAGATCTCTTCTGAAAATACAGCCACCCTGATCATAATGATATAGCCACCATATATGATCTGAGGTAAATCTTTACTTCCTATTTAATATTTTATATTTTATATTTTATATTTTATATTTTATATTTTATATTTTATATTTTATATTTTATATTTTATATTTTATATTTTATATTTTATATTTTATATTTTATATTTTATATTTTATATTTTATATTTTATATTTTATATTTTATATTTTATATTTTATATTTTATATTTTATATTTTATATTTTATATTTTATATTTTATATTTTATATTTTATATTTTATATTTTATATTTTATATTTTATATTTTATATTTTATATTTTATATTTTATATTTTATATTTTATATTTTATATTTTATATTTTATATTTTATATTTTATATTTTATATTTTATATTTTATATTTTATATTTTATATTTTATATTTTATATTTTATATTTTATATTTTATATTTTATATTTTATATTTTATATTTTATATTTTATATTTTATATTTTATATTTTATATTTTATATTTTATATTTTATATTTTATATTTTATATTTTATATTTTATATTTTATATTTTATATTTTATATTTTATATTTTATATTTTATATTTTATATTTTATATTTTATATTTTATATTTTATATTTTATATTTTATATTTTATATTTTATATTTTATATTTTATATTTTATATTTTATATTTTATATTTTATATTTTATATTTTATATTTTATATTTTATATTTTATATTTTATATTTTATATTTTATATTTTATATTTTATATTTTATATTTTATATTTTATATTTTATATTTTATATTTTATATTTTATATTTTATATTTTATATTTTATATTTTATATTTTATATATTATATTATATTTTTATATTTTATATTTTATATTTTATATTTTATATTTTATATTTTATATTTTATATTTTATATTTTATATTTTATATTTTATATTTTATATTTTATATTTTATATTTTATATTTTATATTTTATATTTTATATTTTATATTTTATATTTTATATTTTATATTTTATATTTTATATTTTATATTTTATATTTTATATTTTATATTTTATATTTTATATTTTATATTTTATATTTTATATTTTATATTTTATATTTTATATTTTATATTTTATATTTTATATTTTATATTTTATATTTTATATTTTATATTTTATATTTTATATTTTATATTTTATATTTTATATTTTATATTTTATATTTTATATTTTATATTTTATATTTTATATTTTATATTTTATATTTTATATTTTATATTTTATATTTTATATTTTATATTTTATATTTTATATTTTAACCGTTAACCAAGCTACAATAAATTTTATTGTGTTCCTTTATTTCTACTAAAAAGTGAAAAAAAAAAAACAAATAATAATTTGAACAAATTTCGTTTACCCTCAGGCGGCAACTTGTGGCTTTAAGTTCGCCAAATTGAATTACTTAAGCATTTTGACTTTGTTTACTCTAGGGGTGTGCTGCCACAGGAGAATGGGGGCCACGGCTGCGAGTGGACCGAAGTGAGGCAGTAAGAGGTCTAGTCCATGGATCTGTTGAATTTTGGCTTTCAAAATATTTGGAGGATGTGGTTTCCCGTATTTATGGGGGGCATATGTTTCATGTGCAATTACATTTGTGGTTCAGTGGGTTAGACCCTTAAAATTTGTATTATCCTTTGAGGTATATTTAAAACACAAGAAATTAATGTGCCATTTTAAAGAAATAATCTCTTAACCTAAATAATATTATTATTATAATTATAACTATTATTATAATATTAATAATATTATTATTCAGCCGCTTTTCTGCAGGATGAATTTTCGAAAATATAACTTATGAAGTTTAAGGACAAGTTCATTGTATTTGCTACGAGCTTAGCTCTCGGCATGAAATTTATTGATTGGGAATATTGAAAAACAGCTTATTGTCTGGGACTGAGTCTGAGTCTGAGTCGTAAGGAGTAGAAGATTGATGATCAAGCTCGGGTAGCTAGTTCCTCCAAAAGGAAAGCAGATTTACTCTTATCCCTTTCTATTACTAGTCATTGGAAAGGGACATTGGCCCTTGGATTGGTCTTAGTCCTTGTAATGTTTTTCAAAACTTTATGATCATTTCACTGTTATTTAAAATTACCTTTTCTGGGAATGAACGCACAGAACCTGATATTATTATATATATATTACTTAAACCTTGGGGATCCAAAATTTTTAAGTGTGACCATCCTTATATGCGAAGAGTACGGAGGAAAAGTGGGAACCAAGTGCCTGAACGGTCTTTATTGTGGTCATTCCAAAAGTCAGTAAAGGCATAAAGGAGTTACAACATGAACAAATCTTAAACATTTATAGGAACGCACACAAAGTATATATAATTTTATTATTTAAGTTTCAATAATAAATAAAATAAATATAACAATCTCAATAATCATTCAAAGTTATTCGTAGCACAATTATTGGATAGAAAGTCTAAAAATGTTAGCAGTTCGATCGATTCAATTCTGTTAAATTAGTGTTAATTTTATTTAACATGATGTTAAGGTGAATTTGAACGAAAGATTTGACGGCCAGAAATTGTAATTTATTCCAAAGAGATATAAAGAAGAGCCCTTTCCAAAAAGCTAAGTATGCAATCCACTTAAACGATGAATCCCTTTTCCATCTTCCATCTTCCATTTTCCATTTTCCATTTTCCATGGCACTTCAGAAACTCATTTGCAGTCGAGCAACTGGTGCGGTCAGAAAGGATAAGCACTACGTGAAGTCTTGTTGAGTTGCTATTGTTGCATGTTCATTAAGAAATGCAGCACTTTTGCGTTATGTGTTATATGTGTGAAAACGAGAAGCCCACCTGTGGGTTGGGAATGTGGGTGGGGTTGTGGGTGTGAGTGCAAGTGCACGCAAGTGTGCGCGAATGTGTGGGTAACGATGTGGAGGCGTTTGAGTGGCAATAAAACAATGCAAATTTGTTGAGAGAAAACGGGTGGTGGCAGATGGCACTAGCTACATAATAAATTTGCCGCTTGTTGCCGTTACAATTAAAAGGTGTGCTATGCGCCATACACCATACGGCATGCGCCGAGGAGTTGTCCATTAATCTGACAGGAAATTGCTATTAAGGGAAAACAATAAGAACAGCGGGCAAGTGATAATGAAAATGAGCAATGATAAGTGGCAAGTCATTGTTCACTAAGTGACAGTACTTCAAAATTAAGAAATCCCGCAAGCAACTCTATACTATTGTTAACGACAAATGCAATATTTTGTGTACATTATTTTTATAATTGAAATGCTTGAGTTTGAACTACGGGTCATTTTAACAGTTTTTTTGGTGACACGTGATGTATTACTAGCTGCTACGACACTATTATAAGTACAATCTTTTTTATCAAGGGCGACAGCTCTGCTACATTTAAATGTGCTCATTTATTAAACAAACGATTTTAATGATTTACAATGCAACTTTAAATTATTGGAAACGTAAATTTACAATAATTAAGACAACATATTTGCGTTTTTGACCCCAAAATATGCAATTTTCATTCAACTTAATAATAATTTGCAAATATCTATTAATCGAATTTTAATAAATGTCGAATTTTCCAACAATTTCTCGCACTTGTATTAAAATATTTTGTGATTGCGCCTATAAATATTTTTATAAATAAATTTTATTTTTTGTGGTGGCAGCTCGATACATTTTAGCCATTCGCGTGTAACCGTAACTATTCATCTGACACAAGGCTGACTGCTACAGGGCTATCGAAGATAACTCAGTAGGCCTGTGTGTGCAAAACAAAACTAGCGGCCTTAAAAACAATAAAAATAAAGTGTCGTCCGTGGCGATGTAGCTCCAATTGATCTAATGTGTTACATGAATGTGAAAAGAGTGAAGGACAAAAGTGTAAACAATGCCAAACAAAATGGTTAAAATATTCTTCAGGTAAATGTTAATGGCATAAGAAGCGACTACGCGCAAAGCAGGCATAGCAGGAACAAGAACAACACAACACAACACAACAACAGCAACAACAATCTGACAAAGAGCAATTCAGCGGCGCTGCTCGTTTCTCTTCGATTTTATTTTTATGAATGACGTAAGCGTACAACGCTTTGTGCCGTACAACGAGGCTATAAAACGACAAAAAACAACTTTCCTTTGTGTGTGTTGTTGTTGTTGCTGCTAATGTTTGTTGTTGTTATTGTTATGTTGTTGTTGTTTTAGTTGTTGTTTTCGATGTTGTTGTTGGTTTTCTTTGCCAAAATAATATGAAAAAGCATATACAACAGCCTGAAGAGGTGCTTTAATAGACTTACGTTTGTGCCCGTGGCTGCGTGTGCATATGTTAATAGATATAAATATGTGTGTGAAAGAGAGTTCCCCATAAGCACACTCACACGAGAAAAAAGTGGCGTCGTCGAATGTTTTCTTGGAAAACGTGCTTGAAGCGAGAGAACGAGTTAGTGAGTGTGTTAGTCGTGTGATTCGTGTGAGACGAAAAAGAGAGCCCCAAGTTTGCCGTTTTTGGCAGTTGCTCTCTTTCGTCATATCAAAGCATTATTTCTTTTTTTGGTCAATGACCTAAGAAATACGGTTTGCTCCGTTAGTTTTCTGTTTTCTTTGATTCGCTTTTACCTCAGCTTCAAAGAAAATAACTACAAATTGTTTACTATTTATGTCTCATCTAGAAAACTCAGCTTGCTCATCACTCGTTAGTCTAAGCCGAAGAATAGTGGAGCATGGACCTTGATACGCTGACCAATTGAAGTCGTTGTTTATTTTTGCTCCGCTGTTGGTCTGTTTTTGGAACATTAGGCTTAATAGTCATTGGCAGCGTTCAATGAGAAACTTGAAAATAATGACAGGCCAAAAATTGGCTCATTGGTCAACAGAAGAACCCCTTCAGATGATTTGAAAAACGACTTTAAATACACAGCGAATAATATTATTTATTTCCGAAATATTCATCGTTTCATGATGTACAGATATTTTGAATTTTAGCTGCATTTTCTCATGACGCATACAAACATTGTGTCTTTTTTATTACACGTAAGCTTTGATGTAAATAAGCCATAAACAGAGCTTAGAGATATGGATTATAGCAGAATTCATTGTTAAACTAATTAACCTAAGACCTCATTTGTTCGGGGTTAGCATTCGTCAGGCGATTTTTCCCAAGCGATGATGTGCTTGGAGTTGTTCTAAGGGGACTTATTTCATATGTCATCAGTTTAATTGGTAGATTTGTCAACTTTCATTAGAATATGATCATCTTTTTGGAAATTATTTTGAATTAAAATTTTAAGATTTTTTGGAGAATTTCGAATATTGAATTCTGGGAATATCGTCAAGCCAAGATTCGTTTAAATTCGCTCAGCTATCTGTAAATTGAGGGCATGACCCACTCAAATAATCCCATTCTGTTTATTAAATAGCAGATTTTAATTCCTGATAACTGCACAACTTTAAATGCCGATGATCGCGAGTCCAAAAAATGATTGAATGGAACTATAAATTCCTGGTCGGATATCGTTCGTCGTTCATTATCTTTACAATCATTGGCTTCCAACCAGAAGTTGCACTTAAATGCCTCTAATGCCCATTAAAACAACTGCTTTGAGTCATACATGGCGTCTAAATGATTGTGTTTGTTATTGTTGTTGTTTCTGCTGCCATTGTTATTGTTGCTTTGGACTGTCACATTTTGACAATAATCCATTTTTGCACTTAATATGATAAACGCGGAAGAACACAGAAGCGATGATAAAGTTAAGCGAGATCGCAGAAATTCATTAATAAACATAAACAAAGCTGGCGGCAATGACATTCGCGACAACAACAAAAATAACAGCCAATTAATAAGTGTGCTGCTTACAAAAATTAAACAAATATTATTGTTTGCTTAGAACGATTAAGTGGCAAAAACAACCGCAGTGTCTCTGTAGTTTTCTACCCTCCCCAGAAGTGATTCCCTGAGGCTCTTCACTCCACTTCGCATAAACAGGTGAATGTTAGATGAAATATGTATGTTTTTGTCTTCCTGTTAAAAGTAAAGTGTGACAATTTTCGGAATTTCCGCCTTAAATTCAGTTCGGGAACAACACTTGGAGCTGAAGCAATTCAGAATCAAAAAAATATCAACTTTTTAAATATCTTCAGTTAAAGTTAATTTTCACATCTAAGCAAATTTGATCTGCCAACTGATGCTGCCAGCTGGACGCAGGGTTGCCAGCCCGTTTAAATAACGCTGATAAATAATGCTTGATATATGTGCGGTTAAGCATTTTTTGAAGTGCTCAATTTTGTTTTTAGAATCTGTCTTTCTTTTAAACAAAGATACGCAATTAAAAATTTACAAAATGTAATTTTTAATTTCAAAATAAACTCGGCTGTAAAGTTGGAAGGGTATTAAGACTTTTAATTATTTAAAGGTGACATAGTGCGCAGACACACCTACAACATACGCCAAAGAGAGTAGTTTTAGACTCATTCTCTTTACGCAGAGATAAGGAAAAGCATGCGAGTCTGTGAAGGAGCGAGAGAGAAGGCAGCAATACACGCGCTGTGGATGAGAAGAAGCAACCGAAACATCAAAGAACAAAACGCATTTATTGCAATATTTGTGGGGACACCACATGCAAAAGTCAAAGAATAAAAAGCATAAGGTGAAGAAGATGGCGAGGAGGCGAGGAAGCGAGGAAGTGGAAAGCAAGGCAGCTCGACAACCGAAAATCAATTAACGCAAAACGGAAATAAAATGCTTCAGTTTAAAAGGCGCAGGCCAAAATCAGCAACGGCCATAAAAGCCTGAAGGTCGTTTTTGTTTGCACGCGATAAATTTGTATTTAATTTCTGGCTTTTTTTCATCTGCCTCTTCCTCTTTTTCGCTTCAAGTAAATACACATTCGCGGCGCATGCAAATAGTATTTATGGCACGCAGTTTTTGGCGCCTTACCGTAGTTCTTACTTCTTATCTGTGAATTGTTATCCAACCTTTTAGACACTTATCACTACACATACACACAAAACCACATTTATGTGTGTTTATATTAGTAAACATACACACATTCACGTGTATTTATATTGAAGCTACGCGCTTTATGTGCGTGTTTGTATGTGACGACGATTTGATTGAATTGTCATGCCAATGCTTATCGTGGCGAGGCAACCCGAGTGACAGGAGATATTGAGATACTATACTCAATGGTACTCTATGAATATAAAAACTCATTCGCATATATTAAGAGTATATTCGAGAGACAGTTATGCTTAGGGGATCTACTTTCACTCCAAGCTCTTCAGTTGCTGCCCACAGCCCAGGGTTCATCTTCAAAATTATATAAATAGATAGTTTTTTGTTCATTTCCGGGAGATTGAATTGGTAGCGGAGAATTAAAACTTTCAATATCTTTCTGAGGCTTATTTCCAGACGCACACGCTGCACCCTGTGGAGTCCTTGTAGCCAGCTACAAATCTAAAGCTTAGCAAGCGTCGAGTTGCGGGCAATGGCGCTCAAAGACAAAAGTCTTTCTAACACAATCGCACAGTTTGTAAATCAACTGGCAATCAGCTGCCAAGTTTTATATCAAAAGCCCCGCCCCAACCTATCCCACTGTTAGGTGTGAGCTGCACAAGAAAGAGATGGAGAACAGACGCCAATGTGCCCGTACATGTGCCGAGCGTGACCAATTTGCAAATGAGTTGAACTAGTAACTAAGCAGCACAAGACCCCTATACCCTGTAATCACAATAGTCGAAGGCTTAAACTACTACTACTACTACTAGTTGGTCCTATTGAAGAATCTCCTTAAAAATATCTTACACATATTATATAACTACATATTCAGACAGGAGTGTTTTGTTTGGTCCCAAGTAACCACAGACAGCGGACACTCATTTCCAGCCATCATATCTTTATCACATATATAGAAAGTCAATAAAATATGTATCTAATTGGGAACGGAAAAGAGCATCTTGCGGTCGACGTCGGAGTTTCGACAACTTCAAGTACTGAATGTTTGGCAGCTACGGTGACAGCCGACGGACGAAAGATTATATTTTTTTATTGGACTCCAATAAAATACAAAGTTCAACCAAAGCCGATTTGTAATCCACAAGCTTTTAAGTAACTATTATTTCTGTAGGACGCACAGCCAACTAAGCTATTAACCCAACTATTCGAACTATTCAATTGCGGACTTTGAATATTCATTTTAATATTTAAAGAAATAAGAAAATCTAAGTCGCAATTTGTTTATGGCAATTTGTAATTCATAATTGAGACATTTCTATAAAACTGTTGTCTATGAGCGATAGTGCCGACACGATGTTATCCGGCATTGTAGGTGCCTTTTCATAAACAGATTCACCTTATTCATAGCCCATTCATTTGAACTCTCAGCTCTTCTCAGCTCTTTTGCTCAATAGACAATCAATAATCGAAAAACAACCCACAGCAAATGGCATCATCGCGAAATGCTCATTTAAGGCGCGTACATGACAGCATCAAAAACAGAATTTTAAAAAATATTTTTGGCCAAATTTTTGTAAATACATACTCATACATAATTATATATCCATATAAATGTACATATATATAAACACATATTTATATATATGAATAATATAACGAGTATTTTGTGTCCGAAAATCTGTTTGAACTTTCGCGTAGCGCAAGTGCCAAGTGCAAACCCTGACATACATAAAATTGTATTAAAAGCAACGCCCTCTTTTTGTGTTAGTTTCGGTTTTTTGCTTTATCTGACACCCTAACATTGGGGTGCTTCGACTTTAATGTGACGGATAAACATCACATTTCCTTCTGCCCAGACTTTTATTTCTTTTAAAATTTTTACTCTTGAATTCTAAATACAAACTACCTCAGATCTTACATATAAATATATATATAATAAATAAATATATATATATATATATATATATATATATATATATACAGACATATATATACTTGAAAGGAAAAGATAGAAAATTCCCTTATTAAGGTGGGAAATAGCCGAAGGTCTGTCCAAAGTTCACCTAAAGGGGTGTAGGGGGCTAGAAGGTTGATGGTCGACGATTGGTCTGGGCGGAAGGGTATCAAGTGTTCGGCAACCGCTGAGAGGCTCCGTGGATTCGTGTTATTCTTTTAAATATTTGTATATTTGGATATTTGGATATTTAGATGTGTCCGTAGGTTGAACTCGTATGTATTCATTCACCTACACGCGTTCATAATCTCATTTCAAGCGTCGTCAATAAATTATGGTTTGTATTAAGATTTGGCATATAGACTGTCATACAAATAAACGCGTGTGTATGAAGTGCGATGGTCCCTCTATGAGGTGGCCCGTCGTCTTTCACACACGCCCACAAACAGCTGCTGGTAATCATATGAGTTCACATTTGACTCGTTTCTCCTCCCCATCCCTCCCTTCCCTCTTCCTCGTTTGTTTTGTTGACTTTTCATTTGGTTTGGTCCCGCGTTAGATTTCCCTGGATCCAGTCTAGGTAAACACCTATTGATCCTATTGAAGGAGCATCTGTTCGTCATTCCCCACACACCCCGCACTCTAGGGTCTGGCCAGAGGAACTTATCGGACTCACTTATCTGACTGATTGTTAGTCACATTGGCCCAACTTCGATTTATGTACAATCTAAAACGTGGATGACTAATTAATAAAATTTGTTGTTAGGACTCCTATGGGTTAGTCACTCCAGCAAAAAACATGGTAAAACCACTGACAGATTTTCGAGTTCGAATCCAAATACGAAAAAAGAGAAAGTAAGAAAGAAAGGTACAATGGACACTTCAGTGAAGGTTCCTTCAAAGAAATGTGACTAGTTTTCTTATTCCTAAGGAAAAACTCCATCAATTGAAGATTAAGAAAATTAAAAATAAATTTTCTTATTTGTTTATTTTAATAATTTTCTTAATTTTAATTCGATTTCTTCCTTGTTGTTCCAAGTGTCAGTTTTGAAATGTTAGCTGCAGCTTTGGGCCCAAGTGTGAATAAAGGATATTTCGTAGGGGCCTTTAAATTTACAGATTTACAAGTAAAAATATCAAACTTACTATTTTGATTATCGAAAACTGCCCACACGCGCCGGAGGCTGCACAAGACAGCATTTGATTGAATGTTTATTTTGAAAAAATTAAAAAAAAAATACAAAAAGCAAATAAATAAATAGAACAAAAGAAAAAGTGGAAATAAACATGATTTAACGCTTGACTCTCGCCGAAAGCTCGATGCTCTCACTTGAGTAAAATATTAATATAGCGGCTATATTCGAATCAGGGAGTTGAGGAATCTGAGGGTTTTTGTTGGTATTAAAATAATATTATTTAAATAGTTAAATTAAGCTACATGTTTAAATAATTAAATTAAATTAAATGTGTATTAAAATATCACTAGCTGCAGCTGCACACAGCTCGAGACGTAAGTGTAATACCCTCGCTCCGAGGCAGTGCCCAAAGCACGTTGTGTGTTGTTCGAAGAGCGCGAGTATGAGAGCTTGCTCTAAAGAGAGTGAGAGGCAGGGAGAGCGAGTGCGCGAGCGAGCGTGAAAGCAAGAGCGACACGACAGATGTGCGCGCTCATGAAACGCGAACGGAGCGAAGTACTTCTGCGCGTTTCGTTTAACCCTTGCGCTTCATTCGCCTTCGTTGGTTCGACGCGTTCACAACGTTGCGTATTCGCCGTGTGTGACGAGCTTCGATCGACCGTCTCGGCCGCTGCGCTTGTGTATTGTATTGTATTGTATTGTATTGTATTGTATTGTGCGACTTCCGTTCGAAATCGAGTGGTACACGACACAAACACACAAATAAGAAATCATTTCTAAATTTATAAAAACCAAAAAAGATATATACGCGCATACCCTATAATTTGGGCTGGGGTGGGCTTTGTTTTTGTGTCCTTCCCTCGTCCAGAAATAGAAAATTCGCCAAGCAAAAATTGAATAAAATTAAATGAATTTTATGAGCGATCAAAAAGCTTAAAAACAAAACAACAAGAAAGAAAATATTTACACACGCCCACACTTGGGCACACACACAACACAGCGTAAAAGTGGCAAATAAAAAATGTTAAATATTTAATTAGTATACTTTTAAACATTATAAACATATTTCGAACTGCATTTTTTGTAAACAAGCTATTATTCATACACATGTGTATCATACACACAGACACACCACGTCCATCCGTGCAAACACATATTAAAAAACTGTTTATTTTCTTTTGGGCACATAAATTGTTTAGTTAAAAGTGAAAGCTGCGTCTGTCATCGACGGACTAGATAACAAAAATAAAAGAAATTAATAAACAAAGGTATAAAGTTATGCTAATTAATGATAAACGCTGCCATACGCTGGGAACTGCCTGCCAAACGAGCTCATGACCATGTCCCAAGGACATTGTTTTATTTGCAACTGCAACTGCAACTGCAACAGCAACAGCAACAAGTAATTGACCAAAATGCGAGTGCAACAGCGTTACAACAGCGGCAGCAACAGCGGCAACAGCAGCAGCACAATGGCAACTCAAACGATTTCCAACAGCGGCAGTAACAACAGCAGCGTCAATATCAGCAACAACAGCAGCAACAACAGCAACAACAACAACAACAACAGAATCAGCAATCAACGCGCCAAGAAACTAAACCTCATCAACAGCAACAACAACAACAACAGCAGCAGCAACAGCAAGCGGAATAACAGCAACAACAACAACAACAACAACAACAACAACAACAATAGTTGTAGCAATGGAATCGTTAAACTGCGCAGCACCACAAAAACGTCGCCAGCGGCAACCGCAGCAACCACAGCAACCACAGCCACCACAGCGACCTCATCGTGCCCAACTGCAATCGGCTGCAACAAGAAGAGTTGCAACAGCTCCAGAAATCAAGCCGTGCAACTCGACGATGTCGTTGTTGATGTTGCCGATGTCGATGCCGATGCCGATGCCGATGTTGGTGTTGATGCTGATGGCGAGATTGTTGAAACCATGGAAGAAATTACAACAGCTGTGGAGCTGCGATCCACCATCAGTGGCTCAGGTTGCATGCCCCATTATCGCGGCTATACCACCCTGAGGAGTAACTCCACGTCGGCGATCCTGGCGGAGGCGGCTGCTGGTCTACCCCGACTGCTGGGCACCAGTCCGAGCATGCTATACGCCCGCCCCCGCACCCTCAATGTGCACAATATTTGCCAGACGCCGGCGCAAATAACGCAAATGTTTTTTGGGTATGTTTTTGTTTTTGTTTCTTTTTATTTTTATTATTATTTTTACCTTTGTTCTTTTATCGGTTGAGGGGTCTAACACCTGACTAACACTAGGCTTAAGCCTATCAAACTAAAGCAAAATGTCTCCAAATAACCACAACTCCTTCGAATCACAAAATAACCGCCCTCAACTAACCACTGGAATCTAATGAGAATCATCCCTTCGATAAATGATAAATATATATTTATATACTATATTATAGACAGATTATAATGGGAAATTGTTTATAAAAAAAGAAATGTTATTTCTGCATTTAAGAGTCAAACGAACGAACATTTTGTGGTTTGAACTGAAAATAATATAGAGAGATATTCCCAGGGAAGGGCTATGCGATGCTCATTGTGAATATCCCGTTGTTCCGGACTATCATAAACACCCACAGTTGAACTTTGAACAACTATTCGTTTCGAATCATTCATATGTTTATCTTCAGGCAGAGCAGTGGAACCTCCGAGCGCTGCCGGCAGTTGTTTACTTTAGCATCCTTCAAGTTCCTCTGCCGTGCATAGGTCAAACTCTCCTTGGTTATCCAAGGCCGAAGCACTGGATACTCAGATTGGCATCCGTTTATAAACACACAAAGTTACAATGATTTATGTGGCACTCACTGAATGAATGAATTTAATATTATATCTAAAAATACGCCAAATGCTACCAGCCGATTTAAAGATCCGCGAAACCTTCGAGAACAAAAAATAAAATATAAATGGAGGGTAAATGAATTAAAAAAATTATAATGAATATAAATCAGTTTATTCGAGTGGGCAATCCGCTGGTCGTTCTGAATGTTTATTTACCTTCCATGAGTTGCACAGAATTTCTTTAGATTTTTTCTCGCTTAGATATCTCATACCAAGCCAACTGACTAAATCGCTTTATAGCACCGAGATGATCCAGGATCATCGAAAACTGACTTTTATAATATATATTTTAAATACTTAATAATTAATTAATAATAATCTGCGGACTTTCCATTGTACATCAGCTTATGCTTTTCTTGAAAGTTCTCTATGGCCGGAAAACACCGAGGCAATTAATGGATTTAATTATTATAAATTTCTTATTTCTGATCAACATGACAAAACGTCCGATTAATCACATTCGATGCGGGAATCCCTTGCCACGTCCTTATAATCTCACTGCCTGTCGGACCCCGATTTGTCTATGGGACCTCAACCACATTTCCCGTTCTCTCTCCTCGTTTTTGTTGGCGATGCACAAAAATCCACAAAAGATTTTGTCATCGTTATTTTAAAATTTTATATACTAGTTGAAGTGTAGGTTATAAGTATTTTATTTGGTTTTATTTTTTGTTTTTCTCACGCTCACAAACCGCACTCAATTAAACGGCAAGGCAATCGCTGCGTTTATTCTCATATATATATATATTTTTAAATATTTTTATTTATTTATATTTATAATTATATTAAAAAAAAAAATTAAAAAAAATTTTTATCATAATTATATTTATACATATAATAATTATATTCGATATATATATATATTTTTTTAAATATTTTTATTTATTTATATTTATAATTATATTAAAAAAAAAAATTAAAAAAAATTATTATCATAATTATATTTATACATATAATAATTATATTCGATATATATACATATATATTTTTTTTAATATTTTTATTTATTTATATTTATAATTATATGCAAAAAAAAAAAAGAAAAAATTAAAAAAAATTATTATCATAATTATATTTATACATTTAATAATTATATACGATACATATATATTTTTTTTATTTTTTAAGCAGTGCAAAGACATTTGGTCCCCGTCTCTCGGCCAAAGTGACAAATTCATTGAACTTGATCTCTCATTCGGGTATTGTGGGAGCTGTGTGTTTTTGCCTTTGGTTTTTTTGTGTGTTGGCATTTTTGGCAGTATGAATTGAATTTTAATTAACAGCAATATAAGAGCAACAAAGTGTTCAAATGTCAAATGCTGGCCGCCTCTGCTCATGCATATCTGACGATTGCCTCAATTTGCATATAATAAAGTCATAAGTCAGCCGACAAATTGCCAGCCTTTAGACTCCCCCCAGGGCTGGCAATAGAACAGATCGCAAGCAGTTTGCACGACTTCCACATGGTCGGTCCCCGGTCCCAAGATACCTTAAAGACAATTGCCAATGGGTGTCCCTTACATCTATGGTTTCTATGGTTTCTGATGGTGCGAGTGAACCGATGTATTCTTTAAGCATAGGGAACACCAGTGCTTATATGGTTTTATTTAATTTCTTATAGTATCATTTGGGGAGCTGTAGGAGATGAAGACATATAAAGCTCTGACGATATCGGAAAATAATATATTGAAATTCAATTAGCTTTTAATTGAATTCATGTTTTTTATTATTGACTTCAGTCATTGTCTTACTTTGAGTTTTTTTTTTTTTTTTTCGATCCCAAAATCGTGAGTCGCTTGACCTTCTTGAGCTGCTGGTGGATCGGGTTTGCACGTGTACAAAAGTCCATATTTCATATTCCCTATGTTCATGCGGAGCAGTCAAAGGCTGAAGTACTACTGGGCACACCCGTTTTATAATTAAATCATCCAATTGTTTTGGGAACACTAGAAATTAAATTAACCCGTCTGCATCGTTGAAGCTGAGCCCATAAATCTTTACGCTTGTGGCTGAAGAAATGTAAAATTGAAAGACTTTTATATCCTAAGCTTTGAAATATGTGGAGGATAGATGGACAGACTTTATTACTAGCTACAATTAAATAAATTAAAAATAAAACAATAACAGCTTTCGGTGCAGCTGCAAGCAGTGCACCTTTCAGCTTCGGCTTCTTGCAAGCAGTGCAAAGCAGTGCAGTGCAGACTGTCCCCTGCTGCTGAGGGGCATCTTTTAGTTCATCATGCGTTTTGTTTATTGTCGCCTTAATTCAATTTGTGCAGTCGTAGCTGTCTTTGTGCCGAAGCCATTGTGTCTGATATGAGGTCTTCATTCAGCTCTCAGCTGTCGACTCTCAGTTGTCACTCTGTTCATTTCATTCATGGATCTATAAATCACGCATTGATTGTCCGTCAAGTCTGCGGCTCGTATATTTTTATTTTATGAGTTTATCAGTGGCACTTCAATTTAGCAAAATTGCCGCATTCCTTTGTCAATTGTTTTATACTGTGCATAAATTGAGAGTAATATTTTTGTTTTAAATTAAATTTGTCTTTTCCCTTCGCATCGCAGTGCAGGCGATTCCATCGGCCCCCTGCCCCCTCATACAGAAGTACTCGTACTTGGACTTCTGCGTCGCAATATTATTGCATAGATAGCCACACACTCTCATGTACGTGTATGTGTGTGTGTGTGTGTGTGAGTATGCGAGCTTATAATCGTTGGCAGTTACGCCTTTTATAAGTAAAGATTGCAATTAATTTTATATTTTAATGATGTTCTCTATCGTAAGTAGTCACTCGAGCCACCAAGCTAATTGCCGCCAGGCCATTTATCTTTCCTGGAGCTGCTTGTACTATGCTGATATATTGCTTGAGGAGTGACTGGCTTGGCGATCTGCGGATGAAATGTTTTTTATGCTTTATCCGTGTGTTAAATCGCTGGAAGATTGATTAGTGCTCAAAGTCACACCTAGACTAGTCGGGTGGAGTTACCTATGCTGTGTATAAGACTTCACACTCCAAGCAACTCAAAGCCTGCAAATAAACACCTTTGATCGCAGTTAAGATACTTATTGGAAATCATAAAATTCACACTGCAAATATGTTCCTATAATTATATCTTAGCTAATTTATAGCGTCTTGAGTCAGAGGCATTGCTTTAAGTTCGTCGGATAAGTTTGCTAAGTTCTCCAATGGAAACTCAAGTTAAGCAGAAAATGTTGACTTGGCTTGCTGGAAAATCTCATTTTAATAATAATAAATACTAATTTTAATAAATTTTTAATTATTTTCACTTAAAGAATTTATGGCTTCTTTCTATCTTAAACGCCCCGGAATAACCCTTTATGATTTATGGGAAGTAATTTAAACCAATCAAAATCGGAATAAAATATTAACATCATTTGTCATCCGCAAATGACAAATCTACGTATGGGTGCATGGGTGTGTGTGTGTGTGTGTGTGTGTGTGTGTGTGCGTGCGTGTGTATAAATTAACATACTACACATTCCATTTTGTATTAATTTATTTATGTTTTGTCAGTGGCTTATATTACTTATTCATTTAATCGATTAACTAAATAACTTGCCACTCAATTTCACACGACAAAAATACAGAATTGGGATTTCATTGCGGAACTTCGAATCGTTGGGTAATAAATAATAATTAATAATTAATGTTGAGGAAAATTGAATGAATAAGCAAATATGAACATGCACTTAATATTCATAGAGTTTCCCGTCTTCTGATGACTTTTTGTTGCTAATCGTTACTTGTACTAAACAATTACCATAATTACCATATAAAAATGCAGCGATCAGAAATATCGGGAGAGATGTTGATCTGAAATTTTGAGATACTCTTGGGCAAAGCGATTAAAAATAAAACGCTGCACACCGCTAAGACTTTAGCAGCTGCAACTAGCTAAAAATATCCGATTTCGTCATAAACTACTTATAGACCATCTGTATACTTACCCTCACCTATTACGGATACCCAAGCGAACCCAGTTTCCGGCGGAGACGCTACGTAACTACTTCCTTGGTTCCGAGTGCTTGACAAATAGAACATTTTGATACCACCCGATAATTGACCCATAGACGAATCCAATGGCTCCTTTCACTGCCTTCGACTGCTTGAATGCTGTCATTCCTATACAAAGAGACCCAATCAAGCCGTAAATCTTATCAACTCAGGGCTTAATCACTACCAGCAATCTTTATGCTCCTGACAACCTATACGAACGTAACCCCTCAGATTCGGAGTGATGATCATGTTCTAAATTGGGACTCGCCATTTGGTCGATGTGTTCATTGCTCTGGCAACATCTGGATCAGAGGTCAGAGATCAGAAATCAGAAATCAGTGGCCCAAGCAATCTAATTTTACTATCGAATGAACTTCAGTTGCAGGGACTGCAAATCTCTATTTTTAGATTCCGGGTATTAACTGTACTTTATGGATTTATAGATTTATTTGGTCTGTCTTTTGGTTTTTTTTTGGTTTTGGTTTTGGTTTTGGTAGTCGTTCAACCCACGTCACACATTCCGAAACGCCCATGGCCATAGATCGTTTTGGTTTATGCGCTGGAATGCACTTGAATTTCATGGTCTGCGAGAAGAGGTTCTCAGTGCTATGTAAATGATTTGTGTGGAGCAAAAATAAATTAGAAATGTTTAACAAATCTTTTGCATTATTATCGTGTTTCGAATCTCACGCGATCCCTAAAGATCCCGACGATCTATAAATAGTATTTTTGCCAAAGTGAGTCTGAGTCGGGAGGCCAAGGAAAGTGCGAAATCTGTGGGCCGAGACGCCGACTGAATATGAATAACAACATCTAAAACACTCACTAATTCATTCAGTATTCAGTACTCATTCAATATTAACGAAATTTTCCAAATGTGCGTAGTTGCTGGGTGAAGTGAGTAATACAAAGGGTAAACACCCTTCAATTCTTTATGGCTATACCTGAGGATCTTTTAAGAGCTTTGAGGCGACAAAATGTGTCCTTTGCTTGGGCTGTAAAGGGGAAAATATTGAGTTATCTGAATTACCCAGGGAGGAGAACGTGAATAAATTTCGAATATGAGTACAACGCATTTAAGTCGTACATTGCCCGTGGAGAGTATCGCGCCGGATAACATCGGATGATTTCGGATAATTTATGAATCCGTTGCACACGTTCTACCTTAATTTTTATTTACCAACTGTTTCATTTATTCGATAATTTCTTCAAGTTGAATGACCTTTGACCCGCTTCTCTTCAATGACCAAATGCGTAATTCGGTGTCGAGTTATTCATATTTTATTCAAAGACAGCCGCTTCTGTCATATGTGTTGAGTCTGGGGACTTTGCCCTTATTACTCATTGAGCTAAAGTTCGATCGGAGCCAGACTTTTGATGTTGTCACGCCCACTCGTTGCCGCCTAGTTGACTTCCAATTACTCAAACGAAACACTGTGATTGCAAATGACCTCAGAGCGCAAATGATCGATCCACATGCCCCACTAACTGACTCACTTTGAACATTTCACCGTTTCACCGACTTGCATTTGCATTTGTGGAACAGAAACAAAACAAATCAATTAATAAATAATCATTTTGAGTTCAAAGTTTCCAGATACCCTGTAATTAACCCCGCACAGAAACGTAATCCTTTACTGAAGGAATAATATAAAATAGTTATTTTTTTCCTGGACTACTGCTTAGCGATTCAGCTCGGCAACTGCCATTAAGATGTTCATCTCACCTGCTAGCAAATATACCCCTCCCCTCTTCGTACAGGGTATTCACACATTTCAATTGAACAAACAGGCTTAGCGACTAACCTTGCCTAAATGAGTATTTGGTTCGCAATTACTGACAGCTTTCAATAAATGTGGCCAACAAAACCGATGCTCCCACACACACACACACACACGCACGCACACATATATAGATACTAACACTAACGCTGGAGAGGTGGAAAAACATGACTATATTTCGGTGGTCTGTGGCACATGTAACCTATTTATTTGTGAAATGTTGACCTCATAATCCAGTGCACGACGTTTAAGTCTGTCGAGCCTATGGCGTGTTTAAAAATCGAATTCGACGTCAGCCCCCCACCCGTCGCCTGGGGGAGGGGACGTGTGAGTAGGTGTTTCCGAGGGGAAGCAAGTAACGCCGACAGCGTCCAAATGTAGCGATGACAACTTCATTTCAAAGCGTGTGACAGCCACTCTGTGGGTTTGACGATTCGCTTTGTTCTGAACCGACAAGGTACAGTGGGCAAAGCTGGTGAACAACAGAATGAAAAATAAACTTCATAACTTGAAATATTAACAGAACGTAAAATGTTATAAGCTAACTTTGATTGCCACTTGAGACATTTGTTCATTGTTGTCTGAGTTATATAAAATCTGGACGTACGGTTGATTTAATATATCGCTTGAATGCACCCCGTTGCCCACTGTACTACAGCTGTTAACTACCGATAATTTCAATCGGAAAATGATAATTCATGACATCATGAACAGCAGCTCTCCGTGTGATAGCTTCATGTGTAAGAGCCAAAGAGAGATAGAAGGATGGAAAGACAGCAAGGCAGAGGGAGAGAGAACAAGAATTGTAAAACTTCTAGTTCTCTTCTCTTCCGTCTCTCTCTTTTCCTTTCTTTCTTTCTGCACGCTCGACTGGTTCGCTTAATTAGTAATTTAACACAATATTAAATAAACGAAGCAATGGTTCGGTCTCTGCCTCTGCCTCTGCCACTGCCTCTGCCTCTGTTACTATCTCTGCTCTGCCTTGTAATTGCTATAAATACTTCTATATAAACGAGCGTTCGCTATAGAATCAGCGCATAATTTTTGCCATGACATCAAAATTCGTGCGCCATAAAAATTCACTTCAAACTTTACTTAAATCGGCATTTCATTGAGAATATTTTACATGTCGTTGTTGTTTTTGTAATTATTTGTATGGGGATTGGTTGACTTCCCGGTACAGTGGAGACAATGGCACTGCACTCGCTTTCAGCATTCAGTTGTCCGTGTGCGCCTATAAAGTGAGGTGCCTGCCTTTGTATCTGGAACTCGGATTGTGACTCCCGCAAGGACCACTTAAAAACAAGTTCGAGTGGAAACCACAATAAAGATCAACTGCTTAATAATTATAATTATTATTAAAATAATATTTGTGATTAAGAGAAACTAAAAACAACATTTCGTCCTGAAATTCTTTTTAAATAATATACAAGCAATATCTGAAAATATTTCCTGGCCTGAACTGTAAGTTACATTTTGAAAGTTTCCTTATTTTATAAATAATTTTAACCTTAAATTTTTGAAATTATTAATAATAATTTTTATAATTTAAACAATTATTTGATGTACCTTGAGGCAGTTGAACAAGCAGCATTTTTTAGAAATGGAAGAGAAAAACTCTTGGTGGGTCTTAAGAAGGCGTTAGTTGAATTTACTATAAAAATGGCTTGCAGGTTTTTCCAAAACAAATTTTGTACATACTTTCCTTTTCTTTCCTTTCTGTCTCTTTTCGAAGGAATTGCCTTCATTTTCAGTTGTATAAAGCAAACAATTTGTATAAACAAAACCTTTGATTTTCCATGAATCGCTAAGGCGGCATAAAAAACTTTCCTAGACCCAAACAACTGATTCCTGAAATGAACTGCTTGACCAACTGTAGGAAAGACGAAGGCAACAGAATCGAGACCTTCAAGGTCGATTTCGACCTCAACAATTGTGGGAGACTAAGTATTGCCGCGATTAGATTGCGCCATTAGATAGGTCGAGTTGTAGTTGAGATTAACAATTTATCAAAAGACAAAGAAATAGAAAGGAGGGCAGAGGAATGAAGGAATGAAGGAACATGGGAAGGAGCTGTCAATTAGAACTGAAGTCTTGAAGCCGTCTCTCCGATCATTTAAATGTAAATTTGCCTTGATGGAAGGCCAAAAAAAATGTAGAACAAACAAAAAGTATACCTACCATATGTCAGCCGACGAAATGAAGAGGAAAAGCAAAACAATTTACTTCCAAATGATATCATAGCAGCTCAACAATTTTGGCACCAAGAAAGAGGAGAACAACAGAAATGGACGGCGATGAAGGAACGATAAGAAATGTTAAAGATCCACAATGAAATGATGCATGTAACGTGGTAAAAATACAAGTTGACGTCACTTCTTAACTTTGCACCAAGCAAGAAGATTCCGAAAGGTCATAGGGCAGCGACAGTCAAGAAAGACACAACTCAGAATAAAGCCATGACGGCAGCGGTAAACGGAACAAAGAGCTCCAGAAGCAAATCGCATATTGCGATGATGCGAGGGATTGGAGATTGGAGATTGGAGATTCGACGAAAGGAAGATGAAACGATAAAACGATTAATCCCAAGCGGCGAATGTTATCAACCCAATCTGTCAGAGGAACATCTCATTAAAGCTCTTTTGTGCGCCCTGCCACCCAAGTTGGGATCGTGGGTAATGTCTATAAATAGCGACCAGCGTCCGTCTAGGATGAATTTAGAAGGGGGCCCGTATTAAGACAGCGCCAAAAATAAACCATCAGCGCGACAGATATGAGCGTTGCTTGGGGTAGGGCTTCGACGTTTTCTTGTTTATTTTTCATTTGCTTAAGAGAAGTCGAACAGGAGTAAGTGGCTCGAGCATATTTGTTTAACCGATAGAAGGTTATCATTTATTTGGAGTAGAGTAGATACTAGTATTTATGAAGTGAGGGCATTCCCATGTCACATTGACAATAGATAAGATATTAAAAATCAATAAACTGTAGTACTTATTTTGATTCATTAGATGGCACTTCAAGACATTTGGGGAGAAGCTTACATATATATAATGTAAGTGGATTAATGGGAGGAGACTAAGAGAGACATTTGCCAATTATTGAAATGTGATTTAAATCATGGCATTGCATTGATGACTACCTTAACTATTATTCCAGGTGTTACATCACTTACTAGTAATAACCACTGCCAGTCATAATTAGTCAGTTTTTATTGCCAGCGCACCTTCCACCTATCAGATAAAATTCCATAGCCAAAGCGAGCACACAAATCTCATTCAATCCGATTGATTAGTTTGCATACCTTCAGCACGTTTTCGCCAAGGTAAGCATTAGGGAATTAAGAAATTGATTTATCGATAGTTATATAGGCCACGAGCGGTGGCTAGTTCGGATACTAGATAAAAGCGATTAGCAAACTCAAATATCAAATATAATTATCACGCTTGGTAATAACAATTATTAAATAAGCATTATAAATGTGCTAAATGTATTGTTTGCATTTAAATCGGGCCCACTAAAAACAGCTGTTCGCCGAAGAGAGCCAGAGAGTAGTGTATGGAAACGTACGCGGACCGGAAAGACCAAAAATAGTGAGAGCGAGAAAAAGAGTTTTGTTCTTAGCTCATTTCCTTAACAATGCTCTTGGCTCTTTGCTCTGGCATGTATGGCATTTGCCATACAGTTTACTCACTGGCAGCCTGACTCGCCGACTTCTCTTAGAGCGGCGTCATTTTTATTATTAGTTATGACCTCATATCGATTATTGCTTTGAGTTTATAGTGTGTATGTGTGGGGCCGCTTGTCCCTGTGTGCGTGCGTGTCTGTATGTGTGTGTGTGTGAGCTTCTCTGTATGTGTGTTGATACTTTATTGAAACGAGTCGACATCGGCATCGGTGTCGGTGTCGGTGTCGGTGTCGTCAAGCAGCTGCAGCATGGTAAGAGATCTGTAACCTGGCGTATGAACTGACTACCTGTAGCTCTGTAGTCAGGGCGCCACGAGTGTTTTGCAAACAAATCTAACACACCTCTTGTTTGTTTATAAACGGCGGCTGTTTTGAATACCCTGCACATGTGTCCGGGCCCCATGCAGTATGTTTTAATCGATGCTACTATTTGTACGAATTTAAAAAAGATTATCCATCCATACAGCTCAGTTCAAGCAAATAGAATCTTATTTTCAAAATGAAGTACATATTAACATGCTTGAGACTTGTACACGTAACCTTCCAGTCATGCATACCCCTATAGTTCCTGCCTTACATAGCTGTCTGCTGATTAATCCTCACTCACAGACCAATGCTCAGTGCTATTTGACATGTGTAGCGGCATGTTACTTTGCAGATTTGTATGCAAATATTTTGCTTATTGCGTGTGCGATAGTGTGTGTGCGTGTGCTCGAGCATGGGTATGTGTGCTCGTATGTGTGTACGTGTGTAGTGATTTAATTTACAAGCTGTTAAATGCGAATGTATGCTTAGTGATTTGTTTAGTCGCCTTTTGTTTACTTTTGTTTTTCCCCATCCGCCTGCCGCTCTCACGCTCGCTGATACGACACGCAGCATTAGATTCATCATCCTCTCCCGCCGTCAACTGCGTCAACTTAAAGTTCAATGTACATTTTTCTGTTGCTTAATTGCATTCGGAAATTGTTTATTACTCATTTATAAGGTTCTCGGCGCGTGGGTCAATGCAATCATTTATGCAATTGCATTTATATATACTTTAATTATTGATGATGATATATTTTTAAATGTTTTTTGCACTCTCATAATCATTTCATTGAGACTCAGGAAAAGAAACGATTTTTTCTTTGTACGCATATAAACCATATATGACTGCTCTGAAGAAAGGGGCTTTAATATGTATAATCCCGGAGGTGATGCCCTGTTCCGATGTAGGAACTTATATTTTATATGGGTTCTACAAGGGTTTGGGATGAGATGCAAAGATACGGATAACGGATAATTAGGCTGAAACGTCAAATTAACTATGAATTGTTATTATTAGACACCTACATAACCTTCTGGTGGATCATGCACAAATTTATAGTTATTACTTAAGTGGATTTGCCTAATAGAACACGTATAGAACGACCCGCTGAGTTTGATTGGAATGACGAATAGTATTTTTATAGTTTATTGACTGGATGAATGACAGTAATTACGTTTATCCGTTCGTGTTTGTTCCGTGTTGATGACGATGTAAATTTCTTGAGATTCCTTATAAATCCAACTTTTTTTCATCACTTTCACATCGGAAGATAGAGAATTGTTAACACGGGAGAGCCGTGATTCTCAGACAAGATCTGCGTCAAGGACTGACTCTCTTTAGATTTCTTATCAGATCTTCGGGTGATATGGGACTCGCCTCACTCCATGCCCATGGCCACAAAGGGCATTGCTATCTGAAGTGCCAAGAGCTGTGTGTGCTAGTGTGTGTGTGTGTGTGTTTGTTGCTTGCTAATCTAATCTTCAGGGTCTCCCTGTCTCCCTTCCACTCACTGGCTGATTGGGTCACTTAGTTGTACGTAGATGATTCGAATTGAGGTAAATATTTCCGGCTGCCAGTCACCAATTGTGTTTACAAACAGTTTTTCGAGATATATCACTTTCTTCGTTTTTCTCTTCCCCCCATTGTTTATTTTCTTATCGAATGTGTCTTTCGGCGAATTGTTTATAAATTCCAGCCACAAGACTCCTAAAAGACTCGCCGGAACGACGTTTCCTCTTAACTGCTCTTCAAATGGGATCATCACGTGAAGCTTCCAGAATTGGTCAAAGAATTTCGTCATGACCAAAAATGAATCATAGAAAGACAACAATCGTCAGAAAACTGACCTTACGGGAAATTCATTTCTAATTTAAATCTTAGTTCCACCAAGAACAGAGAACAAGAAACTCACAGATAAAGGATCTTTTATTGATGATTCATTTGAATGAATCTCTTCTATTTATAAAGTTACAAAGAAGCAATCTTAAAGATGATCTTCTTAAAGTCTTCCTACGATGCTCCAAGTGGCTTCCAGCAATGTGTGATAATTCTTGAATCATCCCAAATTGGGCTCCCATTTCGCTTAATCCACTTACAAGACTCCGCTTAGAGAGTTTCCTTTTTCAGATCAAACTGAATCCGGAAATCTTTCAACATGACAACATCGAATTTTCATCTCTGCTGTAAACAAAGCATAAAACTTGTGCGTCTGTTTTCGATAAAAATGCCAAACGCGATGATGGCGCAACCTGAAGGCTCACCCACACCCATACATATACACACACATAAACACACATACACCAAAACAAGATCCAAACCGAAGTGGAAGCACTCCAAAAATAGAGCCCATCTCATGAGTATACCAAATATAGTATGGCCAAGAGGCGCCTGAAGCGCGTGGGTGTTTCATCTTCTTGGCCAACATATAAACATATGAGTATATATATATATATATATATACCTAGAGAAAAAGAGAGAAAGAGATAAGAAGAGAGTGAGAGAGAGAGGAAGAGGGAGGAAAATACGTAGATTGGTGCATAGGTGAATGTCTGCTTTGGTCTGATGCAGTCATGTAATCGGAATCTCTTCGCCCACTCCACTCCCCTCACTCCTTAGCAGCCCCTCCTAGCCATTCCTCTGAATTCTAGACTAGTTTGACCAGCCAACGGATCCGCCTGCACTTGTACCATGCCCGCCTCCGCAGGCTGCCTTGCGGATTCTTGGCTGGCAATGACATAATCCATGCGCCTGCCTCATTTGCATTTGCAGCAATTCTCTTCGTCACTCCGCCACTTCGGCAGCTCGTCACTTCGGCTCTTCGCCTTCGGCTTGGCAAAGTCTTAACCCCTTTGTTGTGGTTAAATATTCGCATAGTTTATGGCACAGCTTGTGTGTTAACCCATGTGGGTAGAAGCTAATCATCAGACAAGTTTGTTGAGCCATAAAAATGTTGTCACTCGCCGGTTAATAGCAGCATGAACAACAGCAACAACAACAACTACTACTACCACCACAAGAACAACAACATCGACAAAAACCGCAACATATTTTTAATTGGGCGTCACATTTCGTGGGTTTTGTGTGCTTCAAATTAGAGAGAAAAAAAATAAATCATTCAAAGCTCCAACCACACTTAAAAATAGTCCAAATACTCCACGGAGTTCCTTGGGTGTAAGCCGAACATTCTACTTCCATGTTAGGAAGTGAACGTCCTTTTTCCCAAGACATACGAATCCGATTAAAAGAAATGATGGCTTAGTATCAAACACAATAAAACATAGAATAGAATCAGATATCATAAATTGAATTTAAACTCTTAAACTGTGCATAAAATTACTATTAATAATGTGAGTTAACATATACATTATGTCGCAGATTGAATCAAATATGTTAAGTTCAAATGTAAACATCGATTCTGTTAAGATAACAGAGCATCGCTTGAGCCAAAGACAACTTATATATAGATAAGTTGTCTCTGCTTGAGCTGCACTCAAGTTAGCATGGTGCCAGCTGTTCCTCGGCGGCTTGGTGGGCATAATAGAAAATGCAATAAGTTTGCTGAGAATGGCAAGGTGCGAAGAAGAAGAAGAAGAAGAGATCAGAAGCTCGTTCATTAAGAGAGAAGAGACGTGCCGAAGAAAAAGTCGGGCAAATGGCTGTGCTCGACTGGGAACTGTAACAAGAACTGAAGTAATAAATTGTAAAATAAAGAAATCATAGAGAAAGATTGAAGGATACATATATTATTTATTAATGTTATGTGATGAATAATATATGATTTTCTTTTATTTTGAATCCCGTTTCTATGTTTATTTTCTGCAGTTAAAAATTAAATTTAATTGCTCAAAGCGCTAATTGAAGCTAACATTAAGACCACGAAATTAAAATGAAATAAAGTCAGTTTTCGCAGTGTTGATAAGACTGATAAGCGCATAAATAATTGGGCTGAACTTGGGCTTAGCTTAGTCGCAATCTGTAGTTCAACACGCGATCGTCTAATATTTATACTAAGAGTTAGCAGTTTTGTGTTTCTATAATTTTTTGTTAATTCTTATTTCGACGAGTGGAAGATTTTTGTTATTTTTGAATTTGTTTTTTAAGCGGGCTCTGAATGGTTTCATTTGCGTTTTGCGTTTTCGTTTTACGAAAATAAATTTATTATTAAGCAAATAATAAATTCATTCACACACACACACACACACTCGCATGCAAATTTGCGCGCGTGTTTCACTACGTCTGTATTGAGTCTGTGCTTGTGTGTGTGTGTGTGTGTGTGTGTCTGTGTGAGCGCGACAAAAACATTTCGAAACGAAATGGAAATCGTATTTACTGCGCCGCGGCATTAAATTTGCCCTGCCGCACGGCGTACGCGGCGTATGACTGTGATTTTTATTGTGTTGCAATTTTCCTCAGCTCGTTGCATGAATGATGCAAATCTTGTGGCTGCCCTCGATGCTACTGTTGCTGCTCCCCGTGCCGCCCTCGTGCCCCCTGCCGCTGGCGGGCAACACGGAAGCAGCGGCAGACCCAACAGCTGTGCGATCTGTAATGGATGTGGCGGCCGCAGCAGCCGCAGCGAAATTAACGTAAACAATTTGCTTGTTTTATGCATTGTAGTTTCATGTTCTGGATTTTCTTTTTACGGCCAAGCTCCCATTTCCTTTTATATGTGCTTGATTTTTCCTCTTATAATTACTCGTCTTTGTTTTCCCCCACTCTGGGGCTGGGGCTGGGGCTGAGGCTGAGGCTGGGGCTCGGGGCGGTACACGGAACGTGCCTCGCATTCGATTCCAATAGAGACCCACATCTAAGACCTCAGACTCTCAGCCTGTGTGTAATTGTTTCTTACATCACTCAAGTTGTTTACAAATGTTTCGGAATGTTATTTTTATTTAAATATTTACTTTTATTTTTGGTCTGGTTGATTGTCCTCGCGCTGCACGGCGACTCTGCTGACGCCTTATAGGGCACATGCTGTAAGACAGGCAGTCCTCCGTTATTGGGCAGACAGGTAGCAGACTCAGAGTTGTTCGCTCTGGGAAGCTGCTCGGGACTTATACGTCTACTGAGGAGACCGACTGATTCTCCGTATCTGGGAGGATGTGTAAATAGTTATTTCTGTTCCGGTTAAATCAACTGACTCAGATCGCATTTAATTCGTCATTTTAAAATAATTCATGTATTTAATTGTCATTCCCATCCTTTGTAAATTATTTATAGATTACTCAGTAATAATTTAGGTATTTTTCATCCAAGACGTTCCATTCTGAATCTCGATTTCTTCCACTTGCAGAGAAGTCCTCAATGCGTGGAGAGCCAAGGCACGTTGTAATGTGGTACCCGACGAGCGCACCCAAGAGCTCTTCCACGAGCTGAGTTTCCATCCTAGCCAGAAGCAGAGTAAGTGTCGGGCACTGATGGCATTAGCCGGAACTTGGAATAATCTTAATCTTAATTATTTCTCACCCACAGTAAGCGAAATGCTGCAGACAGCCAAAAAAGTAGCCCGCAAGGGGCGGGGCCAGGCGAACGGCTTGACGTTTGGACAGTTTTGTGTACTTGCTGCTGACTTGAAGCGCTTCCGGTAAATATTGGAGCACCATTTATTGGACTAAGTTGTGACATGAGACTAATCCCTGTTTGCTTCCGCAGCGCGTCCTCAATATCGAATGCATCGAACAACTGTGATGTCAGGTATCAACAACTGTCGAGCTCCCTGCTGCAGCAACAGGACGATGCCAGCCAACAAGTGGCAATAGGTGAGAGCATCTCCAATGATGCGTCGAAGCACTTGCAGACCAGCAGTGGGTCATCGTCCTCGCCATCTGCCTCCATCCCCTACAACGCCAAGAAATCGGAAAACTATGGCACAGAGCTGCGGAGCACCAAGTCCTTCAGCAGTGTGGATGATACCAAAAAGAAAAAGAATGCCACCAATGAGCCAGTCGAGGTCTTCCTTGGCGGCTCCTGCAACCCAACCACATGGCGTGCGGATGTTGCAATACCTGCACTCAAGGAGCTGGGCATTTCGTTCTATAATCCTGTAAGTTATTACAACATATCCTTTGTGTTCCCACTTGACTGTTGTTCTTACCACTGTGTCCTTTTGGGTCAACAGCAAGTATCCGATTGGACGCCCGATCTCATTGAACTGGAGCATCGAGCAAAGGAAAAGGCCCGTGTATTATTCTTCGTCATGGATTCGGAAACACGCGCTTCTGCTGGTGCCATCGAGGCGGCACACATAGCGGGTCAAAACTGCAAGCAGCTGGTGTTGGTTTTGCATCCGTATAAACCAAATCAGAAGATCCTTAACGAGCCAATTTCACAGCAGTAAGTACTCCCGGCACTCGAGGATCCGATCTGGCAAGATATACTAAGCTTTTGACCATATTTTAGAGAGTACCAGGACTTGAATCGGAATCAGTTGATACTTAAGGAGCTGGTCACCCGTCGCGGCTTGCCAGTCCTGGATAACATACCTTCCGGTCTGCAGCGGACCAAAGAAATATTATCCGGTATTAGGGATCCTCCGTCCAAAATATCTTCAATATTGGAGTAAGAGAGAAAGAAGTAACTTTAATATATTCAAAAATAACGTTTGGTTTTTCGCCAACAGTACCGTACGGGGTGCATTCGATCGCGTGAACTCCCAAAGCGAATTGCTGACTGTGGAACAGTGTAAACGTGCTCTCTTATTCTTAGGCTATGCTCAGAGTTTAGTTAATTTAGATAATCTAACCAAAATAATAATTAATCAACGGGAATCATTGAAACTGCTTCAAACGCAAAGTACAAAGGCGGCCAAAGCGAATACAGGAAACGACCGGTCGGAGCAGCAGCAGCAGCAGCAGCAGCAGGAGGAGCAAGAGCAGAGCTGCGACTCCATGTCTACCATCATGCCACACCATGAACTCATTGACTTTGACTTATTCTGCGTCATCTCAGCATATTTGTCGGTGTTGCAGCAGGAGATACACGAAAGTGGCTGCATATCACCCATCAAGGGCACAAATGTGCCACCTCCGCAAGTTTACTTCACAAATGGTAAGCGACCCCGCAGTCATCTCAATAAAATAAAATACTTCAACTTTCCACCTTCCCATTAAGCGCCCGATGTGGACATTTACTACTCCAGCAAGAATATCTCGCGTACGTCCAGCAACGCCAGCGTTCCGTCGAATAGCAGCAGCGGCATTGGCCATGAGTTGGAGCGCCAGAGTATAATCGAGCAGCTGAGCCATAACCGGGACAGCGGCACCTCATCCCCGCAGCCAAGTCAACTAGGTAAAAAAGTACAGCCGCAAATCTTGCTGAACGTCGAATCGATAGAAACAACCGAAATAATAACCACCAAAACGATAGAAACCAAGCCATTTGTGGCTGTGGGCAGGAACTCGGCGTCGGCTCCAGCAGAGGAGGAAGAAAGCGATTCCAATGACTCCGTCTTCTCCAGTAACAGCTCGATAGCCAGTGCCGGCGATGCTCTTTGCTACCCAGGACTAGACTTACGCGATGTGTACCTGGGGGGCAGCTGCATACTTCGTACAAAGTGGCGCCAACAGATCGCTGCACCCTACCTGAAGGAAAAGGGTGTTACCTTCCACATGCCCGCCTTGCACGAGAGCATACAGAATCCGCTGGTGCAAGATCCGCAAGCTAAAGAACAGCAACAGCAACAGCAGCGTTCCTTTGTGCGGACGCACCGTAAGTGCCGCGGGAAGGAAGTGCAATTGGAGGAGCAGGAGGAGCTGACAGTTGCAGAGGAGTCGTTCAGCTGGACCTTGCCGCCAATGGCCACTCGACAAAACCTTTACAATCCGGGCTTGCTAGACTCGAGTCGCGTGCTGCTCTTCGTCATCACCAACGAGACACGATCACTGGCACCTATGACTCTTGCTGCTCACTGCATTGGACTCATGTACAACGTAGTCCTTGCAGTTCAGATGCTGCCCGACGATTGCGTTTTGGGGGGTGAAAAAGTGAGTTTAAAGTCCTGATAGAACAATAATTTTATTCTTATTCGACAATTTGTATCCCCCTGTAGTTGACAACGGCGGCCATTAAGGACTACAATCGTGGACGTGCCTATCTCATTGATCTGGCTAAGCGACAGGGCGTACCTGTTTTTAATGACATCCAACCAGCGCTGGATTGTACCGTGGCCAAAATACGGGCCTACAATAATCGGGAGCGTTGCTAATATTCGTACCTGTATCAGTTCCAACACGTGACAATTTAACCTACACTCAATACTTAGTGAAATTTATGTTGTTTACGATATAGTTCTAAAGAAAAGAAAATTACTTACGATTTCGTCTTACTTGTATTTAAGTCTAAACAAACCTTATGCTATGCGATCTATTTTTTAACTATGCCGGTCCCATCTATGCTTATATGCGTATACGTAATGTAGTCTAAAGAAGATGTCGTCGCCCAGGAAGCGCATTTCAACAAACAACAAACAAACAAACAGAAACAAAAGGCATTAAGCTTTATGCTAATTTATTATTTATTTAACATACCATATTGTAAATATATTCAAGCGTATAAAGTTTTAAATCATTATTCAACCATTTTAGACTTAGCGAGGTATTAAGCCATATACAACCATAAACACAACTTAAATTATATATTAAATAGATGACCCACTTTACCCAGCTAGCAGGCGGAATTATCTCAATAAACAAGTTTTCTAACATTCAGCAAATGCTTTGTACATTACTTTTAGCTTTAACTTGAAAAGAACTGAGGACGAAGCTTGCACGATAATTTTGAAATGGAGCTGTCGAAGCTTTACAGCACTGAATAGTGTTGCCAGACTGCAGGATTGAGATGCGAACAGTTTGCTGTGGCCTGGCAGCCCGAGCTCTCAGATCAGTTGAACATAAAAACATCATTAAATAAATATTTTTGGATCCTTTGACTTTAGCTGCTATGCACAAAAAAAGAGCTCAACTTTTGTATATCAAACAGAAACATTAGGGTGACAGCAGGCAAAACGATATCGATTACAACAGAATCATCGATATAGTTTCACACTTTCATTACACACAATTTAAACAGCTGGCAGCCCTTATGCTCGATCAGCCGCCCACAAGAAGGAGCATTATGTGACGTGACAAGTGCCACACGCGTATGTCAATGAAGAGTGAGAATGGGAGAGAGCGAGCAAGCTTATGACACTCTCACTCTCAATAAATATTGTGAACTTTTTTCTGCTTTGTTGCTATTTTGGCGTATCTTCTTTTAAACGCGCACGGAAAATCTCGACATTTTTAATGAACTGTTTTATTGCTATCTGGTTTCGCCAGCCAGCTACGTTCTTAGCATTCCCTCATTCTCAGAACGGCTCGTGTTGGCGTTAAATTTTGCCACTTTGGTTTCAGTCGCCCATCGCTCGCAATCGTTTGTGGTACGTACTGTGGTTTCGCCCTGTCTAGCCAAGCTAGTGTGTTTGTGTTTCCTTTAAGGTTGTGTGTATGTGCTTGTAGTGTGCGTGTGTTGTGTGTGTGTGTGTATCTGTGAACTAGTGGGTTCAATCAACCCACAGGCAATGACAAGCCCCCGCTTACAATAATGCAATGTATGTAAAATACTAAAACATAGCTCGATATTAAATATCGCATTTAGTGCAATTCCGTCGTGTTTCTGCAAGAAAGTTTTTTAATTTTTGTTTGGATATTGCAAAAACAAATACGTAACAGCGACAGCGACAGCGACGTTTGCTGCTGCATGTGTGTGTCTGTGGCAGTATTAGTGCGCAGCGTGCAAAGCCAAAGAAAGAAAGAGTGAGAACAAGAAAGTGATAACTGCACGCCGCTCTCTTGAGTATGAACTTGTTGCTGATGTCGTTGCTGCCGATACAGACAGAAGCCGTAGTAGAGTTCAAGTGACGACGTCGTAGCACAGCGAACAAGCAAATGAAAATCCAAAACAAAAACAATTGTTTTATTTCCTCTGATTGATATAAATGAAATGCAGCGGTCCCAACTGAAAAATCAGTAAAATGTGCAAGTGTTCGCCGTATCAACTTTAATTGGCGCGCGGCAACAAACACATGCGTAATGAATATCAAAGAAAATACAACAATTCTGTCAGCTTCTGTGCCAACGTGAGCCATTTGGGCAGCTGCAATAGTAGTAGAAATTTAAAGAAAATAACAAAAGTACAAAGATGATGAGGTGCACGCGCGTGTAAATTAAAATTTGGTGCCGAGCATCAGCTTTCAAAAAAAAAAATAAAATAAAAGAAGAAGGAGAAGAAGAAGAAGAAGAAAATAAATACCAAATAAATATAAATATAAGTTTATAAGAAAATCAACAAGTGTGTGACGCTCGCTCTTTCGTTTCGTCTGTTCGTCCGGTCTACTTCGCTTTCATTCATGCGGTCAACTAGAGTCAACAGCCATAACCAATAGCAAAAGCGGGGCTGATAAAAAGCAATAACAAAGCAACGGCAACGCTAGCGGCAACACCAAAAACAAAAACAAAAGTAAGTGCAGAATATATGAAACCAACATCAGTACAAAACATCTATCCGAGCAGAGAGCTTTTAGTAAGTTTCTGTATAATAACTGCTCATGACATTTCATACAAAAGCAGTAAATATGAACGTTTGAGTGTATGCTTGTGTGTGGGTAGGCATGTATGCATGTATGCATGTGTGCATGTGTGCATGTTTGACTATTGAATGACTATACCTTTCGTTCTGCCTTTTTGCCTATTTGCTCAACATTTCAGTTGGCGAAGCTTTTAGTCTTACTTCGTGTATTCACTGCCACTCAACCATGGACACGTGCGTCGCGTGTAAACAGAGCGATTAACAAACAAAGCTTTTCAGGGAGGATCTTTCCCGAAAGCAGCTCGCTTTGGCGAATGAATAAGCGAATGAACACTGATAGGCACGAAATGAGAACTGCAGTGCCACTCGATCACATACATCTATACTTCATTTTTATCTATTTACATTGTAAAATAACACCCTGATATTTGTTAGCGGAAGAATTGGTAAAACCTTCAACTTAATCCCTCAAAACCTTTTTTTTAATTACACCTTTACAAGTGTTTAGTTAATTAATGGTTAGTCATTGATCCAGCGGAATTTTAAATTATTTCAATGAATTAATAAATTCAAAGGAATAAAAGCATTGCAGCTAAAATGTGTTTTTTTTTCAATTTGAAATGCCTGGAATATTTTTCTTAGAGCCTTATTTCAAAAGCAGTTTGCACTAATTTTGAAAATTTTTAAATTTTGCTTTAAATATTCTTAGTAGATTCCTTTAGTTTGTGAATTCTGATATTATTCTTATTAAAATTAAAAATGTGTTCACGAGATCCGGCAACTAATCAGCTAATCGAATACAAGAACAAGGACGCCGATACCCAAAAGGAATGCACCAGTGCGGCTGGGGCTCCAATTGGTGTTAAGGACGCCATACAAACGGTTGGACCGCGCGGACCCGCCTTGCTTCAGGACTTCTTTTTCCTGGAGGAGATGCAACACTTCGATTCAGAGCGCATTCCGGAACGTGTGGCTTATGCGAAAGGAGCAGGGGCTTTTGGCTACTTTGAGTGCACTCACGACATTACCAGGTTTTGTGCGGCCTCCCTTTTCGACCGAATCAAGAAAAGGACGGCAATTGCGATGAGGTTCTCGGTGGCCTGCGCTGAGAATGGATCAACTGACACAATGCGTGAGCAGCGGGGATTCGCAGTCAAGTTTTATACAGATGAAGGGATATGGGACTTGGTGGGCTGCAATATGCCTGTTTACTATGTACGCGATCCATCGCTCTTTCCTAGCTTGGTGCATGCCCAGAAGCGCAACCCACAAACGCATCTTCGCGATCCCGACATGTTCTGGGACTTTATGACGCTGCGTCCTGAGACTTTGCATGCTCTGCTCATGTACTTCAGTGATCGGGGCACTCCTGACGGATACCGTCACATGCACGGCTACGGCGGACACACCTATCGCATGGTCAATCCCAACGGAGAGACCTTCTTTGTCAAGTTCCACTTTAAGACGGATCAGGGCATCAAAAACTTGGACACTCGTCGTTGCAGTGAGTTGGCTGCACACGATCCGGACTACTCTATTCGGGATCTCTACAATTCCATCAAGAAGTGCAACTTCCCCAGTTGGACGATGTACATTCAAGTGATGCTCAACGAAGAGGCCAAGAAGTGCAAGTTCAATCCATTCGATGTGACCAAAGTGTGGACCCAAAAGGACTACCCACTGTTGCCCGTGGGGAAACTAGTTTTGGACCGAAATCCAACGAACTACTTCACAGAGGTGGAACAGTTGGCCTTCAGCCCAGCACATTTGGTGCCAGGAATCGAACCCTCGCCGGACAAAATGTTGCAGGGTCGCCTGTTTGCGTACGGGGACTCCCAGCGCCATCGACTAGGCACTAACTACATGCAAATTCCAGTCAACTGCCCATACCGCGTGCAGGTGAAGAACTTCCAACGCGATGGCTCCATGACCGTGACCGACAACCAGAATGGGGCTCCCAACTATTTTCCAAACTCCTTTTGTGGCCCGAAGGAGAGCGCAAGAGCCTTGGCTCTTCAGACCTGCTGTCCCATATCGGGTGACATCTATCGGTACATGAGCGGAGACACGGAGGACAACTTCAGCCAGGTGACCGATTTCTGGACCTACACCCTGGACAATTGTGGTCGCAAGCGCCTTGTGCGCAATATAACGGAGCACCTGTCCATGGCCAGCCAGTTCCTGCAGGAGCGCGCGGTAAAGCTCTTCACGATGGTTCACGCCGACTTTGGCCGTTTGATGACGGAGGCCTTAAATACAGCTAAGCTTTCCAGGTTCTAGGCTGTAGTGTGGAGAGTGGGGACTGGACACCGGAGAATGGAGACTGGAGACTGGAGATTAGCGTCTGGACTCCTTCGGGAATGTGCTATGTGCACACATTTAAGTATTCAATAAGTTGCTTCGGGCTTGTGTTAGATCCTTTCATATCTAGTAGTGTTTCCAAATTATAAACGTATTACAATGTGACTAAATTCTCAAGACTCTTAGCACACGATTTTTATCTAGGCTGTGGGCGTGGCACTGATAACAAAGCATGAGTAATTAGCCAACGATTATTTCTGGAATTTAATTCATTCACGAAATTCGAATTTTGTGCTCATTTCATTTCGATACTTGAACGGAAGAAACGGAGGAAAGTGACCCTCCAGTTTTATCCACAATCTAAAATCTACCAAATATACTATATATGTAGATATATATATGTATATATAGTATTTATATATGGGAACCGTTACTGTAACTTTGATACACGTTTAAGGCGCGATAAGTTAGTTTTCAAATAAATGTGAGCGGCACACGATCGGCCAAGTAAGCGCGATGGATCCGATGTTAAGGCCCGCGCAGTTAACTGTTGTTAACTTATCGAAGCGCAGTGCCAAGAAATATAATAAACGGCTGATAACAATCATTGACTTCTTATCAGTGCACGCAAAACTTTTGTTTTTTTTATTTTTTTTTTTGTTTTTATTACTGATAGAAAGCATTTTCTGCAGCGGCTCTCATAGTCGCGTTTTGTGTGTTTATCTGAACGGGGCGGTCAATAAAGCCCGATGATTATTATTATTTTAGTATTTGATATTTTTTCGTGATACGCACGTCTGCATCGAGTGTGAAATAAGTTGCTTTGCCGTAGGAGACCGTCCATAAACCGACCATTTAAAAGCACACCAATATCATCGTCATATATGTACCTTTGTTTTATGGATTGTAATGCAGGTGTGTGATATACCAGCGGGCCCATAAACCGAACAGCTCCCTTCCCCTCCTCCCCACCGCCTCTTTGCCGACAACCCAGTCATCGCCCACCCGTAGTCATCCACCCCAAGGGGCTGGGTGACTGGGTGGGTGGCATGTAACTTTAATGTTTAACACAAAGTCGCACTTGATTCGATTTGCTTTGGAAGTCATAGCTATTGATAGATCGTAGTGAGAACCTATATATAAGGGCCCTTTCAGGTGTTGCTCATAGATAAGTTAAAGTGGCTGTGTTACAGCTTTCGGGTTTAATAACATCAAATAAAACTGAATCCTTATCTCTGTCGTTTACCCACAGTTGACCGACATGGATCGCATAAGCTTGTAAATAATTGTAAGGAAGCAACGCGACGCCATTTACTATGAAGCACCCCCAGGATCTGACCATAGCCGATGGACAGCAGCTGATGGAGATAAGCAAAGTGGAGCAAATGGAGCAGGAGATGGGTGACCAAGGTAAGCAACCCAAATGTATACCTGAAGTCCCGAGGATTTATGATTTGATGTCCTCCGTAATGAGGGGGAACTGCAAATAATATCCCAGAAATATCTATGAAATATATTCCAGCCAAAGCAGGGCTAGCCAAGAGCTAACCTGCCCTAACAAAGCTGCCTTAAGAGTTTCTTATAAATAATTTATTTAATATATTTAAATGCACTTTTATAGTACTTATTATACACATTGTGTATAGGGAGGACAAAACTCACTCGGACAGACTTAGCGATAATTGCGTTGCTCCGATTGCGGTTCAAGTTATTCGGAATCACTCCGAAATTAAATAGGCATTACCTCCGCGGCTGAGGCAAAGTTCAAGGCATGGCATTTCACTGCGCACGTGCCACGTGTCTGAAAAAATTACCTCTGGCTGTGCTTTCTTTTTTCAGTTCTTGTGCCCGTGGTGCTTGGGTAGAAGCACCCCCCCGGGAGAGGGTGGAGTCGTGTTAATCGAGGCACTCAGCATTGATAAACGACTTGAGGAATGAGCGTTGATAAGCCTTGATTAGACTTAACTGCGAAATGTATGTAATTTGTTTATTGATTATAAAAATTGATTGGTCGATGATATTTTGCCATGATTTTCCCTGATTCAATAGCTGCAAGGTGAAATAAATTCGTAGAATGGCACAACGAATGCAAGAACTGAACTCAAAATCGATCAAATAAAAAATACAGAAAATCAGAAAACAGAAAAACAGAAAAACAAAAAAACAAAAAAACAAAAAAACTGAAAAAACAGAAAATACGGGGAAAATGCAAAAAAGAAAAAAATATCGAAAATGTAGAAAATGTAGAAAAAGCAAACTGACTTAATATTAACGTAAGCGTAATGCTTAACTTAACCCAAGAGGTTAAATATGCGCAATAACAAACAAGTGACTAAAAAATAAAAACAGAAAAAATACATACGAAAAAGCTAACAAATCCATAGCCTTAGTCGCGGCCTGGGCCCGGGCCAGAGTCAGAGCCCAAGCCCAAGCCCGAACCCAAGCCCGAGCCCGAGACCGAGCACGGGCCCAAACTGGTGAGGTCCCCAAGCTTAATTGTTGAATATTTATGGCCCGCTGGCTGGTCAGATGTTGACGGAGTAGGCGCAGGGCGTAGGGTTCTATAGTGTCACCTTAGCGCGTCACTGGCATCGACAAAAGCAGTTTTCAGGTGAAAACACGTATCCGAAGGTAAACGCACTTAATTTAATTTTTGAAATGAATCGAGAATCATTATGCAAAGAGGCCCTGAGACAAGTAGTTGAGGCAACTGACTGACTGCCGATCGACAGCTCAACATATATACTCTATGTGCCCGTATGTACCTCCGATCCATACACCTATATATGAGCGCATATGATGTGCCATGTACTATATGAGCCTGCCAGACAGTTCTCAGTACTGATATGATATGGGGGTTATCGCCCAGACGTGAACTCAATTGATTTCCACATATGAGTAGACATCTTTATTCCCTACTTATGTGCTCCGATTTGAAAATATCATTCAGAAAGGTGTTTTATAATTAAAAGCCTTATCAGATCGAATGCCTCCTAAATACACTCATATTCACATGCACATTCATCCATAATCAAGAATTCTTATATCCATTGAGTAATATCCGCCGAGTGAACGCTTCATTCATTTCCATAGAGATAACTGCGTTACGTCTGTTCCATAAAAAGTAAACAAACATGCGATGCGTTCCTTGGCAGCCACAGTGATTCCATTCGAAGTCGACTCCACATTCATGGATACATCCGAGGCTAGACTAGGGTCTCATATCTGACGATTGAATGACATTCGTTTCAAATATTTCAAAGTATTTCCCGACGACTTAAGATTAAGACTTAAGATTCTATTATTTTCTCCGAATATTTATAAAATTCTTTCCTAATTTTTATTACATTTTTCGGAGCCAAATATTGTTTACATACGTGACTTGAAAATATAAATATGTGTTTATATATTATGAATGAGAATATATAGTATTGTTGAAGTTGGAAAACGACAAACCTATCTTCGAACATAACTCCGAAACATAACTCCGAAATGCTCGTAAAGTGCTGGTACTCTAAAATATAATTTGCTGCATTAAGTTGTCTGGGACATTTATACCAACAATTAACAATTAGCACCACTCCAAATCAATTACCTTGACTCCGAAAAGTCGTTTCCGCAACGTATTTCGTCGTATTACCTAATTTACTGGACTTGTACTAAAACTTCTTGAGTCAAGTGTTAAGTAGAAATACTTGGGGCTTGATACTTTTTGTAGGCTGCTCCGTAGTGTCGAATCAAGATGTGTCTTGATGTATTGAAAAAGTACAGATACTGTACATTATATATAAATATATATATATATATTTATATATATATATATATATGTGTGTGTGTGTGTGTGTGTATAGAGGGATAGATACACATCGAGATTCATGCAAAGCACTCAACAATGTGGACACATTTCGCTTAAAGTTGTCGCCGCCTAATGAAGTGTAAACAGAAAATTGCAGTCAAACATATTATGAGTATCGTAATCATTATTCATTGTCATCATGAGCAAGATCATTATTATTACAATTGTCACTTTTTAAGAGTCATGCACAACAATAAGAACAACAATTGTAATAATCAATGATAATGTTGTTCATGACGCCGATGACGAACAACACATGCAAATCACATGGTACGCTCTTTGGATATGGATTCATGCACACACACACGCACACACACACATACATAAATTTAAAGAGTGAGCAAAATGAACGCAGATCCATTGCTTTGTATAGTTAATATAAATATGTATGCAAATAAAATAATAATTTTCGCACAAAACTCACTTAACGAAGTACTGAGAGTAGAGGTTAAGGCGATGGAGCCTTAAGGGTAAGGTGTGGGTGAAGGGAAATGGAAATGGGAGAAGGGGGCGGATAAGTGGGCAGGGGAAGTCTGACTCGGCTAATTTTCATATTTCACTGGAAATTGACAAACAGTTCGCTTCGCACATGTGAAGAAAGACCGGGAAAATGCGACAGGCAACACATCATTTCACATTCACATGAACATGACATGCATTTTATTATACTTTTTCCAGAGAGTCCTCAGCCTCCATCATCGACTTTGTCATATATATATATATATACATATATATATATATATGTGATGTATACGTGTATATTTGTATGTAAATTGAAGGATGAATGAAGAGTTATTTGAGCTTGAAATTTCAGAATAAAAGGGAATTAGATTTAAGTAATTTTTATTTTATTTTATTTGATTCTAATTAAATATTTAATACTTAAGCTTCTGGGGTTATTTTCCAACTTGAATATAAATCCATCGATATTAAAGATATAGTCTTTGTTTGGGTAGAGTTGTGCCTTCTCTGAGAACTGAGTAGAGAACTACTAAGCGCTGGTCTGTACAGGCCAGGGTATTACGAAGTCTGCTACATGAAGGCTTATTCATATTTTCTATGAATGAAGTTTGAGTCTTATGTAAAGGGTGTTCCCTAGTCACACCTTTAACTGAAATATTTTTATACTTGTTTTAATTGCAATGCATTGTAGCATTGCTTTCTTCAAAGAGACACACAGATATACAGAAACACACACACACACACACAGAGTCACACAGGAAACACAAGCTGCAGCTCTTGGAGACCATTCAGACGGCAACTGCACAGTAGCCACGACCACGAGCGGCGACCCTCCCGACGACCCTCCCGGCGAATGATTCATTTGGGTCTGTGTGTTGGATTTCAAACCAAAACATATGCGTCACGTTGTGTTCGGTCGCTTACAGTCGTACAGATATGACAGTACACTTACACACACTTCTGCCCTGCCAGATATATATGCGCACATAATAACTCATATTTTATAATTGCAATTAAAGCGATCGCCGTCCCATATGGCGGTTGGCCCTGTGGAGGCTGCTGCCCGACTGCATTGCGGACTCATATCTCCGGATATAAGTTTGGATACTCAGGAGATGATCTTGTGGTTATTTTCTGAACCCAATCCATTCGATTTCCCTACTATCATTCATGCTTAAGAGTGTAATGAGGACTCCTTATTTTATTACATCATTAAAATTAAATATTATCAATATTTAAATTAAATTTAAGTACGAGGTCCTTTACCCTGTCCAAGTTGTTTCCCAGTTAGGATCTGGAGTCTGAAGTATCTTAATTCCGGGAACTTCCCGTATTTACTTCCCCCTGAGATCTTCAAACTGTACTTTTTATAAAGAGATCAATCGATGGGCTACAAAGCCATTCAGTAATTTCATGCCATAAACTCAGTTATTTCTATGACCTGCAATCGCAGAGGCAGTAACATTGGAACACTGGTTTATGGGCAGAAATAAGGAACATATAAACTCGATAGAACTGAAAAATATTTCTCACTGTAATTTAGATAATCGATTTCCAAATAAAGTAACGAAAACATACAAATATTTTGAGGTGTCAGTTATCTATGGTCTGTTTTTGTTATAATGCGGAAACTAAGATACGAACAGGTCGCCGGTGTCTCCAATTTCCTCGGGCTCGAATTGAGCAACCGATTAATTATATATAGAAATAAGGTTAACCCGATTTGTCGGGAAGAGATAAACAACCGACCTTCCAGGCCTTAGCTCCAAGTGATATGAGATACGCGTATCTTAAGGTTACTCGGAAGCTCTTCAATTATTTGATAAAATACAATTAGCATTCGAACGTATCGAGAGTTCCACATAGAGCACCTCGTGACGTCACTGAGTCACCCACGCAGGTGGCCCTCTTGACGTCACTCCCCCAGCTGAGAAATGCCTTTCAATTCAACAGCAAACGCCAAATCAAAGTACAATGGCGAATTTCAGCGCCAGCGCCATCGGCATCGCATTCGCCATTGCCATTGGCATCGTCTTTGCCATCGCCATAGCCATAGCCATCGCCATCGCTGGTTGATTTCGTCACAGAAATTCCGCCGTACAGTCAGCGGCTCCGGTTAAAGTACGACGACGGGCGGCAGTCGCTGGCGTTGCTGACGTTCTAGATGTGGGACTGTCCGGCGACGATGATTGTGCATGAGTGAGTTGATATATTCATGCATGGATTTGTGTGTGTGTGTGTGTGTGTTTGTGTGTGTGCGGGCTTGTCATGAGTGTTGAATGACAATCGCATAAGCGCACATTCTTCACAAATTATATTCAATTGAATCACAAGCCCCAATCAACAGTTGGCGGGCTGAGCCCCGAAACAAATACTGGTAGCACCACCTTCAAATTCTCTCAGCAGTCCCAAAGTCGAAAAAGAACTCGACTCTGAGGTACCCTATACCCCGTAGGCTGCGATGCTTCGTGGCTCCTTTTCCGCTGAAATTCATATTTGCGATCCTTGACGATGGATCACATATTTATTAAATATGCTAGGTCCAAACATGAAGCTTCAATTGCATAGAGGCAACTGTACTTTTTCGGAGCACCCGTACCCGACGCACTTCTTACTCGAGATCAGCTCTTAACCCACTTGATTATTACAGGGTGTTCATATGGAAACTTGGCAAAGTTGCAGCGACTGTCACGACCGATCGGCTTTATCTAAGCTATCAACAGTCTATATACAACTATCGCCTGCCAGACAGTCATGCCCATCCCACCCTCCAGCTGTTGTCCACGCTATTGTTGTTGTTGTTGTTGTTGTTGTTGTTGCTGCTGCTGCTGCTGTTGCTGTTGTTGTTGCTCATCCAGACGTTTTTTTAAATTTACGGCCCGTGACTGATAAGCGAGCGCCTTTGACAGCTTAGCTTGAATGACTATCAAGCAGCCAGGCGACCTATAATAGACATACTAATATACATATGCATAAACATAAATACATGTGCATATATATGTATGTGTGCGAGTCTGAGTGCATGTGAGTAAAAGTATATGGCTATATGTGTCAGTCGAGCTGCTACTGAGCTCCGGGACTCAGATGCTGATAAGAAACACTCGATGCTCCGCTGTCGCTGTCACTGTCCATGTGGCTGTGGCTGTGGCTGTGACTGTGACTGTAGCTGTGACTGTGGCTGTAGCTGTCGCTGGGCGATATCACATTGTTTGCCAAGCTGAAAGTGAGCTGATCAACAAATATGAGGTTTATGAGTCTTCCGACTATGAAGGAAGAAGAAGATCGCAGAGGCGACCATAAGATACTCTGACTTCGCGACTCAGGCCTAAGGAGCAATCAATTCGTTGCAAATATTGCAACTATAAATAATTATTGGAGGGTCTCCAGCTGCAAATATCGTTAACTCGGAGTGCTAATAATTACCGTTATTATGGCAACTACTATTTATCCCATACTTAGGCACGCTTCTACCTGCCAGTAGCACACAACCCATGCGTCTGTCATGCCCTTTACTTATTATCCAGCAGAATTCCCTGAACCGTGAAGAAGTTTAAATACCCTTGGTCATAGAGAGGACATCTCCAAGGGATTCGAATTCGGAATTAATTAAAAACTAATAATTATTGTAATGAAAAGTGGTTAGGTTCGCCATAAACACATATTTTACATAAGTCACAGAAGTGCGGCTGTTCTTCAATTTTAGGGTATCTCATGGGGAGCGTTTTTCCCGCTGTGTGGCTGTCGCTTTATCAGTTTGTTTTTAAATAAGTTTTATTGACTCAATACTCCACTTGTGGTCCTATAAATGATATTATTGTTTTCGCAGAGGGCGGAAAGATGGAAATTATGTGAGAAGTAATAACGGGATATCCCGTTGAATAACACTTCCCATTCCTTTGATTTGGCCAAAATGAAAGGTAAACGATTTTCCGTGTCTGCCTCGAAGTCTGACACAAAGCTAAAGGTGAGCTGGAAATTGGCAGTTTGAATCTGCCTGTAACTCACAATAAATGTAGGGTCTTGCCCAACCCAGAATAGATTACAAGTATATATTCTATTTATAATATTTTAAAAATATTTTAAATAGATTTGCTACAGCTGCCGTCTGTTGTCTGCTTAGGTAACCCCTTATATATGTGATCTTAGTTTGTTTTGGACTCGATAGATCATGGCTGATAAGACGCGGATGTGGGGAATCTAAAAATACGCCCAGTAAGCACCTTTATTTTCGCCTTCGCATTTTTAGGTAACCCCAGCGAAATACTAAGCGCAATCCTAACCTCTTATTTCTTTCGAATACCCTGCACACCTTCCACTGAAGAAGGTAGAGTATTTTGAAGTGCACGCGCGGCAGTTGAGGTCTCAAGTACTTGGAAATAAAAAAGGAACACTAAATATGCTGTGAATATGTGACACCTTATGCACAAATATATATATATGTATGTGTGTGTATGTATATGTACATGTATGTGTGTATGATTTATATTTAATATATATTATATAGGCGAACATGCCCAGCGACCATTAAACAATTAGAAATGTGTACACGTATGTGGAACGATTAGATGGCGTTGATAATGGGACGGATTTCTTATAGAGAACCCACTGCGCATGCATTGTAGAAGCTTTCCCGAGTGGTTGGTAGACGTAGCCCGATCTGATCCGATCCGATACGATACGATCCGAGCCGGAATCGGGCGTAAATTGTTAACAATTTTTTGCTAAGACAAGTGCGCAGCAGCAGCAGCCGAGGCAGTGGCAGCAGCCGAGGCAGCGGTAGCGGCAGCGGCAGCGGTGGCAGTAACAACAATAAGAATAATAACAAAAACAAGTCAAGTTATTATATTTAATAAACTTTATGTGTTCTCTGTGGTTCCCATTTAGACGTCGGTCGATCGGCATAGTCAGAACAGCGTTAAGTTAACGTTGACGTTGACTGCGGCAGCGACTGCGACTGCGACTGAGGTGCGCTAACGACTACGCCGGCAACTGCGGGCTCGACGGCGGCGGCGGCGGCGGCGGCGACGTTGTTGTCGTCGTCGTCGTGTTGTTGTCCGACTCGCCGCCCCGACGATGACTTCTATATCTACAACAAATAATATTAAGACAGTTAGTACGTGCTGAGAACATTATTTGAGGTTTAGTCAGTGTTTTGCACTGAACGGTTATAATACACAGCGCCGACAGACAGCCAGAGCCTCCCGGTGGCCCATCCGCAAAGTACGTCGTAGCGTGAATGCCGGTCGAGATCGCGGGACTTGTAATTGCAATTCGATTAGCCAATCCAAGTCTGAGTCCAAGCGGAATTCCTCAACTGCCAGCTGCAAGTTTAAAGCTGAAAGCTAAGCCCTTAAGTGGAAAGTATATCAAAGCAGGACTGTGATAAGCCCTAAGATAAACTTGGAGACGGAGTGAGAGAGAGGGAGAGACAGAGAGAGATAGAGAGAGGAGATACACAGTGAGAAGGAGAGTGAAAGAGAGACAGAGACAGAGGAAGTAAAAAGATTTTGACCATCATCCATGTGCGTCCTTCAATGACTCCTGCTTAGCTCCTGCAGATCCCCCCTTATCCAAGACAATTGTAGTACATATATACATATATGCACGTATGTATGTATGCATGTATATGTGTATATATAATACAAATCATATACTTGATGAATATAGTAAAATTTTGAAAACATTCGCCGCCGGTTTTCGAGTGTCGTCGTTTCTATTTTCGACTTTAATTTGTGTGTAAATATTGAACTTACGTGCGTAAAAGTGTGTGTGTGTGTGTGTGTCTATCGCATATGTATTGAAAATAAAACAATAACAAACACAAATAGAAATATGCAATTTGCAATTTGCGAGAAAATAATATTACACCAAGTGTGAAGGATACTTAAATATTTGCCCTCCCATAAGGAACTACTTAGTGCGCACGTTTTCGGTATTTTGAAAGAGGAAGTCAATTAGACTCAAATCCCTGTACCATGTACGCCTCAATGCTACCCAGTTTGTTGAACATGAAGACCGAGAACCTGACCAGTTCGGGCTACGATGATCCCTTCCTGCTCGAGGAGAATCTCCTCCAAATGATGGGTAAGTTTCAAGTCGTGATGTGGCCGCTGCTTCCTTTTCTATCCACTTGCATGTATGTATCTCTTTCTGGGTGTGTGTGTGTGTGGTGTGTGTGTGTGTGGTGTGTGTGTAAAGAGAGTAACATTTATCATATCCACAAATAACTGATCCATTCTACAATGTCATCAAGTTTCCGATATTCAATATCTTATCGGGTTTATATCTCCGACTATAGCGGCGACTTTATTTTTACGCTAATGGCCCAATAGAGTTCAGGCTTACCTTGTGCTGCTTATCATACACTGAGCGAAAAACTTCTCGATATTAAAACTACGACAATATTAGGTGTGGAATACAAGGATCTTAGATTTATGAAATGCAAAGCTTTCCTTTTCCCATATATCAAAGGTTACAGGATTTTTTCAATTGAACTTCTATTTTTTCAGTTCAGTCCGATGAAAATCTTTGTTCTTGAAGAAAATTTAGGAACTCCGAAAAATTCGACTGTCTTCATTTGTCCCCCATATATGAGATCTATTTTCTAGAAGCACTCTCAAATTATGCTTTATCATTTGAAGCTTTAAAGGAAAGAATTATCCTTTTTAAAAAAGCCTAAGATTTTAAAATTAAATAAGCTCAAGAAAATTAAAAAAAAAAAAGAGAGCAAATTATAACGGTTCCTTCTAGCGTTTAATTTACGATTACAATTTTGTTTTTTGAATTGTTGTTCCTCGATAAGATACAATCACAAATAGCATGTTTTGAAAGAAGAAGAAGAACAATATGAAATTATTTATGAATCACTGCACGCAAAAAAAAACAACAATAAAACAAAAAACAAAAAACAAAACAATTAATGTTACTCCCAATGAACACAGTATTCAAAACAAGAGTTCATGCTGACAAGTATATAGATTAAGGCTGGAACAGAAATCCGATAGTGAGGATCTAGTGGCGCTCTGGTGTTACTCCTTAATGGTCTGAATGCCCCTACGACATGAGCTCCGTACTATTTTTATCAGATTTCGTTCTTTCAGACCCCATACCATGAATATGTGTGAGTGTGCGGGTGTGTGGGTGTGTGGGTGTGTGGGTGTATGGGAGGTTTATTGCATTGCTTATCAAAGATTAGGACCCTGCATTTACATACAAGCTCTGCCATAGGAATTGTGATTAGATTTGATACCATTTGAAGCAATCATAAAAAGCAGAAGGAACCCAAAGCGAATCGCTTTCTGCGCTGTTTGAGTATTTTGTATTTTTTATTTTAATTTTGGGCCACTTATGCGATTATATGATTATGGCTTGGCCTTAGGTGTATTATTAGCTTTTGCCTTATGCGATTTGATAATTGAGTTCGAAATTGTTTACGTGTTGTTTCCCGAAACCAGAAACCCGAAACCCAAAGACCCAATCCAAACTGTCGCCAAGTAGGAGAAGGTTCCAAAAAGAGACTTCAAGTTTAAGATGAAATAATTGAAAAACATTTCAATTCCTTGATTATTGAATTATGCGTGTTTAATAAATGTAAAATACATTTAAGTCCTTTTCTAATTTTGTCAAATAAACTATTTAATAACTATTAAACAAATTAGTTAATAACCGCGCTTAAACATACATAAATACGTCAAATCATTGGCGGCCCTACGAGCTAGTATACCCCCCGCACCATTACTCCAAGAGGATAGGGGAGGAATAACCCGTAGCACCCCGACTCATACCCGTTTTGAATCTCATCGACTGCCACCTAACGACAGCCCAGACGGACCTAAACAACACGTGTTATTCGAGCGACTGACCACTGGTAGTTAGTGTCTTGTAATTATTCCAACTAACTATATAGATAATCGCCGCTCGATCCACCCGAGAACACCGATCCAACCGGAAATACTAGACCTGTCAGACACACACACACACACACACACACAAAATGGCGCATTTGAGTTTCCAATAAGAGTTAGAGGCGAAGTCACCTACTTGACGATAAGAACCCTTCCAGATCCCTCCCCCTGAGAGGTTTAATCATCGCCACTGATAATTCAGAAAACACAAATGTTTTGTTGACTTGGGGATTTAGAAGTGACGATAAGCTCTTGCCCATGGATCAATCATGCACTTCAACTCACCCAATTTTTAGGTTAGGTATTACGAAACACTTGGGCAGTAGAATCGTAATAGAGGTCGGGGTGAAATTTAAGTCTCGATAAGTCCGAGTATCTATCAGAAATCTGACTTCTTATAAAATGAAATATAATTTTAAATTTTTATTTCATTATATATTTATTTTTATTTACATATATTATGCTTTTCATATTCATAATTATTAATAATTTTTTTACTTTAAATTAAGAGTCCCTAATTTCATATAATTAGCCATTACTTATCAAGGGTTTATTTTTACATATTAAAAATAAGCAAAATTTACTCATAGTTTGTTTATTTAAATTGATGGCAGTTGAATGTTAATATAATTAATCATCAGACACAGAAATTAAATAAATTGATAGGCATGAAAATTCATTGAAAATTAGATCTCGATATTTGAGAAACTACTTAGGGTAAGTTCTGCCAGGAATTAGCACTTCTATAAATACTTTGGTTTGGCTTGCATATCAATCGTCGCTGGAGGGGGGAGAATTGTAAACGTGTTAATCGAAATCAAATATGGAGATACATCAGAAATAGTCTTGGATGCGGATAAATGAGATTACTAACTATTAGACACACACACACACACCAATATACACATACACATATGTACACGTGCGTGTGTGTGTGTGTGTGTATGGCTGGAGAAGTCAAGTTCTAAATGTCGCTGTCATTGGGAACGCAGTTCAAGGCAAAGATTAATTTAATTGCAGTACGGCTGTTGGCTATTTGGAGATACAAATGTATCTAAAACACGTTAGCGCCCAATTAAAAGGCATCAGACTAAGACTATAACAAACATAGTTAATGGAAATTACACTTGACGAGATCTTTAGCTTGTTTTACTTAGTGGCGCCTTCTCAGTCGGGTCGCTTGATAGCCATAGGCAGACTAAGATACACAGCCACACAGATACAGAGATACAGAGATACACAGATACAGAGATACAGAGATACAGAGATAGAGCGATACAAGTGCAGCCAGCAGAAATCAGCTTACATATCAATTTTTGATATTTTTTTATATATATTTTTTTTTTTAATTTTGCGCTGGTTATACAAGTCAGCGAATGGTAGATGATTGGTCCTGTACAGTGTATAAGTCGCTCTGACTTTTTGTTAATAACAATTTAATTGAGACGTTTTTAGTATTTTAATTATAGACAATATGCGCGCAATTTTTAGTCATAAAACTAATGATAATCACAATAAAATGTTGAAACTTAATAATTGGTTCAAGTCCCCCTCAAAACAGGTTGCAACTTCCATATTAGTTGCCCATTAGGAAAATCGCTAAGCTCACAAATGTGCATCATCATTGCGAGTCGTTCCCTTTAGTGGGGTGGGGATTCGGTAAATCCCTGCTCCCTTGACAAGAGCAACCTGAGGTTGGATTAACCATTTCACATATCGATGATGTGATTTTCTATTTATAATTAACTATTCATCGCTTTCATTCATATCTTTGACGGGCCGGCCGATATTTACACTCAATTTCTAATGGATTCCGCAAATACTAATTCCACGGGCTACGCCGAGTGCATATTGTCTAAAATATTGCTTAAACAAATGACCTTGCACAAAATACTATTGACAAAGTAATGCCTGGTGTTTGGGTACCAATCGAAATCCAGGAATTTACGCCCAGCGGTCTGGGTAAACATATATGCACATTGCCATGGGTCAGACAAGTGGATGAGCTCAGAGATTCCTTGGAATTTGTGGGAAAATATTTTAAATACTTGGAGGGTTATTAACTACTATAATTTATTTATGCTTATTATAGCTTATATGCAATAATTAGGTAGATGCTTAGGCAACACATTCTGACAGGATAGGTTCAGGGTCTCCCCTCTTAAGTAACACGTTTAATCTACATTAGGGATTTGCTCAATCGGTCACTCAGTCTAGGGCGTGATGACACCTATAATATAGAAGATCTATAAATACCTGCTTGATTATAAATTTTAAATACTAATTAATTAATTAATTAAAAAGTTTGAAAATAATACTTGCATCTAATTGGTTTCAATTCTTATGTTCGCACAGATAATAATAGGAAACCTTTTTATTAAAAGTTGTTTAGTTTCTTTGAGATATATAACCATTAGAAATGTTTCTTGTTACGCACATCATCATCTTTAGTTTAATTAACAATTTTAAAAAACCTCCTTATAGATTTCCTATTTTTTTACAACATTCTTTAAAACGACATGCTATTGGCATACATCTGAGAATTCTGAAAAAAGTTGCGTAAGCCTCGAGTCTTGTCACATTTCCCCAATTAGCTGTTTGACCTGTGATAATACTATGTAATGGCTTAGTTATAAAGTTGTTACAAAATTAGCACTAAATGAGCCAGTAAAATACTTATAAATACGTACTTAACAATTGAAAATTGGCTTCTCCTTTTTGTTTTCAAGTTAAAAGGCTAATTAAACGCAGCCCAATGGCTGGGAGATAATCAAACTCGTTGCTTAACACATATTTATATTATTACTTCAAGCAGCATTTACCTTGAATTTCACCATTTGAATTACGGAATTACGGAAGAGTGTTGCCACATCGAACCGCATAGCGCTGCAGGCGCTGATAAATTGCAAGCCTTAAGGCAACAACATTTTGGCGATTATGTAACCCCGAGAGTATTAACTTCTTATCGCACAGAGTGCAGTGCAATGACAAGCCTTCAAAAGCTAAGTTCTACGCAAAAAAGTTGCCAGATCATCAGGATAGCCTGTTGGCATATGAATGGCGACTGCACTTGTTGCTTAGTCCAGCTTTTGCTGTGCACACAGAGATGCCGGATCGATTGATGTCTTCCAACGGCTTTGCAAGTGATACGAAATACGAAATACGAAATACGATGACGATGCTCGATTGCTCTTTGGCTGAGTGCATTGATTGTCTAGGCTTACCTTGTCGTTATTCTTGTTGCTCTATTTCGCAGTCATAATGCATTTGATCTTTGACTTTGATTCAAAATGAATTAAATGAAGTACAGTACATATGCATATATGTATAAAATATGTAAATAAACATTTTAATATCACAAGTTTTATTGAGTCACAATAATTTTGTAATCGTGGACGAAACAATGAAACTGTCTATTCGCGCTCTCGATATACAAATAGCAGTCCCCCTTTCCTATACTCCGTTCTGTATTTAATAAAAACTTGCGATATTTATGGCATAATCTTTTCAGGCTTCTCGATTATAAATTGAGTATTTTGCGCCTCTTTTCTCGGTTATCAGTGGTGCCATTAGACACGTTATTGAAATGTAGGCGCTGCGATAAGAACTGATGATACAAAGCTATCTGGCGGGGCTCTAGAAGGGGTAAGAGTGGTGAATAGAAGGTTACAACTGGGTGGATTGTGGCAGCTATACAATTAACTAGCTAATGCTAGACGTTTCTATTGTTTATTATTATTTTTTATATAATGGTTGAATTAAAACAAAAACAAAATTATATGTACAAAAAAAAAAACACATAGGAAATAGCAAAACAGAAACGAAAGTTTCGTAATATTTGAAATACTAGTACTTAAATATTGAGAGGGCTTTTTATATTACACACATCAGTGGATGTTGTAAATACTCACATGAGTAATATATACTTAAAGATATATTGTGTTCGATCCCATTGTTTTGTTTAGCTTTAAGGTACACACCCCCAAAACACACGCAGAGTTCCCAACAAACAGCTCCGAGTCTCCTAGGTACAGTTAATGACTTTATGAAAGTAATAAATTTAAATTATTTATTTATTTTATTCTTCATTAGTAATAAATGAAATATTTAATTAAAGCTTTGAATTAATCGCAAATTAAATAGCTTCTATATGTGTCTATGATTGTATGATTATTTCCTATTAGGAGTAGTTTAATACTTGATTTTCTATTGCCATCTTTATGGCTTCTCAAATTAAGTACTTGTGTGCCTAGCAGTGGCTCTATAAAGATGTTATTATAGATCATGGCTGTAAATTATAATTGCAGCTTTATATGCTTACATGAGAAGGCAGTCGATGCAAATCCTATAATACTTCATGAACTAACGAGTAAGCTAAGAAACGATTTGAAGTAAAACTCGTTTCTAATTTAACGATTTGCAAGTCATTAAACAGCGGTACTTTTAAAGATAATATAGGAATATTATCCAATTAAACTCTATACATCTACACCTTATATTTTTATAGTCAAACAATTTTGATTTGCATTTCTAATTTGCAAGATAATTTCTTTCTGAATTAAGAAATGTTTTATTACAAATATAGAAGTTAATAAAAGATCAATCAATGTAGATTCTATGAACGTATCCCATCTTGATAAGACTAATGACTGTTCCATGAAAAAATATAATTAAATGTTATTATTTTGGGAAAGTGTGGAAATCTTTTAAAAAGAAATGCAGTTTAATTTACATTTTTTTTTTCTTTATTGTGTAGATATTTAATATTAAAGATTAATATTATATAAAGTGCTATATCATCCGAACTCTCATCATATGCAACTCAAATGGTAATGGTAAACATTATCGTGATGTACAGCCTAATGTTTGGACATGACTAATTATGGGCATTGACATTGGCTTCACGCTCAAATACACACACTAATATATAATTAAAAAAAATCATTCATTAAAATTCTGATAAACATGAATGATTGTGGGCAAGAAATTATGAATTGTGAATGCGGAATACAAAATATTGGTTATAAGTTGGTTATACAACTAAAATGGACTTTCAGTAATAAGGACTCAGGTTTATTGCCTACTAAACTATTTATGTTTACAGTTGTTTCACGTAATATACAGAAATACCTTAGATTAGAATATTTCGCGGTAAGACTTTACAGTGTTGTGCTTAAAATTATATTTAGAGAAACAATAATAACAACAGAAAATCCAAAAATAAATTCAAATTTGCGTAGTTCGTACAAAGTTTGCTTTTAGACAGACTAGAAATCATTTCTCATAAGAACCAAAACAAATCTATGTACGTGTGTGAGTGGGTGAGTGTGTGTGTGTGTGCGTCTCACATGTTTATCAACCAATGTGCCAACAAATACTCTACATATCCGAGGTATACCCGGTATTATTCCCTATATGTTATACAAAACTAAATATTATTTTGCTTTTTAATTGACTTGGAAATCACCCACAATTATATAATTATATAATATTAAAATAAAGTTTCTTAAGCTGAGAACAATTTGGCATCTTTCCATATGCCCGTCTTTGTTCAAAGGTAATAAAGCTGTAAACTAGTCAGCACGTGCTTAAAATGTTCTTTAGCTTATTGTATAATTAAATATTCAAAATTTTCAATTTTTGTAAGCACTCACTTGGGTGCATTTCAGGGGCTCGACTTGTTCACAGAATATAAAATCTAGGAGATTTATTGTATAAACAATTGTATAACAATTAAAACATGTTCCTGAACAATAATAATTCAAGCGTTGAATATATAGATATATATTTCAAAACAATCGTTTCGCCTAGCAGGGTTTGGTTTCTGTAATTTGACAATGAATTATTTCAAAAATTTGCAAACAAATAAGTATACCAAAAATTTCAAATCCAATCGATGAATAGTGTACAATCTTGATCTCCGATTGCGAATCGGCAGCAGTAAAATAAATGAAAACTCTTTGCGCGCTCTCTTTCGGTTTTCGTTAAGCTAACGGTGACGCGACAAATCAAAAAAAACGAACTCTAACGATGACATAGCAAAAATTATTGCGTCTCTCATGATACTAGCTACGCGAAAGAACAACAACGAGTCCGCAGCAGAGCCGTTCACTCGCTCACAGACACTGTAAACAAGAGAGTTATTATATGCAATGCCGTAAAACTTATGGCAAGCTAGACCTTAGTTATAGCTTAATAATATCCCCACAGGTGCTTTTGATGAATGTGTAAATGTTAGTGAAATGTTAAGAAGTCAAGTTGAGACAGATTATTCATATGAACTTTGCTAGTGTTAATTAAGTATGTTAAATATGATCAAGTTAATATCGACTAAATGAGACAAAAATGTCTTTCAAGCGATAACTATTATTTTTTGTTTCTTAATAATAATTATTTACACAATGTATTGAGTAAATTATCATAGTTTGAAAAAATTCAAGATTAATTGCGTTAACTCGTTGTTATTTGTCTGATTAAAGAATATACTTATTATTTTCGATTTGATAACACAAAATTTATTTACTCGTTCAGTTGGTTGACTTGATATATGTACCTTTTCGAAAGAATATCTTATCACTGCTATCTATTTTTAGACAGTTTACATTTCTCTAACAATTCTTAAATGTGTTGCATTCTTTTTTAACTATTTTCTGGTTCTTTTTCTTTCCCTGTATGTACTATCTTTACTCAAACACAAACGCAAACACATACACTGCTCTGCTCAATTTAAAGCCGGCTTTTATTTTATTTATTTATTTGTTTACGAGTTTGCCTTCTCATTTACTTTGCTGGTGTGCCCTCACAGTGAGCTTATATATGGATGTATGCGTGTGGTGGAGTGTATGAGTGTGTTGTTTCTTTTCTCTATGTGCATTAATGTGCGATTCAAGTCTGGTTTCTGGCTCTCTGAGAGCGAGACACAGCAACAAAAATATGTACATATGCAAACACACAGAAACTCAGAAACACAGAATTGATTTAAGCGTCGATTAACGCACACAGTTACACACATGAACGGAGACGTAGATGCGAAAGCAGAGACAAAACATACGATATGGATATGGGACAGCGGAGCTGGCTGCGCGACAACATCAGCAGTAGCAGAGGCTTGGCGTGTGCGCACGGCTGGCGGCCCAGTCAGTGAAAAATATTATTCGTCGTCGGTTCGTGTTTTTATTAATCAGTTGCACTAAAATGGTGCGCAAGTCCGGTAGAGCTAAAATTCCAGCTAGACGAAACGTTGGCAACATTCTGTTGCGTGGCAGCAAGGCCGGTGACGGTAGCAGTGACAGTCGCGATAGTGTTGTTGTTGGTGGTGTCGCTGGCGCTAGCAGTGGGCGTGTCAACGATGGGGAGGCAACGGTCAAGCGATGGCAACGTCGTCGGGACAGCAGAGACAGCAGAGCTAGCAATTCAGCCTCAAGTGCTGGTGTGTGGTTTTGTTATTGCTTTTTGCTTTTTGTTTTTTTTTTTATTTAGCTATTACGCGATTTGTTGTTATACTGCCAATTTATTATTATTTACCTAAGACTATGTGTATACACTCGCTACCCATAGTCATTTATACATATTTACTGGGCAATTGTTATTGCATGAAAGTATTGCGTAGTTCGATCAAAGCTACCCAAACTTTACAAATATGAATTTGCATTCATGTGCATTGTAACTCGTTTCAAGTTAAAAAAGTGAACTGCTTGCAATTTGTGAATACTGCAAAGCAGTGCCATCTCATTGTCCACTGACTCTAAAACTGTTGGAAAGCAGAATTTTTCGATCTAATTGAATCAATCAACATGTTAATTATAAGAAACCCTTGATATTTATGCTTCTTACTTAAAAATCTTGTTGTTTTTATTTACAGAATCGGCAGAAAGCCATATTATGCATGCGGAAGCCTTGCCCCTAGGTCATCAGGCAGAATCGCCCATTGGGCATGCGCTTAGTCCTAATGGCATTGGCCTGGGGCTGAGCAATAGTAGCAACCAGAGCAGTGAGAATTTTAAGCTCTGCAACGGCAACAGCAATGCCAGCAACAATAACAACAACAACATTATGTATTCTCCTACCAACAACAACAACACGGGTAGTGGCAATCAACAGCAACAGCAACAACAACAACAACAACAACAGTCGCCCACCGTTTGTGCCATTTGCGGCGATCGGGCGACTGGAAAACATTATGGTGCTTCTAGCTGTGATGGCTGTAAAGGATTCTTTAGACGCAGCGTTCGAAAAAACCATCAGTATACTTGCAGGTAGGTCTACTCCCAATTCCACCCTATAAAGGAGGTGTCCATAATTAATGTGTATGTTGACAGATTCTCTAGGAATTGTGTCGTGGACAAGGACAAACGCAACCAATGTCGTTATTGCCGCCTGCGAAAATGCTTTAAGGCTGGGATGAAGAAGGAGGCGGTTCAGAATGAGCGCGATCGCATAAGTTGCCGTCGCACGTCCAATGATGATCCGGATCCGGGAAATGGGTTGTCCGTTGTGTCACTGGTAAAGGCAGAGAATGAGTCCAGACAGTCAAAAGCCGGTGCCGCCATGGAGCCCAATATAAATGAGGATCTCTCTACAAAACAGTTTGCCAGCATAAACGATGTCTGTGAGTCCATGAAGCAACAGTTGCTTACGCTCGTGGAGTGGGCCAAACAAATTCCAGCCTTCAATGAGCTACAGTTGGACGATCAAGTAGCCTTGCTACGTGCCCATGCTGGTGAGCATCTACTCTTGGGTCTGTCTCGGCGATCCATGCATCTGAGGGATGTTCTGCTGCTAAGCAATAACTGTGTCATCACCAGACACTGTCCAGGTAGCTAGTCAAAGAACCACATTTGTTTCATACAATAATAATGGAATCCTTTATCCGCAGACCCGCACGTGTCGCCCAATTTGGACATTTCACGGATTGGTGCGCGCATCATTGATGAACTTGTTGTTGTCATGAAGGATGTGGGCATTGATGATACCGAATTTGCCTGCATTAAGGCCCTAGTTTTCTTTGATCCCAGTAAGTTTAAAAGTATATAATGTAAAGTAAGATTTAACCCGGGACACTTTTGGGAATAGATCTGCTTCTTGTCCCTTGCCTCTTATTATTCCAACGAGTTGGAATCAAGACGTCAAACTTTCTACTAATTAGCTTAAAATCTTGATGTTCTTTCTTGTAGACGCCAAAGGACTGAATGAACCACATCGCATTAAGTCTTTGCGTCATCAGATACTCAACAATCTGGAGGATTACATATCGGACCGGCAATACGAGTCCCGCGGTCGGTTCGGGGAGATTCTGCTAATTTTACCCGTGTTGCAGTCAATCACATGGCAGATGATCGAACAAATTCAATTTGCGAAAATCTTTGGAGTGGCGCATATTGATTCCCTGCTGCAGGAGATGCTCCTGGGTGGTAAGTAATAGATGCACTTCTCGTATGACCTGTATTAAAGTGTTTCTTCTCTTCCGCGTTCATAGGCGAACTAGCAGATAATTCACTTCCACTCTCGCCACCAAATCAGCCCAATGATTACCAGAGTCCCACACATGCCGGCAATTTAGATAGCAGCCAGGTCAGCTCCACAATCGATACGCTGGGCACAACAAGTAGTGGCAGCCAAGGCTTGGACTTGGATGATCAACAAATACAAGCGTTCATCGAGGCCAATAATGCGGAGGACACATTCCGCGCATATGCATCCGTCAGTCATTCTGCAAACGTAAGCGCTTCAACTCCTGGATCAGTGCCAGCCAATGCAGTAACACCGCCTCTGAGCAGTGCGGTCTGTAGTCCAAAGTCGCAGGAGAACGCCTACATGGATGCAGCTGCTGTGGCAGCTGCCAGGCAATACAATGTCCAGCACAAGAGTCAAATTATGCACAGTCCACAGCGTGTGCATCCCTACCAAAGAGTGCCAACATCTCCAGTCGATCCCGGACTGGGCATACGCAATCCTGCGGATATAACCCTAAATGAATATAACCGCAGCGAAGGTAACAGTGCCGATGAGATGTTGCGTCGCACCCCGCTTAAAATACGTGCTCCGGAGCTACTGACATCGAGCTATGTGATGGGTATGTGTGTCTATGAGAAAACACGGATATTCATTTGTTAACAATTCATTTGTAATATTTTATTGTAGATTCATGTCGGATGACGCTCAAACAGGAACCCGAAACGGGATATTAACTGGTGCAATAAGCTTAGCTACCGCTCCTCTCTCGTTTTTCCCCCACCAGATACAGGCCCCCTCTTGCTAGCTGCTAAAACTTACTTAATTGTTATTGCCTTGAACTTTTTGATATATTTTTACTAGATTTAAGTAGGTATTTTGGAAATTGTTGCTTAATGTGTAAAATTCAATCACAATTCTATTTTTGTATTTTATTAGTTGGCAGTTAAGAAACACACAAATTAAAGAAAAACACAAAAGTGAAGTCAGACGATTTGCTCAAAAATCTATATTTAATAGAATTATAGTATAGAAAGTACTGTGAGTTTGTTGGATATATTATATAAAGCATGTATATGATCTATTAGGAATGTATATGCAATATTTTGTTTTAAAATAGGGTGTTGTTTAGTAGTATATATTATATATATTATATACATATGATTATGTTTATTCCTTGAATAATAATGAATTATTTTTATATGAATATATCTATGTATAAAATACAAAGTTATTTATAATGGCTGAGTGAATAAAACATGAAAAACTATAACAGGATTGTTAAAAAACAAATCGCAATCTTTTCATTTAAGTAAATGCAATTTAAATAAACTTACTGTGATGAGAAAAATGAGAGATATTTTGGTTTTTTTTTTAATTTACTAAATGCATTATGGGTTAAATTTATATTTTCAGAACAAGTTTCAAAACATTTAATTTTAGTTTGTACAACGATTTTAAATTTAACTTTGAAAACTATATTTCTGTTAATTGAGTTTAATTATTGTGAATCTTCGGTACCTTGAATTATGTCTTTTAAATTAATTTTACGATACATTTCGTTAAAGATGATAAGTACCAGCTGGCTTGCTATCGAATAGGGAACTCGATAATAATTTATCAATAAATAACGAACATCGATGCTTCTATCGATAAAAATAATATCGATACATCGATATTCCTCACAGCTGACGAACATCCCAACACTATTATTTAATGTCATTTCATTTTTCGTTGTGCGCAATAAAAGTGAGCTAGTGGCAGCACTCATACAGAAAAATTAATATATGCCAACGCAAAGGCAGCAGTTTGTAAAATTGGTAAAACTTATAGAACTTAAAATTGACAGCACACAGTATAGTGAATAATAAATAATTGGACAATTGGAAAATTCATGATGGGACATAAATTTTTAATTGTCGCTACATTGCTCCTGCTAAGTAGCTTTGGTGAGTAAAGTTTAACTACGTGAACTTCCCCTTCCAGCCGTCTCATAACAGTTTGCAAAAGCTGTGCTGTTCTTTGTTCAAATTGATTTTGCTTGTTCATCGCAATTTCGCTTTTTTTATATTTTATTCTATCGTATTGGCGTCTCGCTCATACAAACGTAACCCGTTCGATGCTGCTGTATTGTGGTTTATCTATGGGGCTGTTAACAAAACCTACAACAAATATAAGAATCGTATTTCACATTAATACGTATTCTACATGCGTTTGTATGCATGACAGTTTCACATTGATATTTACCTGACTGTTATTTTGTGGTACTTTGTGGTTTGTCAATTGTAGGGCAAAGCACACAAACATTAAATCTAACAAAATGGTGGCTTTGTACCGCTTCTTAAAAACAATGACAAAGCAAAGGCAAACTGCAGTGAGTTATCGTCAGATCAGGCTCAGCTTCATCAGTATGTTTAGTTTATGCACTTACACACATGCACACATGAAATCTTACAAGCAACATGGGTTATTCTTCATAGCTGCGCTTGTTTAATCAACGACGAAACCGTATCCCATTTCGCCTGTGCATTGTGACCAGAATTGCTTAGTTTGTTCTCTTTGTGCTTGCCTTAGATACCGGCATAATGCAATAAGAAAAATATATAACTTGCCTTTTACTTAAACATTGTGTCTGCTCCGAACGACTCATGTCTTACTTTGTACTAGATATAAGCTCTGAAGGCGACTATATTTGATTTCATTGACACATAATAATTTCTATTTATTTGATTGGTTAATTAGCGCCCTTGCAGTCATTTTTATCAAGTCCGTGTTAATACAGGTAAAAGTTATAATTTTGAAACTTTATCAACAAATGCCTTCGATTAGAAACGTTGTACTTATGGCAACAGCCAATGACATTACACATAAAAATGTTAAGACCCTTGGTAATATTTTAATTCAAGCTCCAATTAGTTATTCGTAAACAGAAACGCAAGCAATATTTATGTAATTCAGATTTTTATTTGATTGACAATCGATTCAAATAATGTGACGTTGTTTTTGCACTCGTCGAACAAAGACGCAACCCGAATTGGCACAAAAGTTGAATGTTTTTCTAAAGTTCCTTCTGTATTAGTTTTGAGGAAAATCAAATGCGAGACAGCGATAATTAAGCTGATAAGACATTACTCACACAACTGTATGAGTGTGAGAACTCCCACACACATGAACTACAAAGCCCTCATATGTGAGATTATAGTTTACGTTTCACTCGCCGCCGAATGCAGAGAATAAACCCGCAGATTTCTTTGGTTCAGCACAATTTCGAAATATGACAAAGTAAATATTTTGCCCGGGGATTTGTCAAATACAAAAACAAACAGCAAATTTGTATTTGGATTTGATTTTTATTGGGAATACGGGCTCAATAAATCTACCTTTTTTTGTCTTGGAAAAGAATTAAAGTTCTCTTTACTAAAACGAGAATCAATTTAAATACAATTTATATCCACGATAATAATAATTACTAGCACAGTGAATACTAGTGTTGATGTCTGATATTCCATTTCCCTTTAATATTGATGGAAAGGTAAGGTTACTTCCAAAAACTTCATATCCGCAACAACTTCTCGCGTGGCTGAGGCAAATAAATCTTTTTAGTTCGTTCATTTCTCAGAATTTTCTTGTAACACTTGAAAATTGCATTACATGTCTGACGGGCGCTTTTGTCTATCGGTATATCGTCTGCCCGGACTACTTGTCTGCTTGTGTGTACAAGCTGCATTTAAAGGTCATCCCTAGGCTCTGCTGTAGTGGCTTTGAGCTAGAACGCGCAAATGCATTCTATTGGTGGGTGAAGGGGCATGTCTAAGTGCAACTGCAACCAGCCATAAAGCAAGAGAGAACGGAGCGAAGGTACACTGTTCGCAGAGCGAACGAAGGAAGCTTTGAGTTAAATATGTAGTATGTAACTAAAACGCGTTGAGTCACTTCATTTGCTGACAGCATCACATTTTGCGACGCTTCGTTAAGTAAGTTTAGCTTTTCACGGGCCTTCCCCTGGGCTTCTGAGATATCTGTGATATTCACAGCTTAAATTAAATACTATGCATAGGCTTCTGGATGTGTTGTTGTTGTTGTTGGTGATGAAACAATTAATTCGTATTGTTTGGAATATAGCAACTTTATCTGAGAGTTGCCATAAGTTGTTTTGATTCATTTATTTTAAAGCGATAAAACTAGTCAAGCTGCAGCCTGGTGCCAGTTGAATACAAATAATAAAATAAGTAAAAGCAATAATAAGCACCCAGACAACAAATGAACTTTAATTTTTTAGAGACTGGGGCGTTTTCAGTCCTGTTAATCGCACCAAGGGAATAACTGGCGGATATTAGTCACGAGCTACTTTATCGTTATAAACTTTTTTCTGAGTTGCTCGCATAATTTATATTCTGTGAAGGGAACCCTCGTGCTGGTTAAATGATATGCTTTGAACCATTCCCTGTGTGAGCGATGGCTTTTTAGTGTCTTTTGCTGTCCCCATCTATTTGCTGTCCCTCGTCTATTGGCCCTTCGCGTGGATACTGCTTATCAGCTGCCGAATGTGCAAATATTTATATTATTCATAATTATGACTCAAAAACACTCGCATATGCAGGCAGCTCAAAACACATTGAAGCTCGATGGAAATTTTCGAAGTATCGAAATATCGAAACAATAAAATGTCATGGATTTTTGTTGTAAACAGATACCGCTTTAAATAAAATTGTATTGTTTGCTGCAAAATTAATGACTAATGCAAAAATGGGCTACCCAAGATCACGTGTTCGTAAACGTGACTTAATAATTAAATTTTGATTGCTTATATATATGTATGCATATATATACAGTATATAGATAGAAATCAATCTTTTGTTTAAGATTTGCTTTTTAAATATCTTTTACTAGTCTCTTGAGAGCTAGAAGTATGTTTATACCTTATTCGTAGTTTACTGTGTTAGGATGAGGCTGGATGACATATAAAACTAAGAACAACTGCTTATCTTAAGCTTTAGAGAATAATTGTTTGCCTTTTTCTTACAAAACAATAAAAAAGATTCCCAAATATTAACACAAAGATAATCATTGTTTGTTGTTACAGCTCATTCACAGGCGCTCACTGCTAGCCTTAAAAATGCAGAGTTCCCTGAAACGGTGAAGCCAGTGACAACAAGCACTAGCAGCACGACCAGCACCACAACTTCGACATCGACGTCAACGGTCGCGCCAACAGCCGCGCCAACAACTACGACAACGACTACAACAACAACTACAACTGTAGCACCGACGACAACCACTGTGGCTCCGACAACAACAACTGTGGCTCCCACAACATCGACAGTGGGTCCGACAACATCGACACCAGCTCCAGTCCCCAGCACAACCCCTAAGCCACCGAGTCCACCACAAGATGGGACATGGAACTGCTCTTGCATCCTGCTCAAGATGGCAACCCAACTTAACTTCACCTACGAGACAAAAGGTGGGTTGTAGAAGCCTAAACGATAACGATAACTCAAACACTTGAATATATAATGTTATTTATCCCCTTATATTTTAGAGGGCTGGAAGAGCCACGGACTGTTTAATGTACCAAGTAATGCGTCTTTGGATCATTGCTTGTGCGATAGCACTGTTACCCAGTCCATGCAAATAAACTGGGGCCCCAGCAACTCACAAAGCTCTTTGGTGGTGCAGTTTGAGGATCAAAACAAAACTGTTTCGCTTACATCATTAAGGGTTATATTGGTTGTGCCCACCTCGAGCTTCCCGGATGCTAAGGGTGAGTTCTTGCTAAAGCCTCAATGAAATGGTTATATATTGATATAATGATGCATTGCAGAGAATCAAACCGTTCAACTTCTACATTTAAGTCGCAATACCGACTTCAAGGCACCCGAAAAGATGTCCTACCACTGCACTCGTGACCAAGTAATGAACATGACCGACACAATTAATACAAATGTGACCACAGGCATTGTCACCGTTAGTCATGTCCAAGTTGAGGCATTCCGTAGTTCTAATAGTACTGGATTCTCTACGGTGCACGACTGTGATAGCTCAGAGACCTCCGACGTGGTTCCCATCGCCGTTGGAATTGCTTTGATTGCCTTGATTTTGGTCGTATTCGTTTCGTACGTCTGTGCACGTCGTCGCTCCAACTTGAGTGGCTACATGAGCTTCTAAAAGAGCGCAAAAAGCAATTGCCGCAATTAACAGCGAGTAATATATGTTTACATATGATAGGGCAGTGGGTAGTTAGTGCGTTGTAATCAGAGAGAGTTGTAAGATTGATTTTGTAATTGGCAGGCATTGTGGAAACCAAAACAACCAAAAAAAAAAAAAAGCAAAAAAAAAACAACAAGAAACAAACAAACCTTTAAACTAGACACTTGTGATCATATTATTTGTAAAGATTCGTAAATTTCTGATATTTTTTGGATCTATTATTATTTCATTTTGTATTTGTCTAAATTGAAAACGCGCTTAGAAGCAAAACCAAAAACAGATGACATAAACAGGAAGATTCCAATAAATTATACGCAATAATAACAATAACAATCTATCTAAGTATTTGGATGTGGCCGACCACCGACCTGGACGTGTGAATGTACACTCTTATACTTCACAACTTAGCTTATCCATTACACAGAGTCTTTTATAAAACACGACCAGCAATTCTACTCATGTATGCATAAATATTTAAACAATAGAACGTACATTATACACATAATAACCCAATTAATTAATCGCAATCGTAAGTTTTATGAGCGTGTCATAGGTGAAATCAATTTTCATGGCAGTTGCAGTTAACGGTGATGATGATGATTACATAAATGACAAATGCAAGATGTAGTGGGTTTTACAAAAATGCATATGAAGAATTTTAAATTGTAAACAATTAATTATTAAAGAGAAACAAATTATGTATTATTTGCCTTCGAAACGTAATAAATATAAATAAACCAAACCTCCTACATTCAATTTTAATATACTTAGATACAAGTTACTTAAAAGTTCAGTTATATTATTTAATAAATAATTTAATTTTATATTTTTTCATTATTTTCAAAGTTAAGAATCGATGTAACCATGCGAATCTCCGTTCATATAAGCGCTAGGTCTGAGAGACTGTAAGAGGAAACCCTTGAGGAAAATTTGAAATGAAGTTCCCCAAAAAGAACTTTGTAATTTTGGTGGATAACCAAAGAGCATTTATTCAACTAGAGTTGAGTTAAATGGTGGAGTGGTGAAAATAAAGTTGATAAGCGACAAGCCAAAGAACATTATTTTTATATTGAACTAAGCCGTGGAATGGTGAAAATCAAATTGAAAGCGACGAGCCAAAGCCGGCTTGCCTTTGCGAAGTCAAAATAAACATAAAGCAAATTTGTGTTTACAAATACGTAAGCAAATTTCAGTTTACATTTCAATACAATGATCTCCAATTTAAGTTGCTTAAACGGTAAGGTATTTAATAAACGTGCCAGGCTCAACTTCCTGACCATTTTTACGCTTCTAGTTGTTTACTGCACTTTGATAAAATTTAAAGAGATACATTTAATTAATATATTTGTTTATTAATTAAATAATATAGTTTTATTCTTTTTAACTTATTTGGACGGATACACCACTCATTTATGTTTGTTTATTTATAGTAAAGCTGATAAAAAGTATCTAAGCTGTACAGCCTTAAAAAAAGCTTAATGTAGAAAATAACGCGATTTTTATACTTAACTTTTTCTTCACAAAAAATGCTGCAATTTATAATTTTATAGTTTTTTATTTATATGGGAAGCAAGCTATCGGCATTAATTTCCCCGTCATCGTCTGAATCATTGCTCTGCTGAGCGCGATACATGCCTGTGCGAGGACGTTCCGCTGGTGGACCCAAAGGATCAACATATTGCTTAACTGAAAAAATAAATGTTATTTTCAAATATCGATAAGTTGCCACAAAGCTTTTTACCTGAGAAGGAATTTCCGCTTTGATGAAACTGACCACCATTGTAACCCGTTGTGTTAGACAAAATTGAAGTAGGGACTTCATTGTTTTCCTGCATACGCTCTTCATTCGATGGTCTCATTGCTGTGCGTATAAAATACAATATTAGAGACTTTGTAGAATATGATTTGATGTATACATACTTCTTAGACGACTGCTGCCCCTTCCAGAGGTGGCCGACGACAACCTCTGCTGCTGGTACCGCTGTTCGTTTAGACGTTCCTGTTGCTGCTTGCTCAGCCTAGCATAGTCCTGGCCATACCGGTCGTGCAAGTCACTCATACCAAGTGACTTGGTTACCTGCATGAGGGCGCGTACACAGGTCAAGTTATCCGGAAAGCGTGCGTAAATTTTCTCGAACATGCCCAGATATTGCTTTGGTGGCAAGTACGAGTTACGGAAACAGCTGGCAATGCGCAGCATAAGATTTGGGTCATTGGGGTCAGCCAGGACAGCACGCTCATAGTAATACAGCGCCTTTTCAGTGGCTTGAAGCTTAATGTAGTAGGAGCCTATGGAGCTGGCAATATTTATGTCGCTCATATTGATTCGATAGGCTTCATTGTAGTACTGATTTGCCTCCTGGTGATCCTGTATTTGCTCGTACATGCTACCCACCTTCTCGAATAGTCGCGAATCTATTTCCGATGCCGAAATACCAAGAACTTGCAAATAGCCTTGAAGAGCGCCTGGTGAAGCACTCGACTGAAAAGTGCTCGCTGTTGCATTGCTAAGACGTCGTTCCTGTAGCTTCGCCAGCTGATAATATACATGACTGTGCTGCACGGAATGCGGATCCATCAGCTGCGCCTTCAACAGCTCAAACTGTTCCTCAGCCAGCTCAAAGTCTTGCTCCTGCAACGCCAGTAGTCCAAGATTATAGTTGGCTTCAAAGTGCTTAGATTCAATCTGCAAAGCTCGCTGCAAGCGTTCTCTGGCGGAGCCCTCACGATGACTCTGCATGTCCACAATGCTAGCGTTTACTAGTGCCAATGCATTCGTCTGTAGTGCCCCAATCTCTTGCAGCTGGTTAAGACAGTGAGTGGCCATCTCAAGGTTGCCCAACTTTAAAGTTTAGTTTTTAAAAATAAAACAGAAGATTAACATTTAATAATATGATCCATGTATGATCCTAATGCAACCCACATTGATGTATATGAAGCTGAGATTGATCAATGCACTGGCCGTCATGGAGCTCTCACTCTTCCGGTCGTACATTTGAAGCGTTTCGATTGCCTGATTGACATCATTCTGCCGAAGGTAGACAAGTGCTTTGTTCAGCTCTAGTTCGTTGGCCAGCCATGATAGGTTGGATGTCCTTATCACTTCAATGCACCAGTTATATCCTACACATAAGAAAAGGATGTTACCAATTTTGAATTTATCGTAAATAAAGGGTTTGATATAGGATAGTGTCGAGAGGTGATAGTAGTTACTATGACTGATTAAAATTTAATTCCTGTTTTCCTGTTCCTGTTCCATAAGTTTAAATTTTGTGTAAATTCTTACCATCATTATAGTTGTCCTCGATTAGCGGGGAGATGAGATCTACGACCATTGTGATTGAACGTTTCTCCAAGTTTTGTTTTTGTTTTGTGTAAACTGCTAGCTCGTCAGTCTTGAGAGCCTGCATTACGTAACGGTTCCTGCCGCTGGCAGAGCTCTTGTCGAGTTTTTGAACTTGTTCGTAGCTACCTCCGTTATCAGCATCAATGATTGCAACCTCAGGTGCATGAGTTTCTCCACCCTGTGTTTGCTCTGAGCCCGACTGCACAGCTTGCTCGGCCTGCTGATGTAACCTTATGATATTGTTTTCAGTCTCCAAGTCGCGCTCCGTTTCTACGGGCTGCACGTCACAGAGACTACGAAATGTGCTTTTGATTTTCTCTACATCACCCAGAGCGTAATAGCAGAGCAGCAGATGGATGCCACTTCTAATATCTGCCCTCTCAGACATAATAAACTCAAAGCTCGAGGCGGCGTCCGCGTACTGTCCCATACGCACAAATAGCACTCCAATGTTCTCCGTGATCTTTAACCGCAGTTGCTTCAGTGTATTGGGCACTGAATCTAAGGCCATGCGATACATTTTAATGGCCTTCTTATGCATTCCCATCTTGAGATATATATTGCCCATGTTCAGTTTTAATTGATTGACATGGGGAAACATCTTGTTCTTGGTCATGATGTTGTACGTGTTTAGGGCTTCGATGTGCATATCATTATGTTCATACTGCTCGGCGAGATTGAAAAATACCTAAAATAAGACGCATTGGATACCGGGAAAATCAGTCTTGTTATAAAGCTGTGCGCTCAAGTAAGACAAGGAAACGTTCAGTTTATAGTCATGCCTTGCAGAGATTAAGTAACTCTTACCGCGTAGGTCAAGTCGAAGTTATGAAATACATTTTCCCCCTGCTTGTCCTGCTCATGATGCAATATGCGGTCCAACGAGGACGCATCCTTTGCCTTATTCAAAGCTTCGGCAAGTGAGGCTTTGATTTCGGAACTACTGGCTCCAGTTGCCCGACTCAAAAAAGTTCGTGCCGCAAGCACAATAGATGATTCCAACAATTTTACAATTTTGGTCTCCATGTTCTTATACTTTATCTGCGGACTATATTTATATTTATTTTATTAATATAACTATTAATTATTTATTTAACTCACTTGACTTCCTTCGTTGCGTCCACTGTGGCGTTGGCGGATGATAATGTTTGTTGCTTGACCTTCTCCAAGAAAAACTTGTCGAAACGCTGACCCGTCGATCCTGCACTACTCGCTGCATATCCCACCGCCCGGACCGCCGTCGATGGTCTCGCCAGAGTTGTTCTTTCGGCGCCAGTACGACTGCTGACCAAATTTCCACGCTGAAGTTTAATAAAATTTATTAATTTGTATTTAAGAAAATAGCCTTTTCTCAATTACCGAAAAGAGCTGTGAGGTGGGTGGTCTACCAGCGGCTGTTGGTGGTGGTGGAGGTGCCTCCGAGGAAACTACGTTGTCAGCAATCTTATTGTCCTCCAGTTCTGTAGCACTCATCGTGGATAACGATAATTAAACAGTTTCAAATAATATTTAATTTCTTCAACTGAACGACTCAACCAAAATCTTTGTTGTGGTTATCTGTTTCCATAGTTTTTTAAATACGATTTACCGTTGCTAGGAGGCGACGCTGTTGCTTGGGATATCAATCGATAGGTTTTGTCGATAACCGATAACTTAAGGAGCATTTATATCTGTGCTAAATTTAAAATATTTGTTGCAAATCAGGACATGAAACTAGCAATTAAGCAGATCAGTGCGGTAAAAGTAAATTAGTATTGATATCGACTCAATTATTTATACTTAAAAGAAAATTAAAATGATCTGCGATTTGCGTTTCTTTATACATTAAAGACTTCACAAGTGCAGAGACAATACTCATAGTGGTTACCAGTAATATTAAATTAAATAAAAATATTGATTGTTATGAAAAACATTTCAAAATATTTTGATTCTTAAACTGGCCGTACATCCAACTAAAAAAAAATAAACATTAAGAATATTTATTATTATATATATTATATATATATATTATTATATTATAGGAAGCGTTAAGAAAATGCGAACTTCTTTTGCAGGAAATCTTTCTCCACATATATGAATCCAAGTTGCAAGTGGGATATTGATTGTTCGGATTGTCAAAACTAGATGAAATAAGTTTACTTTCATTGCAGGGATCTGTTTGTTAGCGTATCGTCAAGCCCCGCGCGGTGGAGCAACAAGGATTCCCCGCTAAACGAGCAACTTGAAAAGTTGACTGTCTATGAATGCAACAAGCTGAAGCAAGCGTTGGCATCTATAGCGTTCAAAAGTGTGACAAGCATATCGAGTACGTCAACCCGGGCACCCAGATTTGCAGGCTATAGGTACTTGCAAAGTGTCCTACTTCTAACTTTTTATATTGAATGCGTTGTGGTTGTTGTAATGTGTGTTTATTTTCTTAATTCACGGCGCGCTCGATCGCATCCTTTCGATGAAGAGAGTCAAATAGAACATAACAAAAAGTTTCTGAAATTTCAAGTAAAGAGACTACCGAATTCCAAGACGTGCAAGTCGAAACTGCGTCCCATTTTTGTACACAACGAGGGTGCATTTCACCGCAAGTTTGAGGAGTACCAAAAAAGAGAAGAGGTCCGGGAGGCCCATTCAATAAAGAAGATTAAAAAATGGACTACGGCGAGCAAAAAGATTAAAAAAAAAAAAACAAAAATAAATAACGCAATTTTCGATTCACAGAATAAAAAACAACGAAGAAAAACTAAAAGGATCCATGATGACAAGTCTATACCAGTGTCAGAAACTTTTGTAATTTGATTAAATTTTGCACTTTCCTAATTTTTATCGGAAGAAATCAATTACCGAATAAAAAAAAAGTTTTAAGAAATTCTCGAATATTAATTCTAGTTAAATATTCAATTAATTACTGGATAATCTAAACAGTTAAATGAAAGTTTAAGCCTTATTACAGAATTTAGTATTTTTGGCATGAATACGATCAATTTGAGTATAAAGTAGAATAAATATAAATATACATATATATAATATAATATAAATAATAAAAAAATTTTAATAAAAGGAACATTTTCCAACCAAGCTGTTAAACTCTTACAAAAATTTGAATACGATTGTTGAGTCACTAATATTTTTTAGTGTCTCTTATTAAGAAGTATAATAATAATTTAAATTATTAACAGGTTGCCAATTACAGTCGTCTGCACCTTCAATCAATTTCGAGTTAAAAAAAAGCAGTCTGCTCAGCCCGCAGTCATGAAGAAGCTACCCAACTTGGCAGCTCCAGCTGTTGCAGCTGGCAGAGGAGAGGCAACTTGCAGTCGATACGATAAGGGCCGAGCTGGTGGTTTCGGCTGCAAGAGCTGACGTAGGATAATTGATTGTTTTAGTTTTAATAGTCAATGCATGAAAGCTGAGGTCTTAGAGCACTGGCTTGGATCTTTTATATTCTAATTACTTTGAAGGAGCAGCTAAGATGGACTTTAGCACTGCATAACTAAACAAAAAATACTCAAATTTGGAAAGTTTTAAAACGGTATGTTTTTTTGAACGTGTCCTTCAGATTGATTTCAGTTTATATTGGTCCTTCAAATATTAAACAAAGATGCAAAAGATGCAAAAATTAAGTATACGAATTGTTTGGTTATGCAGCACTACATCCCATACCGACTGCTCCCTCAAATTATTTAGAACATAAGAGATTGGTTAATTAATATAACAATTGCTCCTGCGCCAGCTCTTGCAGCCGAAGCCGCCAATTCGGGCGGTATTGTATCGAGTGCCTCTCCTCTGCCAGCAGCTTTCATATGGCTGCGTGCAACCAGTATAAGGAGCGGACAGGCACAGCACCATAACAACACATAAAGCAATTAATTCATTATATATTTAAAATTTATAATAAAGCCACCAAAAAGGCTTAGTGTCTCAACAGCAATAAAATTTATTCTTATAAGGGGAATCCATTAATTGGCTCGTAGCAACAAAAATAGAAGATTCATTCAAAATTCAGTATATTTTTTAATCACAATTATTATTGCCTTCTTATGATTTAATGCGACAAATGATTAAGGTATAATCCTTGGCAGATATCCTGCTTACAAAAAGTACAAATTCAGCTGCTGAGGCTTAGTACAAGTTCAGTATACACATAATAAGCCTGGCTATCGGCTATTTGAACAAAAAATATAAACTTTCTACTGATTTATAAAAATGTGCGTAGTAAAATTGTGGCTCTGCTTCTATCCTTTGACTTGTAGGCTTTCCTTGCTTTTATTTTAGTTTTAAGTTACAAATAGATACCTAATGATATTTTTGTAAGGCAAAAGTGTGTCACATTCTTGATTGTTTACAGCTCCTAGTTTAAATATACAAAATAGTTCATAGTTATACATTTTATTTATACATAAATAAATAAATTGATCCTCGTAGCTTTAGCCTGTAAAGCTGTTGAAATGTATTCAAGACTTGTCCTTAAGAATTTCGTATCAAAATTGTTGCCATTGAAGCTTAGGCTATCGACTACTTGTGTATTTGTAAAGTTTTAAAAAAGATTCGATCGTTATAAAGAAGCTTCTGCTATTTCTTAGTAACGCTTTGTCTTTATGTAAGGCTCACTCGTTGTATATATTTGTAGATTTATGTATTAATAGCGAGATCAATGACTTGGGTGTGCAAGTTTATAAAAATATACACATTTAACAATACACAAAGAATTTTTTTTAATTTAAACCTAATAATAAATAACCTTTTCAAATACTCGTAACAAACTTTAAGCTATTAACTATTCAAATTTTGCCATTTGAGTATCTTAAATTAAATTTAGTTAACTTTAAATGTTCTTTAAGGCCTTCTTGTGCGAGTTATATAACGATTACTGCTAAAACATTTCGACTCGTTGTATATACTTTTTGGTTTTTGGGTTGTGAAGAAGCTCGGGTAACGTCGCTTGGTCCAAGTTCTATTTACAGCCGCCGGACAGAGCATAACTATGTAAGTTTCTTGGCCCATTTCATGTCATCATCCCTTGGTTTCATGCCCGTAAATCGCTCTATTAGAAACTCGAGGAATGACCAAAATCTAAAAGGTGCTATAACTTTATATTCATTGATCAAATAGCCAATCCAACCAGCTACTTGCCTGAGCTTTTCAAGTGGCCAGTTGAGCCATCCGGTGGTGATGCAAAAGTACGTTTCGTGCGGCGCCACATGATGTATGCGATGATGCTTTCGTGGCAAGATTATGTGGCAGCTCTGCAGTAACAGCACCCACCTGGGGAGGCCCCAGTAGGTGTGCGACCATTTGTGAATCTAAAACCAAAATAAGTGAGTATCTTAGATATTTGTTTAATAGAAGAATAATAACTGTTCACAGCCTTAAGCCTATTAAGTCCGACACTCTCAGGAGTCTCTCACCTGATTAGTCATTGCGACAAATATGGAGCACAGGAACACATACGCAATCCAACCGAAGTTCTGTTGTATCTCTGAAGCGGTCTTAACATAAAAGAGGTGCGCCAAGTACCCAAGGATTGGTATGCCCACCATGAAGTTATCTCCGTTTGTTTCTATGAAATCGTGTCGCGTTATTGAAGTTGGGTCCAGGTGATGTTCGCGAAACGGACGCAAAAAGTTCTAAAACCAATATATTGATTACAAATTTAAATGAGATCGGAAATAATTGCAAAAATAAATATTTAAAGTACTTTTCCGATAACTGGTATATCCACGGAGCCCCATGTATCTGCTGCCCAGTGCACAACCCCGGATGCAAAGTCTGCTGTTATAATGCCACACAGCGCGGAGATAAAAGCCACACTGATTCGCTCCCAGCGCAAATGCTTCACAATCAGCGACAAGTTCAATATCATAAGGCCAATGCAGGTGTACACGCAAAGGATTTCCTGTGCACGTTTACCTGGGGAGAGAGTGAAGGACTGGGTAATTAATGTTAATTACCGTTAATCGAATTACTTAATTATTAATGGCTTATAAATATTAAGCTACGAGCATTAAAGGATATTAGTTAGTCCCTTAACAACAACCTTCTTCAATTCACATTAGACCCTAATTGATTCTTATTAATGTTATTGTGTCCAGTCGGTGGAGCGAGGCGAATGTAGTTGTTCGATTGAATATCAGAGATTAATAATAGACTGTGCTAATTTGGTATGGTCTCTCACCTGGACTGTAAAGGGAGGCGAGCTCCTGTGCACCTTTGTTCTGTGGTCCCCAACGAGGCGCAGTAGCTACTGGATCTATTGTTGTGGTTGTTGTTGTCGATATAGTTGTAGTTGTAGTCTTAGCTGATTCGTGTGATGCCCTCTGTCCTGATTTCTGCTCAGCTGCTGTTGGTGCTGAGTTTCCATTGGGATCATCCTCATACATTGAGTTTTCCAGTATCTCCTCATCGCTCTTCACACTCATTGTCTGCTTGATACGGGTAAATAAGCAGCGTATAATAAATTAAAGCACAATTACAACTTGAAGACCCTGAGGACTGTCCCTGACTGACAACGTTGCCATTCAATGTCAAGTTTTTTTCATGGCCGGGAAACTGTCAGCTGTTCCTCCTTTGCATAATTTAACAAGTGTATGTCATGGTGCCCAGCCACCAATCCCACGTTAAATATTAAGGAGTCCTTTAACTTATTCTAATTTGTTTTTTCTAATTTTCTAATTGCTTTAGTTCAAAAGAAAACTTAATAAAGAAGAGATTTACACATGAAAACACATTGGGCGCTTTTAGTTTTTGATTGACATAAAAAATATAGGCATAATAATTTTTAACTTCACCCTTCTGATCGCAATTGTAGTAATATTATTATACTCAACACACACACATGCATAAGAAGAGGAATTAGTATTATTTAATTAAAGAAATTTAATTAAAAAAAAAATTCATACTAAAAATATTATTAATTAAAGCAGGATTATTATTCATTGTATTTGTAAAGATAAAACATTTGTTAATTTATTAATTTAATAAACCAATTTTAATCATTTTTATAAACACAACGCGACTCTAACAAACACCCAGGTACCCAACACTTTAAGAGCCCCAACCATTGACCTCTGCACACGTTGATGTCATTACGTGGCCTGCATTTCCAGCCCCTCCAGGTCCTCGACCGACTATGTCACGCAATATTTTTGGGTCTCGGTCTTGCCTGGTCCGTGGGGACTGATGCGGAATATGAACTGAATGAGTAAGTTGTCAGTTGCTGGAGGCGCGGTTTTAAGGCGCCTTAATTAGGCAAATTGATATTTAAATTGCTGGAAAAATGTTGCCTTTGAGGTAGGTTCTTTTAACGGGTTATATGCATATTTGCCAGTCTATTTTTGTTTTCGTTATGTATATATTCATGTCATATATTCATGACAAATAAGAATCAACACGAAATGTCTGCGCTGTGTATAAACATAATACTGTTTATAAAGCTCTCATAATCTTTTATAATGAATTATTGAATAGAGCAGAAATTTATTAATTGAAACCCAAACGAGCTTTGGCTCTTCAAGCCATGTGTCTAGGCCTGATTCTAATTTTATGTGCACTACACTTAACACAAGTTAAAAAGAGACAACTATATTGTGCATGTCACACATATAAACTTTCTTTTTCGTTGTGCTACAGGTGTTTTCTGTACGCGTATGTGTGTGTTTGCAAAAACGTATGCATGTGTTTGTGTCCAAAGGCTTGCGATTGGTGTATTTCAAAAGAGCTGATCGGCTCACATGAGCCTGCTCGTTTTTCTGTATGTGTTTCTGAAAGTTTGTGGTAAGTCTTAATAAGTTACTACAAAAATCAGCGTAATTTATTCAAAATAATAATTGAATAACGACTTGTCTCTCATCGATGTGTGTCATCGTCATATTCCAATATACATACATACATGTATCAATTAAACGGGTAGACCAATTAAACCAATTAAGCGGAAGTGTTATACATGCCATCTAGCTATGAAAATTTACATCAACTCAAGAAAGTTACAAGCTGTCATCAAAAGCTATACATTTTCAGAAAATCGACTAACAACCATAATAACAGAGTTCTCCAGGGAGGAGTGCGCTTTGTTCTTATACACACCAACACCTAGAAAATACATACATATACACAAACTGCGTGTTACATGCGGATGTGTAAGTGAGTTGGGCTGTCTGTTAGAGGTCACCTAATGCCGCCTGTGGTTGAGCGCGAGTTTTACTTAAGATACGAGATATTTATTTATTCAAGGTCTGTATTTTCCAGGTTGAGCACTCGACATAATGCCCCACATTGACAAAATAATTTCGATTTGAAGGAAAATAAATAACAAGTAATTGCGCTACTATCAGAAAACTAAGATTAAATAACTTTCATTTTCGAAACTAGAAATTTGTCGACAGTAAACACATTAATTACAACGGGAAACATAACATCGACTGATTGACAAATCGACCAGGTTCTCACATCCATAACAATCTGACAGTCTTGTGTGGTTTGTGTGGCCATCCCTGCCCTTATTGCCCATCGCACTCTGAGGAGAGTCCGACACCTTTCCTATCGCCTTCGTGAAAAAACAAAACCCATAATATGACGACTCGTAGCGGCCCACAAATAAGCAAATATTTCCGTTTGACGTGCCGAAATAAGAAAGAAATGAAGGAAAAGGGCGCTGGGTCAAATTCCAAAAAAAAAAGGACCAAGTAAGAGTTCCCCGAAAGGTGAGCCAAATATGGAAATAGAAATGAAAGCGTCAAAAACAAAATGCTAGTAATAGCGACAATGACGACAAATGTCCAGGCCTTATAGAATATCCTGTTGTTATTTGACGCTTGCCGCCCTTTGTGCATATAGAAACAAAACACAAAAGAAGCTCTGCCATTTTAGGAAAATATGTGGTATTACTAATAATATCGTTGCCCTTTCAGTTACTCTTATGTCACAGGCTCAAATATCAAAGTATTACAAGATTATCGCGTTCCCTTGGTAGAACAGGGTATTTGTTGTTCAACGATTGACAGATTTTCTGGCCTGGCTGCTTGTGCGACTGTGAGGCGCATAAAAAAGGGCCGCACAGCCAACAGGTACTAATATAAAACAACTTTACGAAGCGTCGTAGGCGTCGCCAATTTCTTTGTTGTGGCAACGAAGGAAGTACAATTTATTACACGAAATGCGCGAAAAATCACTCGAAATGTCGTGGCATAAAAACACTCACTACTACCACCCGACCATTTGGCTCGTCTCTCTTCAAAGTCAGCATTTGTGGGTTATTTATAGTTTAATTTTGTTGGCCATTTGCAATTGATAAGGGATTTTAATGGCTTTGCATTTGCACACTTTGCACTCGGGTGTACTATTTATGTAAACAAGCCTAAAAAGACTACATAAATGCTCTCACCCAAGAAACATTTGACTCACCTTTGTGCGTGTTTGAGTTGTTTTAGTCGTCGTCGGCAGGTGGCAGCAGCAGGCGGGATCAGGTCACTATGTTGCTGTTCTTGCTCTTGTTGTTGTTGTTGTTGTTGCCAGTAACTGCAGAGCCTACAGAGAAGGGCAGAGCACGGACATTTATATGTATTACTTATTGTTTGAAACAATTAAATTAAAATGAGCCGTCTAGTGATATTGATTAAAAATTGAGTCCAAAAACGACTTTGTGCATGCAGAGTAGTAACAAACACGCACACGTCACAAACACTAAAGCCAAAGTAAACACACACGACGAACACAAGAACGTACACAATGAATTACTTTTGAAATACGTACGTTAGTGACTCCTTCTGACTACGGCCTTAAAGTAAATAAACGCTGTTTTTCTGCACGTGATTTTATGTTGTCACAGGCCTAAGCACAAACAATGCGACCCGGAAACCCGACGACGACGGCGGCACAATTTCTTCTGCAGCTGAAGTCTGCCAACTACTTTGCACCAGTAAATTCCAATAGCAACTAAAAGAACACCAACGATAGACAGCTTTTCATTCATATTTTCTATTGTGTAAATGTGTAAAAGGAAGGGCAGTCAGCTTTTACCGTTAAATTAGGGTTGCGGCGAATATACATTTGAATTGTGTGCCACAAGTATGCAGTGTTGAAGTTATTTTTGAAATTTAGTCAAAATATATGCAAATAAAATGATTACATATTGACAGTATATGCAAGTAAAACGAATAAAAATATTATTGAATAAAAGCCCTATTTATTGATTACATATTGAATTTGGGTGTTTCGTATCATTCAGCTTCCCAACATATACAACATAGTGTGACCGTCCTGTTTCAGTGAAGACAGAAGAGCAGGGTGTTACGTCGACGCTCGTACGAACATATTACTAACTAAACAGCAAATAATAAATAAGAATGCTACCTTTGGCTCGAGGTATTTATAGTGGGCTGTCCCAAATTGTTCGCAGCAACCGCGTGGCACTTCATACAAGTAGCACACTCAAATGCAAGCTTGAAACTGCTGCAGAGGAGGAAGCGACTGAAAACAAGCAAGAAGATGCATCAAATCCGGCTCCAGATCCCAACGACCGAACTAAAGTTATTCCAGTTGAGGTTTCCATGAGATATTTAAAGAGTTCTGCTTATAAAACCACCTATGGTGACGAGCCTGTGTGGACGCAATATAGGTAATTGAACTTAATTTTTTTCGAATAAGTAATTATTATATACATTTTTTGGCAGACGCAATCATAAAGGCATGTATGCACCTCGCAAGACGCGTAAAACTTGCATTCGCCAAGGTAAAATATCAACCGGCAGTCCATGTCCTGTATGCCGTGATGAATACTTGGTCCTTGATTATCGCAACACTGATTTACTGCAACAATTCATATCACCATATAGCGGCCAAGTTTTAAGCTATTCAAAAACCGGCCTTTGTCAAAAGACACATTTTCGTTTAAGAGTCGCTGTAGAACTGGCACGCGATTGTGGTTTGCTAACTTATGATGTGCCTTTCCGGGAATACGACTATAGTGAATACTATGGTAACCAGGAGAAAAAACAATAAATTTGAATTAACAAATACAATTAGAAATCAAGTTTTGTGGTTTTCAACGAAAAAATTGATTAGCATTTTGCAGGTTATGATATAATCAGCTGTTCAGTCAGCTGTTACCTTGTGTACTTATTTTGCCATTTGATGAAATTATGGAACTGTGCTCATTTTAATATTCTGATTCAGATATGTCGCGGAATTGTACCTTTCTAGTTGTTGGTGGTGGCATTGCTGGTGTTTCTTGTGCTGAATCCTTAGCCATTTGCTGCCGTGATGCATCTATTTTGTTACTAACGGAATCAACTATTGTGAAAAGCGTTACAAACCTAGTGCCTGTCGCTCGTTACCTCCATAAGTTCGATGTTAAAGAAAAAAATGTGAATGAGCTGAACACTGCAATAGAAACAATTGTGGATCAACTGACACATGTCATTAGCAACGACCACATAGCTCGCACAAAAGCTGGATTGCTAATTAATTATCGTTATCTCTGCTTATGCACAGGTGGAGCACCAAAGTTGTTTAGCTCAAACGAAGATCGTATTATCGGCATACGCGACACAAACTCGGTTTTGGAGTTGCAGCGTCGGTTGTCTAGTGCCAAAGATGTTCTTATTTTGGGTAATGGTGGCATTGCTAGTGAGCTAGCTCACGAATTGCGCGACATTAATGTTCATTGGGTAATTAAAGACAGTCATATATCGGCTACATTTGTGGACCCTGGTGCAGCTGAATTTTTCCAACTATCCAGAATGGAAACAGGAGAAACCGAAACGACAATTCCAACAGCAATTAAAAGAATGCGTTATAGTGAGCTGCAGCCTAAAGCCGTGCAGAAAAATACAGCAATTAAGGAAGCTGGCGTCGCGTTGGGTCCTGACTGGCATCGCAGCTATGATCTTAGTGGTGCAAGTAGCTCTTGTAAACAGTTACCGAAAATATACTTCAAGTCTCATATTGAGGAATTACATCCGACTTCTAAAGATGAACGCTTACGGATAACATTAAAACACGAAAACGACCGCAGGGAACAGATTGATTGTGATTTTATAGTATCAGCAACTGGAGTGCAACCCCGTCACGACTATACAACGGATCAACCTCTACAGCTGTCTGAAGACGGCGGCATAAGTGTAGATGAAATGATGCGTTCGAATCTGTGTGATATTTATGCGGCAGGTGACGTCTGTACAGCTGCTTGGATGTCAGCACCGCACTGGTTTCAAATGCGCCTCTGGACACAGGCACGACAAATGGGTGCAATGGCTGGACGCAGCATGGCGGCAGCCAGAGAGAGTGAAACTATTTACCAAGATTTTTGCTTTGAATTATTTGGACATGTAACGCAACTATTTGGCTTTCCAGTAGTACTGCTGGGTCGATTTAACGGTCAAGGATTAGATCGCGATTACGAACTTCTCGTACGTTGTACAAAAAACAAGGAGTACATTAAATTTGTGCTTCAAAATGGCAGATTGAGAGGAGCTATCCTAATAGGTGATACGGATCTTGCTGAAACTTGTGAAAATCTTATTCTCAATGGCATAGACCTAACGCCCTATGGAGATGATATACTTAATCCAGATATTGACATTGAAGATTATTTTGATTAATGTATTTATCTTAATTTAAATAAACTATATTTCTTTAACATATTCTCTATTTTATGAGGTCAGCCGCTTTTTCTTTTTATGTCATTTAAGTTTTCCTTCCGTTCCTACAAAAAACAAGCTTTTAATTTTGCTTATTTGCATTAATATATTCGATTAGATACTTACCCACATACTTAATTTCATCGAAGGCTTTACGTGCCTTCTTTAATTCCTCATTCATTGTTAACAGATCCTTCACCCTAGCATACTTTCGTTGGTCTTTACGTACCAAAAAAATGATATCCTCTACTTGCACACGACCGGTTCGTCCGATTTCCATTGCGCGGTGTGTTGTCTCTGCAATATATTCAATGACTAAATCCTCCAGCAGATCTACTGTCTCAGTATAGGGGTTTTTATCATCACCAAAGCCAAACATCATACATCGTAGCTCCTTGCTAAATAGACGCTTGCGGCCTGAGTTGGTGGAAACCATTTGTTCGTCGTCAACATCTTCGTCAAACTTTAATGTATAAACAAAAAACGTTATCTCACTTAATACATGTACTATTTATACTTACATCAGCTCCTTCAAATTGCTCATCAGTTGTGCTATTAGCAGCCATGTCGAACTTTATATGTATATTAATTTATTTATTTGTAGACAGATTTTCTAAGATAGCTGTAAACAAAAGTATCGATACCTAAAGTGCTTTCGTTCAACAGCTGGCGGCTACACATTAGGTACATTGATGATAAATATTATTATCGATAAATATAAATAAAGCAACAGTGCTTACGTCGAAGAAGGCGCAGCATCACACACATATATTTCAAATTTAAACGAATATTAGTCTCTTCTGAAATGGATGTGTATACCTTTGAAAAGTCATTTTTAGATAGACTTAAGGAGGCAGAAGCTGTTCTATCTTGGGATGGTGCCACAATGCCTGCCTCGCAGGTGCGCTCTGAATGGACATCATACATTGAATTACAAATTGAACCTACAGGTACGAAAGGCTTACACACATGCGCAAAAAACCATGGACACATACATACCTATATACAGATTTATATTATTCTTTGTATATGTTTTTTTTTATAGGCTGGCAGGCAATATGGAAAGTTCCTCGGATAATCTGTGAAGATTTAAAGCTACGCTTTCCTACAATTGTTTTTGGCTACGTGGACCAAGTCATATTTAATGATCTGAAAGCAGTGTTTGTTGTAACAGCCGTGCAGGACCAAGATGTGCACCTGCCAGAAAGCAATGAGGTTTCACTAATTGACTTGTGGCCCACATTGCAGCAGGAGAATTCGGCCTTGAATATCAAAACCACTGCTGATTGCATTGACCGCTTGCGTTTTTTTTATAACCACGTGTGGATGCCTTGGGATAAGGATTTCGATGATGATCGTGACTGGGTACAAACACATTTACAAGCGCGCGTTCAACTTGCGTGTGATTTAAGCAAGAACTGTTTGCCCCGCAAGTTGACCATGCATATGCGAAGGCTGCTAATGGAGGCACTTTATATACAACAGCGTCTAGATTACCTAGAGCTTGATCTTAGCGATGCGGAAGACGAAAGTGATTGTGAAGTTGTGGAATTCAACGATGATTCGCCAGATCAACCACAAAAGCATTCCAAAAATGTAGACAGTCCCAAAGCAGAAAACTTAAACAAATCCAGCTTGCCTGTTACGGATCTAATGGGTCTGAATTTGCGGTTAGCCATCATACGGAGTGAATTTGAAATATTAGAAAATCCCGACATGCAACGTGCCTTTAACGAACTTCATGGGAAAATCTCTAAGCACCATTTACAGCGACGAAACTCCGGACAATCAGTGGGTGAAGAGAAGCGGGATACTGTGTGCCACTTAGTCCTGATGCCAAATGAATTACATACCCATATAAGCCTACTAACGATGGCCAAGCAGTATGTTAAATCACATATAACTGTGCAATTAGGAAACAACTTACAGGTACATTAAATTTTAAAGTTAAATGCTAAGCAGCGCTGTGACAGATTAAAAGGAGTAAATCAATTTCTTAACAACCGCTCTCTTTCAGGATGTTTTGAGTATTTCGCAGATCAAAGATGAAATTCTTCTATCACCTGGTCAACACACAATTAAATTTTTGGAAAAACTAAACGAAAATGGAAGCATTAAAGGTCTTGTTTCAGCAGAAGCAGTTACATCTATCAAAATGAAGCTATCAAAGATGCCTGTCATTTGCTCAAGTGATGAGGATAGCACATTGTTTGTTATCGACGGAAACTATACTTTGGAAAATGTTGTGCTAGATTGCAGACATGTTTGTCGCGGTGTTCTAGTTCATGGCGGTACACTGACATTGCGCAATTGTCGTCTCCTGGGCGATGGAAAATCAAGTACACAGGAAGCAATAGTATGCATGCCACAAGCAAAACTGGTGCTGGAAACATGTGTACTTGAGAACTTTGCTATTGGTGTTTCTTTGCGTACGGACACAAATGCCGAACTTATAGATGTGAGCATTAAAAACTGCAACACGGGCTTAGAAATACTACACAAAACGGTTGGCATAAAACTCCAGGACTGCCATTTGGAAGGCTGCAAGCTGGGAATATTAGTAGAGGGTATTGACATTTCAAACAGCAGTGAGAAATCCGTGTCTCTTAAGCATTTCAGTGCACTGGAAAAGTGAGTGGTTTTAACTATTATAAAATTCACGATTCTACCGGTTTTTATTTTTTTTTTTCAGATTTAATGACAATAAATGGCTGGGTACTTGCAATTTTATAAATTGTTTGAGGAATATTCGTGTCTTCAATGAATCGGAACAGTTGCTAACTGAGGCAACTAATAAAAATCTGTTATCCCATGAGCTTCTATGGGAAAACAAGGAAAATTTAAATTAGCTTCGATTATTGTAAATTTCAAAATTTTACAATAAAATAACATTTATAGCTTGATACAATCTAAGTCATCGCCTTATTTTTTACTTAAAACTTTTGTTTAACATAAGGAATTAAATTTAACCGCTAATATACTTAACGATAGACACTTATCGATTGCAAAGAAAGTAATCGACATGCCAAAACGAGTATATAAGAATACAGAAATAGAAGAACTTCTGCGTTAAATTACCGGAGCAAAGAATTTAGCTGTCATTTTACTTTTATCCAGTGGCATATAGAGACGTTGCACCACTGGCAACATGACCAAAGAGCACTGGATGCGAGATCTGCCACCTGACCTGCGCAAATTGTCAGTTATAAATTTGGCCATTCCAGGTATGTGAGATCATCAAGCACAAGCGTCGCCTCTCTAATTAATATTTATGAAATTGTTAAAGCACAGGTTCACATAATTCGATGACCTATGGAATCAATAAAAATTCAAAACTGTCACCTGATGCAGAAAGTACAGTGCGTCGATGGTTTCTCTTCTTTCCTTGCTTTGTACGTCGTTGGTGTAAAACTCAATCGTCCAGCATATTGGAGCAACTGCAGCTGGGTGTTCGATATTTTGATTTACGCATTGCACAAAAAGAGGACAAATTTTATTATTGTCATGGCCTTTTTTCGATGGAAGTTTTTGAACCCTTATTAGAACTGCGGCAATTTCTAGATACACATCCCAACGAGCTGGTCGTATTAGATTTGCAACATTTTTATAACATGAACGTCGTTCATCATCAGCGTTTGCATGCTGATCTTCTACAATTTTTTAACCAACGTTTGTACAGTAATACGGATGGCAATTTGCAAGAATGCTCTCTAGCACGATGTGCTGAAATTCAGCGTCAAGTCGTTATAATTTATCGTCGTTGTCCCATTGGTCTACCATGTCAATTCTGGCCCAGCTTTACGTGGCCAACACCATGGCCCAACACGGCAAGCATAAAAAAACTGCAATCGTTTCTCTCCGATTCCCTACTTTCGCGTCAGCCACAGCAAGGTTATGTTTCCCAGTGTCTAATAACGCCCACTGGTCGTTACATTGCGTTTCGAATATTTTTTTCCTTAAAGACTGTAGCAAAGCGTGTAGATAAAAATCTAAAGGGTTGGATCGAAGCTCAGTTGCCGGGAGCTTTTACCGAAGATCAGCCACCACGTGCCAATGTCTTTCTGGCGGATTTCGTCAATCTTAAAGAAGGACAACTCTGTGATTTGGTAATTCAGTTGAACAGTAAGCTGGAACCAGGACAATCCGAATCTCAAACCGAAGAGGGAAACTTGTAGGCTTTTATAACGTGTGCACAATATACACAATATACGTTATGGATTTTATTGTTCATATATTAATGTTATACATGTTTGTTTTTATACTCTAACTTGATGCTAAGTCTAAAATGTAGTTTGTTTATAATAAACAAATTGGATCAGCTTAGCAATTTATTCTTATATATAGCTCATAAGTCGATTGATATTATTAAATAAGTTACATAGTCATCAAGCTTCAAAATGTGTAAATATTCAATGCACCAGCTAAAATCAAATTGTTTAAATTATTATTACAAACATAAAGTAATACGAAACGAATCCATTAAGAGCAGATGGCAGACGGCAGGCTCCTATATACACATTGCTATAGAGATATCATATAATTGCCCCTAGTTCATTGCATTAAGTAAACAATTGTAGCAAGCTCTCTTATTGGGTTAAAATGACATGATAACAGTAAAATTATTTAACATAAGCGTATATTTTGAATAAAAAATAAAAACAAATACAACCAAAATTGTTAGGTAACTCAAAACTGAAAATAATTTGTCAATCATTCAGAAAGCGTACAGCTTTCAGAATTTGTGTGGGAGGTGCTTTGGTAGCAGCATCAACCGACTGCGCCAGGCAGCTACTCATCTCACGAAGCAGATCGACCAACTGATTAACGGAGTCCTGCAGATTGTCAGCTAGCAAACCATCATCTGGCTTGTTCTCCTGCTCCATATGTGCCTGGTTGCAGCGTCGACGTAGACGTTCTGCTGCGCAATGTAACAGATGCAGTTCCTGTTGCACCATCTGTGGGAAACTATTGCAACCGACATCTAGCATCTGATCGTCCAGGTCGTACATGAGCTGTCTTTTAGTGATCAAGGAAATTTTACTTTCTTTAGAGGCACTTCCTGGAGTAGAGGTCTTTTGGGGTACGTTACTTTTATTGACGGAGCCGAACAACTGTTTCAGAGGTTGTCTGAGAATCATATCTTTCATGGCACTTATGTTAAGGGAAATGCCACTTGAATTCTGTACGTCGTTGAGTGATGCGTTTAGTTCGTTATCTAGAGGTTGCCAATCCACGTCCACGCATTTAAATATGTCCATTGCATTGTCAGATGCAATCGGTACATCGCGTCGATTATCCAGCCAAACGCTGAGACGCGCACATGGCCACTCAGCTTTCAGGGATTTTTCCTTGTCTAAAATAAGCACAACAGTTTTCATTACTCCGAACTCATCAGGCGTCTGCATTTGCCGGAATTGTATGTGCTTCAAGCCAAGTTGACGGCAAAGATGAGTTGCTTCCTTAACCAATAACTTGGTTTTGTGCAAACTCTCCTCAATGCTCTTTGAATTTATGCGTTGCATTTCTTCCAAAAATGTCGAAACGTTTACTGGTGCAAGGGAACTGCAGACGTTTTCTGCTGGTGTTTGCTGCAGCGCCAGGGCTTCGCGCTCCTTTTCCAACATCTCATTGTTGCACTTAAACTTAAACTGCTCCATTTCAAGATTCTGTAGGCGATCTTCAAAGTCACGAACATGTTGTTCGCGCTCCTCCTCAATGCGTGTAAGAGCAGCGCGTTTCTCAGCTTCAAGCTCGCAGCGTAGCTTTTGTTCTTGCTTCTGTAGGAACTCCTGATGAGCAAGTTGAAAATCCACTAACTGCCGCTGGGTACTTTCATCACGCTGGGTGCAAAACGGATTCGAGATGCGAAAATAGTGTACGCCTCCAATGACTAAACGATCGCAATGGAAGAGTTGACAACGCTCTTGCAGCAATTCTCCGTTTACATAGGTTTCGAAGTCCTCACTGCCGGGACTAACATGCAACTTTCCCGATAGATCATGCTCAATAGTGCAGTGGTTTAACGCTACTAAGGGTCCATCTAGGACAATGTCCGGCCGAACACTGGTAGAGCTCCCCGGGAAGCAACCTCGACCAATTCGTACCGTCCCTACTGGCAGCAGGTAAAAAAGTGTACCACTTAACATAGGATCGGCAGCCAAATTGACCAAGCATGCTTGTTTCTGCTCGGAGGTTAGCTCTAGAGCAAGTCCCTTACGTTTCAGCAAACCTATTTCTGATTTACGCTGATTCTCGGCCTCCTTGAGCTTTTCATTCCACGATTTTTGAGCGCGTGCGAGTTCACGTTCACGTTCCGATAGCTGCTGCTTTAGTTTCTCCACTTCAGTGTCACCCACAGTTGCCTCAATTATTATTTTACGTGGAGCAGGGGGATTGTTATTAGAAGAATGGCGCCTCTGGCGTTCATATTCATTATGCAGTGACTTTAATCGATCCACTTCTGCACGCAAATCCCTTATGATCTTGTCACGCGGAGACTCGTTCACTTTAACCCGATTGACTATGGTCCGGGCTTTGCACGCGTAACGCAAAGTAGCCAGTGTCTCATCGACGTTAATACTGGCTGGTGATATGGTAGCCAACATAACAGTTTTTGAGTTTCCTCCGAGGTTTTCCTGTAATAAGACAGAACCAAATTATGTATTATACACATATTGCAAAAATATATAATGTATTAATGTATTTTAATCAATATATTAATTGGGTGTTAATGTTAGGTAAATGCATAAATAAATATTTGCTCTTCAGTATGAACTCAATTGTTCTCAGGCATACATGCACTTGTGTGTGCACATGGAAGGTCACTTATCAGAAACTATGCACAAAATGCACTTCAAGTAAATTAAATAAGTAATTATAACTATTAACGGTTTGTGTTCTAAAATCTGGTTAAATTACTTAATGTAAAATTCTCTTATCTGTATATCAACATTCACACATAAGTATGCACCAAATACATACATAGTTGGGCTTATAAATTTTCCTATCTTTGAAAAAGAATTATGACCGCCAAAGATAAGAACCTTATCAACGCCAACATTGAAGACTTATTTGAAAAACTTTAAATAGACAAGGTAAAGACACGGCCAACGGCGACCGTTATCGATGATTGCAATAAAGAGCGGGATGGCTATCTGGTTAGTTGTGCAAACAAAACAAATAAATATCTATTCTGGTTGTGTGTGCATTAGCCACTTGTTGAATAACGTTGTAGTGTGTAGGTCAGCACCTCTATAGCAAAATGTTAGAAGGAGATGGCACATAAAATACAAATTTATTTTGCCAGACTTTATGTTTGCATCAACTGCGCAGTAGCAGCAACGGGGGCGTGTATAAATGAACGAGCTAAAGAGAGCTTGTATTTGTATGTTATGTATGGGTACAGTGATTTGTAATCACCCGAAGATGTCGCCAAATATGTATCAACTAATTTCTATTTATTCTTTTTATATAAATTTGAAGGAAGAATGGTTTAGTACAATATGAATTTAATTAGTATTTTGGCGACCTTAGATTCATCTGTCCTCTAAGAAGCTAGTTTATATAAACCTGTTTTGTCTGTTTATTTTTATTAAGTATATGTTAACAATATTGGTACGGGTCAGTACCAGTTTACTTAATCAACATCATATATAGACTAAATTTTAAATAAGTATGTATTTCTGAATAAAAGATTTTGGGCTAGATATCTATTTAAATCTTACACAGTTTTCCCGCCCACTTCGAGGTACCTGTCACGATATCACATTAAAAAATCGTGTACGTAAAATAGTTAAACCACAAAAACTTGCTAAAAAGGCGGTATATCAAAAAACGCTAAAAACTTGATTAAAATACGTCAATATGACGTAGGTAAATCATTTAACACAAATCGAACAAAAGTTATACAAATTAAAAAAAAAAAATAAAGTAAAATTTTACAAATTTACAAAGACATCCCACAAATGACGTATTTGGCAAGGGAACTGCTTTAAAGCTGAAAATTCCGCTGCTAAGTCTTGTCTTTAATCTAATAAGAAATTAGTAACATCAAATCTTAGGAGAATCAATCTTTTGTCCTTGGGCATTTTTAAATCTGTTTAAATTAATTATTGGTAAAAGTTAATTTGTAATTAAGTTTTCCTACAGAAAAATTTCTAAAGGTACAAAATTTATTAAGCAAACGAATGTTAATAAGAGACTTTAATTGACGTCAGCACAATTAATTACAAATTAAGGTTGCTAAATGCTTAATTTATTGACAGTTTTTAACAAACCATGATATTACCGAAAGACACAAACTCAAAACTCCTAAGGTGGGTACCACTGTGCATGAGTATGTGGAAAAGAAACAGATATATTTGCGCTTTGAATCACTGTAGCATGTGCCAAAGCTCTGCACGAGACGTAAATATTTTTTCGAGCACAAGTTGGTTAAGCTTTAAGATACTACGTGAAATATATATTAATACAAAAACATTTCCACAATTATGTATGCAGTATTGATGGATTGCGTACAAAATATTTCGTAATTATCTACGTACATACGTATGCATTAATACTTCATCCTTTCATTGTTCATTAAAGGAATAGTCCAATACATTGCCAAATGTAAATATGTATATTCATACATAAGTCGTATGTACATATAATTGGTATACCAACATACAAACATGTAAACAAACGAATCGTTGAAAAACAAAAACAAATACTACGCACCACGAAACGAGAGAAAAATAACGCACGAAGTAGACGAACAACTTGAGAGCTACAAAAATGCAGTAATATAGTGTTCGGCTTTCAGTTTCAGTTTTGAACTGGCAACGTAAAGAGCTACGGAAAAGTGCTTTCTTAATGTATAAAACCCTCCTAAGTGCATATTAAATTAATACATATATAAACTGGTTTTGCACTTCGGCTTTGTATTTTAGTCCGCACAAAAAAAAATTTTTTTTTGAAGGAGAATATTAACCATTTATGCGAATGACAAGAGTTCATTGCACGTTACAAAAGAACGTATGAAAACAAGAAAATCAAAGGCAAAGTGAAACGACCTCGTACAACGTACGCGCGCAAAAAACAACAAAACAAAAGTAGGCAAAAGCAAAAACAAAGTATTCGCTTACATACAACCGAAGCAACCTTTCTAAAAACAACAACTATGGATGTTTGGGGCGTTTTTGTTGGCGATTCAACGTTATCATATGGTGGCTCAATGCGCAGTGGATATTACCGGGATTACGAACAGTTTCCTTACGGCACATTGGAGCACACAGCCAGTGCCAACTCATATCCGGCTAAAGATTCTTACAGCAGAGTACAAGGTAGCTATAATATTAATCACCTATTGATAATGCTCTTTAAAACTTTTCTTATTTACAATACATTGCGTATTTACTGACAAATGCAGCATGCATTTGTAGTGGTCAGCTTTGTGTCACTCATGTGAGGAAAGCACAAAGCACATGAGCAATATTTCTATACTCATGTGTATGTGTATATATAGGTATGTGCATATGCATTTATTAAGCAGGGTAATAAAAAGCGCTAATTGCAAAAATACGCGCTGCAACATCGTACAGATATATGCGTACGTATGTGTTATGTACGACATACTTATACTTTTGCTTCACTTTGTTGTGAATGGCCGCATTGTTTGTTGTTTTTGCAAGAATTTAAAAATAGCCAGACTGCTTTCTGACTTGTATCTGTATGTGTGAACACGCCCATACAGAAACACAGCTACGCTCATGCGATTGTACATAAAAGGCGTATTAGTGCGTGCACTGTTAAAAGAATTAAATTGGCAAGTTAAAATATTATCACTTCTCTGTTATCTTTGATAAATGCATTTGAGTTGTTGTTTATTATTAACACAAATGGTTATGTTTGCATTAAGAAGATGCTCTTTTAGCACGTGAAAATAAAAACGTGACAAAGTAAAGTGTACAGTTTCAAAATAAAAGTAAATATGGACTCAAAACTGGGATTTTCATATATACACACACATAAGCATATACATATACATATTTGTAGTTGACTGTACATAAGCTAAGCAGGTGTTTGAGACAAAAACCACGCGATTTAAAGTTACCCAAATATACGACGCAATATGTGAAAATTTATATGGCCATAATTTTAGTATTAAGCCTTGTCTATGTTAAATTATGCATTATTTTCGTAAACAAAATATAAACGGCTTTTGTTTTTAATTGATATTTATCGATTATCACTTAAAAGTCTAGCATATATGCTGGATTCTGACCGACTTTGTTTTAATCAATGAAAATACATGCATATAGTTATATTATATTTCAATTGGCTTACATTAAAAATCCTGAAGCTTAATCAACAGCGACAAGTCCGTGAACACCTTGTGACAACACATGTCACAAGGTCAATCAAAGTAGAAGTCTGCCGCTACGTGACGTGTGGTGACGTCACAACGATGAAGCTGTTTTAAAAGGTCGAGCTGTGAGAGTACGTCACACCCGGCACGTAGGCCATTGATAGAGGGGAAATAAAAGAGTGGTTGATAGAAGTGTATGCATGATAGATTTATAAAAAGACTTTCTTTCTATTTATAATAAATTCTATTGATAATTTAAGTAATAAATTTTAATTAAAATATAATTGTTTTGGTTTTGTATATTTTCAGAAAAATGTAAACAGTTAAAGTCGGAGAAATTGCTGCGCAAGGATTGTCCTTTTTGCAAGGAACACAAAAAGCGTCCGCTCATCAATTATATGCGCAAGCGAGAGTCACGCAAGCATCACGAAAGCATATGCGAGGATGAAGAGGAGTTGCATGAGCTTGAACACGAACACGAAGTTCAGCATCAGATACCACCACTAGCAACTGTTGTGCCAACCCAGCAAAGCTGCAAGGTGTAAATGCACCAATGTTGAAGAGAGAAAACATAGACAACAACCACGCAGATGGCAATATAAAACGGCAACGGCAGACAACTAAAATATACAATGCCATAAAAATTTATACAAAGACAAAACAAGAAATCGCTAAAAAGATGGTGTGTGCGCCTGCTAGGCTGCACACATATTATGAATAGCATGAGAGGAAGCGAGACGAAAACACAGAACTACAAAACTTAGCGCAACTGACCCTATAAAAACAGTTGCATGCATTTCCGCATATGACGTTACACTACACTACCATTTACAACAAACAGAACTTAAAGTGAAGAGCAGCAAGAATTTGTTTGTTGTTTTTTATACTTTATACCGATTTACAAACTGCTAATTGTTTTTTGTTACTTTTACCTAACGTACAATCCTAGACCAACCGCCCGCTTGACTAATCAATTGACCTAATGCAGCAAGAAAACTAAAACTAAAACTAAAAACACTAAAAAAACAAATATTGAAATATTGAAATATTGAAATATCAATCTAAAAAAACGAGGGAAGCAAAATTGCCAGAATACTAGAAATATTATCTATTTTGCATACGAGACTGAGTAATTTGCAGTAGAAAGCAATTTGGCATAAACGAATGTTTTTTATTTATTAAAAAACTGTTGTTTTCGCTTTTATATTGAAAATTGGGCAAATTTTAATGTTATTTACAGGAAATTTACATGCGTTACAAAAACAAAAATGTAACTATGAAAAAAACCATTTTTTCTACATATGTTTACATTTATATAAAATTTAGTCTTGACCCGCTATTAACCTTGTCTATATTAGACGACCTTATGTTTACGAAAATAAAAGAAAAGCCCCTTCAACACAACGGAAAATTGCATAGTTTGGATTTTATAATCTGCTTCTAAAAATGTTATATATGTAGTTTACATAAGTTTTTATTGAAAAGTTATTGTTGTTGAACTTTGAAAAGGTTTTAAAGAAAATTAAATGAAGTGACAAATATTTAACGAAATAACCAATATTTAAATAATCAGTTTCAACTGTGCAATTACTATTGACAGATTAAAGGAAATATGTCTATATATATATAATATATATGTAGTCAATATATATATATATATATATATATAGTACAAGAATTGAAAAAAGAAGTTGAGAGACAAATGTGTTTTTTTGAACAATTTGCTTGCGGGTATCGAGAAATTTTCAGCTTATAATTACAATGTACCACATATTATATTTATGTTAAGTTTAAAAATATGTTTGAAAATAAAAGCAATTTAATATGCTAAATAATAATCAATAAAATACTTAATTTATTTCAACGGAAAAACACCTTATCAGCAATTTTTATTCGCGAAACTTGAAGTTGGCTTATCAAAATAATATCAGAAAGGTCAACTTGTCGAAGAAGTACTATTTATATATATAATAATATTTAAGGAATTCCCTAAAGTTAGACCTCAACAAATCGCGATGAACGTAGGAGTAACCAATCTGACCTGGAATTTAGATACGGAATACGGCGAGTCGTTTAAATGAAAGTGGGCGGAGCCTCTGCCGGTCCCACATGACCTCAATTAACTTTAAACGAATTATGGTTGACATTTGGCACAATTGAATTAGATCTCAAATGTTTATTATCATTCAGGTTCTCACTACTTTTTACCGCATTTCAAGTTTGCTTGTGTCGCAGATTTTTTATCCCTGGGCTCTGGGCTCTCGGCTCTCGGCTCTCAACCTCAACCGCACACTTTCCATTGACGTACTAGTAATAAAATTCACATGTACAGAAGCCATAGGAAAAAATGCAAATAGTTTAAACAATGAATTCAATTTATTTCTTATTCAATGTTAACTTGTTTGTCCAGGGGATTCAGTTGGGCCAAGGGTGGGCAGGGTTGCAAGGGTATTGGAAACATGAACCGATGAACAGAGATCTGCTGAGGTTGGATCTATACTCAGTTATTAATAATTGGATGTGTATAATCCAAACTAATAAATAATCAAATGAAATTACGTGAGGCCACCTCCTCCCACCCTCCATCTTTTCAGATAAATTATTTTTGGAATTCAAGTCTGACAATAACTCGATAATTTGTCATAGCACACAGAACAATCCTAATGTTTGAGGATTAACACAATTTTATATGTATTATACAAAGTCATGGTTGAATTACGATATCACGTCAAAAACGTGAAAATAACTTGATTAATTCCCATAGCCAAACACGCCCAACCACCCATAAGATTTAAATTTTAGACAAAAAAAAATAGATACTTAGCGACCGGTGGCACGCGATTGCAATTAGAATAAATTATTAATAAAGTTTAACTTGTATATTGACAATCGAATGGAGAGAGGAAATTTATGAAATTTATCACTTACATTCCAGAAAAGGAAAACCCCACACTTTTAGTGATATGAAATACTTGTTTGTGGTGGACAAGGCTTGGGAAATATTATAAAAGTAGCTTGTGGTTTTCCAATCTTTGCACACGAACCTAAAAGCAGCTACTAAACAATTCTGATATGTCAAAGTTTTCCTAAAAACGAAGCTTCAGAGTTATGACTGCAGTAGACATTAAAGTTCCCAATGTGAAGGTTACATATTTTATTAAATTTAAATTAAAAAAAAAAAAAAATTTATAAAGGGCTTCCCACTAAAAAAAGTGCATAACATCAAAATGATTCAACGTCTGCTTAGGAATCTTAAGACTTCACCCATCTCGAAAAGCAAGGACTCGAAAGCACCTCCTTATGAAATGGAATCGATAAAAAAAACTCAGAGCCGTAAGTCTAGATAAAGTCAGTAATTATCTAGTTTATATAGAATCCTCCTCTCTTTTATGAAACATTTATTATTTACATCAAATCTTTAAATTAACTTCACCCTGAATACCCGAAATAATCAGACATTAAAGGTCGTTGGGATCAGGTCTTATATGCACAGAAGTGATATTTTTTACCTTGCCTAAGAGGTTCAACGTTCTACAAGCTTTCAATAACTTTATATAATCGCTGTGTATCAGAGTAGCTGGCATATCGAATTATTAGATCAGAGATCGTAAACAGAACTGCGGATACTTTAGTCCGATAATCGAGGTACGAGTTCCAGATGTGCAGATTTATACATATAAAACTATATATATTTTATCAGATACAAATTTCTGATATCAACTTAAAGGTAAATAAAATTGTTTTGATTTTCGTAGTCCAAAGATTACGATTTATTTAAAATGGATTCCAGCTTAATTAGAAAAAATGTTCCCCTCTATTAAAACATGTAAGTGAAGGGACGAAGAGTTAGGGCGTTTACCATAAAGTAAAAGCAATTAACTTTAATTGCGTACCATAAGAGTTATGCTTTTTTTTTTGTTGCCCTTAGAAACTGAACATTTTATGGCGCAGCCATAATTTTTCATAGAATATAAAAAATATGCAACAATAATTACAAAAGTGCCAAGCACTGATTATACTTTGTCCGATTACAGGTCACAAAGACGGAGGGCAGAGGAAGAGCAACTGCAAATGTGAACCAACGGCCTGCAAGTGTATCAAAAGAAGCAAACAGCAACAACAACAACAAAGATTGTTTCTGTCCCAACTGCGTCGACGAGGCGCTGATAACTTATCAAGTGTAATTTTATTCTAGTGCTTAAAAAGCAAAATAAAACTCATTTATAAACTAAAAATATAAAAGTTGACACTCAAGATTAGCAGAGGGTGTGTAAATGGGCGTTAATTTAAAAAAAAAATAAAAATATTATGTATTTTTTTGATTGAAGGCCGCCCGCCCTACGTTTGTATACATACATCATCTGCTTAAATATATACAAATATTTAGGTTCATTCGGAAAGGGTATATGTATTTTATGTGTGTGTGTGCGTGTGTGTGTTTTGGAGTATAAATACATACATATAAATAAATGTAGACACGTACAGTGGCACTACAATGTAATGAACTAAAACCGAATAACATATAAATTCTATGAGAAGAAGAAATTTTGAACATGCTTTTATTTTGTTAAGGAGTGAAAAATAGTTTTATAGGAAGGAAGGAAGGAAGGAATTCTTTATTCATTTTCGATTTTCAATATTTGTTCCTTTTTAAAGGACGTCGTCAACGAAAGTTGAAGTAATGCTTTAAAGTGAGGTTCTTCCTATAGCAAGGGTACGACTTAATTAAGGCTTTACTACTTAAGGTTCAATTGACATGTTCGTTATACCGATCGTTTACTGTGCACGCAAACAAGCTAGGTGGCATGCGGGTGGGGACTGGAGGTTTACGTTCTAAAGTAAACTTAACTCACGATAAAAGCTAAACTTATCTGCGCATGGAATAGAAAGTAAAAAATGGGAATAATACTTGGAAATAATAAATGAAATGAGAAATTAAATTAAATCGCATTCGGGTTTCAGAAACAGAGTCTTTATCAGGACCGCACGAGTTGCACATTAAATCTTTTTTATCAGGATTTCAACTGACCCAAATTATCAATATAAGAAATTACGCCGTTTGATATTAACTCCCGATTGAACTCCTCCTCAGCAATTTTATTTTTTATACTTCAAAAATCTTTTAAATAACTATGGATTTTAAGTGCGTTGTTGGTGGATGCGCTACCAAGTGTTTCAGGTTTTGTAAGCCTTGTTATGTTACTGTCTTGCCCATGTTATTAATTACCTATTGAGTGTTTATTATTCGTAAGAGGTTCCTGCGGTAACGTTACGTAACAACAGGTGACTGGCTGAGTGGGTAAGTGAGTGAGTGAGGGGCTCGCTTAGGTATTTAACATTTCAGTTTACTGAGTACTGTAAAATATTCTAAGCACAGTGCACCTTCGATTACTCAGACACTGACATCACATCCATAGCACTTAGCACAATTAAATGAATGCGCTGCAGTTTCTCTACTTTTATATCCAACATCCAGGGTGATAAACAGCTTCATGAATAACATCTATAAATATTATTCAGCGATAAACAAGTGAATGCTTTGAGCAGGAAAATAGTTGTTTGTTATACAAACTAGTTTTCCCTCAAGTGTCCTATCAACCTTCTTGAAGTTTGAAATATTCACGAGTTCTTATATATTTCGAAAATACATTTAAATATCGCTTAAGCAGATAAATATAAATATAAAATATTTGAGTAGTAGATATTTTAAATAATATATATATAGAGTCATATTATTTTCAATTCAATCGCAGATATGAAATTGCGACTTGTGATTTTTTATTTAACGTCGCTTCATTTCTTTGGGCATTTAAAAATTGTTCTTAGTACAAGGAAAAGTCCTTAAAACTTCAGACTCTTCTTAATCTTAAAAATTCTTTTATATATATATATATATATAAAGGTCTCTGAGTACATTGCCTGACTTTAAAAAAGTTATTGTTCTTCGTGGTAATCTTCGTTAATTGCCCGGAAATATTTTACTTTGCTTTGTCCAGGCACCTTTTATCGGGTAAACTTTTGGTTAAAAGCCACAGTGCGCATTGACAAACATAGTAAATATAAATAAACATTATAAAGTATTTTAAGATAGAAGCAATTTGACCGTCCTTTTACATCCCCAAATAAAAAACAATGTTTAACTGAATTTTTATCAAAAGTGTCAGACATCTGAGATATCTAAACAAGATAAGGAACTGATGTCGAGTGAAATATGAAACCCTAAATACGTTCCCTCTTTGAAACCACTTAAAGTGCTAAGAGGAAAAAATACGAACATTTTGAAGAGCCCCAAACACTTGAACACATAAGTTGGTTGGAATACACATATATATCAGAAAAATACCAAATTGTGTATAAAATGTTGTGGTATTTGTAACCCATAAACAAAAATAAATGGAAAACCTTAAAATTAATAATTAGGGAAAACAACTAACAACTATCAACATAGTGATAAGAAAACTTTGGACTGGTTTAAAAATACAGCCATGAAGACTTATGGCGTTTCTATGTCTCTGATATTTTAAGGATCGATCAACATATCATCAAGGGCGGAACAGTAAGGGGCCAAATAATCTGACGACATGATTAAAACTCTATTGGTCAATGAGAGTTAAGATTAGATATAAAGAAAACCAGAACAAAGTGTTCCTTTGATAAGTGGGTTAGAGAAGTTAATTGAAATTTATAGCTTACCCTTAGTAGCCAAGTGAGCACACTCTCTCGATAGGGTACAAAGGTGTGCGGCGTGGAAGAACCCCCTCCTTTGCGAGTATCCGCAAGTGCTGCAATTACTTTTCCCAAGGTAAGAAGACTCTTGTTGATGCTAACGCCCTCACGTATTCGTTCGCCATTTGAATCCGAGACGTTGATGCGTTCACTTCCCGCCAGATCTACCAAGCAGATCTTGCTGCGACGCATCTGGCGAAGCGAACCTGCCGTTCCTGAGTCTGTGTCTGAGGATATATCATCGTCACCGTTCAGGTCCGTTATGTTAAGCACAATATTAAATATTGAATGCGACCGAGAGCTTTTGTCATTCATTGCGGTTGAAGCGGTAGCACGTTGCGAGTTTCCCACAGCCAACCAATTCCGTAGAGCAGAGTATGAATCCACCGAGTGGGCACTTAGATCCACTACATAGGGTCCGAATGTAGGATGCTCACGCACCTTAAGAATTGGACGCTGCGCGCTGGCATCTGAGGAAGCAGTCATGACATGTTCCACGCTAAGCAAGTCGTGTATTTTCTCATTGTATATTTCGAAATAGCTGACCTCAACTTCAACCTGCAGATAAAAAAATTATTTAAAAACATATAAAGTAAAAACACTGCAACATTTATAACCTGTAAGTGATCTTTGACAGCATCGATTCGCTTAAAAAGTTCGTGGCAAAAACGTGGTATAATGCCTGCCTCTATGTGTGGTGCACTGCCGTCCAAAGCAGCATCATCTAGTGCTTCAATGCCCATCATGCTGTAGGATTTGCCGGAGCCCGTCTGCCCGTACGCAAATAAACATGCATTGTAACCCTCGAAGGATTTGTCCAACAATGGTTGTGCCGTGCCGGCAAACACTGCAATTTGATCCGCATAGTTTTTGTGCTCAGGATGGCAAGAATAGAAAATTTGATCATAACTAAAACAGTGCTTAACACCCGCAGAGGCATCGGCGCTGGCACCCGCCTGTACGGCTAGTTCATTATTTTGAGCTTTAATTATATTGACGACATTAGAACGGGTACATTCGTACGCATTCAAGGGACGCACACGAACAGCAACTGTCATGTTGCTCTCCTCTGATATGCCACGAAAAGAGTCCAACAGTGCATCTTTTTCCTTTTTCCCAGTTCCAGGTGTTTGATGCCGAGGCAACGGTGTCACTATACGTGCATTGCGGAGCAGTGAAGTAGGCGTGTAGCTTGCATTTATTATTGATGATTTTAATTTTGGTGTTGCTACTCCACCACTAAATGCAGTATTTAGCGTGTTCTCTGTTTGGAAAAGTTGCACCTTCTCGATGCTGGGTTTTGGTGTCCCACACAGTACTTTGCGGTGCAGCCCTACAGCCACTGCTGCAGGCGTTTTATTTTTACTTCCACTTGCACTTAAAGTTCCTTGTGCACTCGATTGATATTGATTAATTCTTTGTTTTACGGGAGTACTTTTATTACTCATATTTTCTTCAATAAATATTTAATCTCTCAAATATAATTTGTTAGTTTTTAAAAATTCTATTGTTAATTTCGAAAATAACGCGCGTCGCGTCGTTTGTTGACAATCTTTTCATGCTAGTGATGGGTCACTTTCGATAGAATTGCTACGCATGCTAAGGTTTCGACAACATGTGGCCTAAAACTGAACAACTAGGTGGCAACACTTTATTTCTATTAACATCGATTTAATGTTAAAAGTTGTTGTCCTATTTCTATGTTATATATAATCTGCACCGATCGTGGGCACTATTTATATTATAATAGTTTAGCGGTTTTCTATTTTACATTTGAACTTTATAATTGCGAGTTGTCTTTTAATTGAAGAGTTACCATATTTTAAGCTGGCAATTTCGATACTAGTACGGAATCGATACTTTTATTTTAACTGTGATGCAGTTCTATCTGTAGTCAACGTAGTAAAAACAATAACTTTTATTTGATTCCAAACTACATATGTACTAAATAATATACCTAATTATAATTCAAACGCTTAGTAATTTTATTTGTGTAAGGTAATGCGCAACTGATAGCTTATATACCGAACAAATCTGATTCTGTCTTTCTTGTTCCTTATTAACAGCAAACCATATAAATAGGCGCGTTTTAAGAGCAGGTTTTGCATTTGAAGCAAAACAGTGCCTCAACGCACGTGCCTTCTAATTGTATACTACCTGTATAACATCATTAAATTTCGATATTATCTCAGAAACACTTAAGTTTCAACAAAAGTATGTCTCAACAACCTGTTGCATTCCTGACACGCCGAGAAACTTTTAGTGCTTGCCATCGCCTGCATAGGTAACATAATTAACTTGCTTTGTTTCTTCTTTTATTACAATTGATGCCAGACTAAATATATATATTCAATTGGCTTAATCAATTGTTGTACAGTAAGGTATAAAATATTTAAAATATGTTTATCGTTTTGCTTTCTGGTTTGCAGCCCTCAACTAAGCGATGCTGAAAATTTGGAAGTGTTCGGTAAATGCAACAATTTTCATGGTCACGGACATAATTATACGGGTATGCGAAACAATTCTTTTAAATATGTCAATAATGTGCTTCAATTAAATACTTGATTAGTTACAATTTAGCATACAGATCGAATAACAACTTAAATTAATCAGCGTAACCGCAACAATTGGAAATTTGAAACAAGTCAATACTTAACCATTTTCAAGACCTTGGCCGACAAGCTCGCTTATCAACCCATGCTCAAGTTCAAAACTCATTGAATATAAAAAGCAAGGCCAAGAAAATGTAGTGATAATGGAATTATTTAGAGAAGACACGTTGAATATAGAAAAAATGTAAATATTTCTTCATTTTTTTTGTTGTACTCATCCTCTTTTAGATTTATCTTTTAGCTGTTTTTTTTCAACAAATGAATTGTTTATTAGAAAATCATTTTTTTTTTATTATTTAATGTAGAAAATGTGACTTACAAGATCAAAGAAAGATCTTAAACATGTTAAATATGATTAATTGATAAACAATGCCATAATGTTATATGATCCTTAATGCTTCCTTATCTTCCTTGTCTATTCACAGTCGAACTTACTGTGCGTGGTCCCATAGATCAACGCACTGGCATGGTGCTTAATATAACAGAGCTTAAGGAAGCCATCGAAGCAGTCATCATGAAACAGTTGGATCATAAGAATCTTGATAAGGACGTTAAATATTTCGCCAAAATTGTAATATGTCCTTAGGGAAGCAGATATTGAAGATCATTTACTTACTTTACATATTCTCTTATAGCCTAGTACCACAGAAAATCTTGCTGTTTATATTTGGGACAACATACGAACGCATCTTAAGAAGCCGGAACTTCTGTACGAGGTGAAGATTTTTGAAACGCCAAAGAATATAATTACCTACCGTGGGCCTTATCAATTAAATGGACTTTACAATATTGACAATAAGCGCGCAGCTCGCGACTCGTGCACCAACATATCCTCCGACTCGGACTAAAAGCCTCCTTTCATGACAAATCTTGGATCAATGCTCAGCGAACCACAACTGATTTTTGCGCTCTTAAAATACTTAAGAAACCTTTTAGCTAATAACCTATCAAGCTATACGAAATACGAAGTATAAACATATATATTATATATCTATATCAAATGTTAATCAATATTATGGGAATTTATGTAAATGAAATAAAAGATTTTAACACAAGTTTAAAGTTTAAAGTTTATTTAAAAAAGTTGCCATTTTAACAATTGTTTTGTTACGTTTTCTCTCAGTACATGTTTTTTTTTGTTATTATTAAGTTTTAATATTGTTTATTGTGGTGTTGTCTTGCACTTAGGTTAAATTCTTAGATGGCAGCTATTAAATTTAAAATTGTTCTATTGATATTTGCTAATCATTTTATTTTAGTTATTTGTTAATATTGTTTTTGTATTTCAATAAGCTAATTGTTGATAGTTGCAGCGGTTGCATATTTAATTGATCCTCATATGTGTATATATAACAGATATATATCGGATTAATCGCTTAGGCATCAGTTGTAAAACTAATTTTTATATCACTTTGTCTAGTCTAAGAACTCTTGGAGTTGCCTATATAAATTTCGAGCTTTCCACGCTGATATTCTGCCCCTTGTCGTTATCCTGCATATACAGGCTGCAGTAGATGAACCAATCTCGCGAATCTGTGGGATCAGCAATTTCAGGCATTTTAACATAAGCATAAGGAAATATAACGTTTGAGCCAAAAACTACTTGGATTAGTAGGTAACCCCACACAGGGGATGAGTTCCCCCGCTAAGGGTTCAGTCAAGAATCAATTTTACACTAAGTGGAAGATCTAAGATAGCTTGGAACAAAGCAAAGCTTCAAATCATACTCGAGAGGCAGTAATACATTCAGGCTGTCAGTTTGAAGAGGAAATTTTGAAGGTTAGTAAAGCGCTTTTATTTTTACTTTTGCTATAATCGGAAGTCTCGGGATTATGAGTCAGTAGCGTGTCACAGTCTGTGTTAGTACAGATTGGGAAACCAGTTATGTTAAGGTTAGTAGCAGCAGACTTTCTACTTAATTCTTGACCGAACCAGTCGGCGAAAATAGAGAGCAAAGGTGGGAGCTAGAGCGAGGAAAAGAAAGAGATAGAGAGCAGGGGCAGATAAAGGGGGAGAGAGAGTTCATACATAGATATTAAGCAGTTAGTATTACGGCTTGGGGATATGTTACCTTTTCAGATCTAAGTAGTTTATCTATGTACATAATACATACAAATATGTGCATTGTTCTAGGCCAAGCAACAAATAAACTTAATGCCTAACGCTTAACGAGTTAACAGACTTAACCTCCGGTTCAACCATAATCCAACAAATGTTCTACAATCTGATTACTTTACAAAACATTGAATGATACGTACTACTTTTAGTATATGTACTAATATTACTTAGCTAAAGCATTTACGTCTTTTGGTGTGTTCTTTTTGGTGTATTCTTTTTGGTGTCTGTATTCATACGTGTGTGTGCGTGTGTGTGTGTGTGTGTGTGTGTCATGGCAAATGTTACAGTCGTCGCAATAGATTAGATCGTGTTGCGCAGAGTCTTACCTGGATTTCTTATAGATATGAACGGAATACCGAACTCAAACTCATTCCTGGGCCAATACTTAAGCAGCGGCTGCCGCTGTGGCAGCTCGGACTCAACATAGAAATATGCAAACAGGACAAGTACCGTGTAGGCAGCTATGAAGATGAGAATGTGCCAGAACCCATGCAAGTATGGAAAGTTAATCGAGGACCAAGCCTCGCAAAACATGCGATCGTTAATCCAACAGAATACAGCCACGCCCCAAACTGTTGTGGTGCGCAATCCCAAACGATACACTCGCTGGTCCCGAACTCTGTGAAGTACAAAAATAGTTAATAGGGTTTTATTCTCAGCGCAATGTTAATTAAAATCAACCCAATAAGAAATAAATCACGGATTAAATGATGAATGAAATTGTGAGAAACGCAGTTCTAAAGTCCTTCAAGGTATTATAGATACCGAATGTCCTCTTCGGCCCATGTCCTTTGTATGTCTTACGGTGTGAATAAATACCATTAAACGATACGCAGAGTCTTCAACAAGGATAACAAGTCAGTCCTTTGCTTGCTGGGAATAGTTGAAATTATTTATTCCAGTTAAATGAGACTTCCGAACAGCCAACTCGACTTGGGTCGATTATTCCTGGGTGAAGGCTTAGGTCAGTGGTTTTAAAAACTTGTTTAATTTACATTCTTAGTTCTGTTCAATGGTTCTAACCTTACGGTATTCTTCAACCGCTATAATAGGAGTACAAATTAAGTTAATTAATTATGTAGTAGTCCAGTATTGACTGCGTATAGAGCTTCAATGTCGAAGGTTTAGTTATTTATAAAGAGTCGATGGTTTTTAATTTCACATTTAAATTAATAATTGGCTCGAAGCATTTGAAGCTGTTGCCACTTTGACAAACTCGAAGGCATTAATTAGCCCCAAGAGCGAGCTGGAATATTCGATTGAATTTCCACAATGCGTAGCAGTTAATTTATGGTTGTTAAAGGAAAGCTGTTAAATCGGAAAACCCTTCATTTCAATCATAACTGACTTTCAATTGTTTATTTTTAGGTGACATCCCAGTGCCCCTTCGGAGCTTAACTATATGTCCGGCGGACCTATGTACGCATACGATTCGCATGTTGTGTATAAAGAAGATGCAGCTTGGAGTAGGACTTGGGCACATGTCGGGCTTTCACGGCACGTGCGTGCGAACATGCACATCTTATCGTAATACTGGTGAATATCGAATAAGCACGTAATCACGGCTAAGGTTGACTCACATGCATAGACATACATATCCAATGTGTCCCAATATAAAATGCTAATTATCACTTTGGACCATATTAACAATGGAAAAACGGTGTAATTGGGACTCCTGCGCAGGAAATCGCGTGCCCGCTGTTAGAAGGAAACTCATGTTTCCAATTGGGGTGCTGCTGTCGGTACTGCATTCTCGGATGTGATAAAATTTTAAACACTTTGCTTAACTAAAATTCCGAGCTAATAATATTCTAATATTGAATATGTAAAAAGTGTGATAAGGAAACGTATCGTTCATTAACAGTAAAGTACACATTGACACCTGTTTTCGATAGATAAAGCTATGCGGCGAAAGGCCATGCTGCACTGCACCCATGTGTAGGGGAAGAGGCAACCGATAAGGGGAAAATTATAGATAGATAGATAGATAGATAGATGAATGGATTGCATGATTTATGGGTGCGAGCTAGTCGAGTCGTCTGTGTTATCAAAAATTGCGGAACCCCTTTATGAGTTTATTCTCGTAGACCTACCTTTGCAGCTCGCTATAAAGCATTACCATTGTCGGTACGCCCATGAGCATGAGAACAAAGGCATTGACAATGGGCTTCCACCAGCACAAAGCCGTTGCGATAATGGCCGATATTAGCATTAGCCAACTGAATGTTTTACTGCAAGACGGACAAAGCATTAAGTGGGTATAGATATATATATATATATATATATATGTCGCCGATTCAAGACGATTGCGAGAATAATAATTGAGCTTACCGATCGTTTTTCACGAACTTTGGATAGTAGCGCTTGGGGAAGAACAAAGAGAAGGCGGCTATGAACACCCAAAGTATTGCCAGCTCATCGAGTAGCTGACCCAACAAACTGAGCGTCGCATGGAAGTACATGGAGCTCAGGCCCACAACAATAAGGAGAACCCATAGCAAGTGTATTCCTGGTGTGACGAATCGGCCGTACTCCTTGAAGAGCATCATAAGGATGGGCGGCAGTAAAATAAATAAAAAGTTGCTAAACTGTAAAGCAAAGATATATTTAATTAATCACAAATCTTCCAAATTATTCCTTTAATTATACGGACTTAATATTATTTCTAAAATATATTTACTTAAAATAATGAATCTTTTTTTTATCACAAATCAATGATCTTCTATGCTATCAAAACTATGCAGCATTTCATTTAAAAGCCTTAATATTTAATTATCCCCGAGAGATACAATAAAAATATACATATATAGTATATATATACTGGAAAAAACAGATACTGTTATCTGAACTACCTAATGGCTTCTCTCTACGTGCCTAAGTTGGTAGAAAGGTTCAACTTTCAATGATAAGACTTGAGCTCCAACTATAAAATAGGTCATCATTTCTTCTGATTGCGGTCCGCGAAGTTTCCACAAATGCCAAATCTAAACATTTGAAATTTATGGTAATAAATAAATGTTTATTCATGGGCGGCATGTTAACTATTATCTGAGTCTTAACTGATCTCCCGTGACTGGGACCTATCGAAGTCTATTTCGTTCTTTAACTTTGTACTACTTGACGGAGGGATTATTTGCTATGACTTTTTATGTAAAAATACAATTTAAATTGAGGTACTAACTGTCTGTTGACCAGACAAAGAGAGTTTAAGTATTTTGCAGTGTCACAAAAAATTATATCATTTTTAAACACATTTTGATGCTTAATTTAAAACGAATGCCGCCGCCGTCGCCGTCGTCGTTGTCGTCGCATGTGACCTTAAGGCAGTTCATTTACTCGTTTTGCCTCGGACTTAATAATTAAACAAAGAAACGAATTAAACGAAATAAATAAAAAAGATGAAATTTAGTATTAGTTCAGAAAAGAAAGAAAAAATTCAACTGAAAATTGCTATTTTTTTTTGTAACGAAAGCAACTTTAAACTTAATTAGATATCATACCGAGAAGTTGAATAAAAATAAACAAATGAAATTAGACTAAGAAATTTAGTTGGGAGACAGCAAAATATCGGGATGGGGAGACGTCAGTTCTACAAATTAGGCTAGGTTTTCGATACGATTCTAAAACTTCATGTCAAGCTTAGATAAATATTTATTTCTCTTTGATTGATCGTGCACCTGCTTGTTGTTTGCTGTTGATATCTTGATTGATTGTAACAACAATGATTATTGAGTATTCCCCATACACCGATTAGCATGTTCCCATGGAAAGCCTCTGCAAACACAATTGAAAATAATTATCACTTTCCCATTCATTGTTAGAGAGATATCTCTTTGATTGATTATTTCATTATGTATCAATACAAATCAAGATATGCGGAAATAAATCCAATGTATCAATAGTTCAAAGTCCTTTTAAAAATGATTTGCTTCGTCAGGAGGAAAATTATGAAAAAACTTGCTACATTTTTAATGTCGTCTTACTATTGTCAGATCTGGGGCTAAAACAATTTGGGAATTCTAAGCACTCGAAAAAACGAACATCAATAGTTTTTCTATACTATCCTTTTAGGTGCTCTGTAAAGTAACACCTGCAACTGAGCAAAATATTATATATATATTATTATATTATGAATTATTTTATATTTGAAAAAGTGACTCCAAAGTCATTTAATCGTCATATAAAATTATTTTTTATGAATCAGTCGCTATCAAAACAAAGCCAACCACTCGTTGAGAAAAACACCTTTGGGATATTAATGCATTTCTAACAAACTTTATTCAAAGCAGTTATTTTAATAGTCAGCATTAACTCTAAACGTAAGAACCAAAAGATATAAATAAAATAGTTATGGAAAAAATATGTAATGTCAATTATAAAAAAATCAAAATTTAGTGCTAATTTACGGAGATTTAAAGTTGTATCAGAGGTGAAAAGTAATGGAAAACCATAACTTAAAAATCTTATTTAAATAATAATTTATTTAACCTTAACTTTAATGTCACAATTAAGAAAATTTGCATCAAGTGCAAAATGCAAATCCAAAATACAAATGTGCCATAAGCCATATTGCTTTTAACTAAGTGGAATAGTAACTTAAAAATAAGTTAATTTCATTTAAGCGGACAAGCTAAATGGTTTTGTTGCAAAGTGTAAAGTCGAGCTAATAATTAGAACAGTGTTCCATTTATTCTGATAGTAAGCGTTAGTTTGTTTGTTTACATTAGTTTGGATTAATATTTTAGTTGATAAGAAGAACATGAGCAAAGCGAAGAATGATAGCTAAGATCACTCAAGAGTTTATTCAGACAAAGGAACAAAAAATGATATGCATTTAGGTTAATAAAGTAAGATGAACTTTGGAGCTTGTCTGTGATAAAACTACAGCTGAAGAGTAATGGAACTTCTCTTAAAGATTCTGTTATAATTTCCAGCTGAAAATATGTTATTGCATCTAACATCTCTTTGTTTGCTTTTATTGCGTGCACTTTTGTAACACGCAGAAAGGTCAAGGTCTCATCGACTTGCAGTATGTTAGTTCTAAGCAGGTTTGTAGGTATTTGTGATACTGCAGCTGATATTTTTGTAGTTGTTAAATGAATTGTAGCTGCCACAAAGCAAGGCGTCAACTTAAACCTAAATTGAATTACCATTTTATGAATATACGTACCGTGTTAACGAACTCTGCTATATTTGATGATATTAAATAATTGCCCTCGCACCAATCAACGGGCGAACTTCCGGGTCTAAATAAATAAATGGCATAAATGTCCATTATGCTTCCAGTATTCATGATGAGTTTGTTGTTGAGACTTTAAAGTCCTTATTCCAATTAAAATTTTCTAGCTAAGTTATTTATTTGGCTTTGTTTTGTGCTATATTTTGAAGGCACTATTGCTTTTAATATTGAAGAATTGTTTGCATAATAGCTATTTATTGCACATGCACCTATTTTTGCTTTCTTAACTTATTCCGAACTTAGTTTTTTGCATCCTATTGGATTTGTATATTTTACATGCAAACTGCTTATATTTATTTATAGGTCAAGTTAATTCGTGCGGTCTAAAACAAAATCTGATTGCTTAATTTCGTATTTTTTAGAGCTTATGCTCTACATTTTTTAGTGAACAACATGCGTAGTTCAGATTAATCGACGTAAAATTAAAAACATTAATAAATATATATACACGTAGCAGACACGTCTGCTACTTAAGCGAACACTTTGTTTACTGTTAATGCAATGTTACTTATATACTCATTCAAGCTTTAAAATTCGAGTACTTTTCACTGGAAGAAGTTGATAAGCAGAACAGTGCTCTGTAATACTGCAAGTGGTGTAGAATTGTTGCTTATCGATTAATAATATTTTGAAGCATGCTAAGCGCAATCTCAGTCAGCAGATAGTTAAAAATATTTTATCTTTGCTTACAAAGCTAGTTATAAAAATATCTGTAATTTTTCTTCGTCTGCTTAGAACTTATCGATAAATCGATTGAGTGTAAGGTGTTGATTGCAGCACGCGGCGGGTCGTAGTTTGATTTTATTTGTTGTGTTGCCATAAAAAACAGGTCGACCATGTTTCCACAAAAGAGTTCGGTTACGTATCGTACGCCCGCTTCTCATCAACCTCCATTAGACAGGGACTTAGCTGACAATTTGTACTATCCAAATCTCAATGTTGCTGATCTGAATGCACGCCTTGAGAATCTATCACCCCGTCTGCTGGAATGTTTTGACAGCATAACTATTAATGAAGAAAATAATTATGCACTGGCCACTAACAACCGATCCGGTAACGAATGGTGGGGCATGCTCTTCGGATATGAACAAATCGAGCACATGACTGTTGACAATGCAAGTTTTAAGCTACAATGTGAACACACAGTCAATATACTGCGATATGCAGAAAACAATGTATTGCTTGTAGCGCTAGGAAATGCACAGCTTCAGGCTTGGTCCACCTACTCAACGGTTCGCGATCCAGATTCTCCGTATTCCTTGTTTCTTCTTGGCGATGAGACTGCCCATAAGGCGCCTATAAATCATGTGTGTGTGTTCAAATCTGACCCCCATCAAGTCATCTCAACCTGTCTGGACAAAACACTAAATGTAAGTAAGTTGTCGTTTTTTAATTGTGTTGCTTATTTTGTAATAACTGTTTTGTAGGTGTGGGATCTCTCCGGTGCAAGTTTGTGCTCTACCTATCGCGCAACTGCTGCTCACACTAGTAAATTGACTGGACTAGCCGTTTCGACCACGACTTCAACACAAGCACTTACTTGCGATCGAGGTGGATATGCACGCCTCTGGGATTTTCGCTCCTCAGTTCCTTCTTCAATGTGCCTGTACGATGACAAGACACACCTGCTTAGCTTCAGTAGTGCCGCTTGGGCTGCGCCCACCGAACTTAATGGCGACAACATTGTTTACCTGGGAGACTTTGATGGCAATGTGCATACTTTAGATATACGGGTGCCTGGCAAGTTACAGCAAACTGATAACTACTTTAATGAGAGTCACGTTTCACAACTTCTAGTGAATGGGTAAGTTTAAGCCATTTCTTCTTTTCAATTCTCTTAGTTAAATTGTTTTACCTTTAGATCTCATTTGGCGGTAATAGGAAATCTTCCAGCTTCTCTAAAGATAGCTGAAATTGGAGTAAATCATAAGGTTGTCTATACTAGCGAGAACAATCACACACGTATCACAGACGCTGTATGGTCCAACCCTCAAACAGTAACGACCGTTGGACACGGACGGAAACTAGCCTCTCACAAGATTTAAAACCACATTTTAAGTCGCAGTTAGCTTAATTTCGTAATCGGCTTATAATAGAAACATAAATACATACATATACATATTTGTATAGACTTACATCTTCTGTTTTTGTTAACTTGGTGTTACTTTTCCTCACAACCCTAAAAAAGTCCTCTTTCAACGAGTGTTAAAGAGATAGATACGATTCATTTAGATTTACTATTGACTATAAATATGTTGGCTTATTAACGTAACGTTTCAGATTACGCATTTCTACAACTTCGATGAAATGTTACTCCAAAGATTGACTCGATCACCAAATATAAAGAAAGAGTTCGACAAACAAAGTAAACTATTTATTTACATTTAACTTTAACCATAACGTAACTTATAATCGCGTCAATAAATGCAATAATCAATTCAAATTCTTTTGGTTTTTTGTTTGGTCACAGAATGTTCAACAAGACGCAACTTCACTAAACAATACGTAAAAATAAACAACCTTAGAAAAATACTGTAAGCAGGGAAATCGTTTTAGGAATGCATCTGGAGAGTGGCGGGGAAAAATGATTAGATTAATTTTTCCAGAAAATTAAAACTTTTTCAGCTTAGCCTACTTTTAAGAATTTAACATCGACGCCGTTTCGTTGGCGGTTCTAAAAAATTATTCTCTTCCTCGCCAACGTCCATAAGCTCCAAATTCATGAGTCTTTCAGCTTTTTGTAGCATTGCTGTGTCCCGTAACCAGTTGCATTTCAGTACGGCATCTATTGAGGGTCGCTTTTCGGGATCCACAATGAGCATCTGTTTAATAAGTAATTTGGCACGCTGCGATATGCCTTGCCAGGCAGGATGACGGAAGCGGAAGTTGCCCCTTTTAATTTGTTCTCCAGCAGGCGAGCCATACTCGTCCGAAAATGGCAATGTACCGCTTAGGCTGCAATGTTGTCACTTGTTAGAATTAACCGAAGGGAAATCTCAATCCAGTTTTCTTCTTACCATGTATACAGTACTACACCAAGACTCCAAATGTCTACTTTTTGGGTGTAAGATGCGCGTCCGCCGGTTATAAGTACTTCTGGTGCTACGTAAAGTGGTGTTCCGCAAAGTGTACGCATCACAGAGTCCTTGTGTACAAATTTACTAAGCCCAAAATCGGATACCTTCAGCAATGTATCTTCATCGCTGGATTCTAGAAGTACGTTGTCCGGCTTCAGATCGCGATGTGTTATACCTAAATGTAAAAATGAAAGTTTTGTTAATCTTTAGGTTCTTATTAATATTTACATTATTTGCTCTGAATAAAATATATATATATATATGTAAATAACTATGATATATAAATTATCTAAATGAGCAGCATCTGAATAAAATAATTCTGTATATTGCATACCCCTATCATGCAAATATTTGACTGCATGGCACATTTGGTAGAAATACAATTTTGATGTATCCTCGTTAAGGAGCTTCTTGCTTATTATTCGATTTAGCAGATCACCACCGCGCATAAACTCCAACACCATGTACACCGAATCCGGTTTGTCGACGATGTCGTGCATGCGCACAACGCACGGATGGGAAAGATTTTTCATTATTTTAGCCTCGTTTAGGACGCGTTCGGGGTCATTCAGATTTTTATTAGCATGGCCGCTAACCTCTAGCATGTTTTTCTTTACAATTTTCATTGCATATTGTTCACAGGTGCGTCGCTCATAGACCAGCCTAACTAATCCGTATGCACCCGAGCCCAGTTTTCGATTTATATAATAGGTTCCCGTAATTTCCTTGGGTAGACCAACGGCTTCATTTGGGCTGAGATCCTTAAAAACAAAAGCTGAAACGAAACGATGCAGGTTGCAAAAATTTGAATAGAGTTTCAAGAAATTAGATCGTACCTTTGTAGGTGGGATGCGAGAGAGCAATAATGTCGTCATTTTGTAAAATTCGCGTTTTGTTCATGCCTATCTTCTCTCCATTCACAAAGGTGCCGTTCCGTGAAAGATCCTAGGGGTTGCAAATTGTAAGTAGAGCGTAGATTCAAAATATGTATATTTCTTGGCTTTCTACCTGTATAAAAACTGGATTTGTCAGCTCACAGTTGGCGCGCTTAATGATAAAATGCACTTTGGAAATGCGTGATAGTATTTTCTCAGGTAAATCATTTAGCGTTAATATTAAATCATTAGTTTCCCCTCGTCCTGCGGAGAACTCGTCATTGTTTAAGTCTAATAAACAAATAAATTAGATTTCAATGTTAAGAATTGGGTAAAAAACTTTGTCAATTTGATGATTTTGGTTTACCCTGTACCAATATTTTAGTGTTTTAAATGATGATGATAGTTTAATAATTGATTAAATATAATATATTATATTTAACATATATTAAATTTTCTTTAGACACATTCATTTTATTTGCTTCACTATTTTTTTAACCGAAAATAAGGATAATTTTTTACAAATTTGCCATAATTATAAAGTTTATTTAATTTGCAAAAAAAAAGTCAAATTGACTTCACATTCAGAAAATAAGTTTAATAGTTCTTAAAAAGAAATTCCTTTGAATTGTCTATTTGAAATATTTAAATCATTTTTAAAATTGAATTGGCACAAAGTATACGACAACAAACTACAAAAATAAAAAACAAAAAAACAAATTAAATAACACGCAATTTTGAAAAACAGTTACCAACAGAAAAGGACGAGTTCGTATAGATTATTTTATAAGATTTGATGCTCGTACCAAGGGACTTGATTTTAATATTTTTGCCATAAAGACGTCCCCATACAATCTTCTCCATTGGCTGACTTTCGATTTGAGTCCAAATATTTGATGCCTGACTTTGGGTACCCTGCGTTCCTTGTGTATCGCGAGCCATGTTTTTGTTCTTCAAAAGCCTGTTGATATTCGATATAACTGTTCTTTTTCTGTTAAATTTCCTGCACAAATGCGAGTGTGCAGTTATCTCACACACATACGAATAAACACAAATCTAAGTACACACTATCAACAAAGTCGACGAATTACTTTGTGAGCATAAATTCTGTTGCCTGCTATGGCGTTTGCAACGGGAACTACATTCAGAAACTGTTTACATTGAATTCTTGCTATATTTGCAAATCCACACCACCACCCGATACTCATTCAGAACACAGAATAAAGTTTATAAGTTGCGCGCGACGTATGGACGAATGTTTTTAGTGTGCAATTGCCGCCTTTAAGGGCTGCACTAATAATGCGATGTTTCCGTGTTGGTAATTGGTTGATTGTTTGCCTCTCGTTATGTAAAAATATATCGAATAAAAATTTATTATATTTTAAAAAAATCTGAAATACTTTAAAATTAAATTATTATCTACTGACAGAGATTTTCTCTACAATAATCATTTTTAAAATTTGCCCCGTCGTTTATTAAATATATCACGTAAGTAATAATGTAAGTTCATATACAAACAAGTCGAATTAAAAAATTAACGAGCAATCAACTTCATAGGACTTTCCAAGCACAGTAATGATTTTTAAGTCTAACGGACACCACACCGATTGCAGATATGCAGTACTGTACATTATATTTCCGTTTTCTAACACTGACTAATTGACATCATCAATGTAGCCCTAGATTGCGGCGTCGTTTGAAAGCAACTGTAAACTATACCAATACAAACATAATATTAAAACAAGGGCATAAAAGAAAAGTGAATAACGAGAAATAAGCAACAAATAAGTGAAATTTCGCCAAATAATAACATTTGTCTAACGTTTTTTATCCCAAGCACACAGCTGTTGGTCAGTGTTGCACAAAAATAAACTGTGAGCGTCCCTGAACTGAATTATTAATAATTTAATTACCATTGGTTTATTTGCATCTGTAGATCATGACTTTACCTCGTTCAGAGACGCCACTGCGTCGTTCCGCGGTGGGCAGCCACCGTGAAAGTATGCTGCGGGACATGACCACCATAGTTAACGACGATGAGGCGGAACGTCGAGAAGCGCGACGGCGCACACTGCTACAGCAGCAGACTCGCCCACGGGACAGTAATGTTTTGGAGTCCATAGAGGAAAATGAGACAATACGAAAGTGCTTGGAGATTTATAATTGCAATAAAATAAGCCGTGACAATGCCTGGAGCCTTTCATTGATTGATACGCTCTCGAGTTTGTTGGATCGGCATCATAAGACACTTAGTAACTTTAAGGCAAGCAGTACACTTTTTGCACATATTTTTGTGTAACTACCCTCTCAATAGAACATATAATTACACAACTTTTTCAGATGGCTGGCTCATCCCTCGAAGCTTCCTCAAAGGTGTACGGATTGCGTGTAGATTCTATTTATCTTGATGCCATGCGCATGTCGGCAGGACTCAACGCACGCACACTCACTGAAAAACAATTAAATGATGCTGCAGATCGCGATGAAGATGCTCAGCATAAATCACAAGATGCTGTAACTGATGATGTTAATGATCCACAAAACGCAGTTCCAAAGCCCAAAAAACGGGCACGCAAAGCAGTAGCTACAGTAACTAAAAACAAGGAAACCCTTAATGCACGACTAGACACAGCCCCTTTGCAAGATCCAGTATTTGGAAAGCTTAACTCAATCGTTGGCTCCATAAACGCCTCAAATAGGTTGATGCACAACATATTACCTACTGTCAATTCAGAGCTACGATTACGGACAAATTATCGGTTTTGGAATGCACGGGAACTGCCCTCTGAGATTTTAGACTACACTGAAATAAATACGGAGATCAAAAGTATACCCGAACGAGAACTGGTTAGTGCGGAATGGGCCAAAAAGCTGAAACGTTACAACAATTATTTGAAACTGCGTCCATTGCACTCTGGTTACATTATCAGTGACGCACCTTCTCCTAATAGCAACGAACCATCTGCGAAGTCACCAACAGATGGTGATGACATGGAAGTGGACAATGCAGATAATTTTTATGAAAATCCCAAAGAACTGTCCATGGCTTTCGATATTAATGCCGAATGTGAACCTATGCCAGAGCTAGATACGCCGGCCGTACTGGAGGTTGACTACAACGAATTGGAGGAGCTCACTGCTGAGGAGCGAACAACTTTACAGCACTGCCGAGTTTTAAGAAAGCAGCCGCTTTTGATTGAAGATTTGCGACCCGTTGATGGAAAATCTAATCTCGAGTATTCCTATCGTCCCATGGATCAAATCTCTCAGTTCTGGGCTGGACCTTCCCATTGGAAATTTAGGCGGACGCGTGTCCGCAACACTTTTAGGGAATCTAACACGGTTGATGCAAGTGGTGGTGGTGGAAGCAGTACTGCAGCCGCTGCAGCGCGGGCACGTCGGGCAGCACTGCAAGCAGCTAAGCGACGCAGTAGACAGCTGAACTTTGGAGAGTGCACAGAAAGTCTATTTCAGACTCTGGATTCGAACACCAAACTTCGAAAAGCCAACTTTCAAAAACGTTGGGATGCCCGCAAACTCATGCTCCCAACAAAGTATACTTTTGAGCAGGACTATTTTTTCAAATACGAATACGCTCCCAGTATCAAAGTTAGCCGGAGATTTGGGGTGCAAGATGATGAGGTTGAGGAAGACGATTTGGATCGAGATGAGGCGCCAGACGATGCTCCGGACAATGTGGAATTCTTTGACAACGATCACTTTGTCGCTGACACCCCCAATTCTCCCAATACGTTGAATGCAAGCAACATTTCACTGGGCGCCGAGACAGGTGACGCTTTGTTGATTGGAGCACCTGAGCCCAACAGCATTTTTAATATAGGCAATGACACTGTACTCGAGATAGCCACTGACTTTGAGGGTGCACCAACACAAGTATGTAATCCGCAGTTTAAAATATTTCAATCATTCTTCAATTGAGTTGCATGTGGAACGAACTTAATGAAATTCTTTTTTTTGTTTTAGGTTACAAAAGTTATAGTGCCTTTCGCCAAACGTGCCAAAGTCATAGACATGAAGAATCTCAAGCGAAGCTGCAATTCCTTAATACAGAAGCAATTATTGACCATTATTCCGGAGGAGAAGATTCCTGTACATAGAAAGGCAAAATCGGAACATTACGCCAAAGGTGTGGCTACTTTCAAGGAGATCTATAAGAAGTTACCCGATTTGCTGACTGCCAAAATGTCCGATTCGTTATCGCCTTCGGTGGCGCTCTATGCGGTTCTTCATCTGGCAAACGATATGAGATTGCGACTTGTGCCACAGGAGGATTTTGAAGATTTTGCAATAAGACAAGTTACAGAAAATTAGCGCTCTACGTGTTACACTTAAGCTTTACCATTAATCTACAAGAAATATTCCTTATTTACGCAAAACAGTATTCCCATAAGCTATACATCAATCCATCACTCCAAACAGTCTGTCTTGATCCCTGCTCAGTCCTGTCCCAAAAGTGTTTGCAAATGTTTGTAAAAGTCATAACTATGTAAATGTATCCAACGAATCTGCGAGTTGTCCACAACTAAAATAAATTTGTTCTTTTCTGACAATGACAAACACGATTTAATTATCCATTATTAACTTAATTAAAGGCTTTATAGACCATCTCGAAGATATTCGGTGTAGCCAGGGAGTCCATCCACATTAAAACTCAATTAAGCATTTCCTCTTGGTTCCCCATTGTCATTGCGTTAGAGTGCCTGTAATTAGCTTACTTGTTGTTTTAAAACTAAAAGCCCTAATCTCCACTCTAGGCTGATTTAAGTTTCTGTTACCTCGTTTAATAGTTCCTTAGCCAAAACCTGAAACTGACAACTTTCATTGCAGTTCTACATTTTATCCGTCCACTTTGTTGCTTCCCTCGCAGCTTTCGTCACGGGAAAACGCATTAGTTTTTGTTGGTCATGTGCATTTAGTTGACACAGACGAAGGCGGATGACTGAGCGGAAGTCATTGTGAGCGTCAGCCGTTTCTTTGTTTGCTGTTCCTATTATACCCAGTAAGCATGCGATGCGATATGAAGTTGATATATAAAAATTATCTTAAATAAAAAGATATTTTTTACTGGGCAGAAGCGGAGCAGAATTATTATTTTTAGCAGATAATAATTATTATTTATTATTTATAATTTATTGTCGCCTGCTTTCCTCCTTATAACATTCAAAAAAAACAAGCTGAGACTCAGCATTCTGAATTTTGAGATTTTACAGGGTATAAGTCAAACTATCCCCGGCTTGCACTGCGCTCTGCTTTGTTGTTTTTGCTGCTCTTGTCTTTCATTTGCATACCCAGCGCCCATTTTGCTAGCGATTTTAGTCGCGCCTTCACATACTTTTCCAAGTTGTTTGCTGTTGTTGCGAGTTGTTGCTTACTTACTGTTTGCATGGCTGTGAGGCTGCTTACACTAGTGCATGTGTGTGCGTGGTGTGTATTTGTATTTGTGTGCTGTTGCTCGGTTAAATGTGTGTTTCTTACTGCCACATTCGTGTTCCATGCATATGTGTTAAAAACTTTGGTGTTTACTGAGCGCTTTTAGGCGCTGTCGCCGCCGTCGCCGCCGCTGCCGTTACGTTGTGTTTTAAATATAGCGGTTTATATGTATGTGTGCAAAAAAGTGTCTTTGTTTGAATGTATGTAATTGCATATTATTTGCATAAATATTTGCTAAGTACAAAGTACAAAATAAACACAAGACCTACAATAAAACGAGTCACATAACATTCAAATAGCTTTTTTCAAAGTTTTCCTCTTAATAACAGAAAAAACATTTCGATTCAGTTAATTCTTAAAGACAAATTTAGGTTTGTTTTATTATAAACACATTAAAGGGTCTTATCCTTTAATATTGTTCGATACAAGAAATAAGATTGTCATATTTTTTAATATCGCAATGTCAAATAAACTTAGATACTCTATGCAAATTACGTAAAAAAATAAAATATTGAATTGGAAAATGGAGAAATATTGTTGCAATAGCTTTTTATGAATTTCACGCAATTTCCCAAAATCAATAATTTTTCCTATTTATATAAACTCCCAAAATACGTTCCATAGGCATAGACCATTGTTAAAGCCAAAAACATGGAATACAAATTGACAATTTTGTTAACTTTATAACCTTGTAATTGAGTGCATTTCCATGTTGTCTGGGTCAAATGCAATTAGGTGGATTTCAGCAAACGTGTCTCATGTTGGAGAAGTACAAATATTATCCCCACACACACACAACACACAACACACAACACACATTTGCAGCTAAGGAGTTAATTATCAGAAAAAACATTGCAACCCAGGTGGTTGCTCGAATATTACTGTGGGTGGTAGCCAGGCCGACGAGCAGCCAGGTATGCGCCAACCCGTTGAAGGAAGCTGACAGCATCCTTACCCTCGGCTTGCCGAAAGCCATTACCCTCGAAGAACTCTTGTCACAGCCTTGTAAGCCCTGACATTATCTCTATGGTTATGATTTTACATTTGTTGCTTAATTGTAAAATTAAAAAATGTTTTGGATTCTGATTTTCCTGTGTAAACAGTTAAGCCTGCAGATGAACTTAATGCTTCTCCCTCTGAATGTTAGATCCTTATTTGGGATCTTGGTATATATTTTTTATTATTATTATTAACTATCGACTATTAAATTCGATAGATACAAATTATCAGAGCTCAGATCAGATTTACTGAATTTTAAGGGGCTAGAAATGGGTAAATCAGTTTAAAGGAAAGCAAAAACAGACGTCGTGTTAGGAATGCATTGAATAAATTTATTTTTCAGGGCTGTTCAATATAAGTAAGTCACGAACTTGAATGCCACGGGTTGCCTTGACATCATAGGAAATTTAATAAACCACAAATGATCCGGTCTTGGGTTCACGTCTTTCGCAAATGTATCGCTGGAATGTATCACAGGGAGCATCGTTAAGACCGGTCGGATCCTCTGGATTAGATCTGAAGCCGAGTTCAACGCAGCGTTCATTTCCACCGTGGTTATCAGGCTGTCCCTGGGCCCAAGCCTCAGTCAAGTTCATGGGGTGACCGTTCGAATGCCAAACATGATTATCCTGGCTTGCCAAATCGTTGCCCGAGGTCCAGTATTTTTCCTTAATTGACGTCTCCTTCAGATACTGATTAATGGTATTCCATTCTTCGATTGTCTCAAAGGTGACCAGCTCGGCGCCAAGTTCATGGCATTTCTCGTTTGCTCCAAACCAATTCTGGGGCACCTTAGTCTCAAAGTAATACAGACCATTGTCAATCATTTTGAAGGGATACGTTGGAACCCTAATGCCTTGTGGGATGCCTATATTGGAGTTACTATAAGTAAATATTAGTTCTTTTGGCTACAATATTTTTCAACTTGCCATCGGTCAGGATCGGATATATATTCAATGCCAGGCTACTGCCCACAACACTCAGTAGAAGCAAAGCAGTGGCTTTAGTTAGGAACATCTTGGCAGATCTTGCGGTGATCTGAAGTGCTCTTTGGAGCTGCTTTATATACCACACTTAAGACTACTTCTGGTTGTGCAATTGTACAAATAGAACCTAGAACAATGAGTGCACATTGGATAAATGCAAAGAGTACCAAATGAATAGAGCAGTTTTATTCGCAAACAACTCATATCGACGGGCCATTCATTTGAATGAATATTGACGACAGCAAATATTGTTCATACGTCTTACGAAGGCCCTCGTAAATATTGCTTCTGAATCATTCTGAATTTTAAATATTTCATTATAATCCATAACATAGTCGAATCTATTTGTTCACAGACAATGCGGGCTTGGCGCCATTTCCTCATCAGCGGAAAAGCGTCTGGCTTGAAGGCTGTTTAAATGCGACTTTACAGTTGTATTTTATTGGAAAGATAAATGATTACAAAATACTATATCTAAATAATTATTTATATATATTCGATTTTATTATTTGTACAGTTCAATAAAGATTTTCCCTGCAAATATGAGATTATAAGTTGACGAAGCGCACATTAAAGATTCAAAGACGATCAGTTTACTGCGGGGATGATATGTAAGTTAAAATTATAGATTTAAATGAAAAAGTATAATATAAAAAATATAAAATATAAAAGAAAGGTACCCACTTTAATATTTGTTTGACTTAATTAATTATCTTTGACCTTCAAAAAAGATAAAAAAGGAAAAAATTACTAAAATTATTTGAATCAATAATTCAACTTATGTCACTTCATAGGAAATGTCATCCAAATGGATTAAGGATTATCGTTACAACAAAATTGGAAACTTTTTTAAGAGTACAAGATTTTTATTACTGACACATCCAATTCTTAATTGTCTTGGGTAAAAAGTAAAATTCAAATTTGTATATATTGTCTTTAACAATTTTTGCAAATACCAAATAAAAGTACGATTTTAGGATAATGATACAGTTTGTCAAGAAACTGTTTACACACTGAAAGAAAATACGATTTTTTTACTTTCGATGCGAAAAACATAACTTTCAATCAACATAATTTAATTTTTTTTGATGGTAACTTATAAAGACATATTATCTTAGTTGATTAACAAAAAAATAATTAACAATTATTGAAAAGAAATAACAAAAATTCAACGAAAACCGTGCTTACACATATTTGACACTGTCAAGAAACTCTTTACACAAAATATTATAATTCTCTAAATCTTAACATTTAACTTAATCTTACTAACTTATATTAATTTTTATAGTTAGTATGACCTCCCTTAGCTATTGCCACTTGGTATAGGCGTTTCTTCATTGAATTTATCACCTTTGGGAGGTCATAATCATTGGGAATGCTTTGCCACTCTTGCAATATTGCATCTTTTAGTTCTTTTTTGTGTTTTGGTTGACTTTTAGCCACTTTTTTGTTTAGATAGGCTCACAAATTCTCAATAGGGTTAAGTTCAGGGCTCTGGGGTGATGTGTCAATGACTTTGCCACAATTATACAACAACCAAGTCCCCACATTGGTCTCCTTATGCTTGGGATCATTATCTTGGAAAAACTTGAAAGTTGGCTTGTTGTTGCTAATAAAGCCAAATTTAGCCGCAATTGGTTGTAAATTTGTTTTTAAAGTTTGGAGATATTGCTGGGCATTTATTGTGTTTTCAATGAATGCAATATCTCCGACTCCTCGACTAGAGATGCATCCCCACATGATCACCGACAGTTTGTCAAATTTTACTGTGGGAATAATATTTTTCTTGTCGAGTGTAGTTAATGGCTTACACCACACTCGCGATGGACCATCATTATAGTATAGCTGAATTTGGGTCTCATCAAAGAATATGAAGTCATTCCAGTAATCATTTGGCCGATTTATCATATTTAAAAGCGAATGTATAGCGCTTTTCCACGTTGATCGATGAAAGCAACGGTTTCTTTCTGGCAGCTCTAGATGAATACCCATGCCATAGGATGGGTTGGCGAATGGTTTTGGGCGAAACAGCCAATGCATATTGTTGTTGGACCTCCTTGGCAACTGCCCTCATTAAAAATTGGGGATTTTGGGAAATCTTTCGCTTGATAAAGCGGTCCGTTCATTCATTAATTTTTTTTTTCGGCCACCTCCACTTTTTATTTCGAGCCTCTCTTCATATTCTGCGCTGTTAATGACGCTATAATATGGTCCTTCGGGACACAGAAAATATCTTGACCAATTCTTGTACCGATTTTCCCAATTGGTGATTATATAATTTCAATTCCACCTTGTTAAAGCTCAATCTTTTTTCGGGCATTTTTATAAATCAATAATCCTAATTTACACCACAAAATATTGCAAATAAATTAAATAAATGCAAAACTAGAGCAGCATTAGTCATCTGTCTAAGCATAATTAACGGTGAAGTACAGTTTTTTCTAAGAATTTGTATATCATAATATATAATCCTTAGTTTTGTATATACGGTGTACATCGGTTGTATGACGCACTGCTTATATGCAATTATTGCTTAAATGCAAATGATTTTTAAGCATCATAGAATTTTTTAGAGCTTAATTTAACCTCATAAAAGCAAATTGCCTTCAAGGAAATATCGTTTATATGCAAATAATATATCGTTCATTTGGAACCAGTTCATATAAATTGTTCCGATCGCAACCATGTTGAGCACAAAGGAAAAAATAAAAGCTTTGAACGACTTAAGTAACGAAGTGTGCCCAAAGGAAACTTCAAAAATGTATAAAGTAAGCCTGAGCACACAGTATCGCTAGTCAAAAAGGATAAAACAAAAATAAGGACCGAAATGAATCAAAACAAAAAGCGTGACCGTAAAAGCGTTCACGATATTTCAGAGTTGTCTCTCTTCTGGTTCCAGCAAATTCGATCTCAAAAAGATCCTTTAATTGGCGGTTTTTTGCTTTCGAAGGCCCTAAGAATTTGCCAAAAAACTGGACATGGAGAGTGTGCCTGATCGCAGTTGGGCAGTCGGAACTCTGTGAACATTCACTCTGTGAACATCCACTCTGTGAACATCCACTCTGTGAACATCCACTCTGTGAACATCCACATCCGACGATGAAATATTGCCAAACATTACGGCGGAAGATAATACCCAAGACCAAATTGTTCCATTTAAGGATGAGGACGAAGAAATTTTTAATGAACTAAAAATAAATGGGCCAACGTGAAAAGAAGCGTCTAATAGCTTGGATCCAATCCGAGAATATTTGTTGCATCAAAACATATGTGCTTCTGATAGACTAGATGATAAACTAGAAGATTTAATCTTAAGTTCAATCAAAAGAAACAAAAACTAAGAGAAAATAACTGATTTTCTTAAGTAAATTACTTTAGGTAGACAGAAGAATTTATAAGTATTAGTAGGATAGCAAATTTAAAATTGCTTGTCTCATTTTAGTTTTATAATTTATTACTTTTATTAAATTAAGCTGAAAAACTGGAGATGCTATAGTGACTCTATTATTTTTTATTTTTAAGCTTTTATTTATATTTTATATAAAGGAACAGCATATAATATAGCTGAGGAACAGCACAAAATATAAATTGTATTAAACTTCTAAGCCTGTGGTTTATTTTATAATAATCTTTTATATGAAACAGATTTGCTTATAAGCAATAATTAAATATCGGATATATGCAAATCCTGTCTGCAATGTAAGCTTTGCGAATAAGCAGTGTGTACTGTATATTAATAATCGGAAATCAAATTAAAGTCGATCATATTTACACTTAATGTTTAATAGTTTCTTGGCCTCTGCTCCTCTTTCATTGCTCTCCCGGATTCCTCCGGGCTGTACTTTTTGTGGAGGCAAAGTGCAATTTGTTTTTATTTTGCAGAGATACAGCATGTACAGTGTGCACACCCTACAAAGCATTCAACTATCAACTCGTCCATAGAAATCTCCCCTGCAGGCAACAGGAGGTGCGAGACGAATGCAATGTATAAATATCCATGATATTTTTACCACCAGATGTAATACTCTACGTGATGGACACCCACAGCCCCAACGCCGTACCCTGTACTATCGATTATAGATATTATACATAGAAGCGAAAGAGATCAATCTTAAAGATGCAAATGGAAATAGTGAACAATTTAATAACAGTTCAAATTATGCCAATTAATGCCAAATTACTAAATATTCTAGGATAACACTAGAGAAATTTATGGATAAATAAATAATCTGAAATCTGAAAAAACAATAAGTCGATTGAATGCAACTATACTTTTCATGGGTATATCAAATATTTATATTTCATATAAATTAAAATAGTTTTATTAATTCACAAATAACATTTTAAAATAATTTATTTATTTTGTTTCAAGTAACGGCGACCTCCTTCTTAAAGGCAAGCTTCAGACTGAGGATTGTGCCTGATGCAATTGAAGGAACTTTTATTGTGTCAGCCGCCATTTTGTTTATATTTTATAATTGTGACGCCGAGAAAGTAATATGTCAGTATATAAAAAAAACGTTAGTTATAATAATTTTAATTGAAATTTATATATTTATTTGGAACTATACAAATTTTGATAATAATTTTTTATTGTGAATTTTTAGGGCCGTTAAATAAATCTGGTAGTAAATTTGGTAAATACAGTGGACCCTTGGGTAACGAACACAATTCGTTCCAGAGCCTCGTACGTTATACGAAAAGTTTGTTAAGCGAAACCATTATTTCTATATAACTCAGGTCTTTAGCAGTGACTGACGACTTAGAACTGTGCGCATCTTAGTTACAGTACGTACACGTTATGAAAGTCACAACTTTACGCACACATTGGCTCTTGGCTCCTTTATGGACTTCCAAATGTTGTCCCTAAATGTTTTGTCCCCAAATTTCCTTTAAGTAAATAAAGAAAAGCGCAGAAAAGGAAACAAGAGATTTTTATTGTTGGTTTATAGCCCTTTTGAGCTACAGGAGGATCCTTATGTACATTTAAGCCAAGGTTAAATTGCGACAAATTTTCTATGGCTCTTCAAAATCAGGACTTTTTCATTTCCAGCAGAATTTATAGGACCCATTGATCATTGATTGTTGGATCGATGCTGACTCAGCGAAAGATACTTACTTGGAAATCGGTTTCAGTTATCCTTGGAAGTGCCCACTTCTGATGCAGAGGTGGAAAGCCCAGAGAGAAAATAAAATAGACTGACTGCAATTATCCTTTCACTCCCAACAGAGCTTCACGATTTATTTTTCTGGATTTTGTTGAATATATTTATGTTTATTTGTATTGGTATCGGATTAAGTATATCGCGTGTACGCAGGACTCCGCGTTTTATTTACATTCATGATAGTTTCATCTTCTTCTGTGTTCATACAATAATTTTAATACTCGTACTTAAAGCGCTGACTAAGTCGAGAGATTCTTCAGCAATTTTTAGAAAATTGTTGCCTGCCTGTGAGTTCAAAGGATCGTTAATACATATATTCTCTAAGGACTTTGTGTACGATTTTTAATTTTGATTAATTTGACAATCGAAATGTACTTGTAGTTTTCTTTCAATGATGGTGTAAATAAAATATACAAAAGACTTCAAACTTCAGAGTGTGTTTCTCCTTCAAGCTGTTGCTTAGCTAGTTAGCTAGTTAGTTAGTTAGTTAGTTAGTTAGTTAGTTAGTTATTTCTGACTTTTGGAATACCTTTTATTTATTTTGGCTTTAAAAATACATCAATAAAATTGAAATACATTTAGTAGACAAATACTCTTCATATAGATTTATATGTACGCACACACATCTATATGTGCATACGCATGTATGTGTGTGTGATATTCAATATACTCATTAAATACATAAGTTCATAGATATTTGTTTATAATTGATTTAGCACACAGAATATAACAATTGTTGCAATAATACTCCTTTCGGGGGCCTTTAAATGTTTCTCAAACATTTATATCATAACTTTAATAGAATTTGCTTAATGTTAGCAGAACATAAAACCATTTATATCTTTAATTAATATAAATTTGAATTTTTTTTTTTGTTTTTTTTTCCTTTTCTTTTTTTTATATATAATATATATTTTCATTACAAATTTGCGCTACGTTGGGAAACTTTTATGCAGTTGCCATTATGTACATTTATCTTGATTCAAGGATTGAGTTTCCGGAAAGGCAATTGAATTGAGTTGATTTTGAATTGGGGTTGGCCCGAGGTTTCTTCAGGCTAAAATAGTTTCAAGATAAATGTTTAAACTATTTAATGAGTTTCAATTTAGTTTCTTTTTTTTTAATATTTTTTGTCAGCAACGTCTAAAAGTTCATGGGCTAAGTGTTCCTCTATACAACTAAATTCTCCGCTAAATTAAAATTTACACATAAATGGATATATAATATATTTAAAAATTTATTGTTGATTTATAGTTTACTTCTGGGAATCCTTTAGCCCCTGACCTCTCTCTCTCTCTTCTCTCCACGTCCACCATAAATGCTTTCAAGTACTGTTCCTCAGTTGAAGTTTCGAAAGGATATATCATTTAGTTTTTGTTTGCCAGAGTTTCGCTCGCTGTTCTTTTGCCATTGCCTGTCCATAAGTCCAAACGCCTTTAACCTTTAACCTTTCCCTTGTCCTTGTCCTTGTCCGTTTCCTTGTGGTCGCCTGGTGATCAATTTAGTTTTGAGCCTTGGGGGCAGCCGACACAGTCTCAGCAGATCCCTGTACAACAAAGAACACAGTTAGGCACCAATCCTTGATCCAACTTATATTCCACTCAGTGATTACCTTTTGATCGGCTGGGGCCTTGCCAGTGCTCCGGCCCCAACGCAAACGCATTGGCTTACGTGTCTCCCGCTGGAACTCTGCCAAGTCGTCGTCATGATTTTCTCCAGCTTCCTCGGCCGATGGACGTTCGTTTTCCAGCTGTTGTGTGAGCTCCAGCAGCTTTTGCTGCAGATCCTGTCGCCAATTGGACCATTCGCTGTCCGATTGGGACGGATTCCACTGATAGGTTTTCTTTTGGGGGCAAACGGGACAGATGGGGTACATTAAGAATTGTAAGTCTTAAATAAATATTACGAAAGGAGGAATGTTCTTTTAACCAACCTGATCCTTCTGCATATTATTGTTGTCATTATCTGAAACGCTACGTCCCCAGCGCAGGCGTTGGGGTTGGCGCACAAGACGCTCAAAGATGGCATCGTAGTCGGCGGAGAGTTCGGCATCATCCACAGCGTTCTGTTGGTTCATCTGTTGGCTGTTTAGGGCCAATTCGCGCTCCAAGTAGTCGTCGTAGGCAGTTCGTCTCATTTGGGGCAAGTTCGGATCACTGCGGCGGCCGAAACGCAGCCTCAGCGACGGGGATCTAATTGGCTTCTGGTTGACATCCCCGAACCAACGCTTATGGACTATATTGTTGAGCATGTCTGGATCGCTGCGCCCGAAACGGAGACGCAGCGATGGCGACCGCTGTGCCTTGCGCTCCACCTGGTGGTTCGGAAAGACCACAGGACCCGCATATTCACGTTGCAACAGATTATCATAGAGATTGTTGATGGGAGCTTCTGGGAGGAGGCAGAAAATTTAATGTGTTCTAAGGATTCAATATTTGATTAGATCTCTGCTACTACCTTGATATGTCGACAGTTCGGCGCTCGACTGTTGAAGCATTAGGAAAATCAGGCTAATGACCGCCAGACCACAGCCATTGCTCAGTTGGGACTTGAAGTGAATCATCTTGATCCTGGTGCACTTTTTGAATTCTGTGAACGGGAGAAATTTACTGAATTAATAAAAAATGAAAAGTCGGAAGCAGCGGAAAATAAGCCCCCAAGCTGAGTAAGACCATAGAAGCATTGTACCCTGTAGCCATAGTTATCGAATTGTCCTTTAGCTTTGATTGCTTTATTCCAATTTCCGCCCACCTCCGGCATCACGTATACGCTCCCTATCACGTGTACGCTGCGCTGCATCTCTGCACCACTGGGGAAAATATTTCGAATACCACTTAACGCTCCCGGGACCAGATGAGGCTGAGCTGTCTATGTTTATGCATTAAAGGGCCGCTGGAGCGTTGGAGCGCTGGAGCGCTTGGCCCTCAGCTCTTGGCTGGTTTTAACTTACAACTTCCGCCTTGCGGAACAGGCGATGCAATATTCCCCCTATTCGCCGTGCCAATTTTTAATGGCGTATGCAGGATAAGTGTCTGCCTTTTGTCTTTCGCTGCGCCACAGCCCCATTTGGCTATTGTCCTGAGTAGGGACTACCCCTGCCTCAGATGGAGAAGGGGCTCTGTGATTGCGGCAACACGAGAGGCCACAGCTCAATATGAGACTGACATTTCGTTCTGATAACTGAGCGCTTTAGGGTTATATCTTAATATATATAGATATTATATATATTATATATTTAAAATATATAATATATATATTAGGTATATATTAAACCTCTTCTTAGAGCTACAGGATTCGTGCTTGGCCCGTGACGTGATTGCCGAAACTGAGCACGCGGCCATCGCTATGGTGAACACAAGAACAAAGAAATCGTTCTCACATATGCACACACTTTACACACACCTCGCACACACACACATCGTACGCACTTTACATTGTTTTGGTGCATCGCCCGGGGCATCGCTTTAAGGGTGTTAAAAAAGTATACAGAATGTGTGATGTTTCACATGTCCATACACTAAGGTCCTTCCACGAGATCTTTGAGCGAGCTTCCTGCTGGCTCGACATGCTGCGTCGCCTTATAAATAATTCAATTGCCTTTATTCTGCTGTTTTTTTTGCCGACAAAAAATGAATTTATGACATTTGAAATGAATTGCATTGTGCCCTGAAACGAGGGCAAAGGTCACACAATTTTATTTACACCGCAAGTTTTGCATATCAATTCATATGCGCCCATGTTTGTTTTTCCCAGGCGTGTGTGTGTTCATTGGGCTGTGAATGTGTGTGTGTGTGTGTGTTTCAAGGAAAAGGGTACAACCCAAACTCAGTTTTAGTTACTGCCACACAGTCAGAAGTTGCACTTTTATTTATTTTGCTTCGCATTGAATTCTCCTCGGCTTGGCCAACCAGTCCTTCGGCTCGCCGTCATACCCAAAGCAGTCATTAGATAAGTGAATCAAAGGAGAACTAAATACAGGTACCAGGAACCTCGTTGCTAAACAGGTGTTTCGGTTCTTTCACCTTTTAAATGGATTGAAAGCCCCGGAAACAGGTTTTAGTTTTCCTGCTCAAATGTAGATGTTGATAGAATCCCAATCCTGCAATCCCGTGAATCCTTAACTTAACTAAATAATTATTTCGATAATAGAACATAATATATATATATTATATATATAAAATAATATAATATAATATATAAAGTCAAATTAAATTTCTAGTTTCTATAAATTTATATCAGTTGCTCTCTTCTGGCAGGACTAAGGGAGTCGAAAACTTCTATGGATGGAATTGCACTGTTTCCAGGCATTCGTATTCCTGGGCAATAGAAAAACTATAAATTTTGACATCGGCACCAACAGGACAAAAAATTTAATCAACGGCTCTTGACACTTGTGCCAGCCTCTCTGCTTGCGCATTCTTTTTACTATCCAACAACTATCCGACCATAGACTAAGACCCAACACATGTCCTTGTCGAAACGACCATCATATCGACATTGAGTGAAAATTCCAACAGTTTCCAACAGTTTCCAACAGTTGAAAATGTAAATATTTTTTTTCCGCACATCTGAATGACTATCGGCGCAGTTCTAGAGGAGCTTTGGAGTGTGCCCGGAGGATTGCAGATGTTGCCGAGTTCGATTTAATAACCCATGGGGGAAAATTGAAAGAACAGATGCCTGAGATTGGTAATAATGGGAAAAGCACAAGGCGACTTATAAAATATGAAAAATTCTATATAAATTTCACACCAAGAAGTCACAATTAAAAATGTTAATTCGCAAATTTATATTATTAATATTTAAACTAAGATTCATTGTTTATTATTATTTATATTTATTTATGTTAATTTATATTTAAGCTAAGATTTATTGAACTTCCTTCAATAATAGCAGAAGTAGTTTATATTGGATGAGTGACAGGTAAAAAGGCAAATAATGGATTTGTTTATTTATATTTTTTATTTATATTTTATTATTTATTTATTTTTAGAAGCCTTTAGGTATTAAACAGTATGTAGACAATGGCTAGTCCGAGTCGTGTTAATGTTATTAGATTTTCTGCTTAAATGCTTAAACAAAATAATCCCCAATGAAGGAGACACAGGCAATATAAAAAAAAACTACACACAAGACTCGGCCAAGAACCGGCGGCCGGAACAATGTGGCGTATGATTAACGCCGAGAGCCGCAAAGGCGGCAGAGGCATAGAAATGGCAGGCAGACGGGCGGTTGGGCAGACAGCCAGAAGCCTGCAACAACAAAGTTTAATCAAAAAACGTTGATAAAACACAAAAGATTAAGCCAAACTCCTACCCGAAACGTAATAAGGTTGTGGCCAAAAGGGTCGGCTAAGGACAGGGTCAGAAAGGGCTTCGCAAACTGGGCATCTAATGTGTTTGTCAAAACGGTTTAGCGCCAAATGGCCAAAGTGCTATAAAGCAGACACCACCACCAACAACAACAGCAACAACAACAATAGCAACAACTGGAGCAGCCACATTTTTTGGCCAACTGACCACAAATGACCTTTTTGGCAAAGCAAAATAAAAATTGTTAAATAAAAGGCAAATAAAATGTGTCACACAAAAGACCAAGAAATAAAGGACCTCGTCAATGTCCAACAACGTCCAGGACGCTGCAACCTGTTGTGTGTGAGTGTGTGAGTATGTGTGTTGGTGTGGGTGTGGGTGGGCGTGAGTGATGTGTAAACGTGGACTTTCGAGGGTGTTAAATGTATTAGTTTAGCATGACCCAAAGGCTATTTAAATGTGGTCAATGTGTTTTTACGCTTGACTAACAAATACAAGCGAGTTACACTGTGCACTAAGTTTTGGGAAATACTTGCTGAATTTATTTCCACGAAAATTTGGAAGCCTTACACTGTGGAAAATTGCAGATTCATTCCCCAAACTATGACTATTTTGGCGAGTTTGGTATCTTGCAGGATATTCGAAGAAAGAAGAACACATCTCGACCTGTTGATTAGTGTAAAACTAAGTCTCATTGGCCATTCAATAGAGCGTGATTTATATATCCTTCGAGGATAATGTGTTGATAGCTTGTTTATTTGATAATTTAGTTGTAATTTCTAACTCACAGTCACACGTCATGTTCAATTTGTCCGACAAACATGGCTGGAAAGCCCTTCAGTGAGTTCCTGGCTATATTCGGACCTAATGTCCCTGCATTACCCCCAAATAGTGCACAGCTCATTCGTCATTTATGTGCTGGCCAACAAGAGGGATGATGATATGGGGATGACTGTGACGATGACGATGACGATGACGATGACGATGATAAATCACTTTCAATTTTGACAAATGTCACAAATGTCGCGCTGTGAGGGGGAATATTTCATCGCCCGCATAGACACACACTCACACAAGCCTACGCACACACAGGCACATTCAATTTACATACTTACTGGCCAGCCAACCCAGGCAATAGGCAAAGGCTTATATGGCCAACAAATCATTTCCGGCCACTATTTGCGAGTTACCCTCAACTGCAGACAAATCGGGATTTGTGCCGCCTTTTCGATTAAGCTATCAGATGGGATGAAGGTGGGTGTGGGTGGGGGGTAGGGAGGGAGAAGGGAGGGGATAGGAGTCTAATGATGACTTGATGATGGTCAGATGACAGCTTTTTTCTATTATATTGATAGCCACAGACAGAGGTAGTGGTAGAGGCAGATCCAGGAGCAGAGGCAGGGACAGTGGCAGGAGCAGAGGCATGGGCAGAGGCACTGCTGTGATCATAAATGCGTTTATACATTCAAATAAAGCGAATCATTGAAATGTCGGTTACGAGAAAATGTCAAAGAACTGCAACCATCACTATTGAAAGCTTCATGTCCGAGGCTCAAATAGTATGTTAAAGGATACACATGTGTGTGAGTCAGCCTTTTAAATATTTGATCCTTTTCGGGCTGTATCTACCAGTAATTTATTTCAGCTGTCGACTTCTGATCATTTTAAATTGATATCCACTTCAATTACTGGTAACTAATTAATACAAATCTGAGTTGGACTTTTATTTTACACGAAGTACATAACCTGAAAATTATAATTTATATTTTTTTATATCAAAATTGGAGCTAACAAGAAAGTTCTAAATGCTCATCAAATTGGCTCTAATTTAGTACAAAAACTTCCCGCACCGAAAACAATTGTTTGTAAAATCCGGAAGTTGGAAATTCGGTGCCGGAGTCTTGCGACTTGGTGACCACTGCGGCTACGTGATACCGGCCGTCGGAAGTAAATGTAATTTTCAGTCATTGTTGTTGTTGTTGTTGTTGCTGTTGTTGTTGCTGTAACTGCCGTTGTTTAGTAGAAAAACTTCTCCCAGCAATCGGCATGGAGTTGCCCATGTTATTATGTGTCCTGTGGCTAAGGAAATATAGAGAGGATCTCGTTCTATTATTTCGCTTTGGGTTCTCCTTTTTCTAATCGTTGCTTGGACCTGGGGGAACGTTAACTTGTCGTCTGCAGGCGGTCGAATATTTGTCTATGATGCGAAATTTAATTTTACATAAATGTCTTTAATTTAACTGTCAAAAATGTAAGGCCTTCGCATTGATTGATTGGCCCGACCCAATGGGACCCCAAAGTATAGAATTGAAATCGAAAAAGGACACAATGATGACAAGGGATACAGGGGATTGCAGTCCGTTCGATGGGCTCTGATTCTCGTTTGGATTCAGTTTTGGATAAGCCCCAAAGTTTGTTTACTTCTCTTTTATGGACAGAGCTTCAAAAGAGCATCGACAATGGCAAGAAGGTTTCCATGAAAGTCAATAAAAACTGTGAATAACTTCGACTCGAAAGCTCCGAGTCGTTCTGAGGACTTCTGTTGAATACATTTATGGACAAAATGATAAAATGATAAGTAATAATAATATAGATCATTTTAAATTATTTTTAAAAAAAATACAAAATTCACAGCTTTGATTTAACTTGAGTTTTTCTTAAGCTTAGACTATTTTTTAACTTGTTCACTCATCGCAACAAATCAAAATGTACCAAATTTGGAAATTTTAAAAATTTATATTTTATAAAATTATATATATATATGTACTATATATTTTAGGGTTAATTTTAGGGTAAAAAAAATGAAGCTACTTCCATAGATAATAGCTAAAACTTTTAGTTCTTAGTTAGTCAGTGTTAGAATGAGTTTCATATGTAAAACAGATTAGACTCCCCTCGCAGATCTGCTGCTCCAGGCATCCAGCCATCCAACCATCCAGCCATCTTAAGCACTGGAACACTTAAAATCATTAACATAAGCCGCTTTAGGTGCTCGAAGTGCCCCACAGAGAGTCGACCCGTCCCTTCCAGAGGTTGATGTGATGTTTTGGGACTGCGATTCTTCATAAGCTTTGTTGGATGCCCAGGCACGTGTCATTGAAATGCACTTGGAGAGGGTTGGGAGCCAGTTTGACTTTTTCAGGTCCGAGCTTTTGGGTGTAAAAGGTGTTTCGCGTCCTTCGCCTGTGCCCATCTTCGACCCTGTCCAGGGGCAAGCTGACAGACCACATGGGTCATCAATTTCTGCATGTTAAGCAAACTCAAATTACAAATAACGACACATAAGCACTGAAGCTCACATAAGGACTGCTTATTTGAAAGAAACAACAACGTTTTGTGAGCGCTGCCTGAAATCCAATATAAATTCATCAATATCCCCCTCAAAATATACGCAGACAGGCGAGCAAAGGACGTCAAAACGTGTGGCTTGCGAGAAGTATGAAAAATCTCATGAAAAATCTAACAAAATATTTCACGGCTAACAGCACGTAGCTGTGTATGTGCTTGTGTGTTGGTGTGGGTGTGGGTGTGTGTGAATGTGTGTGTGTCTGTGTGTGTGATGCCAAAAGAATGTCTAAAATTACATAGCAATTGATGTCTTTCTTAAGCTCCCTTCTAATAATCTTTTCAAGCAGAAAATGCTTCAGGTCCTGCCGATTGGACGAATCCTTAGCCTTTGCTTCAGTTCTTTGCCGACTCTAGGCGTATTTTTTTATTATCAACTCATAAAAATTTGAAGCTTATGTCCAGGGCGTAGCTTATCTCTCCTCGATTATATATACTTTTCGCCTGCCGCCTCCCATCGCCACCCACCTCCTTCCGCCCACCTCCGACGAAAACTTTTTGACAGGAAGTCAGTTGGTGAAAAAGTTTATGGCAACAGTTGTTCCCGAGCAAATGGAATTAATATTCCCACATATCTGCTCGGAGCTCTGATTTTCTATACTTCATATGGCTATTTATTTAAGTAGCTTGAGAGTTGAGGAAATTTACGAGGATATAAGAAAATACTTGAAGTTTTTCCAAAATATAGAAAATCCTTTGTACATTTTAAAGCTAAAAATATATAAATTTCAAATCATAATTACACCTGTTATTAATTTGCCGTTAGTCTCAAAACTGATAAAGCTTGAAAATTAATTTACTATTAATTAATATAACTATTATTAATAACGATTAAAAGTGTGTGTTTGAGCTTTACGAGGCTCCTAAATGACATAATTAATTTCACAGTTGTAAGAAGCATCCTGACGCTGGAATTAATCCTCGCCATAACTAAACGTTAACTAAGAGACTTCCAGCAGGAGCAGCCAATATCTTAATAGTGACAACGGGAGGACTTCGATGGCATGTCCTGACGTTGTAAGCTTTTTCTTGTCCTGTTGGTTCTGACAGACCCATTAAATCGTATGGCACGCAGGCGGACAACTGGACACTCAGACGGACAGACATGTGGACATGTGGACATGTAGACATGTAGACATGCAGACAAAGGACAAAGGACAACGACGCTGCAGACTTGGGCGGTAATGATAATAATAATGACAATGATGGTTTTTTGTTATAAACACAGACGAAGGTCGGAAGGACGACTTGGACATAGACAAATAAGAAGTAGTTGTGCTTAGAGAATGATTTGGAAAATCATCTGAGACGTGAAGGACTATAATTTTGAGCAAAGTGTAATAAATTAAAAGCGAAAGAGAATGTTGAGTGCTTGGACTTCAAGGATTGCTTGTTGAAGGATCAGGATTCATTATTTACTATTTAAGATTTAAAATTTATTTTAAATTGTATATTTATAATTATTTTCTTTTCTATAAAGTTAATATTATAATTAACATATATGGTATAAATTATCTATGAATTTTTAATCCAATTATTTAATATTTAATTTATTTAATATTTATTTCGGCTTCGAGTCTACAGAACAGTAAAAACTCAACCAATTATCTTAGGGGGCAATTAAAAGGGAAGGAGTTCACCTAAGGGTGAATCATCCCCAAATGTATCGCCGTTGTCCCATCTGTAGAAATGTACCAATTAATCGATAAATATAAATATAATAAATATCAATATCAATGTCAAATTAACTGATATTAAATTATTGTCGATACAAAAGCAACACATGCAAATCGTATAAAAACTCTCATTGTTTTTTCCTGGTTATTTGTGAAGCGATGTGTGAGCTGGGAAGGAAATATTTAGCCAGGCTGAAAAGGACTTTTAAATTGAAATTAAATTGGGCCAAATGAATAATCTAAAAATATTGCAATCTCTTCCAAGTCGTGCGATGTATCCTTACAAGGACTGATTAGGGATCGACACGTTGTTTATTTCTTGAAAGGCTGCCATAAAATGTAGCCATAAATCGTGAATGCAAATTTATCGATAAATAACAATGAGAATTAGGAATATTACGTGGTATTTCCAATGTCCCATCCATCCCTTGGTGGCACCTGCATTGGGTGGCTGCTCATTTCATTTACTGTTTAATATGCCAAGACACGTGCTGTGGATAAAATTAAACGTTTAACGAGGCGTGGCAGTTGGCATGTTGTTTGTGGTGGCAACCGTGAAATTGAAAGTTTTCCTTTAATTACTAATTGTGTTTTAACACAGGAGTTTCATTAAATTAAAACTAGATTCAGGCTGCAGTGGAAATGCCTAGAAAATGCCTCAAGCTGTTGCCCGATTCTGCCACTCGAAGAGCTAGCGGAATGTTGAAGCTCTGAGGTTACATCAAGGACCTAAGGTGGAATAATTTGGATTAACAAAATCCACATCAATTGCTCGCCTCTTCCAATTCACACAAAGGAAAGCGGAACGTCCTTCAACCCACATCATCAGCTTTGAATCGCACAGAGGACCTCAGAGCGATGCTTCAATTCCTCACTGCGGATGTGGCACTTGTCAATGGCCCAGCTTCAGTTCCAAATTACACGGTAGTGGAGCCAAATTCCTGGACAGCCTTTTGCCCGTTGCCCGTTGCCTTTGACCTTCTTTTTTTTGGATCCGGAAACTTGAAATTGAACTTGGCCAGTGAGTCGCCGAATGCTGTAATTACACGCAAAGTTAAATGGGCAACAATCCCAGTGACAGTCTTCAGGAAACTTCTTCTTTATATCCTAGCTTTCATGCCTGTGTGCTGGCCACTTGTCTGACTGACTGTCTGAGCGGTTGACACTGTCCTGGGGGCAGGATGTGCACAATGAACAGACAATCTGTTGACGCTGGCAAATTAAAAACTGGAATCCTCTCGACTTTTGTTGTGTTGTTGTTCCTCTTTTGGCACTTGTAGTTTGTGCTGTTGCCTTGCCCACACTCTTACAGATTTTGAACTTGCAGCTCCCTCGGCCACACGGGGTGCTCATCACGCCCGCATCATGGCCCCTCAACTCTCCATCAACATAATTGAAAGCCCATTAACATCATTTGCACATTGGGGCGTAAAACTGGCAACATTTTTCTTCTGGGCTCCATTTGTTTAAATAAACTATTCATTTTTCGTGGAACCACAAAGCCAACGTTTCCTCAGACATTTATACATATATCCTTGTGATATCTAAAATGAACTGTGTTTCATTTAAGATTTATACTCATTTATTTTTATACTCATTTTCATATGTCTGAGCCATGAGTCATTCACCTGCAGCCATTTTATCCCAGCTGCTTTTTAAGGACTTCCTAAGAGTTTGTGTGGATTTTCCATACTCATGGCCAGTATTAGGAGCCGCTAATTACTTTTAATATTTTACTCAGGGATAACAATTTAACATAACAATCGCTTTAAGCTGGAGGAGATTTCTGATCTCTGCTTGGTTTGTCGCTCAAAAAGTTGGGAGCACTTTAAAAATGTTGTTGATGTTTCGGCGTTGTTTTGCTGTCAACTTGTCGTCAGCCACGCCTAAATTATGCAAAAGTATTTACAAACTAAATTAAGTGTCTCCCACATTTGCATGACCCGCCCCGAAACTGTGTGCCGCACTCTTCTGCTCCGTTGCAAAGTCATGTCATTAGGTCAGGGCAGTCGGGGCAGTCGGGGCAGTCGGGGCAGTCGGGGCAGTCGGGGCAGTCGGGGCAGTCGGGGCAGTTGGGGGCATTCAGGGCAGTCGAGGCAGTTGGGTTGGGGGGGTGGCAGTCGAAGTTGGTGAATCGAGTATACAAAAAATAGGCGCGCTTTTATAATTGACTTTTGTTCGGAAGCAGCTTAAATATAAAATTAAAATTGTTTTTTCCACTTGAATAACATTCCTTCACCCTTTTATTTGGGTAATTAGCGCACATTTCTTCATTTTATTAATATCCGGAGCGCTGTCTGCATTAAGACTCAAATCCCTCGCAGCCCGACGCCAATTGAACTGAATTCTGTCAGCTGCGCCGGCGCTTTCCGCTTTCCGCTCTCCGCTCGCCGCCTTTCCCTTTTCCTTTCCCTTTCCACTGCTCACTCTTCGCCCATTTCCGTTCCAACGAACGGAAAACTTTAATTGCCATTCATCACATTTTGCAATATTAATGAAAAGCTAGCCAACTTTCAAGCCTTATTCCTGCCTCTGCGGCGGCTGAGCTTACAGGCTTGCAGGTCCCCCATCGTTTCCAGATTTCCTTCCTCTGAGCCATAAGCCGTAAGTAGTCTTTAGCTTTTTGAATACGTTTTAACAGGAAATATTAACTGAGGCCATAAATAAAAAGTAACTATAAATATTATAAAATCAATTAATAACTTATAATTTTATTAATTAATTATTTAATTAATTAATAAAATATAAATTAGCATTCGTTTCTATTTAGGGATGTGCAAAGATCGATCTAGGTAAATATTAATGTATTCATTTTATTTCTAACATCTGATTTAAGTTCGCCTTCCACCTGGTGTACCCCTTAGTTCACCTTGACTTAGATATATGAGCCACAATCAATGGGGTCTGGGGGGTATTAACAATGTTTAACAGAGATAATGCAGTGAAATGTGGATGGCATGGCTCTCGCGGGATGTATAAATGGGGCTCCTCTACGAGGACTTGGGCAACCGCACGGAGGATTTCTAATAAGGACCAAGTGTGTCTGCCCGCTTTTCGTGTGTGTGTGTGTGCTTACGAATCTGAGTATGTGTATTTACATTGAAACGTGTTTATGAACAAAAAGTGAAACCGAAAAGTACGCAGCACGCAGCACGCAGCACGCAACGCACACATTTGCAACATTTGCGAGTACAAATGTGTTTTTTATGTAGACCAACAGGACGAACAGGACCAACAGGAGGTTTATTCGTTTGGCTTGCGTATTGTTTGTACATTTGTCGTTTGGGGAGTCCCCTAAGAGTCGCCGGGCGTCGCATATCTGGTGGGCCACGATTTGCCACGATACCGGCGAGGCGTGTGCCTGTGGTCGGGCATCCTTGTAAGGAGCCTAATGGGCAGCTTAAAGCACTTTATTGCCTCACATTTAGTCTAATCAATTTATGTAGCACATTTTGTCTGCAGGCTTATGGAAATTATGAAAATTCTTTTACCGCATTTGATTTAGTGTCCTTGTGCCTTGCCCCCACGAAAGTCTGGACACATGCTACGTGTCTATAAATATCACACACGAGCTGGAAATTTGTTTATATTGTAAAGCAAGTTCCTGGTTTTTATTATTTTAAATTTCGCAAGGCCAAAGGATAAACACATGTTTTGAAAATGTGGGAGGGCAACCAACAGGGGAGACAAATATGAAAGGAAATGCGAAACTAAGGACAAAGGTATGATAACATTGAACTCCCTCCTGTTTCATGTCAAGGATCTCAAACACGTATTTTACCTGAAAAAAGTTAAATGAATAAATAATATTAAAGACGTTACTTAAACATTTAAGTAAAATTAAGACAAACAGTAAAATGAAGTAATTTAATTGGCCATATCCCTTTACAAAGATGAAAGGGATGCCAGGATCTGCGAGAGTGTGTAACATGTATAATTATTCATTTGCAACCTTAAAAAATATATATATCGGAGTAGTAGGTGGTAGTGGTGCCCTATATTTCTCCACGATATATTTTATTCAATTTTACGAGTTCAGCTCTTAAAATTTTACAGACGAGCACAGAAAGTTGCCAGACTTTTTTCTTGGCGTGTATCTTCTCTTCAAGTGGTCGAGCCAGAGAGAACGAAATGGAAGAAATGGCGATAGCGCGAGAGTTTTCTGTTAAAAATAATTAACCTGGAGCAGAGCAGCTCACATATGGACATGAAAATGAAGTTGTTGTAGCCGGCAACATTTTGCAAGGATATATGTTTAAGCTTTTGCCTTTTGTTTTGCTTCCGCACTAATATATGCTGAGCGACTGCTTGAGTACGAGGACTTGTATTTTCAAGAAAAACTATTAATTTATTTATCAATATTCATGTTGTCCCCTTCAAAGTAATGCCCCTCAGATACAATACACTTATGCCAACGGTTTTTCCAATCCTCAAAGCACTTCCCATAAGCACTTTTCGGTATAGTCTTGAGCTCTCCCAGCGATGCAGTCTTTATCTCATCAATAGTTGCAAATCTCCGTCCTTTCATAGGTCTCTTTAGTTTTGGGAACAAGAAAAAGTCACATGGGGCCAAATCCGGTGAATATGGTGGCTGAGGCATTATTGTGGTGTTGTTTTTGGCCAAATAATCCCTCACAAGCAAAGATGAGTGAGCAGGGGCATTATCGTGATCCATATTTTTCGATAGCAAAAAATTGCCGAGCACGCAAAACAACTTGTGACCTTTACGCCTCTTACAACCAAACAAAAAAGGGGATTCACTTGAAACTTGGTACAGATGTTAGGGAAGAGTGTACAAGCATAAAACAACAAAATTGATAATCGAAAATATGTTGCCCGCGAAATTTGAAAAGTCACCTTACTTTTTGAACACACCTCGTATGGGTAAGTTGTCTGTATGCGTAAATGGGCAGGATACTGTTAATGGCACGAATTTGACATGCTGTTTTATAGGTTTTTAGGAAGTGTATAGCAAGTTGATAACAAGTTTATAGGACATTTATGGCAAGTTTATAGCAAGCTTATGGCAAGTTTATAGGAAATTTTTTAGAAAGATTATGGCAAAATTATTGGAAGTTTATAGCAAATTTATGGCAAGTTTATGGCAAGTTTATGGCAAACTCATAGCAAGTTTATAGCAAGTTTATAGGAAGATTATCGGAAGATTATAGGAAGATTATGGGAAGAATTTTAGGAAGTTAAATCTTCCTATAATCTTCCCATAATCTTCCTATAATCTTCCTATAATCTTCCTATAATATTGCTATACACTGGCCATAAACGTCCTATAAACTTGCTATAAACTTGCTATAAACTTGCCATAATCTTCCCATAAACTTGCTACAAACTTCCTATACTCGTCCTATAAACTTCCCATAAACTTCCTATAAACTTGCTATAAACATGCCATAATCTTCTTATAAACTTCCTATAAATTTGCTATAATCTTGCCATAAACTTCCTATAAACTTCCTTTAATTTTGCCATAAACTTGCTATAAATTTGCCATTATCTTCCCATAAACTTGTTATAAACTTGCTATAAACACCCTATAAACTTCCTATAAACTTCCTATAATTTTGCCATAAACTTGCTATAAATTTGCCATTATCTTCCCATAAACTTGTTATAAACTTGCTATAAACACCCTATAAACTTGCTATAAACTTCCTATAAACTTGCTATAAACTTGCCATAATCTTCCTATAAACTTGCTATAAACTTGCTATACTCGTCCTATAAACATCCCATAAACTTGCTATAAACTTGCTATACTCGTCCTATAAACTTCCTATAAACTTTCTATAAACTTGCCATAATCTTCCTATAAGCTTCCTATAAATTTGCTATAATTTTGCCATAAACTTCCTATAAACTTCCTATAATTTTGCCATAAACTTGCTATAAATTTGCCATAATCTTCCCATACACTTGCTATAAGTTTGCTATAAAATTGCTATAAATTTGCCATTATCTTCCCATAAACTTGCTATAAACTTGCTATAAACTTGCTATAAATTTGCCATAATCTTCCCATAAACTTGCTATAAATTTGCTATAAGCTTCCATTTTTTTGCGCCATAAACTTGCCATAAGCTAGCTATAAACTTGCTATAAACATCCTATAAACTTGCTATGAACTTCCTATAAACTATCTATAAACTTATAAAAAAGCATGTTAAATTCGTGCCGTTCACAGTATCTTGCCCATTTACGCATAAAGAGACAACCAGAGAGAACTTACCACAAAAGAAGGCAATAGTATAACCAGAGACAACTTATCTATATAATATACATATACATATATATATAATAATAATAATAATAATATATATATATAAGTTGTCTCTGGTATAACAACGAAATGTTAATGTTAAAAATACAGCCTCGAGATTGGCTCGGTATGATTTGATTTAAAGTAAGGCGAAAAAGGATAAACGTATATTCCCTTGCTAATCGCACGAAGGCATACAGTTAATTCTTCTTGGTAGCAAATTTATGGCAAGATTATGGCAAACTCATAGCAAGTTTATAGCGAGTTTATAGGAAGATTATCGGAATACCTATAATCTTGCTATAAACTGGCCATAAACGTCCTATAAACTTGCCATAACCTTCCCATAAGCTTGCTATAAACTTGCTATAAACTTGCTATACTCGTCCTATAAACTTCCTATAAACTTCCTATAAACTTTGCTATAAACTTGCCATAATCTTTTTATAAGCTTCCTGTAAATTTGCTATAATCTTGCCATAAACTTCCTATAATTTTGCCATAAACTTGCTATAAATTTGCCATAATCTTTCCATACACTTGCTATAAGTTTGCTATAAACTTGCTATAAATTTGCCATAATCTTCCCATAAACTTGCTATAAACTTGCTATAAACATCCTATAAACTTGCTATAAACTTCCTATAAACTTGCTATAAACTTGCCATAATCATCCCATAAACTTGCTATAAACTTGCTATAAATTTGCCATAATCTTCCCATAAACTTGCTATAAACTTGCTATAAACACCCTATAAACTTGCTATAAACTTCCTATAAACTTGCTATAAACTTGCCATAATCTTCCCATACACTTGCTATAAGTTTGCTATAAACTTGCTATAAATTTGCCATAATCTTCCCATAAACTTGGTATAAATTTGTTATAAGCTTCCTATAATTTTTTTTGCGCCATAAACTTGCCATAAGCTTGCTATAAACTTGCTATAAACATTATATAAACTTGCTATAAACTTCCTATAAATTTGCTATAAACTTGCCATAATCTTCCCATAAACTTGCTATAAACTTGCTATAAACTTGCCATAATCTTCCCATAAACTTGCTATAAACTTGCTATACTCGTCCTATAAACTTCCCATATCTTGCTATAAGCTTGCTATACTCGTCCTATAAACTTCCTATAATCTTGCTATAAACTTGCTATACACTTCTTATAAGCTTCCTATAAATTTGCTATAATCTTGCCATAAACTTCCTATAAACTTCCTATAATTTTGCCATAAACTTGCTATAAATTTGCTATAATCTTCCCATAAACTTGCTATAAACTTGCTATAAACATCCCATAAACTTGCTATAAACTTCCTATAAACTTGCTATAAACTTGCCATAATCTTCCCATAAACTTGCTATAAACTTGCTATACTCGTCCTATAAACTTCCCATAAACTTGCTATAAACTTGCCATAATCTTCTTATAAGCTTCCTATAAATTTGTTATAATCTTGCCATAAACTTCCTATAAACTTGCTATAATTTTGCCATAAACTTGCTATAAATTTGCCATAATCTTCCCATACACTTGCTATAAGTTTGCTATAAACTTGCTATGAACTTCCTATAAACTATCTATAAACTTACAAAAAAGCATGTTAAATTCGTGCCGTTAACAGTATCCTGCCCATTTACGCATAAAGAGACAACCAGAGAGAACTTACCACAAAAGAAGGCAATAGTATAACCAGAGACAACTTATCTATATAATATACATATACATATATATATAATAATAATAATAATAATATATATATATAAGTTGTCTCTGGTATAACAACGAAATGTTAATGTTAAAAATACAGCCTCGAGATTGGCTCGGTATGATTTGATTTAAAGTAAGGCGAAAAAGGATAAACGTATATTCCCTTGCTAATCGCACGAAGGCATACAGTTAATTCTTCTTGGTAGTTGTTCTTCGCTTTGTTTTGGTTTTAGCTGAAATTCTGCAACGGCGCATTTGATGGCTAGCTGATGCCACAGATACTAATATATCTTTTACATCGTCCACTGCCGAAAGATGATTTTGGAAGCGAGCTGAAAGGGTTTTGCTATTCTTCGTGGCCCTTGAAAAACGACCGCGCGATCGTATGATTCCCTAGGGACGAAGTAATGCATACAACAGAGTCAATTCGGCCCTGCGGTACATACGAATGCTCTGTTCTGTCATTACCCTTGACCTTACATTTTTAAAGGGAATCCAAAGAATATAAAGAAATTGCTTTTGTTTTGCTTTGCTAATTGCTTTGCTTTGTAATTGTAAAGCAATCTACTATGGAGGGGCAACTGAACGTGTATCTAAGTTAATTAAAAGATAATTGATAGGGTCATAGATGATTATATGTGTATCTGCATCAAAATATAAACATGTACACATTTTATAGCTGTCTCAGATTTAAAACTAACCAAGGCTCTCTTAATTAAAGCCATAATTACGCCTACTTGGACTTACGCTATCCAAGTGTGGGGCACTGCATCCAAGACACAAATGAATAGAATAAGAGTTGTCCAATCGATTGCTGCTGGGCGTGCATCCGGGCTCCCCTGGTACGTCACAAACTGTGCCATAAAAAGGAAGCTTCGGCTTCTTTGCGTCGAGGAGCAATTAAATCTCCTCAGTACTCGATATGTCAAGAAAAGTGAGGCACACCCTAACTCACTGGCGTCGAGCCTAGCTGAGCCACTAAGAGCTCGTAGATTAAAGAGAATAAATCCCACCGACCTACTTGTAGGATTAATTAATAGGATTAATAATTACATATTATATATATAACGAGTTAAGTTAATGTATATATTAGGTTAATTAATTGATCATTTAATTATCATTATTATATTTAATATTAAATATTTTTATCCATTTAAGTAATCAAAAGTAATTTTATGAATGGACAGGGCGTCATATAAAAATGTATTGTATTTAAGGGCATCGAAGCAAAGAATTTGAAGTGTTGGCTCGTTTCAAATATAATATCAAAGCAGTCAAAGTTGCCTGCAATACAAACAGCCGCACACCAATACTAATATGTACTTGCTTGTAGGACATGAGCAATGCTTATTAGTATGTGTCCATCATGACAAGAAATATTACAAATTTCGTATTCTTATCAAAACGCATTCATGCTGTATATAGGCCCGTGCTAGCTTCGGCTAAAAGAGTGCGACAACTCGAGCCAGGCCAAAACAACTTCGGAGCTAAATAATAGCAAGCCTCGAACACTTTGTTTGAACTAAGAGAGAAAATCATGCGCAAGTCAAATTGCCTAAGAAAGAGAAGGCAGCGTATGTAGTGTTCATTTTGTCACCGAGCCAATGTGTTGTTCGAGCTTTTACTTTTGCTGTGTTTGAAGCTTTGCTTTTGACTTTGCCGATTTCCTTCCGAGCCAATCTCCAGGTTAATTATTTTTAACAGAAAGCTCTCGCGATATCGCCTTCTCTTGTTTGTTCGTTTCGTTCTCTCTGGCTTGACGTCAGTCAGCCAGTCTGTCAGTCTGTTTTTCTACCACTTTGTAAGTATGTCTGTGTGCCAATCTATCTGTTCGTCAGTCTGCCAGTATGTCAGTCTGTCTGTCTGCCAGTCTTCCAGTCTGTCTGTGTATTCGTTGGTCATTCTATTCAAATGTTCCTGTATGTCCGTCAGCGATGTCGGTCAGTCCGAGAGTCTCTATTCTTGTCATTCTTTCTCCTTGTCTGTCCATCCAAACGAAGATAACTTTTTAACCATAAATATTTTTTTTATTTATTTATTTATTTATTTATTAAGTGCAGAATCAGAAATCATCAGATATGTACCTCAACAACACAGTGCTGTAAGTGTGAAGGGAAACCGAGTCCCATACCATCGTATGAGGATTGGGATCTATTTATATATATTTTATTTATATTTATATATTTATTTATTTATATTTATGTATTTTATATATTACGTATATTATGTAATTATCATCATTACGCTGCTCCTATGCGAAGTCTTTAAGTAGTTGTGCGTATAATATGTATTGGCTGTGATGGTATTAGTGGAGGCTTCGGACTGAAATGTCCCCATTTATTAAAATTGTTTGTATACTTATTCTGAGGATAAATCAAAACAAGTAAACAAGTGATTTAAGAATTAGTTTACATTTTAGTTTTCTTTTCTTTAATCACTTAAGGTATAGTTTTTTCCATCTTTATTTTTCGGACAAAACAAAGTCTTTTAGTCTTTAAATTATTATTGATGTGGTGCGAATAACTGAGTTTGTGTCTTCAGCCAAGCTTTATTTTTATTAAAACATAAACTGGCCAATACTTCATATTTGACAGCTTAAATTATGGCAATAAATAATGTTCCGTCCAGTTAAGCAGTAAGTCTGAACCGCATTTGTATTGAGATATTGGATTGACGGAGTGAGTACTGAATCCTTTAAGTAATGTGTGCAAAGTACTTGTTGTGTCCCTGATGGAAATCGGCAAATCTGAAATTAACTATCAAACACACCACCAAACTGGGCGTTCCTTTTTCAATGGAGTGACAAAACACATCCAAAGTTGTGTCTACATTGGGCTCTCTGTGCGCCTTTAAATACAATAGAAGCCTTGCCTTTGGCTCTGGCAGTTAACTCGTAGCATACTTTGGGGCGCATATTATGAACAAATCCCTTTGGCTTACTTGCCGCTTCTACTGTTTGCACATCATTTTGTAACGTGTAATGCGAGTTGTTGGGACAAATTGCTGGGGATTTGGAGCCACTCGAAGCGCAGCGGGACTGAGACCCAAGCGCTCCGGCGAAGGGGTTACAGCACGAAGAGAAGCAATGACGGTGGGTGTCCAGCACCAACGAATCGCCAGAGAACACGCTGAACGTTTGTTCTTTCACTCTTTGCGATTGTTCGCTTGGCGATTTTTAGTGTCAGTCGAATGGCATTATGTGGCACCCAAGCGGACTTCAGGGGTGAATGGCTTTTACTTCAGCTCGGTCTCAGTGTCCCAGTCTGGCGCTCAGCCACTGTCACAGCTCGGTCTCGTCTCTCCGTTTGGCTTGCCCAACATCAGCAGCTCGTTTACGCAAATTTCACACTAAGTACCCAGCATTGGGTACTTTGGCGTGCAATAAGCTGCAACCAGGAGAGTTGGGCGATGGGAGTTTGGCTGTGTAAGCCGAAACTCTTGTTCCATTTGCGGTTCGATTGTTGCTCCTATGGGTGTGTTGGTGTGCCGTCCGTCAGACTGGATGTGTGTGCTATACCAATTTACCTTGGTACTGCGACTTCGAACCATTTCGATGCCCTGGGAATAACTTGTGCTTTCACTTTCATGGTTTCAAGTTTAAAGCTGACTCCGAAAGTGCACAGTTCCCGCTGCAAGCAAATTTCAGCTGCGGTACAGTTGCTATTCAGTTGCCAAGTTCAAACAATATGAAAGGAAGCTAGATCTTTATTTCTGACATTAAATATTTATTAATATCGCACATTTATAAGCGCTCATGGCACTTATCCTATTTTCGAATTGTTCCTAATCCACCAGTTGCTCCTGCTATTACTTAACATCTGCTGGGATGTTTGTTTTCAAAGTTCTATTCAAATGTTTGAACAATTTGTTAACCTGCAGGCAAACTCTTTGTGCTTGGTTCTTTTGTCTAGACACTTGTCACAGTCCTACCCCAACGCTCTATGCAAATCCTGGCCAATCCGACCAATTCGATTATAAACACATGGCCCACTACCACTTCCACTCCCAACCCAACCACTGCTCTTCGCAAAATCAACAATGAACGAACCTTTGTAACCATTTGCATGGTGCAAAAAAGAGGAGGAATTTCAATAGAGAGGAAAACTGTCATCGGAGTGCAGCTTGGAATTTCCACAGTTGAAAAACTGTTACGCCCGCTGCCAACTGTTGGGTTTCTTGTGCGGCACAAAAGTCTGACCGAATCCAAAAGAACAAGCAGAAGCGTTCCATAGATCGATTTGTCACATAACGAAATTCAAATAGGAAAATAATCCTTCATTCAATTCAATTACTTTTGTACGATGGCAAACTTAAAGGTCAATGCGAGTCATTTGCATGTCTCCTCAGCTTTCCGGAAATACTGACCCCCTCCGGAGTATAAATAATCCACTAATAAATTAAATCTATTAACATATTTAATAGATATATATATTTAGTATATATTTAAGTACTGATTATGTAGTCTTCGGGCATTGCCACATGACATGCCTCATGTCTGCTCGTGTCACGACACGCCGCCACCGCTAGCAGTCGCTTGGGCCAGGGAACGGCCTGACCAGTGAACCATTGAATGAACCATCAACTGGGTGCAGTTGTAGTTTAAGTAGCTGTACCAATGGCCTCTCCTGGCACATGACTTATTCACTAGCTGCCAAGCTTAGGTGCTTTGTCTGCGGCAATCGAGGGGATCCTAAGTAATATGATTGTATGGGCGAGATGAGCTTCATGCAGATGTTATTGACATTTTACGCTTGTTACGACCATGTGGGAGTTGGAGAACCCTTTTTACATAATTCCTGCGAGGTTCCGTGTGCACACATCCTCAAATGAACTCAAACGGGATTGCTTACACAATTTATGACTTTCTTTCAGTCAATGTACACAATTCAATTTCATCTTCTCATTGAACCTTCTTGAGTTGAGTTGCGAGTCCCGCCTGCAATTCTGTTAATGAAAATTTGTCTGCAAGGCTTTTCAGGTCTCGTCCTTCCGTCTTACGTCTTACGTCTTACGTCTTACGTCTTACGTCTTACGTCTTACGTCTTACGTCTTTTGGCTTAAACGCTTATGGCAAGGATATTAATTACGTTTAGTGCGTTTTGCCTTCTCTGTCTGTCTGTCTGTCTGTCTGTCTGTCTGTCTGCCCCTCTGCCTGCCTGCCCTTCTTTCTGGCTGTCTGCCCCTCTGCCTGTCTGCCCTTCCTTTTGGCTGCCCTTCTTTCTGTCTGTCTGTATGTCTGCATGTTGCTCGGACTGATTGTCCGACTGCCTGGCTGTCTGCTAGCCTCAGTTGTACTTGACTTTGTCATGCACCATCGATCAAAATGTTAAAAAAATTAGCTTGATGAACTCCCACGCCCTTCGCCAGGTGCCAATAACTTTGTTGCAGTTGCTCCTGGGCCGAAGCACAACAAAGTCAACTGGAACCGTGCAGGCGCGTGTGATTCCGTGTGTGTGTGTTTAAGTGCTTGTTAATGGCCACAATTCTTGAGCTACTTGTTGGAAGGAGCCGACTCCTTGAGTGGATTTGGTCTGACGCTCTTAAATAGAGCTCATCAAAGGGACGCCTATTCTCGGCTTAAGCGCGCATTAGGTCCTGCCCAGAGGCAATCCTGTTAACTGTGTTTAAATCATATTAATTAGTTAATGATGCTATTCCATTACAAAGCTGCTTGACTACCAATTAAATATCTGAATAAATTATATTACATTAATAGCCAATATACCGTTTTAACGCGCTTAAAAAAATACAAGCTACAAGGACTCGTATTGCAACGCTTTAAATAAACAAATATGAAACCAATTTTAGTTTACCGTTATTTTCGAGTGTAAGTTTGTGTCTTGTTTAGTACCTATATTATCCTAAATAATCCATCACCCTTATCATTAATGCTCCAAAGGGCTATCTACGGGCTCCAATCTGGTGCTCAGTCGAGCCCTTCAGAAGGTTAGCCCAAAACTGTCAGTTGGTCAATAAAATTGGCTTGTCATGCGCTCATTTTTATGTATTTTCTGTTTTTCGTTCTGCATCTATAAATCGATAGCTTAATTAAGCGTGAGCATTTCACGAAGTTTTATTAATAGGTTTCGCCTTGGGTCGCACCAGGTCGCAATGACAGGAAGAGGAGCCCGTGAGCAAACTACTCATCTCGGTTATCATTTCTAGCTCCAACCGGTCACAGGTCAATTAGTCAAAATGCTGCCAGCCAAAATGTTGTCGGTATCCTGTGTCCTTATCCGTATCCTGCTGTGCTCCGGAGTTCGCCGAGCAAAGCCAATCAAAGTCAATATATGCCCACTTAAATGTGCCTTAAAGCTGTTAAATTTGACACATGTTTTCGGAAGCACTCATCCTGCCTCCAGCCTCCTACCTCCTGCCTCCTGCCTCCTGCCTCCTACCACCTACCACCCGTCTCCTACCTTTCGCTTCCTGCCAGACATTTCTTCAATGTGTAAGGTTAAAGCTAAAAATATGCTTTAATATTTCCCTTTTCCCCCACGGCTACCGTTCTAACCCGAAAGTACACAAACGGAGCGCAGAATATTCTAGCCATTAGTGCTGCTCTTTTAGCTTTTTTATCTTGAAGCCTAAAATTGGAAAAAAAGCTATATATTGTTATGTTTAAGGTCCTTCTAATTTGATCTTAAAGTGAACTGCTTTACCGTAGTAAAGTTGCATAGTAAGGGACAAGAAATAGATCGAAAAAGGATACTTCATGGAAGTAACTACATTTATCATTTAGCTCTTTTTAAACTCTATTAACGCCCTCATTAGAAATCTAGCCATTTTGCCTCGGAACAGGTGGCAGAACTGACAGGAAGCACGCCAACGTTTTAGATTACAAATTTTATTCGATTTTCATGGAGTACGTGCTACGTGTGGCACCTACAAAATATGCAACAAGTATTAGGGTTGGGTTCGACACCCTGCCGGCTGTTGTTCAAGTGTGTGGGTACTTGTGTGTGTGTGTGTGAATGCGAGCTTTGTAATTCGGGGGACTTTTTGACAGCCTATAAATTAATGTCGCCCATGATTAAGTTTGCACATTGAAAGGAGCCACTGGGACTCCGAAGGAGGGGGATGATGGTGGGAGGGGTCTCTGTCAAAGCTGTTCTGGCTTGAGGTTATCGAATAGCCAGCACAGCTATCGGATTTCTGTCTTGTGCAATTTTCTTTCAATCACAAATTACGCATACGCCATGGTCTCTGGCTGCAACTGATGACAGGAGTCGCACAGCTTGTGGCGTTGTATATGACTGCACCTGCAACTTAAATTACACACAGTTAGAACTAAACTTGCTGGCACACACATGCCACGCCCCTGCGTCTGAAGCAGACTGACCCTGCAGCAGATTCACTGACTGGGTTCCCATTATGAGCTTATCCACGTGTGGAGCGTAGTTGCATGTTTGTTGACATGCTTAGCACTCGTCATGATAATAAAATGTAGCCGCCACATACCTCTCTCTCTCTCCCTCTTTCTCTCTCTCTCTCTCTCTCTCTCTCTCTCTCCCCCTCTCTCTCTCTATAAGCCAACTATGTGCGCGACGTTAACAATGGGAATTGTCTTGACTTGACACCGTCGCACGGGCGGAACACCAAGTTTGCGCACAGGTAACGCCGAGTTAGTCGAGCCAAAAGGTCGACGGGAATAACGATTCGCATGTTGCATTTGACATGAGCTTTTAAAGGATTCTTGCTCAGTTTGAAGCGAATGCACTGCTGTGTGTAATGGAATGTCACCTACTAAACTAAATTAAAGCAGAAACTGTCGTATCGTATAAAGAGTTGTACCGTTATTAAATGCACATAGCCCAAAGTGTCAACGCATTACAGAGTGCCACATTGTCCGACAGGACTCTATGTAGAGTATAGAGGAAACCTTCCGCATATTGAAGAAGCGTTCCTTTCGTGTGACATAAATCTTTCTCAAGAGCTAATTTCCTCATTTGGCGGCCCACTCGACAGACAACAAAACAGCTTCGCACTATGAGTACTTGTGAGATTGCGAAATGCGTGGAGTGGGGGGAAGCTGCCACATGAAGCGACCCAAAAAAACAGGAGGATTTCGCATGAATGCATTTCTTCCACCACACGAGAGTCTCTCTGATGGAAGTGCACATGAATTGTATCTGGGCTCTATCACATGGCTCTAATGCGTTGGTATTTGGGACAGACACTTGACATGGCAGCTAACATTGCGGCAGAGTTTCAGATGCCAATTGAATTTTTCAAGCCAAGCACATGGTGTCGACCTAAGGGCCATCCTTCTGCCTTTGGCATCCTACTTAAAGCTAATCTTACGTTTTTCTGGGATGTGGCCAATCAATCAAATGTTTTCTTACGATTTCCAATTTTAGTTCGGTTTTAAGCACTAATCTGCGTGATTGAGCTCAAAGCAAATCCCTTAACCAATGCTCCACGCTGAAGGTAATTAACTTACCTTGGGTAAATCTGAAAACAATCAAATGAAAAGAATTAAAATAAAGTATCATATATTATTTTAATATACAAATTAAATATTTAGTTGCAATAAGTTGACCATTCATACTACGAAAAGTGAGCTAATACATAGTCTACAGGCTCTGAGGATAAACGTCTACTTCAGCTTGGCGATGGTTGATCAGTGGAGGGCCAACTGATTCTATATTTTGATATTTAAATGATATACAGAAAAAGGAATTTACTGTTACTTTTAAATTGTCACTGGTTAGCAAGGTGGCAATCTGCAAGAAAATCATAGCACCAATATAAAAATGAGGATGCCAAATTTGGGACATGGGATGCGATAAACAGATCTAGAGAAGTGAGTGGTATCTGAAAAACACTACCCGGCATTAAGGCCTGAAACTGACTACGGTCTACGGACGAGATCAACAGGCATTCCAGTCGATATCAGGATAGACTTTTAACCCACAGAAATCGCCTGGCACATATCCTCTCAAATAGAACGGCCACCGGGAGGCTGAGGCAGAGGCTGATATATATTTCTTCTTCTCTATTTGTTAATTGTTAATTGTTAATTAGAGTTTAAAATTTGTGAAAGCCAACCTCGGGTAGCCGGCGCGCCCATTCCGGGCAGAATAAAAAAATAAAAAGAATAAAAAGGTAACAATGAGGATTTTAGGTACCCCGCTTGCTTTAAAATAAATAAAAGAACTAAAAAAATAAAACTGTTACTTTAAAATAAATTAATTCAAATTAGTCATAAGTTTATTTAAGTGCAAGTTAAGACATCCATAGACATCCCATAAGGGATTGCAAAAGGACGTTTATATCAACAACTCCGACAGTATCTCAGAATATATTTCAAAGGAGAAGCGTAAGGAAACAAGTTTATGTAAATATAGAAAAAATATGAGAATAAATGCAGTATTGTTTATATCCTTTGAAAAGACAGCAGCTCGCTTACTCCAAGTACGTTTAGTGGCCCGAAAGTGGAAGGATGTAAGGATATTCTTCTACTTCTTGTGATATGCAGTTTGCTTACGCGAATCTCGGTTGCTGTGTGACTGCCGCCCAATTAGCAGCTTCCCTATGAGGCGCATATGAATGGAATACCATCCTATGCAGAAGCATACACTCAAACACACACACACACACTCACGCCGTTGCGTACGGATTGAGGCGCTTGCATTGCGTGGCCGCATATCAATGTGCTTGGAATTTCGTTGCATACTTTCCGGCGCTCGCCAATTAACTTGTTCATGTTTATGAAGTAACTGTAAATGCTGATGTATTTTCCCCGTTCAGTTAGTTCAGCTTAGTTCTGTTTATTTTCTTGCTCTTTTGCCAGCTGCTTGCTGCTGTCCTCGGAAGCTGCACAGGCTGCATATCAATTGTCAAAAGAACCCTACATTTAATTAACGATGAAATAACAATTTCCCTCGTCGCTGACGCTGACGCTTCGAATTTCAAATTTGGAATTTGAAATTCGAAATTTGGCGCTTGACATTGAAGTTTTCTCCGAAAAATGGTAATACTATAACTAAGCTAGATGCACGCAGTGGCGGGGAGCCGAAACAGGACATCGCGTTCTAATTTATGCACTGACAGACTCCGCGTCTTAAATTATGCATTTTTGAGTTTTTGAGTTGAGTTCGCAAAGCGGATGTTCGTGCGTAAGGCCAATTAATGGCAGTTAGCTTTTAAAGCTTTTAAATTTTAATTGATCCCGATGAGAGCCTATTATAATATCAAACTAAATTGCGTGTTCTCCATAAGCCGAACCCAGCATATTTAGTCCAAACTCACATAGGAGCCAACACATATTGCTTATGGTATGATTTATTTGTTATGTATAATGGTTATATCCCAGTAATTGATATTTGCTTGATATCGATTGGTGACTCTGTTGGTTAACCATCAAACATGCAGCAGTGCAGTTGAAATATCATTAGGCACGCGTTGCAACTACAGTTGCAGCTGTGGCTGCCACTGCCACAAAGCGGCAGCGGAACAAGTCGCAGACATGTGGACAGTATTTGTTGGGATGCACTTCCTTAAGGGCCTAACCGCTGACCACTTCGATTGGCCTTTCGATTTGGCCACGGAAATTGCCAGGCTGTTGGGTACTAAGCCAAATTCAATGCAAACACATTAGGAAACCGCAGAGCATGGCCTCAGGGAAGGCACAACTGGGCTGTTTATACGCAGGCCCAGGACTAAACACAAAAATGCATTTTTTTAAAAGCTCCTCTTGCCGCTTGACTGTCTGTGAGTAGGTGAAAATTGTCCTTTTCAGGAATGAAATAGGAATATATATATATATAGGGTATATTTGATTGGATTTCATTGGTTGGCAATTCCTGTTATAGGCTGACTCCGCTTGCCTTGCTCAAAGGACATGAATAATTGATGAGATTTCCCGCTTGCAGCTGTGCCGCAAACAAGTCCTGGCAATTGAGTCCTGACATTTGTTAAAGTATAAGGTTTCATTGAGAACTTCAATAGGTCAAAGCAATTATCACAAATGTCGAAGGTCAGCCCTGGGCCTACGCCTCGAATAATTAACTGCCGACATGTTCACAAAATGATCAACATCAATGGAATCACGTGGGACTTGTTATTAAATGTGAACTTGTTTTCAGGTGGTCTCCAATAGAAAGGTACAAACTATTAAAAAACTATCTTCAAATGCTTTCGGCTTTCATCGAACAACTTTTCCCATTTGAATAAATGAATGTTCAGCCATATTTCCCTAGACTTCAGCCCACGCTCTGCGCTTGTCCCCTTTCAGAATGAATTGCAGCTAAACGAACATAAATTTCAGTTGACAGTTAATATGTTTTAAACACTAAATAAATAATACTTTCACTAGAGACCCGCGTCGCTCCCTCCCCCGCAGCTGGTCAACAGCGGCGAGTGTTACAGCTCAAAATGCACAAAATGTGTTGTTGGCTTTTTTCCGCTTCTATCGACATTATTTTAATAGCACTTAACTCATGTTGCTCCCACTTAGTCTCTTTGGGATCGCTTTGGCTTATGTATTGCCAATTTTTTGATAGCCACTTTAGCGTTCTTTAATGTCACCCGCAATGACACTCCTGAATAGTATGCTCGTATACGCTTTTTATGGCACTGCGATTCGAGTCCTTGAAAGGCTGGAGTGGCTCTCAGTCTGTAAATGAAATTTAAGAGCGTTTTTGTTGTTTTGATTTTGTGGCCAATGCGTGAACAAATATTTGGATTGCTTTCAAGATTGCAGGTCCCCAGAATCTGAGCCATGAGCGACAAGTAAATGCATAAATGAATCCAACGATTAAGTGGCTTAATAACAACACATTCCCCGCAGCTGTAAGACATTTCCCTCAGTGTGTTCCCCACACTTATTGCTCATGAGATTCAACAATCAAGCCCCTCCCCAGTTATGATTGCCTTGGAGTGTCTTGGTTATGAATTCGAGCGTTATCCTGTGTGCTGTGTCTTTATTATATTTGAATGCTTATACCAAACACAGAATCCTTGGAATAGAAGGCCAATTTATACTATAAATTTATACTTAAAGAGAACTTAATTCGAATGACTAAAACTGAAAGAACTTGAGACCTATCATTAAATATGATTTTATACGAAAAACCAGACCCGCTTCTGTTATTAGGGACATGTGCTACGTTCCGGATAGGGCAGAATAATTTCTTCAATCATTTTCACCCCGTTATGTTATGGGTCGTACACCCACGCAAATTACTATTATTCACTTTCGTAATATGCAAATAGAAGCTTATGGATGAAGTAAGCATGTGTACTTAGGTGTAATTCATTGAGGCAACTATCGGGCACTGGCTCCTGTCATGCACTGATTGACTGCCCACCTCTCCGCAGAGGAGCGATGGCTAAGGAGACTATGACAAATGGAGGGTGGGAGGCTCTCAGAAGGCGTGTAAATAAATGTTGCCTGCTTTTAGGCAGTTGAACGCCAGCTACGAGCGCGTGTGTTGAGTTTGTTTGCTTTTACTCATACAGGGACGCAAAAGTAAAGAAGGCAGCAGCAGTGATGCGAGTCTAGCTGTTTCCAAGTCAAATCTGGCTGCCAAACTGAGATATGGCTGAAGTATAATTGCAGACTCTGTAGTTATTTTCCCATATAGAGGGTAATCTCAGGTGAAGTGGAGTTACAGAAGTGAAGAACACATAGGGCTTTCAATCATGGCTGTATTTAAACTAAACTAACTTCATTTCTTGAGACTCATTTAGTCTACCTGTGATCCACACTAATGCAAATTCCCTAATTAACAAACATATCGCTTCCAGTTGCTGCTCTGAATCAACTGTTAGCCTAAGGTAGAAGTTTGGGCCTCTTAGCTCTGTTCGTTTATTTCGAATATCACTGTGGGCCAGGTTGTGGCTGTATAATGCTATTAAAATTAATGCAATTCGGATGGCCGCACAATTAATTTGCCAGGATGTAATAATAATGTTAATAATATGTGGGCGCTGCTCCGCTCCTCTGGGGCTACTGCTAAATCCCCGATAAGTGCAAAGCAAATGCTGCATAAATTTTTGTCGAGGAACGCTCTTTGATTTATGTAACGATTTGAAAGACGCGTCTGTCTAAATAAAGCTGCTAAGGGAGTGTGAGATGTGGGCGATGTCAGAGTTGCAGGATGGCGTGGATGGTGTTGATGGTGTGGGTGGTAGGGGTGGTAGGGTGCGGGCTACGTGGGCTGTGCGCTGTGTGCTGTGCGCCAACCACGCTTGATTTATGTTTTGAGAGATTTTTCTTTCTCTGTTTGTATGGCAGCTGAGAATGAAATTTGAATAAAAACTGTGCCAAATGCAAAACGGGAGCACACGTTTTCAAGGACTTCGCTTTGGCATAAAATAAGAAATAAACAAAAGAATTATGTTTCATTTGATAGCTTGAAATCATTGAGCACATTTACGTGTTCTAATCGAATTAGAATTGAAATAAAAATTAATTAACAAAATTGCGGTGAATTCTAAACTGATACGAACAGATCCTTAAAATATATGAGGTTTGTACAAAGAACTTCTATTTATTTTGGACGTTTATTATTAGGTAAACAAATTGCTTATTTCTATTAATCGGCTCGGAAGAAAAATGTTAGAATTTCATAATTGCTGTAAGAATTTTAATTTTGCGCTTCATTGAACCTCATGCAGCCTCTCGGCAAAGGCCATTATGTTCGGGCTTAATGAGCCCCTCAATCAGGCTCAACACGAGGCGCAGGCAAATATTTGCCTGCTTTAATTCACGACTCACGAACTGCAAAACGCCTAGAGAAACATTCAGAATGCCTTCACCCCTTTAAGAAATAATGCTTTTCATTAGGAGCCTCTAATTAATTTTATGCTAAGCCAGACAGCAAAATTCGTTTAACATTTTTCATCGTGGCCTGCGGCGTTGCTCTTGCCTAAACGAATGCAACAGTTTTTGCAGCCGATTAGCTTTTAAATTAAGTTTGGGTTCCTTCACAAGCACAGTCACACACTCACACACTCACACACTCGCACACACACACTTGCGAGTATGTGTGTTCACAAATTCGCTAATTGGGTTAGTCTATTAGCCGACAGCTGCGTGGAAAATGTTTTCAAATAATTAAAATCAAATTCACGTCATCGCTGCGATAGCGAATCCCATCACATTTGAGGCTCGAACAAGCTGCTTATTGGAAACGATAAAAATAAATGTATAAAACAATGCTACAATATATATACCAAATCCCCGCTAGCCTGGAGCGGGGGGAACTACCCTACCAGGGGCAGCAGGAACAATGACTACATGACGACTTCTAATGAGCAGCATTTGAGTGGCCCCCACATAAAACTCGCAATAAACGCGAGTTATCTGCCCAGTGAATGCACTCAGATTACTCACTAGGATAAGATATATGTAGATAGGAGTGCTTTGGGCCACTGTGGTATATCGATTAATTATGAATTCGCCGGTTATTGTCTCATAAATGAATAATCAAACGATTTTATTGGGCCGACGCCCCCTTCAATGTGGAGAGAGGCACGGCTTTAAGGCATTGGCATCTGCCTTGGAGGGAAAATGTGTAAATAATCTGAAGTTCTTAATTTTTAATTTCTTGGAAGGACTCTGACATGTGTCGTAGGGTCAGAATTTAAATTACATTTTACTGTCTAAGCAACGAGTACGAAGCCAACGATGGATTAGATGCAAAGGCGGCTTCCACATGTGCATTCCAGATGACAGCTCGCATCTCTGTACTGTTCTGTTCTGGGAGCTCAGACGATGTCCTCCTACGTTACTTGTCTATATAATTTATTCCCTCTAAGGCTTGAGAACTTTTCGAAGTAAATGATGATGACAACAATTAAGTTTCAGTATTTTAAATATGGTATCTACTCATCTTCCTTCCCACGTAAATGCATGTATCCTTTGTTACTTCCCATATAAAGAGCACTCGAAATCAAATAAATTTTCCTACCTTCACCGCAATCTTTTTCATACCTCTTCTTAGAATTTGCATAAACAATTAAATTACTTAATTGTTGTTATTTTAACACAAAAAAAAAAAAGAAAAATTTACCATGAAGGGACAATAGTTTAATAATAATTTGTTAGTTGTTTTATAATTAATATTTTTATTTAAAAAATGAATGGAAGTAATTTTGCCAGCTTTCCCGGACTCCACTTTCCAAGTCTAACGCTCACCATGATGAATGATGATGTTGTTTGGTCAGCACTGACCCCGCCAGTAGCTCCATCAATAACATTCAAGTTGTGACCAAACTCACGCCTTCTGGCACCTGTCTGGCAGTGAGTCGCTGGATACGATGGACACATTGAAAATGTGGGCAATGTTGGATATGGATGTTGCATATGGATAACAGTCTCCTTCTCCCTCTGATCCCATTGTTGCTGCTATGTGCTATGTGCTATGTGCTATGTGGCTATGACTGCAACTGGAACTGTTTACGGGGACAGCTTCTTCCACAGACCGTGCACTGCGTTTTATATTAAAAAATACCTGTGTGCCTGATTGATTTACGAGTACGCCTGGCCGCACCCGTAGCAGTCGACTTCATGGCTCTGCTCGGTGTGCGGAGTAACCATTGAAGCGCTTCCCAATTGCCCGGGCTCTCGCTTTTAATAGGAGGAGGAGGAGCCCTGCGAGTGTGAGAGTTGATAGTATTGTCCTCTTCCTCTACTTTCTGGCTAACGGAATGTGGAACAAGCTGTGGTTTGCTTTGGAACTAGTTCCATAATTAAGTTTTCTTCTGTTAATGTGGCATAAATTATTTTCTGTCAGAAAAGTTGCATTGCTTCTATTGAGCGTCAGGCATTGGCAACCCTTGAAAAGCGATTTCAATGTCAGCTGCAGTTGCAATTATTAATGGCAAGCTTCAAAGCCTCTTGAACATGTTAATAGTCCAAGGATTTGCTATAAATATTTTGTCCTCTGGGAACAACAGTAATTGTTATTCACATTCCATTACAAACTATCATTTAAATTTAATTGATAAACTAAGTTTTGCTTATGTCCATTTAAAATAAAGACTAAAATTACTTGAAGCTTCTTTGGATAATATTTGATCCTTAGGGCTTTAATAAATAAATTGTGCCTTACAAAGGATTGCTCGTAAAAGCAGGAAGAGTACATAAATTCATAGGGTTTATTTGGGAACGAGTATCATATTTAAAAAATATATATATTTATATTCATATTTCTGATATGTATATATGTCCGATACGCATACATCTACAGTTGGCGGTTGGCGGTTGGCAGTTGGCTTCCCTTTAGGTATTCCGAGCAGTTGTACGGTTCTTTTACATTTTGGCTAACGCTTTTTGTATTCCTTTTTCTTTTGCGCTAATGACTCGGCTAAGGACATAATTATTTGATGCCCGGACAGCGAACACTATGCAACAAAAGTGTTGGTGTTCGGCGGCGTTGAGCTGTGAATTTATGAGCCATGTACAGCATTTGAATTCCTAAGGCATTGTTTGCGTAATTACTTGCTCCAAATGGTGGCTCTTCAAATGTCCTGGCAGCTTTGCAGGGGCAAGGAGGTAGGTAGTTTGGGGCAAGTCTTGATGTTGTGTTTTTTGTGTTTGTGCCATGCAAGTCTGGGCATTGCCGGCTTAAAGTATAATTGACGGCAGTTAAAAGTCGTCAAAACGCCAAACAAATTGGCAAGGTGAAGTTTTGAAGTTGCGGAACTGAAATTTCATTAGCTAATTAATTGGTCGTATCATCAGCTGAGGGAATCTTTTGGGCGACAAAAGTTAAAGTCATAATAAATACATTAATTAATATTAAATAAGCAGGATAATTTCGCTAAGATCATAAGGACCCTGGAAAAGGTTCAAAAACTGATTATTTCCCACTTTGAATCCATTTATTTTAATTACTCAAATTGCAAACGGCAAAGCGACAATTGACATTTGATTTCAATTTCAAATGAAACTAATTAAATTCTAAGCTCAAAGGTAGCTCGAAGGCTATTAGTGCGAAAATTGGTTGGATAAACGAAATAAATATATTTTCAATCGATTCTTCGCTCTCAAAGAACATCACAATTTTTTGTTAATTAATAATGTGTTTATATTTAAGAGAGAGACTAGAAAACGAAAGAACTTTAAATAAAGGAAGGACTCCGTTTAAATCGAACTGCTGAGTTTGATTATTACTGGATATATTAAATGTCCCCTGAACGAAGAGGTCCTTGCGATAATGTAACTGCTCGAATTATTATTTCGAATATTTAAATCGCTTCATCACACATATAAATAAAAATAATTGTATAAACAAGCGCACACCGCAGAAAGCCCATCCCGAATTGAACCCACATCAAACACAAGCCCAACACCAATAGAAGCCATACACACACCAAGCGAAACCCATTTAAACTGTCCGTGAGAAGCAATGGGAGCACATCCCTAAGCCTATGTTATGTGGGACGGCACTCGGCCAGCTGCGATTCTAAGCCGGTTAGTGGGTACTTATCAGAGGTCCTGCTTAAATGTTATTCTGTTTCATTTAAATGCAGTAAAAAGTAGAAAAATAGAACAGAGTAGAAAAATATTCAAAGGATTTTTTTAAAGCACAGCCAAGCTAAAAATTGACCCGTATAGACGGCCTCAGGCCTCACTACTGCATACGAGTCGCTCTACTGCTAAGCCCATAACCATCAAACAAATTAGGTGCCGCCTGCGCTGCGTATACGCAATGTCTGAGCTCTAAAGGACAATTCGTTAACGTCGCACGGACACACAGAGCAATTGACGGGGCTTTACAAAAAGTCATTATATGGTGTGTTTTTGACTCCACATATCGTGACGTTGTTTTTAATGTAGACGATAAAACTAAATTGTCACTGAGGGATGGGAGCAAGAGACAAGTGAGGGTAGGGAAGTGGAGGGGAGGGACGGCGTGTTTGACCAGAGGGGAGCTGCGTGGCAATTGTCGCCAGCTCATCAATCTGATTTAACGACCAACTGAACACAGGCTTACAAGGACTCGTCCCATTGACCAGGACTAGGTGTCCCCGCCACGTAACAGTAATTAAATAGTTAAGTAATTAGCTGCAGATTATAATCTTAGCACTGGCTACCACGTGAGCAACGATCAAGGATAATGATTGACAATTATTTATGGTTTGCAGCTTGACGAGGTCAATCACGAATCCAAATCCACTCAGTGTCAACTTTTTCATTGCCCCGTATGACGACTTTCTCAAACTAAAACTCACGTCTGTCTCGTGCTGGTGGACCGCATTTGTTTAGTCGGAGCGGAGACCACGACAGGAGTCTGTCTCGCAGGGCAGTTGACTGGGAAAAATCAAGAAAATTACATGGCAAATGGTTGTGGGTGCGCAGGGGCGTGTGGGAATGTGTGGGAGTGTGCGGGAGTGTGGGTAAAGTGGTTAATTTCCAGTGATTGTTCGACGAAGAGTCCGCAGGCGTGGCTAAGGCGGTCTAAGCCAATTTGCCTCATATTGTGCACTTAATAAATAGTTGAGTTGCTGAGCTCTTTCAAGCACTGGATCCTAACAAAGAGCGGGTCCATAGAACAGAGCCCGAAGTCTGACCAGTATCTGAATGAGTCTGAGTATCGCAGAATCTGAGTATCTGAGTATCTGAGTATCTAAGTATCTAAGTGTCTGAGTGTAAGCTGGAACAAAGGATATCTGGCAGATTTATGCGCGTCTGTTTTTTGAAAAGTGTTATAATTTATGCGAACACTCTAAATGGCTTAAATATCCTTCGGTCCAACTTTTTAGCTGTTCTTGTTATGGCTGAGAAAACTTTTTATTTAACCAAAGAGAAGGCCCACAAGGCAGATTTTCAAAGTTAAATCAGATTTAAATGATTTTTATATTCTTCTAGGGATTAAATTCCAAATATACGAAGTCTACAGCAAATGCTTTTATTTTTAAATTTCTTTTCTAAACTCATACATTCCCTTTAAACCTTTATCTGAAACCGCTATAAGAACTACGAAGTTAAGAATAAAATTTCCTTCATTCACGCTAAGAAATTAAAGAAATAAATATTTCATACTCTAGTCAAGCGTTTCATTATTTTATGTTATTGTTTTATGTTCTCTTGGTAATTATTTAAAATATAGAAGTTATTTTAAATTAAATAAAATTATATTAAATTAAATAAAATAGGTATTTTAAATAATTGTCCAAGCGGTCACATTGAAAAAATGTGTTGTTTTGTTCGTCGCACTTCGCTTGAACATGTTCTGTTTTTACAGTTACTTATGTTACTTCGACTCTTCTTTATTTTCCTCTCGCTCTCTTTTTACTTATTATGCCTAAATCTGCCTAAGCTATTCGTGATGTCTGCTTAGAGTCAACGCTTGGTCAACGACCAACCACTACGCTCTCTTTCTCTTTTACACGCATAGCCTCCATCGCTCTTCGGCCCAATGCTGATATCTGTTGTTTCAGTCTGTCACTGCAGTTTCCACGGCACTTTGGCTGTTGCATTGATATCTTTATGCAAGAGGAGAACATCGGTTATTAATTTACTTCCTGCCGACTTCTTGCTACATTTTGGTTTTCAGTTTTAACAAGAAATGTTATTATTTGAGCCAAGATAAACAGTTAATAAGCAAGTTAACCTTTTATCATTGTTTTGGCTGGTTAATGCTTAAGCTTACTCAAAGTTTAAGTACTTGTATTCGGTATTAAATAAAGATGGATTAAGACATAAACCAAAGTCGGAACAGGAGCTCCAATATAACTATATAAAGTTCTTACAAGTTTTAAAAAATAAATAATGAATATTTAACAAATTTGTAAGCACAATTAAAAAGTTACGTATTATAATTTATTATTTTAAGTGTTTTGTCTGGTGTTTCATCTTGACCCCACACCTGCAAATTAAAGGTGTTCAGTCTTAAATGCCAACTCATCAGAAAATTTTAATTTATTTTCAGCTGGTACAATGTAAATATGTTTAAAATAAAATAATTTAGTGCATAAGATTTTAGAAATTAATTAATTTCATTTTGTGTGTATCAGTGTGTATTTAAGTCCAGAAGTTCGCCTCCACAAAATGTAATGTTACAGGTAAACATAGACTTGAAGCCCATTAATCATGTGTACTAGCGTCTAATCCAATTTAATGCCTTTAATTAAATTTTGGAAAAAACATTTACATAGCTTAGCTCTTTATTTGTTATGCACGATATATTCAATCAATTTTAATAATTCACTTTAATTAATGTGAGTCTTGCATCCCGTCGGCAGAATCAACACGTGCTCCTTGCCATTAAATTTATGACATGTCAACAACAGCAGCAGCAGCAGCAGCAGTAGCAGCAGCTACAAAAGCCGAGGTGGCAGGAGCCGAGTAAGCAGCAAGTCCTGTAACTCCTTTGCCGTTTATAACTTGTCACCCGCTTCTTGCCGCAGTTGCCACCTTGCGTACATATAGACTTACATCTGGGTGTATTTTTACCCAGCCAAGGAGAACGGCAATTGAAAAAGGACTGTCACCTGTTGACTGTCCTTACTACCTGTCGCCTGTGAATATTTTAATGTTTGAGTTTGTTTCAGATATAATATCATCCTGTCTGCAGGCTGCCTTACGTCTGAGCTTAACTTTGAGTTGGGTATTACTTTCAATTCAAAGGTTAAGCTCCAGATTTCTACCAGGCTTGGTGAATAATCGTATAACAGAAACTCATAGGATTCATAAGGAGTAACTAAAGGAGTTCAGGTATTTCATGTAAGAAGAACAGTTGTAAGCAATATTTGAATACCGAAGCAACTATTCGCAATCCTCTAGTCACAGGATCAGCTGGACCTGCTTGGGGCACCAATTACCGTGGTCCAGGAGTTTATGCCCGATTGCCTTGGCTTAATTAAAAGTTTACCTGTACAGAAACTACTTTGGCTAGGCCATAAAGGTCTCAACGGAATCTTTAGGCGTTGTCCACTGGGTTGGCCTTTAGGATAGTCCTGTTGCTCTTTGTCCTTTTCGTGTCAGTTTAATTTGGTGGAAAATTGCAACAGGCAGCAGCTAATTAAGCTCTAGTCAAGATAAATGATCTGACCCTCAGGTGGTACCAACAATTGCCCTGCAAATGTCAATCCCATCCCTTGTTGCAGGGACGTAGAACGACTTCAGTTGTGTCAACTCGCATATTGTTGAGTCTGACAGGACGCGACTACTTTTCCTTTTATGTCTATTGTGCATTTACTTGTAAACGAGTGTATGGGCGTGTGTGTGGGGGTGTACGCGTGTGTGTGTGTGTGTCCCAAATTTGTGGCATTGACACTTGGCGGAAGCCAAGGAAAAACATTTACCGTCGGCTTCTTGTCGCCAATCATCGATTTGCTTATATCGTCTGGCGGTCGCAGGACACTTATCCATATTGATTGTGTCCAGCGACAATTGTTTACTTGTCTATCCAAATCAATAACACAAACATTACGCATACGCCCTGTAGACTTCTGCAGCTGAATTTAGCTTTCAAGTTCGTTGAGTTCCTGGTTGAATATATACACAGGATATAAAGAATCATATTTTACCATAAGATATGCATTCTGATATTTATAATCATATTTTTTCTCAATAATCATAATTGATCATAATTTTATATTTATTTTATATATTTTGTTGTATTAATTTTATGTTTCATTGTCATTTATATTGAAACAGTACAATAAATAAATTTAAATAATTAGGAAATTTTCTAAACACATTATTTATTTATTTATTATTATTTATTTTATTTAAGCTTTTGTATTTGGGTCCCAAAATATTTTCAAATACTGCAGGGTCAACTTTTTTTTTAATATTTAATAGCCTTCAGTCAAAAGTGTTCAATTCGGTTACATCATCCACGAAAAGCCTGTTAAGTTTTCAGGACGATGGGTTTTTAATCTGGTAAATAAATTATTAGTAAATTGAACCTGTGGTCAATGTTCAGCACAGTTAGAACTTATTTTAATATTTTTACCACATTTTCATGTAAAGCAATCTTGGTCAAATGTGTCAAAACAATTGAATTGTTAATTTATGCAATGCACATATCATAATTAATGTTATTTGTGTAGCTTTATTGCTTCACGGCTCGCTAACTCACAGCTCATAAATAATTTATGGAAATTTGTAGGCCCGGAAATCTGTGGCCGGATGTGTGGACACAACATGCAAGGAGTCAACGCGAGATAAATGACAGGATGCTCCTGCAACATAAACTAGACAAACAAGTCGTCCTTAAAGTCGAGTCGAGCTTGGCTCGTGAATAGCATTCGGCCCCAGGACAAGGCACTGATGTCTTTACAATAACGTTTCACTTGGCGATTATTCTGACGTCAAATTTAGTTTGCAGCTTGCCAAAAATAAATTCACGGTCGGAAGGACCTTGCTCGGTGGTTTAATTTTTAATCAACTGCAAACACCTGGAAGGTAAGAAGCCGTCACAAAACACGAAATGCCACTTCAATCCGCTTTGCATGTATTCCAGAATATTATATGTCGTTCAAAAACAAGCCGCATTCTTTTATCCGGTCAGGGAATGTGATGGACTCTCAAATGACCTGTGGTCAATGCTGTCTGAATATCCGAATGGTCTTTAAATTTGACTGACCTTTGACGTTTCTTTCAAGTATTCACTCATGCGAAAACGTGACACGTGTGTAAATTTCAAATTAAATACGATTTCCTGTCCAAAAATGAGTCCTTCTAATTAATAAATAAAACTTTGAAATTTATTTTAAAAATGGTATAAAAAATACTTACTAAAATAACTAAGCTGTGCGAAAAAGTAGAGGGAGAACTCGATTTGAATTAAATCAAAAGATGAACTAGCACTGAGCTAAATCAAATTACTTTCGAGTTCTTTTACAAGCTTGCAAGTTCAAAAATAAATGTGCAACAAGTAAAATATTTTCTTTAAATAAGTAAAAAATAAATTGAATTTTGGAATTAATAAATCTTAACTCTTTGTGTAAGCTTTTAACTTTCTAATGATGTTTCTTACAGTCTTTAGGATGGTTAGTTTAATAGAATTAAAGTTGAAATAACTTTTGATTTTACGGTGTGGGATGTGCCCAAAACTACATGCAACACATTCTGCATATTTGCAACTTATAGATAATGTCCTTGGTCAGACTTAAATACGATCCACTTATTCAGTAAATATTAATAATGTCTACAATGAACCTATTCTAAATGCATACAATTTTACCTGCCCTAAAAAGTAGGTTATACAAACTCGCTTTCAGTTTCAAAATCTTCACAAAGGCTTGGTTACTGTCATGTACAAATATGAATAATCCTAATTGTCGACTTTTAAGTAACCCACAAGAGTTTTAGAGTTTCCCTTACTTATAAAGAAAATCATATGCTAATATCGTATCCTTAGCACCCACAAATTTAAGCTGACAACCTGCTGCCATTGATAAGTTTTAAGCAATCATGTGGTGTACGTGAGTTGTTTATACATGCATATGTGTGAGTGTGTGTGTGTGTGGTGTGTGAAGCAGCGTTTTCGTGGACATGTCAGGCAGTATGCTCTTAAAATTACTTTGCCCTGTCTTGTCATTACATCAACCAGCTGCTTCTGCTTTATATTAGCCCGTCTCTTATTATTAAAAGGCAACTACGCTGAGGGTGGATACTGTAAGCAGCGACACGCCCACATTGTGATAATTTGTTCTTATCAAATGACACAAATCTTGCTTCTTGTGTCTTGCGTTTTGTGACTTCTACTCAGCGTGTACTGCAAAAACTTTTAAAACAACTTTTCCCTGAATAATGCAAACACCCAAAAGAATGAAACGAAGTCCTTCTCTAAAAGAAAGCATCTTCTATCTGAGATACGATGCTCGATTATCCGAACGTGCCATAAGCCATTCTGAAATATTAGTATTAATAATGCACATCAGCTATGAAACTGAAAATAATTACGTTTACTTTATTTAAAATTTACACACCTTTTCAAAAGTTAAATAAAATTATTTTGCCCCGACAACTTATTGATCGCGCATCAAATATATTTAGTTTTAGTAACAAGTTTGTGATACCTTAGGGATTTCCTTTAAGAAAACCTTTAAACATTGCTTTAAAGAAATATTTACTCTAGGCCAGAAGGAACAATTTTAAAAGCTTATTTATTATCTAGATATGATATACAAGCAACTGATTTTAAAAATAAATTACAAATTAATAAGTGTTTCGTCACGCATCTCTAAGAGAGTGCCCAAAATTCCCGACGAACTTGTACTTAGATTAAAATGTGACCACGCAGAAGGCGTTAGTACATGTACTAAAAGCTATAGAGGTCATACTTTCTAGTACATTTTATACATCTTAATCTATTTACTCACGCCTTCTGCGTGGGTGCATATTATATAAAAGTCAGATCAGATCAGATCAGATCGGTAATATATTGTCGTGTCGCGAAAGGTAGCATCGCTTGGAAGCATTTGGTCGAAATACTTCACTTTAAACTTTAACTGAAATGTCGTGTCGAATTACTGTGGCAATATAGCTTGTAGTCTATGACTAATAAAATTGAATTAATTATAATAAATATAATTAATTAAATTATATTTGTATTTTTACTCGCCGCCAAATAAACTGGATAGCCAAACAATAAGAAAACCTTACTTTACATATTAAGCTTTCTTTTACAAGCAAATGCATGCGATCATAAGCTAAGATTTAAATGAGGTCCTTCTTTAAAATAATCCTGATCACCACTGGTACTGCCTGTGGCATTGATGGCATCATCATTAATAAACAAACTGAAGGTGTGGATTGCATGAACTAGGAGGAAAATATAATTTCCTCAGAAATAGATAAGGACTATCTGCATAACTTGAGAACTAGCCACCTCTTCCAGTCCTAGAAACCAACAACAACAACAACACTAACAAGCTGTCATTTAATGCTAAGTAATTTATTAAATAATTAAATAAAAATAAGTATGCATAAATAATTAACATGATTTTATAAATTATTTAGCACTTTTACTCTCTAAAATGTATAAATAACAGCAAAGTCTTTTGGTTATTTAAATGTTTCGATTAAAATGTTAAATAAGATGAATATTTAAAGAGAAACATTTCAAGTTAACTCCATCCGAATCTAAAATTTATTCATTTATTGGACACCGATCTAAAAACAATAAGAATACAGTTTTTATTCATTAAAATAGCTGCCAATTTTTAAGCAACGAAATTTGTAAATTTTTATTTCAAAATTTATAATTAATTGATAGTTCCTTTTAAGGGCAAACAGTAATTTGGAGAGTTTTATAATTCAATGGGGAAAACCTAAATTGACAATCAAACGGAAAATGTTCTAATTTAAGGACCATCCCAGTGGGGCACATATTACTCAAACGCCTGCCATTATGATTGAAGGATTGTCCTACGACAGGACTCATGGCAAAAAATTTGATTGACACTTATTGATGTTCTATGAACATGGCCTTAAAGTCATACAATTGCACACATACATTAATATATATTTATTTTTGACGTGGGTTCCTTGACATTTACAAAGTACTTCATATATAACTGAACCTTTTAAACTCTCCTTGCATTACTTCCCGCAGGCAATTACTTTTTGATTACTTCGCTTAAGGTTAGCGGCCGCCAGGAAAATGGGAAAACTTTCCAGCACACAATTGACTAGTGTTGTTTGCGTAGGACGCATAAATTTCAAACATATCCTACGAGATCATTGCCAAGGATATACATTGGCTTTCTTAAGCGGTTTCCTTAAACTCCAATTAAAATAGTTGGTCTTCTCCTCAAAGGACTTTTTCAATAATTACAAATCGTCAAATCAATTCATTTTAGCAGAAGATCAACAAAGTTAATTTTACAATTTAACTCAGCACTGACAGCCTTGTTTCAACCTTTAAGGATACTTTAGGACTTAACATATACAATATGTATAAAAATGGGAATCACTGATAACTGATATTAAAATTTGACACAAGATCTGAATATCACATTTTTGGAAAAAGGTGTTATTTTGGCCAACGAAAATGATATCTTATCAATATGTTGGTCGATTCCAAAACTCACCTGTTTGCCGATGTTGCCTTTGCAACTAATGTGACAATTAAATTGAGTGAAAATTGGATTTCCGCACGTTTACCGTTTACAACGCGATACGCCGATTTAAGTTGGCCTTTTTTTCAGCACTTTTTATGTAGCTAAAACTGTTTTCGCCAGAAATGACTGCACACAAAATATCAGTGATGCTTCTATTTATTTTTTATGAAAATAAAAAGCGTGAGTTCGCGTCAAGAGCTCCAAAAACTTTTCCAATTAAAATATATGCACAACGAGAGGAAAATAGTTTTCAACACTCAAATACTTTTAGGTGTGTTCGAATCTGTTCACTCACCCGTTTTTCGGCTGAAAACTCAGGAATTTGACTGTAGCTAATTGACTGAATTTGGGGATCACAAGAAATTTATTCGAAAACTATGTTTTAAAAACGGCTAGAAGTCTAGGCGAACGTTGTGACAGCCGCTCTGCTAGCTTTCGTAAGGAATGTTGTTCGGTTCGACGCGCGCGAAACGAATGCACCAGCAACGATGACGACGACCAGTTTTATAGCGAGTGACGGCCGAACGCAGGCTTTCAACTTCAACTGGTTGCTCCTGTTGCGCGTTCAATAAAAGCTTTCTTGGCAGCCGGCCACGCACCGGTTTGCGTCTCGACTTATTAAGCTCTTTTCGCCCACACAAGACAATGCGTTTTGTTGTTGGGTGCGCGCCTGATATGACGTCAGCCACACGTCGAGGTCGAGTTGATTTAAAGCTATTCTAGTTGCCTGCCATTCGCTGAGATCTGATTTTGCCCAGTTGTTGTTATTGTTGTTGTCGCCGTGCACCTACGCACCGAGCTTGGTAGGCGGCGCTTAAATTTTGGGCACCTTTCAGTGGACCCCTTTAGGAGGGTGGAATAATAATCAAGCCACAAATAATATCCTCTGGACATTAGCGCCTATGTTTAAGTAAGTTTTCATCTTTGACATTAACAGCTCTAATCTCTTTTTTGTTGTTCAAGCTTTCATTGTGGTATGAACAAAAAATGGGGTATTACACAAAGTAAACAATTTGCGAAAAGCCCTAGTTGAAGCTCAAATTTCATTTGCAGCTGCATTTACTCTTCGTAGTTGACATGTTGTTAAATCAATTAAAATGAAATATAATCCCATTCATAAGTAATACAAATGGGATTTGGGATTTGTGGTCGCTTGGTGGGAATGTTTTCAAATAGTAAATAAAATACACATAGCTACAAAAATTATGAATTTTAAAATGCATTAACAATTTATCAGAAAATAAGCTAGAACCTTTCTGATTCTAACAAAATGACTTAGATCTGAAAATTTAATAGTTCTTAAACAGAAAATAAGTTGCTCCTTTAGTTTATACCGACATATTTTCTGAATCATTCAATTTGAACTGTGAAATTGGCTCCAATATAATAAAAAATATATTTAAAAACGAAAGTTTATTATATTTATTACTTAAAGTAAATACAAGCCATCTCTTTGGAAAAGTTCCATTTATATTCTTTCAATTTTAAGAATTTAAAATGAATAAAATTTTAAATTACCCATCCTTTCTATATAATTTTTCATTATTCCATTAAAGGTAAAAAAGGATCTTGTTGAGTTGTTGATGTAATATTTCCATCTTGTAAGCTTCAAGTCTTTCATTTTTTAATATAAATATTTATTTATATTACAATTTTTAAATAAATAAAAAATAATAATAATAATAAATAATTTTTACATTTTACTAATTTTAACAAAATCCATTTATCTGTGATCAATTTTATTCAAAATTGCATTAGAAATAAATAACAACAACCACATATCCCCTTTGGTTAAACAACAATATCCAAAATTGGATGCATACTGACAGGAACAGGATGAAGCTTACGCTTGCTTTGTCTCACTTAGGCAGATCGACTTGCGCATAATTTGTTGTCTTAGTTTAAACACAATAAACGAGGCAAATACTTAACTCCGAGCTTCTGTTGGCCTGGCGCGTCTTGTCGCACTCTTATAGCAGAAGTTAGCACTCGCATTTATATACAGGCATGAATCAGAGACAACTTATTACATGTATGTAATTAGTTGTCTCTGGCATGAATGGTTTTAACAGGAATACGAACTTTGTAATATACATTGTCAAAATGGGCACACATTAATAAGCAATGCTCAGGTAGTTATGAGTATTGGAATACGAATCCCAGGCAACTGCTTTGATTTTTATTTTCTATTTGATGCGAGCCACAACTTTAAATATTTTGTCTCGATATCCTTACAAACAAAGAATTTTTATATGACCCTGACCCTGAGCAATCCTAAAATGACTTTTGATTTATAAAATAAATATAAATTGTAATTTGAAATTAACTATATTTAATTAAAGTTATTTTTATTAATACTGACTGAAACATCAAGGTAGTGTGCTCAGGTGTGAATGTGACTGTCAAGGAACATAATTTTTGTCTATCATGCGTGTGTAATAGGCTGGGCCACTTTAATTTGTTTACATGCTTTGCTCTGTCCCTAGGATATCTTACGATCCTGCGGTCGTTTTTAAAGGTCTACGAAAAACAGCAAAACTCTTTCACACACCAATGCTCGCATCTACGATGTAAAAGTTACATTAGTGTCTGTGGCATCAGCTAGCCACCAGATGCGCCGTTGCAGAACTCCAGTTAAAACCAAAACAAAGCGAAGGACAATTACCAAAAATGAATTAACTGTATGCCTTCGTGCGATTAGTAAGGGAATATATGTTTTTCCTTTTCAATCTTCGTCATCTGCTTCCCCTTTTTTTGTCACCCGGCATAGCTCTCCACGAGCCATTGTTGCTCAAAACCGAGTGACGTTTTCGTTTTGGCCAACTCCTCACTGAAAACAAGCCAGAACAATTCTTCAATTTGCCTTTGCGAATTTACTTTGAAGAATTGATGTGCTGAAGTCTGCACACGAGATTTTTGATTAACGGGGCGAACCTGTTTGATTTTCTATCTATGTAAGTTGTCTCTGAACATATGTATATTACAAATTTCGTGTTCTTGTCAAAACGCTTTCACGCCTTATAAACTAAGACAGAAAATCATGCGCAAGTCAAATTGCCTAAGTAAGACAAGGCAGCATGAAGTATTCATCTTGTCAACGAGCCAATGTGTTGTTTTTGCTTTTGCTTTTGCTGTGTTTCAAATTTTGCTTTTGACTTTGCCGATTTCTTTCCGAGCCAATGTCCAGGCAGAGACAACTTCAGAGACAACTTATCTAGGTAAGTTGTCTCTGTAGATAAGTTGTCTCTGAACTTATTAGATAAGTTGTCTCTGCATATCATATGATATGTTGTCTCTGATGATATGTTGTCTCTGCTCTGGCTGTACGCATGGTTCGTAACTTAGCTATTGGTTGTGTCATGTGCTATATTGGTTTTTGTACGAAGCGTGGTTTCGTTAAGTTTACACTAATGGCAAAATAATAATGCACCTTCGTTACTTTTCCGTTTATAAATTTTTTACCATTGACCGCAATTTATCAACTTTTTACTTCCAATTTTAATTTAATGATTTTGATAAACAGCACGTAGCCGAGTACGACAGGTATCCTAAAACTTTAAATTACCGATTAAAACAATTTTAAAATAACAGAAAGTTTTTTAAAATAATAAGTAGAACCTAAATTTTAACCAAAGTATTTAATTTGTTTCATATATGCAATGTATTTTTTTGTAATTAAAGTATTTTAAATATTGAATAAATCTTTCAGAAAATTACTCCTTGGTATGATCCTCAATAAAAACTCTTGGTTAGCTCAATTTTCATGTTCCCAATGTTGTCTATTCAATGCTTTACAAAATCGGCAGAGTGAAACCGGACACATGGGTATCATATCATCACATCATATTAATGACTCGTCCTGTCAACACCCACTCATTATTTTCAACCCTGGATGCAATAGTGAAATTCATTGTTTAAATTTGAAACAAATCCGCATTCCACAAACTAAATTAGTTCTGAATCAAAAAAAAGAAAGACACAGCTGGTGGTGGGGTATTAAATGATTTATTCGATACCTAATTGTATTATCTTGTGTTTATTATGCAAATATTGCCAAAATTGTTTATTAAATAATACAACTTTATAGTATGTTATCAGTATACCTAATTTGTTCAATCAGAGTAAGATTTAAATTAAGTCGGCTTTGTGGTTTAAAGCACATTTCTGGGCTGTACTTAAGGTTCATTCGAATCGAATTAAACTTAGGCGTATATTAAAATATATTAAGGTAATAAAGTATACAGTACAGTACAGTTAAATTACAATTACAATTGAGTTATAACTAAATAACCGTAGGTAATGTTTCTTTTCATTAAATAACTCGTATATCATTTAAGCAATTTACACTAAAGCTTAGCCTAGAAGTCGAGTGCTCATTGCTCTTAGATTCTTCAGTTAATACGATTGTTTGCCAATTCACCTCTAAACGATGGAATCCTTTCTCCTTTTTCCTTTCTCCTAATTTTAATTTTAATTTTAAGTTCATTTTCAATTTTATAATTTTAATTTAGATTTGATCTTGACAACATTAACATTTCTTACACGGTTTTTACCAAATGCGAATTGCATAATCCTTTAATTAGTATTTTCAGTTATCTTAATGATGATTACATTACTTTTGATACGTTTTCTTTTATTAAGTTTCTAAATCACTGAATTCCCTACACGCTCCCAATTAAGTTGCAGCTCTTAAGCAAAAATTACAAACTTCCCAAAGTTGCCTAAATTGAAACTGAAACTAAAACTGAAACTAAAACTGATTTTTACATCGAAGCCAAGTGAGGAATTTATATTGCCAGCCCGTGATTTATAAGATTCATGCAGTGTTTATACTAATCTCAGTTATCAGTTATTTTCGCTTAGTCGCTATGCTTAGATTATGTATAAATTGGATGCTTTATTTTACGCGCTACTCAAAATTCGCCAATTACTAAAATTATTCCTCTATCATCGCTCATATCGTGTATATATATATATATATAGTATATAGTACGCGGTATATATTGTATATATCATTTAGAGTATATCGTATGTGGTATATCTTTAACTATTGCTCAGTAAGTGAGTTGCGTGTTTAGCAAAAAGTGTGCCATTTTAATTTAGTATAAATCAATTATTCTCTTCGGTTTGTTCGGTTCGGTTCCATTTTTTTTTTTCTTTTGTTCTGTTCAGTTTCTGTTCAGCTTTCCGTTCAGATCTTTTCTGTTGCTACTAACAATTTTTGTGTCTTCGTTCTACTCTCTGCTTATGTCCGTTAGTCAATGCTTTCCATATTCTTTTTGCTCGTTCAACACGACGATATCACAACAAAATTTACCAAGTAGAAGAATTAGTTATCATTATCTTAGTCAGTTATCGCCAGTCGCACTTCACGTAAACGGCGCGGGCAGGACGATTGGGTCGAAGGTCTGCTGCAGGTTGGTAAAGTTGCTAAAGTTCTTTATAAGTCGATAGCCCCAGAGATTCATTGCTTCCACGCAAACGTCTTGAATTTGACTGATCTGTTTGTAGAGGAGATGAGTGAATAACATATATTCAAAGGACACACAGACCCGATCTGTTATTTAGTTGCTTACCTCTTCTTGCCTGAGATCCTGCTTCCAATGGAACGGCGCCAGCCTTGAGTCACGATATGTGGAACTTACACCGCCAATGTTCTCCTTTGTGTGCGTATCTAAAAACTCTTCAACTGCTGGATCAAAGGGCAAGCCGTAAAACTGCAAGATGTCCTGTGTTATATCATAGGGATTCAGCGACAGGTCCTCATAGCGTAAAGTTCTGCAATATTCAAGTACTTGGTAAGTAAAACCTTTTCATTACTCTCAATCCTCAAACCTCAACCTCACCTGAAGCGTCCAGGATACAGCTTAAGCAGATTCTCGGCTGTCTGGTAGTCGTCCACAAGGTCCTGGCACACCAAAGCCGGATCGTCACAGTCCGCATTGCCGCCACACCAGATGCGATGGCGACGCGACTGCATCGTGCCCCGCGGATCCCGCACCAGCAGCACAATACGCACATTGGACAGGCTGTAATGAGAGATCGGGTAATAGGAGAGTGATTAGTATTCACATTCATCACACACAGAGATCGCATATAGCGTAATAGTTGTGCACGGAGCGTGAAGTTCACTGTGCCATAACAATAGTTGAGCTCACTTTGGAACAGCATTCAATTAGATTTAATTAAAACTCCACTTGGGCCCAATTATGAGCTATAATTCGCCATAAATGTTATCTCTGTCTCAAGGCAATTTAACAATTAAATTCTCAATCTCTTTATTGGCGTTATTTAATAACTAATAAGTCTGCTGCTCGATCGCTGAAGAAACGTATTATTTAAGGGGCGATTATTAATTTAAGCCCGGATCGCCTTATGTCGTATACAGCACACATTCAGATAGTTCTGTTTCAGTACTTCTCGATCCTCCCCAATAATTAAAGCTTTTATAAATACCAATCGATAGCTAAAGATATATTTTTATCTTTCACATATAAGTCAAGACAGTTAAGATGTCTGTCTTCTCTACTCTCCACTTATTTAAAGATAACCCCTAATCTGGCAAGCATTCAAATTGGAAAATGGAAGAATTTAATTTTAATTAATGTATTTTATAATTATTTATTATAGCACTTGAAAGTGGCAATTAAGGCTTGCCAACAGGCATTAGCACAAGGCTCAGATACGAGTCGCAGCACTGACAGACTTGCAGGCTGACAAATCACCATCATTTGGAAATGTTGTCCCAGAAATTAGAATTGATTAGGAAGAACTTAGGAAGCTAAAGGACCCCAGCGATGATTGTCAGCAAAATTAAGAAACAACTCAAGTTAACTGAAGTTCAAAGTTATTCACTTAAAAAATAAAAGCTGTGAAAATCTTGGCAGTTGCAACTAAGCCACTAGACGGGCAGAAGTGACAGTAGTTAGAATAACAGTTACAAAGAGTAACAGTCGTTGTTATAGGGGATAACTGTTCAGTGCTGTCAGTGGCGCCAGCTGCCAAAATAAGCTGAGTGCAAAAAATGCAAAATATAAACGAAAAATCTAAATCAGAAATCGAGAGCCGAAAATAAAAAATGCAAAATGCAAAATGCAAAATACAAAACTACAAAAATGCACGAAAGGCAGAGGAAAATAACAAACTGCGAACCAAATTGAAAAATCTCTGAAATGAGAAACAGACCCATTTGCATGCCAGTAGAAAGCGCGTGAAGAGGCTAAGCCATGGCCGTAAAACGGCTAAAAAGTGAACTGCCCATAACATAGCAAAACACACGCTCCAACAGTCCGGGGCTTAAAGGTGCTTAAAATACGAATTGCATGTTCAATTTATGACATACAAATTCAATACATTTATTTCAGCTGTGGTTCCCGCAGATACTCTGCAGAAATGAGGAGTAGTCCTGATCTCCAACCAAGTCCTGGCACACTTCAAAACTCCGATCAAAAATCGAAATCTTGGATATTCGAATGACTGGCGGATGAGGCAAAGGTTAAAAGTAAGTATATTTAAATTAATTAAACAATGGAAAGTAAATCGAAAGGTGCCCTTGGATGGATTTTTCTTTCAAATTCTAAAAATTCATATAAAACATTTCCAATAATTTCTAATTATGCGTATTGAAGGCTGACAGAAGCGATGCCAAGCTGCAAATTATTTTTGGCAGAAGTTCAAATATTTTTCAGTTTAAATTTTAATTGAACTTTGGCTAAATTTTGTTCCATTTCATTTCATTTTTAATTCATGTCCAAGTGCACTTCAGCACTTGGGTGAGGAATCGAGTCCAAAACGCCCTCCTCCCCATATCTATGGGTATTATATATTTATATCTCTGGGAATTTGCCTGACACGATTTAAGATTAAATTTCACTTCGGTCGGACATTTACTTGAGGCGTTTTGTTTTGCTTCGTTTTGTTTTTTACTCTTACTTTTGTTTTGTAACTATGCAGAGAGACACTTGTGATACAAACATTCACGAGTTTGTTACATAAGCAAAATTATAGGACTTGAGAGCCGCACACAAGTGTCCAAGTGTCCAAGTGTCCAAGTGTTGAGTGCCGTCCGAGAGATCAAACAATTCACATTTAATGGGAGAAATTGTTTGATGAGATCAGCAATCGAAATAAATGAATAAATGAAATGAGAAAGTATTTTTAAATAATTATTTATTATTTAGCCAAAATTATAAATTTATAATTTAATTACTTATTTTAAATTTACTCGATGTAAACTAATTTATTCATTGCATGTCTCCGACTAAGAATTTTACTTGTGAATTTGTAATGTGATATTTTTTAGGCTTTGGTTCAGACATGTCAAGAGCTACACATATCACGTTTATAACTTAATTGTAGGGCATTTTTGGATACGCTCAGAGAAACACACAAAAAGTTCGAGCCACTGCATTGCAACATAAAACATACAAGAATTGAAAAAAAAGAATAAATAAAAAATGTAACGCATACGCTCCGTTGACCAAAGACTCGCTAGTTGTTTGTGTACACACAATAAATGTGTGTGTGTGTGTGTTCCCTGCTTTATATAAATATGCATAATTGTCGCGTGCGGACAAGATACGAAAAAAATATGGGAGCTTCACAGAAATGGATTTTATATGTACCCGAGAGGAATGCGCACTGAAAAGCGATGAGATTTTCAGGGACGGAAATAATTTGTTGAACTTTATTAAACACAAAGTAAGACGGGGACTGTAAATAGCAAATGAGTGCGGAAAAGTTGAAACGAGAAAAAGGGTAACAATCGAATTGAGTTTAAAATTCATAATTCCCCAAAACGACTGAAATGAGCGAAAAAGTTGAACGGAAACTTTTGAGGAAGTTTGCAGGATTAAGTTGAAGAGAAAAATATGAATCAGGAAGAAGTCGCAGCGCATTATAAATTATTTTGTGATTGCCAGTTTAAGGCTTCAACCTACGCTCTCACCCTGACTCACCCAAGTAGCGCCTCTCCCTCCCCCTCCTCCCCTTACCCATACCCAACATCATAAGCAATTAATCAACATTATCAGCTTATGTCATCCGAAGCCACGAAAGCCTAAAAAGTTGAGCCTCAGGATTGCGGATCAGCTGTATGCATGGTGCTTAGCCGCTAATCCAATTAAACGCTAATTACCCAAGTAAAAAGTGGAACAACCAGCGCTCCAACAAACTCAACATTAATGTCCTTATAAAAATGAAACTATGACAACGCAAATATGAGACTCACTTCGCGTTACACACAAGCCCCGACGAGTGTGTACAGACTTTGCAGTGGGCCGATGGGAAGGACTTCAATTTAAGCTTTGTTTTACTCTTCTTTCTTTCAGCTGAATTCTGAGTGTCTAAGAAATTGAATCCTAACTTCAGATTTAATTTAGTTCCCACTTCACTCACTCAATATTGGGCTCCTTTTATAAGCCTCGACAGGACCTCAACTTTTATTGAATAACCACTGGACTTAAATGGATTCAAAAGTATATAAAATATAAATGGATGAATAAATGAGCGAATACATGAATAATTAATTGAATGAATAACTGAATGAATAACTGAATGAATAACTGAATGAATAACTGAATGAATAACTGAATGAACTACAAATAAATTAATAAAGAATAAACAGTTAAACGAGTCTGCATTTAAAACATTTTGACCGACGGTGGCGAAGAATTAATTAAAACCTTTATTAAACTAATTAACTAAATACTCAAATAACTTAAGCGGAAATCAAAAGATACTTTTCAATCAAAGAAGCCCAAATAAATAATAAACATATCAAAAATCAACTCGTGATTCATAAGCTGAAAGTCTTCAAGTACTGAATGTGCATGCGATGTGTGTAACACACAGCCACACCCACACCCACAGCCACACCCACACCACACATTTAACTCAAGTAGCTAAGTAATTTAAGACAATTGAAACTGAAATCAAAAATTTATTAATTTCATTTTATTTCCTATTTCAGAGACTTAAAGACAAATGAAATAACACGTTTGATTATTGACCTAATATATTAACCAATTATATACATATATTGTGTATATATTAGTGTTTATGTGTACTTGAGTGAATGTTAGATACAACTCAATTAAACTGTATACCAATTCCCATCTGTAACTCGTCTTTTTCAAGCTGACAGCCACATCCCGTAGAGCGTGTGGGTCTCCGCCCGCAACTCATTTGGTCACGCAAATGTGTGTCATCTATTGAAAAGTGACATAGGAATAATGAGTTTGGGTTCCGTATGAAAGTCCGTACGAATCCGTACTATGTTGAACAGTGTGTTTTCTATCGATCAATAGAAAAGTTCACCTCTGAGGTTCAAGGCCCCCAGCAACACGTGAGCCACACAAAAGAGAACAACTTCTGCCACTTCTGCCCCTTCTGCCCCTTTTGCCACTTTTGCCACTTTTGCTTTTATTCGATTTTATGAACGGCCACAATAGTTATGTAAATATGATATTAATAGTTTAATTTATGAGGAGAGGGCACATTTGTATGTATATCAACACATATGTAGCCTAATTATACCGTCTATGAGCACAAAGCATAACGCATTATATTGATAAATCGTTGGGTATTAGCATAAATTAGAGGTGACCCCAAAGAATATGGGGCGAGTTTTAGTCTCTGTTTGCTGGTCAGATAACTGTAAACGGTCTTCAAAAGAACCTATTCCGAAGATATATACATATATATATATATATATATATATCCACTATTGATTGCTTATAAACTGTGTGTTTAGTCAGCCTCCAAACAAAATGCGCTCTTCTCCTCGCAAATTTTGGCCGCTTTTTGACAGCGGAAAGTGTGTCAGAACACCGCAAACTACGGCAACAAAATATAAGTAAAATGCAGAAAAATAAAATGCCAAAAAGAAACAGGGCGACGATTATATCTATTTTGTTGCCATTTGTGAGTCACATACGCAGAGATGGTCCCCTGTTCCTCCTGCCTCTTCTGCCTCTCCTGCCTCCTCTGACTCTTCTGGCGGCCCTGTGCGACTTCTGCTTCGAATGAACACACGCCCAATGAACCACTAGTACTGTGTGTACAGTGAATGGTATAAATAATATATAAAGTAAAAAATATATATAACAATTAATAAATAATAGTACTACGGTTCAATTGGCATTCCTGATTGGAAGTATTTCAAGTTGCGTCTCTCGGAAGGGACAACTTATTTTTAACTCGTCATTCAAGTGCAATTACGAGGCATCTCCTCTTCTTGTGGCCTTCAGACTGGATGTGAAATTCATTCAAATTAATCAAAAATTCGCTGGTAATTGTTTTCAGGCAAGGTACAAATTTCAATTAAATTCTACGGGAAACAATGAATTATTGTTATTAAAACTTATTAATAGTTTTCGTCAGACTAAGGGCAATTATTGAGACAGTGAGACGTTGCTTGGAATAATATGGCATTTTACACGCAATGTTGAATGTCACACACTTAATTTAAAAAATTTGTTTAAAATTAAAAAAAAAAATAATAATAATTCCAGTCTCAGCTGTGGTTTTGCTCGAATCACTCGGTGGAGACTTGGAGAGGGAATAAAAAGTAGGACAATCGTCTGTTTGTACATTAAGTAAAAGCCCGATAGATTCGGTCCCTGTAAAAATAAAAGCCTTAGGCTACGAAACGAAAGCCAACAAAAAATCCGAAGAAATAAAAATTTATCGATTTAACAATTGCCTAACGAACGTAAATTGCAGGCACGTATTACCCGCTCGCCACTGCCCCAGCCCCAGCCACAGCCAGAGCCCCATCCCCAGCCACAGCCAGAGCCCCATCCCCATCCCCAGTCCGGCTTCATCCTAATCAGCACTTGGCCCATATATCACGTTGGGAACAAGTGTTGTTGCAACGCCCTCTAAAAATATGCAGAGTGGTTCGAACCGCCAACCGCTTAGAAATAACGCAAACATTAAACGAACCACAAACATGCAAAATGCTGAAATGCTGAAAAGCTGAAAAGGAAAGCGCCAAATGAAGTCATGCCGCCCGACGAGGGACACCGGTGAGGGGAGGAGAGAGAGAAAGGGGGTGGGAGAAGGGTTTTTGTTCCCAAATGAACAACCGAGTTGAACTCTAGATAGCAAATCTAGGATAAATCCTGACTGAAGAAGTTCTTGCCAGTTGGAGGCGAATTTCATTTTCAAATAAACATCATCGCAGTCAAAGGATAAAAGAGCAGGACTGCCGCTTCGGCGTGGTCGGTGCCTTTGAGTTGTGAATTAAGCAACCTTTTCATTACACAAAAGGACATCTAAGGACTGTGCTTATGTGCTCCTCCCAGGCATTAAATACAAAACATGTAAAACATGTAAAACGCATTGTCCAAATAATTTATAAGCATCACATCTCAGATCCCAGATCCCAGATCTCTGAAATTCGGGTCAAGGGTCTTAATGGATGTGCGGCAGTGACAGCTGCTGCTGTCTAATCCCTGAGAAGCCATTCGAGCTTACTTTGTCCACAAATACCTTAATGCGAGTGAGTTATTCCGAGAGGCGCTTCTTAATTGCCTAAAATGTGAGCGAATCACCGTGACAGGTGAGAGAAAAGCTGATTTTATTATGTCCCGTATATTTCGATTATGGAGAGAAAGTCACGCAATGTTTACGGAGCTGCGAACAGGCTAATATTCGATCTAGTGAGGTCCCATCCACACTTGGGATAGGTTACAGCTGTGCCTTGAACTTGACAATAGACAACATTTGACGACATTGAAAGTACACTTTAAATAGTTCCACCGCCCCCCGCCCCGACGGGGAGGAGAGAAGTAGAAAATTGCGTGACTCTAATAACAGTTGAGAGCAATTGGCCCAACTAAGCAGCTAGTTGGATGGTTAACTGGGCGCAGTGGCTGGGCTGTTGCAACTAGGTCAGAGCTCTGGAAGCATTGCGCTTGATCAATTTCAATTGTAAACAGAAAGCCACGAGGGCCACCCAGAACGCTAAATGAAATCAAGGTGAAAAAATTGCCGGTAAATGCAAACAACGGCAAATGTCAATCAAAGTCACTTGGGGATGCGACAACAGAGGAGACGACGTTCCAGCCCGAGTGGCAAAAGAGAAAGGCGCAATGTCAGAAAAGTTGCAAAAGTTGAAAAAGTCGAGAAAATGACAATAGACAAAGCGCACACACAATCACTGACACACATACGACACACACACACACACACACTCACACAATAAAGTGGGCGGTGGGTAGTGGGTAGTGGGTAGTGGGCGGAGGTTGCTGCAACCAAATTGCAGAGAATTGCAACTTTTTTTGGCGCCTCGACACTTGAAGCCCCCTCAAGTGGCAACAACCGAGAAGGAAACGCCTCCTAAAAACTTCATTAATAACAAACTAAGCGACGCTCTAATGACGTGAAAATATACATATGACAAGGCAATGCCCGTAACGCCCAGACGGACAACCACCATCAGTCATCAGCCACCAGACACTAGCCACTATCAACCAGCCAGCAACCACCAAAAACAAACAGCAAACAACCAACGGCCCACGGCCCACGGCCAACGGGCAACGGGCAACAACCGCAAGCGCGTGTCTGGGCAATTCTCTGGACTCGGGTCGGAACTTAACTAGTACAACGCTCGGCTCCTGCCCCACAGGAGTAGGAGCAGGAGCAACCATTGAAATGCCGCTCCTATTGTCTGCAGAGGTTTTGCCAGCAGCCTTTTTATTATACCCTTCCCCAAGCCGCCTCGACTTCACAATGAAATATATTTTAATAGAAATGCTTCGTTACCTCCCAGATTTATTCTTCTTTTTTTTAATTTATTGTTTAGAGGCCATTTTCGTCAGCATTTAAGCTGCCATAGTTATAACTGTAAGATTTGATCGCATGTACTACTTCCTTCTGTCTCTCTCTCTCTCTCTCTTTTGGGCAAGGGTATTCAGGCTGCAGCATGAAAAAGTAACTGTTTTCCATTGCGGTTTTTCTCCGTATGGCAACGTATTAAATTTATTGTGCTCGTGCATTTGACATGAAGCCTTTAGGGCCAGGCTTTTGATAGGCTACCCAAGGCATGGAGGCGAACTTGAGTTGAGGTCCATGTGTGTGCCTTCCTCAATGGGGGTCGGAGATGCCCTGGGAGCGGAAGAGGACTAGAATCAGACAATTTAACTGACATGTGAAATTATTATAGAGCAAAGATCTATTGTCGGCGCTAGCAGTGTATATAAACTAGCCGAAGGCATCAAAGAGCAGTTCACGTTTCCTGGGAAGGCTGGATGTGAGTCTCCGATACTCCGATACGGACGATGCCATCGCCAATTGGCATCGCATTATAATTCAGACCATTTAATTGCTATTAAATTGAAGTTAACCTTGCACTGAGAGTATCATAAATAACAACGACTCATCAAACGACATAATAAGCTTCTTTCACTCGCAGAAAGAAATGCTCACTTCACTCGCACATCAGCCAATTAGAGATGGACAGATCTCAAGGTCTATCAAACATAATTAGCATCTTTTTAAGATGCTATGAAAAGAAATGTATGATTTCCCATTATCCCAACCTTTCACTCTTTCTCATAGTTCGATTCTTCAGTTCTCATAATTGGAGACTTCTCTTCTCATAATTCGATTCTCCTTCTCTCTTCTCTTTACCAAAAAAAAACCTTTTCATACTTTTCAGCAGTCAACAAGCAGTCAGAATTAAGTGGAGCACCTCAACTTTAATAAAAGCGTGGGTAGTCCGAGGAGTTTGTCAATTAAATAAATTAATGAATTTAGAGCAAAGTAAACTGATAATAATAAATAAATAAATTAACTATTCGCATATCATAAATTGTAAATACTTGAATTATTTTCTATGACTTAATGATATTCCAAAATTTAGATTATTTATTGACAGGCGGTAAAATGAAAGCTAATTAAAATATAGTTACAAGTCAGTCAACAGAATTGATCAATTTTAAATTTAATAAGCAACTTAATTAAAATTTATTAATTATTGTTTCAAACTCAATTATTGAGTATTTAGAGCTGCTCAAGCATAAGGGGTTAATTATATTTTGGAAGGATTAGCTGAATGGAAAATTGAAAATCATTTTAATTAAAATTGGAAAAATTCAATTTTTGATAGTGGAATAATTCGCCTAAATTATTCTCTGCTTGATTAAATTGTGGATATCAACAACAGTCAGCACTTTTAAACCGGGCTATAAATTATTTTAGAAAGTCGAAATTGAATTGAAATTGATTATTGTTTTCTTTCGAGCAACTTTAGGAGCAGACCCCGACACACTTCATTCAACCTGCCCGGCACGAATATTCCCAACTTACTGAATGCTCCGGCGTGTGCCAAGTGCAATATGCATTTATCACGATCCCTCCGTCCTCCGTCCTCCGTCCTCCGTCCTCCGTCCTCCGTCCTCCGTCCTCCGTCCTTCGGGCTCTGGCCTCTTGATTCAGTGTAGAGGCTCCCTTTCTCCGCCTCCTTGCATTTGATGACTATTCAGAATACGGAGTGCTGACTGAGCTACTTAATGACTTATCTCTGTCATTATGCCTCGCTGGCTGCCTTTGGGCCTTCGGCTTTGGAATTGCGGGTAATGTTAAGAAAGCGTAAAGTGAAAGATGCTCGAGTGGCAAAGAGATGCCAGCCAAGTGCATTGGAAGCTGCAACCTCGAGTCTTATTCAGCGTTTCTGGAGTTGCAGCTGTAGTAGCTGATACTGTGGCATTGCTGTTGCCGTTGGTGTTGGTGTTGGTTTAAATGTTGGTGTTGGTGTTGGGCATCCATCGCATAACACTTTACGGCAGAACTGTCACCCACATAAATTGAGACTCGGTGAAGCCGGGCCTTTCACTTTGCTTGCACAACCGAAATACAATTAAACGAGGCCAAAGACTTTAAGCCGAATCAAGATTATATATATTATATAATATTGTCCAAGTCTCGCTTTAGTTCAAGTCCTCAAATTAAATTCGGCTTCATTGGCTCAAACAATGAAAGGAAAGTTCGAAGTCTTCCGATAAGTACATAAGGTAATTACATTTACTGTCAGGACACCAAATCAAAAACTGGTAGGTGGCCTAAGTTTTCATCTTTGTCCGGGAGAGAAGGGAAGGCATTTATAGAGTCGATGACTTCAATGTCGCCGATAGCAAGCGCAACTCCAGCTCCACCGTTCAAAGTCCAATAAATGCATAAGCATCGCCACACCTTTGGTGGCGTCGGTGTAAATGGAAGGTGGCATGTAGATGTCCAAAGTTGAATGCACCTCTTGGGTCTGGTAGCACAGCTGCCATCCATTTTATTGTCATGTAAATGCAATTTATGTGTGGCCTTTCTCTTGTTTCCTTCAGTCTCTCCCGCTCCTTCTCCTTCTTCTTATACTCTATCTCTTTTCCCACCTCGCCCTACCAAACGCCCACTTTCCCGGCCTCCTCCTCCCCTCCAACTCTCTTTGCTCCTTGTGCTCTTAACGAAATTGCTCCACTTGCAACCGTTCGCCAGCATGCAACCAAGGGACAGGAGCAGAGGAGCTACTCGCCCATGGTATTCCGAGCCGCACCCCACAATTTTAACACCGCATTTCGCTTAATTTACAATGGCAGCACCCTGTAAACATCATGTACGTCAATTGAAGAGGCAGAGGGATAACTGTAAGGACAAGGTACCGCTATTTAAGGAGTGCGATTTCGGATATGTTTATATAGAATCTTAATTACAAGCAATATCAAGTCCCAAGCTGAAGACTCTCCAATACTTATACAGGGTATCTTCCAGCAGCCGCTCTCTGCGCCAGTGGCTCCTTCATTGTTTGGCTTTGATGGGTTCCTTTTTGTTCACTTTTACCACGCCTATTCCCAGAGCGCAGGATTTATTTATTTATGAAATGAGCAACACAAAATGTTCCTCGCAACTCCCCACTGCGTCTTGAATTGTGCATGAAGTGAGCCTGAAAAGTGGTCCGGGTGAGGGATTTCCTAGTTATCAAGTACAAAGTTTAATTCCGTAACATAAACACTTATCCAAATATCCAGAAATACCCAGTCCCATACCCAGTGGAGGTCCTGATTTTATTTATTATATTTATTTATCTATCCCATCAGCCATCAGTGGATTGTTACAAGCCAAAAGGAAGCATTTAATATTAATTGAACATGAACTGTTGGGAGGCAGATGCATAGATAAAAATATAAATTTGATGAACAAAAGGAATCAAGGAAACAATGTGGCAAATAAATGTCCACCCGCACAGATATCAATGGCGAGTGGAATGCAATTACGAGTTGCATCAGTCCAAAACGCCCACAAGTGAATTAAAACAATCATAAATTTAAGCTGCAAGGTCTTGGAAAAGTGTACAATGTGCAGTGAGCGGTGTGCAGTGTGCAGTGTGGAAATGCGATGCGCACGTTTCCACTGCCCACAACTGGCGCGCATCTGCATCTGGTGAAGCCTCATGCGGGTCTGCGGGCGGGCAATGGGTGCCAGAGCTGGTTGTTTATGGAGTAGCAACCTGGCGAAAGGACAGGCCCGCTTGGACATTGCGCCATTTTGTAGTGAAGCTGGCAATAAATTGCAGGGCGGTGTGGGGGCCCCTTTGACAAATGGCGGGCAAGTGAAAGGCAATGGATAATTGGAAAGTAGTCACTAAATTGGCTTAATTCCTTCGTGTAACCAAAATATCTGTTGTCCTCGCAATAAGCCAACTCCTTAATTAAGCCAACATTCCTCTTACACACACAGCAAATAATAAAGAAGCAAAAAGTAACAACAAAATTACTAAAAATACAGGTGATCTCCGTCTTAAGGCAGACAAGCTTGGGAGTCGCCAAACAAATCATTAGACGCATCTGTAAAGCAGTGCACATCTCGTAATTAAAGCAGTGCACCCCCTACAAACAAAGCAGTGCCAGAATTTAGTCGAAAGTCGCATTTAATATGATTATAAAAGAGTTTTCCAAATAAATTTGTAAGGTAAAATAGAAATAAAAATAAAAAAAATAAAAAAAAATAAAATAAAATGAAAATAAATAAAATAAAATAAAATATTAACAAAATAAATAAAAAGAAAAATAAAATAAAAGAAGAATAAAATGAAAATAAAATAAATATAAAAATTAAATAAAAATAAAGTAATAATAAAAAAAAATTTAATAAAAATAAAGAAAATAAAATAAAATAAAAATAAAAAAAATAAAACAAAATAAATAAAATAAAATAATAGTAAAATAAATATAAAAATAAAAATAAAATATAAAAAAATATAAATAAAATAAAAAATAAATTAAAATAAAAATAAAAAAAAATAAAAAATAAATTAAAATATTCAAGTTAGAAAATATCTGTAGATATATTTCATTTAGCTATATAAAAGATACGACAGATTTCTGTACCTGAATCTGTTTGGCAGAATGGAGTATGTTTAGTGTCTACTTTCCATGTTGCATGCAGCATGAGTGCATAATTTTAGCCTTATTATCAATTTAAAATGGGTGTGTTCTATAATATAATCAATTTAGGTATATTTTTTGCACAATTTGAGATTCTGGCGTAAGGTGAAAATACCTTAAACTAATTTCGCGTTTATTACAGCCACAAAATGTGCGCAAATTACACTACTACAAACACACGCTACACACAGTCAGGTACACACAGAAGGTGTGCACGGATATAAATGCAGATACAAAGTGTACTGAAAATGCTGGCGAATGCCATTGTCCGGACCAGATCCATAGCCGGAGCCAGAGCCAGAGCCAGAGCCACAGCTATAGCTACAGCCAGAGCCAAAGCCAAAGGCAGAGCCATAGCCATAGCCACAGCCGCAGCCATAGTCATAGCCATAGCCATAGCCAAGTGTAGCTAACACTAACAATGAAAAAAAGAAACGAAGCCAGCGGCGAGAAGAATGCAGCAGCGAGATGTGCAACGCGGCATTCACAACGCGCCACACAAAGGTGCCACGTAGAAAATTGCATAAGAATAGAACTAATTTAAACAACTTACAGATACCCGGTACCAGCTGCAATCCCTTGACCCCGCCCAGTTTGCGAAGGTAATAAAAATTATACAATGGTTAAAGCAAAGAGTGAAGAAGATGGAGAAGGGGGAAGGGGGAACGGGGGAAAGAGAGCAAAGTGTGTGCACAGAGAGAGAGGAGAGTCTTTTGTGGGCTGCACATGAGCCCAAATATCAAAAGTAGATGCATTGCCAGCCGACAAAAAGCAATTGCATTGTGTTTGGCTTCGTTTATTGTGCTGCCTGCCCCGCCTCGCAAATTGTATCTGACAGATACTTTGCTGCCACTGCCGCTATCGCTGCCGCTGCCTATGAGGAACGAGGCTCTTGAAACTCAAGTCAATTCTTGACGAGCCGCGAAATCGACACAATAAAAATGCACTCAATGAACGAGAGTATACAAGGAAAATTCTCAATCAAAAGTTTGATTAAATTAAAGCCTAGAACATAAAAATGATATTGCAGCGCGGAAAACATAAACTGTGTACGAATGGGATTCTGGGAAGTCTTTACTCGTTCAGCAATTTTCATGCAGAGATTCACGTTTTCAGTGATCTGGAAAACAACAAGTAGAAAGCACATAGACTGGATGTACATTATATCTGAATATATATACATATATATTTATTAATGGAACTCAATAATTTATAATTGGAAAATATAAAAAATTATATTTGCATTTTTTTTATTATTTCTCCCTCGCAGCTTAAACTGACGATCGATTAGGCAAGGATACACGATGAGCACTTTATTATGGCCCTTGACTTACGTGTAAATGACTGAAGTCTTGAGTTAAATAAATAATCCGTTAAAGGGGTCCTTGCCTTGACTCAGGACGAAAAACTACACGAGTATCATAAAAAGAGGAATTAATGCGTTTTATGTGTTTCTTATCATGGAAGTGTAGAGCTTCAGGGTCAGCGGTTACTCTGCTATCTGGCGCTGGGCAGGGCAGGGCAGGGCAGGGGGAGGAGCCACTCACTTTTTAAATACCAATACATGTGCCGGTGTATGTGTACCTGTATGTGTACGTGTACTCGTTTCTTATAAGTAATACACTCGCACCTACTTAAGGAGCTTGAACATATGCTTGCGAATCCTTGACTTTGGACCTTAAGTGTACATCAAGGAAACCGGAACAATCGCTTGGCACACCGACGGCACAGATGCGCGCACTACCTGAGGTACTGCCACGCCCACTCAACGCCTACACAGTGATACCTCACCGCACAACAAGAGTGTTACATATGCAAACAAATTACATACAAAACATACGAGAAGCGAGGAACGAGAAACGAGAAACCAGAAACGTGAAACGAGAAACGAGAAAAGGACCGAGCAGTGAGGCACGTAACTTTTTATGCCAACACATTGCCCCAGCCTGCCACCTCTCGGTGACCCGCCCGCTACCACCCCCTTCCATCCACCTCCTCCAACTAAGTTTCTCCCGGATGAGTTGGCGTTGTCGTTGTCATTGTCGCTGTCGCTTTTGCTGCTGCTGCTGCTGCTGATGCTGCTGCTGCTGATGCCATTGTTGTTTTTGTTGTTGTTGCTGCTGTTCTTGTCTCATCCACAGTGAACAGTCACCGCCTCAGTCCGGGTCCAGGCAAGCTGTTGAGCAAAAGTCACGTTGGTCGTCAGCGCTCAGCCCAACCTCAAGGTTAAGTGGCAAAGAGGTGGGGCCGAGGGGTCGCACAGAGGGGAGCGAGTGCATCCGAGATAAGCGAATAATTTGTTTACACTAAAGTTGTCAGATATTTGTTTTAATGATTCTGATTAAAAAATTCCCCAACGAGAGGTCGCATCATAGACTAAGAATTAAAAAGCTTTCAGAGCCCTTAAAAAAATCAAGCATAACGTAAGAAAAAACTAAGTAAAACTGAGAACTAGATTCGCTTGAATATTTCTCCATCCATTTTATTTAATCTACGCATATTTCCGCACATGAGCTAATATATGTATAAATATATATATATTTATTATATTATATTTAAAGATAAGCACTTATTTTCAATTAGAAACAGAATAAAATGTAAACACGCTTTATCGCCCGCTATATACAACGTCTTGGCTTAAGCGCTCTCCGATAAACAGTTCCCCGAATCGCCCAGTGCTTGCAAGACTCTTGCCCCGTCGGAGTTCTATTCAGCATAGACTTAATTAAAGTTTAAAGAGCTCCTCGGGAGGAGGCGCAATCCGAACGGCCTGATATCCAAGGCAGTAATTTATTTTAATTACGACTATTTATCAGTTGCAGTGCCTGCAAGCCCTTTCACCATGGCCACAAACCATGGCAGCTGTCGACAAAGTTATTGTTCTACATTTTCATCGTTTTCATCGTTTTCCTCGTTTTCCTCGTTTTCCTCATTTCCCACATTTTCCCATTCTCCTCAATTACCGCGCAGCAGCTCCACTCGTGCTGTGTCTTTCATGATTTGTAGGCTCTTGCGATGCTTTTAATTATTGCGATTATTGTGGCAAGCAGTTTACAGTTTACAGTTTTCAATTGTTGCAACACTCGCAGCGAAATAGAAGAAAAAACAAATACAACCTCACCGACGTCTATGATCAACTTGAAGATGCTACGCAGAGCAAGACTCATTAATAACTGCTCTTAACTCTTAACTCTGGACTCTCAGCTATTTGCATTTATTGGAAATAATAATTGTTTATAAATATTTGAAAACTCGATATTCCATCGTGTGTACAAAGTATTTCAAGTTCCGTTAACTGCGACACAACTTCAAGAGCTAAGCTCCGGCCCGTTCCTCCCTCCTCTCCTTATCAGTCGGCGTTCTGTGCAGCGCAGAGGGTATCGATCTGATAAGCACTTTAAAAGAGTTACAGTTGTGGAGCAGCAACAATGCCGTTCATCGAACTGAAAGTCAAGCTTGACAATTGAGTTAATGACGACGACGAGCAACGGGCCAGGCGCGTTCAGTGTCAAGAACAGTTTTTACTCTGCCCGTGGAGGCACTTCATAGAGCTAGAGACACGGCCTCATAGGTGCACCGTTCATAAGCTTACTTTCAATCTGTGCATCTCTGCATTAATCAACGATTGGCTTCCAATTGAAGTGCTCGAACATGACTAATGGAAATAATCGAATAACAACCTGAAAGCTATATGTTAACCAAGTTTCAGTCAGTTAACGGATCGTTTGTCTGCCTTCATTTTGCTACTCATCTAATCAAGGATTTTAAACGGTTCAGGAAGTGTTCACATGATGACAGGCACAGAACTTATGTTCGAGCTTGCAATAAGGCTGACTAAAGACTGCCTAGAGGCTGCCTAGAGTCTAAGCCCAGAGGCTGCCTAGAGGCTAAGCCCAGAGGCTGCCTAGGCTGACGCGCAGAGGAGGTTCAGAGTGCACTGTTAAGATAACATAGAACAAAAAATAGCAGTCTGTCTGTCATAAAATGTTCCTATAAAAGTGCCAGACTTAGCGGGGTGCAGGTTAAATGATTGTCTCTGAGCTTGTGAGGACACAAAAGTAATTCAGTCGCTTAACTGCTGCCTGCTCACTTCCTGAGACGTGCATCTGTCCACTTCGGCAGCTCTTCAATCGCTCAGTCAGTCAAACGGTCATTTCATTTATATGTTCACACTCAAAGGAAAACGGAAAATGTTTTAGAACGAGTCACCCCACATGCAGGTAGCCTCTTGCAGCCCATCCTCCTAGATGACCCCTATTCTGCTATCCTTGGCAACGCCCACGATGTGTATTCTGTATACGTATTTACCCCATGCAACCACAAAGTTCTATGTCACTTTTATGTTTATTGTTGTCTTTTCTGGCAGTGAGATATGCGAAAACAAATTGTTGTCCCCTGAACAGTTTGAAGGGAAGCCCCGAAATTCAATATTTTTGATGCAACGATTTGGAAAACAGTCCTTGAGCGCTTTTTCAAAAAGGACTAAAGCCAAAGGGTCAGATATTTATAAAAAAGAAGAAAATATTTGTTTGACTTTTGATTTGTGATCCCCAGATCCTAGATCCTGTTTTTGTATTTGAATAACTTTCACCTATCCATGCGACACTCAAGGACAGTAACTTTTAGAGCATTAAAGAGGATTCGATAAGAAATACATCCTGTGCCATAAGTTTGGATCGATTTATGGGATGCAGAATAAATTATCGTTTCTGTGTTCATCTTTTGCCTCAATATTTCAGGGGCTGACACTCCGTTGTTGTATGGATTGAAGCGAAAACATAAGAATTTGGGAGACGGACGTCAGTTGAGTGAGAAAAAGTTTTGGGTGGCTCAGCTTAAGGACGTGACAGTGCGCTGAGCGGCCCCCACCAGTCGAACACCACGCAAAAAGGGGCGTGCCAGAGATTGTGCATCACCGACACGTACTGACAAGCTATAGCTGACAGTGCAGTGCCGGCTAAAAACTTCATTTGGCCAACAAATATATTTATGTAATACATAAATGTCCATTGAGGGATGGGGACTGAGGGACTGAGGGACAAGAGTTCACGGCTGCATCTTTGTGCAACGCCATGTGGCAAGCTTACATAATGAGGAGCAGACAATTTGTGTGTTCTACCTTCCACTTGACTCTGTCAAGATTAGGCAGACACATTTTCCGCCCATTTGAAGCTGACCCAATTCCCCACTACCCAAACACTTGTCAAAAAGATGTTCAGCCTCGCGTCACTCGGCAAACATACAAAATGCGGCAGTTTGCAGCCTGAGGTTTAGCCAGCAATTGCGTTAGGTGTTAATAAATAAAAAGAATAAAAGAGAAAATAAACAAATAAATAAATAAATGAATGAATGAATGAATAAATACATACAACAGAAATAAATAAAATTACTTAACGAAGCTCTGAGCAGATGTGAAAGGAGGCCTTATAAATATTTAATGAGCAGCGAAACGAAAAATAACGAAATATATAAATATTTCAACGCTCAAGGCTCCGAATTGTTCCTTGTTATTACCTAAATATATTATAATTTGGTGTTTATCCTGTTTTTATTAGCCACAACTTGACTCAAGCGCCGAGCGTTCGTCATAAATTCATGCATGCTTCACTGTACCTCGGCTCTGTCCAGGGACTGCTGACGCACAAATTATGCTGAAGATTTAAAATGTGCCATAAATATTAATTATTCTCAGGTCTAAAAATAGGAATCTATTGTTAAAACAATTATAATAAGTATTTTCGGCAGAAGAGGCGATTCCGAAAACTGAACTCGTTACTTAGCCAATGCCCTGAAGCAAACACTCAAGCTTAGGCAAGCGGAAAACTTTAATAACAGTTTTCATCGAGAGAAACTGTTTATGCTGCTGTCCACAGTACGAACTTAACGAACAACCCACGCAAAGCTCAAGGTACCCTGGGGGCGGCACGTGCCCTCGTCAGGTACTACTTCTGACAATCACATACGCACCGGACAAATTATCTGAGTGGATATGACTGTCGCTCCCACGCACCGCCCAACTCCCTGCCCGCATTTTTCCCTTCCCCCTTCCCCCAGTCACCCCACCTCCTCACCTTCCTGTATATTGGAGCTTCGCATGCAAACACCAAATAGAACATGCATGCACGGAATTTCGGGCAAAGTTGCTAAAAGTAGCGGAAAGATATGCAAAAAGTCCAAAAAGTCCAAAAATAAAGAAAAACTCCAACTATGCGGGTACAAAAATATAAATGGCCCAAAGCTATGTAAGCCACATACGAACCAAAGAACCTTTAAGCTAAAGCGAGCTCCGAATCGCGCTGGCATTTTCCACATAACGAGCAGCGACAAATTGTTGGCCCAAAGCCAAAGTCAAAGGTAGTAACTGGGCACCAGGGGAGAGCACATGCCACATGCCACATGCCGCTTCAATGGGGGTAGGAGGGGGAAAAGGTATTTTTATTATTTCATAACAATATATTGCTAGCCGAAGGCGATGACAGCTCCAAACGAGAGAGCCGAGACGAGTGCGTGTCGAATTTTCTAAGGAGGACACAAAGGCAAAAGAACCATTCCAGCGATGTCTCTTTGAAGGTCGTACCTATTCGAAAAGTGTGACCAAAGCAAAGAAGTATAAATATAAAAGCTGTGCCCATGTTACTTTTCCACTGTTACATTACTTTTACAATGTCGAAACTATTGTAAAGCTCGTTCCAAGGGCTCGTGAGGCAGAGCACAGACACGACACGAGGTCATTTCTAGCGCTGAGGTTACAAGCTGAGCAGATCTGAGCGGCCCTTCAGGTATCTAAGGTAACCTGTGGGCAAACTGATTTGTCCGCAGAAAGGAAAAATCAATCAGTCGCTAAATCTGCCGCAAAGATTATAACAGATGGAACGTTGACTTAGGTCGAGGATTGAAAAGAATAAAATCAATTGAAAGCGGTAAAAGCGAATCGAATCTCTCGTAGGTCATTAAGTGGAGAACTTTAATTAATGGCAAAAACCAAATCCATCACATCTGAAAGTCTCAGTCCATCAATCAGGGCTCTTACTTCTGCTATAAAGCTTTCGAAATTTATTTGTTCAATTATTTATTACGATATCCAAGCTGCTAGTTAGCTTCTCGTTTCGAATCACACTAAGACTCTTCTAAAAAATGAGCATTATTTTTGAAATGAGATTTCTGGACTTTGAACCCGAGTCGCGGCTGTAATGAGGCAACACTTTGCTCTTCAACTGGTCGGAGCTCCCGGCTCAGTGTCTGCATGACGCACAAAAACAGTGGAAACTGCGACTCTTGTTCTTTGGTTTTATTTTCATTATTAATTTTACGAGTGCCTTTTAAAATAACACGTCGACACAGTTTTCTGTGTCGGAAGAACAAGCAGGTGGTTCCTCTCAACGACCAGCGGCTCGCCCCTCGGCATCGACTGTGTTACTCCCCGCCCTTCCGTGTCATATGCAAAATAAAAGCATTGCTCCAACGGCAACAACAATTGCAGCAGGTAGCACTGTGTACATGTGTGTGTGTGCACACAAGCGTGTGTGTGTGTGTATATATCCACATGAAGCAATGGGCATGAAATAACTGGAGCCGTTACAACGGAAGTTTCTAATGTTTTTTTTAGCACTCAGCGTCTGTGGCTGTGTTTCTGTAAGCGGATACACAAAGAGTGCAAAAATTAGTACAGAAAAACGGCAGAGGAGACGCGACTTGACAATGCCTGAAGTTAATAATAGACACAAGAAGAACAAGAAGAAGAAGAGCAAGAACAAGAACTTGAGGACCACACACACACCTTTATCGAGCGGGGTGTAAAATTGAAACAAAAGCCAGACTAAAGATTTCTCATAAGCGATGAGCAGGCACAAGCAGTGGAGAGGAGGAACGACTGCCGTGAAGAGAGACACCCTGTAATTAGCTTTTGTCAAAGAGAAGTGATTTTCACTCTTATAAAAAATGATTTAAAAAAAAGAAATAAATTTAAGAATAACATTATGGAGCGTATAAATATTATAAGTTAATTAATATATAAATAATATAACTAATATATAAACAATATTAAATAATATAAAATAAACTATAGCTGAAAGAAATTAAAATAAAACTGTACTTTCATAATCTATTATTTTAAAATTTATAAATTTGAATAAAATTGATATTAATCTAACTAAACTTGAAAATAAAAGGCGTTCTTGGGTTGAAGAAAACCCGCCCATAATCGATGGATAGTTCTGGAAAAACTGGACACGCAGTTTCAAAGGTAAATAAAGGAATAATCGCACCTGTGTTCTGCTGGGGTCTGAGCTCAGAGCTTCATTCAATGCGTAATTATACCCCGCAAGATCCATATTCATAAACACAGGGTATATTAACCTAGTTAGAGGCTAAATTGTAATTAACAACAAAAGACCAAGCACTTAGAAGTCGACCGTGGCTGACACATAGCCAGCTGGCCGACTAGTTCACTGGATGGCTGTGTGGCTGAGTGGCTGAGTGGCTGATGGCTGAATGGCTGAATGGCTGGCAACAACGTGTGAATGGAATTAATGAGCCAAGTCAAGCTTCAAACAATTGAGCTGTACGAGCCGAGTTGCTCCCCCGTTTGAAGAGAAAGTCGAGCTTAGTGCAACAGTATGCCCAAAATGCGTGTCATGACTTGAAAACAATTTACAATGGGCTGCACTTGGAGGCCACTGCCTAATGTCGAGCTCACAGATCCAACACTGCACAACATGGCACTCAATCATTAACAGTCATGACGCAAATTGCCAGGGCATTCAAGTGTAGCCCTCACCGAAAAACTTTCGCGCATAAATTAGGCTAATATCTTCTCTGGCAGCAGCAGCGGTAGAAATAGTGCAGCCACTCGAACAGATTACAGTGGTTAACGGCGGCTGGGGAGAACAGTGGTTACAAGGTAGATAGGGAGATATGAATGCTGGGAGGCTGGCCAACTGGGAAGCCGGATGACTGGGACTGAGCTGCGATGTAGAGATGTGGAGATGTGGTGATGTGGAGATGTAGAGGTGCAGAGCTGCAGAGGTGCAGAGCTGCGGAGCTGCAGAGCTGTAGGGATGTAGATGTAGCCCACAATCAAGCTTGTGTTAATGATAGCCAAAGCTGTCAGTCTATGACACGGGGGGCGGTTTTGAGTGCAGGGCCTGGAATTTGTGCCGCTGGTAATTTAGATGCAGCCAAAGCCAAATTAAGTCTCCCAAGTGCCAAAGACAGCTTTAAAGCAGATTTCGCCTTCCTTTCGCTTGCTTTTCAGTTAGTTGCCCCAGCAAAATTAATCGCAATCAGAGTTAAGTGACTCGACCAAGAGGAATTGGCAATAAAAAGTAAGCGCTATTTGCTCTATAAGCTCAGCTCCTCAATCTCCATCTCAATCTCAATGATAGCCGATAGCCCGACCTAACGACTTAAGCCAGGGAACAGTCATTAATAAAGTTAACAGAATTTAACTTCCCGTTCGGAAATTTCCTAGACTGATAAAAAAATTAAAATCAAATAAATTTATGGAACTTCAATAAACACAACTAAATATGGAAAAAATTTATTATATTTTATAACTAATCTTAAAATTTATTTCAACTTTTAATAGCCACATTTTAAGGGTTTCTATCAGTTCACTTTGCAAGCAGTTAACTGATTTCTTCTGGCTTGAGTCAAAAAACAATACAAAAAGAAGCAATAAATATCTATTTATTATTATTTATTTATTAAGCTATAAGAGAAGCCAGAGAAGATTATTTTTTAATTTAAATTTTAAATAATATTTTATAAAAATGCAACTGTTTTTTTAAATTACACTTAAAGCTTGTAAATTCTTTTGTATGCAATGAATTCTTCTTCTTCCTAGTTTCAGTTATTTCTCCCTAATGTCTCCCCACTCCCTTGCTCCCGAGCTCCCCTTCCCCTTTGATTTTTCCACCATATTTCCGCCAAGTTTCGTTCCTTTTTATCTATTTTTATTTCCTGGAGCTTTTCTTTTTGTTTTCTTCGCAGCATTTACAATGCGAGCAAATTTCCTGTCTTCAGTTTTGGCCCACATTGAAAGTTTTAAGTTCCCTCCCCGCCTCCGACCCCCTGTGTAATGTAACCAAAGCTCCTTCAGGCAATGCTTATGCTCGTACCCGTTCCTTTGGGTGCCCTGGCAACGAATGTCGGAAGTCCGCTTCTGTTTTCGGGGTCTCCGCGACCCCGATTCGTACTCGCTCTACAGCACTTGGAGTCAAGTCTGTGGCCGTTTACTTATGCATGTGCAAGCTTCCTTCCATTTTCTCTTAAATGATCCTTGCAGGAAAATCGAACAGACGTCGGCGGCTCGGCTTCTCGGCTCCTCGGCTCCTCGTTGTGGCTCCGTCCCAAGGCTGCAGCGCCATTTTGTACGCCATATCGGCTGGGAGGGGTTCCGGCATGTCATTTACGTAAGTAAGCCGTTCGTCTCGGTTGAAGCGAGTAAAGTGCTTTGATTGCATAACAAAATTTGTTTGCCTGCTGCCATAGGCTAGGAGCGGGGACAAGGGGGCAGTTTAAAGTAGAATGCATGCTCAACCGCCACAAGGACGAGGCGTGGAGGTCGCACTTGAAAGATTTACGGCCAATACCTTCCTTGGGCATAACCTAATTGAAATAATTGAACAATGGACGTTTCACATGCGAGCCGAGCCTCAGATATCAGGGCAGACGACATAGGTGAAATATGTATATCGCTGGTTTGATGAATCCGCGATAGGTGGCGACACATCTATAAATCATGGAACGTACAGGAAGTGCATTTGGTGCAGGGACTCAAGCTCCAAGCTCGCCCGCATCAGAAATGAAACACTTTCATGCGTTGCCCACTTAAATACCCGGAAGCATGAGCAGAAGATGAAACGGCAACTTTAGAGGACATTGACAAGTTTATGCATGAGTTGCCAAGCCCCAAAGAGCACTCCTCCATTCCAGCTCCAAGCCGAAAAGTACTTTTAGGCAACGGACACACCTACGCGCAGAGACAGACCTGCATCTCTGGGTTCTTGGACAGATTGCAACAGACAAAATGCAATCCCTATGCCAAAATTGTTAACAGCAAGATAAACTTCCTGCTTAACTCTCGACTCTCGTCTGACAGGCAAATAACAAATAACAAATACTGAGCGAAGACACGAGACGAAAAGCTGCCTTTCCATCATCATATTCCAGTTGCCAGTCACTTGGCAGGTGTCGGCGTAGATCGTCTTGAGGGTCTCCTAGAGGTAATGGAGCTCCGCCTCCGCCAGTTGAAAAATATTCAAATTTGCACTGTTAATCGCTACGCCCTGAAGGCTGGTCCGGTGCAAGTTACATGTTCTATTTACCCAAGCTCGAGTCTTGCGAAGGTTTCATCCGTAATCTTGTCTAAACAACTAATCTGTGCCCCCCATGTTACAGCATCCTCTGCGCTGGCATCTCGTTTGATTGCCTAATCTAGCTTCCAGCTGCAGTCGGAGTCTTGTTATCTAAATGAACTAAAAGCGGTAATCAGTTAAGTGACACCGCATTGGGTTTTAGGACTGGGATTGCTGAGCGGTGGAGAGCGCAATAACTATTTGGCCCGAACGCAAGCATAAACATTTAAATGTCCCATTTAAATCCGAGCTGTAAAGCGGCTTTATTAACTTTCCCACAAATAAAAAAAGGAGCGGGGGAATTAAATCCGAATTGAAACGAAGTCTGAATCACACGGCGCTCCGAAACAATTTAGTGGTTCCGATTTGTTTATACTGTTTATAGCGCCGTGAAATTCGCATGGCTCTTAAAATCACGGATGGGAGAGTTAAGCACAATGACATTGACAATTGTTGCAGATGTTGTTAATTTTTCCGCAAATTTCCAAGGAAAAGAAATGAAAGACTTTCTACGAGCGAGCGCAGACGATTCTATGGGCTCAGAGCACAAACTGAAATGCAATTAAAATGTAAAAAGTAAAAAGTAAAAAAAGTAAAACCAAGAAAAAAAAAACAAGTAAAACAAAATAAAAGAAAATAAAATGCATTGACTGCTGCAAGTAGTAGCTCCGGGTTAACGGGTAGCAATTTCCACACGGATTTCGCTTTCGTTTCCCCGCAACCCCCAACGCCCCTCCCCCTCTTCATCAGTCTTCACCCGTCACCTTCCACTCTTCCAATGCACAAAGGCAGAGCAGAGCACAGGTGCTCGCATTTCCTAAAATAGATCATAGGAAAATGGAAAATGCGGATTTGCTTTCATTTCGCTTCTGCAAACGCGACAGCTTGAAAATTATTTATGGAACCTTTTTAGCGCCTTTTCCCACTCACAGACGGGAAAACGCGGAGGCTAAGTGCGACTTTTTAGCCGCCATCTTTCACAACATCAGACCAAAAGTGTGCCAAGTGAGACTCAAAAAGTGTTTAGAAACATTTAAAACGTTCTCAGACAACGAATCACTGGACATTAGAAAAACAGACAAAAGTAAATATACATTTTCATATTTCTTGATCCCACGAATGAAAAACTCTATTGTACAACTAAACTTGACTTAGCGAAAATCCATTACTCGAGTCTTCGGCACACTTTTCACAATTTAATTGTTTAGAAAAAAAGCATTAAGTGTTATTAAATAGTTCCACACAGCTTAAGCTTTCAGTCTGGTGTATATTTAATAATAATAAATTATGAAACATTAAAATTTATTATTATTTCCATTGGCTACAAAGTCACAGCCGGTGATACAGTTATTCCTAACGTTGGAAACTATAATCGATCAGTTGTATTGGCCGATCAGCAGTAACGGTACTTCCCTTGGCACACCTTCAGGGCACTTGTCTGCCATCCACCAATAAAAAGCGCAGCCACTCAGGCGATAAATTATGGACTAACTAATCGGGCCCTATCATCGATGGAGAGGAGCGTGTGAAAATTGCACTGATTAGGCACTGATTGGCATTCAAGGATTGACCACTCATCGATCTATTGACTCAAGCAAAGTGTCTAAGTAGTAACTGTGCCACCGAAAACGAAAGAGAAAAAGTCAAGGGGCAGAGACACTGTGCAAGCTGTGCACACTCTTGGAAAAGTGCAAACAATATGCAATTAATAAATTTAGAAATTATAAATAATTATGGGAATTATAAATAAATGTTTTCTCTTTTCATTTTCTTTTCTTTGCAAGGAATTGTCCTGACGAAGTGCCTGCCGCTGTACACTTAGAAGTGAACTCTTCAAACGTCCCCCAGAATTAATGACATAATTATAATACCTTCGGTGAGGGTATAAGCATAAATGAAGCAAAAATATTGACAGCCTCTTGGAGAGGGGAGTGGGGAGAGGGAAGAGGCGACTTGCCTGAAGTCACAGAACCGAAACGAATAAAAACTTGATGAACCATGAAGCCACTGAATGGCCACAGCAGCTCCGAAACGTCAGCAGCAGCATAGGCAACATCAGCACCAGCATCAGCACCAGCAACAATTACACAAACAACACCAACAACCACATAACAACACCAACAACAACAACAACAACAAGAGGCGAGTGTCATTAAGATGCTGCCTGCAGTTGGAGAAATCGCATTAGACGGTGCTAACTATTTAAAAATTTACAGCGCGGCGCGTCGAAGATAAATGTTGCCTGGTAATTCCATAGAATATAACCAAAAATAAAAAACAGCTTTTAAATGGCGATCGACTAAAGTGTTACCTGTAAAGTCAGTGCGAGCTCAAAGGAATGAGCGAACGTCTTAAATGTAATATAATAAATTAATAAATATAATAATATAATATAATATAAAACAAAAAAATAAATAAAATAGTATAATATAATATAATATAATATAAAACAATATAAAAAAATAAATAAAATAATATAATATAATATAATATAATATAATAAAATGAGAGATTACGAATAAATAAATAATATAAATATGCATGTAATATATAATAAATATATATAAAATATATAATAAATAAACAAAGAAAATAATATAATATAATGTATAAGAAATTAATAAATAAATAAAATAATGTAATATAATATAATATAACAAAATGAGAGACTAGAACTAAACAAATAATATAAATATACATGTAATATATAATAAATAATCTAAATATATATAATAAATAAATAAAAAAATAATAAAATATAATATATAAGAAATAAATAAATAACTAAAATAATATAATAGAATATAAGATAATATGAAAATCGGGAACTAATTGATCGTTGGGTACTTCGAGTAGTCGCTTCAGCTTGAAGGACACCCAAGACACCCCACGCACTATGCAATATTCCACAGGGTATTGAGCAGCAGCAGCAAATCCGTTCAAGGCTATTGGCAACGTGTTGCTGCGTCTTGGGTCTCTTTGAAAAATCTCCCAGAGTACAAAGAACCACTGAGAAGTCTTTGCATTCGAATCCAAGTACCCAGAAGATGTTTTTGTTTGCCTTTCGCTTTTGTCAGCTGTGCAAAAATAACTGATGACTCCATGGGGAGGGGAATGCCAGCGATTGGAATATTAGTTGCTGATAGGTACTTGGATGATGGCTTGTCGAGAGATGAGATCTCAGCAGAGACGACACGTGTCACACATGCAAAAGAGGTGTCATTTATAAAAATCTAAAATATAATTAGCCAAATCTTTTCAAGTAATGTCCCATGAGTAAATTTTACTTTTTTATATTTACTGTTCATATTTTAATTTGTTGCTTAATTGGAAGGAAAGAAAGTTTAGGGTATTGGGAATGTAGTTGAAGAAATAATACATGTTCTACTCAGACATTAAAACAACAAACAATCATAGGTTACTTTTTTACAAAGGATGGAAAAGGGAGTGACCTTCCTTTTTGAGCTGTGACCTATTTACCCCCTTGAACACTATAATATATTACAACGAAGGATATATTTGAAGCATGAATAAAGCAAAAGTTCATTCTTTGTCTTTGAAAGACTTTGATTTCTCCGACAAAATAAATAAATCATAGAATTCTCTATTTTGTTTAATGTTATAAAAACTTATATTAAAAATAAACTTGATGGGTGGATTTTTATGGTTGATTTTGGAAGAGGTACAAAATATGGAAAACCACCAAAGACGTTAAATATCTTATACCCGATTTAAGTAGTAATTTAAATATATTAAATATTTTATTTTTAATTAACTATTCCCAGAGTCAAGCAGTGTTTATGGTTTGTCGATTTATAGGAACTTTAATTTTGCCTCAGTTGCAGTATTGGGGTCAAGTGTCATTGGTCTTTGACTCTTCACAGCTCGCAGTTTGATGTGTGATTAAGATTTTATATAAACAACAACAATCTAGGTACTGACAACTGAGCTGGACAGTAATCGACGTCTTCAGGTCCACATCGTCCATCTTTGTAAAGATCCTGATTGCGTTTCTCCTGGGACTATTCGGAGTATGTAGGAAACACAGCACGAACAATTCTGACAGATAGAATTTAATCAAAACTTGAATCTGTGGATCGAATAGATGCATCAATGACAATTCATCCACGTCCGGTCGGGATCTTGAGCCGGTTTTCCGCTTTAATTTATCATCGTCAGCCGTAACCTGAATGGGCCAAGTGAAGCGCCTGCCCAATTAAACTCACTTGAGCTTATATAAAATCCAAGTTAAAAGCAACTGAAGATTTAACTGACAATCACTACCCATCGATATTATAAAGTATTTTATGTGTGAGTGTGCGAGTGTGCGAGTGTGCGAGTGTGTGTCTACTGTGGCCACACGCCTAACACAAAAAGCGAAATTTCAGTACAGCACAAAATATCAATCACTTTCACTGCCGGCTCGGGTTTTGTCATAAACCAGCTGAGGCTGGAGCTGAGATTGGAAGGAGGACGGGGACAAGAAGGAGGAAAGGAACGGTGGCTGTTGCTGTCGCTGTCGCTGTGGCAGTGCCTGTGTCTGCTGCTGTGACTGTGACTGCGACTATGACTGTGACTGGGACATAGACAACGGTTACGGGCTGGTCTTCGGGCGCTGTCAACTGCAGAGACCCGACAGCCTTACCCATTGGAGGCATAGAGAAACACGTAGCAAACAATTTACTTGCTCTGCGCCAAACTTGTTTTGAAATGCAAAATGCGACCCGTATATGGGCTTAAATACCCTGTAATCGCCCAAGCTAATTATAGAAGTATAACACAAGCTTTCAGCTGTTGGAACACACAGAGGGGCAGCAGGAAGGACTTAAATCCAAACTGAGGTATATCAATCTTTTTTGTGGGATTTTCGTTTGAAATCTATCCGATTAGAAGAGGGAAAGTACGGGGTATTCCGGGCTCAATCATTTCGAAATATGCACTTAGCTCGTTTCGTTTTAATGTTTGTTTACTGTATTTTTATAGCAGACACCCGCACTTTGTTTCTTTGAGCGACGAAGGAGCGGCAGGGCACACATCAAGCCAGTTAAACGTTCACTGAACCCTGAGATGATCTTTCCTTTAACTCTCTCAGTGGCTCCATCAAAATTGTCACGCACTGAGAGTCAAGGGTTCACAGCACAGAAACTTAAATGCCATCCATGTCCGAGAATGAGGTCTATTGTGCAATAAGTATTCCCAGAACGGGTTTTTTGGTCAAAAGTTGGTCGAACGGTCTCTCAGCTTTGGTGGCTTCACTTCTCTCATTGTTATCTTTCTGGCTGTCCGTCCGCTCATCCGTCTGTCCCACCGGTTCTCTGTCTCTCTTTGACTGGCCCGCTTTAAAACGCAGCTTACAAAACTTTTTCAGTTAATGGCCACTTTGCTCATTATAAGCCAACTAAAAGAGACTGAGGCCAAATTCTTTGCGGTTGCGGTTTTGGCCTCGAGCTACTGCAACTTCTCTGCTGGAGGTTGATGCTTGTTTTGGGCGCTTTTGCTGTCGCCGTCGCTGTCGGTGCCGCTACAGCCACAGCCACAGCCACAGCCTCAGCTGTGGGCGCTTTCAATTTTCACAAAATGTTATCTACTTTATGCCAAAGCGGCTCAAAGCTAGAAGCCAAAACAATAATACTGAGAGTCCAAACGAAAGCTGGGGGAATCCAGAGTCTCGACCATTGAATACCCCCAAAAGCATAGAAAGCGTTAATATTTTTTTCATAATTCAATTTGTTTCAACAAAAACTATACTCAAAAATAAATAAACAGAAAAAGACGAAGACGAACTTTTAATTAAAAAATTAATTAGATAAATTTTAATTACGTTTAGCTAACTTTTATCCAATTTGTTCTCTTTCACAACAAAAGTATTTTTGAAATAAATCAATTAAATAAATGATTAAAAGCAACACAAAAAATGAAAATGCCTGCTTGTAGAATGGCTTAGAAGTTTGTGCAATACGGCGTATACGTAATTAGTGATTGAATGATAAGATTTTATGTGCCAGACACACCCAAAGGTCTAACGGACTATTAGAAGCCTAGCTACCCAACTTAGTGAACGCTTAGTGAGTCACCTCAAGCAGCAGGTGAACAGCAGCTACCCAGCTACTCGGCTACTCGGCTACCCGGCTACCCGGCAGCCCAACAACCCAACAACCCAACAACCCAACAAGAGTGACCCAAATTGAGTGCGAGGCTCGAAAGAACAGAAATCAGTGCTTCCGGAATTTTGATGTATTCACCTTACAAAGTACTAGAGTCCAAAGCCGATCAACTACGTTGCGTTAATAGAGTGTGAAAAATGTTACTGCATCGAGTGGAGAACCGAAGAATAAGAAAAGGTCTAAGTCATAATACTGCAGATTAAATACCCTCACAAAAGCATGAATCATGAATTTAACTGTATCGGAATCGGAATCAGAATCGGAATCCCACGTTAACTGAAAATATACTCGGTTGGAGGATTTTTTTCTTAACTGTATCGGAGTAGTGCTATAACTGGAACTGCTTCAATTACCTGTACTTAGGTCTAATAATCGATAGATCCAAATGAAAGGTGCTCGGATAGCCTCAAGCCTTAAGCCCAGCTTCACAAGCCTTCACAAGGCAACTCTACTGGGGAGCCAATTAAACGGTTGGGCTTAATTGTAAATGGCTCTTGTTTATATTATAAGTCGCAGGGGAAGACTATGAAATGTTTCAAGCAACAACATGCACAACAAAGAGTGCAAAAAGAAAGCGGAACGAACAGCAGAACAAAGAGAAAGATCTGAAAAAAGACTTAGAAGTCTGTCCATTCACTCAGGAGAAAAGGCAAGCTTCCGGCCACAAGCTGCAGACTTGAGAACATTTAAAGTTAACATAACGATTCGCATTTAACGTTATGTTAATTGGTTTCTGCTTGTGCAGTGAGTGGCGTTGAGGTGTGAAGGCAACTGTGTCACGCTTCTTGGGGCATCGGAATATAAATAACTTGTAAGTGTATTCAACATTTACGAGCAGAGCAAAAAAAGCAAATTCAATCAATTTCCATTTGGAATCCAAACCCAAACAGAAGCCCGAAACTAATCCCAGCCCAAAATGTCAGCACACTTTTGGGATGAGCTCTCATATAGGCGGAAACAACAATGGCATAACATATCCCTAATGTCATCAGTTCTCGATTGAATATGTGTTTCAATGTGGTAGCCGAGACCACAATGCCATTGGATCCAAAATAGAAAGCACATCAATCAAATACATTTTCACTTTGTTTACATTTTGACGTTTTATTTGCTCGTCTGTCGGCAAGTCCCAACCACAAAAGATTCTATTGATTCTACATTGATACCCTGCACAGTGGACACAGCTCCGCAGGCCTACTTTTAATTCTACACCCTCTCAGTCTATTTAATACACACCTTCCCCATATATTTCGATTTCCTCCATGCCTTCCATAGGGTATGCAACAGTCGAGCAACCGCAGCGGGAGCCTCCCATCTCTGTTTACTCTGTTTTTGTTTCTTCCAACTGTTTGGATAACATTCTAAATGGAAATTATGTAAACGGAACTTTGATAGTCAAACGGTCGAATTGCTTTCCACTGACTGCCAAAGGATTAGTTATATACAAAAACCTTCTCACTACGCAAGGGCGTGAAGTCCAGAGTGTAAATTGCTACAAATTCAAAGAGTTGAATGAATGAAATTTACTTAAGTCACAGAACTTCCTTTCTCAACAGAAGTGGTGGAATTTAAGATTCAATCTTATCCAAGCTTCTTATCAGATTTATCAGTCAAACAATGAACCGGATAGAAACGTTCATTTCAAACTGTGTAGATATTTGCAAATTTCATATGAATATGTAAATATATATGTATATATATAAATAAATATTTTTGAATTAAATACTTGTCTCGGTATTTAAATATTATGTCTTATCAAAAGAGAAAACTGCTACGAAATTGTAATCAGCGGGTACTTCAAATTGCGGTTATTTCTGAACAGTAACTGTTATATGACAGTGTTACTTACTGCTGATAATCAATACTTATATTACATTTCCTTAGGGCGAAAACTACCAAAGGAAGTTCATTCAATTGACGATAAACCTTCTTTGTTCAAGCTTTCAGTTCATTGGGGGTTTAATCGTAGAAGTGCCCATAACCGATTCGAAAAGTGTAGGAAACGAGTCTTCAGCGAATAAAAAAGTATTAAAATAAATACAAAAAGGAAATAGTAAAACGTAAGTAAAAGAGGAACAAGTTGTGTAAGCGGAGGAGGCAACAAGGAGAAAACAAGAGGCAGGCAATAGACGGCGATAAAGAGTGCTCAAAAAGAGGCGACACAATTTGCTCATGCGCGCACGCCTTTCACTTTCTTCGCGATCTTTTTAAATGAACACTTCTTGCTCTCCCTTTTGACTATTTTCCTGATTTGCTTTTGCTTTTGCTTTTGCTTTTGCTTTTGCTTTGTGTTTGGAAATGTTTAAGAGAAAACAAAACAAATGTTTGCAATGTTTCATATGTTTTTTCACCTTTGGTCATTTAAATAGAAAATTCATTCAATTACCTGTCATCCTTCAGCAGCTGCTCAGCTTCGGCGAGGCGCAGACGAACTGTCTTCATACTTTGAATGGGAAAGAGACGACAGAAGGGTCTGAGAAAGGCCGGACGCCAGCAGAACCGTGGATACTCGCGACACACGTCCCACAGCCGCTGATTGTGCTCAAAGAGATACGTGTGCGTCTTGCCATAGTCTAGATAATCAGTCATATCTCCGTAGTCACAGTTGAGCAGATTCTTGAGATTTTGCACGGCCAGCAGTTGCTCATCCGGATTACGGATTTGCTTAATGCCGAAGTCCAAAAGTGGCTCATAATGATAGTAATTGCCAGGTATGGCGTTTAGTATGTCACCAAGGAAAGTAGAGCCCGATCGCCAACTGGTGACTACAATACTCCTCACGGGTGTCCCCGAAGTTTCTGGAGTCATATCATTCAGTTTCTCGGCACCGCCGCGTGGATATTCAAAGTTTTCCATCTCGGTAAGGATGCGGGCACGTTGCGCCGCTAAGACATCCGATATGGTTGCAGTTAAATTGTATATAGTGGCGGCAGTTTGTGATGGCTGCTGCTGCTGCTGCTGGCGCTCGTAGTAGCCGCCATTCCGGCCCAAATTATTGGACAGCAGATTGGAGGCAACAGCAGCACTACTGCTGCTACTGCTAAATGGAGAGGTCAGCGGTCTATGCTGTGTGGTGGCAATCAGCAGCAGTATGCACAAACTGCTAACGCCACAAATGCCAATAAGATTTGCGCGTCGGGACATCCGGCTGCGTCGTCGCTTTGGGTTTAGGCTGATGCGTTGTTTGGTGCGTGGCTTGACAGTGGCGGTATCGGTGTTGACGTCAGAAGATTCGACAGCTTCGCCGGTCAATAGCGCACAGGACTCTAGGTCCAAATCCGTTGTTTTCATTTGTTTTAGATGTTACTTTATTTACCAGTTTTCTAAACTTCTCGATCAATTTTACTTTGACTCTTGAGTTATGCCCCGTTGTTTACATATTCATATATGCAATCCTCACGCGCACTCAATTCACACATAGCACACACGACGCGGCAGCCAATTTTCACATTTCATAACGTGTACACCATTTTTTTTTTAATGCAAACTCTGCTATTCAGTACGCGTTTGACAATATTTTAATTATTTTTTTTGGCCCAATTTTCTTAGTAGTATGGAAGCGACGTCCAACAAGCAACCGAGAGTAGCGAAAACAGAATGAACAGCTGTAGCCTCCAATGTGCCCTCACATGGTTTGCAACAAAATCCTCGTTTAGTAATAAAAAAATACCAAAACAATTTTATTATTTTGTCAATCGAGTACTACTTTATGTCTGATAGATGGCGCTTTTAAGCGAAATTATTTAGTACAGAGCTTAGCAATATTTTCAAATTTGTGTAATCACATTCATATAAATGACAACTTTGAGCTTAAAAATAACAAACGAATAAAATTATTAACTGGTTTGATAATAGTTTCCGTGCTTTATTTTTCAGAATTTAACCCAAGCCAGAGACAACTTACATATAATAAGTTGTCTCTGCCATAACTGAAAAACTTAAATTTGTATTTATGAAAAAGATATATAGAAGCAATTCATTATACGTTATGTTATAATAAATTGTCCCTCCAGATATCAAAAGAACCAGGTACTCGTATTATGCCCCTAATCTCGTTTCTTCGGATACAATGGATATTCCAGCCTCACGTCAGAGGTTTTTAATTATCTCATTGGACGATAGTCCCACAACTTCATTGCTTCTTTACATTGATTTTCGATGTAGATAATTTCCTGCAATTGCAAGAATCTTGCAGAATCCACAGGACTTCGGAAACCAAAGTTTGACATTTTCGGAATTTCGCATATACCGTTGGCATTGATATCCTGATCGGCCAGTACAAGAGGCAAGCCATAAAAATTAAAAATAGTTTTCAGTTCTCTAGAGGGATTACTCGCCAAATCTTCGAAGCGAATGACTCTATGTAAAGAGGTTCCACAATAATTCTGTATGTAAATGAATTTAATTTGAACTTTCGATACAAACCCAAAGCGGTGCGGAAAGTCTTTTAAAAGTATCTGGGCCACTTTATAATCCTCAACCATCTTTGTGCATATCTCCCGTGGTTGTGAGCACTGAACAATGTCGTTATTACACAGAGCGATATTTGCCTTTGAGGACATCGTTGCACGGGGATCCCGCACAAGAAAGAGGATGCGCACGTTAAGACTACAAAAGAAAGACGAATAATATTTGTACCATCGACCATAGTTCCAGCTACTCACTCTTCTTGTTTCAATAAGACTGCGAGGTACTTGAGTGCCAAATTGTGGACGGACATATTGATAAATGGATAAATCCTACAAATCTGGGACAACGTCTCAGGATTGGAACACACTTTAAACGTATGTGATAAACATGTTCTCCACTGCACTCCATACAAATATCGAAATGATGGTAATCTCATTCCTTTCTGTAACATTGCGTAGGACTGATTGTAGTCACAGTTGTAAAGCGAAATGATCTCCTTAATGGCTTTCCTGGCCTTAGATTCGCTTATAAAGCGATCCCCATGTGCGATTAGTGGCGAGAAGTGGTGATAACAGCCAGGCTGGCGGGACAAGTACTCCATCAGACCAATGTCTCCCGATCCCCTGGGAGAAGCCCAGAGGGAGCGTCGCGGCTGCCCATCCTCCTCCAGTGTGGAAACGTTGTAGTTCTTTAAATGACAACTTTGATCAGCGAGCATTGCCCGCGACATCTCCAACGGATCGGGCATAAGCATCGGCAGTACGAGAAACACAAGCAGTGCAAATATCAGGTAAATGGAAATACAAATGCCAACGAATTTAGTGCTTCCTTGTACCATTTTGACCAATTAATACGGTTCACAATTTTGGGCTGTTTTTCTAAAGGACTTAAATTTTGAATGGAACTACGGAAAACCTATTTGAGTTATATCTCAAGTAGACATTTTTCAAATTTGTTTCAGTTTCTTTCAAAAAAATATGAGTAACTTGAGAGTCCTTCAGGAGCGGTTGCTGGGAACAATTTGAACTTGCCATAAACTTAGTTTCAATTAAAATGCAATTAAATTACGATTAAAATTAACGCATAATTTATTTTTAACATTCCAAATACGTAATAGTTATAGTTAGAATATTAATGTGTTATTTATCATTAATTATATGGAATATTCTCTATTTACTTGTATCTTATATAGTTTAATACCTCGATGATTCTTAATGCTTATTTTGAACATAAAAATTCGATATGTTGCAAAGTTGCGATCCTTTAAAAAACTCAGTAGAAATAAGGACTAGATGGATCAAGTTGAAGAGAGGCACAAATGTACGTATTTGGAAAAGTCTGCTTCCTCTTCCAAGGACCAACAGACATAAAAGAAACTCAATCTCGCAACTCTTAAGAACATATCGAAGTCCTCCAGTAATTTAATATTTTAGGATCTATGGTTTTCTGGCACTCGGTATGTAAATGTAGATATACAAAGGTGTAACATAATGTATGTACGTAGTCCGTGTGATAAGATGTCATATTATACTTGTATTAAGTCTGTACGTGTTAACTTTTGGAACAGCAAAAGGCAAGGATATATGAGATATCTGCATGACCAGGAATACTGGCAAATGTCTGGAATTGGAATATTAATAAGCACGAACACCCATAAGTTGGGCTGAGTTGAGTATTACGTATATGTTAAATTCTATAAACTTGTTCCCTATATATATAAATATCCTGCATCTCTTGTAAGTTTAGTTCAAATAAATCTTCGAAAAGCCGAAGTTAAGCACACTCTTTAAATACAATTGGAGTCTTAAGATCAGCATCTGAGTACATTTTCTTGCTCAAAGTGTTATCGATTAAAAATAATAATAACTTAGTATGAGTTTGTTTTCTTCCTTCCTCAAGATGTATAGCTTATACCTATAATCCCTTCCTCTTCCACCTCTCTTTCAATCTCTCACTCTACTGAGTACACAGCTTAAATTACGCGGGGAACAAAGAAAACTACAAAGATGCGGTATATGCAGAACCCAATTTAAGTTTGGCCAGATTCAAAGAACGCCAAGTCCGGCGAAGAATAGGGTCAACTGAGATGTCTTTTAAATACCCAAGACCTAATTCCATGCATATAACATCAGAATAAAGTCAGATAATGTTGTGCTTCTGCCTGTGTCTGGGTACTAATCGCTGTTTCCTTCGGTTTCATCATCGAGCAGCAAACTTGTCGAGCCGTAGCTACGGAGTCTGAAAGGATTAACAGTTTTAATTTATATAAATAAATAAATAAAAAATATCATTTAATTAACTCCAAATGAAAACACATTTCTAGTATACAGAAAGAAAAACATCGAACCAAAGTTAGTAATGTGGGATTAAACCTCACCTCATCGTCGGATACCTTCAGACCATCTAAATTAATACTATTGCGAGCATAGCCTGTAGGCGGCTGATCCTTTTGCTCGTGTGCCTCATAGAGCTGTCTATTGATATCATCCTTGTTGGATGATGAATTGTGCCCACTACTACTGGTCATGCACTTCAGAGGCAATGCGAGGTTTGCACGATTGCCGCTGCTGCCATTGCTGCCAGCACTATTGTAACGTCCTGCGGCTGCAGCAGATCGTTGCTGCCGCTGATGATGGTGATGATGCTGACCATGGGGATTATCAAACTTTTGCTTGGCACGCTCAAAGTCCACATTTCGGGACTTAGCTTCGAATATGTTCTCCTCGAAATGGGATGTTTTGGCATCGTAAAAAACTGCTGCCGCAGTTGCCGCGGCTGCTGCCGCACTGCTTTGTTGCTGCTGCAGCAGCGTTCTTTCCGTGTGACTGGAACGCTTCACCGCAGCAGCATGATGGGCTACAGACGAATCGCAGCCGTTATGTGAATTACGCAAGCCCGCTTGAGTGTCATCGAAGATCTGGCGAAGATCGTTTATATTCGGCAGACACTCATTGGGTAGCTCAACGGCAATTTTATTTCTTAATTGAACGCCTCCCATACCACGAAGCTGCGGACTCGGAGCTCGTCTTCTCATAATTTTAGGTGTTTAGTTTTAAGATTAATTAGTAATTAGATTAATGAAAGCCAGCACCGTGATATGTTAGTTGACAATTGTTAAATACGAAAAGAACTTTACATCATGTTGCTTACCTGCTTTGTAAATGTTGAATCTGTACTTGTAGTCCCTCAGTTTGTCCCACGAGCTCATCGTTGCTGCGTTGTAGTCGACGCACCTGATTGACTGCCGAGTCCAGCTCATCCTCGGCCCCGGCTAGTTCCCGTTTTAACTCCTCCACACGTTGACGAAGTCGCTTAACCTGGAGTACATTGAAACCAATTTTCAATAAGTATAAATCTTACTCATACATCATACATCAGTTTTCATTTCAAAATATACGTATGATTACATTTCGATTACCAGAAACCAAGGTAACAATTTTAATTGCTATATTTCATTATATTTTACTGGAAGTAATTGATTAAATTGTTAAACCGTTTTAATAACTCTAAGTAGCAGATAAAAGTGACTATCAGAGATAAGATGTTTAAACAGTATCAAGTTTATGTGTCGCGAATATCGCCAGTTCTAGGGGGCCACCAAAGAGAATGTATATAAATTCTCTTCTCTTTCAGAGTTGCCCGAACCGATTGAGATAATTTTCCACTCTTTTCGCTTTGCACTCTCCCACAGCGGGCCAGAAGCTTCTATAATAAAGCTTCTTCAGTCTGTCAGCATAAGTTGGTTGCGCTGGTTGTGCTTGTGTGAAAGCGGGAACAGCAGTTTGCATAATTTCATAATACAGAAAAATAGAACAAATTGATAGAGAATGATTGTGCAAAGTGTATTGACAAAGCTGCGTCCTTGCGCCCGCCTTGCAAGTAGTAAAGCAAGCAGTGCACCTAAATTTAACTGGCAGGATCCACTTAATCTGGAGAGTCAGCTTACAGAGGAAGAAGTAGCCATACGTGATGCATTCCGTGGCTATTGTCAGTCACAGTTGCTTCCTCGTGTTAAGATGGCAAATCGCCTGGAGCAGTTTGATATAAAGATTATGGAAGAAATTGGAAGTCTTGGCGTCCTAGGTTGCACACTACAGGGATACGGATGCGCTGGAGTCTCCAACGTTGCCTACGGCTTACTGACGCGAGAAGTGGAACGTGTTGATTCAGCATATCGATCGGCAGTTAGTGTTCAGAGCTCCCTGGCCATGGGTGCCATTTATGACTACGGATCCGAGGCACAGAAAGAAAAATATTTGCCAGTTATGGCTCAGGGCAAACTGATAGGTGGGTATCATCTCTAATCAGCCAATAACGATCACCTGCCTTTTTATTTAATTCTTATTTATAGCATCATTTTCAAGATTCAGTGTTTATCAAAAAGTCACCATAATACAATAGTGTGATAAGATTTAGATTACGTTAAGAAGAGGGCGGGTGGCAAGAGTGAAAATAATAACAGAGTAAACAAGTACTTCTACTCAGAGATAACCAAGTAGCAACGAAAATTTTGCAAACAGCTTGCAAAAGCTGTTTCATGTTGTTGGTAAGCTAATGCTTTGCCACGCAGTGTGACCGAATATGAAAAGACAACAAATACTTATGCAGTGGTTCAGCATTGAAAAGATCGATACATTTTGATTTTAAGCGTACATTAAACATTCTAAATTGTTGGGTTTCATTTTAAATTCGCTCACTATAACAATTTGTTTATATTTAAAAACTTTTAGGTGCATTTGGCCTTACCGAACCAAATCATGGAAGCGATCCGGCAGGCATGGAAACACGCGCGAAATACGACAGTAAAACCAAAACTTATATTTTGAATGGTTCGAAGACTTGGATCACAAGTGCACCTATTGCCGACGTTTTGGTTGTCTGGGCTAAATGCGAAGATGGTAAACTGCGTGGATTTATTGTTGATCGTAAAATATCTGGCAAAGGCTTGGACACGCCGAAAATCGAAGGAAAATTCTCATTGCGTGCCTCGCCCACAGGCATGATAATGATGGATGATGTGCATGTTCCAGAGGAGCAAGTTCTACCAAAAGCTCTTGGCTTTAGTGCCCCTTTTAACTGTTTAAATAACGCTCGCTACGGCATTGCGTGGGGTGCCTTTGGTGCAGCCGAAGCCTGTGTTGAAACGGCACGTCAATACACGTTAGATCGCAAGCAATTCGGACGACCACTGGCAGCCAATCAGCTTATTCAAAAGAAGCTGGCTGATGCTATAACTGAAATAGCATTGGGTCTGCAAGCGTGCTACCAGGTGGGCCGTCTCAAGGATAAGAAACTACACACACCCGAAATGATCTCTCTTCTTAAGCGCAATAATGCCGGCAAAGCTCTAGACATTGCACGACAGATGAGAGATATGCTGGGCGGAAACGGTATCAGTGATGAGTATCATATTATCAGACATGTTATGAACTTAGAATCAGTTAACACATATGAGGGTACTCATGATATTCATGCACTGATTCTAGGTCGTGGTATCACCGGTCTAGCTGCATTTGCAAACTAAGTAAAATCTTGAAAATGGCCTAAGCTCAGAATGTTGTTATGTACATAGCTTTAAAATAAATAAATTTGCATTTATGTTGTTAGTTCATAGTTGAAACTTAAAACCAAATAAAAGCAGCCATTTTTAGTATTAAAATATACTACAAATAATTTTCCAATTGATGTAAAAGGAATTAACTGGGCCGGCATAAAGACCAAATAATTGAATTTGAAAATGTTGTTCATAAGATTTTTCTTACCTCTGCCTCATATTGTTCCGCACGTCGCACGGCGTGACCTAGTTCCGTATTAGCTTCAGCCAGTAATTTCTTAAGCTTAGCATGGGACATTTTGACCTCATTTATTTCCTTGTTACGGTCTGACAGTTCCTGTTGCAAAGCGCGTAGTTCCACATCGTTAGCCTGCATGGGCCTACATTTGCGATCGGAGCGTTCCTGATAGTCGCGCAGCTCGGCACGTAATTTCTTGTTATCCCGCTCAAGAGCTAATTTTTCCGATTCCAAACGCTCTCGTTTACCCCATTCTGAAGCATTTTCAGCCTGTAAATGCTCCAGCTCAGTGCGAAGCTCACTTAATCTAAACGAATTTGTACAATGAAAAAGATGAGTTTAATGAGCTATACAACTTGGTGGAACGCCAAAACATACCGACGCTCCAGGTTCTCACGTGCAGCTATTTCTTCTTGAAGTGAATTGTTCACAATACGCATCTCCGCCCGATGTTGTTCCTAACATATTTAAATGTCATTAAAAAAAATTATGAAATAACAATGAAACAATCTTTAATTTTTTACCTGCAACGTCAAAAGCTCACGTACCGCTTCCTGTTTAGCGGAACGCAATTCTTCCTGCCTTCCCCGAACATCCTGTAGCTCAAGTGCAAGTTTCTCAATACTTTTGTGGAGATCGTGTTTTTCACTTAAATTTAAAGATGAAAAAATAATGTTCATTATGTATGTTGACCTGTCCCTCAATGGATTGTATCACCAAAGTTCTTTGTATAAAAACATTTAAAAGGAATTCAACTTACTCTCGCTCAGCCTGTAATGTCTTTTGTGCCTCATCCAGACGTAACTGCAGCATAGATATCTTTTGTAAAAGATAATCCTCATCAAAATCATCCTTGGATAGCTGCTGTATTAATCGCTTTTCCTCTGCTGCTGCAGCTTCATCTAAATCACTTAAGTGTTTGGGCATAGCTCCTTTTAAAGCGAACTCTTCAATATCCAAATCTTTCACGTCGTTGGGCAGTTTGGTAACCAGGCCATCTTCACTGTTTACATTTTTTAGACCATCAGATGATATATCTGGCGAGCAGTTGGCGTCACGTCCATTGGCCTCGGCGTCTTCGTTAGTATCGGCACGATGAAACTGACCGGCATGTTTCATCATCAGAGTATGAACCTTTTCCATTTCTTTTTTTAACTGCGTTATCTGCAGTTCAAGGTCATTTTTCTCGCGCTTAAGGGAATGTGTTTCTTTCATAGCTACGTCAAGCTTAATGTTTAGTTGTTTGGACTCTTCACGCGCTTTATTACGTTCGTTACGCACCTGAAAATTATGTTTGTGTTGTTATTAACGTTAATATTGATTAAACGGTGTCATAGAAACCGCACCTTACTCCATTTTTCACGCCAGTTGGCAGTACAATCGGACCTGTAAAACATTTAAACACGTATTTCAAAGAAAACAACTTCGTGAAATTATTCCTAGTAAACTTACCACCACTTCATGGTCTTTTCCATCTGAGCAGCCCTTGCCCGTGCCTCGTGCAACTCCCGTTGACGCTGCGACTATTAAGAAAAATTAAAACTATTTCTAATATTTATAACTTTAAATAACAACTGGAAACTTACCTCACGTGCCTCCCATTCCGTTTCTCCATATCCACCGCCACCGACGCCCACACAAACACCAGCATCATTGTTTGCCATCCGCCTGCTTCCAACCTGGGTAGCACCAGCACTTTGTGTCGTTGACGATGTCACTTGTGACATTTTGCGACACTTACACTTGTTTTTATCTTATAAGTTTCTTAATTTATTACTTATTAGCTGACCTGCATTTTTGATAATGCAATTTTTATAAGACTGTATACACAAAATTAAGAAAACAGCTGTTTACTTAATGTTACCATATTTAAAAATAGACATACTGTCTTTACGTGCACCATGCTCTGTCGTATAAACAAAATATTTAATTATCAAAGTTTGACATCTTCCTTTTAATAAAAACAATTAAAATAAAGAACATTAAAAGTTCTTTTGTCGAAAGCTTTTAAAATTTATGAAATCAATAATGATTGGTATAGTATTTTTATAGTTATTTTTGGTATTTTACAGTGTTTGTAGACTGGCCATACTACAGCCTACATATATAGTAATCATTCTGAAATCTGAAATTAGGGTTTTTGTTTATTTTCAAAATATTTGAAATAAAGTTGTCAATAATTTATCAAATATGGCTAAACATCATCCCGACCTAATTTTCTGCCGCAAACAGCCGGGAGTTGGTAAGATATACATATAATAACAACTATTCCAAATTTAACAGCTATATTTTATCACGTGCAGCCATTGGCCGGCTATGCGAAAAGGACGATGGAAAATGCGTAATTTGCGATTCATATGTACGTCCATGCACCTTGGTTCGCATATGTGATGAGTGCAACTACGGTTCGTATCAGGGGCGTTGTGTTATATGTGGTGGTCCTGGCGTCTCTGATGCATACTACTGTAAATCCTGTACTATACAGGAAAAGGACGTAAGCTTAAAAATAATAATTAATAGTTACAACTTTAAATAATTTTTATCTAACGTTGACTTTGCAGCGTGACGGTTGCCCAAAAATTGTAAACTTGGGTAGTTCAAAAACAGACTTGTTCTATGAGCGTAAAAAATACGGATTTAAACAGAAGTAAGTAGTATCAGGGACTGCAGAAATATACTCATAGTACAACATATTTATTTTTATTCACAGTTACTAGAGCACTGAAGACTACCTCAAATAATATATCTATAATAAAATTGTATTGTAATTTAATGCATATACAAATAGTTTTTATACATAAACGTAATATTCTTGAATATGGAAATTGTTTAGACTTAAACGGATAGTAATTGCTCGCCGCTTGGTTCGTATTCCAAACAGAGTCTATCAAACTCGGCAGATTTCTTGTCCAGATCAGTTACAAAGTCACTCTTTGGATAAAACTGTTTCAACTGTTCCCAATAACGAGAGATCGTTTCCGATGACTTTCCAGTTAAATGAGATAGTACCATCATATTGATCAACGTATCGTAGTCATTATGCTTCTTGGTTAGCGATTCGCGTAATACAGCTTCTGCCTCCTCGTAACGTTCTAATCCCAGATGTACGACGGCCTGACCATTGAGCAATGCAGGTGTTGCTTTAAATTTCTCACAGAACTCCTGAAAGATGTGAAAAGCGTCTTGCATTTGTTCGGTACCCTGAGCCAAGGCCACCCAAGCTTGAGCTAACTGTGTGAGCGTAGCATCATCGCTAATTTCCTGCATTTTTGAGACCAATTGATTGGCCAAATCCACGCGGTGCAAACGTAACAAGCATTGAACTGAGAGTGCCATTGATTCAAGATTATTAGAGCCGTGCAAGATCTTGAGCGCATTCTCAAACTGTCCATCGTAGCAATATACAATGGCTGTAGCGATATGCCAAATATTCGTCTCATCATCATCGCCAGCGACTTTGTCGGTAAGCTTTTCCAGTATCTCCTCAATGCGTGAAGGCTGTTCAAAAGCTTCATGTATTAAACGTAGCGCCTGCAGTGGAGTAGTATTATTTTCCTTTATATCTGATGCAATTATTCTGCCTGAATCCATTGCCAAGTAGGACAAATACATATACGACAGCAACTCAGCACCTGCCGTTCCTTGTTCCGGCAGCACAAAGTTAATCGAACCCATGAAATTGCCAATGTAGTACTCATTGCGAGCGGTAAACACGGACGAGTTAACATCATCTTCATTTTGTTGGGACCTACTCATTTTGTGATTTTGTAAAATAAATGTCGTTTTCCAAAAGCAAAGCAAAATATAAACTGAGAGCTGAGTTGGCTTTTCAGAAAAGTGGTGCCACCTATATTAATGGTGCTGCCACCCGTTACTTCTTTAAAAATATAACAAGACGGCAACGTTCACATTTATAATTACATACACTACACTACACACTACAGGAACGAAATAAAGTTTATATGTTTTTCAATTTAATTGAATTTATAAATTTAATAACAATAATAATGATAACGTTACCTTACAATTAACATTATAGTTTTTGAGAATATGATTAAAACGACCGTTAATAATGTTAATTTATTAAGAATTTGAAAAATGCTCGAGTAGAAAAACAATTTCATTTGGATTCAAAAATATAATTAGTGTAATTTTGAATATGTTCCCAATAGTTTTCATATTCCCATGTACAGACGATTAACGTGCTATAAGCGTTATCAGTGCATGTAAAAAATCAATTGTAAGTGTATCGCTGGAAAACTTGTTCTGATGTTTGAAAGCCATACAAATACCTTTTTGAAACTGGTTTTTTTCTTTTTTTATGGCTTTAAATCTTGCATTTCAATTTTAGTTTGTTAACAACGTTCTTTTAAAAATGTACAATCCTGAGGAGAAGAACATTGACTTGAATCGGGAGTACACTCCGAGTCTCAATACAAACCGATTCCAAGATCAAGCTGAACCCAATCTTGCAGTACTTGATAATTTTCTACAGTTGACATTGCAACGTATAAGAAACTGATTAAAAACTAAATACAAATTTTAAATTAATTACCTTATCTCCACAGACGGCGATGACCTAAAAAGTAAACCTGGAGTTATAGTACAAAATTTACGTTACGGCGGCTTAGATGATTGTCAAATTGTGGATATATTTCACAACGAAAATGCAGTTAATGGTCGATCCCCACTTTTTGTTTTTATACACGGGGGCTATTGGCAAATGACAGACCAAAAGAGCTCGTGCTCAATTGTTAAGCCGCTAGTGGATCGGGGCTATCGTGTTGCTATCATGGACTACAATAAATGTCCACAAGTAACGCTGGAAAAGTTGGTTGACCAATTCACGAACTTTTTGCTCTGGATCTTTGATTACGCCGATAAAACGGAAACCAATGAGTTACATTTTGCTGGCCATTCTGCAGGTGCACATCTGTTGGCTAAGTTGTTGCATTCGCCTGCTTTGATTTCAGACGAGCAACGCTCGAAAGTGAGGGTTTTGTTCTTTATATGTGGTGTTTACGATCTACGCGAGCTTTGGCTATTGGATTCCGTCAATCCTAGTAATTTGTTTGGACTTCATGCTGAGGGTGCAAAGGAGCTTTCACCTATGCTGTGGCCCTGGGCGGACAATGCAGACTTCTGGGCTGGCACACAGTCGCACGTTTTATCTGCGGAGCATGAAAGTGTCACCTTTATTGAACAAAGCCGAGAGTTTGCAAAAAATCTGCAGGAAGGCGGCTTTAACGTTAACTTCAAGGTTTTCGAAAAGTACGATCACTTTAATATCATTGAGGAAACTGTCGATGAAAATTCAACCATCTCTAAATACCTTCTCGAAAGCTTAGGTAATTCTTCAAAGTAATCTTTGATCAAGAATTAATTTTTGTGCTACCCAAATATGAATATGTATATAAATATGTACACCATGTTTATCCAGACACATCTTTTTTCAGCGTAAAAATATTTTCGCATATAAATTTTGCAATACTTTCTGATCGTAATTACACTTGCCATAAAGATTGGTAAAAATTTTAATTAAATAAATTTGTACATATATTTGAAATTGACAATTGTAAATAAACGTGTAGCCAGAGAAACATTTTGAAGCCGTAGGGTCTTTAATTTCATGCAGAGGAAAGGACGCGCCAACACGTCAACCGTGTAGGATCTATTCGGATTCTTGTGCTGATCAGAAATACATTTTTTTATGGAATTTAAATTACTTCTTCTGTGTGCTCCATAGTTTCGCTCAACTTAAGAAAGCTTCATTGGGACATTTAAATTAATTTAATAATTATGAAGGATTTGATTTCCGTTTATTTCTTATGTCATAGGTTGCTATTTAAAACATATACTTTATAGTAATAGTAATTATATTCCATATATACACTACTTAAGCAACTTACCGCTTAAATTGAAGAATGCAACACAGCAGCCACAACGTGCTGTATAATATAATACAGAAATCTATAAGTTAAATATTAATGATAAATGAATACAAACAACACACTTTATATACATGGGACCTAACGAATTGTGCGCAATCATGAGGGAAAATAAATAAATTTTAACTAAAACCTAAACTAAAGCACTGCAGTTGCTTTGCTATTAAACTAGCACATAGCAAAGATTCTATGTCTCCTCATCTGAAATAATAATTTCAGCGTTTTCTAACGCTTTTTTATTTTGCTTTTGCTTCTGCGGCTGCGGCTGCTCTTGGCTGCTGTTGTTTTTATTGTTGCTGTTTTTATTGTTGTTCGGAAATATGCTGGCATTAAGACTAGAAACGGAGATGACCTTAAGCGTATGGGCGGCAGATGTATCCTTTAGCTTGCCATTAGACAACGCTTCAACAGCTGAACTAGCAACAGCAATATCTTCATCACTTTCGTTTAAACTTTTCAAGTTTTCACTGGTCGCCGCAGTCTTGACTCTCATTACATTTTTAACTATCACATGTGCAGCCGCTGCAGATGCCTTTGGTGCCGCTATAGTATTTGCGTCCGTATCAGACTCAACTTCGCTTATATCTCCATTTGCCTTAAAGTTGTCTACAAATTCGTCGACATCCTCATCAGACTCGTCCTCTTCATCATCATCATCGCTATCGCTTTTCATCTCACTATCCTGGGGTTCTTTTTCTGATCCATTTGTCATCTTCCGCTGTGTTGACTTTGTCACTTGAGCCGCTTGGGCACTGGTACAGGGCTTTTCGTCACTGGCTACGCAAACCGATTTCTCGTCTATTTTGTGCGCTGCGGCCATTGCCGCTGCTTCAGCTTGCAGTTTCTTTTCCTTCAACCGTGCTTCGCGTTGCTCCTCCGTGGTAAGATCTTGTTCGCGTGCATATCTGCAGAGAATTAAATATTGATATTAACGGATTGACACAATGGCCGATTGAATAACTCACTTTTCCAAAATATCGCTAATTTTAGTTTGTTTTTTGTTGTTGTCATTTAGCTTTGCCAAAAGTGTGGGGTCCATGGTAGCTGGATCCTTTGCATTAGCCGTAAAATGTGTTACGGTTTCGTATAAATCAGTCTTGCGACGTGTTTGCAGCAGACGACCCACTTTAATGAACGCATCATGGGCTGCAAGAAACGATAAAAAATAGAAGACAATTCAACTGAAAATGAATCTATCAAAAGACTAAGATTCAAATCTTACCTATTCGATTCATTTCAAATTTAACCAATCCTAAATTCTTTTCTTTGTTGCAATGTTCCAGCAATTGAAGGACATCATGATAGTCAGGAAATTCATGCATGCGGTTCACAAATGCGGAAAGAGTCCGGTTAAACTGCGGATATTCCGAGTCCTTAAACACAATAGGTTGTTTCATCTGACAAAGGGCGCTTTTACTTTCACCGGTAAGATCACAGATTTTCTCGTAAATCTGGCAAGCACGCTTCTTGTAGCGTTCAACCTGCAGATAGCTGGAGTCATCATCGTCATTCCAATCAACGTCTGCCTCCTCCAAGGCGGTGATCCGTTTTGTAATTGTATACAACGTACGATTGAGTTTTCGGATGCGTTCATCGGTTCGCTTGTTACCAGTGGATGGTGGCGTTACTGGAATTTCTTGAGCCTCCTTTGCGTTACTTAAAACCGGTTTCTCCGTCACCTTCTCATCCGGTGTCTCGTCCGGCGGAAGAGCTACAGCCTTGGCCTTACGTCGAACTTTAAGCTCATCAACAATACACTTAAGGTGTACGTAAATCATGTCTGGCTCATTGCGTATCCGCTCCATCGCTTGCTCCAACTGCTTGCGAAATCCGCGCGACCGCACAAAGTTCTCGTGAACGTCGTAATAGTATTTCATCAACTTTATATCTATTAAACGCTCCATGTCCTTTGACTTCTCCATTTCTCGGCACAATCGCAGCAGTGCAGCATACTCAGTTACCAGTGGAGCCCGCTGAGTTTCAGTAGATGCGGACTTTGGGGCAACTGAAGGGACGGTCGGTGATGTCTTCGATTTCACCTGTTCAGTTTCAACCTTTTCTGTGGGTGGTGTAGTTGGCGGCGACTCGACTAACACTATGGTAGGGGACGTTGATTGCTGTTCTTTTGACTTCTGCTGATGCTGCTGTTGCTGTGTTACGTGTTTACGCCATTCTTCATCCGATTTCTTCAGCACCGTTATAGGTTGTACTCGTTTAGCCACAGATTTAGTTACAGGCGATATACTTGCGCCGGGAAATGATATTTTAGCTACGGATGCAGTCGACTGCGCTGAAGGTGGCGGTGTAGTTGTAGGCGTCAGCTGTGGCGTTATGCTTGTCGTGGGTGGTAAATTAAGTAAAAGCGGTTCATTAAGTGCCGCGGCACAGTGCGGCGGCGTGGCTAGCAAACGTAATGGGGGTGTCGGCTGTATGGTTGTGGCAACTGTTATACTGCTGGGCACCTGTTGAACGTTCCTGATCGACGGAGCTGCTATTGTTATAGATGTTGCCGTGGCTGCTATCGTTCCACTTGTCATGTCTGTTGTCTTAGCAATCGTAGGCGCCTGTATCGACGATGATATTGATGCTGGTGTTACTGAAGTTACTTTTGTTATATAGGGCAACGTGCGGGCTGCGCAGCTGTTAACGTCAGAAGTGGTCATCGAGTGCTTTATGAGCATGGGCACAGACGTCACTTTTGCTTGAAAGGACGGCGTTATGGTTGATATTTTGGAGGGGGATGTATTTATAGCTGAATGTTGAACAGGCGATTGGGCCACCGACGTCTGCTGCGTTTGAATTAGCTTCTGCTTCTGTGGCAACAATACCGGTGAACTGTGTGCAAGAGGCGGTAACTTCTGAACAGGTAACTGGGCAACTTTTGACAACGGCACTGCCAATGATTGCTTCTGCAATGTCGGTAGCTTCTGATTAGCTGGGGATTTCTGAGCAAGCAACAATTGTGCTGATGTCGGTGACTTCTGTACAACTTGTTTTTGCTGCACAACGATAGGGGACTTCCGCTGCTGTTGGAGCGCTGGTTTCTGATGTGCTAGTGTTGACGTAGCCATTGATGATGGCTTTCGGTGCTGCTGCTGTTGAGGTGACGTTGGCGTTGACGCCAATGATCTAATATGTGGTTGAATTATTACTTTCTGGGGAACCGCCGCCGTTGACTTTTGTTGCGAAGACAGTTTAATATGTTGTTGTTGTGGTTGCTGTTGAAGATTTGCCCTTGGTTGTGGTAGTGGGGAAGATTTTGGGCCTGCTTTCGACGGTGTGATTATCTTTACTGGCTGTGGGCAGGGTACACTGGTTATTGTTGCCAGAGTGTTGGATGACTTAGACCATGAGCTGGTATTTTGAGAAGTCACTGCTAGCTTCACGGGCTTTAATTTTATAGTGTTGTTGTTATTAGTGTTGTTATTATTGTTATTGTTATTGTTATTATTATTGTTTTCCAACGATGGTTTTGGACTAACAATATTGACATTGCCATTACTATTGTTATGTTTAGTAACTGTTATGCTACTAGGTATGTGCATAGACCTGAAAAAAAAAATTTGTATAAATATAAATTCCAACTTTTAGTAACATACATATATATATATATATATATATATATATATATATATATAAATATATATATATATATATATATATATATATATATATATATATATATATATATATATATATATATATATATATATATATATATAATATATTTATATATAATAATATTTATTTAAACACGCAATGAAATTACAACCGTTATTGTTTGGTAATTTATTTAAAATAAGAAATGCATTTCTCGTAGCAATAATTCACATACCTGTAAGTTCCAACCAAAGATCCAGAACTTAAAGATGTTGCAACTGTAGCTGCGGATGTTTTGACTCCAACATTAGACAATTGACTGAGTGTTGCTTTTGGTAAATGCAACAATTTAGGAGAAGATTTTTGTGCTGCCGTCTTCACATGTTCTCGACGCGCTCGCTTCGCACCAGGCGGGCCCTACAATTTAATTAAATTATCAATTTGAAACGACCTGTTGGCTTATGCATTTTAAATTTCATTCAAAAACAAAACAAACAAAACACAGATGTAGTTGTGTTAGTGGCAATCTGTGTAGAGTTTTAAACCATGCCGCCAATTGTAGTGTAGACTTGCGAATGACCTTATAACCAAATGTTGAATTAAAAATTGTCGGCTATTGCGACGCAAATTACATACTAATATTTAGTGTATACGCATACACATGTACAACAACTGGTTTCAGTTAGAATAATTAACATTTTAATATGGTATAAGTGCAGCAAATTCTGCACGCATTCTGGCAACACTGGTAATAACATATGTAAATGTGTGAGTGTGTCGCGATGTCGATATGCACGGGTGTGTGTAGGCAACAATAAAAGCAGCGCGAAGCTCGTACACACAATTTGTAAAATACACACACACTCACAAACACATATATGTTTACACATATATTATCACACGCATGCCATTACTAATACACGCACACCAATGCAGAAAACCTATTAAAAATACAACTGTACTTTTCTACACCAACTAAAAATTGCTTTCACAGTCACAAGTCACAATTCACTATCACAATCACAATCACAGACACAACCGCCGTTACAGCCCCCTTACCTCTTCCTCTGAATCTGAGCTTAAGTCCACATATATTACCGAAGTCATGATCAAAAAAGCCTTTTACACTTAATATTTATTTTATTCGTTTCTTTTTGGCAGTTTTCTTGAACATTTGGCTCAGCGCACGCAACTTATGTTGTTGCCAGCTAGTTTTTCACGCATATATTACGTCTGTGTCTTTTAATTTGATTTCACTTGTGGTTGTATTGTTGCTCGACGTTTGTTTTCGCAGGCTAGGCTGCTCTGCTTTTTGTAGAGTTCTATAGTAAACGGTATTGCCAAATCAACTTGCAAAAGTGGCACCTCTACATTTTAGCATTTTATTTTTATCGAAAATCGAAAAATTTTAAAAAACAATCAAGTTACAAAATTTTTTTTGCTAAGATTTTTATTTGTAAATTTATTTTAAGTTTAAGAAATTATGACAACTAATTATAAACTATTTTTATATCGATAATAATACCGTACTATCGATTAAATATTAACGCATCTAATACAGTGCTGAAAATCAAATAAAAAAAATGTGCAAGTGACACGTCGTGGTATCTTCGTATATTTTCGTAAGTCTCTGCGTCGTTCATTCGGCTTTCAACATTTAAAGCGGTCGTTGTGTCCGCTGCAGCGTTCCCGAAGAGGAGTAAAACTTTCTAAATATTGTATATAGTACAATAAGAGAAGTTATAAGTTTAAATTCCAGACGTTTACTAAATAAAGTTAAACAAAATGGGAAGTAAGTACATCGCCAAGGTTAAGTGCAATTTACAGTTTGTGATAGTGCCGGAAAATGTAGTAACTGTCAGCGGCAACGACGGCAACACCCCCATATTTGCTTACGTATACAAAAAAAATGTTTAATTCGATAGATTAGTGCCGTGGCAGCTATTGTGTTAAGTGTTAAATTAAAAGTGGATGAATTTATTTAAATAGAAGCTAACCACACAAATGGTTTTCATTCATTATTTGCAGTAAAATTCCTGGAAGTTATCAAACCTTTTTGCAGTATACTGCCCGAAATTGCAAAACCGGAGCGTAAGGTATGTATAATGTTAATAGTATCTTAAAATTGTAAAGACATAAATTATTTATATTTAATATAATTAATTCAAGTTATTTTTCTTTTACTTTGTGTAATTTCTTGAGATTAAATATTTGGTAGTTAATTTGTTAGGTACCAGTGTTACCAGCGCACGTGATTTTTGCTTTCACTTGTCAGTTGAATGCGCCACGCAAACAGTTTGCAAATGTATTAATGAACCATAAGTCTTTAGAAATTTCGATTTATGTATAAAAACACCAAACCCAATAGGAAAAACCAATAATAAATTTGGTGGTGAAATAATGACCCCAATTGCCGTTTATGCTATGCAAGCTCATCAATTTATTACCATTTGAAAATTATTTTTTAATTTTATAGTACTTTAATTTATAAAAATATTTTGATTTTGTTTCTAATATGTTGCTACCTTTTCTCTTGGAATTTTCATTCATAAAATGTTTATTAAATTTTTCTACTACTATTCTTATCAACAACAAGTACTATTGGTAGGCTACTTGTTGCCATACTATTTTCCCCACAATTTGACAAACAAAATGATTACCGCGAACGACGTGGAAACGTCAAACTTCGGCTTGCACGAAGCAAAACCGAACGCTTGCAACGTCATCTTCGTGTTATTGTTGACACGAATGAACATATGATGAGCAACGAATGAAGCAACTTGATTTTGTTTAAACGCTTACACGGCATGTAGGTCAAAATCTACGGTGCTATATTTAATGAAAGTATATTTTCTCTGTGCACATAAATAATAGTAATATACTTGAGTTGTAACAATTATAAAAAAAATATTTGAATTTACCTACACAATATATTCAATACTCTTGATTAAAAACTTTATTATTATTATTATTATTATTAAATTTATGCTCATGTTGTTTCTTGTTTGCAGATCCAATTTAGAGAAAAAGTACTATGGACCGCAATTACACTATTCATTTTCCTGGTATGTTGTCAAATTCCTCTCTTTGGCATCATGAGCTCCGACTCGGCCGATCCCTTCTACTGGATTCGTGTGATCCTTGCCTCGAATCGAGGCACACTCATGGAACTTGGTATTTCTCCTATTGTAACATCGGGCCTGATTATGCAGCTGTTGGCTGGCGCTAAGATCATCGAGGTCGGCGATACTCCTAAGGATCGCGCGCTATTCAATGGAGCCCAAAAGCTGTTCGGCATGGTTATTACCATCGGACAAGCGATTGTCTATGTAATGACTGGCATGTACGGTGATCCATCAGAGATTGGAGCTGGAGTATGTCTTCTTATTATCATTCAGCTGTTTGCGGCGGGTCTGATTGTATTGCTGCTCGACGAGCTTCTTCAGAAGGGCTATGGCCTTGGATCTGGAATTTCACTATTTATTGCGACTAACATTTGTGAAACAATTGTTTGGAAGGCTTTCTCGCCCACCACAGTGACCACTGGACGTGGTACTGAATTCGAAGGTGCTGTAATTGCACTCATCCATTTGATGGCTACACGCAATGATAAAGTGCGTGCACTTCGTGAGGCATTCTATCGCCAGAACTTGCCCAATTTGATGAACCTTTTGGCCACCATATTGGTGTTTGCTGTAGTTATCTACTTCCAAGGCTTCCGTGTCGACTTGCCCATCAAGAGTGCCCGTTATCGCGGACAGTACAGCAGCTATCCGATCAAGCTCTTCTACACCTCGAACATTCCAATCATTCTGCAGTCTGCTTTGGTCTCCAACCTGTACATAATCTCACAGATGTTGGCCGTCAAATTTCAAGGCAATTTCTTCATTAACTTGCTTGGTGTGTGGGCGGATGTTGGCGGCGGTGGCCCAGCTCGCTCATATCCCATAGGTGGTCTATGCTATTATCTTTCTCCGCCTGAGAGCGTGGGTCACATAGTCACTGATCCCATACATGCGCTTCTATACATTGTGTTCATGTTGGGTTCCTGTGCATTCTTCTCAAAGACGTGGATCGATGTATCCGGCAGCTCAGCAAAGGATGTAAGTAAAGATTAATATGCCAAGAATTTATTATTAACTGCTCGTACTCATATTAATTTTATATTGATTTTCCTACACTTAGGTTGCCAAACAGCTTAAAGAACAGCATATGGTGATGCGTGGTCATCGTGAGAATTCGATGATTCATGAACTGAATCGTTATATTCCAACGGCCGCCGCGTTTGGTGGTCTTTGTATTGGCGCCTTGTCCGTTATGGCTGATTTCTTGGGCGCCATAGGATCTGGCACGGGTATCCTCCTGGCTGTGACGATTATCTATCAGTACTTCGAGATTTTCGTTAAGGAACAATCCGAAATGGGTGGTATGGGCACGCTGCTGTTCTAAGCAGCTAGTTAACTTCTAAAGAACCTAAAAATGTAACAGCACCCAATACTTCATCATACTTCTCACATGCCTGCTCGCTCCGCCCCGGCCATTTAAAAAAATGATCGATTCTTTTTGGTGGCAAAACTCCCACGATATCGCGTAGTTTATAAGTCTGTTTGCTGCTGATTTACAGTCCTGGGCATAAAAAGCTTGTTTTAATTGCGACAAAACTTAAATTTTGATAGTTTTTCTTTAGTTTATATTTAAAAGTGAGACTTTATTGCTTAAGTTCAATATTTTTACGAATCGATTGAACTTCGAAGCAGTTTTTGTTTTTACCTGATTGTAATAATATGCATAATTTAGAACATTGATTATACGTGAAATTTATAGGGAGTACATCATAGACCATTAAAATCACGCAACATGCATATAGATTGTCATAATAAAGCGTTAATTAGATAACATTTTTTAATAAAACAAATGACTTGTTTATTTCTTTTGAGGAAGCAAATAAATGAAGTATATGTGTAAACTGTTGGTTTTTTTTATTAAACTGTCTTTTTATTACTGAAAGGCTTTCACAAGGAGAGAATTGTGTTAAGTTTATTAATGATCGCTTAAATATCGCGCGCTTACAATCTTCTCGATAGAACATTAATCGAAAGTATCAACTCTACACTGGTCACCTCTAAGCATTCAAGGTATGTATATTTTAAAGATCTGGTCACACCTTGCGTAGCTGTAAAATGGAAAAATAATCATAAATAAATATAAGCGATTTGACACTGTTTAAACAACAATCAAGCGCACGCACACGAAGACTAATGTGTATTAACGCACAAACAAGTGCAACGTTAACGTTTATCTGTGGCGAGAGACACCTGAGAATCATAGCCGTGCCCAATCAGAAAGATCATCTGAAGCCTCTACAATTTGAAGTTGAGTTGCCATGTCAGCTCCCATCTCACGAAATGTACCATATTTGAAGCAGCAAATGGCTGCATTGCTGCATAACACCTCGCCGGTGATAACACTAATTTGTTTGGTAACCACATTTGGATATTTGCTATCCTTTTCGGAGACAGCCATTCTAATTCTAAGCGTAACTCCCGGATATATACTGCCAAATGGAAAGTTTTGGATATGGACTGCATTCACATTTTGTTTTATTGAACTACACTGGTGGGAGGTGATTGTCGACGTCATTACGGTCGGCCTATGCGGTAAAATGTTGGAACCATTATGGGGTCAATTTGAAATGTTCAAATTCTTCGCACTAAGTAACTTTGGAGTTTCGATTATAACCACCATTTACTACCTATTTTACTATATGGTTACCAAAAATCCTACAATTTTATTTGATGTACACATCCATGGTCTGGCCGGATACGTTGCTGGCATTTGTGTGGCTGTGCGGCAAATTATGCCCGATCACTTAATATTGAAGACTCGCTATGGACGTTTAACAAATCGGTACGTTTGTGTTATCCTCTCTGATGTAATCTGATATTCTTCATCAAATTATCTTCCAATGAAAAATTTAAATAATTTTATTTTCAGTAACGTGCCACTCACTGTGCTTATTCTAGCCATTATATTCTGGGCCATTGGCATGCTCGATGGTACGTACCCAGCCATGTTTGCTTCTGGTGCATTAGTATCGTGGGTATATTTACGTTTCTACCAACACCATCCGAACGGTCGTGGTGATAGCTCGGAAAGCTTCACGTTCGTAAGCTTCTTTCCAAATGTTACACAGCCATTCATGAGTGTGTTGGTAAACCCAATATATAATTGTTGCTTACGAGTGGGTGTTGTTAAGACCCCGACACCACTTCGTACAATTTCCACAGCTAGCTTAACTTCAGTTTCTGTGCAAATGCCAGGTGTGGATCCTCATGATATTGAGCGCAGACGGTATGTACATGGCATTTGACAGAAAATACCATATATTACATTATATTATACATTTATTTGACAGTCAAATTGCACTTAAGGCACTTAGTGAACGGCTTAAAGCTACAGATACTTCGCGACATGCACAGCTTCCTAAGTCTTTTCCACAACAGCAGCAGCTGCATCATCAACAGCAACACAAACACCACAGCCATACACATGGCGCTGGACACAGTCATAGCCATGCAGCTGGCCACAGTCACGAGCATGCTGCTGGACCCGGTCATAGCCATGCGACTGGCCATAGTCATGAGCATGCTGCTGGACACGGTCACAGCCACGCGACTGAAATAACACAGGCACAACAGCCTGACTTTTTGAAGTCAAGTACCAGTGCTGCTCGGGATTTACCCATTACAACAGCGCGGTCAGAGCCGCGAATGATAAGCACGATGAGTCAAATTGCAATACCAATGCCCGCCCCTCCTCCCAAGGATGAAATATCTGAAGCTGCAACAGACGCGATTCTGATTAACTTGGACGATGTTGCATCTTAGACAGTTTTAATTTTAACATAAATGAATTTTTGGATATTGAAATGATCAGCTAATGATTGTTAGTGTAAAATGGCAAAAAGAGCGCCTCTTTATTGTATTTAATGTTTTCGTGTGTCTGCGATTGCTTAAAAAGTATATGCCTGGTTAAATTGCTAGGCTACGCCCCAGAAAGCAAAGCAAGAAACCTTCCATCTAACGTAGCGCCCATTGTAGTTTGTACACACATGCACACTTTCTGTTGTAGTGTTTACACGTATTTATTTACAAGAAAATGCTTTATTTAGTTTATAACATTACTGTAAATATATTTAAAGGCTCGAAAAAAATAATTTGTATTCTCAATAACTTTATGTTTGCACTATGAAAATAATATATAGATAAATTTAGTTTATAATTTTGTTGATTTTGGAAAGTACCGTTAAGTATATATAATATATAATATAGTTGTTAATGCTGAAATCATAATTATTATAAATGTAAACTCAAAATTTATAAACTGATGTTCGTTTTTTTTTTAAATTTGTGAATAGTATATATAAGGTTAAACGATAGTCGGTATCTTAGTTACTTAAAAATACCGGAGTCAAGTGACAATCGTACGGCTATCGTCCATCCCTAGAATCGATTCTTAAATTGAATTCGTGTTGGGGCTTTGGGCCGACGTGTTTTGTATTGTCTGTTTAGCTTTTTTTTATGTGTTGAAAACAAGTATATTTACGAACCGTTATAAACATTGACAAGCGGCTGTAGTTCAAAAAAGTATTAGAAATGACAATTTAAAAATATATACATATAACAAATGGCAACCTGCACTGCATAAAAAGGGGAATAGGTTACGGTGGGATGCATAACGGGTGCCTTTGTTTATTACAAACAGAAATAGGTCGCAACAACAACTACAATGCGCAACATCAGCCACGGTGTGCATCAACAGAAAAATATGTGTGGTTTTTCTCAAAGTAGTAAGTTTAAAAATGTGATAACAGAAAGGGCACGTCATGCAAAACAAAAATCATAACAAATGATAAGACAAATTAAACGAAAAAGTACTTGACGAGCGGATCCAAGAACGCACATAAACCAATTTTTGTTATCTTCACACACTGACATGCTCACATGAATTTGTTCCGTTTTTTGGCGCTCGCCTGCAATTGTATGTGTGTATGAGTAATTTTTTAGCACTGTTGTCGATGCTTACGTGTAATATAGTCGACGTTTGCCTCAGACGTCGTGGCGAATACAAGACCCAAACCAAACAAACCGGCCTCTGTTTAATTCTTTGGTAATTGTTGTGTCATTTGCATAAATACCATAGTGTACATAAGAAACAGAAACAGTTCATTGGAACTTGTTTTATATAGGAACTGGAACTAAACCTGATACTCGCTCGCATCGAATCTGGGCTAGTGCCAATACGCCCTTTGCATTTCAGGTTATAAGCTTTACTTCAATACTAAGACTTACTTTCGCTAGCGCTAATGTTCAAGGCCGGCCGGTTATGTATACGATAAATGTGTGGGCTTCTAAAAGATTAAAAATTGAAATATAAACTTCGGCTTAGTCGGTAATCATAAAATTAACTTTGGCTTGGCTTTTTCGTTGTGTAAAAAGTAGATTTTCAATCCAGTTTTATTTGCTTGTTTAAGCTTGACTAATATTTTTATAGTTAAACGAAACTGTGGACTGCCTGCATGTTTTTTAATTAAAGTATATGATTACACTTCCGTTTTTATAATCATTACTTACCCCAATGTAAACTACACCCATATATATCTACATATTTTTTGATAATAAATATTTTTTTAATGCAGTACGAAATGTACATTTCGTATATAAAATATAGTTTCGAATTTTAGTGCCAAAGTTTTTTTTTTATTTGGTTTTGTACATGTATATTTTTACTTGCCTAAGGTAATTAGACCAATTCATGAAAAATAACAGTCTTATACCCTCTTATATCTTGTGTGCACACTTTGTTGTCTCTCAAAGATATTATTTGTATATAATAAGCTCCCTCGCTGTTCAATTTCAGTGGCGCATTGGTTACAGGCCATGTTTATATGCGCCTTCGCACACGTAAGATAAACGCACACACACGCAAATTGAACACACACCATTACACATCAGCGCTCGTGCTGTTTGCACACATGCGCGCCTGCCATTCAAACAGCAACAGCAACAGCAACAACAACATTGCCGTTGCCGTAGCCGTTGACGTTGACAGTGCGGTTGTTGCCGTTGTTGTTGTTGTAGTCTTTGCTTTGTCGTCAACGAACGGCTCCACTGGGCCAGCAAGAAAAACCACTGAGGGCGATCAAATGGAGCTCAGTTGCTCAGTTGTTACCACGAATAACGGATCGTGTCGGCCAAAAGTTTCCCGTTTTGTCATTATCAAAGTAATTATCGCGATAAACAAACACAACTAAGTAAATAAATAAAAACAAATGAGAGACAGTGTGCCAGCTGCTTCAGTAAATAACTCGGCACTTGTTATTTAAAACGTGGAAACTAAAATAATACCACTTTTCCTTTTTCCTATTGTTTTCCATTAGCACACAAAAGAGCGCCAACTATGACGGATCACTTGAAGCTACACACAAGGCTTGCCCCGGCGGGACAAGAGCATTTACTTAAGTTTTGGAATGAGCTGACATCGGACGAACGCATCGACCTGGAGCGTGACATTGGAGAGCTCAACTTGGATGAAATCAAGCAGTATTTTGACCGGGCAACCATCTCAATGAACGAGAATGGCATCAAGCTTGATGATCGTCTTCAGCCGATACCCGAAGGTCTGATCCTCTCGATATCTCGTACCACAGAGGACAAGCTGAACGCCTACCGGGACGAGGGTCTGCAACAGATTAGCAACAACCGCGTCGCTGTGCTGCTTATGGCTGGTGGACAAGGTAAGGGAAATTAAAATAATTACACAACCCACAAACACACATACACATGTACACACATGCTTATGTATGTTAATTCATAGCTAGAATCTATCGAATTCGGTTACTTGAGGTATGACAAGCGCATCAGACATGTAAAAGCTCGTCGACGATGATATAAGTTCAATTTATACGATATTTGGGCAGTTAATGCGTTTAAATAATTTTATATTTTAAAGAAATTGAACAACACATTTTGCGTTGGCAGTAACAACGCCACCATCAATGCAGACTTGTAAGTCCAAGCCTTTGTGTGAGTGAGCTGTGAGTTTTCATGTGTATTTGTTGTGTGTGAAAAGTTAATTAGCCTGATACAAAAATGCTTCGTCGAATACATGCACAGACCAGAAGCACAGGCACATACAAAACGAACAGACAAACCCAATCTGCAGCCCAATCATGCAACAACCGTATTGCTGCTGTTGTTGTTGTTGTTAATTATTTCTGCTTTGTTATTTGTAATTCAATGTGCAAGACACGCCAACGCAGGTATCCAAAGAGCAATAACAAAATTCTTACAACCAAACAGTCTCTTGGTGTCTCTTTTTTGCCTTTCTATTTTTTGGTTTCCCGCATTTTAAAGTTGTGCACGGCATTTGACATTTACCGCTCTCAGTATGCGAATACACGTAACTGTTAACCAGTTAACAAAAATAAACAAAAGAGCCAAAAGAGTAAAACGTAAATATGACTTTTGGAGCTCGTTACATATTACGTATTTCACACACGTATGTAACTCGTGTAACGGTAAAATCATAAATTGCATCTGCGCTGCCAACTACTTTGAACAATAAATCGATAAATATTTCCTTCTGTTTAGCAGAGTAAAAATAAACGGGTTCTGTCTGACAACCGGTAGTACAGCGTCTGACCTTATGACGAACCTAAATGTTAAACAGCTACAAGAGTGGCAAAAAGTAAACGTTATTGAAAGGGAAATCAGAGCCGAAATAAAAGAAACAAGTTCTTAAGGTCGACCGGACAGAAATTCAATCATCAATTATATTAAGATCACACAACTTAAGCTTTGTTTAACTGTGACCAATGTGACCAACAATTGAGTGCTTTTTACAATCGTTGCATAGATTAATCGGCCGTTATAATTATCGATCTTTGTGGTTTGATAGATGAATAGAAATGGCAGATGATGTTTACATTCATTGTTAAGCAGTTTTTCATGTGAAGTCTATTTAATTAATTTATTCAGTCTATCTATAAGTATTTAAAATAGCATACATTTTTATATTCCTTTTTATCGCAGGCACACGACTAGGCTTTGATCGTCCAAAGGGAATGTATGATATTGGGCTGCAATCCCGTAAGACTCTCTTTAAAGTTCAGGCGGAACGCATACTCAAGCTGGAACAGTTGGCCGAGGACTTGACTGGAAAGAGGGGCCACATTATGTGGTACATAATGACGTCGGAGCAAACAAAACAGCCGACACTCGAATACTTTGAGGCCAATAGCTTCTTTGGTCTGCGGGAGGAACATGTGCTTCTATTTGAGCAAGGATCTCTGCCCTGCTTTGACTACGATGGACGTATTATACTGGACGAAAAGCACCGTGTTGCACGCTCGCCAGATGGCAACGGTGGCATCTACCGTGCTATGGAGCGAGCAGGAATCCTGAAGGACATGCAACAGAGAGGTGTTCTCTATCTCCATGCCCACAGTGTTGACAACATCCTTATCAAGGTGGCTGATCCCATATTCATTGGCTACTGTGTGCAGGAGCAGGCTGACTGTGCAGCCAAGGTGGTAGAGAAATCATCCCCCAACGAAGCTGTCGGCGTTGTGGCCATTGTTGATGGCAAGTACCAGGTGGTGGAGTACAGCGAAATCTCGGCCAAGACGGCTGAAATGCGCAATTCCAATGGGCGGCTAACATTCAGTGCCGGCAACATATGCAACCACTTCTTCACATCCGCCTTCCTGCGAAGGATTGCCAACAAATATGAACGTGAGCTTAAGTTGCACGTTGCCAAAAAGAAGATTCCCTTCGTTGATAACGCCGGCAAGCGCTTAACTCCGGACAAGCCCAATGGAATCAAGATTGAAAAGTTTGTCTTCGATGTGTTTGAGTTTGCTGAAAAGTTTGTTGCCATGGAAGTGCCTCGTGATGAAGAGTTCAGTGCTCTCAAAAACGCTGACTCTGCTGGAAAGGATTGCCCCAGCACAGCCCTTGCGGATCTGCATCGTCTCCACAAGAAGTACATTGAAAAGGCCGGCGGCATTGTTCATGGCGACGTTTGTGAGATCTCACCAATGGTCAGCTATGCTGGCGAAAACTTGGCCCAGCTGGTGGAAGGAAAATCGTTCACCAGTCCCGTCTACCTGCGCGAACCCATGCCCGGACACTTGTAGATCCCTGTTTACAAACATACACACACACACATATGTACATATAGACTGATGATTGTGGTTAGTTTCACACTAAAACTTGGTTCGACTTCTTATATAGGCTTGGGCGGAAGCGCTAAATTCCATAGTTTTCAGTACTTAAGAGAGACTCCTCTAAATTTCAATGTTGCCCAAATGTCCTGTCGTGTTTACGTTTCATTCTTTGTGCAATCGTAATGTGAATATCTAAATATAAAATATATGCATATTTTTAATATGTTTTAAATATAATTTAACCAGATTTGTTTTCTTCGAGTCAGGACACTTTAATTCTTTCTGCTCAGTGTATTTTTCTCGGACTTCCAAGTTACGGAGTCCGTGCTGGGAGCAACTCTGTCAACTATGTCAACCTCCCCATTTTCGGATGAGACATTCAGTATTTATTCAATTAAATATTTATTTATTTATTATTTTGCTTACAAATAAACTTAACTATTCGAAAAAAATGTTTGAATCCCGTAAGTAGCTTAAGAGTTGGAGGCAAGTGCTTCCTGTTCGAAGCATAAACTGCCTTCGGCTACGACAATCAACATCGAAGTTCGCTTATCAATCTACTGACTATTTTCGTACCTCTCCTTATCAAACTACAGACTGACTTGAAGGAAAGTTAATTAGCTTCGTTCTTGTAACTATTTCGTTACTCGAATGTTGTTGGAACGTAATAAATGGCAATAGCCTGCCAGATGTAGAAGTGTGGGAGTAGAACGACTATAATTAATTATACAAGGACATTAAATGTATTACAAAGATAAAACTCGTATGACTGCACTTTCCGCTTTATAATTCTATAAGATCCTGAAGCCTGAAGCCTGAGGCCTTCGCCGCTTGCCCTGCTTCCCTAAAGTATGTTCGTGTCGGAGTATCCGCTCATCCGCCAAAATTTACTCCGAATCGTATGAACGACCAATAATTAATCCAGTTGCGGCTGAATCTCTATTTAATGTTGATCTTCATGGAGGGCACTACCTCGTCGATCCATTCCTTGCTGATCTCCGTTACCTGACGTAGAAAGTTGTGCTCCGTCTGAACCATTTCAGTGAAGAGAATGTACGGCGGTCGGTATTTGCCATGGAGCACACTGGAAGGATGGATTTTGGCTTTTACACGCCCGCTGGCAGTCAGATAATGTCCTTCCTTCTGCAGCATGGCTATATTGTCAAAGAGTCCAGTTATTAGACACTTCTTGACCGCATCGACGTTGTCGCCACAGCTGTTGAAGATCAGACCTAGTCTGGTGCTAACCTCTTGCAATTGGGTCCTCACATTCTTGGCATACGTAAGATTTCGAATATTAAGGAAGTTGTCATGGCACCAGATCTTTGGTTTCTCCGTTTTGAGGAAAGTGGAGAAGACATTCAGGAGGGTTAAGTGATCCCCGTGCTTGGACTGGAACTTGGCGTGTGCCAAAGCGGCCAATTCACTTTTGTCGGCGTGCGATATGAAGACATTGTCGCTGGAGATCGCGGCTACCAAGCTGAGCATCTCCTCTAGACAACCGAACGACGGCGCCGAAAGCAAAAGCTTTGCATATCGAGGATCCAATGGAAATTGAACAATAAAACGTCCACAACTGGTAATACTAGGCGTAAGGGCGGATTTAATGGCGCCCAACTGTTCCAATACCTTGTATGCACTCTGCACACCCTCATATGAGGGTGGATCGATGAAATCAAAGTTCTTGCAGTTTATGCCCAGCGCCAGCAACTGAATCACCGTAGAGGTTAGATTGGCACGTAGAATCTCAGGCTGTGTGGTGGAGCGAAACCCTTCCATGCTGCCTTTTGTGTATGTGCGGTAACACTTGCCTGGAGCATCTCGACCAGCACGTCCACTTCTTTGCCAGGCTTGCGCCTGTGAGATGCGCACAGTTTTAAGAATGTCCAAGCCGGAGCTGGGATTGTATGATTTCTCCTTGACGAAACCGCAGTCTATGACGCATCGTATGCCCGGTATGGTGATGGATGTCTCGGCGATGTTTGTGGCCAACACGATCTTGCGAGTGTTAGCTGGTACGGGTAGGAAGCATTCCAATTGCTTGCCTTGCGATAGCTGGGCGTATAGAGTGAAGACGCGCACGTCGGAGGGACCGGAATTGTTGATCCGTGCGAGTTGTCGAATTTGTTGTGCCAGTCCTTCGATTTCTTCTTGGCCAGTGAGAAAGATAAGTACATCATGGTTGATAGGTTCATGACGGTGTATGTCAAAAAGAGTAACGAGCGCTGCATGTACATAATCATCTTGTGCTTCCTTGGCGTGCATCACACGAACTGGATGCGTGCGTCCTTCCAAGTACATGCCCTTGACATTGAAGTATTTGCCAAAGTGATCAATGTCCATTGTAGCAGAGGTGATAATTATCTTCAACTTTGCCATCTTATATTTGGCTCGTGCCTGTTGTGCTTCCTTTACAATACCGAACAGAACATCTGCATTTACAGTCCGCTCGTGTGCCTCATCCAACATAATTGCTGAATATTTCCTTAACAAACGATCTCCGATGGCTTCACGGAGAAGGATACCATCTGTAAGGTATCGAATACGAGTGCGCTCAGTTGTAGTGTCTTCAAAGCGTACTGTAAAGCCTACGGTGTCACCCAAGTTGCTGGACAACTCCTGTGCCACGCGCTTTGCGATTGTTATAGCCGCCACACGACGCGGCTGTGTAATTCCTATTATCCCATTGCTTGCATAGCCCGCTTGCAAGAGAAACTGTGGAATTTGGGTGGTCTTGCCGGAGCCAGTTTCTCCCATTATAAGTAGAGTATCATTTGCCTCCAACTCCCTTAGTATACGATGGCGGCACTGAAAAACTGGTAGAGCCCTGCGATCTTGTTCAATGCATTGTTTTTTATTGGCCATTCCATTTTTATAGAGGTTTTGCCTTGGCGGACAGTAGTTTGGTTTTTTAATGGAGTTTTGCTCCCTCATGGGCTCGAGTTTGCGTTTTACAGGAAACACAAAGGCTAAGCCAGTGGTACCATTGCTGTTCATCATGTATTTGGACTCCATTTTACGAAGTTACAACTGCGAAGAAATTCAATAGAACATTATAACTTCGAGGTCGACGAGTTCTGGCACTGCAAGGTCTATTTACTGCTAAAGTAAATTTTGCAATTTTCTGCTATTTGCAGTGCTTTTAAAGAAATATAAATAAAACTTTTAACTCTCACCTGAACAGGGACCGTACAATGTAAATATTGCTTGTAATAATACGACAACTGATTACAAATTACAGGTGGGGGCCAAGCGGTCCATGCTTGTTCATATAGTGATGAGCCAGTTCCACACTATCGATAGTCCAGTTGTATTTTGCGATAGTTTTGTCTGTTCATCCCCTATTATTAGGTATATGAAACTTAAATTTTACATATGAATATTATACCACTTAAGTTGTTTTCGATTATGAAACTATTTTATGTGTGAAATGTTTGTTTTATGATAGAAATCGAATTTCAATGAAATTCAAAAAGTTTGGAAGCAATGTACTAAATAATGGGAATTGAGCCAAAGTTACTCACTGTTATTATGCTCCACACCTAACGAAGTACATTTTACGTGATTCAGAACTGTAACGTGCGTAGCACTCTGAATGGCAAACAGCTGATTTCGTTTTTTCCTCGGTTCGTGATTCCACAACACATTTTCATAATCAGTATTTTTAATATTTTTTACTTGCCGCAGACTAAAAGAAAACTAAAAAAATGGTTGCTGGAGGTGCTTCGGATACAGGCGGTGTGAAGCCTATGAACATTGCAGGCCGTATGGTCCGTGAGCGGGAACGCTTGGTTGGCATGACATCAACTGAACGTGCCTGGCGAAAACAGTGGTTAAAAGATCAGGAACTGCATCATGGACCGCGCAAGGTGCCAGCCCTGGAACTTGAACTTAACAATCCTATTAAGCGCTTCTATCGTGCCCCGTTAGACAAAGTTTGCAGCATTCTTACACCAAGCCTGGTAAATTCCATTGCCCATATTATGTAATCAGCGCATCATTTGAACTTATTGAAATTGTCATTGCAGGGATTCCAACGCGCTTATGCAGTACGCTTCTGGACTGGTAAAGCGCTTATGGCTCTGACGGCCATTTATGCCGGCGCCTACTACTTCAAATACAATCAAAATGTAAGTCTGTTATTTTGTTACGGAATTTTACGATATTTACAAATGAGTTCTTGAAGGATTGGACGCGCAAGGGTGGATGGCGTGTGATTCATTCACGTAAAGCTTGTGTTCCCGGCGATGAAGGCTATCCTCGTACATCAGATCGTTCGGCTCCAGCCGACTACGCGGCGCGCGGCTTCAAGCAATCGCCTATCTAAAAAGCGTGACGTTCAGTTGTTGATCGTGCTTTTCTAAACCTTTAACGTATATCATATAATGTTAGCAAATCGAAATCGTAATAAACATGGAACACACACAGACCAGTTGTAAGTGTATACGCTCCATACTTTCGTCATTGACTGCAATAACTTTTTGCTGCGTTTCATAAATTGTTTATTAGCTGTTTTAGCACTTTTCTCCCCGTTTTTCAGCTGTGCTCATTCTGTACGAATATCGTTTCTGTTTTATTATGTATTCTGACCTGACGAGCATCGAATTTAAGCGCGCTGAAACTTTTAGTCGTGTTTTCTTTTATTTAGTTTAGGCTTCAAATCGATCCAAGCAAACGACGATTAAATAGATTTAATGGTGCTTTAAAAAAATAACTAATCTCAATAAATATCCGTCCTGAAGGCGTTCAACAATATTAAATATAAATTAGTTGGACTGAATTTTAGTGTGATCTTTGTTTTTGCAACATTAACTAATATTGATTAATACAAATTAATAAGTGCTTACAATAAACCGAACAAGTGTAATCAAAATTATTTTATTTTTAGACATTAAAAAAATATTAAATTTAAAATTTGTCCGCGTTCCTATTCATTCATTTACCGCTGTCAATGTTTACATTTTTCACTGTGAATGTCAGCTTTTGAAAACGTTTCGGGAACATCGTTTTTAGGTGACTCGACTGGTAGCTATCGATCATCACTAAAAAATGCTCTTTGTTATCGTTGTTCTCTCTTCCACTCCGCGACAGCGACAGTGACAGCGACAGCGCAGCCTGCTTAAATTTTTCTGAATTCGAGAAAAAAGGTTTGATGTCTCAAAAATTGTGGATTTAATTGCTGCCAGCTCAAATCGCATACGCGGAGACCTATGTGCATACAATATTTTGACCTAACTTGGCCTTGACTGGAGTGTGTGCCGGTGTGGCAAAGACATAGGTAAAAGCAAGGCGACAAAAAACTTAACGCGTAACGTTGCTTTGTGTGTGTGCAATTTATTTTTTTTCTCATCCGCGTGGAGCGCAGTGGAATTAATACACACACTTTGCGGGCCCAATGTGCGCGTGGCTCGACGACTAGCATTTATATAAATATTAAAGGCCTTATTTTACCCAAAAAACCAATAAACTTCCAATGCAAGAGCATAGACATCAACATCAAGCAAAACAGCACCAACCAAAAAGATTTCATCCATAACAGGTGAGTTAGCGATCATTTAAGTGGCTACTTTAGATATCCGAGCAAAAAAGAAATTTCAGTTTAAAGTGTGTTGTATTTTCATGATTTTGAAATTTCACCAAAACTTATGCCGTTGCTTTTGATTTTGGTTAAATTTTTTTGTTCATTATATTTTTTTTGCCCTTGCTTTGCGTTCTACGAAAATGTCTCAGTAAGCGTCGCTGTCAACGTCGGCAACGCTGTTGCTCTCCCGCTCATCAAGAGCACACTCAACTCAGCTGTCACTTTAAAGCAAGAGCCTGACGTCGACATTGCTTCCCGCGCGCGGGAAATTCACAACTTTGTTCATTCATAACTTTTCCAATTGTGCACTGATTTTGAAACTCTTAATTAAATTAGATACTACTAGTTTTTCTCTATCAATATCATATGCACATGTATATATTTTCATTTAGAAATACAGCGCCAGAAGCGATCAAAGTTGGTGCCAAAAAGTCGAAATTCGAGGCGCGCAAAACAACAAAGTTACGGTTGTTTGTTTGTGGTGTGAGCAGCGCTGCCAGCAGGTCGCAATTATTTGTGTGTACAAAGTCTGCGACTATAAACATGCGTAAACTGACCTAAACTCACGCTTTTTGTGTTTTTTTAAAATCCTTTGAACTGATTTTACAGTTTATATATGCAAGCAGTTATATTGCGATAAAATATGTTAAATTTCTTATTATTTATAATTAAATTTTATTATTTTTTCAATTTAAAAAAAAAAAAAAATTTTTTTTTATTTTTCCTAATGTTACTTTAATATTGCCTTAAATAAGCCAAATATAGGGCTAGTATGAAATTTTCCTAGAGAATGAAAACATCATCCTGCTTTTACTAGGTGGCAGCCTTAACAGCTGTAGCGCGCGCAACGCCCGTTAAACGAGCGCCACATATCAGCTGTTTAACACACACAGCTGCAGGTCAATTGCCTGCTTGGCGGTTTAGCATGAGCGTCATTTGCACCAGCTTCATTCAGTAAAATGGGCTTCCACTGCATGGGAATAGGAATGGACATGATGGTAAAAGGGACTGGATACCTAAAGCTCCTGTCACACGCATTCCACAGCTTGGCGTTACACTGTGATGCTATTTCGCGCGGGAGATGCCGTTCACTCTCTCGTTCTCTCTCTCTATGTTTCTCTTTCTCTGCATACATGTTTCTCGATGGCTTTGTGTGTGCCTTCTACTCTCTGATCACTTGTGCTCTTTTGTTAAATGTCAGTTGGGCAGACAACAACAACTTCAAGTTGCCCGTGTGGTTGTTGCATTTTTTGGCGCTGGATGTGCTTGCTTTGGCGCGTTTCACTTGCACACCTACTGGGCTGACTGACTGGCTGGCCACCAGTCATCGTCTCTGCTGCTGTAGTCGCTGTCGCTGTTGTCGTCGCCGTCATCGTCGGCGTTGACGTTGACTCTCTCGCAGCCGCTTCGTCGTTGCCTTAACGCCGATTCTTTTTGATCACTGCTCAGCTGCTGCTTGGTGAAGTTTGTGGCCGGCGTGTGACGACGTATAAAATTTTTGTTAAAGTGCAAATATTATTTTATATTCAAATGCAAAATTTAACGGCTCATATGCTTAATTATTAGCATCAAATTGTGTCTATTTTGCACTACAAATATAAGGTAAAACTATGCCAAAATGTTGCTAAAAATTATGTGTAAAAATTACGCGTGTGACAAGTGTGGGATAGAGACTGCTACTAGTGTGCGAGTTTCTATACATGCGATGTGATATGTGAATTATGTGTGTGTGTGTGCGTATGTGTCGTCGTGTCTTTGCATTTTTTGCTACAAATACAAAGAGCCCAAAATAAAACGAATAAAATAAGTTACGAGACGAAAAGAGGAATTTGGCAGTACCGAATGATCTTATATGAAATCGTGCACGTTGACGGGACCCGCTGCACGAAAAGACCGTTACATTCTAGTTGGAAGATGCCCTGTCAGCTCTTCCAATAGGAACATTTGTAAATAGTCGTTAACCAGCTTCATGAAGAGGACCCAGCCATTCCCAGCAACTCTTACACTGAGCTGAAGGAATATTCTGAGTCTACTACGATACCTTCTCCCTTTCAACCAAGTTCAGTTGACCCAATTACATTACTGTTTACATTGACTCAAGTGTTCGATCCATGCAGAACCCTCAACATTTGGCTATTCTTGGTGGCAATCGCCTACACAGCAGCCAGCTCTACTTTCTAATCAGTTCGCATGTTTTATATTGTCCCGCCCGATTGCACTTTTTCCCGCCATACGAATAGATTTTGGGCGGTAAAACAAAAATGCGGCAACCAAACGCCCAATTCGCGCCACTTCTGTTCTCTCCATTTTTTCCCCACGGCAAATTACACACACACATACGTGAAAAGTACATTCTCTCCTCAACTGAGCATTCTCTCGCATGCACGCACACCATGAAATATGCTCTTCCGTTTTATTCCAATCAGAATATAGCGAGAAGACCGACTGAGGGTCGCAGTCGTCGTTGGCGTAAGCAGTCGACGCTGGCGCGATTTTCAGCGTCCACTTTTTCTTTCACCATTCTCATAGTAGTCGCGGCGTCGGCGGCGCAACAAAAACAAAAAGAATAATATTTTTTGAGTACGTAGTAAGTTGACGTCGACGTCAACGGCAACGCCAACGCCAACGTTAGCTGCGCTGTTGCGCCGACGTGAAAAGTTCAAAGCGACAAAAAAACATCGCGTCGAACCTTTTGAAAACTTGACGAAAACGAAGTAAACGAGTAAAGCGTAAAGCATGAAAGCAAAAAAAAAAATACACAAAATAAAATAAAATGAGTAACTGACAAAAGCGCCGCATGTAGAGACCTAAGCAAGCAACTGAATTATGTCAAAAGTGGCGCAAAATCTTTGGTAGTACGTGGTTGTCTAGCTAGAATGGAAAGGGGCCGGACGGGTGGACAGGTGGCGGCATCGCTTGGGGGTCTTAAGCTTCGGCGCGTACTCCGACTCTATGGCTTGGGGTTCATTGATATTTATGTGTGTTTTAGCAGTTGGTTTTTTGCTATTGCTTCTCTTTTTGTTTTCTTGTTTCAATTTACCTGCTACAATTTGTTCATTTTTTGCTACTTTCTTTTTTGTTTTGTATTTTCTTATTTCTTGCGCTCTTTTGCATTTGTTGTAGCTGTTTTCAGCGCCGAAGCTTTTTGCCGTTTGCTTTTGCTTTTTGCTTTCTGCGTCTTGCTTTTATAATTTGACGTTTTCTCAATGTGTTTGTTGTTCCTGTTGTATCTTTGCAAAAATACTTGTTCTTTTTCCCCCGTTCTTTGGAGGTTTGTATGTATTAGGGGGCATGTGCAAAACTGGCTGTAGATGTGGTTCTTCGCTTGTTAGGGATAGGCAGAAGGAGAGGGTGAGGGAGACGGTAAGGGAGCGGGCAGGGCGAGTTGTGTCATCATCTATGTAACACAATAGAAACATGTGTTTTGATACGATCTTCTCTTAAAAAAGCATAAATGCGGATTATTCGCCTGACATTTCACTTTTTTATTTTAAAATGTAAATTGGAAACTGAAGCGGTTTTTTTAATTATTATTTTATTTATTTTTTAACTGACTTCCGCTTGAAGATCTGCTGGACTTTCGAATCCTGTAAATTTTAATTTTTTATTCATTTTATTTTTTATTTTATTTGAATTTTTTGGACTCCCTGTTGTTTAGTCCTAATCATGATAGGCTGCGTTGTACTTCGAAGTCCTTTGAATTACATATCCCTGCTCCTTATGAGGCACTTATTGGGGCGTAAGTGATGCGGCAAAGAATCAAACGAAATATTTTCACATATTAAACCCATTTGTTATACATTTTCCCGGCATCACCTGCCCATTTAGCCTAGGAGGAATTCCAAGTAAAAATAGTTCCCAATCATATGCGGAGAGGAGCCTGGTTAACAAAATATTATACCTTAGGATCGGATAGGGCTGCGCACATCGTGACTATCTCATAATATTGAGAGCATTTTTCATTGTCTGGGGATCGTTTTTGTCGTGGCAAAAGTGGAAGATGATGCTGAAAAAGAAGCCCTAGCAATGGACCTGCACCTAAATCTGGACGACGACGACGGCGAGGACGAGAATGAGGATGAGGACGTGGACACGGACCTAGTGGGGAACATTTTGAGACACAGGCAAAAGGGCAGTCGAAAGGAGAAATAACAATGATAAACAGTTTCCAGTTATTCTCGTGCAAACACACAAAAGGCTCAAAAGGATAGGCGGCGGTCGGGTAGAGGAAGAGAGCAGGAAGACTGAGAGACCGGGAGGCCTAGAGAGCAAGACACAAATATTCGGACATATAGGAGCGACGACGACCACTTGAAGAAGTCGCATCCTTTTAAACGTCGCTGCTAAATATAAACTAAATAATCAATTGAGCGCATCGATGGGTCTGCTCCGGCCTAACGGCTACTTCAAGGCCGGTAATTCCTGGAACGGCTGCCCATTGAAGAACTTTTTGGTTCGGTCTCCTGGTCGTTACTTACTTTCACACGCACTCCTGCAGTCTCTGTGGCTGCAGATACATTTACATTGACAGAAACCGATACAGATACAGATGCATTTACAGATACCCACGCATACACTGAGAGAAACTCCGTGCATCTTCCCTTTGCTTGTAACTCCTGAATGAGGCTTTGGTAAATCTCATGTTTTGAGGAAGTGATTGATGAAAAAGGATTAGGACTGACTTCTGAAGAGGCTTAGCCATTAGAATTATAGTTTAATTATCGATTCAAATCTCAGGAACTGGAATGACCTTCCTTTAATTTCGATAGTATGAATTCTTCAAGGATTAGGATTTTTAAAACTTTCCTTGTTTTTTAATGTGTACATCGATTTTCCTGTTTTGGCCGAATGGACGGCCACTTAGGCTTCCAACTAATTGCAGACGGGCACAGGCGACGACCGCAAGGAGTGGATCCATTGACAGATACAGTACATATTTTTATCAATATATATAAATATATGTGCTGCGTATGACATAAATATGTATGTGTATACATATACACATACACATGCATACACATATTCGAATTTATATATACATATAAAATTATCTTGAGTATCTTTGGAATGTATCTTTTGGTTGTGCAAGCGCGGCCCAAAATGACAGCAGCAACAACAATAGCCACAAGACAACAAACAACACATTTAGTTCACATACACACTCACACACACACACACACACACATAGACAGTCAGCTCACATGAAGGACGCACAAAATTGCAGTTTCAGATACGCAGAGAGCTGACGCTTGGAGAGGAGTTGGGTAGGGGAAAGGAGAGCAGCGATCAGGGAGAAGGGTCTATGGACTAGGGACTAGGGACCAGAGACCAGAGATCAGAGTCCAGAGACCAGGGACCTGTTTTCTGCTTGGCTCTCTCCTTCTCTTTATCCACGTTCTCTTTGCGCATTTTGCGCATATTTTCGTGTTTCTGCTTTTTGCCTCAAGTTGCGAGTTTCAGTTTAAGTCTTTTATCATTTCCTTGTGGGAAATTGTGTGTTGCACAAACACTTATACACACACACACTCACACGCACGCACACAGATACACACACACTGGTTAGATACCAAGTAAATACGAGCTCTACAACAATTTTTGCTTCCTTTCCTGCCCCGAAAATATTTCCAGTTAAATCCGTTCACCGCTTGCACTGCTCCTCGTTCTTCGTTCCTTGTTCCTTGTTCGTTGTTCGTTGTTCGTTGTTCGTTGCTGTTGACCTTGGCCTCCAGGTAAACAGTTTACTCATCCGTCGTCTAATTAGGCCCAGGAAAGCTGGGAAGCGCGTTTAAACATAGTCTACTTCTTCCTTTCCTCTCCCTTCCCTTCCCTTCTCTTCCCTTTCCTTTCCTTCTCGTACTCCATCCCATTCCGCCTCTCCTGCTTCTTCCTTGTGCATATTTCCATATTTGTGTATCTGTTTACCTGTTGCCGCATAATTCTCGCTAACTGATAACCAAGAGATCAGAGATCTCTCCCTCTCCCTCTCTTTTCCAAGTACAACTTAATCTTCATTAGCGCTACTCGCCACATCCTGAACTCTAGGGGCTGTCCCCAAGACCGGGTGGTATCCTTCACCTGCGTGTGGCCAATGACCGATTGCAATTAGTAAGTCATTTGTTAGGCTTAGTCGCCGTGATTAGTGGCTTCTCCGGCTCAAGGACTCAAAAGTCGATTCTGAATCCCAACATTCTCTTAAAAGTAAAATTCTGTCCTGTTTGAACTGTTGTACAGACTCTAAGGATATATGAAACTAAAAGCTGCCTTACGCTATCCTCATTTCATAGTATCAATATGTACTCGAGCGAGATAATGCCTGCTTTTCCGACTTTCTCAGGACTTGTTTAATTTTCCATCTCGGGGAGGGTTGGAAACTCGAAGACATAAAATGCAGCCATAAAACGTGGCTGCTACGTGAAAGGCGGCAATTAATTAGTGGGCATATCCGCAATTAGTGTGAAAATGATGGTTGGAAAAGCGAAAATATTATGCAGGGAAAACACGCAAGAAAACCTTTGGAAATTTGGAAATTTGAAGAAAAAATTGAAATTGTGAAAACTATAAAAAGATGGGCGACTTCGGAAGTAGAGAAAAGAGAAGAAAGTCCTTTAGTGGAAATATTTCGAAATGGGGTAGTTAAGAGAAAGTCAGAGGAACTCTAGAGGAACTCTAGAGGAAGAGGAGGAGGAGGAAGGGAAGGAGGAGGAGGAGAGGTGTCAAGGTGAACGTCAGACAAAAGCAACACATAAATCGTGGCGAAAATAACGCCAGCCCATATGCCACAAGGATACAGGGGAAACGTCGAGGCAGGAACAACATCGAGCAACAGAACAGAGTTACGAAGGGAAACAAGGAAACGCGACAGGATACGAACACGGGGAGCAATTAGCGCAGGGGAAGTCAATTGAAGTTGCAACTACAACGAATTGAAGACAAAATGTCCATAAAAAAAAGGAAAGAAACTAAATTGAAGAATCCTTTAACAACAGCCTGCACAACAGGAGGAGGGTTCGGTCATGAGACTCCGACTAGGACTTAGAGTCTGACTGACGCCAGGACGCAGTCTAGGGCTGGGGTTGTGCTTGGGGTTGGAGTTCAAACTGAAGTTCGTAGTTTTAACTATCAACAGCTGCCACGGGAGTCACCTGCCCGCAGCCGCAGACCGAGGGCAGACCAGCGGCCACAACAGGTGCATTGATCTTTCATGTTAGAGCTCGATATAATTATGCATCGCCCGTGAATCCTCCACCTCAACTGAACACTCATTGAGTTGACGTTGCGCATGCGCCGTTCCCCGTTTCCCGTTCCCCGCACCCCGTACACCGATGAGCGTTCAACGTCCATCCCCCCAATGATTGACCCGAACACCTGACACCATCCGGGCACACAGGAAGAGGCATCTCCTAATAGAGACTCGTGGAAACTCTGTCCATTTCCCTTACCTGTCTAATCCCTGGCCAAGACTTATCACTTCTCCTTTTCCACTTGTAATTTGAATGCCTTGCAGCGGGCACGTCCATTTTACATCATCCAAAATGATGTTTGCTTTGGTCTTTTTGCTAAAACGCGAGAATAGGGAAAATATATACACACACACCCATACAGAAACACATATTGATGAGTGTGTGTGTGTCTCTTCGAAATGCACGTAAACAAATTTGTTTTGGGTCTCGTATGGGAATCTTGGACCTTGGACCAACTGCTGTGTTCGTTGTCTGTGCTTGTAAATTTTATGTGGGTCCTTGCAGGACTTGCAGGACTGTCGCTGGGTACGCTAGGCCCAACTATAGATAAGTTCTGAATGTCGTAAATTTTAACAACTTTCAACACATGACGAACGCCTGTTATAGAAGTTTTCAAAGAGGTTTTTCTTAGTTTTTCTATTTTCCAATTATTTATAATTTACTGTTATTTTGTATTTAGTCAATTTATTTTATTTATTTTCTTCCTTTTGCCTTTCAGTTCCTTCACATTATTTGCGCCTCAGTTTCGCCTTCTGAGCGGCTTCTTTTACGTTTAACAAATCACTTTTCATTTCCACGGCTCCTCAAGGCCGTACAATTATGGATTTATATGCCAAGAGGTGAGTGTTTATAATTTCGTAAAATTAACAAATAATTAATTATAATTTGAATTTAATATTTTTTATTCATATTTATTAGTTACCTAAGGGGGAAAAATATAAATATGTGCGGTTCACCTTTAATTAGGAAAAACTTCGGAATACGATAAAAAATCTCAAGGATCTCGTTTCCCATTTTAATCGTATTTGAAATTTTAAGTTTCTCTTAAACGTTTCCCGATCTTCTGCTTCTACTTTCTCAATTTGTGCAGTTCTCTCTTGTCCCCGGGACACTCCTGCGACCCTTAATTGGATATGAGTTGTTGGCACTTCCTCTTCAAGTCGATCCCCTGGACACCCCATCCAAAATTGAAACCCAACTGTCTAATTCTCATTTCGAATTTTGAAATTCGTAACTGACTTCCTGTGGTGACAATAGCTTCCTTGGCGTCTCCCAACGACCACAACTATCCTGCTGGCTAGCGCCTTGCAATGATGTTTATCTAATGGCATTTTCGTAATTATAAAGTGACGGGACTTCTGGTTATGCCTGACTACCCCGCAACCCGCACCCAGCACCCCACACCCCGCACTCTACACTCTACACTCTGCACCCGCAGTAGCCGCTGCAGAGCCAAGTGCGATAATCTAAAACGCATTTTCACCCGTACTTCAATTTTTCCAGGGCCATTTTCCCTGTTTTCCGAACAACCTTAAAAGGATACAAATCGAGCAGCTGTTGTAGGTGTTAAAAAGAATTTGACTTTGATAACCAAGTGGCGCATCCGCGTTGCATTCCGACACACAACGAATTCCAGGACATGTGTGGAGAAATGTCGCATGTAGAGGGACGCTCTGAAGGGTCCTGCCAAGCTATGTCCTGCGTGTGATTAGTAAATAATTGCGCGCGAAAATGTCATTAGAAAAGTGTTTAGTAACTGTCAGTTGAGGGGTTGATTTCCCAGGGGGTGGACATGACAGTATTGCAACCTCATTCAGTTCCTGTACGTACCCTGTAATTCATTCAAGCCCGAGGAATCCATGAGTTATGTAGGATACATGAGAAATAAATTTAAAATTTAAAATTTTAAATTTTAATTATATATATATAATTTTTTTTCTATTATTATATCCTTGAATATTCCGACTAACCCGATCCTTGGGTACACTAAATGTGTAGGATATCTGTCCGTCGAACAAACCAGAGGCTCCTGGCTGTAATGTCATTGCATGTTGATAATGTTGTCATAGCGCACTTTGTGGCTTTACAGTTTTTGCTGTCCTGGCCGCGGTCAGGATATTTTGGCCCCGAAATTAATTGACTTTAATTCCAACTCCCCCTCCTGCCACAGAGCGCGCTTCAATATAATTGCATAATTGCCCTGTCATTTGGGCTTCGTCAGTTGCGACCCTCGCAACTCCCGCCTGGTACTTCCTTTGATCACTTAAGTGATAGCCCATTTTATGGACATAATTCGTGGTCAACATGTGTGCGACATAATTATTGGTATGTGTTGCAAAAACAATGTTCCTCCCCCAAAAAATATGATGAATTTTCCGAATAACGGAATTCACCTAATCGCCAGGCGATTGAGTTGACATTTTGAGGTTATTTCCAAAGTGTTGCATACTTTCGAGCGTCAAGCGATTGGAGCTGTCGACCGTCGCTAGAAAAGGCAGATGAAGTCTTAAGATGACGGATTTCTATCAGAAGAGTTGCCAAACAAGGAGTAGAGGCATCAGGCAGGGGTTTCAGTATATAATATAAACTTCGGGGAAACTGAAACGGAATCTTATGCAAATATTATTGACCTGATGAAGTGCTGGATACATTTATAACGAATCTCAAAAATGTGTATCAAATCAAATGTAAATGTAGACGTTTTCCTGGTGATCCGACAATAGCTACTTTCTCGCGGAAACGGAAATGGAAATGTTTTTCATAATAGGCAATCAATATGCAATACATAATTTAAGATTTCTGTAACCTTTGATTGTGACAAAGCTACCCCGGAGGATGAGAGTCCTAAGAAGCTACAGCTGCCGATTTTTACCTACAGTTTCAGTCCCAGGACACAATCGACATTTTTCCACGCCGAGACAGGCGAATGGAAAATGATTAAAGGTACTTTCACCATGGAGGAAAGCTGACAAATTCCTTTTTTGTTTTTTTTTTTTTTTGGGATGTCGCGACTTGAACCTTAAACCGAGAACTACGCGGAAAACCCTTCTGACCCGTTCGATGTCACCAAAAAGAAAGGAGATTGTGAAAGGAGACAAACTTGTGCGGTTGCCAGCACGTACAAGCCATTAGTTCTTAGATCTCGGTATCCTTTCACTCTCTCCTCGTCTCTCCTCCATCATAACTCATTTCTAAGCGATTCCATTTCCTTGTAATTTACTACGTGATTACTTTTTCTTGTTCATTAAACCATTAACCGCGATCGATAAAGCAGCAGCGCCAGGGACAGCGGCAAAAGGATCAACACAAGCCTTTGCGATCCTTGGGCTACAAGAAATTCGACTTAGCATTTGAATTTATGAGCAGCAGCCCCTTTTTCTCATTTTTTTAATAAACCCCACATCACCTTTTGTTGGTCTCCTCGAGAGATGGAATGATGTTAAGGGTTAGACGTGCGACTTCTCGAATTGCAAAAATTCGCGCAACGAATCGCCTGAAGTGCAGTTCCTTTTACATTACGCGTTTCTTTATCAGTGGAACAAAAATCAGGCACTCCTTGGAAAGGATAAACATCTGCCAGCATCTCTCGGAGCACTTCCTTCTGCATTATGCATAATGTGCATGCAAATTTGCCAAAATTGCTTAATTTTCAATATTCGGAAAATGGAAAATGGAAAAGAGGGCGCTCGGGAAAGTGTCTTCACAGCCTCTCGATTACAATTTCCCGGATGTTAGATTCTGGGTGCTTGTCAAAATTCAAACTTCAATGAATTTATGTACTTTCGAGTGCGATGTATCTATTTTCCTGGAGCGCCCCTATGAGTACTGCATGTGGATGTCTTCCCTTCTCATTGATTGAGTGGTATTGGGTTTCCCGGGCATTGCGAATTCTAACGACTAACGGTACTCATCGTTGCTTTCTACTTTCTACTCTCTACTTGCAGTGCCAAGACAAGCAGCAGCCACAATGAAAACCCTGAGCACACAGTCACCCCCGCCAGCATTAGCAACAGCAACAACAACAGCAACAGCAACAGCAGCAAAAACAACAGCAGCAGCAACAACAAGAGCACCAACATCCTCAGCAGCAGCAGAGTCGTTTGGAGCAGCTGCAGCAGCAGCAGCGAGAACAGTGAACATCCATCTCCAACCGCAAATTTTATGTTGGCCACCATGTCATCCGGATCGTCCATGACAGAGAGAAGCTTCCCGTTCCATGAGCACTTCAGGCCCACTTCCTCTGTCCCTGCGTCCCAAGGCAGTGGCAAACGAAAACGTCGCCTGTCCACCACAAAGGTGAGTGATAATTAACTGATCCTGACTCCTTGTCATTCGATATTTAAGAAGTCCTTTACTTTAATATAAGCATAAGTCGTTTATACGTAACTAGAAGAATTTGCTCCGTATTGAAACTGAGATTCATCCATTCATCCATTTATTTGAGTGACTTAGTTGATCCCAACTCCTTGACAAAGGATAGTACAGGAGCTGAACTTTCGTTTCTCGATGCTCGTCTCTTTTGAAAGTCGAAAGCCCCTCATCTTAGTCTCTTCCCTAAGAAGATAAGTGAGGCTCAGTTTGAACAGACTCTAAAATGAACTTAATTTTATTTTTAAAATATTTCTCTTCCAAAATGATTTAAATTCGTATTTAATATCTTATTATTAGTTAATTAAATTAGTTAAGTAATCAAGAAGCTTCTTCCAGATGTGGTTTCTATTTGGGATCGTACTTCATGTAAATACAGCCTTCAATGTCATTTTATCTTATCCCCGGTTATACCCAAGATATGGCCAGCTGATCTCCGTTCCCAGTTTGATTGAAAACTGAGAATTGGAGAGTCTTGCTCATTTTTTCACTGCTCTTCAGTGAGTGGTTGATCTTCCGCTGGGTTGCCGATTGGCAGATCTCAATTGTTTCCAAATTCCAAAGTCTCTAAATTCATTTTCATTCATTTATTCACTGATCTCCGTAGGTTGAAAAGTGTTGATCATCGTCGAAGCTCTCGGGTACTCGCGGAGATAAGCCTCTTCAATGCAGTTCGAGAGGGGGGGAGTCAGTCAATACTTACTTGCCTACACATATATATACATATACATATACACATATATATGTGTGGGTACACGTATTCATAAGAGCCACTATCTGGCATTAGAATGTCTCTCACAATTCGCAATCTTATCAAGGAGACGCCAAGTGCCGCTCCGCCTTGTCAGTGACCTCAACGATCTTGGTATGAATGAATGGGGCATTGCGAGGGCCGCTTTCTTCTAGTGGAGATACTCCCGGCATCTGTGTGGTGCTTTCTACTCAATTGGGGGTCAGAGGCTGCAATACATGTGCTTGAGAGAAAGACAGGCAACCACCTACCAACCTTACTGGCTCCTTGATAAGAAGTTCTCTTCGGTTGCAAAATCTTTGGAAACACAGTGAAGATTCTTTATAAAGAACATTTTTCTATACTTTATCCGAATGGAATGGAATGGAGGACACTCTGCTAGACTTTTGATTGGGTCATGTTAGGATAGTCTCGTTTAAAACTATTTTGAGTGATTTTAGGATCCAAGTTAAATATTGGATCTCATATACAGAATCTTTACTGAAATCACTTACTGAATATTCGATCCTGAAGACCTTCGAGTGTTACTCCTTTGGTTGGGTAAACAACTCACTAATTGATGGCCTTCCAATGCTTGAGCTCTAAGCAAATAGACCGTTAGGCACGTATCTCAGGGATACTTTGCTCCTTTGCACTTCTTTGGGTGCATTCAATGCACACACAATGCGAAGATCAGCCCAAAAATAAATGTTACTTAGAGAAAGGATCATTTAGCGGCTCCTCGCCAGCGATTGCCCTGCTGTTTGAAGATCTAGGATCGGCTCTTGGCGTGCTGCGCCTCAAGTAGCTGCAATCAAAGCCTTGAACAATGGGAAACCCAGTAGGAGCAGCACAGACAACGTTGGTTGCCTTCTCGTTGGTCTCGTTGGTCTCGTTGGTCTCGCTTGTGTCCTGCCTTCTGGCTCCTGTTTTTTTTTTTTTTATTTTGTCCTGCTCCTGAAAGACAGGCAGCTGTGTTGGTGCAAAGGATTTGCAGGCAAATGTGTGTGTATGTGAATATTATATAGGTTTTTTTTTTAATTTTCCTCACTCATCGTACGGCTCCTCGGGAGCCCTAAAAAACTGGTACCCTGCGAGCAATGAACTTGCAGAAATTGTTGGTATCCTTGGCACAAGGAAAGTTCGAACTTTGGGTTGGTTTTGCAAACAAATGTCATTCGGCTCTCTACCCTTTCTTGAGGGTGGGCATTTCAGCTGTGTCAATGGACATCCTGGACTGCCTCATTTGATTTTCTGGTGGGAACCCTTTCTAACAGTCAGGATATAAAATTTAAAATTTAAAATGTAATAATTAATTTTATAAATTTTTATATTAATTATTTTCCTGAATTTAATCGATTTTTAGTTTTCTTAGTATAAATGAAATTCCTGTAATCAATAATTGAATATTTCAGGTTGAATTTTTGTTACTTGGCTTTATAAATATCCTTTCATCGCTTGGTTTGAAGGGTATTCAATCTTCGTCATGTCTTGTGTTTTTTTTTTGCTCACTGTTTGTCCTTAGCGCCCCCCTCAAGCCGACGTATAAGAATTCCAATGCTATTGCAATATGTCGAGCATATGCACAGCAGGACAATGGTACAAAGGACAGACGATGACAACAACAGCGACGGCAGTGACTATGACTGCGACTGCGACAGAGACGGCAACGGCGACGGCGACGGCGACGGCGACGGCGACTGCGACGTTCAAGTTGAAGTTGGGAAGACGTTGCGCTTGCGCGCACACCTTGAGTTACGTCCAGGGGTGGATTTTACGGGCAGGACCTAAAGTCAAGGCCTTGCCAAATGTCCGTTAAGCGTCTAAGGAGTTTGAAAATGTGCAATAACTATGCTCGAGGCTTGGGCCTGGGCTTGGGGTTGGGGTTGGATTCGGGTTTGGGTTCGGGTTTGGGTTTGGGCTCTACGAGTCTTGTCGTGCGTGAAGAAGCGTCCTAAAAGGTGGAACTAGATCAAGACGGGATGGGAAGGACGCAACCTTCCCGACGGCACAGACGTCTAAACCACAACAAGAGCGCACCGCATGGGACGGCGACAAGGTAACGCTCCAAGGCATCGGGGTTGTGTTTATCCTTCGCAAGGATCGCGAGGAGCTGACGTGTTCTCCTTTTTTTAATTCCTTTATCTAATTAAATATTCATCGAGACGACATTTGCAGTAGCATCGGAAAATGAAAAATGGTCGAGGAGCTGAGCTGAGCTGCATTACCGGTCTCAAGGAACGGGATATCCCGCGCCACAATCGAACCCATCCTTCCCTCCTCGCGCTCAACCATGTCCTTATGCAAATGCACCTCCTGCTCATTAGATTTCCGTTAAACTTTTATGCAAATCATATCCTTATCGTGCGCTCCGCTGTATGTCATCTGTTTATGGGACGTTATGGTTTTCATCCTTAATTGTGCTTGGGATTCCTGCACTTTATTTATGTTTTCCTTTCGTTTTTATTCGTCGCTTGCCTCCCGTTTGTCCTGAAATATTATACAATATTTGTTTAGCTCGCGCAAAAGGATAAAAATTATGGTATTATTTTACCAATTTGTCAGTGTAATGTAACCCTTTGTGCGTGATATGTGTAAGGACTTCGTCCTCTTGAAGCTGCCTTTGTCCTTGGCTGGGTGTCTGGATGTTTGGATGTCTGGTAAGCATGAAATCGACACAAGCTACCATCTTTTTTGTTCCCTGTTTAGGATGTTTTTTCCTTGAAAAAGCATCCTTTGACAAGAGCGGGTTTCTTTTTCGTTCCCGTCGCGGGTCCTTGTAATCAAGTGCAGGACTTGTGCTTGATTTCTGTCAAGTCAGCAGACACAATTGGGAAAACTTGATTTTGGGCTGCGTCTTGGTTTCGAGTAGCTGTCGATGCCATGGGAATCTCCATCCGATCCCAAAACGGGACAGACATTGAAAAATTGTGTAATTTTCCAAAATTTTTCCGAACTTTAATTATAAGAGGATTTCAGTTATCCTGTGAGGTAAACACAGGATAGATTGTGCGAAAAGAAAGACAGGAACATCATTTACATGGGATGATCATATAGTTGATGAGATCTTAAATCATGATGTGTCCGAAAGTGTCAGGGACAACAACAAACTTGAATCCTTTTTAAGGAAGTTTTCCCATCTGTGCGGGATTTAAGAAGAAAAAGTTGGAGTCGTAAAATGAAAAATATTTTATTTTATTATTTTTTCAAATTTTCAACTGTTGGCAACCATCTTTTTATTTTTAAATCCTGGAGATCTAGATCACATGTCCTTAATCTATATCCTAAATCAAACGCGAACTTTTTTTCAGAGAGTTGAAAATTCTGGAAAGTGATTATCCTTTTTCTAGGTAATGTTCTTCGAATGGCTGATGAGTCTAAGGTGATCTTCCTGCTGCAGATATTTCATTTGAATCCTTTTACCTCTGTAAAAGTCCGCGTATCACCACAACAATTGAAGCCACGAAACCTTTCCTTAATCCATTTCGTCATGGATTCTCCTAGCCAATTGCATGATTAATTACATGCGCGGGGCATGTGAGTGGTGCTCGAACAGTGGCATCTTTCATAAGGATATGCATAATGAAGTCCTCGCAGCTCAAGGAGTTGCATGCAAGTCATGCGGACAACCACGGCTAACCAAATGACAAGCCATTAACCCCTTTCGGACTGCTGACCAGGGGTCACTTTCTCTATTAGAGGATCAACGTGGCCAGGAAATATGAGTGTTTGTTATGGTGTGTCCAGTGCGTGTCCTTTGGGACTTGCGGCATGTTTGCATATCATTTATTATGAAAGCGAATCTGTCAAGGCTTTCGAACTACTTTTAAAGATGGCCATCACTTCTCCAAGCTATCATGGGTTACATTGAGGACTCCTTGGAATTAGCTCATGCCACTCCAAAGTTACAGCTGCCTATTGCAACATATTAACGATTATCAAGGATCGCCGAGTCGAGGCAGCGGCAGAGGCAAAGGCAGAATAAGAAATACGAAATTAAATGTTATGAAGTTGGTCGGGGGCGAATAAAAGAAAGAAACTACATATACCCATTGTCGTGCACACACACTCACACACACTTACACACACATACAAACAAGGCCAACAACAAAAGTTACACCTGGACCCACGCCAAGGTATGAGGCGTACGTTCAGCGTCGCCTGCTTGCCAGGGTCCGAGCGGAGAGCGAAGACGAGGGAAGCCACGGCGAGTACAGAAAATGAAAATGAAGAAAAATAAAAAGAAAAGGAGAATGAGAACGGGAATGGGAATGAGGACGAGGACGAAAACAAGAAGAAGAGGAAATGTATTGAAGGAAAGGTGTTTCGGTATTTACAGGCGACATCAGACGAAAGATTACGACACATAAGCGCACTAGGACTTCAGGGAACGCCATGGAGTGCAATACAATGGGCAACTTAGGACGATGTGCATAAGGACGACTACGCCGGCGACGCTAGCGACATTGTTGTCGCTGTCGGGCGGGGGGACTTTTGTTGGTTGCATCATCTGCTGTTGTGGCTGCTGCTGCTTTTTCTATTGCCTGATGTCTAGGATGGACTTCCAGGCGATTCCTCGAGTGATGTTGTGATGGGTGCGTGTTGCGATATGTTGCGTCAGGCAAAAGTTCAGTTGAGTTAATCAGCAGCTGCAGTGATGGAATGCACACACACACACACTCACACACGCATGCCCATGCATATGCACACGTATAAGTCCTTGGACTGGTTAAACGGGGGCAGCGCAGTTTAACCCTTGTTAAACTTTCGAGGAGCAACCCTCTCACTGGGTCTGAGACCTTTAAGAGATTCTGAGACTTCTGCATAATCTTCGTGCCTGGTCCAGACTCTCAGCCCACTTTACAGTTCACTAATTCCACATTGAAGGAGGAAGGGATCAATGCAATCACTCGGGGTTCACACATTAAGGAGCAGCCAAATGAATTTTTCTTGTTTATTTGCCAAAAGTGAACTCCTCGCTGCTTGACCAGACACACGGCAGATGTTGAAGACGAGAGTCGCAAAACTGGCCAAGAGATGGACCTAAATCCCAGAGCTATGCCATTGCACGCTTTGATTTTAATTACATCACATTGCATGGCCGTGACATGTGTCCATTTTCCGTTTCCATTCTCCTCGGGGGTTGCAGCGTTTAATGCCAAGAATAAGAAATTAAATTTGTCATGCGCCTTGGGTCTACCTCCTCCCCTCCTCCTCCTTTTCCTCCTCCTCTGTTCCATTATTATTTATTTGCCTTCTGTGTGTCTGGCTACCTGTCCATCCGTCCGGCAGTCCGTCTTCCTACCTTCTGCCTTCTACCTTCTGCCTTCTGTCTTCTGGCTGGCTGTTCCTTGGGGTGGGGCATTTGGCAAGGATACCCAAACAATTAAATGTGTCACATAAACATGGTTAAATTTTTTCCCTCATTTTCCTGATTTGTTATTTTCCTTAAAATTATGTGAAAATCTTTAATGAGCCTTCGTCCTTCGTTGATTGTCAAGCATTTACGACGTGTCACATTTTTGCGAAGGACTCATTTCTGTTAACGGGTTTGTAACTTGAATCCTTGCATCTTCCTGATGTACGCACCTTTTATTTTTTATTTGTTTATTTTTATTGTTATTATATTTTCAATAAATTAGTCCTTATGAAAGGAAGCTTATGCCATGAATGGAATCATAGAAAAGTTTTTACAAAATCTTAAAATAAAAAATTTGAACTGACTTTAAATTTAAAAATGAGTCAGACGAAGGAACAGAAGTAGAAGTCTTACAAGGCAATTTTAGAGGGAAGACATTTGGTCCTTTATATCCTGCGGCTTGTAGGTTAAGCCAACAGCAGGTCTCTCAAATGAGTGACCGACATCTCAGGACGAAAACTCGGGCAAATGAAAATCCGTTTCCTAAGCAAGGACTAATATAACCTAGAAGAATTGGCAGGACGAAATAAAAGATTTGTATAGTTGAGTTGACTTTCATTTATAAAAGGAACATATCCTTTGTACCAAGCTTCAACTTCGTCGGCTTGCTTCCTGATCTGTTCCTTGAGCCGCGGTTCCATTAGCCGCGCTCTGGATGTGGCTTTGGCAACGCCCTAGATGTCCTCAGTTGGCCATTCGGAGAAATGGCGATTCGCAACGTCGAGATGATCTGAGAGTGCAGCTTGTCTCGGCGGTGCCTCAGGCAGCTCGAGCCAAGGACTTACTTTAAGTCGTCTGGGGAGGAGGAGTAGGTAGTGATTTGCTTGGCATTGGCTTGGCTACCTGAGAAGGTTGACAAAAATAAAATAATTGTAAAAAGGATCAGCAACAGCAGCCGTCACAGGGATAAACACCCAAAGTCGAGCCGAGACGGGAAAAATGCAATGGCAATGCAAAAACAACAGACAAACATCTCAAAGAAAAAGAACCCGAAATCGAACTCTAAATCCCCGAGACGATCCTCCGAGTGCGCGAGCGAGAGAGGGGAAGTCACGGTGGTTGCTCTGTCGCTCCTGTTTCACCGTTGCACGTCGCAGCCGAAGCAACCCCTATTCGCCACTGCATCGTTGAGCAGGATAACGACCACGAAGTTAACGATCGGGGCTCGTCAGGGATCGGCGATCTGGAACGAGCGGCGTTTAGCTCAGTTGCACAGCGCAAGTCGACGCGTTTGGTACACACGACAGCGGAGAGCGGAGCAGAAAGTAAACCAAAGAAGTAACAGAAAAAAAAAGACAAAACAAAACGGAAACTAAAATAAGTTCGGAGCTACAGATACAGAAGAGACTGACTGAGTCTAGTAACCGAGTGCAAAAACAAAAACAAAAACAAAAATAAAACCAAACCAAAACCAATCCCAAAGTGAAGTAATTTAGGAACCGGATTTCGCGAGATCGCCGCGAAATTGAAGCAAACAGTGGACGAGACGATTGAGACGATTAAAATGCTTTAAGTGAGGAACACGTCTCGTGGACACCTTAATCATACCAAAGAACTAATCACGATTAACCAAAGACTGCTGCCGAATCCTGCATAGCCATAAATCTTCGCCATAATCAGCCAGCGAAAGTGCAATAAACCCTCCGCCACGATCTTCTCTCTCTCACCTGAACCATCACATATATACGAAGAGTGAGTCGGACTCCCACGATCAGCCGCCCCGGGACCAAAGTGTTATTGTTATCCTTAGTTTTCATTTCGAGTCTATACCGATCCCTAGTGCGTTTGTGTGTGTGTGTGTGGTTATCAATTGTGCGGGTGAATCCATCCAATCCGGACTGCCAGGATTAAAGCCTTTTTGACAGGCGTGCCCACATAAATTCTTAATTTGATCCTTTGGCAGCGTCTGCCAATTAATTCGAAACACGTTTCCACTCCCTGACCCCGGGAAGTGCATGTGGTCCTGCCTTTGACTCGATCCGCGTTCGTCCTTTGTTTCGGCCAACTCTTCGAAATTGTTGTTCATGTTATTATGAAGTTGGAGCAGAAGCGCAAATTCATTGAAATGGTAAACATTTGACCAAACGTCACTCATAATAATTATTAATTTATCGTAGAAATAAAGATTTTAAAATTATTTTTTTTTTTCAAATAAAATATTTAAAAGTAAAATGAACTTGAATTATCGTAGACTATTGACCTTTTTGGCTTTGCAGGATCCTGAATTAGGCTTTGAGCCGCCTTCGGCCAAGCGCCAACAGCGATTGGTAGCCGTTTACGGCAGTGATCAGAGCAATCAGTCGTCGGTGGACTCGTCGGTGTACACGTCACTGGTAAACTCGAGGGACGCGTTGAACGCCCAGGAGCTCCTTAGCATACGCAGCTCGCCCGCTGAAGAGTTGTCGGAGGCGTCGGCGCCACACAGTCCATTGCCCGACAGCCCCGACAGTCCGCCTAGCCCGGATCGGGGAAACAAACAACAGCCTGTGGTAGTTCGCTATGGATGCGCGGAACAGGAGAAAGCGAGTGAGCATGAGGAGGAGGAGGAGGTGCTCGACGACAGCAGCGGGGAGTACTCCTACGACGAGGAAGACGAGGGTGACGATGATGAGGAAATCAACTCATCAAACTCTTCGCCCGCCTCGTCGTCATCTACAGGCTGCAGTCAGAATGGGGAGCGCACGCCGGCGGCACAACAGAGCAGCGGCGCCAACCACTGCACGGTCAACAAGGATGCCATGAGCAAGCTGAATGCTTTCGATGATTTCACGAACCACAACAGCTACAACGTCATGTCCCCTGCCGTGGAGTCCACGTTGCGTCAGTGTCCATTGCCAGCGCTCACCTGGGCCAATGCCGCCGATGTCTGGAAGCTTATGTGCCAACGGGATGAGCAGGATTCCCGATTGCGCAGCAGCAGTATGCTCGAACAGCATCCGGGATTGCAGCCTCGCATGCGCGCCATTCTCCTCGACTGGTTGATTGAGGTGTGTGAGGTGTACAAGCTGCACCGCGACACCTTCTATTTGGCCGTGGACTACCTTGATCGCTTCCTGCATGTGCAGCAGCAAGTGCAGAAGACACACCTGCAGCTCATCGGCATCACGTGTCTCTTCGTCGCCGCCAAAGTCGAGGAGATTTACCCGCCAAAAATCTCAGAGTTTGCTTATGTGACTGATGGAGCCTGCACCGAAAGGGATATTCTCCAGCACGAGAAAATTCTCCTGCAGGCACTCGGCTGGGACATTTGTCCTATGACCGTCACCGGCTGGCTTGGTGTTTACATGCAGCTCAACGTGAACAACCGCACACCGGCCTCCTTCTCCCAGATAGCCAAGCAGGCGTCGGACAGTGCTGCCGACGATGCATTCATCTATCCCCAGTTTTCGGGTTTCGAATTCGTGCAGACATCTCAGCTCCTCGATCTGTGCACTCTGGACGTCGGCATGGCCAACTATCCGTACTCAGTTTTGGCTGCGGCGGCGATCAGTCATACATTCGATCGGTAAGTCCCAAAGATTTCAATTAGTAAATAGCTTATCTAGTATCCTGTATATCCTGTTTCGCCACATGCCTGCATTTATGCTTTACGTCAAACTTACAAGACTCTTCGTCCTTCTTCTTTTAGTGAAACCGCGTTGCGCTGCTCGGGCCTGGACTGGCAGATTATTCAGCCCTGCGCTCGCTGGATGGAGCCCTTCTTCCATGTCATATCCAAGAAGGCGCCCTTCCTGCAATTAACTGAACAGAACGAGCAGGTGACAAACAAGTTTGGACTGGCCCACATATGTCCGAACATTGTGACCGATGACTCCCACATCATTCAAACCCACACAACCACGATGGATATGTATGTAAGTATCGGGACGAGCTTTGGGATTCATATTCATATTCATTTCTATTCACATACTTCAATTCATAAAACTAATGCTTGGGTTTTGATTAATTTCAGGACGAATTGTTAATGGCACAAAATGCACTGCACGCTATGCGCGCAAGTACTCAGGCCTCTCCGGCGACGGCCCTGCGCGCTCCAGAGAGTCTATTAACGCCGCCAGCCTCTAGTCACAAGCCGGATGAGTATCTGGGCGATGAGGAGGAGGTTGCCGCAGTCACACAAACAGCATTAAGCACAGCTGTGAGCAAAAGTAACTCAGGTCGGCTGCCGCCTCACTCACACAGTAACAGTCACAGTCACAGTCACAGTCACAGCCACAAGCATTCAGCGATCATTGGAGAAAGCAATAGAAGCGATCACCAATAGCTCGCCTGCTCGCTCTAACGCCTTGTCGTTGTCTCTCTCACACACGCCCGCCCTAACAGATTTAAAGCTTAAGTGTTTCTAATAAAACAATTATTATTATAATTATTAATTATTTATGTTAAGTGGAAGTTATTAGTTACCTAATTCCAATGCTTAAATATTACATTTAATTGAATTTTCACAAACGCGCGCGACTTATCCGTAAATTTGTTATTTTAGTTTGATCTTTGCTCACATCTCGCCGCACACCGTTAAGTTACAAAGCAAACAACATGCAACAAGCAACAAGCAAACAAACATCAAACAAACAATACCTATTTAACTATGTGTATTTATATAAAACAAAATATATAATTTTAGTAATCACTTTATAGACATAATCCTCCACAATCCAAGGGAAATGAATTGAAATTTAGTTTAAATATTTAATCCTTGGCCAACTTTAAGTTGAGCTTTGTATGTATTATAGACTTCAGGCTCAGCGTTGGCTTTTTGTATAAATTTTAATATTTTGCAATGGCAAATTCAAATGAGACATGTCAGTGAACACTTACACACGCACACACACTCACAACACACATACATGCACATGCACACTCATTATCTCAAAAGACGTTAGAAATTAACAAAAATCAATCTACTAACAGCTCAGGCCTCCGCACTCTTGACTAACTAATCCACTAAATTTAATTAATAAGTTGAGGGCAAACGTAACAACAACTAAAACGACTAATGCTTAGCGGCATAAATAACCATTTATTTGTCTATTAACAATACTAACACACACACACACACACACACACAACTGACGAAAAAAAAAGCTGACATGAAGTAAATCAGAATGGCAAATGAATTGAAAATTGAATTGAAGACAAAACAAAACAAAAAAAAAGAAGAAAAGAAAAGAAAAAACAAAGAAATTAATCGCATTGAAAAGATATATATATTTATATATATATATATATACATTGACAAGTTATATATGTACATGTATTTGCAACTTTTTATTGTAGACTAATTTGCCATAATTTGCTAAGCAAATCATCTTGTATATAAATCAAATATACATATATATATATAAATTTTTATAAATATATGTATCTATATATATATATATATATATATATGTATGTACAAATATACACAAATATCATAAAATATATATTAATATATATGGACAAGCACTACACTACTGAAACGCATATAATATATTATTATATAAGTGTAATAATTCAAAATATGGCAACACACAAGAAACAAACATAAAAATATAGAAAAATTATTTACATAGGCTTAGGCATAATTAAAGATAAGTGTTCATATTGTTTAAGGATGGAATGAAAACAAAAACAAAAACAAAAACAAAAACAAAAACAACACACAAAAACAAACAACAAACAGACAAGAAAATGCACAAAAAAATAACAGAACTAATAGAAATCTACATACTTTAAGTTTTAATTGTAGTTTTTAAAGCAATAATCATTTTAAAGTTATGAATTGATTTTAAATAATATCACAAGTACGCTTATTCATGATTTAATGTCAAATAAAAACAAACAAAAAAAGTTAAATAAATTAAATATATTTTTGTACATAAAACCAAAAAAAAATCCGTGCTTTCTTTTGGGTGAAAATAATTCTTTTATTTCTACAGGCTCATTATAATCTTTTATAAATGTAAAGTTTTGTTTTTGTCACATAAACAAAATAGTATATTTAAATTTATTTAATAATTTGAACAAGTTTGAAAAGCTGTGAAGTAAATGATTCCGTTTGTATTTCGTTGTACAGTTTTACGGTGCTCTATGGTAATGTTATGGCGGCATTAATATGTTTTAAATAAATTAAATTCTATTAAAATTGAGAAAGAGCAAGGATATGAATGAAGAATGAATACAAAAATTAAATATTTTAAATACTTGTTAAATTTTGGTTTAAATTAAATAAATAAATTTCATTAATACAACTACAGATATTATGTTTGAAAAATTATTTTTGAATTTTAGAGCCGCTTTAGATGCACTTGTCGTACAAGACAGCTTTTGTAAGGGTGCTACGCGCTATTAGGCAGCAAGCCGATACATCGATAGGCGTGTTCTTTATTTACCGCCCATACAATACAATAGTCGATGAAATAAAGCTTTCCATTCAATAAGTTTGTACGACAACTGGAAATTGGACACTTATGCAGTTCATTTTTAATATAATTTGCTTATTGTAGTTGTGGTTCAAATATTATATTTAAAAACTGTACATGTTTTGGGTACAAAATAATTTCTTTGAGTGGCAACAATGGCTGCAACCCCAACTTGGCACGCGTGTCCATGACTTCCCCCTTTTTGTTGGTTTCGAAATGACGAGAAGTGTGCTCCCACAGCGTTGCCTAGAAAGAGCAGAACGCTTTCGATCTTAGTTCGGTGCGTGAACCTGGTAAGTGCGGATGCGTCCTTGTGCTAGGCGCCAAAAATCAAGATTTATTTTAAAATTCTGATGCATAACAAAATTAAAACGTGACGCCTTTAAAAACAAAGATAAAATTAATAAAAAAAAAAACCAATGAAAGTGCTACAAAATTGACAAAACATCAAATTTAAAAATTTATTCGTGTATTACAGTGTTTATTTGTAGCGCACAAATTATATTACTTAAAAATTGCAGTTCTTTAAGGTGAGAAGAAAAACGCATAACGCAAAAAAAAACGCGGCTGCAACTTAGAAAAGCCATGTGAAAAATCTCTGTACACCACAATTTCTTAAAATCAAATGTAGAAAAAATTGATGTATATATATATAAAGCTGTGTTTTACATATATATGTATATTTATGTATGTAGTAGTACGATATTTGTGAGCGCCAAAAAGCCGAAGAGCAAACCCCAACTCTAACGCCGACGCCGACGCCGATGCCGATGCCAACGTCGACGATAACGTGAAAGTCAGCGTTAACGTTAACGTCGCGCAGCCATATAAATCGTCTCTCGTCGTGGACCATTTCTAAAGTATACGTCGTTTAATTCTCGTCCCCTATCCTGCTCAACGTTTTCGTAGTAAAACCGTAGCGTGTGTGTTCTTTGTCGGCAAATCTGTTGACGCTAGCGTCGCTGCGAGCTGCGAACTGCGAGCTACGCCGCGCTGCGCTTCGCTGCACATAGGAGGCGACACGCTGCCCTCCCGTTAGGCGTTCCCGTTACAGAACGGTTTATGTTTTTGGTCAAGCTTTTCGCACTGAAACTTCGAATTGCGAATTTGGCGCGCTGAGTGGTAAGTAAGTAAGCGGCAGAGAATGTGTAAGAGTGAGGGAGAGAGCTAAGGGGAGAGCAAGTAAGCCAGAGAGAGAGAGGGAGAGAGAGCGAGTGAAATAGTCAGGAGAAAGAGAGTGGCCCTGAGAATGGGAGAGAGAAAGGCAAATATACAGAATAACGGGACTAGAACGAATGAGAGACTTAAATATGTGCGAGAGGTTGCACTGAAGCTCTCTCATATTCACTCGTTGATTGCACAATAAAATAGTAAAAAAAAATTGAAGGTGTTGTAAATCATTAATATTATTTTTTGTTTAAAGAATAAATAAATTAGTAAAGTTTTAAAGCGGTGCCAAAATCATAAGTTTCCATGACATTGTGTGCGTGCGCATAGAATTGTTTTAATGTGTTTGTGCGATTGTGTTGCGCGCCTAAAAAGAATGTCATGGCAGTTTACTATTTACTACTACGCACACTCACACACCGACAGATACAACAGCAGACCGTATACATGTATGTTATGTACGAGTACACATTTACGTTTGGTATATAAAATCGGCATTATTGTGTACTACGGACCCACGCAGCTTACGCAGCTGCGTAAAATCTCAAAGCTTGACCAATGTCTCGGTAACCTCTGCAAACACTACAAGCTATTCACCCACATCCACATCCACATCCACATCCACACCACATGCCACATAGCGCACTACCCACTGAACCACCCGCACTAGCCCCAAGCCTTCGCTCAAAAACTCTTCTAATCCCTTTACCTACATAATGACCAAGTAGCAAGCGTGTACGTGTTTGCTTGTGTATTAAGTTACTGGTAAACGCAATCTTTATTATCCTTGGTCCTTGGTTTCGGCTTTACTGTGTCCTTCAATATTTTTATCTGGTTAGACCCTGCTACTGCTGGGTTCTCTCCTAGCCAAGAGCTCAATTAATTGCCGCCTGTCACTGCAAATCGTCTGTTTGAAGTGCATCCTTTGGCTGATCCCTTACCCAAAGCTGCAGCATACAAATTGACTGTGGATCCTCTTACGGCTCTTGGCTGACCCAAACAAATTGGTTTCAAATACTGCAGGATGTTAGGAATAGATGTCAAGGATTTTTGAGAGTTCCTTGGACAGCCTCAGCTTGCGTCTTAACAACTATTAATAACTTTCTGGAGTTAATGGAATTGATGGAAATGTCGAAGTGATACAAATCAAATGAATTTCAGACACTTAATAAACAGGCGTGTGAAATCAATAAGGATATTAATTGTATGTGATAGTAATCAATTGTAAAACACAACCTCTGTTCACCTCCCAGAACACACTTAGGTGCCAACTATGTCCTTTTGAGCTGCCTCTAGGAGAGAATGTTTTATTCCTGTGTATAATAAATTAAAAATAATAATTAATAGTTAAAAGTAATACAAATAATATAATAATATAATAATATAATAATATAATAATATAATAATATAATAAATACTTAATAAGAGTTGTGGTTCGGTCTGAAGATCGAATTTAAAAATGGAAGCTGATTGTAAGACCTTTAAGCTAGTGAGCCACCTTTTAATTCCTTTACGGATGAACTATTGGATGATTGTGGAGAAATAAGCACTGAGGGACAGTGACTCCTCCCGCAAATATTATCCTTAAATATTATTGCTGTAATCTGCTGCTTACAGTCCTTTTCAATTATGTTCGACCAATTGCCATTTATGTCATAAATAAACTGTCAACGCGGCAAATACGCACACAGATGCGCCCTCACATGTAAACATATTCCATGTGGCTACACAGTTTTATAAGTTATCAAACATTTTTATATTACCGACCACACACACACACACACACACACACACATACTCCTACAGAGACACAAAGTGAAAACTTTGCTATTGAAAAATTTCAGAATCACATTAATTCCGTTACCAACAACTTCCAAGGGCATGTTTGTTGTTGTTGTTGTTGTTGCTGTTGCTGTTGGGAGAAGAGCAAGAGCAAGAGAAAAGCAAAGGCAATCATAAAAAATCATGCAAAAGGCTAAAACAAAAAAAAAAACTTTAAAGGCTGGCCATCCGAAAGGAAAGAAAGAGAAAGAGAAAGGCAAAAGAGATATGTGTGATATAATAAATCTTTTGTATAACACGCCAAACTTTATGAACGTGCGCCAACTATAAACTTTCACTTTCAACAGTCCCGTTAGTTCAGTAGTTGCCGCTTACGTTGCGCATACGCCATGTTGTACACGCTCATATTATTTATAAAACTATTATTATTTTTAGATTCGCGCACTTACAAAGCCCCTCCAATCAATTGAGGTATTTCAGCTATGGCCCAACGCCCATCAAGCGTTTACCTTTAATTCCTTTTTTTAGTTTTCCCGAAATAATGGGATTAGAAGAAGAGAAATAAAAAAATATACTTTTATAATTTTTATATTAAAACTAATTTATAATAATTTTTTAAAATATTCTATGTATAAATTGGTATAGAATAAACCCTTTTATATAATTATTTTAAGCTTGATCGCTCAGTGTTATCATTTATATAGATCGAACACGGTTAAAGGACTTCTTATAAGAGATATGCCATGAAGGCTCTCGTTGAGTGGAGTAACTCAAGGCTCCTCTTTTTTTTTTTAAATTAAAAAATAATTATTGTTGCTCAGTAAATTAATAAATAATAAAATTTAAGTAGGTTCAGTTATTTACTACATCCTCAAGGAGAATACCTTTCACCGAGTCACTGAACACTGCCGCTCATTTGTAAGAGGACATTCAGGACTTGTTGGGCAAATGTTAGATTTGTGTTTTATAATTTAGAATAAAAATTACAATTGTATTTGTGATTGTGTGTGAATATAGTTTTAATGCACAAGTGGATGTTGCAAGCTGTTAGATGTCTCTGAAGCCTGACACGCTTGGGTCGCATCCTGTGCGTGGCTGCTGCTCCATTTCTGTCAAAGTTTCTGATGTGCAGTTGCAAAAAACTAACACAAAAAGTATAAAATCTTGATATACATATATTATATATATATATATATATATATAGATATATATATATATGTATATGTATGCATATGTGTGTGTATATATTTAAATGTATATAAACACATATAAAAAGCATAGATTTTAATAATGTGTGTGTGTGTGTGTGTACGTCGCGTATCGGTCACAATAAATTGTCTTTATTTCAAGCGGACATGCTTGTAATGGAAAGGGGGCGGGGTGCGGGCCGGGTCCGGGTCCGGGTCCGGGTCCGGGTCCGGGAATATGAAGAGCCTAGTGCAAAGTTATGTGCGGGCCGCAAAGGCTTGCACCATGTTTAATGAAAATTATTACGCGAATATCCTTGGGGACACATACACTAATGTACACGAGCATACGCACACACACACACACTTATACAGATACGCACGCCTTTTGGGGGTGGCATGCTCATACAAAAAATCACTTGGAGGACGTCGAAGGCTAACTGAATGGGCCGCCTTTGGCAGTGCGCATGTGCCGAGCTGCCACGAAAGGGATTCGACTTCGAAACCAGAACAAAAGGATATGCTCCTCTGTATGACTGTATGTATATATGCATATATATATATGAATATATATGAATATATATGTATGCATGTGTATGCATGTGTATGCATTTGTGTGTGTGTGGCTATGTGGCTGAATGTGTTTATGCGTATGTGTTTGGAAACGCATTTCTAGGTCAAACCCAACCTCCACATCGTGTCCAATAAATGCCTCGCTACAATCATGTTTTTATCACTTTACCAAATGTTTTGTTTTTCTTCCCTTTGTTCCGCTCTTTCGCCGTGCAATGGAAATCAAATAGTTCATTCAATCTCAAAATTACTGAAACTTTACTTTAATTAAAAACTGCACACACCTTAAAAGCAAATGCTTTAATTAAAATCTACTCGGAACTGAATTGTCCACGACTCCTTCAGCCCAACTGACGGTCTTCTTCAACTCCCAAAGGATTTGTTTGTTTGTTTCCTTGGAAAGGATATTCATCGGAATTGTTGCATTTTCATTGGAGATACTTTTATTGGAAATAAATAGTTTTTCGTGCCAATCAACTTACGATTCAATTAATTTAAAATTAAATTAGATTGCCTTTGTATGTGTATAATTGGTGGTGCGTTCAGGCTTGGAAGTAAAAGGATCTAAGGAGCAATGTTTTTGTCCGAAAAATATTAATCGCGATTTATTTATTGAAATTTACTTATTGAGAGTCTTTGAGGGTCTAAAGAAGCATTCGCTTTCTTATTATATATGACAGATATACAAATGGAATGATATATACACACATGTTGTGTTCTATGTACGTGTGTGTGTGAGACTTAATGTGTGTGTGCTATGTAAATACGAATCTTTTGCTGATCGGAGTTAATTTTGATAAGCAAATAAGTAAAAATTAAATTGATCCAAGGTCTGAGTTTTAAGCTGACGAGCAAAAAATTATCAGCTTAAGGATCAAGCAATAAAGGTCCTTCAAATTTTGAATTAAGTGAAGTTAAGTTCTTATGCCAAACTCTAAATCATTCATGTTTTTTTTTTTTATTTTAGATCCAAAAAACAGACATCTGACACTCTGAGGAAAAAGGACATAATCATCGAGGAGAATAAATTAAGCTGTGAAAATGTTGAACATTCGAGAAATATTAAATACGAATCTTAAGCAATTTTTGCAAATGACTCCAAAGCAATTAAATCACATATAATAATTGATTCAAATCCAACCAACATAATCATAGGATGTTAAGATAATATAATATAATAAAATATATATTAAATCAATTTAACTGGGCAAATAAAAACTGAGAGCGAATTCGGAATTCGTTGCTTTTTTGTGGCTTTCGGCACACAGAGGAACAAACATAAAAACGAAAAAAAACAAAAAAAAAGAAGAAAACAAATAAACAAATAAACAAGTATAAATAGAACAGAAAACAAATAAATAGTGAAAATTAAATAAATTTGCAAATGTGCGAGTAAATTGAAAATAGTTTATTGAGTGTCGGTTACATAGCCGCAATTTTAATCGCAACCAAAATCAAATCGCAAATCGAACGAATCCCCACAAGTTTCCACAAATTTCCACAAATTTCCACAAATTTCCACAATTCCCACAAAATGGAGCGTAAACATTTGAGTTGCCTTCTGTTCCTGCTGCTGGGCGTGATGATAGTCCAGATGCACGTCCACCCAGCGCTCGGGGACCAGGACGAGGATATACCACACAATGAGTAAGTGACAGTCACATTCAGTTAAATACAATATATTTACATTTATATAGAGTCCGTTTCCGGGGATATGTAATTGAAAATTTATACCGTTTTGATACAAATCGCTTGATTCGCTTGAATCGGTTGAATCGGTCGAACCGGTTGAATCGCTTGCAGGAAATGAATTGTAAATTTGTCTCTACGTTCGATTGGTAGTTTACGTTGAGATCTGTGGACATGTTTTCTGAATTGGTAATGGTTATTAGCATAAATAAATATGTCCCTGATGTGTTGACCATCATGGGAGTGAACGTGTCCTGTACTTGCCACACACATGTCATATTTACAGACACACATTTTTCGCTCTGTAGGCTTCAATTTATAGCTAAATGAACACGACAAATTTTATTAATATGTAAATAATGCTTTGAAAGAGTATTATAATTTTTTTAAGTGCAATTTAAATAAACAGAAGATTTAAAAATTATAAAATATAGAAATTATAAAAAAGCTTTGAACGAAAACTCTGCAAACTTTTCCTAATGGAACTGCTAAGAACCAACGAAAAGAGTCTCATTATTTACAAGGAATCTCTATGTATAAGTCTGAGGATATGTTTTATACATAATAAGAATTTTTAATAGAAGATATATTATCAATTAAATTAAAAAAAAAAAAATAATACTCCTTTGAGATGGTGTTCCTTGTAAAGATTATTTCACTTAAAACGAAGAGAGGAGCTTTTTTCTGTTAAGTAAATGTTAAGCTTTACATGTGGGAAATTCTTTTATTAATTGCTCCATGTTAAGATTGGGCATTTAAATATACACAAAGATCATTAGGATCCTTAATCGGAGAAAGCAATTGCTCTATAGGGACAAAAAGATCAGAGATGTTTTTTTTTGATTTGATTGTTTACTGTTATTGCTGAGTCTGATTTATAATTGGAACACAAGTTCTAAGGACTTGATGATTGTCATTAAACTCTCTGGACGAAGAACATAGAATCAAAACTTAAGTAATTTTTCATTTGTAACCCATTTTATTTACGATTATTGCCTTGTTTACCGTGTGAAATACACAAATTGCAAAAAAGTCTCAAAGGACTCACAAGGACATTAAAATTCACATAAAAATAATAAGCGATAAAATGTGAAGATTTGCATATTAAGTACACTTTGGGCAGACGACAAAATTGACTTTGATAGAAACTTTTTGTCAAGGAATTTCATTTTCAATACCTGCAAGGATGTGACTTGAGGAGAGTTCCGCATGTGCCCTGTGTTACTTCTGTGCTCGTATGCGTATCTAATGGATACATAATAGGATTTTGCAATTAGTGCTCAGTGTATTCGGTGTGAGTATGTGCTCGGTTGTGTGGGTGTGTGTGTGTGTGTGTATGCATAAAGCATATGTGTGTGTGTGTGTGTGTGTGTGGACGTGTGTGACTGAGCGGAACACAGTCACGTAACCGCAACGTTGCCTTGGCTAATTAACCCAAAACCAACTGCCATTTGCAGTCCACACCAACTCAAATAGATAGACAGGCACCATGGAAAAAATCGAGTAGCTGGCAGGAAGGATGTCTGGCAAACAGCCTGGAGGTCTGCCTTCCAGGCCAGGCACTAAGTGATTTCTGTCCAATGTCACTTTTATTTATTGAAATTGGATTATGCGTTCCCTGCTCTAATGTGCTTTTTACTGTTCGTTTTATTCTTATTGTCCTCTCTTCGTGTCCTTCAGAAAAAGTCAGACATAGCTTTAATTTTTCCAGTAATACTTTAGATCGATGGCAAGTCTTTCCAATAAGTTTACAGTTCGTAATACCAAACTATTGGACTACTTCGAAGATTGATTATTGCCTTAAACAGAGAAACTTGAGATTTGTTTTCAGTCATTGCATCATTTGTACTTTTCAGTTGTTGAGTTCATCGCATAAGCTTCAATTGCAAGTAAATCGTCATGCGAAAATCTGTGGGAGTTCAAAGACAAAGACTTAAAGTTTCTCTTAGTTCAAATTGTTGATCTTTCTGCTTATCCCTTCTAAGCGTTCCCTCAATTCTTAGAGATAGATAGAGGAAATATATTCTGCCTTTCTTAAAGTTTCTACGTTTGACGACAGCTCATGTAATTTTATATATCCTTGTTTGACTTTTCTTGGGTTATATAAATTAATCAGACAATACACAAAATGCAATGTCTAGTGATAAATTATTTAAATCAAGCTTCAATTATACGAGTTTATTGAATTTATTGAATGTTATATTTTTAAGTTTTATAATATTATTTATTTTACGCTTTGTAACTATAATTATAATGTATAATTATAATGTTTTCAACTATAAATAGAGCTTCAAGTTTAATTTAAGTTTGCTATTTTAACAGTTTCTGTTAGAAGTTCGATTAATGAGTCATTTTACTCATTTTGGATAAGTTATCGGCAGAGAAATCCCACATATATAGTGGGTTGTCTCTGTCATCGGCGATATTTAGAATCTTGAACTGTTAACCTTTTGCAGTTCAAGTTATCAGCGGGTAGGATTTACATACCTTAAAAATGATCAAGTCTTAAAATCGCATGATTAAGCTAGAAACTATTTAAATTAACTTACAAAATATTTGCCGTTCGGGAAATGTGTATTTAAGTTTCCATTTAAATTTGCAGTAAATTCATTCGTTCGCGCTTTTTGACATTTGCGGTACATGCGTAAAAATGAATTTCATTAATTTGGAAACATAAAGTTATGCTTGTTGTACATTCCTGCTTATTCTTTATCCTATTTTTGTTTTCTTTTTGTTTCTTAAGTATGTCACTGCAGAAATTCAATTAAATTTATTTCAACTTTTGCTGCCAGCAACGAGAACAAGAGCAAGAGGAGCAACATAAGTAAGAGGAGCGGGAGGAGCAAGAGCAAGGAACAAGAACAGCAACAAGAGCAGTGGGGGACGCCTTAAGGGGCAGAGCTTTGACGATTATGTTTGGGGCATGTAATGATGATGAAGTTGCGCCCAGTCCTGGGCCCATTTGCTTTTGATGTAACTGACCCAAATCGTGTTTATGCTCGGCAGTAGTAGAAATTCGTTCCTTGTTCCTTGTTCTTCATTCATTCAACGGATTCTTCTTAGCTTCGGCCGCATTCCGGCTCACTACTTTTCTAGTTGTTCTTGCTGCCGCTGTTGTTGTTGTTATTCTTCTTCTTCTTCTTCTTGCTGGTTGTGTGTTGTTATTGTTGTTGTTTTTCTTGTGCCAGTTGCTATATAAAGCTGTTGTTGTTGTAGCTGTTGTTGGGCCCATTCATTTGCCGTCTCATTTTCAGTTGCAGCATCACAATTTTAATGCAATGGCCGCTTGCTTAAAACTGCTCGATTTTGTTAGCATCTGCATTGACAGGACGCCTGCTGGTCAACATTTGTGCCTCTGCTCTAAAAGTTGGTCACGTGCCATGGCCAGAGATTAAAGACCAGGTCGCCATGGTTTGGTTTCGTTTGGATGCCTGCAAGGCTATTAGGAAAGAAAAAATTAGGATTGAATTTTCTTCACAAAGTCGGTGGCCAGTGTAAAGGGTTTTAAGTATCACTTAATATAACTCTTTACCATTAAGCGGCGTTTAACATTGTAGGGACATTCAAAATGCATTTAACAGCCTCTGTTAATGTATTACATTTGACGATTTTCATATCTTTGTATGGAAACAGAAAGCTCAGGAAGATAAATAGATTTAATGAATGAAAGTACATATATTATAAATGTAATGCTATTGCAGGATTCACTTCGTATAATAAAAGACAATGCATTATTATAAATTTTTATAATTTATTTGCTCGTAATAAATGTGCTTGGCTTGTGAAACTTCTGGCTGAACATAAATTTCCTCTTTTATTATTATATTTAGCTGACACTCCAGTTTCCGTCTCCGTCTCCGCGTCCGTCTTCACTTCCGCTTATTCCCTTTTCACTCATGCCGTGCTCTGTCCTCCTCCTACACTCTTTTTCCTCTAACTTGGCTAATTCCCTCCCCTACTTTGCCCCAAGCCTGCAGTTTATGCTCCGTTTCATTTTATTTATAAATTAGCTTGTCGTGTTCTATGCAAATTCAAAATCCACTTAATTGCAGCCCCAAATGCGACGCAGAGAATACCAACTAGTGCTCCGAACGCACCACGTCCATTCTCCCCACCACTCCCCACTTCCCACTCCCCACTTCCCACTCCCCACTCCCCACTCCCCACTTCCTACTCCCCACTTCCTACGCCACTCGCCACTCTCTCTGTCCTGTTCAATTCTGCCATGCCCCTTGCATTGTGCCTCATCCGCTCTTCTGGAGCAGTTGCCGCTTAATGCACTTTCACTGTCATTTGTCATAAGTAGTTAGCGCTCCGTTTGTCCGTTTGTCTGTCTGTCAGTCTGTCTGTGTGTCTGTCTGTCTGTCAGTCTGTCTGTCTGTTTGTTTGTTTTTACTTTTTATTGTGTTTTTATTTATTCACTTAAGCTGCCTGGGCTGTAATTAGATCTACCACGCCCATATGCCCGCACACCCGAAAATTCACTCTCTTACACACACACACACACACACAGAGTATTTCTTGTATCGCGCGAAATGCGAATTTGTTGTTCCACTTGCAATGAAAACAACAACAACAACAGAAGGAAATTAACAGAATGTGATACTTCATGTATTTCCCGTATTGTCCTTAAGTTGTCTTTAGCCCAACTTTTCTATTATTATTTTTTCTCTTGAACTGCGTTCAGCCCGGGCTGAAATTGAAATTCGTTTTCTCCATAAGAAAGCAAAGAGAAGTTCTGTCAAGTTCTTCATATGCAACGTTCTGTTAATAACAGTTCACTGTTATGTTCGCTCGTGACCAGAAAACCCACGATTCTTAAAACATTTATATTACATTTTTGTTAGTGTATTTTATAGTTTATACCAGAACAAGAGATGATAATTTGAATCTTTTATTTATAATAATAATAATAAAAAAATAGATATAATTTAACAGCTACAATTTAAATGAGTTGTGACTGAGTTGTATCTGTGACTTTCCAGCCAAACTTTGATTATTACTGTGAATTAGAATAAGAAAAAGATATGAAAGATAAACCTGTGATCCTTGTAATTTGTTAAATTAATATTTAATAAATTTATATTTATTTTGATATTAATATTTGATTTACTGAAGTCGATACTCTTTACAAACCTTATATCGGTCTGTCGACCTAAAGACAAGCCACATCTAGGCACAATTCATGTTGAGTTCATTTTGTGGCTAAAGCCGTCAGGAGTGGATCACTCTTCTTCTTCCATGGTGCTTATCAATAGCCTCAAGCATTAAGTAGCCTGAATTAGAAATGAAACAGAATGTGTGCCAAGTCAAGAGCGAAGAGAGATAAGTCATGTTTGGCCAGAACTAGAGGCGAATGCATTGAGTATTAAAGACAGTCCTTTAGATTGTTGCACAATCAGGCATAGGAGAGGGGAGAGAGATGGGTGGAGGGTGGACAAAGGACACAAATAGAAAGTCTTGAAGGAAAACTCATTTCGATTTCAATGATGGAAAGCTATTGACCTACTACCTGGACCGGTGGCAATGCATAAAGTTGGCAAAAAGTGAAAACCTGAGAGCTGAAAGCCTAAACTAGTTCGATGGGCTAACGTATCTGGTATCTGTGGCACTTGAGCGTGACATACGTGCTTCGTGCTCAAAAGGCTCAAAGATGCACAGCACAGGACAATGCAAAGAGCCCACCTTAGCTGAACAGGTGAAGCTCATGTGCCGTCATGTAGTACAAGAACGAAGGGAAAGCTGAATAAAAATCGTGTTGTGCTCCACCAGTTGCCCCTATGATCCACCTTCCCGCTCACCCACATCTCATATCCCTACCCCCTTTCTCCCTCATCCCGTCCCTCCACTTACTATATCCCTTCTTCCATCTCGCTACTCGCGTCTTACAGCCAGCACTTCGCCCGTCACGTAGTTTTAGTCATTGTCAAGTTTTGTCGTGCACAAACTGCCAAAATGGCTAAACAAAATGCGCCTTTTTATTTCCAGGCCACGAAGAGCTCCTCAGTTCCTCTGCACCTCCTTCCCCGCCATGCAGTCTCCTTCGTCCTAGATATTTCCAAGATGACGTTGATGGTCTTTCATTGGTGCTTGCGGTCTCCGCCGTGGTTCTCGTTGTCGTTGTTCTTGTGGTCTCTTTTGCTTTGATTTTATATGTGTGTATGAGAGGACGTGTGTGTGTGTGTGCAATGTGGGTGTCTTTGCCTTTTGTCTGTGTCAGCTACGTGTGCTGTATTTTTGTAGTTTCCACTCGATGTGACACTCTGCAGTTGGTCATAAGCTCAAATTGCGTTATATAATTTTAAAGCTTGGCATTTTACAAGGCTGCAAGGGTTCCACTTGCATCTGTATGTGTACACATGGCATACGGTTCACGCTTACAGTCTCAATTATATTCTCCTTCAATATTACTTCTTGCCAGGACTATTGGCTTTCGAGGTACTCAACTTCTGAGCGGTAGAACGCAGCAAAGACATGAAAGAAAATGAAACCAATCAGAAAACAATCTTTGGGTATCGACCAGGGGGAGGGGGGAGATGTTGGAAATTACCAGCTAGTCATTATATAGAATATTACAGACTCTTGTCTGTGTCTGTGTGTGTGTGTGATTCGTGGATGAGTATAAGTATGAGTATAAGTATAAGTAAATATTTTCGTATTTGTTCGCAATTTGTCAGAGCGGCAAAGTCAACACTGTAAAGGGGAGGGACGATGGGAGGGCGGGGGATAAGTCTTAAGCTCGCTTGAGCACATTGAAAGCCAAGTTAAACTCATTACAAGTTAAGACAAGAAGGAAGGGAAGACTGGGAGATATATGTCTGTGCTCGTACAGTCAGTCGTCTGGATAGGCAGGATAATAGGACGCGGTCGCGGACAAGGACGAAGCTGCGGACGAGAGAAGAGACAGTACAAACAACTGCTGCGAAAACATTTGCCGAACATTTATAATCAAAAACGCGAAAGTCGAAAGTCGAAAGTCGAAAGCGAAAAATAGAAAAGCAACCGAAGATGAACACTGAGACAAGGAACAGAAAATTGAATAAGTTAAGAGGCGAAAGCGTTGCATAAACAAAGGGCACAAAAGAAATGAAACGAAAATGAGTTATTATTTCATAAGAGAAGAAGGACTTGAAGGCGATGCACCCTTTAGAAATATTTGCCCAAGTTTATGGCATTATCTAGCCCATCGAGAGGAAGATGAGACCGCGAAACCAGCGCGAACTCAACGAGGAACATCGTCCAGGGATGGGCTGGAACAACGGCTCTCATGCGATGATCGCAGCTTCGCAGCGCTTTAGAGCAATCAATGCGTTGAGCGTGACACGAAAATCTCAGTACTGCTCATCTCTAGGCGAAGCAGTTAGCCAACGCCGCGTATACGCAACGTTGATTATGTTGAGCCAAGCGAGTGGCTTCCTTATTTTTCTCGCCTCTTCTTCCCCTCCCCACTTGCCACTTGCCACTTCCATCCGAATTCTCGTTCTCAGCGGTCTGGCTTCCATCTAGATACAAAATAAGCGCATGTTTGTATGCACTCGATGAGATGGAGCAGCCACCCAACGTTGGAGTCAGTGCAGCAGGAAGCGTGCGTGGGTCGCGGGGCGCAGGCCGCAGGCCGCACAACGACGCCGCCCGCAGCGAGGCAGACAAAGTTTTATGGCATCGACGTTGTCCAAAATGATTTAAATTATACGAAAATTGTATTACAGCTTCGCCAGAGCCACGACAGAAATGAACCATTTGTGTGGATTTGAGTCATGGCTGCCGCCATCGATTGGCGAGTGGAGGGCGGTGTGGGGAGCGGGCGACGGTAGACGGGAGTTGGCTGTGGGCCGGCGGAGGCAATGAAGCGATATAAAGTGGCGAACAAGTGATTGAAATTGGATAATGGCCATAATGGGCAGGAATTGCAAATGCGGGCTCTGTCCTCGGCAAGGCGGTTAATGAGCAGTTCAATGAGGAGACGTGCGTGAAAATGCCAGAAAGGCAACTCAAATGCAAATGCAAATGTAATGCGCGGCGTTTAAAAGAATTGCCCCCAATTATGGAAATTTTAAGTAGAGTCGAGGCGAATCAACGAGATTAATGCCCATGATTCGAGGCAGATACTAAGGGTATTCCCTCATTTTAAAGGTGTGACAACCAGGCAGGTGTGGAAAGGACTTTAAATGAGCTAAAGACTTGGAATGCATATTAACTAGACAGCTACCCTGATTTAAAAAAGAAATTATATAACTCTGATTTTTTGGAGTTTTAATTTTAATATTAGTTTTAAGGTAATTTTTAAAATTAAAAAAATTGTAAACTATAATTTTAAAATGCTTAAAAACATGACGTATTTTCTATACTATTCAATACATTTAAATTTCTAATTAATTACTTATAAATATTAAATGTGATAATATTAATAATTTAATATTTCTACAAACCAACCAAAAGACTGAGAAGGCGGGGAATACCACAAGCAAAATCCGGAGCTTTATAAATAAAGTAGAACTTTGTGGCTTTATTCATTTTGTAATATTTAAAAACGTAAAATCCGAAATTTTCAAATAGTTTTAGATTATATTTAATATAAGTACTTAAATATTAATTAAAATTAAAAATATAATAATTATGAATTAAATAATTATGAGGAATTAAAAGTCAAGCCATCAGAAATAAGCAGATGAAATTTACATTTCATAACTAAGGAGAGGAATATTTACATTTATTAAAAATATATATATATAATATATATATATATATATATATATATATTTAGAATTAAAATTTAGCTATAATAAAATAAAAATGTTTTTCAACTTAGTCTTACAACGACTAACGGTTGTTAGAGGTCCTAATGAAATGTGCAAAGAAATTTACTTAATTTTGTGTTTTGTTTTTTATATATTATAAAAAATTAAATAAGTAGATGTGATAGTTATTAATATATATTTTATATAAATATTGCTGAATTAACTAAAATTAACCTCATGTCTGATTTGATTATTATCCTCTTTGCAGAGTTCGGAACTGGGCCCTCAAGTTCGGCGTTGACCTTTGGGAGTTTGGGCGGCAGTTCACAAAAATGAACGAAATTAAAAGTGTGAGTATTCCGTATAAGTGCCCTGGGCACTATCCCAACTTATGTCATGTGCGCACCGTTGGGGGCGTGGTCCTAAGTAAATATCATATAAATCTATAAGTCAACATTAACATAAATTGGTTAAAAGCTTTACTGACATTTGTAAATGGCTGCGATTGCTGTTTGGGTCTTATTTTTGCGGGGCTTTTCTGCGGTCTTAGCCTGGCAAATACGTTTAAGCTCAACTGCGATAAGAAATTATCGATAAATGCGCAGACGATATCGGATTAGTGTTGGCTTTGCCAACAAATGCGTCAATTTTTCTCCCTCTGCGCGCGCGTGTGTGTGTGTGTGTGTGTTTGTAATGTAATTTTCGTTGCTTTTTTTTTGAGTGTATGTGTCTGTAAGTGTGTGTTTGTTGGTGTCTCTGCGTCAGTGTGTGCGGCTGAGGGTGAGGGTGCTGTGGGACCGGGTGCGGGAGGACTTTGTTGTTCTGGCGCTGCTCTAATGCAATTTAAACACAAATAAGGCTAATTGTGGCACGCCTGTGTGTGTGTGTGTGTGTATGTATGCTTCTGCTTCTGCTCGTGCGTCTGTGTGCGCCTTCCTGCCTTCTACTGTAGGCTGTGTGTGACAGCAAGCGTTCATACGCTCAGCCCCGACTGCGGTGTTCCCAAACGTCTGCTTTTCAGCCCGTCGCTTTTTTTTTGCCTCTAATCGGACATGAATGAGTTAGAGCTTCGCCTTTATTACGATTTTGTGTGTGTGTGTGTGTGCGTGTGCGGCTTGCATGTGGTATATACGCGAGTATTCCGTATTTATTTATACGCGCCACATTTGTTAGATTTTAAGCTGAACAGTTTTTAGCTTGGAAATTGATTTTTGTCTCAGGCATTTCCAAACATATTTGCCCCTGCATATTTTGCTTTTAACTAAAACAATTTTTAAATTTATAAATTGTTTATTTTAGTTCATAGTTAAAATGAAAATTTCGAGAGCCAAACAATTTTTTGGTCTTCTTTATTTTAATCGCTTGCGTTAGATAAAGTTTAATTAAATTTAATTTAATATTTAAAAATTTGAATAATTAAATACTGTTTTTCTTCTTATTTTATTGCTACTTAAAATAAAAATTATATTTATTTTATTAAAATTAAAAAAATATTTTTTAAATTAAGTTTTATTTTGTTGAACTTTTTTAATATTATTTATATCTAGATTAAGCTGCATTTTATTAGAATATTTTTTATTATGCTTTTATTTATTTTCTAAGCTTTGGCTTTGTTTAGAAATTAAACGTATATCTTTTAGCCAGAGTATTAGAATTAAAATGCGATGGAAGAGGGGAGACAGAGAAGCAGAGAGACAAAAAGAGAAAGAGAAAGGATGGAGAGAAGAGACACTAAAAAGGCAGCGACAGCGGCAGCTAAAATGCAAATAAATTTGCTGCCTGCGACTGTCATTGAGTCTGTAATTGTCAAGCGACTCGTTGTTTCTCTTGTTGTTGTTGTTGTTGGTGGTGGTGGTGGTGGTGGTGCTGGTGGTGTTGATGGCTGAATGAAGGAAGAGGTTGATGAGGGGCTGGAGGAGCGAATGGGCGGCTGCCAACATTCAGTTGCCATTCCTGCTGACAATGTTTGTTTGTGTTAATTTAAAGCGCACGTCGCGTTCTGTAGACGGCCGAATGTGGGGAGTGGGGGAAGGGAAAGAGGAAAGGGAAGAAAGGGAAATCAACGCGCAGATTGAATTAAATATCAAGTATACGCAACGCTGTACAGCGTGCATATTTTTTGCATACTCTTTTTGCTGCTGCCCGTGGCGCGTGTGTGTGTTAGATTATTTGGGATCGTGCATGTGTGTGTGTGTGTGTGAGGGGGAGTGTGCCGCATAAACATAATATCATAAAAATGTGTGTATGTGATGGGAGCGTCTGCGAATATGGACTCCCTGTGTGCGCCTTGTTTAACATTAACGCGCTCCTTTGCCCAGGCTAATAAATTGTGTGCCTTGAAAATTATTGGCATGCCGAAAAATGAGGAGCAAGAGGAAAACGCAGCAGAAAAAAGGATTCTGGACGTCTGACATGGGTCTCCATTCAAAATGAACAGTGAACAGTGAAAATAAAATCCAAATATATTGAGGAAAACTATGGGTTTTCCATTTAAATGCTTCAAGCGGATAGTTAAAAGTCATGACAGGAAATTCCAGAGGCTTCAGCTGGAAATTTTAAAATTATGAAAAATATTTTCAAATATTTTCTGTAAAAATGCAATTGTAAAATTAACAAAAATGTTGCATTTATTTATACGTTTTTGAACAAGTTTCAGTTTGAGTTGCCCCCCCACAGAAAGGACTTCGATTCATGAACTGAACAAATTTGCAAGTTCGTAATGGAAAATAAAAATTATTGACGTGGCACTGCCGAAGGATTGGGGCAATATTAATTTAATTATGGAAATGTCTTCCAACCTTCGCCCCCTTCAAAAGTGACACATGCCCCCCTCTTTCTCACTCTCTCTGCCTCTCACACTTCTCTTTTCTTGCAATCCTTGACAGTTTGTCCTCCAGAATTTGCAATAAAAATTTTGAAGTGCCAAAAGTGAAGAGCAAAGGCAGAAATTAAAAGTAGGCTGGATGCTTTGTGGGTGTGGTAACTGCCGTGTTCTCATTTCCTTAGTTATTCTTATTCATTTTGTTGTTGCTGTTGTTTTTGTTGTTGTTGTTGCTGTTCCGCTCGCCAGTTGTCCTGGCATTTTAAAGTAGCATAATAAAATGTGAAACAAATGCAGTGCACGCGTTCAGTCATGCGGGAGGCGTAAAGGACAACAAACCAGCAACAGAGCCTTAGTTAAATGTCTGCCAGGATGTACCCCTGCGAGATTATTTGTGTATGTACATCTGACTGGGTGTGTGTGTGTGTGTGTGTATTGTGTTTCTTTTCTTTTTCGGATGCCTGTGCGTGGCGCATATTCATTTATTTTATTTTTCTTTTTTTTTTTTTTTGGGAACATTTTGCGCTGACTAGTAGAAAAATATCTACCTAAGCCATGAAATATGTTGTTCGGACAGACACAGAGGCACACACACATACACAGAAGTGCTAGTACACACACATACATAACAGTAAATTGTTATTTACATATTAATAGTACGATTTCGCCCTCAGAATAACAACATTTTAGTTACTCTTTGGAGGAGTCCTTCAGTAAACAGGCGGTACTTGAAAATAACTTAAAACGTACAACCAGGAATAGATGGGGATTATATATATAAGGATAAAAAAATAATTAAAGAATCTTAGGCGTCAGTTAAATATTTTATAAAATATTAAATTATTTTTAAATAAAATAAATAAATTAAATTATAGAAAAAATGTGATATAAAATCGAAGGATGAGGAGCCTGTCATCACTTGGGATAGTTATATAATAAAAACTAATGAAGAGGTTGGGAATTAATATTATATTCAAAGGACTAATAAGAGAGGCAGAAGACTGAAGGACAAGTTGAATCTTCATATACATTTATTACTTATAATAATAAAGTCATTTATTGGATAATGTCTGCCTTATTCTAAAATGGATATTTATGTACTAAATATGTTCTAAAAGTTGCTAAAAAGTTGAAGCCTTGTACAAATTCCCCAAGGAAGGGAAACCTTTCATTTGAGCAACGTTACAAGCTTCATATAATTTGAAAAGTAGCCTTTAGAGCTGTCTTAATAAGTCACACACACACACACACTCACAGTCACAGTCACACATTGGCAGTAGCAGGCATGACAGCGCACAAAGTGTTAGACATTTGTGTAGCGGCCAAATGACAGGCGCAACGCGGCGTATACGTAATGTGCATAAGGGAAAGAAATGAGCCGAAACAGCGGAGAGATGAGGCGAGACGAGACATCAATAGCAAATGATGATGTGTTACTAATGATGATGATGATGACGATGATGATGGCGATGGTGATGATGGTGATGGTGATGATGGTGCTGATGATGATGATGATGGTGGTGGTAATGATGATGGCAATAATGAGGTAGCCACTGATGTTGCTGCCTTTGTGTTCATTACCAGCAACATTTTCGCTCTCTGTTTGCCTGAACCATTTTCCAACTCTATCACTTGCAATGAAATATGGGTCAAATACAAGTCGAAATTGCAAAAGAAAATGACATTTTGCGATGGTCGTGAACACACACACACACACACACACACACACACACACATAGGTATATGTATATATGTATAAATGTATTTTGGTTTTGGTCTACTGTTTGTTCGGGGCTCTTAGGCATTGCTTGGCTGCCGCCTACTTCTTCTTTTCACTTTTCACTTTTCGCTTCTCTCTTCATCTCCGCATTCGCATGCAAATAAATTTAAACGTGCCCTCGTTTTGCACGTAATACAAAACTTTTTAACTGTGAGCTTGGAATGGGCGGCAAATGAAGCGCCAGCAGAGACGCTGACGTCGGCGGTGGTGGAGGTAATAGAAGTGAAGGCGGAGATGGAGGTGGAAGTGGAAGTAGAAAGGAGATGCAGGCGCGGGCTGTCGTTTTTTATTCCATTTTTACCATTTTCGCAGTTTTCTTATTTCGTTTCTCTCATCTCTCTGCCTTTCTTCGGTTGTCTTCTCCTTCGCTATGAATAAAACTTGCAAATTGTTCCCCATTTGTGTACTTGGCATTCGGCTTTGTTCTACCTGCTTATTGAAGGTAAAAGTAAACTAACTGTAAGATGAGTTGATTGCAACTGCCCTGTGGCTGTATGTGTGCCTGTCCGTGCGCGAGTGTGCGTGTGCGTGTAACGGTACGTGTTGGTACATTTTTGTGTGTGTGTATTCAGTTAGCTAAGGGTTAGTGGCTTGGGTCAACTCTGAAAGACTTAATCAGCGTCGCAATCGGCAGAGGAAATAATTTGGAAGCACTTGTCTACTTTTCAAATGCCTGTAATGAAGTTATTACGAAACTACGGCGTTTCCGCTGTGGCTGCTTTAATCCCAGCAAATTTCCTCTTCACGCCCAAACTCATTCAAAGGAATATCCCTTAGCCCAGAATCACTTCCTCTTCTTAGTCTGAATCTGCGTTTAATCGCCAATAATTTCTCTCTTCAAAAATATCTCAGATTCAGCTTCAGTTCTTATACCTGGATATACGCTTGTCTTCCCAGATATAGTTAAATATAAAAATGTTATTAATTTTAATTCTTTCAAAGCTGTAACCTTTCATTTATATCAATTTGATATGATGCCATTTAAGGCTTCACATAAACTAAGTAGCTGCGATGATGATCAGGTCGCTTTTATGCGCGCGCCTTGGGCTTGGCTTTGCCTTGGGCAACTGCAATCGATAACTTTTCCAGAGTTACCCTAAAATTAAATTATTTATTCATATGTTTTATTCCTGTTGCTTCCTGGAGTCTCCTGTTTTTTATAAATAATATATGTATGTAAGGAAGCAAAGGTGGCAAGCCCCTACTACGATCGTCGTCGGCTGGAAGTGTCCTGCTAGGAGTCACTGCAGTAGAGGGCGGCACTCGTGTGATGCCATCAAGAAGAGGCAGTCGATAAGTTGTAGAGTCGCCGTAGGAAACAGCGAACGGTCCTCAGCAGCCACAGTAATCAAGCAATCAACTTTTCTTATTATTATTATTCTAATATTATTATATATTATTATTATTCAATATTATAATAATATAATATTATTATGTTATACCAACAAACCTGTGCTTCGCCTTGCCTTATTATAATTTTATTTATTATCCGTTATTTATTATTTATAAAAGTAGTTGGAACGGAGCCAACGTGAAGGATAAAGCTTTAAATTATAAGTCATTAAAGGATATAAAGAGTTTTTGGAAGCTGCTAATTAAATTTGGAAACAATTGAAGAGCAATTAAAGTTAATGGGTCCGACCAGAGTGTCAATTAAAACCTTTAAACTTCGTAATTTGTAATTTGTGGGTAAAACTGGCAGCCAGCAGTCAAAAAAAGAAATATTAAATTTTCCATTGTGTGTATGCATCTGTGTGTATGTGTGTGTGTGTGAATGTTTGCATTTCTATGCAATTATAATTTTTGGGTGTAACCCAAAATGCAGATTGTTGGTCATTTGTTTGGGTAAATGCTAGCTCCAGCTACAGTTTTCCGCTTCTAGTTTCCTGCTCTTAGCCTCCCACCACCCAGACTTCGACCCCCATCTCCGACTCCACTTGGAGAGCTCTTCAAAGGGACGGTCCATGGGGAGGCTTCGGCGACATATACAAAGCGCTAGTTAAAGGCTAAAGCGTTGCGGGGAGGCGTGGGGCTTGTTCCAGGGTATTTGCTTGGGAGTTATATATATTGAATGAGTGTGTGCGTGTGTGTATTTAACCAAATGTCTCTGAGTGTGTGTGTGTGTGTGTGTGTGCATGCAGTGGAACAGTGTTGCGGGCTGTAAAGAGACCAATCGTAAATCAACTCATGACTACCACTATGCCAGGAATAGGGACGGCAGCCGGAACGGAAACAAGGACGTAGACGTGGACGCACTTTAGGGGCGTGCCAAGGCAAATGGTAAATGATTTCAGGGAAGACCCCAGCAACGGGAACAGCTTCAACTCCAACTCCAACTCCAACTCCAGCATGGGCTTGGTGCTCTTTGCGGTGTTGTAAGCTCCAGAATGCATTTAAGTTGAGGCACAGCATTAGGTCCAGGCTCAAGACTTGTCAGTGTTCCATAGCTTGTTTGTGTGTGAGCACACTCACACCCACACCCACATCTCCAGCCACACCTCCACACCTCCACCCATTCCCAATTGGGTGTATGTGTATAGTATGGCCAGTGCTTGTCTATGCAAATATTTAAGTCTGTTGTTGTCGTTTGGTGGTGAAAATTGCGAGCATGACATCCACCAAGGCATTTGGCAAACAAATGTAAATGGGCTTCTGTAGGCGGAGGGGGTGGGGTGAGGGTGGTGCGGGTGGTGAGGGGGTGAAGGTCCCGCTGAATGCGACTGAAATGAGGAAGTGGTGGGAGGAAGTACGTGTTGGCAGATCGGTGGGGGGGAGGGGAGCTAAGCAACTGAAAGAGGCCAGTGCTAAGTGCCAAGTGCCCTGCAAATGTGTTTGGTTCCTAATGAAAGTATAAAATAAATCAAGTATTCAATTTAATCAATTTCGAAACAATAAATTAAATTGACATTAAGGAAAATACTTCAAAGATTCCGACCAATTCGTTGCACATCAGGATATATGGCAATATCTTATTTTAATAGGCGAAATCCCGTTTCTGCTTTATTCACTTATTATGATTAATTTTATCTGTTTTTCCAATTAAATATTTATTTTTAATTATATAATTATTAATTGCAACGGTACCTGAGCCCCTATAAGTCCTATGGACGTAGTTTTCAAATAACTTTTCAGACCAACTGAAGGAATAAAGGAAGCTGAAGCGATGAAACAGTCTACTGCCTTTTGAGGGTTATTGTAACTTTGAAAATATCACCCCCTCCCCCCACACACACACACCCACAATTAATTAAAAGTTGGCCACCATCCTGAAAGGATATGTGACAAGAAAATACCCTTTCTTTCGCATGTTGCATGTTGAAATCCATCGAATACACATTGAAAACTGAGAACAGTTCAAAGCATTTGCATAGAAAGTAGACTGGACTTAAGGATTGCACTGCTTGAAATGAAAGCAGTTCATTCCGTGACGGCGGAGGCTACTCTTAAGAAAGAAGAAGAAAAGGATTGAACTGAGGCAGGAGCTAAGATTTGCGTCGATTCATTGAGATCGTGTGTATTGAGAGTTGTTTATAAAGTCCAATTTTATACACCTCAGAGAAGGGGAGTTGCTCCCTCCCCCATCCAATTGGGCGGAGGGCACAGATGCCACAAGTAACGCGTAAAGGAATCTGCGCTCCGTGCACATTGAAACATGTGCGTTGATGCTCGACATTGTTGCCAGACAAGGAAATGAAAGTGGAGCTGCACTGAGAGGAGTTAAAGTAGGATGGGGGTGGGGGTGGAGTTGAAGGAGGTAAAAGAGTTGGAAGAGGAGCAGACAACATCTTCATTAAAATCTAATTAGCGCATTGCGGGGTGGAGTAGTTGTTCTGGAAAAGTGAGTCCTTGACTTGCTTCTCGGTGGCTTTTGGTGGCTTCGCATGGCTTGAGCGCATAATCAGTCAGGTGAGGTGGTTGCAGGTGGTTGCAGGTGGTTGCTGCATGCGTAAGCTGCTTAACTTGTGTTGGAATTTAAGCAGCCGAAGCCAATGGCAACGGCAGCCACGGCAGCAACGGCACCAGCAGAGGCATCTCGGAGCAACCGAGGAATGTCTGTCGCTGCGGATGGTAAAAGCAGCTGCACCTTACCCGTTGTCCTTGCTCCACTTAAAGTTTGATGCTGCCAAATGCACACGCATCATGCAACACATAGCTGGGGGACTGGGGATTGGGGATTGGTTTGTGCCCTCGGGCGAGACTCCTTGCGCAACATTTTCAAATTCCAGAGTCAACCGCAAAATGAAAAACTTTCTATGGCTGCTGTTGCTGCTGCTCTCGAAGCAGTACCACGCACCACCACCACCACCACCACCAGCACCGCACCCCCTCGCGATATATAGTATACATATTGCATATAGTTTTTGCCTTCGTGCTGGCAGGAGCAGGACACCAGGACACTCTCCCCAGCGTCCCCACTACGCACACAACAAACTCGCATATGTCCTTCAGGCGTGCATTGCATTTCGATGTTGCTCCCGGGGAAATTGCTTTATAAAATGTTGCCATTGCATGCAACTTGTGAGGAGGGAGTTTTCTTCTCGTGGGCGTGGGCGTGGGCGTGGCCATCACCGCGACCAGTTTGCAGTTTGCCAGTTTGCCAGTTTGCCACGAGCTTTTCGTATTTTCCTTGCCAACACATATTCGTATTCTTGCTGAGGTTTTTCATTTGACATGCTTTTAATTTTCAATAAATTTTCCCCACTCCAAACGCAATTTTCACCTCTGCGGATGGCTCCTCCCTCCCCACAACCCACAATTTTAGATTCTTTCAATGGCGTCTAAGAATCTATAAATCATGTCCAATCGAAGAATATATCAAAAATTATTTTTGTACTTTAAAAATCGCATTTTCAAATTATTTTAAATCAATATAAATAATTATTCCATTTATGGTATCAATGTTATAATAGAATAAATATAATAGATTGATTGTAACAACTTCAAATATTGCTGGATTGTTATTACGTAAGACCCTAAGGATTGTTTCTAATGCACACTATCCACTCCTAGCTAGGCGTTCCCTGAGTAAGTGAGGAAATCACTAAGTTTATTAATTAACTTATTGTAATAATAATAATAATAATAATAATAATAATAGCCTAACAAGAAAAGGGCTCTAACGCATGGATCTTCTAACCATAGACGATCCAAATAATTAAAGCCCTACCTACAAAACAATGCCTGCAATAATCCAAACGCGAATGCTACCGCCAATAAAATTTAATTATTGTCCAAAACGCGGACAGATCTTAAATAAAATACACACAAAAAAAAAAATGTATTACGTAATTATCAAACTTAAAAATATTTTCTTGTAGCCGAGTCATATGTTTAGGCATACATACTACATATATATATATACACACTACATACACATGCATAGCGATTGCTTGACTGATAAGACAAGACTTAAGATCAACCTCTCGATAGGAGGGCCCTATTATAACTGGCACTCAGATTATTGCAATCTGCTTTGGGGCTCTTTCCTAAGCCTCGCTGTTGGCGTCATTGCTGCCGATGATGAGTCATCCCATCACGTGATGGTACCGTTGCTGGTATAACGGTATAAATGTCTGCTGACTTGTCGCAAGTGCCGTTATTTGGGCTGACTCTTATTTTTTGTCCGACGCCAAAGGACAAAGTGTTTACTTTCTACTTCTACAAATTATATAGAAATATTGGAAACAGTCAAAAAGCCTGAGAACAGTTTTTATACAGTCACGAGGGGCTTCAATTCGCAAGCAGTGCGCTGAGTGCGTCATTTGTAGCCTCCATTATCTTCACATACTCATTAATATATAATAAATAAAATAAAACCGATCCTTGATTATAATTTGTACTTATCAAAAATATTTATATTCATTTTATATATAAATAAATATATATAAAAAAGCAAAACTCTACTCTTAGAAGAGTTAACTGTTGAGAACAGTTTCTGTTTGCAAGCAGTGCCTAAAATTATTACACACAAATAAATATGACTTGAGTCAAACTTCACATATATGTATGGCATATTTGACATGATATATGTGTAATTTAATAGTAACATATTTACCGTTAATTAAAGATGTATAAATAACGCGGTTATAGAAAATGTAAGGCTTGTTCTGCTTTACAATTTAAAGAGTTTACATGTGACCCTCTTAGAGCTCTCTAGATCTCTATTTAGTTCAGGTTTTGTGGGAAGAGACCAGAGAGTACCACATTGAAGAGGGGGTGATAGGCTATAACAGCGAAATGCTAATGTTAAAAATAAAACCTCGAGATGGGTTCGGTAATATTAAAACGTAAGTCATATGTAAGTTATGCAAATAATTTAAATAATAATACATAACAACAAAACATTAGCCTCATAGCAAAGGATCTGTGTGATCATTTCGCTTTTTCTGTGCCTTTGGCCTTTGTATTTTACCTTTAAATTATGCATATATTTTATTACCGAGCCAATATCAGGGCTTACTATTTTTAACAGAAAGCTCAAGAGCCATCACCCACTTGTATTTAGTACTCTCTGGTGGAAACGTTCCATAGGTTAAAGGTCATTAGTTTTTACTTAAATTTGGGCTTTATCAATTTTTGCTGTTATTTATGTATCCTGACTTTTGGCTTGTTCGCCTTTGGCTACATAATTTTGCATCGGGACTCCCTCCGAGGACTCTTAGAACTCTCAGAATTCATTTGGCTGCTTAATGTGTCTAATTAAATTTCACATGCCGCTGCACAGCAGACGGGGTTCCGCTTTCTATATGAACAAGTTTTAGCGTCATTTTCCTCAGTGTTTGTTAGCCCATTTTCGCACACACATTCACACACGCACACACACACACACACACACACACAGATTGCTTGCTCACGAATCTGACTGCTACGAGACACGCATTTAGTGGCCATGTTAATGGCTGACACATTTTACTTTGCTTTGCATTTGACTTGAGCGAGCAAGGGGCAAGGGGCACGTTGAGAGAGAGGAGCAGGACTGAAGCAACGAAGGCCTGGAGGATTGAGGGCGTGTGGGAATGAAAGGCGGCAGACACATATCATTCCGAAGCATAATCATCTTTGCATTGAACGTGTTGTCATTTGTTTTAATGTTCGAAGGCGCTTGGGAAAATGGCATGTTCATACGAGATTTGATGAGTTTTCTTTTCTTTTAATACCCTGTAGTCATTTAGAATACCTAATGGGTGTACACATTGGCTGTGAAGGATGGCATTTATATTTATAACATTCTTTTAAGCTGTTGCGTTATGCGTTTCAACTTATTAACTCTTAGATTAACATGAATTGATTATTAACCTGGGTTCTTAAAGTATTTATTATATATTTTGTTTTTTACAATTTAAATATATAATGTTCAGTTTAAGAAGGTTACAATTTATTTATTAATAATATTATTGACGGATTTTTTTTTTTAAATTACAACTATTATTTATTCAATGCTGCGATCCCATCTTAGGCTGCACATAAACTGAGCAACTGACGATCAGTTCAGTTTTCTACTCGGACTGTTGCTAGGTCCAGGCTTTTATTGCACCCTAAGGATTTGCTCCTGTCTCAAAAATAATCACATTTTTTTCTCAAACTGTCATTTGAAGTTATTCAAGTATTATTCTATGTATTCTTAAGCAATCCCTCAAACCCCTAAACCTCTATTACAAGCAGTGCAGGCGGAAGAAGTTCTGTGGCTGCACTGCTTGCAGCTAGCCAAAGCAGTTCCTGTAGGAAAAGCAACGAGATTTCAACACATGCAATTAAGACTCTTAAAAACATTAAATATTAATAATTTAATTTTTAAGAAAGATTAATTATTAAAAATATATATTATAAACTAAAATATACATTATATATTTATTATGGGTATTTATATATAAGACTTTTTTGAAGTGACTTTGATGCGTTGCAACTGTTGATCAGGTTTCCTAATCGACAGTTGGGATTGGCGTTATTCATGTTCTTCTTCTTCCAAGTGATGCCTTCTGGAAGGATGTGCCTTTGGTAAAATTGTGATTGAAAAATTCCTTCGTTGCTGAAAGTGAAACATTCTTCCGGAGGATGGCAGCTGTAAATTACGTGATGGCAGCGCTGACTGCGAATGCATTTTATGACTTTTATGTTTTGCTGGCAAACCAATTAGCTCCTTATTTCCGTTTCCTTTTTTGATATTAAAGTGGGTTGTGGGCGTGGTTGACTCCTACTCTTGCATTATAATTGTCACTTTTCAAACAGACTGTTGGTTAAATAATATTTTCCCTTGTAACGTTGTAACTGGGCGTCATTTACGTCGTAAAGTATCTTTCTGGCTGAGGAGTGGGAGTCTGTGTGTGTGTGTGTGTGTGTGGGTGTTTTGATGTGTGTGTATGTGTCAGTGAATGCTTGAACATGTCCCCAGCGAATTAATTAGAAAAGTTTTCCTTTAACTGATTCATTGCCAAAAACAGTAGCAGCAGCAGCCAAACGGGAGGGACTGAGACGCAGTCGACGTCTTCAAAGCATCCCTGCATGGAAAGTATCAAGAGATGTCCTTTTGTGTGTAAAATATACATTGAAATAGATAGACACACCAGCACACGTACACACACACACACACACACACACGGACTCACGTTTATACAGTACAAACATTTGCGGTTAGAGCCGAAATGCTACTTGTGTGTGGCCAAAGAGCTGAAACTGCATGGAAGAAGTCTTTGAGGCATTCATTAGTTGGCCAAGGAATATGTCAGTGTGTACAAACACATATGCAAGCATATACATGTCTGTTCCCTCATCAGGGGCGCACCCAAGGGGTTTCAAGAGGATCCAAGGGGATTCCACTGAGAGCGCCTGGCAGCTCGAGCTCAAAAATGAATGCTTTTGAAACTGATATTTAAATTATCAACTTACATAAAAAGTGATTCACGTCTCTTTGGGTCTACGTCTCGGGATGTATTAGTCGTGTGTATGTATGTGTGTGTGTGTGCAGGACTAGCACCTAGAAATCCCTACTTATTACACTGCGTGCATCATAAACTTTGGGGATACAAAACGCCCAAATTATGTCCGCTACATTTGGCAAGGACGTTTCTTAGATACCCGAGATTCTAGCACTGGGTAAGTGGTCGGAGGGAGTGGGTTGGGGGTGGTCGGGAGATTGGAAGGTTGGAAAGCTTTCTCTGATTTCCAGAAAAGAAAAACTAAATCGAAATTGAAGCGAAAACTTTTATTGGATATTACCTGACAAAACTAAACCAAGTTTGTTACTTAGTCAGAGCTCCCGCCCCAGGAGTCAGTTGGTACTTGCAGCTAATTAGTTGTTTTGGGGAGGATCCTTAGAGCTTAGAGTCGTTAGAGCTTTAAAGATTATGTTTTGTGGACTTGAAAGAGTTATTAAATATTTACTGACTGCACTTAAATTCATTTTTAATAAAGAAAGCTCTTATTTATTTATTCCTTCAGAAGTTTGATTTAATATAAAACTGTATTTAAATAAATGAACAATAATTTATTTGGCTACCAAGTTATTTTGGCAGCAAGTATTAATCACAGTTATTTTGTTTAAAATTACATAATGTATTTTTAATTACGAATTAATTCAACTAATATATAAACATACGACTCTGATGCTGCACCCGACTTAAAGCTACTCCCAGCGATACGCCAATAGTTTATAGTATTAGTCGGAGCATCCAAGTGACACTAGAAGAGGACCTTAGTACATGTACTAAACTATAGGGAGCACTCTCTCTCTTTAGCTTAACTCTTCTTCTAGTACAATTCATATGATATATATATACATATATATAATGCACAATCTGAGTCTAAGTAAGAGAAACACCAACACATCTTTGGCCACTCTCCCAGTGATGAGTGACCAAACACTATTTGTATTTAATATTATTTTATAATTTATATTATTGTATTATTATATTATTTTATTATAATTTATTATATTACATTATTATATTATTGATTGAATATAATAATATATATGTCGAAATAATATCAGTTAAATGTTCTACTTTAACCTTAGTTTTGTATACGCAGCCGAAGAGCAGGCAACTTGCTCACCTGAGTTCACCCCGAGTGACGCTCTCTTGGTTTAACAGAATGTTATATTTACATCGCTTACATTGAAACTTAACATATTTAATTTAATATTTAATTCTATGATTCTGCGACTTATATAATATATATATGTCGGAGTAACATTAACTAAACTTAACCTTATTTTTTACTTCTATAAGCTGGGTAGGCTCTGTCCGCTCTCTTGCCGCTTCACCGACTTCCTTGCCGATTTATGCAATGCCTAATGGACATTCCTTCTGCATCACACTAACAGGACTATCGGCATCCCTTTCTAACTAATCAGTCAGCGTCCTACGACCAGACTATACTCAATAATAGAGTGCATCCCTCTTTCCCTGCTCTTCTGCTGCAATGCCTGGGGATGCGCTTGCAAGACAAATATATACCGCCGGATGTATCGCCGGATATACCGCCGGATATATCGCCTATGTGCCGTTGCTCATAAACTCAATCAAAAAACTTCAAAGAAATTTGAGTTTTATTTTTTTGATTCCCAAATAACTCGGATCAGTCCCAAGCAACTCTGGACTCTGGGGCTTAACTCTGAGTAATTCTTTGAGCCATTTAACTCTTAAGTGACTGAGTTAATTGCCCCCAGGCCGCACGCGCCGACAATGAAAATCTTATTAAATTAATAAGATACATTAAAATCAATTTTGAGGAGCTTCGGATACGAGCCGAAGTATATAAGGATTTAATGTGGACAGCATAAAAGCATCAAATGGAGAAGTTTTATAACCCTTTAACCCTCCCACGCAGCCAAACAGCAAAGCGGCAAGCACCGACCACGAGATGCGCTACAGTGACTCCTTTCATCTAATACAATCGGTGGACATCCTTGGCATTTCATCTTCCTAAAATTTCTGACATTTTTAGCCGGGAAGAAATTTAATCTTAATTTTATTTTAATTATTTATATTATTTTTATTTGATGTCTATTTAATACCGACTTATGGAAGGACTATCATATCCTGGCCACTACCGTTTCGCTTGGGTATAATGATTGATGAACGATTTTATTGCACCGTCCTTATAATCATTTTGTGGCTGCAGGGTATGTGCACAGGACTGTGCTGGGGGCGTGGCCAGTGAGCACATAAATTTCATAGTTTATTGTTTGCAGTTAAAACGAGAAATGACTGACGATTGTTGTATTTTTATGCTTTTCTCGTTTCTTTGTCTTTGCAGCGCTTTAAGGACGTTGACATCGACGTGAAGCGCAAGGATGGCATCATCCTGCTGCGCGAATTAGCCGCTGAGGTGAAGAACTTTATGGATTTCAAGCGTAACGCTGTCATGGTAAGTGAACCACCACCCACCATCCATTACCCTCCCCCATCACCATCGATCCTTGCTCATCCTGCCCGCCGGGCGACCCCTTACTTTAAGTGCCTACAATTGACAAGTGGCTCAATAGCTCAAAGCGCACGCCACCGATGACAAAAACTCACAAATTTAAGGTATACACCCACACCCACACGCACACACTCACACACACACACACACACAGAAAACAATAAAACAATAACAAGAAGACGATACTCAGTGGAACTGTGGGCGTAAAGTGGAAAACAATAAATTGCCGTGGGCAAAACCGCCTTAGTTACAAGAAGAAGAAGAAGAAGAAGAAGAAGAAGAAGTTGAAGAGAAGAAGAAGAAGAGGAAGAACAACAACAGCATCAGCATCAGTATCAGCAATAACAACAACAGCTTAAGAGCTGCAGAGTTGCCTAGAGTAGGCAGGAGGAGTTTGAGGGGGTCGACAAATTGAAATTAAAGTGCGCCAGCCACAAGGACAAGTTTTGATGACGCCCGCAGCTGCTGCGGCGGCTACTGCGTGCCCATCGCCGTGTCACAAATCGTCGCCCATTCGCCCACTTGCCCATTTGCCCATTCACCGATACGCCCAGTTGCCGGTTGCCGGGTGCCGGTTGACAGTTGGCAGTTGGCAGTTGGCAGTGGTTACCAGTCCCTGGGTCTTGGTCTCCAGCGGGATGAACCTCTGCGGTGTTGTGGTCTTTGCCCTGCTCTTTGTGGCTTGCCAGTTGTGCGCGTCCTGCGTATCAATAGACTTCGCTTACTGTCAGGATAATTTGCTGCAGGCGTTGCCTCTGCACAGTGAGGCAAATCTGACTGTTTTCCTGCACTCACAAGTTCCCGAATGCTTCAAGCTCCTTCTAGCAAAAGGCGATTCTGCCAAAGGATTCCATTCCAGAAAATAATTAAATTTAACAAATTTAATTTAACAGCTCCGATTTGACTTGGGGATAATTAATAAATCAGAATAATTAATAAATAAATAAATTATTTAAATGAGTTTCCATCTGTAGATGAAAATAGAGATTTTTAGATTTGGGGAGGAAAATTCCTAAAACTGAACTAAGGTTGCTTTTGGTTGACTTTGCTTCTTAAAGGATACATATATATTAAATTCACAGTTCTCAAATATCCTGTTGCTTGTGCGTGTTTCGTTCCCTTTTAATAGATGCTCAGCCCAAGGTTCCATTTTCCAAGTACAAGTGACACTTTGCTATTCAAAAACTGAAGCCATTTTCCATTCCCGTCGTTATTTTTGATTGATTGGCGGAGTCTCCTCCGGGGAGGACTCTGGGGTGCCTGCGCTGCTCTGCGTTTATCTGGAGAATTGATGTTGCCCCAAACTAATTTAATACTTGCCCCAAAACTCTCATTTAATTATGAGAATTTGCCTTCAGCATTTTAACCAAATTATTTACAACTTTCGAGTGTTTTCTGGGCAGGATCACGTACAGTCATCATTAATAATACGAGTGCAAAAACAATTAAATGTTATAATCAAGGCAGAAGGGCAACCTTCTATATACACATTATGTATATATATATATACATAAATTTGTATAATATGTATATAAAATATATTTAGGTTGCTGTGTGTGTGTGTGTGCTGCCTGCGCTTGGCTGTATTTGTGACCTGGCCGCATGTCCACGTTGTATTCATGTCATGGGCGAGGACCCATGTCCATGTTCCTTTCCATTCATGTGCGTGGGTATACATAAATAATTTTTTATGATTTCCGCAAAATATCGATTTAATTTTTTTCGCTTTGTGGGTTTATTTGGCGGACGCCTCTGCCGCCTTTGCCGCCTTGCCGCCTTTGCCGCCTTTGCCGCTTCTGCCGCTACTTCCGCTCCTTCTGGTCAATCTGTATATACATACAAACACAAACCCATACACACACACATGCACACACACATAGACCAATACGCATATGTTGAGAGCACAGCTGCCCCAGTCAGCTATGTTGTCCTGTAGTCCTGTTGTCCTGTTGTGCTGCAGTCCTGATGTCCTCTTGTCCTCTTGTCCAGTTGTCCGCAAGTTTTGGCCCTGACGCAAAACGCATACGAAGCACCATTAATTAAAAATCAACCCACACGAACAGCAACAACAACAACAACAACAACAACATTTGATAGAATCAACACGATGACAATACAACAACAATAAAAACATCAAAAACAGCAAGACGGTCAACCAGGAATCCCGAACAGACAAATGCCATCCCATCCTTAACTCCTCGACTCTCAGATGCCCTATAAAAAAATACAAGAGAGTCTGAACTTCGAAGTCCTTTATCAACTTCCATAAGTCTCGCTTCAGGGTTTCCATTTTCTAATTCATTTTTTATTCATAATAAAATCTATCGATATTTCTCCGAATGAATATCGATACAAGCCCGGACCCCAGGAAGGTACAAAAATTGCTGTAATTATGGCTAATAAAGTCCTCCATTACGTTAATGAGTCTTTTCTTGCCTGTGCCTCGAATAGAGGTCGCTCCTTTACTGTTCGTTAGCTATGCGAATGCAAGGCTCCACTTCCAACGCATAATTAAATGTATACCGAGTCCTTTTGGATTACTATTTACATGGTATATAAGTGGAGGTTCCGAGTCAACCTGAAAGTAATGCTTTATGGTAAAAGGGACTCTCTCCAATTACATTATATTTAAGGTCCTTCGATTCATTGCTTGAAGTTAAAGTTAGTCTCAAATACTAAACTGCCTTTTATTTAAGTTAAATAAGTCAAAACGAATATAAAACTAAATTTATAAGGATCGATAAGTGTATCGATTAATTAATGGAATAGTTCCGTAGTCTGATGCACCCCATTAATGTCCTTGGGAGCTGATGATGGAGCCGGAAATATTAGATTGACCATAAAGTTTCATTATTTCAAGCATTTATGAAAAGCCGAAGCTAACAGGATTAAATACAATCGGAAGCAGAATCAAAATCACAATCACAGTCACCGTCACAGTCACAATCACACACACATACACACACACACTTACATATGGAGGGGAGAAGGCAACACATTGGCTATTCAATCGCTGGAACACTTGAAGTTCAACGAGCTGCAAAAGTGCCACACACGTGACCACGCCCCCTGATAGCACCTTCTGATGTCTGATATAACGCACGAGAAGAGAAAAAAAAGGAACAGAAAATGAAAAAAATGAAGGAGCGGGGAATGAAGAGTGAAGACAAACAGAAAAACACGAAGACCAACAAAAAAACTACCAAAATAAAAAAGGAAGAAGGAAAACCTGCAAAAGCAGCGCAAATTGTGCCTTCTATTCGTTGTTTGCCTTTTATCGTTTTTTGCATACGTTGGCTTAAGTTTCAGCGCGGCAACGTGACGTATACGCAATGTGGCTTTGCCTGCGGCTGTGGCTGTGGCTGTGACTGTGGCTGTGGCTCTCTATATATGAGAATTGAGTCAGGAGCAGGCAAGAAACAGCAACAACAACAGCACAACTGACCCAAGCGGACAATAGTAGGATACACACACCCACACACCCACACACACCCGCACACACTCCCATACACTCGCACACACCCGCACACACTCACACACAAAACTCTGTTTGTTTGTTTGTTGGTTTCCGTTTGACTTTGGAGACTGCCGCTTTTATTTATAATTTTTTCTGTGTTGTTTCTGTTTTGTTCACTTTTTGTTGTCTCTTCCTTTTTGTTTTTGCGATTTTCTTTCTTCTTTTCTTTTTTTGCGTCATATTCTTTTGTGGATTAAGTGACCTTTTGTATGGCTTTCCCCAGCTGTCTGGCCAGAAACTATTGTATAAGGCGCGGGGCTGGTTTTCATTGTCAGTATCTTGTTGTTGTGTCCACACAACACACAAAACACACAACACACACACCACACACAGCACACACTTATTCATATCTTGTTTAAACATAGAGTACACATAATTGTTGATGATGATTTTTAATTAAAATTTCCATTTGGACATTTGCAAATTTGAGAGAAAATAAAATAAACGAGTCTCTTGAAGTTTCAGTCTGAGGTCTTCAACTAAAGTGTTAATTAATTAATTGTAATCTTCAATTAACATTTGAATAGAAGGGAAAAAATTATAGAATACTTGGGAGATTTATATGTCTATGAAGTTGTTCTTCGATCTTCAACTTTGGACATGTAAAACGACAATTGTTGATTTCTTCTGTTATTTGTTATTATTTTATATTATTCATAAGATATTATTATTATTTTTATTTTTAAATAGTTATTTTGTGTTATTTATTTTTTATTTAAAGCAATAAGTGATTTTGCTTATAAAAAATAAATAACAAGAATAACTAATAATAGTTACAAATATAATAAAATCATATTATAAAAAACATTTCTTCTTTTTTTAAATCCCTATGAAAGATCAAACTGGGATTTGCCCAACATAAGTTATATTCCTGATATCTTAAAAGATATTTATTATTCATGCAGTGAATCACTCAAAAGTTGCGAAGGTAGAACTAAACAGAATCTGCATTCAATACTCATAGATTATTATTTATTTTAAGATTTATTTCTTTAATCTTAATGAGGCCTCACTTAATTACCTTTCTCGGTGGATGGGGGTAGTGCACGTATCACAAATAAGAGCGAACAACTTGAAATAGACGAAACTTCGAAAATAATAAATAATTATATATAAATAATATATATATATAATTATATAATATATTTTCCAGCTTACCTTTGATTAGCCGGGAAAAAGGAAAGCTTTTCTTGTAATCATATCGCTTATAAAAGCAGAGCAAATAAAACTCAAGGAATAATTGATGCTATTCCCTGTTAAGTACAGGTGGTATTATTGCTCAATATATATCTATTTGTGGGGAGTGGACGGAAGTCGGACAGATGGTCGGGAAATATATCCATAAACAAAACTCTGTCAGTGGGGCGTATACGCGATGTTGTTTTAGCACACGACGCCTGTGCATTTGACCATTGATGCAGTGGAAAATCGTGAAGTAACCAGAATTTCCAGTTGATGCTCACAGATATTTTTAGATATTTTTAGATATTTTTCTAATGGAATCTTATCTTAATCTAATGGAATCTAATCTTAATGAAGCTTCACGCTATAAACGTATAAATAATTTATTATGGCGGGAAATAATTTTAAATATTTATTGCTTAATAAAGTAATTAAAAATACTTATATTTTAATAAAATAATTTAAATTATTTATATTTAAAAAAAATAACTTAAAATATTTATATTTTATCAAATAAATTAAAATATTTATATTTTAATAAAATAATTTAAAATATTTATATTATAATAAAATAATTTTAAATATTTATAATATTGAGATGCTGCTGAAGGGGGAGTTCCACTTCTATCGACCTGGGCATCGATTCTCCTTACATTTAATATTTATTTCTGATGAAATGAATGTTAAATGAAATGTCACAATAAAGTTAAATATATTTTATTTAAATTGGCAGGAGATAAGGCAATCAGTAGTTAAAAATAAAGAAATTAAATCCGTACATTTTAAACACTTTGTGAACTCGAATGATAATCATATGCGATTTGAAAGCATCGCGTGGAGGCAGAGTCCAGTTATGAGTGGATTAGTCATATTTCAATTAAACGATTTAAATGCCTGAATTGCATATGAGAATTATACACTGTGCAACAAAATCAGGTAACAAGCTGTGGGAAAACCTGCGCATAAACAGTTTCCATTTTGCGTTGCATGGAAAACCGGATTTCCATAGATCATGGGATGTTAAGAGTTGTGTTTACTGTAATTGCTACTGGCTGTGTGCTTGAAGTCGAAGCTCGAAGTCTGAATACCCTTTAATTTCCGAAACGGATGAATGCCCTCAAAGATCCCATGCAAATGTTCACAGCTGCACCCAACGACGTCCAATCCTATCAAGCATCAGTCACTGCACCCAATCCCCGGCTGGAGGGTAATACACAGTCTGGGCATTTGGCGATCTGAAAAGAATGCGCAGTACAAGCCGCGTATCACTTGCGAGCGATTGAGTCTTTGTATTGATGCGAGAACTTGATCTGGGGAATCGCCCGATGCGATTGCGATTACGATGCCTTGGGCTTGATCTTTGGCACTGGGTACATATATGGCATCTGCTGCTCTGCCTCAGCAGCCAGTTCCTACTTTGATTTCAAACGGCGAACACATCACTCGATTCTCCCAACAAAATGTACGCCGTAGTCTTTGGTTTTTTGCTGTTTGCTTACTTGATGATCTGCTGCCTGGCGGCGCCTGCGTGCAATGAAGGATTTTATGCTAAGGACGGGAATCTAGTGCTCGACCTGCATAACCTGAACTCGCTCTTCAACTGCGTCGAGCAGCAGCATCGAGGATAATGCCCAGGCATCTGTGAAACACACAGATCCGGAGTCAAACTCCTCCGGATGCAGATGCAGCGGGCGGGCAACTTGTGAATAAGTTTTTAAAATTAACGGTGTTTAAGAGACAATAAATAATTAAGTGTAAATATTACTTATTTTGTATTTCACTTTTGTTGATCAGTGTAGAAAACTGTGGAGAAGAAGAAGAAGATATCGCCTATCGAAACAATTCCGTAGGTGCTTATATTACACATTATAAATCTATATGTCCACACACACACACGCACACTCACACACAGATGGTGATGGGGGCAAGGGAATGGACGGAGGACGGACAGATGGTCGGGAGCACACACTGAAAGTGACCCATAAACAACAGGCTGTCAGCGGCGCGTATACGTGATATTATTTAAACACACGACACCCGCACAATTGACCATTGAAACGGGCGAGTGACCATTCTAGGCGGGAATGGGGCCCACAGCGACCACGACCACGACCACGACCACGACCACGACCAGGACGACGACGTCGACGACGTTGGCAAATAATGACAGGAAAAAGACCTGCACGCTGTGTGTGTAGTGTATCGGTTGAGCCAGGATGTGTCAGCCTGATAGTCAACAGGCTTATATTCAGTCAGTGCGGGAGGAAGAGGACGAGGGAGTGAAAGGGATATGGGGAGATGTGAAGATGGGGAGATGGGGAGATAGGGAAACAGCAGCAACAACTTCAACAACAATCGAGTCAAATATTTGGTAGGAAAAGAGAAACAAACTCATTTCCGAATGGCCTGTGGCTCAAGTCGAATGTGCCATACCCTGCATATATGAATAATGAATGAATATGTGTCAGGTGAGACTTTGAGTGTAGATGAATGGCAATCTGATAATCAGTAGTTGGAAAATATGTGTAATATGATAACAGAACGTAGAGTGAAGAGTGAAGAGTGAATGGTGAGGAGTGAAGGGTGAAGAGTTAGGCGGCGGTTCCAAACAAATGAATAACTTTTGCGATTTCCTGACTTTTATGTCGAATTGGATTCTCTACGGTTTTCCATCGATTTCATCTGTAGCAGTTAGTTATAAATGTTTGATTAATTAAAAAGTATTAAATTGGTGACCCAATTCAATATCGCCATTAACTGAACTGAACAAAATTGAATTTGAATGATAAATTGCTTCCATTTCAATTCATACAACAAATAACGCGGAGTTCCATTTTATTTAAATATATTTGTTTATTTATTTATTGTTTATTTAATGATGCGCTGAACGATTGCGAAATTATTTGTATTTCGTATCAGTTTCAAAGCTCAAATCTCTGTCATATTGTGTTGCCTCAAGGCAGCAGTCGCTGATTACATAAAAAGCTGACACTCTGTTAACTGGACTGTTAACTTAACAGAGACTCGAATGACTAAAAAAATGAATATATAATTAATAAGTATATTTTGATATGTTTATTTATAGCAAGAGAGAACGCAACGTATTTTCGAATCTAGTATCTAGTATCTAGTATCTAGTATCTAGTATCTAGTATCTAGTATCTAGTATCTAGTATCTAGTATCTAGTATCTAGTATCTAGTATCTAGTATCTAGTATCTAGTATCTAGTATCTAGTATCTAGTATCTAGTATCTAGTATCTAGTATCTAGTATCTAGTATCTAGTATCTAGTATCTAGTATCTAGTATCTAGTATCTAGTATCTAGTATCTAGTATCTAGTATCTAGTATCTAGTATCTAGTATCTAGTATCTAGTATCTAGTATCTAGTATCTAGTATCTAGTATCTAGTATCTAGTATCTAGTATCTAGTATCTAGTATCTAGTATCTAGTATCTAGTATCTAGTATCTAGTATCTAGTATCTAGTATCTAGTATCTAGTATCTAGTATCTAGTATCTAGTATCTAGTATCTAGTATCTAGTATAGTATCTAGTATCTAGTATCTAGTATCTAGTATCTAGTATCTAGTATCTAGTATCTAGTATCTAGTATCTAGTATCTAGTATCTAGTATCTAGTATCTAGTATCTAGTATCTAGTATCTAGTATCTAGTATCTAGTATCTAGTATCTAGTATCTAGTATCTAGTATCTAGTATCTAGTATCTAGTATCTAGTATCTAGTATCTAGTATCTAGTATCTAGTATCTAGTATCTAGTATCTAGTATCTAGTATCTAGTATCTAGTATCTAGTATCTAGTATCTAGTATCTAGTATCTAGTATCTAGTATCTAGTATCTAGTATCTAGTATCTAGTATCTAGTATCTAGTATCTAGTATCTAGTATCTAGTATCTAGTATCTAGTATCTAGTATCTAGTATCTAGTATCTAGTATCTAGTATCTAGTATCTAGTATCTAGTATCTAGTATCTAGTATCTAGTATCTAGTATCTAGTATCTAGTATCTAGTATCTAGTATCTAGTATCTAGTATCTAGTATCTAGTATCTAGTATCTAGTATCTAGTATCTAGTATCTAGTATCTAGTATCTAGTATCTAGTATCTAGTATCTAGTATCTAGTATCTAGTATCTAGTATCTAGTATCTAGTATCTAGTATCTAGTATCTAGTATCTAGTATCTAGTATCTAGTATCTAGTATCTAGTATCTAGTATCTAGTATCTAGTATCTAGTATCTAATATCTAGTATCTAGTAAACTTCAAATTATCTGAGAACTCATTTCCCCTAGTCATCTCAACGAGCTTCGAGTCCTGCCTGCAGATTGTTTGTTTCGAGGAACAGTTTTTTCCTTCTTTCACTTCCCCTTTCTCTTCTCCGCTTCTCTTTATTTAAATCCTAAAAATCATGTAAACTTTGATCCTGAAATGCAGTACATTAAAAATAGCCAAACTCTTACAGAATTTGAAACAATTTTTCAATTCATATTTCAAATAAAGCTAAAATAAATAAATAAATAAACATTCTTCTTAAAATTTCCGTAAATATTTATAAAACTTGTTTCAATTAAATTGTAACACAATTGAAATTGAAATCCATAGAGTCTTTAAAACTAAACAACAACTAAGCAACTTTGTGGCTGCAACAATTTACTGTTATTTTTACCTCTTGATCTCTTGTTGCTTGAGCTGTACAAACAATTTGCATTCATGTCGAGCATGAAAAATAATGAAAAACGAAACGATTCGTGCGTGGCTATACCCATTTACCTTTTACCCACCCCCCAATCCACCCATCCACTACCCTCTTCTCCATCTCTCTCTCTCTCTCTCTCTCTCTCTCTCTCTGTCTGTCTTACTTTTCTGCATATTTCTCTCTGTATTTCCCTCTCTATCACTCTCTCTCGTTGGCTGTCCCACTAGGATTCAACTTCATTATCATCATCATCATCATCATTATCGCTGTCATCATTATATCGTCATTATCATCATCACGGTCGTCATCGTCATGATTCGCTTTGGCACCTGCAGTTGCCTTTGTCTGTTGGCGGCATTAAAATGCTAATTGCCTGTAAACATAAAGGTAACTGCAGCTATACGTACAAATGCACACACACCCACACATCCACACACACACCTACATGCACACAAGGACACGCCCACACACACACCCCGTCACACCCAGTCACACCCACGCATAGTTGCATGCATTCACTTTACCCACTCTGTGCGGCGTCATTTACTGGTGCTGGCTGTCCTGAGTCCTGTCACACGCAACGTATGCGTAATTTTTGATGTGGTGGCCGACGTGGCGAATGCTGCTAATTCAATTTTGCTCGATTCGCTGTCAATACGTCGTTATAGTTTAGACCTCCCACCCCCCGCCCACCCCTTTGATATTTATGGTATTCTGTGTCCTGTATTTTGCGGCAGTGCAAAAAGAAGGAGGCGGCGAGTGCGGAAGGGGGCAACTGGAGCGAGTGAACACAGTGTCCTGTCTGTCGCTGACAGGCTCTATTTGCGTTAAGTTCCAAGTTTAAATTGACTTTAAAATTGCATTTAATGGCGAAAAGCTTTGCTCTTCTCGATTTTTTTTACTCCCTTGCTACCCTCTAAATGTGCAGCCCGCAGCTTCGGGCATGCAAATCGAAGGAAAGCAGGAGAGAGAGATCCTTTTTTAGGGCCTTAAAATTCTTTAATTATTGCCTTAATAACTTGTTGAGTCGTCGCTTGAATTTTTAATGATTATTTCATTTTTATTATTTTTTGATCAAAGTTAACAAAATTTGGCCTGACTCGTGCGATGCACAGGATATTTGCCGGTCGTGCAGTCATGTGTAGCTGCGCATTCCTGACTGCTCTTCTTTATTTTGCCTGCTATCAAAGCAACGCCCTCAAGTGCACGCCCATCAGTGGCCCATTTCTCACTCGTTCCCTCAGCTCAGTTCCCTTTCCTGTTTGCCGTCGTTCTGTGTGTCTCTTCCTCTTCCTCTGCTTTTTGCTGGTTGTCCTTAGCTGCTCGTCATCATCCTTGTTGCTGTTGTAGTTGCTGATGTTGAATTTCTTGTATTTCTTGCATTTGTCGTTGTTGTCGTTGTTGTTGTTGTTGTTGTTGTTGTTGACTCTTTTTCTATAATGCCACTTGCACTTTGACGTTGACATTGTGCAAGGTTTGAGCGTTGTGCAAAGGGTTCAATCTTCCTATGCCTGTGTGTGTGTGTGTGTGTGTGTATCGCAAATACATTTATCTGTAGTGTGTGTGTGTGTATATTAAATGTGTATTGAAAGTCTCTTTTAGTCGGGACAACATGTCTTTAATAGAAACATGCTAACAGCAGCGGCAGCAGCAGCAACAACTGTAAGCGAATAGCTTTCAACTAAAAGGATTGCCTTGCTCGAAGGACTCGACTATGAAAACTGAGTTTCCAAATTTTCATACATTCAACAATATCACATAACTGATTGTCCTTGTGCTTCTCCCTCTTCTCGTGTGCTGTGTAGATGTGTGTCTCTAAAGGGGCGTGGCTACGTACACTCCGTTGTGCGCCCATCAATGCAACAGGCTTCACAATCGGCCAGGAGTCGTTGGTATACCGAAAATTAATTGATGGAAGATATTTATTTAGTCAGTGGGAAAATATGATATTGGGACGCGTGCTAAGGACTTCGTTGCAATCGAGTGTTTTCAATTAATGTAATTATATTTGCTGCCGGGATTTAAATGTTGCCTAACAATCGCTTCAATTTGATGGAAGTCCTTTGAGGAGAAACCAATAATTGTTGTATATCCTGCGGTAGTTGTAGGCGTTGCTTAAAACGTCTTCTATTTAACATTTAACATTTTCATTTAGTTTGTTTTTTAATAAACTCGCTCCTTTAGTTACCGGAAGGCTGGCACCTGAGAATTATAAAATCTTAAAAATATTCATATACATGACCCAAACTAAGTCATAAGGACATTTGTAAGCGCTTCACTTGTCCCGCCGTGGCCAGGGAAGGAAAGGAGGAAGGGAAAGAAGGGAAAAAGAAAATGTGAAAAGAAAATGCACGAAAAACTTATTTTCATTGCATAATCTTGAAAACCTCAATGTAAGTTGTCCAGACTTTAAACAAACAAAAACCCGGATAACCATCCAAGCTGGCAATGCATAACGACATTCATGGGCACAGCCACACAGCCACACAGCCACACAGCCAGGACGTCGCACACGGATCTCGAAATGCGTTAATAATCCCTAAAGTAAACCACATCAACTGTAAATGTGCCGCTGCAGCAGCTCGCAGCTCGCAGCTCTAGACAAGCTCCAGGGTCCGCGACTGTCGTTACGCTTGTAGCTGGAGGTGTCCTATGGACGTGGCAGACATTGCAGGGAGCGGGACAGGGTCGGACATGTTTGGGCTGCTCGGATGGGCGGGAGCAGGTGTGGTAAGACGTGATGATGGTGCATTAGGGGGAGCTATAGAAGTGGACCAGGTGAGAGACTTTACACACTTGATCTCAGCTTCTTTGGCAGTCTCTTTGGCAGACTCGTTCCTAATGTCGCACTCCCAACACCAACACCAACACCAACACCAAGACGAGTGGAGAGACGCGTCTAATAAGTCGGCGTAATCCTTGGAAGAGGCGCAACCTTAGTGATGTTTTTGGCTTTAACGTTGTAAGAACGTGTCTGACAAGCCGTCCTTAAAGTCCTTAAAGGCGACTCGAATATTTCACTAATCTTTTACGAAAACGTAATATAAATTTCTAGTACAAGTTATTGCCTCAGCATTTGGCACGTGCACTCAGACGGCAAATAAATTGCAATAAAATGAAAGAGAGTCCTACATCCTTCACATATAAGGCAAACAGAGCTGCAAATATCCTTGCCTTCCACTGAATTACGAAAATTGACTATAAATCTACTGAGGCCAGCATTGCACGTAGTCTACAAATATTTCAGGACTTTGCTCTTTAATGTATTTAATATTATGAACGATTTCATTCAAATATCATATATTTTGGATTTGGATACGAATGTATCCTTTTTTATTTAAATTTGAATTCTTATAAATTATTATTGTTCGTGTCAATTGGTGTTTTATGAACATCATTAATGATGTGTTCGATTAGGGATATGTTTTAAGCTTATAGCTCTCTTTCTGGGGTTCCCCGCCAGAATGGCAGATGTGTTCAAAAGATGAGAGTCCCATAACACATATACAAAATTAATAACATTTATTTAATTGGTTTTTTACTGTTTCGGTTCCTCGATTTACCTCCAATGCTCCAAGTGATGTTTATTATACTTAATAGACTTAAGGGAAGAACAGAAATTAAATGAAATCCATTTTAAAACTCTTTTTTCCTGATTACCCAAAGTAAAATCAAGTTGAGCGAAGGAGAATAATGCATGGCACAATTTATTATTCCTAGATAATAAATATATATATTAGAAGTGTTAAATATGTCTAAATAACTATTTAAAAGGCAGTCCTTTTAATTCCTCCTACTCTCATATTACATAAATTCGAACTCTTTTTTATTTTATTCAAGACTTAGGAACAGTGATGTAATATTCTTCAGAGATCTTAAACTAGTCCTTAGAACCAAGTGTGTCTATAGACAAGAGGAAGCACACGGGGTGGGAAAGGGGGGAAAGTAGTGAAGAAAAATCTTTCATATGCCATCAGCTGCTAGTTGTCTTGGAAAATGGTCAATGCGAATCGTCGTCGTTTTTTATTTCGTGTTGCATACTTTCAGGCTGCTGCTCAGCCAACGCCCATGCACTTGGTGTACGCACTTTGCGCTTTTCTCAATGGCTTTTTTCTGCTTCTTCTTTCACTCGCTATTTACGCTGTGTTATTCCTATTTTTATACCCTAAGGTCTTACGCTGCGTAGGGTACAACACGTACTGCCCCAACTATGTAACTGACACGATCGCCTGCCACTTGCCACTGCTTGATAATTGCAATTAAAACTGTGCGTATCCTTTTGATCGAGTTGAAATAAATTTCCTATTACACATGTATTTTAAACTCACCTTCTACTCTGTAGCACGCAGTATGATGAATTACCATTAGGTATGCAAGTATGTGTTAGGAATGGTGCTACTTATGAGCTCTTCAGACCTTGGCAGTAATATCTAAGGGTACGCCATGGTTTCCCCCATCGTTTTGAATTCCTTCCTTTTTCCATATATGTCTGGCAAACAAATTGCGTGCAAGTAGCTGCATTTTGTTAATTCCGGCAGAGCCCTGACATTTGAGCAGCTTCCAGCTCCCAACTCCCAGCTCCCAGGTCCCAGTTTCCAGTTGTCCGCTGCCCGTTGCCAGCTTTTAGTTCTTGGCTCTTGGCTCTCGGAGTCACCTTCGTTGTTGTTTTCGTTGTCGCTGTCATTGTTGGCTTTTGAATATTAAGACGTCGACAGCTGCTGACGCGGGGGACAGACAAACAGCTGGTGTTAAATGAGAATTGTATGCGAGGGCATTGTACAGCAACACAGCGATGTCCCCGCGACCCCCCGCTCCAACTCACTCACATAACAAATCCAGCCTCCAGAACACAACCCTTCCACGCGCCCAACAACAGCGTCGACCTTTGCAAAATGTCCTACTGCTGTCATAAGTGCATAATATTGTTATATGGATATGCATATATTTATTTTTTATGTGCATTGTGCACTGTGCATTGTGCATTGTGCATGTGCGTGTGCGTGTGCAGATGTGTGTAGGCTTGCTTTTTTCCAGATACATGTCCTTGTTCTGTCTGCTCCTCCGTTATACACGGCTCCCTTGTACTTGGCAACATGTCAGACGAACTGCAAATACACATGTTCGCAATCGCAGACGGCGTCCAGTTATCTTCGGACGGAACGTTGATGGGACTCAAGATGCAGGACATGGATATATTGTTAGCCTTGTGTAGTTAAAGGAGTCGAGTGCGAAAATGTAACTATATTATTTTAAAGGAAATTCAATTAAGAACTCAAATTCGGAGGTCGAGGCTTAATAAGTTTGATAATCTACTCCTGGGCTGGGCTACTTTCAACCCAGACAAACTTTCGTTAGTTTTGTCCCTAGCCAGGACTTCACCAAACAGCTCTACCGTTTATTACTTAACGCCTTAACTAGCTGCTAGTCAACACCTTCGTAAAGGGAAGACTCCGTAACTAATTTGGGTACTTGGAAATGTGCAAATAACTTAACGCCCGAGCTCAGACAAAGTTTTCTTTCCATGGAAGTTTTCTTCAATGGCCACTTTTGATTTTGAAGAGGCAGCGGCAACGACTAGTCCCAGTCCCGGTCCCGGTCCCAATCCCGGTCCCAGTCCCGATCTGTTTTTGGTTCAGATGCTCCGTCCAGGTCCATCTGTCTGCTTGGCACTGGTCTCGCCTGGACAAGCTTTGAATTTGCCCGTGTTGCCATTTGTCTAAGCCGCTGACACATTCCCGTGGCGCAGGAGCCAATTTACATTGAAATCTTCCTCAGAGCTGGAGCTCCATAAGAGATGCTGAGGCTGTGCATTTTTCGCCATTGTGCCAAGTAGTTCAACTATTTCAATGCTCCCACATATATAGAAGTAGTCGAAGCTGCGCCCAGTTCACTCGCCAACTGTGCAGCACTGCATCTCTTAAGCTCTCCAGATCTCCAGACTGCCTTTAGCCACTGCCGCTCGGTCCTTAGCATCTGGCGCGTCTTCAGGTGCAGCCAGGCAAGCAGAAGGCAGTCCTCTCTGTTGTTTTTTAACATGACTGTGGGTGTGTATGTTTTTTATTTTGTCTTCCCCTCCCGACCCTCCTGCCCCACTTACCCCACCACTTACCTGTCCTTAGGACTTACACACGCCATAAAGACATCAGTGGTGTAGGAGTCCCAAATATCTACGACTGCAGCTGCTCCGTCAGCAATCCTCCGTCCCCCAGACTCTGGCGCCGTAGCTGCCGTCGCGTCTAATTTCACTGCAGCTAAAGTTCTTGTTTGTTTCTTATGAAAACACACACACACACACACACACACACACACACACACACACACACACACGAGCACAAGTTAAACTTGTGAAAATAATTTGTGCGCCGAGCTGCAGAAGTGGCTCCGACTTGGCAGAAGGTACACTGGTGAAAACAGTCCTAAATGTGCACGAAGGACCTCTTAATATTAATACTTCAATGTTGGGATGATGTTCACAGCTTACAAAAGTACATCAAATGCAATTAATTAAATTAAACAAATTAATTTAAGAACTAATTGTTGTATCCACGTTCAAGTTTCATGTTATAAATTAAAATTCTATTAATATGGACTGCCTACCATCGGGGTAATGAGTTACCAGTGATTTCTTCTTGCTAACGGTAAATAAGTAACTGTTCTTGGAATAAGCAACAGTTCTTGTTCTTCCTAAGCGGATCGAAGCTGGACTTCATCTCATCAGTTATCTGTTGCAATAGTAAAAAGTAACTGTGTTCTTCCCTTTAATTTTTGCCGTTCACCGTTCACCGTTCACCGTTCACCGTTCACCGTTCACCGTTCACCGTTCACCATTCACCGTTTCGCATCCAGTGTACATTTAGGAATTATTCGCACTAATATCCCACGTAGTTTGAATTGCTTAAAATACATACAAGCGCACACACACAAGCGCACACACAGGCCCGCAACACTGACAGAAGCCCATGTACAGGCCCTGGCACAAGCACACACACACACACACACAGATATTGGTGAGCGAAAAGTTGTCGAAGTAAGCGATAGCTGAAGTAGGAGCGAGACAGAGACAGACACATAGAAAGCGAATGATGGGAAGGGAGGGGTGGGAGGGAGAACGAAAAGTAAACTCTGCTCATTGAACTGTGAATTGCGCTTTGTGCAATTTAAGACGCCATCAAGGGAAAATAAATTGCATAAAGCAAAGCTGGGAAAACTTTACCCTGCCAAATTAAAAAGACTGATGAGCCTGTGAGGGGGCGGGGGCAGGGGATTAGAAGAGTGAAGAGTGGCGAGTGGAGAGCGGAGAGGGGAGAGGGGAGTTCGAGTACATAATATAAGTAATATAACCAATTCATATACGAGCATGGCTCATGTCTGTTACATTCTTGCTACTTGCAGCGCTTGATGGACTCCGCGGAGCAGGCAGCACTCTCCGAGCTCGAGGGACAGGGCAGCTCGGAGGCAGCGGCGATGGGGCAGCAGCACTACGATGCGAGAAGGATCAATGAGTATAATGCTGATGGCAAATTGGCGGACGGAGCTCGTCACATGGACATTCGATTCATGCGGCGCTTCGAGCGCTTACCGGTGAATCTCAGTCTAAGCTCGATTCTGGTGCCGCACGGCGTCGATTTGGACGAGGCGGACGTGAAGTCGGCATTGCAGTGGAGCGCACATTTGGACCCACTCTTCCAGAACAACTTGGAGCGAGATCCGGCATTGTCATGGCAATACTTCGGCTCATCATCTGGCTTTCTGCGCCGCTTTCCGGGCACCGCCTGGCCCCCGGAGGGCTCCAAGGGCAGCAAGCAAATTCATGACTTTCGCACTCACAACTGGTTCGTGCAGGCTGCCTCGTCCCCCAAGGACATTGTAAGTAATCCATTGGTGAGTCTCGTGGCATTCATGCATAATTTACGTATTTCTCAGATGATTCTGTTGGATGCGTCCTCGAGCATGTCCGAGAAGTCCTTCGATCTCGCCACATCTACAGCCTTCAATATACTGGACACGCTTGGCGAGGACGACTTTGTGAACTTAATAACCTTTTCAGAGGTGGTCAAGACTCCGGTGCCCTGCTTCAAGGATCGCATGGTTCGTGCCACTCCAGACAACGTCCAGGAGATCAAGTCGGCTGTCAAAGCCATCAAGCTGCAGGACACGGCGAACTTTACGGCAGGCCTGGAGTATGCTTTTAGCCTGCTTCACAAGGTAAGAACGAGAGCTTAGAAAGGATCAATCTCTTCCAGGAACTTTAGAGTCCTTGAATGCTTTAAAAAAGGTTTGACTTTTCGGTATGCCAGTCGACTTTTATCTCCTTCGATTCAGGATATCCTCTTTTTGTCAGCTTAAGTTACTCCCTCACCCCACCTTAGATTTGGAAAAGATTCATTTTTAATGTAAACGTCTCTTCCAGTACAACCAATCCGGATCCGGCAGCCAATGCAATCAGGCCATAATGCTGATCACCGAGAGCGCCTCGGAGTCGCATAAGGATATCATCAAGCAGTACAACTGGCCACATATGCCCGTGCGCATCTTCACGTATCTGATAGGCAGTGATTCGGGGAGTCGGAGTAACCTGCACGAGATGGCCTGCTCCAATAAGGGATTCTTTGTGCAGATCAACGACCACGAGGAGGCAAGAAGAAAGGTCATCGACTATTCCCTCGTGATGGCACGCCCAATGATCATGTACCAGGCCGATCATCCTGTGCACTGGAGTCCTGTCTTCGTGGCCGGCAAGTCCGGAGGATTGGGACGCGACTCGGAATATCAAAGGCGCTTGGTGACGTCAGTTTCAACTCCGGTCTTCGATAGACGAAACCATTCGGTGCGTGTGGCGAATCTTCTGGGCGTGGTGGGCACCGATGTGCCCATCGAGGAGATACGCAAAATGATACCGCAGCACAAGCTGGGACCGAATGGATATTCGTTTATCGTCGATAACAATGGGCGTGTGCTGTACCATCCGGATCTGCGGCCCCTGGGCGATGGCAACCAGTACATCGATCAGCTGCGACCCAAATATGCTTCCGTGGACATAACGGAGTTGGAACTGCCGGAAACGGAAGTTGGCAACGATCATGAAGTGGTCGAGATGAACAAAAACCTTCTCAATGAGGTACGTAGTCCAAGTTACTTCAGTCTGCCTACCGGTGGTCATCCTTTGTCCCTTGTCTGCCTTCCAGATGCGCGGTGACATGATTCGTCCCAAGGAGGGTGAAACGGAGTTCACTGTACTGAATCATTTCGATGACGCAAAGCGCGTCTCGACCCGCACTCATCGCTACTTCTACGGCCCCATCGAGGACACTCCGTTCACGCTGGCTATTGTGCTTCCGGAGAAGTACGGCAGCCATGAGTTGGTCTCCCAGCAGGAGATTCGGCATTCGCGTAGCAATGGTGAGGAACGACTTTGGATGTCCCAATCCAGGATCGACTTCATTTGTGTCTCTCTTTCAGTTACCGAATACTTCAAGGGAGACAACTGGCGCGTACATCCCGATTGGGTATACTGTGAGTACAATAGCATCAGCGACCTGGAGAAGGAGCGTGAGAGCTCCGGGGAGTACAACTCCCGCGATCAAGAGCCCAGCTTTGGGTCGCCGGAAGAGCAGGTTCTGCACTTCCTGGCACGTGCTGGACGCCCTGGTTGGAAGTGGATGTCGGTAAGCAATCTAGCTACGGGAAATCATTCAAGGCTTCAGTCGTTCCTAACAAACCTCTTTCCTCTCTGTCCTTCCCTCCCCGTGCAAAGGTTCGACCCAAGTCGCCGCAACCACATCACAATCTGCACGGCACCTCGCCCAGCGCCACCCACTTTGGGGCGCAGCATCTAAATGGTCAGGTTTCTCGCAAGGCTGAGCCCTACTTCTGCGATCGAACCCTCATTCAGAGCTTGGTACGAGATGCCATGATTACCGACGGTCTGGACAGGAATACAACGGGCACCTCCAGTGGCAAGGAAGATAAGCAGTAAGTTTGGACTTGCCGTTCATTTTATTTTCTTTATAAAAATTACTTTCATCTGTTTCGTGCACTTTTTTAAAAATATGAAATTTTTTAATTTAAAAAATTAATTTTTTTTTTAATTTTTCAATTTTATTTGAGTACAGTTATTTTTAAAATAACCAATTTTATTTATTGGCTTTTTTATCCCAATACAAGGAATTTAAGTTTTTGAACTCCTTGATATTTGTTTTTATTATATATTTATGCAAATATATTTTTCTATTTAAAATTTAATAATTTTAAGAATCGAAAAATTTAATTAAAATTTGTAAATTATTCAATTTTATTTAAGTACAGTTATTTTTAAAATTTACCACTTTTACTGATCGGCATTTTTAATCCCTGAGAAGAAATTTCTTTAATTTCATTATTTCTCTTTTTACTCCTTGATATTTGATTCAAATATATTTATGCGAATATAATTTTCTAATTTAAATTTAATAATTTCAAAAATCAATAATCAAAAATCAAAAATTTTCGGTTTAATTTTGTTAATTATCAAAATTACATTTACAATCCCTGAGAAGGCATTTCTTTAGCTTCTGCTCATTTCCTTGATATTTATTTTTTGCTGACTTAATTTTTTTTTTAATATTAAATATTTTTTTTTTTTTTTTTTTTAATCATTCAGATTTAATGTAGTTTCTTTATTTGAACTCAACTTTTTTCAAACACTAAAGCACAACAATTTTCTTGCGTGTATTTCCCCCACTCTTTTTTCTACTGCAAAATCTTTCCTTGCGTTCACAAAAAATGTTATGTAATCTTAACCAAAATCGTTCTTTCCACAATGCAAAATCTTTGATACATTTTATTTATTATGCGATTTATGAAATAATTTAACTGCACTTTTATAAACATTTAGTCCTATCGCCACTTTGATGGCCATTTTAAAGAGGTAAATTAAAAGGTTTTTTACTGCTGAAGTAGATTTTGAAATGCAATCGCTTTAAGGACCAACACGTAAAGCAGCTCGACATCGATCCTCACTCTTCTTCTTAATGCCCTTTTACAGCAAAGTTTAATCCCCTCATGGACACAATGTTCTGAGTCGCTTACTAATACATTTGACATTTCTCACCACAGGCAAGGATACCAGAAATTCGGGGTAGCCACGTCCTTCGTGGCCACTCGTTCTGGTCTTTTGCGTTGGATCGATCACATCAAGAGACCCGATGACACACCCGAACCGTAAGTATTGACTGTAGAATGAGCATCCTTATTTTTAAATATGAGCAAGTCCTGTCCCAATAGCCCGGATGAAGTCATTTTTAAAAATTCCATTTTTGTCTCGCTTTTTATAGAAAAAGTAAAGTTGAAAGAAAATTTGAATTGAAGCTTCAGGAGATTTAAAAAAAAAAAGTGCAGGACACAGTAAAATCAATCAGATGTTTATATATCGATCCTAAATAAGAATAACGGACCTTATCCGCATACCTCTCTCATCATCTTATCAATTATTGAAATATCAAAGAAGAAGCGTCGTAGGGTATTTGCGTTTGAAGAAAAAACTCTTATTAAATTAATATATATAATAAAGAGGTTATTACTTTTTATTATATATTAATTGTTAATGTATTTACACGACTTTAGACGAGCAATTTTGGATCCCGTTTTATATAGCGAGCGATCCACAGCGAAAGCCCTGTGCCCTATAGCTCTACAGGTGTCAACTTGCTCGACTTGAAAGCCTGCTACCTGAAGCCAAGCTGGTGTGAGGTAGGAATACTCTGAATGTTCGATACTTTCAAAGTACGACCTGCGACAACAAGCTGACTCTTGACCATCGACTGCAGGCCACAAGTTATTGCACCATAGTCAATGTCATCTGGGGAATAGCGACTGCAGGGGCTCTTCGATGGTGTCATCGATTTGCCCATGCGGGAAATCTGAATGGAACAGTTTGGGATAGAATTCAATCTGAACATCCATTGTTCACGTCTCAGTCTCCTCCAAAGATTAAGAAGGGCAGCAGCTGCCGATGACAAACTAACAGGATTCTCGTAATGCAGATGCCATTTTAGTTATCAATTGAAAGTAAGGTCCCAAGTATATAAATAAATGTATAGCATACTTTTCGCTGCGTTTGAAAACAAATAACAAAAATATAAATAACAAAAAGTGTAACATACTTTAGGGTACTTAGGTAAATCTTCAATATTAGGAGTACAAGGTGTACATTAATTCTTTGCTTATATTAATAACTTGGTAAAATGAGTCTTTGACTTAATTACATACTGAATGCTCCTTCATTCCACAGACACTTCAGTGAAGACAACGTGCGAGCCATGGACACATCTTGGTATAAACGTGCTGTGGATCAACATGCTGTGGAACCGGACAGCTTTGTGTACAGTGTGCCCTTTGGATCTGGATATGCTATCAAGTCGAATTCCACGTTGGTCACTGCGTCACATGCCATTTTTGTGGAGCATCGGGGACACAAGGCACCAGCCGGTGTGGTGGGTCTGCAGTTCCAACATGATTCCTTGGCCAAGCATTTCATCAACATAACTTCTGCCGTAAGTTACCTCAAGTCAAGGATAAAGCGAGAGGTAATGCTTAATTGATTCATCTACTTTTAGTGCACTGGTGTGACGGGCTGTAAAAGGACCTGCGCTTCCGATAACCTCGACTGCTATGTACTGGACAACAGCGGCTTTGTGATCATATCCGAGGAAATGGAGCACACGGGCAAGTTCTTTGGCCAAATTGACGGCACTATTATGGATTCACTGGTGCAGGATCGCATTTACAAGCGAGTGACTGTTAACGACTACCAGGGCGTTTGTTCCGACTCGGATAATCCTTACACGGCGGCTGGTGGCATATTGAAACCACATCGATTTGGAAGTTGGCTGTTCCAGCACCTTGTGGCCCTCAGCGCCACTTGGTTGTCCCTTATGCCGGCTTCTCTGCGTGCCTGGCCACAGGATGAATACGAAGTGTATGACGGAGACGATGTTGTCTTTGTGGAGAACAACTATTCAGATGAGTACGAGGAGGAGAACGAGTACAATCTGCAAGTGGATCAGGAAATGGACGAGTTCTTCACCACAGCTGATGTGGTACGTTATCATTTTCTACCATTCGATGTATAATTTTTTAAAATTTATGTTTATTCCATATTGTCCCAGGAGTATACAACACCAGCTCCCAAACAGCACAAGCCGCACAGTGGGCCCAGATTTGCACCAGATCCGCAGAATGCACGACGCTGCGATCTGCGCACCGATCTTTACATGTTACAGCCGGAACGCCTCAATCAAGGCGGACAAAATAATCCACTCAAGGTAGGGTATACCAGGAATGTGCGAAAAGACATTCTTTGGATTTATTTTTGAATTGACCATAAGTCATAATTGCAGTCCATAAATTGATCTTAACTTAGATTCCTAATCCGAGCCACATTTCTAACTACGATTTATCTCTTTCAGGGTAAACTCACCAATTGCCATGTGTCGGGCTGCGAGCGACCATTCAGCGTGCAGAAGATCCCACATAGTAATTTGATTCTTTTGGTGGTGGACACGTTATGTCCATGTGGATCCAAGCAGCTGGACATTGAGCCCATGGAGGAGTCCGGCATTGTGGGTGAGTATAGAGCAGGTCAATAGGTCAATTCACCGATGTAATCATTGCTTCGTTTGTTGTTTGCTGCTCAACAGGCGCCTGCAGTACGCGTCGCCAGACTCAGGAGCAGGAGTCGCGTCGGCGGCCCAAGAAATGTATCAACTATCATCCCGAGGAGATTGAGATACAACAGTGTGGTCGTGGCAGTACCCTGCTACCCATGTCAGCCTCAGTCATAGCCGCTCACCTACTGATGGTTGCAGTGACCTTTGTCTTGGCCAACGCGTGATACGAGTACTAAGTGCAATACGTGGCATGATGAGGCGGTAACAACGGCAGCAACGGTAACACCGGTAACAAGCCCCAAGAGTATCGAAAACAAAGAACGAGGGGAGTACAATAAGTTAATGATTTCTGCGACTCGCAGGTGCAGGTGCAGGTGCAGGTGCAAGAAAATGCATATTTTTGAATATATCCATTGACTAAGAAGAAAAACCAAATCCAAAACCAAAAGCCGAGAGCCAAAACGAAATCCAAAGGCTTCTATTGATTTCCAGATAAAATAGTAAATTAATAATAATAATTAATATCTATATGTTTGTAGACAATAATTTGCAGAACAAATATTTTCATTGACAATTAGAGAAAGGTATTTATTAGCTAAATATTAGTTAATTGTGTTATTTTGTCTCCAGAGAATTCCAGAGAATTGAATTTTAGAAGTTCAATCGACAATTCATAGAATATACTGTAACTATATACATATATATAGTATATATATATATATATATATATTTTTCGCACTTTGACTAATTTCTCGATTCGAAAAATATTAAAAGGAAAACTAATTTAATTGAAATCTACGATTAAGGCATGCGATTCAATTACTGTAAATTCTGAAAGGCAAACTAATTCTTTGAAATAAATTGAGATTCTAGTGAACTTAAAATATATACGAAAATATATGTATTATCGAAAATAGGCAGTTTTTGTAAATAGTATGTGAACGTATTTAAAAGAACAAAATTCCTACCGAAACTCTTAATTCAAATAAAAAAAATTTGTTAATTTCCATTTGAGATTTGAATTTCCCCACAGCAATTTCCCCACTAGTTGCTTGAGCGGGAAGTTGCTTAGAGGGAAATTCATAATATGCACTAACTGCGTACGCACAAGTATCGAGTATTATATATATTTTACAAAAACTATATCACAAATTTACTGAACAAACAGACAAGACTTGAAATACCAACAGCAATGTATAAACGAAGAAGCACATTAATTGAATCATCAATGCAAAAGCAAAATACAAAAATGCAAAATACAAAAATACAAAAATACAAAAATACAAAATACAAAAATACAAAATACAAAATTACAAAATTGCAAAAATACAAAAATACGAAATTCCAAAATAAACAAAGAAAACTTAAAGGGGGAAGCCCCAGGATGAGAAACGAGTTCATATCGAGGACATATTATGCATGGCAGCCAATTACCAACAGCAATAAAAATTTAAATGAAAAATAAGAAATACGAAAAGAAAATATAAAAAATACAAAAATTAAAAAATAAATTAAAAATAAACAATTAACAATTAACACAAAGCAGATCAGACGCGGAGGTAAATTATAGTATGATGTATGCGTTAGAGACTTAGTTTTTGCAGGAAAAATGACATTTATTTTATATACATTTTTATACAAAATCATTTTGAGAAGAAAACAATAAAAAAGAAAAATAATATTAACAACAACAACAGCAACAACAACAACCACAAAGAAAACAACAACAAAGCAAATCTATCCATATATCAACTCGAGAAGAAGCGCCACATGAAAAACTACAAATATTTTCATTGAATTATGAAAAAAATATATTAATATAAATAGTTTACATTTTAATTGCTTTAAACCTTAAGAAAACCAAACACTTAATTAATATATTAATATTCGAAGTGTGCGTAGCATTTAATTTAATTCCAAATACAGAAATTTGCATATCGTTGTTATTTTTGCAATACTTTTGGTTCGGTTTACGAATTAAAATGAAAAACCAAAACTATTTTATAAAAATTACTCTTACACGTACACGTACACCTACACATACACATTCGTAGATACACACACATACACAACACACCTCTATGATATAAAAACAAATAAGAAAAAAAAGAAAATATTTTCTGTGTCTTAAACTTGTATAAAAAATGTCTTCCATTACAAATACTTAAAGAACAACCAAAATTTATAACTAAATAACTACTTATTAACTAAAAGAAGTTAATTATAAATACATGAATATATGAGTATATGAGTATATGAGTATATGAGTATATAAATCTATAAGTACATAAATATATATATATATTTAATAACTAACTTACGAATCCATTAACCACGCGTAAAGAATTTAAATGTCTCGCTCTGCATTTTGATGGCAGCTAAAAGCTGGCAATAAAATGGCAAAAGGCAAACAATCGAAAATCAGATCTGATCGGATCAGAGGGGCCCAGAGACGCGCTGGAGCATTGAAGCCCATAGATCTAAAAGCATAGTACATAACACATAGTTAGGCGTGGCGTTGGTATCAGGTCGGGATCGGGTCGGGATTTGCGGCGTTTAGTGGGGTAAGAGAGGGAACTTAAGGGAGGTCACCCTTAGAGTAGTCACTGCTACGAGAAGAACAACAACGCATGCAATGAACTTAGACAAAATATTAGCAGAATATATATAAAAATAATATATTTATATATATACACACATATATATATATATATATATATGTATATATATAAATGTAATTGTATTAATTATTAATTAAATATACGATTAACGAACTAATAGCAGTTTTAAGTCTTAGAACTTAAGAACTGTTTGTTAAACGATGTTTGCGTTCGGTCTTGGGTTTGGGCCTGGGCTTGGATCTAGGCTTGGGTTTCGATTTGGTTTGGGTCTTGGGTTAAACAGCAGTGCGTATGGATGATGTCTGTTTATGTTTGTAAGGGGGATACAAGTTGGTAGTGTTTGTGTGACTGCTTGTGGGTTTTGTGTGATTTTGGGAACGTGTGTGTGTGTGTGTGTCTGTGTGTGTGTGTGTTAGTATGTTGGGAACATTGACTGATGTTTGTAGCGGAGAGCAGCGAGCTATTTCTTACCTAAAGATATTGTACGAGTTAACCTGGTAGGTCGAGCCGCATTCTCGCGACAAGGAATCCATTCAAGAAGGCCAATAGCACCGTTAGATCATACTTCAGCAAACTCTCTTCCTCACTCTCTCTCTCTCTCTCTCTATCTATCTCTTTTTCATTGTCAGTATCTCTCTATCTTCAGTAACCTCCCTTCAGTCCTCCTCTGCAGAACAGAAGGCAACTAATTCACTGTAAAACTGCATTTAATTCCTTCACATAAAACTAATTAAACACAATTAAAAAGAATACTTATATCGTACCTACAATTATGTATTTGTACTTAACAAAATTCCATATCAAATAATAAAGCCGAAAATTATATAATAAAATTAAAAGTAATTTAAAAATTTTGCAAAATTCATAAATAATATAATGCAATATAAAAGAAGTTGAAGAAGTTGTTCCGCAACATTTTCTATGTTTGATTATTTTTATATATGAGAAGGCGAAAGCAAGGTCGATAGTCGAAAGTTGAAAGCCGATAGCCGATGGTCGATAATCGAGAATTTAAAATCGAAGAAATAAATTTAAAATGTTTGTATGTGTAGTCCATAATTTTCTAAAGGCATATGAATATATAGACTTAAAACTAAAATTGATAAATTGATAAATTGATAAAGCGAAATTACACACATTATTGGTCTAAATGGTCTAAATGGAAGGAGGATGAAATTGATTGATTGCAAGGACGAGATCGTATATTAAAATAACTACCATTATTAACTTACGAATTAAATCAAATTTTTGACAATGCGATTTTTGCTTTTTGGAAATCGTGCTTTTTGCTAAACGAAAAAAAAAAAAACGAAACAACAAAAACCAAAAAATATGAGACAAAAATTCCCGAAACTTACGATTATTGAAACGAAAAACTATAATTATAAAACATACTTTTGCTCTCTATAAGCCCCTATATACAAGCAACTTTCTATACGAAACTATTTATATAAAATAAACTTATATCTTACATCAATGTATATCGAATGCAACTGATCCGAAAGCCTCGGGCTCTCCCCGGACAGAGCAGAGCTCCACACAGATGCGATCCACTCCGACAGCTTACTCCAGACTTGTGTTCAGTTCCCAATCACCTCTATCAGAGTATCCTTTGTGGTTTATAGTTTCGAGTTAGATGTCTAAGTGTTTAGCCTTTGGTTGCAGTTTCTTTTGAGGACATGATTCGGTGTAGAGAAGACCAAAGGATGGGGTGGCAACTACGCATACATACATAGAGTAAATAAAGGATTAAAGGATAAATCAAGTGAATATTAGAAACGAAATCGCAAAATTTAAGGAATCCAAGAAAGTTATTTAAAATCGAATACAAATCAATACCGTTAAAAGCAACTAAATAAACATAAACAAAAACATAAACATAAACATAAACATAAAGAATAACATAAAGAAAAACATAAAGAAAATAAATGCATTAATTCTGTTATTGTTGTCAAAATATTGAAGGCATGTTTTAAATATGTGGGAGAAGTTGTTGTTTCATTAAATTTGTCATTACGTGAATTACATAAGGTGAATGGTTGGACGGAGGAATATAAATGTTTAATGCAAATTGTGTGTGCAGTGTACTTAACACCATTTAAAATACTTAAATATACTTATATACACATACGATCGAAGAATCTCTATTTATTTATTTAAATATTTACATTCAGCAAAACTAAAATCAAACTTATTTCGGAAGCTTCTAATTTGTAAGCTAAAAAGAAAGCCTCTTCATTTCCCTCGCCACCACCCCCCTCTCTATCACACTCTCTCTCTCTCTCTCTCTCTCTCTCTTTCTCTCTGATGGAAAGGGGAGACCTGCAATGTTATACAAAAAGACACACACACACACACACACATTCACTTAATCACTCACACACTCTCACACAACATTCACATAGATATACGAAGCTTTTATTATTTTGTATGAAAAGTCTACAGAGAATTTCACTTAATAGAAAAAAAAGAGGTATTAAATTAAAAAGAAAAAAACTAAAAACCAAAAACCAAAAACCAAAAAAAAAAAAGCAAAACTAATAGAAACGAAAATTGAAATGAAAATGAAAAGGAAAGATAAATGAAAATGAAAATGAAAATTAGTTAAAATTTCGAACGAATTCAATTCCGTACAGAAACCCGATTCGAGACACTTAACTATTAAGATTAAAGAATGCATACTTAAATAATTAAATTAAATAATTAATTATACTGAATATAAAATTGCTCATTACTCTAATTATAAACATACATACGTGGTAATACTTAAATAATACGATTAAACAGCATAAGATTAATACAAGGCGCGAGGAGACACAGGCGGGCGGAGACGCAGGCGGGAGGAGTACTTAAATATTATAAACTCGTAATATGTATAAATCGAAGAGATCGAAAACAGAACAAAAGATGAATTTCAAGAGCAAAACAGAAGTAAAATAAATTAAAATGAAAACAAAGTGATGGATAAGAATAAATGAAAAGTATTACAGATAATTCCAACGTTTTCCAAGTCTTTCAATTTTTTATTCAAGTTTATTTTTAAAAGTTTTTTTCTGGTATGGCAACACTTTCACTGCCTTCGGATGTGGCAATGCCGCAGGCCACTGTGGGAATGTGAATCCCTTGGTTTGTATAAGGGAATAGAAGTTTTCTTAGGTGACGGCATTTGGATACTAATTTCAGAAGTCCTTTTCTTTAGATAATGAAAAATTGAATTAATTAATTTTTGAAATATTTATTTATTTCTGTTATCATTCTTTTTTTTAATCCTTATTTTGAGCTATAAGAAAATAAAATCAGCTTCGCTTCGAAAATAAAACTCCAAAAATTGTTAGGTTTTTGTTCCCCTGATCTTTCATTTTAAGTTAATTAAAAATAATTTAAAAATAATTAAAATGTCCTTACATAAAGTTGTTTCTGTGAAGAGGCAAAACCTTAAGCAAGGATTTCCCTCTGAGATTTTCATCAAAGGAGATCAGTTGCTTTTTAAAGGTTTAGTAATTTTCAATGGTTTTATTTTTGTTACTGATTTTGAAATCGGTTGACATTTTCTACTGCTGTATTAACCAGTTTATATATGTTTTTTAGATGTTCCCATTACACTCCCGCACTCACACATCTACCAACAAGGAGCAGCTGGAATATCGAGTACTGAGTACTGAGTGTTGGGTATTTATATTGTATAAAGTACAGATCTTTCAGGACTCTTAGGAAAGGATTGCCCTGTACAGGCTTACCCTGTATCCCGCCGATCAATGCAGATTTTCTTACTTAAGATAAATGTGACCGCAGGGGGAGCCTCATATATCACTTTGAGTTTACGAGTTATAAATACATATTCAGTAACTTATCAGGTCGAAAGGTCAACCGGGATACATCCTAGAGGAGCAAAGAGCGGGTGTTGTCGTTTAGCATAATTTTAATCACTTTTCTAGAATGTGTTTTCAAGTTTTCCATAATCTGATAACTTTGATTGGTAAAGAACGGAAAGACTCTTAATCACCGTTACCACAAAAACAGGTGGTTACACTCTTGGGATCGAGTACGTGGAGGTAAGTGAGTGGCCAGGGAAGGAATAACCAAATTTGATAGCCCACAGCTCTTGGGCGAAAGTGTGGCACTTAAAAGGAGTGTCGATATGATAACCGCCAAGTATGAGTAGTGGCTCTTATCTCGGTTATAAGTTGGATCGTTATGCTATTGGAGCTCTTTCCCAATCCCAATCCCAATTAAAATATATGCTTATGTATATCACGGTGTGTGGCGTGACAAATCACGCCTCTATCAGCCCCAACGCATGGAGGTTACACAATCCGGTGCCGAACTTTATTTGCCCCCATAAAGTTGGGGTGTATCTAAGATCAACTGTATGATTTCTACCCCAAGAAGCCATAAACATTTTAGTGGCTCCTCCGGATTATAGCACCTAGGGGTAATCAGGAACTGTGATTGAGTTGAAAGAGGAACCAAAACACGCAGCTGGCCAAGGCACGCACTTCTTATCAGGGGACATACTTTGGACATGAACTTGTACCGATTTCTCTCCCTATATATATATATATATATATATATACATATATGTACATTATGTGCATATATTATATTTAATATTTATACTATGTTTGTTTTTCAGCTGCTGATAGGAGATAAAGGCCTGACCGCCAGATGCCGGATGAAATCATCGGAACTGAAAACCCCTCGAAGGCTCCCAGACATCAGCGAGATTGCACGTTGAAAGTAAAATTTGTCTTAAACTATGATTGATGGAGGCCTCGAGATCCTAATCATTCCTCTTGTTTACGTTCTTCAGACAGAGCTCTCCACTGGACACTGGACACTGGACACTGGGCAGTGGGCACTGGGCACATCGATTAGATTTCTCTGCCCGACATCTGGATTCCGTTGGCAGAATTTCTTTTCGCCGAGGCGCTGATAAGGCTACACGTGTGTTGGGTCGCTCATTGTAGTTGTGGTTCCTCAGGAACAGGTACATATATACACATATACACATATATGTATATGCACATATATAACTTTGTTTTCCAATTGCGTATTTCTTTATTTTTATTTGCCCCTCGAAGCTGTTTAAGTTTATTAGTCGTGTTTATGATAATCACAAAGTCTCAAAGTGCCCCAGTACTGTGCCAATTTTTTAATAATTGTGCCGATTCGTGGGCGTATCACTTTCTATAATCAGGGAGCAGCAGTTGCATTGGTCTGTGTGCCGACTCCAAGGTACTTCTAGGCACTCCGAGGGTGAATCACATTGATGAGTAACTGCCCTGCAAATGGCCCAAAGGGTATCTAAGCTCAGGCAAAAGGTTCATTTCGTTCAGTGAACTGTTAACTTTTGCTTAGATGACTTTGAGTTCGGTTTTCGGGGAACTTCACCCGTAGATAACATTTATCTATGTACCAGCAGCTGATGTATTTAGGCAGATCAATCATAGAAGGACTTTTTATAGGTATATATATATTATTTATTTATGTATTGTATATTTATATTTATTATAATATATTTTATATATTTTATTTTTATTATATTCAGACTTCTGGCTGTTTCAGAGTGGCAGCTCAGTCGAAATACCCGCTTTGATCACTTAAATATGTGTAGGTCCTTATAGAATGGTAGTTAATAATTAAGTTATCATTTTTAGAATTCCCGAACTCAATTTAATATTTAATAGCATTGCTTTTTGTCTGTTGATGTTTAATAGATTATTTACAAAATAAAAAAAAACATTATAAAAATAATAAAAAAACCCATTGATTGGTTTGGAAGTGATTTTGAAAGTTATGAATTACCCAGCTCTTTTAATGTTCGAGTATTCAGTATAATTATTAAATATCATTATGAAAAAGTTTTATTTAAATTAAAACTGTTTTTTTTTATTTTAATTTAGACTATCGGTAAACTGAGAGAGTGAACTGAGAGTTCTTTGAACGTCTTCTTCTAATTAATTTTTATCTCAGGAATTAATGTTAGTTTAAGTTTAATGCTTGAATGGCTCTTAAATTAGTGATTATTAAAATTTTAATGTAGAATAAAGATTTAAAGTCTTTTTTGATTTTCTGCACATTTCATATTTGCAAAAGTTTAAGACTCCTCTGCAAGAGGGGACTGAGTTGGGAGAAGTTGAAAGACGCCAATTAAAGGCGTTAATTAAGTTTGAAGGGGGAACTAAGGTATTTAAATATATATATTAGTTTAAAAATAGATATTATTAATTGTGTATTATAATAAGGCTGGGGCACTATCACATCATGGAACTCTTATGCTAGTGGATGACTGCCACAAGTTTGCATAGTTTTATCTTGCCAGAGACTTACAAACAAATCTCGGAGTGATGGGGCTCTGATATGTCGCTTGGGATTGTTTTTCGCCCAAGATAGTTCAACTTTCAGACAAGTCGCAGATTTGGGCCTAGAAATAAGTAAACATTTGTCTTGGCAATTAGTGGAGTCGGTCTATAATCTATTTTAGCCAGCAGCTACCCAAGACGTGGTCTCAGCTGTGCCAACGTCCAAAAATTAGCACCCATGAGTCTCATAATTAAATTGTATACAGAGCTGACAGAGACCTTAAGATTGTGGGCTATTTATAGGTATTTTGAGTGTTGGATGATTTGCTAATTTTGTCTTTATTCCCATTTCCATGGACCGCAATACCCTTCCATCGTGGGGAGGACCGATCTTCAAGCGATCCAAGCACGAGCTGCATGCGTGCCCCAAGCCCACTTAATTGGTTAATTGGTCTTCAAATGCAACGATGGGCCAATGAAATTGAAATTGAAACTAAAACTGAAACTGAAGTGGGAACTAAAAATGAAATCGAAATTGAAATCGAAATTGAAATTAAAATTGAAATTGAATCGAATTGAGTGCATACGCTTTTCAGATACCAGAGACTCGACCAAGTATTTTCGGGGCTTGACTCTGTAAGTGGTTCACACGTCTGGCGCATGACTCGTAAGTGGACTTTGGTACCTCGTAGGCAAAGAAGTAAATTTGTACATGTACACCAACACACCAACACACACACACACACACTCAGTTATGCATGTGCTCGTTTATATGTCAATTAAAATTAAATTAACACACTCTAGCCGCCAGCCTGGCCCCACTCCATCGCCATCGCCATCGCCGTCGCAGTCGACCGTCTCAAAGGCGTCTGGCAGTGCATCAGCAGCGGCTTCAAAGTCCAAAAGTCGATTGCTATAGGGCACACTCTCAATATCGTTGGCTGCGTCACATACACGCAGCCACGCATTTTGAATTCCCACACACACACACACACACACACACACACACACGCGCGCATCTAATCACACAGACGCTCCGACATCCCGTCGTATCATGGAAAATTTCTGTGTACACAAATAGAATGAATCTCCATTCATCTGGTATCTCTCTGTATCCAGGATTCGTTTCACACTCTTCTCACCCCACCCCCTCCCTCTTACCCATTCTGCTCCACTCCCCCGTCACTTAAAGGCCTCGTGCCTGCGAATAGGGAAGTGATTCAGTTTCGGGTGTACTTTTCATCTTGAATCTTGGCCGTGATCCGATTAATAGAATGATGAAATGATGAAATGATGGAATGATGAAATGATGGAATGAAGTCAATTACTTGGCTGGAAAAATACTGCAAAATACAATAGAAATAAAAAGACTCTGAAAAGAGGATCTTGGCACACGACAGACTCAGCAAAGTAAAGTAAAGCTTCGAACAGATGAATTAATTGAAAATGAAATTGGTTTAAATATTGTCAAATATACAATGTACGTTATGAGTTAATTTATTCCAGGCGAATTTAATTTAATCTTTGGGAATATAATAATAATATTTTATTAGAAAATTTCGAAAGCTCAGTTTTTATATAATTTTTGAATTTTGTTGATTTCTTTGCTGATTTGATCCGGGTTATAATTTCTGTTTTGTTGATGTTTTTGTTTATATATTTCTTAATTATTGAGTGCTGTTAATTAATGCGAAAGTCGTGGGTGTTATCAATGGTTATCAATATTCGCTTGAAATATGTCTGGCGGACTTCCGGTTGTCAACAAGAAATCTTCTAAATCTACATACCTTGCAACTAATTATTAATTACATTTGCTTTCTCCCATTCAAAACTTTAGTAATAGAAACTATAGTTAGTGTAAGTGATTCAAGTAAAACCGACTTAAGTAATGTTGAATCTAAAATACGTGTTAAAAATCCCATTAATGATCTCCCAATAGTTGAACTCGTCTTCGCCCTCAAAATAGGGCAGGGCAATGGGAATTTATATAATGTGAAACTTTGGTCTGCTTAAACCTCAAATAATTATTATCAAATAGCGGTCAACCGATCAAAGTACTTCGATGACGTGTTCCTGGACATACTAGCCCATACCGTAGACGCCAGTTGAGCGAATTGAATACTGAAATGAGGTGACTCTGAAGCACCCTGCCTAATCCTACAATCAAATCATCTGCTATGGCAAGCCTTGGGGGCGTATGATTGATTGAGCTTCAAGGCAAGAAATAAGTAAAACAAAAAACAAAATGCTAAAATTAATATAGTAATTATGTAATAGTGTCAAAGTCCCTGGGAGGGTTACATCATAAGGTACTGAAATATCTAGGGGGTAGTACTCGAGGGTCTTCAAGGTAAGCTGTTAATCAGATGTGTAATTATGTAAAGGCTTCAAAATATGTGGTGTAATTCAAGCATTTATGTCAAGCACTAATCTATATACATGACTGGCGAACGTGAGGAGTCAATTACTGATTGAAATGCTAATCAATCGTCAGAAGTGATAAACTAAAAAATTGTAAAATGAAAAGAACTCATGAGCTCCCTCGTAAATTATAATCTATCAACTCTACCGCAGCGAATCCTTTCTACAATAAGTAATAGATTACTATACGATTAGAATTTACAATCAAACATTTATAGAACCATCTTATCAATATGTAAGGGAAGCCACGACACATTGAATATTGGCTGAAATCAAACACTTGACTACGCGAACGTTGAAGTTCAAACTTTGGACCTGATCAAAGGGGCGCACACAGACACAACGTCAGCTTCGTGTGCTCTTCTGGCTGACAGCTCACGTTTTGTATGAGCTCGATCGAAGCTCGCGCCAAACAGAACATGTTCGAGGAACGAGGAACGAGGACCGAGGCCGTTTGAGCGTGTGCCGCTGCACGAATGCAACCGGATTTTGGTCCGGATTTTGTTGCCCAGCCAGCAGCGGATCAAATAATTCACTGTTGGGGGAATGGCGAGCGAACAACAATTAATGGGCATTCTTATCAGATTAGAAGAGCGCCGTTTCTTCTGCCCGCTCTCTTTCGCTCCTGCAATTAATCAAGCATTCAAAATTGCGCATCATTTAAAATGCCTGGAAGCCGATGTTTCATGCTTGCCATTGATATCGCTGTTATCAAAGCAATACTACAACAATGTCCAATCTCTCTCACCCACCTATACTCTCTCTGTCTTTCTCTCTCTCTGCCCCCAAGAGGGGCCACAGGCAGCAGACGTCGCCAATCCAGAACAGCCCGAAACAAACACACCGCCAGCCTTTGCGGTCGCCGTCTGCCCAGCATCGAATTATTCACACGCAGACGTTCTGACTGTGCGCAACAAGCCAAATAAGGTGCTCCAGCAGCTTGGGAACTCCAATAAAAACAAATAAACAAATATAAAATCTACAATACACAATATATACGAAATACACAAAATATAAATAATAATTTTGAACAAAACAAGTGATTAATCTTTTGTCGACTTGCAAGACAATAGGCGACGTGATAAGCAAGCATAAGTCCTGCAAGGTTAACCCATTTATTTACATAACTTTAAACATACATAAATTGAAACCAATAAATTGGAAATTATTCGTTTCGCATTCCAAAGTTCAAATTGTGAAATATTTTAATTATCAGCGGCGAATATTTGTGAAAATGAATTTCAAAAAAAATCCATTATAAAGTGACAAATGACTTTGAACAATGATAACAATAAACATTTCCATTTAGTTAAACAAATTAAATAAAAGGATTACCAAAAGGTGAGCTACCCAAGGAGACCCCCATTTAATATTTACAAAATTAAGGATGCAGGGAAAATATAAATATCGTTTCGAAGAGAATAAAAGTTAATGTATTTAACAATTGATTAGTTGCCAAGACCTAACTGTTTATTCGATTGCTAATTATAACAACAGATAATCTCATAGGCGTGTGCCCAGCCCAGGGGATATGCACAGACGTGCTACTTGTATATGTAAATGAAATGAGTATAATAACAATAATAAATTGATTACCTGCAGTTAAGGGAGCCTACATACAGTTACTTTATATATAAACATATATATGTATATAATTATATAGAAGCTAACATAGTATACGATTCAATTAAAACAAAAATTCGTGATAATTAATTTCCAGCAAAACATGTTAATTAATAATAAATATATTTTCATTCTTTTTATGGTGAAATAAAGATCATTACTTGCCACACTTTTGCAACGGATTACAGTGTGTGTTTTTTATATGGTATTTTGTACTTCCAAATTAAGTTCTGAATTAGTTTCGATTTTATAATTTGCAAGTTTAACTAATAAGTTAATAAATCACATGCTTATCGCTTCAATGATTAATGTGTGAACAAGTTCCACCGCGGGCGCCATTTTGTATTTATGTAGCTGACATAACCTCACACAGTCTTCAGCGAGCGAAAAATCATTGTACAAAAGAAAAAAAAAAACAAATAAATAAATAAATAAATCGTATGTATTTATATTATACTTAACTAGAGATTTGCCTAGTTCCAAGTAATTAAATTTTAGTACTGCAATAATTCTTTGAGATTTCGGACAGCTGACAAATATTTTGGCAATAATCCACGAAAATCTCGTTTAATTGTTGGCGTGTGGCGAAAAAATGTGTTTGAAGTGAAATAAGTGACTTTGGTGCCTATAACGTAGCAAATCGGAGCAATCTTCATGTGGGATTCCAAAGTTCACAGTGGGGCATGCTCCAAAATGCTGATCAGAGCACCTCACAAGTAGAAAAGAAAGGAACAGTTATATAGTGAGACAGAGCGAATAGGAGAGAGAATGAAAGACCCGCTTTTACTCGGAGCGATAGAGATAGAGATGAAGGAGAGAACAATTCGGCTTATCCAATAGCCAAAATATTATAATTTATATTGAAGCATTTTGAACAGAAATGAACAATTGAAATGAACTTTTTTTCAGTGCATTCAACTGCAGTTCGAATCGCTGCACTTGAGATAAGCGTTTCGTCGCCCATCAATAATACAGCGCGGCTGATAGACGCGCTGCGCATGGAAAACCCCCAGAAGTTTGCACTGCCAATCTTCGTCTGTACTCTGTACCCAGTGTGCAACTCGTAACTCCGCCCGCGCAGCATTGCCTCTTTAGCTGCCAACGAACTCCGTCTACCACTTATTTATCTTTCTCTCTTCTCCTCTGATCGTCTGCCAGCTGCAGCACGCATCGCATGCGTGTTCCATGACGTAGCCAACATGTTTGATTCGTTCAGTATATTGACTGCGCTGCCTCTTCAAGTGTTGCTCTACTTTACAGCTTGTAACCTTCTTCTACTCTCTGCTTCCGCTCCCTTAGCCCATATATGGCGGACACTAGTGTCACACGTCGGTGATTGGCAGTTTTTCAGATTGCTCACAGATAAGGCTACTGATCACTTCTGATCTCTGGCTATTGTATATATGCTTGTACACTTGTATGTGTGCGGCAGAACTGAGATGTGATCTGTGTTACGTCAATAATGTGCAGCTTGTCACGTGTCGCAGAAAGACATCAATGAAGTAATCCTTTCAATAAGCATATCAATTTATATAACTTGAACACAGAATATTATGATATTTAATTTGATTTGGCCATCTGATGTCTTAGAAAACAACTGTTACATTTCTCAGTGCTAAGATATTCTTACTCAAAAACATTTTTTTAAGGATTGATAAATATATGAATGAATTTATATTACATTGATTAATATTAAATACTTTTATTTAAAATATTTGGAATTCTCGTGCTTCGTTTTTCCAATTGAGGCAGCTCATGTGGCCGTTGCTTCCAATGATCTTCAACTGATGTCTCGCTTTTGCTGAGGTCACAAAATTAATCCCCCTTCGGATTGTTTTCTTATACCTCACGTCTTCCCATATTCTCGTCTTACAACTTTCTGATGCAATTAATGTGCGGCTCAGGTTTACAATTTGCTGATGCAATTAAGCTTAAGAAGTACATTATAAGTTATAAAACATACTTCAAATCGAAATTTTAACTAACTGTATGTTTTACATCGAAAGAAGGTCAATTAGTCCGAAATGAGTTATTGGACTGGCGCCAGCATATCACGATTTTTTAGCACTTCCCTGCCAATTGGAGTTACGTGCCCTACATCTTATGGGCTTCCCCTCTTACTTCTTATCTGAATTGTATTACTGTCTATGCTTTATAAGGACTTTATCTACTAGTGGCTATCAACATTGTGTTATCTATCACTAAAGAAAGTCTTTAGTTTTATTCGGAAACATAAGATTGCACTTTCGAGCAGTTTTTGTCGTTTCCTCGTGTCAAATATAAGCACTACCTTTGCATTGATTACTGTGTAATTTGATTGCCCTTATAAATCATGTAAGCAACCAGACAGTATTATGAACGACACATATTTAAATAACATAAGAAAATTAATGATATTTTGCGTGTCGCCGTAGATCCCGCAAAGTCATGCTTAAGGTTTACTTTCCAGAATTTCTTATCATTTACTTGTTAACTGTTAATTGATTGACAAGTATATAAAAATCAGTTTGAATTGTAGGCCTCCCTGCCTACCATGTCGATAGTTAAAGACATTGTCAACTTCGTTACTCTTGAGGCACTTTGTAACCCCAAAAATAGACAATTAGACAAACAATTAATTAAGCTGTAACTAATTTTATGCACTTTTAGCAGCAGCGCAGCCGCTGCAATGCCATCGCCTTCGTCGCCATCGTCTTTTAGCTGATGCAATGCTACAGAGAATTTGCATATGAATTGTCTTGCCTTAAGAGCCAAAACTAAAGCACTTGGACAGAGGGGCAAATGTCTGTGCCAGTTGTCTAAGGGGGCAGCGGAGAGGGAAAATTAACGAGCGATGTTCGTGTTTGATGTGATTTATCTTCGTGTGCCGGCTGGCAACTTCGTGTGCTAACTCTCACTCTCGGTCGTTATATTATATTTGTGCACGAGCTCTCTTCGCCCTCTCTCCCGCTTTGCTACTGTTGCCATAGCTTCGTCTGCCTCTCTATGTCTAATGCTCTCTTTCTTAACAACGATCAATCAACTGCTGCGGCCGAACCGACCATTCTGCCACACATAAATTGTTCTACTAATCAGAGAAACGGCTCATTCATTCACAACTCGTTAGCGCTGCCGAATCGTCCGCAAGTGAACTAATAAAATATCGAATTAACCGTAATCAAAACTTAAAGTACCTTCGTCGCGTGCAGTTTCGTTTCGCGCTTTAGTGTCCGGGTTCATAACTTGACCCCAGCTCCCGTTTTGGATCGCGCCAAGTCATCGCAATCGCATTATATGGGCTACGGTACGTGTGGTCCCTTTTTAATTGGGTGCCCTACTGGGCGTATGTTTGATATATGTAATTGCCTGCGCTTTGAGTTTCCATATTTCGCCCTCGCCCCCGCCCTTAAACTCAATCTGATTGATTGGCAGGTGCAATAATTTTTGATACTTGGTGCGCAGTTTTTAGCGCTGCGGTGATAATGCCAATTAAATATTTTAATTGCAATGTAATATAATTATTTGATTAAACCTCAATATTTCAGGGCATTGTTTGTGTGCCTCTGTACCGCTGCGTGTGGGTGTGTGTGTGTGGGTGTATGAGGTGAATGCCAACTCACACAAAGTTGTTCAAATACTGCAATTTACTTCAGCTAAGGATATCCTTGTGTCAGCTTGGCGTTAGTCTTTAAGTTAGAGGAGATTTTAATAATAAATTATAAATATTTAAACAAACTTTAAACATTTAAACAATTTCTATAAATCTTCCTTTTAATTTCTTTTCCTTGCAGCCTGTCAACTATTTTCAACTGTTCAGCAAACTAAAGTTTAATCAGTTCTGTGTCATGAAGTGAATAATAACAAAAAGTTTATGATCTGAAAACAATATTTAAAAATCAAAAAAAGTTTTAAAGTGTAACGAGCAGTTTTCAAAACGGCAAAAAACCGCGTGCAAAGCTACAATTCTATGAATTTTGTAAGCCAAAGGACTACGAACATTGAGTTTTTATTGCTGCCAAACAGATAACAAATAAAAATCAAGTACTTAAAATATTTAAATTATCATTTTTTAATTGGAAAAGTGAAAGCCAAAAAAAATGGCCACGTACTACATGACTCTGGCGCTGCTGCTCTGCCTGGCCCTGGAGAACAACAACATCTACGCGAGGTCCCATCCGAGCTCCCACGAAACGCCCAGCCTGCCAGTGGTGCGCGCACATCCGCATCCACGTCATCAGTCGCATCTGCCACATGTGCAGCGTAAGGCCCAGCAACTGCAGCAGCATCATACGCCGCAGCACAGGGATCGCCAGCCCAAGAACATGGCACCGGATCCCACCAGCGAAGAAGATGAACCGTTAGCCATCCAGAGGCTGCAGCAGCAGCGCTACGCGGATCGCGTTCGACGACACTTGCAACGTCAGCGCGAGCATATGTTGGAGCAGGACCGAAGCTACCATCGAGACCTGAGGAACGCCCCCAAGCTGTGGCAGATGCTCAGTCGAGGATATGAGTTCAACAATTCAGACCTGGACCAGGACTATGCACAAATGCTATACGATGAGCCGGCCAAAGATCAGGTCGATTCCCAGGAGCTAAAGAATCGCCCTGGGTCAGTGTTGAAAAGTCGGGACTATGAGGAAGAGGATTACATTAGGTCCGACTTGCATCAGAGACTGGACGAGCCAATAGCACCAGAAGTCGACGACGAGTCGATGCCAGCTTACAACCTAAAGAGCAGCTCCGGCAATGCCACAAAGACTGCCTCCGGCGGATGTCCCAAATGTGAGAGTAATCGCCAAGTGGAACACATCAGTGAGGAAGACCTGAGGACTCTGCGCATTGAGTTCGTGAAGCAACAAATTCTGGAGAAGTTGCGCCTGAAGGAGAGTCCCAAAGTATCAGCTGTGGAGCTGCCCAAGCCCATATTCGAGGGCGTGACACTTGCCCATGCGGGTGAGGTCAACAAGAATAAAGATTACGATGATTACTATGCGCGGACCAATCAGAAGTTTATACTCCTGCAGCGAGGTAAGTTCGAGGCATTTGTTGTTGGGATGCGGAGCAGGCACTAATTGGGGAATTCTCTGAACTTCCAGAAGAGACTGAGTGCCGGCGATTGGGAGTGCATCCCTCAATGTGCTTCAGCTTCAAGATCGAAGATGCGGACGCTGAAGGCTTCGATGTGAACACCGCTGTGCTGTGGCTCTACAAGAACAAGCAGAACTACACCAGCTCCAGGAACGAGAGTGCACTGGGCGGCAGAGAGAAGAAGCAGACCCTCGTGGTGTCCGAGGTGGAGCAGCAGCTGGACTCAGAGTACCTACCGCTGGCCAAGACCATAGCCATACAATCGGTGGATGTGCAAGGTAAGCGTACGAGCAGAGCAAAGCAAAGCAAAGCAATTCAAAGCAAAGCCAAGCAAATCATCATCATTATCATCGTTGTCATCATCGTGTTGATCATCATCGCGACAGGTAATCATTTTGGGACCTTTGCTCAGCACTGCCCCTGGCGAAAGAAATCGAAATCAGTGACTACGTAGCCCCCGCTTATAGGTACTTCATATCATCCTCTCTATATACTTGCCTGTACGGTGGCAACAACAACTACTCCAAAAACAACTACAACAACAACAACAACAACAATAAGAACAATAAAGCGCACCGATAAGTAGACGACTTGTTGTCAGCGCTGGCGACTGTAGCTGCTTGCAGTTCTTGTCGCTGTTGTTGTTGCTGTCGCTGTTGTTGTTGCTGTCGCTGTTGTTGCTGTTGTTGTTGTTGTGTCTTTTTTTACTTTTTGGTTGAAAGATCACTTATTCACTTGATAGCATAGAATTGTGGGTGAATAACTTTGGGGCCTGTGCATGAAAAATATTTGTTTCGTCAAGTACTTATACGTGGGTGCAAAAACTGCACCTTGATCCCCGGGCTGTTGCCTAGAAATCGATCCCGAATCTGGCAGCGATCGTGTTACATGGGTCACCAGTAGATAAGCCGGCGAGCGCAATTAATTAAAACTCGCCGCATTCCAGGTCTAGGTCAATTACGAAAGTGCACCTCTTGGGGGCAACACAAGTGTTCCATATTCAAATTCAGGACAGGTCTAAGAATTCCCTGGCCAGAGATCCCAAAGGGAGTTACATACATCGTTTGAAAATTGTGTCCTTCGAAATTGACTAATTTTTGAAATCGATTTCTCTTTCGTTACAGATCAATGGATGAAAATAAATATCGAGTGGCCCATTAAGCGGTGGTTTGGCAACCACGACCTGAGCCATCTGATACAGATCAGCTGTGAGTCCTGCGACATAGCCAACATGGAGGAAATCATATCCGTCAACAGGAACTACCGACCATTCATTATGATCGACACCCAGAATCGTCGCACCAAGTCCCGTCAGAAGCGCAACATCAACTGCTCCAGCGGAGTGACCGAGTGCTGTCGGGAGAAGCTGTACATATCCTTTGCTGACATTGGCTGGGACAATTGGATCCTGCAGCCGAAGGGCTATGATGCGTATTTCTGTCGCGGCTCGTGCAGCTCTGTGGCCAGTGTTGCCCAGGCGTCCTCACATCACAGCTCCTTGTTGGTAAGTTGAAAGCTCTTGTCCCTTTCCACCTTGTGGAGCTTTACTAATTCCCGCTTTCTTGCACCTGCAGAAAATGCTTTCCACCAATGGTACACGAAAGTCCTTGGACTTGGTTCCCTGTTGTACCGCCAAACAGTATTCCTCGTTGCGGTTGGTCGTCCTGGACTCGAACAACTCGGCGACCATTAAGACGCTCCCGAACATGGTCGTCGAGTCGTGCGGCTGTAGGTAGTCAGCACTCCAGGAGGAGTGTCCCAGCGGCCAGAGCAGCCCAGAAGGCTCCCAGCCGCCGACTCCTACACACCAGACAGCATCGAGCTCCCTCTCGCAATTTCGGACAAATTAGACGTAGTTCCCCATCGCGTTCCCATCGCTCATAAGCCTTCAACTAATTTAAATCATTGCAATGCATTCCACAATTATAATTAATTTATTTTTAATATCTTAATTATGCTGCCATTAGCTGTAGTTGCAATCACTTAATTAGTCCATTCGCGTATTAGTATATTAGTCCATTTAGTAAAAGCTCAAGTTAATCCTATGTACTTAAGCACTCGAAATACGATCATTTAAGTCTAGTTAGCCAATAATTACATTCATGTCACATTTCTTATTTAATTAACTTTTCATATGTGCTTAATTAATTAGTCTTTTGTAATTTCCTCGTTTTAAGTAGTGTGATAAATAATTGAGAGATCGAAAACAATGAAAATAAAGTTGAAAGAGAGAAAATAATTACCTAATTTAGTTCCAATGACTAAGAAGCGGGAGGCAAACATTTTGGGTCTCAAAGGGAGATTAATTTCTATCCTGGAAGATACACTTACATTCAGAGTTAAAAAGCCTCATGAGGCTGATCCTTAACCTAGTCCTTAGAGATGCCTAATGATCTACCCTAAATTCAGTTTCATTAAAAGTTACATCTTGGAAAAGTTACCGTTAGAGTGTCGACCATTGGAGGTATAATCGAAGTGGATATGTTTAAGGTTAGTCAAATGGATCCTTTAAACTGAACTTCAGTCTAGGCGATTGTTTCCCTCAACATATTCGGCAGGTACTTAATGAGCACCAGTGAGTGGAGTGCGTTCCGGAAGAATTCATAGGCCAGGAAGAGCAATCGTCCATGTTGCTTGGGTGTTCCAAGACGTAGGACATAGTTGACAGCCTCAATAAATGCGATTCCCACGAAGCGTCGCCAGCAGCTGAAGTTTTTCCTTCGCCTATAAGAAAATAATTTAAGTGGCTTTTTGTTTAAAGTCGAAGGAATAAGGAGGCCACTCACATATTCAATAGGGGCATCGACATTGCCACGCCCATGAGATTGCCCAAGTCTCGTGTCAGCATAAATATGGGACTCGCTTCATGTCGCATGTACGTAGGCTCCGCGCACCACTTAAAAGCCTAGAGGAGTTATTTATGAATCATTTTTGAGTTAATTAAATTAATTTTAAAATTATAATTAATTTGTGTCTTAAGTTGAAAATAAACTGGAACGAAATTTGAGGTCCTTTTAAATCACAAAGCCAAGGCCCAAATTATAAGTCGTTTAATTCTTTAATTTATTTAATTTTTAAATGTTTAAATGTGCTATCGATTATTGGAGTAAAAAATATATCGATAGATCGATTACAAATTTCGGATGTGGAGTCACAAAGCAACACTACTTAGAGATGAGGATATAATTTGAATAAATTAAAAATTAAAAATTAAAAATTAAAATGAAATTATTGTAATAAATGAGGAGATTTAATTAATAAATAAATTTTACATCCAACATAAATTCTAAATACAAATAAATGTTTTAATGGCTACACATGAGACTCACCTGTCGCACAGACCAGTGCGGATCTAGTCCTAGACGCTGCTTGACAAAGTAGACTGCCACCGCGAGGCAGCCCAGCAGAAGGACGATAACAATCGAACAGAGCCGTCGCCTCTTGTTGAGGTAATTGAGGTAGTACTCGCAGCTGCTCCAAGTACTGACTGCGATGTAGCTGCCCAGGAGACATTGATGCAGGAACTCGGTGGAAAGATAGAGGCGGCTCAGCCACATGCTAAGGGTGAGGCATCCTATAGCCGTGTACAGCATCACGCGACAAATAGTAGACCGACACGAGATGGGCAGATGCCAGCTGATGACCATAAGCAACGCCGTCAGACACATGGAGTGAGAGCACGGAAGTCCACCGCTGGTTTCGCAGCTTAGATCGTGACTCTGCAGAGCAACGCGTGGTCTCGTCGGATTCTCGGCTGCATAGAGCTCACGCAGCCACCATAGTGGGCGCCATTCTGGGTATATCCTGAAAATTCAGAATTGCCAAAACAGAAATTGAAGTACCCCAAGCTTGGAAAGCTTACCATTTTTCGAAGGAGCTCACGGTGCTGACCACACTCACCAGGAAGATCAGCTGCACAAGCAGCGCCTGCCGATAGATTCCCAATAGAGGAATCATAATGTTGAACAGGCTGCTCGGGTCCAAATACACACTAATGAAGCGGAAAAAGGACTCTGCAATGCCCAAGCTGAGAAATGATTAAATACCGGATACTGGAACCGAGCACTGATTTCGCTTACCGATCTTGTACCCATTCGTTGATATACAATTCCACATTGAGAAAATTGTGATAAAAATCTACTGCAAGGTTAAACATTCCCAGTTCCATTTTAAAAGCCCAAGATTCGTATCCTGATACTTTTGCAATTTTCTGTTGTCCGAGAAGGAGTCTTTTGCAGGACTGCGAAAACAGCTGTGCTTAGGGCATGCGCTTAACGTCAGTACAGTGAAGGCTAAATAATTAGACACACATACGCAAACTGCTTATCTCTGCAATAATACAAGCAGTTCTTCTAGACGAACGTAAGCTATACATTTAAACTGCTTGCCTCTTTCCTCTTGTATTTGGAATAGTATATAAAACCACCCCAGTTACCATTCCTTTTTAGCAAAATTATTATTTTTGAATTATTAATAAAACTTTTACAGTTTTTAAGCATTATTGCTGATACTTTTATTCAGAATTAATCTCCGACTTGGGACACTCGCCTCACTTTACTACAGTGAAGGTCAAAAAGTTGTGCACACCAATGACTTCTGCTTGCTCTTGCTGTTAAGCAAAAAACACTGCTTACAGAAACTACACTTTAACTGCTTCTTTTGCGAAATTTGAATTTGAAACGAAAAAAAAATAAAATAAAACTTGGATTTCTAAGCTCGTTCCAGAAAGCAAACCCTAAAATCTTGATTAAATTGTAAATTTTAATAAATATTGCGAACGGTTTACAAAAACTGATAACAAATCATTTTTAATAAATACACATACACATAAACATGCTAATACATACATGCTTTACATGCTATACATGCTAAATACATATACATATATTTATAAATAGAGGCCGCTTTGATCCTGTGCCTAATTATCAATGGAAATTTTCATAATGTACTAAGTAGACCTTGACTAACATATGAACGTAAGAGCTTAAACACATACACATATACATATACGAAGTACAAATATACATAAGTATTACATATTACATATTACATATTAATGTAAGGATTTGGGATGCGGAAGGGTGCCACGGGGTTGGCTTGAATGAGGAATGTGGAATGAATGAAACTTAACGTATTAAAAAATATGCATAGAATTATCGTTACATTAACAGATTGTGAATTATAGTTGGCAGAGAATCGTAGAATAGTTGGGATGCCGAACAGCGTAGGCGGAGTCTTAGCCAAAGTTCTCGAAATGATGTATAAAATAAGGCAACTTGCGGGTTTTGTTCACTTCATCACAGGCGGACATCACGCTCTTGGTTAGCGGTCGCGGACCACAGGAGAAGACACCAATTTTGGACACCTGTTCGGAGCAAGGGTTAGGATAAGATTAAATGAAAGGAACAACTAAGGATTGCTTTCGACCCAACTTACATAGGAGTGCTTCTTTTGGACAAACTTAAGGAAACTGGACATGTCTGGACGTCCGAAATGATTGACAGCTTTGAGACCCGTGAAAATAGATGTCTTTGAAAGTCGCTGGAAGTGGTTCTCGCATATGTACTGTAGCGAGGATAATACAAGGATTATATTTATAGGTGAATCATTCTTTCTTTCTTTTGTCAGTACTTACCAGCATTGTGGTTCTCAGATCGAATTTGTGGAAGAATTGCGTGATGAAGATGTGAATCTCCAGCACATTGGTCACATCCTTCTTCTCCACATCGCGCAGCACATCGATGAACCACTCGAAGTGCTTGTGCGAGGGGCAGATCCACAGGAAGTAAACCTTCTTGCAGGCGACTCCAGAGTAACGATTGGTACTCGTGCCAAAGACGAGATCGTTGAGTATGGAGGCGTAAGGTGTGACTCCAATGCCACCGCCCACCATTACCGCCACCTCAAACTTGTACCAATCCTGGTTGCCGCCACCGAACGGACCTTCAATGCGAATCTTGGGCTGATCTTCGGGGTTGTAGTTGCATGGATCGAAGTAGTTGCGCAGCTTCCATGTCCAGGGACCTTGTGCTTTGATGTGGCAACTCAGAAAGTTCTCATGAGGGGCTGAGGTCAGTGTAAAGCTGTGCATCTCTTGAGGTCTGAAGGCAGTGCAAGAAAGTCGCACCCACTGACCCGACAGATACTTTAGGTTGGGCGGCCTATAGAACTTGATTTTGATCACATCCGAGGGCAACAGATCCGTGTCAATCACATCTAGAGCCATATACTTGGTGCGCAGCGAAACGATTTTGTCCAGGGTATAGATAATGCCGGGACCAAGGAAGAACATCCAGAATCGAGGCGGACCCGTCAAACGGGCCAATCCATGAACCAAACTCAGCAAATAGAGTCCAATATAGAGCGTGTGCATGTTCCAGAAGAAGTTGTACGCTCGCTTCCGTATCGTTGGATGGGCAAAGACGAAGATTATGCACATGATGATGAACAGCAGAACTCCAGTGGTGCCAGTCACCGTCTGGAAAAGCCAGAACGTAATGTCTGGCTTGTAGTCGGACGCAAAGTGAACCTCACGCGTGAGACAGCGTAGATTCTCATGGGACTGGGTGGAGACATGGTAGAAGTTGACAATGTGACCAATGGTGTGCAGCACCGAGAAGAACAGCGCTGTACAAGCGGCGATCTTGTGGAACTGGATATGTGAGTCCAATGGAATGTACTGCTGTATAGGAAACTCCTTCAGCTTGGTGATCAGATTCCTGGAAATATCAGAGCAATTAAAGATTTATCCATTAATGGCTTATATTAACTTTTTTGGTACGCACCTGGACATGGTCAACAGGAGCAGCGAATAGCAGAAGGATAGCGAAGCGGCCGATCCTCGAGTGATGGCAATGCCCACACCCATGATATGACGCAGATCCGTGTGCTCGGCCATGAAGGAGTAGTGAATGAAACGTTCCACAAACAGAACTATGGTCACGACGTAGAAGAGGAAGAGGTAAAAGATGTTTTGGCGATTCTCCTCCAAGAAGGTTATGTAGGCGTCCCACTTAGCCAATAGCCAGTGGCGTGGTTTATCCTGCATGGGCTCGATGTTGAAGGAGGTCATACGAGCGACATTTGTGGAAGTGTCAAGGAAGTTCTGCTTCGCGCCCTTGCAGTCCAGACCAATGGCAACGAAGTCTCCCTTGTACTCCTTCATCATCAGCTTGAAATCCTGGTAGGTAAGATGGTTCTTGTGCTCGAGACCTACGTCCTGGAACATGCCGTCGATCAATTCGGTAACCTGATCATCGCCCAGGCTGGTGGTGCGCGCAATCTCCACCAGGGACCGCATCATCTCACTTAGCTCGCCCTTGTCTATGACTCCATTGCGATCGTTGTCGCACATGTCGAAGATGATGCGCAGCTTGTCATCCGTCTTGCCACGGGAGAAGAGCACGACAGTCTCGAGAAATTCTTGAAAGCTGATGCGTCCATCCTGATCCTTGTCCACAATATTGAACATCTTGCGAACGAACATATCGTTTGGTTTCATGCCCAGCGCAGCAGCAAACTCTGCCTTCGAGAGGCTGGTGCGCATCACGGTCATTACCTCGCCATCACTGGACGCATCCGAGCGACGGCGCCGCTCTCCAGGACGCAGTCCAAACGTCAGGGCGTAAGCCTCGCGGAAAAAGTACTCCAATCGCTTCTGGCGACGCTCACGGGTTTCCGCTCGGGCCAACATTATATCACGGTTTACCTCCATCAGTGTGAGTTCCTTTTTGTGGAGCAACAGGAAGTCCTCCAGCTTCTTCACAAATTTACGACGTGCTCCGTACGATTCCAGCTCCAGAACTAGGTCATGATCGCTTGGTACACGGAGCAATATGTAGGGTTTCTTCTTAATGTGATTCGTGGCCGATTCTTCCACGTTGACTACATCGATGTGCTGCAGGTTAAAGGTGCGCAGCTTTTCACCTTTCCGGTCTACGGTGTAAATGGCCGCCTCAGGACCAAACTTGACGGTAACAAGTCGCTTGTGATTTGCGTGAAGCCACTCGCGGGCCAGCATCTTGTCCACAGATCCCTTTTGCTGAGGTGCACGCAATGCCTCCTGACGAATCTTCAGCTTACGTCGCTTGCTGTTCTGGAGTTTGACCACGCAGTAGCCTGCACCCGCACAGAGAATGGGGACAAAGCCGAGGAAGACACAGACATAAATGAACATCAGCTCGGAGCCAGAGAAGTAATCGTAGCCGTCCAAATGATTGCAGGACTCCAGCTCTGTGGCATTCAACTGCATAGGCTGTGGGCAGGGATCTCCCGCATGCCACATAAACACATCTCGTTGTATCTCCTCCTCGCCCACATCCGTACTGTTCACAATTATATCCCAGAGCGTGATCTTGCGGATCTCAGCTATTTCCTCGCGGGTGAAGATCCCATTCCGTTCGTTCTCAAACCAGAAGCGGTCCGCATCCCTCAAGCGTTGAAACTGCTCCTTGATCACATTGCTGAAGAGCTCACCAGGCTGACCATACGACTCCAACATACCTCCAACATACACGTCCACATCGTCCAGCTGATCATTGTAGGCCTCTTTGAGCATACTGAGGGTTACATCGTTAGGACCCGGATACATATTAAAATCAATTTATGTTTTCACTTACTCTAAAAGTTCTGGCTGAGTCTCAAATAGCTTCGGATTGATGTCCACCCAAGATTTGTGCCTTTCTAGGCCATAAGCCTCTCTCGCCGAGTTGTAGTCGGGCAATCCGTTGTCCCGTCCTCGCATTATGTTTAGTGCTCCCAAGTCACGACGTGTGAACTCCATGGGTCCGAAGAGCTTGTCGCGCACATCTGAGCACAAGACTGGATCCTCACGCTCGGAAATTTGTGACGCTAGACCCATGAGCACTTCCTCGACGCTGGTGTCGCTGAAGAAGCCCTAAATAAAAAAATGTTAGTTCAAATTTAGGTACCAAAACGAATAGCACTTACACTGGAGTCCCACCACGTGGAGCACAGACGGATGGCCGGGTGTCCCATGGGCGTCTGCCTAAAGTTGCACTCGCCATCTCTGCGATAAATGCCTGGGGGTATCATGGTGTGTCCAAAGCGGAAAGCTGCCGCCTGGAATATGTGTCCAATACCCGGATGCACGTCCTGCTTGTAGCCCTCATACGCCGGAATGGAGGAGCCCAAGAAGGCTGGCAGATACTCATACACAATCACATTCTGGAGACTGGCAATAACCGTGTGACGCGCACGCTGGAAGATGTCCTCGTCACACCACGTGGGATTTAGGCGCTTTATACGCTGGGCCAAGGTATTGTGCCAGCGGAGGAAGAGAATCGCAAAGGAAAGCAGGGCAGGATTTTGGTTCGTGCGCGGATCGCCCAAAACTGGAAAAGTGTAGGAAAAGAAAGAAGGAAATTTAAAAATTTAAAAGTCGGAGGCCAAGGTTGAAGAATATCTTTGGAGCTCTTACATCTGCTGAGACACTCCCAACTATATTCATGTCCTTAGAGGATATTCAATTTTCAACCGATATCTATTAGGAAATTGAAGTTAAACTGCAACTTACGAAATAGTCGCTCAGGACTGAGCATCTTCATGACATTCGGCACGGGGTTGTTGAAGAGGGGCACTCGCATTGTGTTCCGCACGGGCAGCTTGCCATCCTTCTGGGTGAGGAGGGTGCCATTGTGGAAGGAGCGCATGGCGTTGAGCCACGCCTCGGAGGTGCTGTAAATGAAACTGCCATCAATCCAAGCAGTCATTTGATTTATCTGCGGAGTAGGTTTTATTGCGAAATTTGTACACCAGTTGTGACTCCCCGTCCCGGCCCCAAGTGGGTACCCACCTGTTCCCTCGGCGCGTTCGGGCTCTGGCCCGTGTTGCGGTCATAGGCCGCTCTGTGGAAGGGTATATACTTGTCGCCCAGGCAGTCCTTGTCGTACATCTCGTCGCACTTGTCGATCTCAATGCGGTGCATCTCAATGGGACAGCCCGACTCTGAAGCCATCACAATCTCGTTGGCCACCACCTGACCGAAGAAGGCCAGCAACGCGGTGCGATTGAACTTGGATCCGAGTCCGTCACGCCCGCGCATGAACAGTCGACTCAGGCGTCTCGTCGAGGGTCGGTTCGCACCCGCCATGGCGTACACCCCATCCGAGTAGGAGGGCGGTGCCTTCCTCACCAGGTGACTATCTGAAAAGCGTTTTTGAATGCAAATGTTGAATATCGTGTAAGTTCAATGCAAATTTGCACTGCTCAGCCTGCAACTTATTCAAATAGCGAGCAGCACAGCTCAAATTTATTACAAGCTAATTATAATTAGATTCCGCCCTTAACGTGGACAGGGCCAGGGCAGAGTCATTAGAAAGTTGTCTATGTGATTACAGACATTAATTCACAATTTGTCCATACCTACGGATCCCCAGTCGGGATGGGCGAGATTATTGTACCAGCCATCATAGCGCTGCTTCTCGGTCAGACTATACATTTTCTCTGTAAGGAGATGGGAACGGAGATTAGATAAATTAGAAAATCACTCATTGATCAGATATTTAGGTATTAATATTAACAGCAATTAAACTCAACAATTAATTCATAAATTGATCGTTAACTTATTTTATGAAGTACTTCATTATTTACAGTTCCCTTCTTTTCAGCAGCTGAATGAATGCTGAAATATCGATAGTAATTAAACTACGTCTGTAATATGACACCATAAACAAGGTTAGCTACTATTATTAATAAAATGTATATTTTAAATAATATTAATAAATCTTCAAGTCCGACAATTTAAAAACGGTTATAGACCAGATATTGAGCTCCATTCCTTAGGGTATTTTTAAAGGCACAAATATAAAAAAAGTCAAAAAATTTGATTCATAGACTATGTTTATTTTATATAAATAAATATACATATAGATCTTTCTATATAAAATTATATATACTTATCATTAATTAGAAATAAGATTTTTATAGTTGTCCCATTTATAATCTAGCTAACAGGTCCTGATTCCCATATAACATATAGTATTAGAGTCTGGGGAGGAAGGAGGGACTTGTGTGACAATGGCAACTGGACTTATGAAAAGAAAGACATATGAGACTTTAAAAGATATATATATATATGTATATATATTCCTGATTCGATATGACTGTATTACCTTGCTTTGATTATTGTGTATCAGTTGTTCCAAAATAAATTCATATAGTAATAATTATAATGTCTAAAAATATTATTAACTAAAATATAAAACAATATATACTAAATACTATAATTAGTAAAAATAATAATAATAATAAAATAATAATAATTCTTAAGTTTCAGGTCGCCTGAAAGAAATGAGTTCCCGAAGCTATCAGTTCCTATAAAGCGAATATTGGAAAGGATCCTTAATCCTTAACAATGTAAGAGTCACATAAACTTTAAGTACCTCAGAATTAATAGCTTGTAATTAATATTGTAAGTTATTAAAGCCACGGACTAGAAATAATTGAATACATTTCATAAATCGATCCTCTCAATGGGAGTCTTTAAGTCAGTGTCTAAGTCAAAGCCAGTTGATTATTTTAAATTCTAGTTTAAAGCTTTAATATATCACATTGACCGTCTACATATTCTCATTTATGATCTTCATAAATTCGATTTCGATTTGTGGAATATTTAATATTAAATACTGAATACTGAATACTGAATACTGAATTCTAAATACTGAATACTGAGAGCTTCAACTTATGTTTTTATCCAATCGCTTAGCCAATAAAAATCTAGTTTTTTGAGATCCGTAGATAGACTATAAATTCGAATCGGCTATTTAAAATTCAATTAAATAATTGATTACATGATTCCACGAGTCATCGTTTTTCAAACCGTTCAATATTCATTACAAATAATGTAGAAAAACTCCGAAGTTGTGAGTTGTAGGAATATTTGCAAAAGTTGCCTTCGATCAGTTTGGAATTGCAATAATTGTCGCAATTCGTTTAATTTATTAAACTTTACTTTATGCGTGCAAATTATGCATTAAATTGTTCCAGTTACCACCTAAAAAGCCATAAAACTTGCCACGCACCTCGAGTGGACCCCAAGCCAGTTTTGTACTTGCCCCAACCTATCAAGTCAATAGCTGATAGATCGTTGATTGGTGACTATGGAAAATGCATTTAGTCGCTTTAATTGACAGCCAAAGTGTAGCTGCAGGTTCTGAGTCGCTGCCCCACCTCCTTTTCAATTATGTCTAGGCCCCAGTCTTAAAATGTTTTTTTGATTTGTTAATTGAATTACTGCAACTTTCGGCTCTGCAAGTGAATTTAATTAATTGCCTCGAAGTACGCGCTTCCGTTCCATTTGTTCTCTGTAATTGGCCGCCATTTGGGGCAGCCTCATGACTCATTGGTCCCTCACTCAGAAGAAACTCAAGTGGTTGACTTCTTAGTTCCCAACTCAAGGTATTTGACAGCAGTAAAAGAAAGGTAGCTGTTTTTTTAGACAGATCAAGACTTTACCTTTACCCATTAATTGCTTGATGTTTTCACGGCTCAATATTGACGTATGTGATCAGGCATTCCCACGATGAAGGACACAAGTAAAGGACCAATTTGGGTTGCTATTGGCCATTGGTCAAGAGTCAACATTCAAAGATGCCACAACTGTTGACAAAGAAGAGGCAAATGAGAGCAGCTTGTGGTACATTCAGCCCCTCCCAATCGATTTAACTATGCAGCTCTTGAAGCAGAATCTCTTTTTTTTTAATATTGTGTAGAGTGAACTGAGGGATACTCCGTAGAGAGCGATTCACACCTTAAGTATGTCAAAGGTGTGTTTTTTTTTTTTTTTGGTAAATTTGAATATTAATCAATCAATATTTCATTTTTATATTAATTGATTTATAAATGATTTATATAAATAAACAGCATAAAATAAAGAGGGCATAGCTTAGAGACTATTATTTTTTTATAATTGAACTTTAAAATTTAATTCAAATCTCATTTAACATATTGCGGTCATATATATATAATTATTCAGTTGAACTCCCTTAAATATGTATAATTTCTGGGATAACCCTCAAATAGCGCAAATTTGAAAAAATACCATCCAAATTTCGTTCTCACACTAACAGTATAATTACAGTCACGATTTAATACCCTTCCTCCAGCCAAAGTACGCAGAGTACATACAAATTATTACCGAAGTAATTTTACTTTTATTTTAAAAATTAATCATCAAGGAATAATTTTTAAATATATATTTTGAGTTTTGCGGATATTCTATTTTTCAATATATTCGATGATTCATTTATGACTCCTCGGAAAATACTGCTTAACATGTTGATATATACGATCGGTTTATTTGGTGTTTCGAATCGATGTTCCACCGCACATGACGCACCTTAGCCACTTTCAAGTTAATACCTTATGACGAATGTTGGAATATTGGTCAAGAGATTAATATTCTCTTTAAATTTAAATCGACATTAATAATTTACTTAAAATTGATAAATTATTGAAAAGCATTAAATATTCTGAAAATCATAGATAACAGAGGAGTTCTAGCCAGAGATTACGACATTATTTTCTACTCTGGTCAACCTGTACAGGTACTATGCCGACCAACTCAGCTGGTCACTTCGAACCAAACAGAGACAAGGATCTGCTCGCGCAGCGCATCTGCAAGTCGCATATTTCCTGCAGCTTGAACGCTTAATGAGAGACTCCCACAAGGGAGATGCCTAAAGCAAACCAGTTCAGCAATTAATGGCGATGGCCGCTACCAAAAATACACTCAAGCTCGTAATTAAATAAATAATGTTAAGTAAAGCAAAGCAAATGACAAATGTCGTTTCACCGAAAGGTGCGATCTGGGAAAGATACCCAAGAGGCACACACACCCACAGAGACACAGACACAGACACAAACACAGATACTGCTTTAGAGTAAAAGAAAAAGTAATTAAAGTTGAAATAAATAAAGTATTCCAATTCTTGAGCTTTAATAAACATTTATGTGGCACACTCGAAATGCCAGACGTGTTAATTTGATGGTAGAGCGGGAGATTCGCTAAGCGTTCTTCAAACGAAACGAAAAAACTATTAAAGTCATGACGTATGCCAGTGGAGAGCTACCAACAACAACTACGCTCACAACTACAATGACACACACACACACACACACACAGAGAGAACACAATTCATGGCATGACTACAATTTGTGCCATTTTCGAGAGCAATGATCGCACGTGTGTTGGTGTGTGTGTGTGTGTGCGTGTGTGTGCCAGTGGTTGTGGGTCCGCGTCCGTGTGTCTGTTTTAAGTGTGAGTCTGTATGATGGATGGCAACAGCGCTTGAGATCCGAGTTTATATATTTTTCAACGGCCCAGCACAGCGGCAACAATCATCAGAATCAGATCCGGTTAACCAAAAACGTAGCTGGCAACAATAACAAACTATATATTAAGCCGAACATCTGCTAAGTACGAGGAATATCTAGTGGCTAGCAAGGGGAGGGGAGGGTAATGGGTAGGGAATAGGTGATACAACGGAAGACTCTCTAATATATATTGTTTTTGTTTTTCTCAACTCATACGGAATTTCGTGTTGGCGGCTTTGGCATTCCAGACACAAACACCTGCCTCACGGCTCCGACTTGGACAACCGAAATGAGTTGGAGAAGACATGCGCGATGTCACGGAATCCCCCCAAATATTAATGTAGATGCACGCTATATTCATATTGTATTTTTATATATTATTGCTGTCGGTTCTGTTCAAAGAAAGCTCCTCAGTTTCACGTTCGTTGCCTAAGTCTTTTGATTTACGCGTGCAATCGCATGTTTCACTTTCATCCGATTGCGATTAGATGACAACAGATACGGTCTTCGGTGTATGTGTATAGGTGGCAAACGAATGTGTGTTAAACCACAATGGCAGCGAAGCGATGTTAGTTTCTTGGACAGCCCATATTAAAACATCAACGTTACTAAATTTCCTAAGCGGTTCTAAATTTAATAACACTTTGAAAACGATCAGGTAAGAAATTAAAGTTCTTAATGAATGCTCCTTCTAGATATTTAATAATTATTTAAATCAATTATTAGCTGTTTTTTCTATCTCTACTTAAATTTAAAGATTTCTTTTTTTTTTAATTTTAGATTCTATATTTGAAGCAGGTCGTACTTTGTGGAGTGGTATATTTGAGAGATTTATTTATTATTATTTAAATAATTTATTTCTTGTACTTCAAAGTACAGGCTAAGCGGTCCTTTATGTTTCATTATCCTAGTCCTGCTATTTTACATTTATTCGGATGGGCAACGGATAAAAAGGACTTTCAATATTTCAAGTCTGATTCGCATCATAATTATTTACTATATATACTATCTACTTAAAGAGAAACTTAATGAATGGATTCAAGCTTATCATATGGTGTCCAAAATCTTAGGCTAATAAAAATTCTTAATTTGATTCGATTTTTTTCTTTTGCCGTTATTCGCGTCAATGAAGATATTTCTCTAAACAAAAGACAATATTTTAATTGTTTCAGAGACTCTGAGTTTTGAATTCTGTGTTCATTTTGCAGGCAAATCCGAATATAATAAATTTCTAACGGTTAAAAATATATGTTAAAAAAAATAAGAAATTATAAATGTTTGTTTTTTAATATTCTCCAATTTGTCGAGGGCGCCATAAGTGAGCATCGATTCATTGACACATAAAACCGAAGCCAAACAATGAGTCTATTTGTTAGTTGTTAATTGGCTGCCAATTAAGGAGATGGCAAAAATTCTAGATTAATAAAATAAATAGAGAGAGAGAGAGAGAAAGAGGGGGAGAGAGAAGGAAAGACAATCCGCACATGACTTAATTTCATCTAAAATCAATTAACACCATTCATAAACCTCGGACCGAGCCGAAAGCTTAATGAAGCCCAAAATTCTTTTTCATCTCTTGCGGCTTAATTAGGGGACTGGAAACCAGCTGGAAAAACTAGTCATCGAAATGGCATCTAAAACTCTTGGCCAAGAATGCAGTCATTCGAAAAAGGCTAAAGAAATACTAAACGCACGGGGGCTCAGTATTTTCTATGTTCTATGTATGCTGAGAATTCTGCTTACACGATGTTAATGAATTTTGCTATACGATTCGGACTTTTGGCATTTTTACTTCATTAATCAAAATGCCATTTGTTTAATTAAATTTTACAATATTGGTTATTCGAACACACACACTCGCAGCCACACAGCCCCACAGCCCCACACACTGCACATATGGGCATTGAAAACTTAATAACTACTACTAAAAGAATTGTCATTGATTATCTGCGAGATAACTAAGTAAATGAAACGAGCTTCAACCTCAAACCGCGGCTGCCTTGACCACTGCAATTCTTCTTATTGATCTGAATGCAATCTGTGTGCTTCCAACTCACTTTTAATCCACAGATTAAATGTGTAATTGATTATCGAAGCTGCCCCAAACATCCGCCCGTTAACTGCCTCATTAATACTTAACTTTAATTATAAAAAATCAAAATCTGCTAACTTTTAAAGGACATAAATCTGCGATAAGCTTGAGTAAGTTTCGCTGAAGGTCCTTCAGACTATCACATTAGGGGGAAAGGACGAACAAAGGAAATAAAGTCGTTCTACAGGAGTTTATACCAAATTACGCATATACCTTCTTATGTATGTATTAGGGATATCTTATATATATATATATATATATATATATATATATTATTATTATATAATATATATTATATTATCTTTTCTTTATCGTTTTTCATCTGTCAAACTTTATGGCTTTTTGAATATTTACTACTTTGATTAAATATGGCTAAGCCCTGTGCACTACTACTTAAAGTATACATTAATTATGTTAAGCATAATTAATTAGGTAAATAAAATAAAATAAAATACCAAAAATAACGATTCAAAAAAAAAATCACCTATACCATAAAAACTTTATTCAAGCTAAAATGAAATTATATTTCACCTTAAGAACTCTTTTATAACTATAACAAAGTATAGAGAGATTCCTTTGAATTAAAATGTATTTCTCCTATTAACTCCCAGGTTGAAAGGACATATTAAGGGGGGAGACTCTGAGCAAGTCACAGTTATTTTAGCCACTAAATAACTGTTTACCGACCGGATAATCGGATGGGCCAGTTGAATTATTGACATAGCTTCCCGTATAATTTGTTAGCACAAGCCTCGCGCGAAAATTGATGTATTGCAATTACGGCAAATAAGCCCATCAGGTGCCACAATAAGCCAACTAACGATCTTGGCTGACTTGACGTCATCCATGTGGGGATCTGCGGGCGGGGGTCTAGACGCCAGACAATGACTGCCAGACTCTGGGAGTGACTGCATATCGGCAGACATGCCAAGATCTCGTGCCTCCGACTGACCGATAAAGAGCGACGTTGGTTGTTTATTATTCATATAAATGCGAGTATTTCCTGAGCGATGTGGCGGCTATAGATTCCGAGATTCTCCGATATTCGCCAGCCGGTCACGTACAAGGTGTTGAGCGAGCCGTAAGTGGGCGTGGCCAGCTCCACCAGCAGCGACTGCCGAGTCAAATGTCAACGCACGACCAACTGTCCGTTTGGATAGTCTCTTGCGGTAAGCAGTTTACCTTTTGCCCCACTCCTCCCTCATAATTGTTTTATTATTATTAATTTTTCTACTATTTTTTTTTCATCTGTTGTCTTTTGTCTCGTGTTGCTTTTGCCGTTGCTTTTGGCTTTTGGCTTTGGCTTTGGTTTTGCATTTGCTTTTGTTTTCCTCCAGCAATTTTTACTAATCATTTGATTTATGCACAGCACTTCATTTGCTCATTTTTGTTGTTTCGCATAATGAAATTATTGCAAACAATGTGAAATATTACCCATTGTGTATTTGCCGCCCCTTACCCCTGCCCCTGTCGCTTCCCCAGCCAGCTTCCACCGGCACACAATTCACCATCGCCACACCACCCTCCCCCCCACAAGGCACTTGGCACATGGCACTTTGCACTTGGCACCGCATGTGGTTCGATATGGGGAAGTAAAATGTTAGGTCCCCCGCCCAGCACCCATACACACACATACACACGCATACACATAAAACTTATGCAAATGATTCAGCTATCCGTTTTGTCTCCCTTTCTTTGCCAATTTAATTACCTATCCTATTAGCACTTGGCTTTTGTTTTCGTTCCACTCGGCGGTTTAACCAAATCATAAAATAATCTTGAAAATATTTTATCAAAAGAGTTTTTTAAGTGAGACTTGAAGGCAATTAATCGCTTCGAATACCCAAAGCAGGAATTTAGAAATTGTTAATAAAATAATATAAATGAAATAAAAAATTTCTACAATTATTGTCATATTTCAATCTTGAAATAACTCATTAGTTAAGCTATGACTACAATCATTTCTAATTGATTATTTACTTAAATTATTTTTCTAATGGTTTCCTCATATGTAAACATATTTCCTATGAGCACCTGCCCCCTAAGAGTCATTAAGTGCCAGAAGTGAGGAATTTAAATACTTTAATTAATTCTAAATATATAAAAAATCTTAAAAATTTTATTTCTCTTAGACTTTTTAGACACTTCAACTTTTAGCCATACGAATAAATCAAACAAGCAATTCGAATCTCTTTGCGGATTTCCTAAATCGCATTTCATTTATTTTACAAATTTTTTTATTTAGGTAATTATTCAAATTGTATTCATTAACCTTCGCCGGCATCTCCCCCAATGAAACTTACACTAATTAAATTTGTATGCCACTCGAGGGGAAAGTACTCACCATAACAATGCACAAAGCCAAGACTCAGGCCCAGACTAATCAGCAGCAACAGGAGGGCTCCCTGGGTGGATATCGCCCAGGGCCCTGGACGCAGTCTCCAGCTATGCCCATGATGGCATTTGAGTTGATTTGAAGATGAAGATGAAGTTGAAGGTGAAGTTAAAGTTGAAGTCGGAGTTGGAGTTGGAGTTGGAGTTGGAGTTGGTGTTGGAAATGATGCCCGCTGCTGGGGCACGCTTGGAACACTCATATTGATTGCCAAGTGTTGCTTTTGTTAACAGCAAACTCGATGGCCGGCGATTGTATTGTAAAATTAATTAAACAAACTATGTATAGCACTGGAGGGGGTCGATTTTTCGCTCGGGGCGGCTCAATTTTGCATTATACTCGATTTAGATTTGTATTATCACACGCCGCATTGGCAGACTGCCCAACACTTACACTTACACATACACATACACATGCACGTACACTTACAGTTATCTGCAGATCGGAATGCACACTCAACGTTTGCTCATCTTCTTCGGAGAACTCCGTGTAGCACTGCAAGTGATAGAACCTCAGGTTAGGACTTGTGACTCACTTTATAGGAATATCAATATTCATGAGAGATTCGATTTTATCTTGATATTTGCTATTAATGCCGACACTTGGGTTTACTTTGAACGACTCTTTAACATTTGTGGTTCAAACATTCGAACACAAGAATTTGCATTAATTTTATATTGTATATTTTTAATTATAATTTTGTTTCTTATTATTTTATCTCGATAATTTTATTTTGATATTTAAGCTAAGATTAAGTGGATTCGCGGAGTGAGCCAAAGAGATTATATAATTTCGAAAATTGTCATGGTAAGTGACTTGAAGGGTTTGTATCTGAGAGACAGAAGAGCGAAGCTGTTTTAAAAAATTGTGATAAATAATTCGTTTGTAATACCAAAAATTTGATCTGTGATAATTTGGGGCATTGTTTTTTTTTTTTTTTTTTCTTTTTAATGATATATTGACTGCAAAAACTCAGCAACACAAAAGACCCAAGCCAATGATGAAATGGCTCGTTAATGTTTCAAATTAATTATATTGCATAAAGTATGTGAGGCACAAAACCGCGATTATTAAATGCAATTTGAAAAGCAAGATAAACGAAAAGACAACCCACAAAAACGAAGAAATCAGATGTATGCATTGGTATTTGTGTGCATGCGGACACACTCGCTTGTGTGTGTGTGTGTGCACTTTATAAAATAAACGGAATTACCCACAAAACAATTGACCTTCTGCGAGCTTACAATCAAAACCGAAAACCGAAAACCGACAGACAAAAACCCAAAGCCCAAAACCAAAAACCAAAAACCAAAAGCCGACGGTCCACAGGCCACAGTCAACAGTCGTCAACCGACAAATGTCCATTAGTCATAATCGACGTTTGTCGAGACGTCAAGAAGGAAGCCGAGAAAAGCAACAACAAAACGCGGCAAAGTAATGAAAAAAAGACAACGCTAAAACATCCATTGCACAACTACCAACAATTAACAACATTATTACAATAACAATAACAACAATAAACAATAACAATACTAATGCCCACAGTGTCATAAAGCCAAAGAGACACCCAAAGACCTGAACTGCAATATAAAAGCATCTTATTTCCCAGTGTCATTCGTTTGTAAAATGGCCGGGGGATGAAAGCCCCCTTTGTTAACGAGGAAGAAGTGCGAGAAAATTTAAGAAAGCATGTAATTAATTGAGAAATAAAATGGAAGCCGAGGAAAATTAAATATAGGAAATATTTTGAAAAATTATTTCAGTTCCATATCGTCGGTAGTAAAATTGTTGAATTTTGTAACCCACTTGCATTGCTTCTCCAGCAACGAAAAATACTCGATGCTGTCATAAACTTGGATTGGTTTATTTTTGTAAATAGATACAAATTAATGTTTGTTTCTTCTATATGTAATATAAAAGAATAAACATACATTTGCACATTTACATATACAAATTAATGGACAGGCGTTCTCATTGATGTCTTATATACAATACATTAGTAACAGAAAAGTTAATACCAAAAATCTCATTCTCTTCTTTAATTGTTCAATTGATTTTAATGATTGGCTAGATTATAGGAATGTAACGGTGAATACGTCAAAATAAATTTATATGTAAATCCAATGATACAAATTCAGAGAGTGTAAACTTTCTGTCGTTTGCAACTTTCGTTTTATTTAGTTGTCTGTTGCACACAAAATATAAGAAATTTTTGTTGTTAGATTTTTTATCATTATTATGAACATTAGCAGTGCATGATATTTTATTTTGCACACTGAAACCGTTAAGTTTTCACTTCCGTTATTTCTGCTTAGGTAATTTTCGAACTTGGGAATTTACTTTTTAACTTTTTAACTTTTTCAATTTTTGATATTTTTTCTGTTTTATTTTTCATATCTTTGTAGCGCAAAAGTTGCGCAAACAACAAGTAAATTTTATGTGTGTGTTTATTTTTTCCAAACTTTTTGTAGATGTTGGTTGCATAGAAGGGGCGGAGTGTAGGAAGATGATGTAGAGAAGAAGGTTGAAGAAGAAGATGAACAAGCCGCGGCAGACGCAGAAATAAACACGAAAATAAATTATATTCATGAGCGAAAAACGTACATAAGCACAAGACAAGAAGATGACGCTCAAAACGAACAAAGAAGAGGCGCAAAGACGCCCCGAATACGAAGAATTTGCGTGTGCGCAAGGGAGATGGCAAACCAAACCAAACAGCGACCCAAAAAAAGCACCAACAACATAAAGAAGCACAAAACACAACGCGAAGCAATAACAACAGGCAAGACTATTTAAAAACATTGCAGCGGGTGAAGAATTTTAGTCTCATTTCTTTTCTTTTTCTTTTTCTTTATCTGTTTCTCTTTCTTATGCTTCTTTTTTGTTTCCTTTTGCATATTTGGCCAAGCAAACATTTAAAAAATTTCAACAATTTTAACTATTTCAACAACTCTGAATTTGCCATCACATAACTTTGCTTGTCACTTTGCATAGATAAAACGAGCAGCTCACAAATTTAATAACGGTGAAGACGAAACCGAACGAAACAACAGTAACAACAGCGACAACACGGACAACGCACACAGAAGACACAAAAGCAACGGCAAAGACGACGGCGCATGCGCGACACGTTTACATTCACTCTCACTCGTTCCACCTCTCTCACCAGTTTGCCAACACAGCAATCAGGAGGTATACAAACGTCCGCAGCGGCCAAGAGTTCGTTGAGTACTGAAACTCAGCTGTGCAGTTGGCACCTCAGCTGGGCCAGGGAGCACACAAAATATCTTCCCCCATCGCCTCCACGGCTGGTTGCTAAGAAACCGGTCGTCGGCGTTTCTGACTTTCTGACTTAGCCTCGCTCGCGCTCTCTATTACTAAGCCGTTCTCTCGTCCTCTGCCCCTGCAGTACGATTTATGCTCCATTTCATTTGTATAGCGGATTTGTCCGCTTTACGCTCCGCAATCCGCAATCCGCCTCCACGTCCGTCTTCAAATGAGTTCCGTCATTTTCGACGTGACACTGTGTCACATTAATCATTCTCATATCCGCCTATCCCAAGGGAATGCTATCACTCGAAGCTGGACATTCCCAGAGAGTGCACACAAAGCTTGAGATTGTTGACGAGGAGCCGATACAAGAGGCAGCAAACACCAACATCTTTAACTGGTCCAGAAGCAGAGAGCACAAAACTAACTCACTTTTGAACTCTCTGACAGCGGGTTTAGTTTTTTTCGTGATAAGAGTGATGTCTTTGCAGAAGAGCTTTCATTTCTCTTCAATTAATTAATGCAGTCAAAATTAATTAGTAAAGTCGTTTGTAAGATATGTAAATAAGGTTTCATATTTTATATTTTATGAGCTCTTAATACTCGTTATCGATTATTTTATAAATTTATAAAGATTTATAATTAATTTATCATTGCTGTGGTCAATATTTAACAAAGAAAAGAAGAAGACTTATAGCACTTTGTTCGAATGTTCCTTCTGTCAATTTCGCAAATCGGGGAAATCAATTTAAATGGCTGCCAGCTTAAATCGCTGAAATTGTCTGTGAACGACTGAAACTTGAATGATAATATTGAAACTTATGTATTTTAATATATTTTAATGTATTTTATGAAACTTGAGATTCCGCTTATCGGTATGTGTCATAAGTGTTATGCGCTCAATTGAACACCAAAGGCAGCAGCTGCACAGATACCAATCGAGTTTAGTCAGTCAACTTGAATGGAAGGTCTTTGTAAAACTGATTTTGAATTCTAGTAGAATTTAAAAGTTTAGATGAATTGAGAGCTTGGCAATTGCCAAGACTGATTATTGACTGCTGTCCGTATATAAAAATTAATTAATTTAATTACTTATCTACCTGCATGACAAAGTGCCGACTGAACTAAACTCAAAAAGACATTTTCATTTATTTATTATTTTTATTTTTCAACCAAGTGCAGCAGTTGGTTGGTTGTATGAAGTCTACAGAGTTCTTTGCCGTGCAGTCGCAACTCGAACAAGTCTCGAGCAATTTCTAAACTTATCGATGTAATCGATGTTAAATACATAACTCGACTCTGTTCAACCGCCATCGAGCAAAGCTACTGACACAGAGGGGGATTTCTTATTCGAGCCGCATAGGGGACGACGCTCTTCGACGACCGCTCCAAGTCACTTGTTGTCAAAGTGTTGGATATTCAAAGCTGTACTACTTTTCGAAGAGCACTTGAAGCGCAGGAATGTCTTTCGCTTTCAGTGCGTGAGCTTCAGGCGTAGTTTGTGTACAGATTTAATTTATATTCAGTTTTTTAGCTGCTGATTTTCGATCACTTAAACATTAATAAATATTTATAGATGAGCTCGCTTGCTGCACGTTGCACTTGTTCGGAGCATCGAGAATAAAAGATAAATACGAATTTTAATTGATTTTCATGTCTACAGCTGCACAGCAAGTGTCGAAAGGAGGGGGATGGGAGGCTGAGCGGAACAAAGGCAAAAATCAAAGCAAATACAAAAACAATAATAGAATGAAAATTATAAAATATACAAAAAGAAATACTAAAAAAGCTGTTGACATACTCGGGGAAAGATTGACATAAAATATTGTCTTGCCATTGGCAGTTACCAGTAAAAATAATGATTGAATTGCGAGTCATGAACTTTGGCCAACAGTTGACAGCAGACATCATGATGAAAGAATTCGAGGAACAAGTTTCCACTAGTCCCCCCTCCAGATACTCAATTCAAGCAAGTGACAAAGAAGAAGTCTCCGTGAGATAATTTCCACAAGATCCGCTTGTATCTAATTACCTGCAGAGCGGCCACGTGTTTGCTGTTCCAGGTATTCGACTGACTTTAATTAGTAAAATGAGATATACATAGAATGAAATAAATTTAAGATTCGTGAGTGCACTTTGAAAATAAAACAAGCTAAGTCAATAAATAATAAATAATTATATTGAAATTAATCGAAGCTTCGTGTGGACATCTCTGAAATGAAAATTAAATGATTTATTGTTTTGTATATCAGTTGATATTATATTATATATATATATTACAGAGCAAATATCTAACCTACTTGGAACTCTGATCGAAAGTTCCAAGAGATCGAATTATTGTAAGAATCTCATGTCACCTGCCGATCCCGAACATCTCTATAAGAAATGCCCAGCGCGTTTCAGAATAAATTTTCAAAGTCGGCTTAAAGTAAAAACTATACAGGAGGTTGTTAAGTGATTCGGCCCAAAAGTGAAGGGTAAAAAATGCTTGGTCGAAAAAATTGGCGAGAGACTCAAGTTGTTTCGTAGTTATTTATTAATTAATTTAACAACTTTCACAAAAAAATTAAGTGCGTGGCCAACGCAGATTTGGGTGAAAAAAAAAAAAAAAATACCAAAATCGATAAAAAAATCATATGAAATTATTCGCCAAGCTGAAAAATACAAAAATAGTAAAAAAAAAAGAAACAAAAACAAAAACAAAAACAAACTTAAGCATAAAAACGAGAGGTACGGCTACGCATAGCTGAGTAATTGATTTTTTATAGTTTTCATTTTGATACAATTTCAATTTAATGTCTTTTATTTTTATCTTATTTTTTCTTTGGCTCAGCCAACAGAATGGTGTGTATTCGTGTGTGTGTGTGTGTGTGTGGAGGGTGTGTATGTGTGTGTGTGTGTGTGTATGTCTTTACCAATAATTTATAATGGCTTGCAAATCGAAAGCGACGCAACTTACAACTCGCATTTGACAACAACGAAGGTCACAGGTGCGATCGGTAAATGTTACCAGAGACGTTGCTTCTAACTATATGCTATGACTCGACAGCGATACACACACACACACACACACACACACACACACACGCATAGAGCCATACATAGATACAGGCAACCCAACGCACAATTCAATGCAAAAAGAAAAAAATTGTCCAAGAATGACCATAAATTCAAGCAGCACCGAATATTGGGTACGCTTCATATGATTTGAGATATATTAGAAATTAATTAATTCTGACTCTATACAAATTAATTGATTAAAAAATCAATCAATAACTGTTAAATATCATATCGGCTATCGATTCAAATTAAATAAAAATAAAGCTATTTCGGTCAGTTATAATGTGTTTAGGGTCAAGGCTTTTGGGGATATATCCTACTAAATATAATATAGTAATATTAAAATTAAAAAAAAAAAGACGGATGGAATATAGACATATAGATTATATATCCCAGATCTCTCCTCCAAGCTGATATACCCTACAACTACAGTTACAACTTTAATGGGTATACATAAAATTTTAATCGGACAGGTGACAATAACAAGAGCAACAACACAAACAAAAGTAACATTACTTGGAACAACAACGACAACAACAACAACAACAACAACCATCCACACAGATTCAACAACAATTTAACCCACTTGTGTGTAACGTGTGTCGCCACACACACAAAATGGAACACGCGCCGCCATTGAACGATGAAGCCAGCGCGCATTGCGCATACGCACCGTGTGACGGTCGTTGGAATGGATATAGAGACAGATAGACGGGCAGGCAGACAGGCTGGGCAAGATTTGAACTAAGTAAGTAACTAACTAGCAGTAGCAGTTGCTAACAATCGGTAGCCATTAGACTGCCTTGTTAGCAGTCCGTTTCTATGACACATAAATAAATTTCAAAATGCAATGAAAAGATTGCGTGAAGTTCTTGAAGTTGTACGTCAGCCGAGAGTGGAATGAAGAAATAATTAATACGTGTGCGAGGGAGAGAGAAATATATAATCGACTAGAAAATAAACATTATAGATAAAGAACGATTTAACATCTAGTTAACAACCTGATTCTGTGAGGCACTCGTCAAGTTCTCTGCTGAATTTTCTTTAAGCTTTGTGGTAAGTCGAAGTACTTGTTCGCAGCTCAAATCTAAATCTATTTAAACGAGAATCCAGTCATTCCTTTCACCCATTTACTTATTAAATTAATAATTAGCTCTATGACACAGCCAACTAATTAGCATAAAATCTATTTGCAAATATTGTCGTTGCTAGGGACAATTCTTCTGGCTGAGTAAATTTAGTTGTTGAATTAATTGATTTCCGAACGAATTTATAAAATATATATTTTATTTAAAATCTGATTAATTCTTAAATCATGCATTGCAATGCACACCTAAAGACTAATTCAATATAAATACTCTAACATCATTTGAGAGCCAAAGCTGACAAAGTAAAGGACAAGTAATCGCACATTGTTTATTGTTAAATGTCATATGTCTAATGCCAAACATTCATCAAATGCAGTATTGCCATAAAGAGATACAAAAAACGTCTTAATCAAGAGGGAGCCTGGGCTCTCACACACTGCGACTGCGTACGTGATTTCAGTTTAATTAATCTTAATCGGACTAGAAAACAAACTAAGCCGCCTGGCAATATGTGAAGCAAGGTGTAAATGTGCTGTCGACATTGACTTTGGTAATGAGAACCCAATGAACTTACCCTTTACGCGAGAATGAGTTCGCTGAAGGACTGGCACACATTTATTTACCTTAAGTTTTAATTTCCGAAAACTGCGATTCTTGGGCTTGCAATTTATTCCTCAAAACGAAACTCCGACTTCTGGTTGCATTTCATTTAAACTGCGCGCAGGTAATTGCACACTTATATAATTAACAAGGTTTTCTTTGTTTGATTAATAATAAAGAAATAAATGTATAGAAGAGAAGATGAAATTAAAACGAAATATAATTGATTATCGTTTTCAAGCGCATTTAAAGTAATCACCATTTATTTTTAATAATCTCAACGTTTTTTTTTTTGCTTTAAAATAAGAATAGAGACAATCTTTATAACATATATTATGTAGATATCAATACAACAAAAATAGTAACAAATAATAATAAAATAATTAAGTCTTTAAAAGAATAAACATCCGCATTTTAATAATCATTTTTATTTTAGTTATTAAATTTATTATTAAAACGAGATCGTGTTTTACGAGATAAGTAACGTTTTTGATACGAGACAACGTAGATAAAATCAGATCCCCGAAAGTATGCTACATAATTTCTAGGTACTTTGGTGGTTGTCTTGGCTATGGTAGCTGTTGTCTTTGAATCGCTTGGGCGTCGCAAAAATTGTTAACAATCAAAAACCAGTTTTATTCAGAAAAAATAAATATGTAAACATAATAAAGTTTTTGTATTTTAATTATTAAACAACAGAAAATATACATACTTAAATCAATAAAAACCTTACAAAAGACATCAAAAATTGTCTGGTTTCTCTGACATTTTGGACAAGTCTTTGATCTCCAAATTTTTCTCAAGAGGAAATATTAACTGTATTTCCGGTAATGTCAGTGGCGTAGGGTGATATTCCTCAAACTTCTGGCCGAAAACTTGAACATGATATAATAGAAAATCATAGAGGTACATATGATCTGGTGTTGTATAATGAAAGGCAACGGAGTAGTTCGAGCAGCAAGCAGTGCCCTGTAATATTGCAAACAGTTTAATATTAATTGAAAAGCTTCAACTTTTTAATTTACGCACTTCATTTATTTCGGCAACACTCATCGTCTGCAGCCAATCGGGGATGCTGATGTTGAAGTTGTATAAATAGTTCTTAATATCCAAGGGAAAAACCTTGGGCTTGTTGTCATCGGGAACAGCTCGAGCAGAGTCAATCAAATGAACGCCCACATTTTGCAGACAAATTCCCATGTAGAAATCTTCTATCCCCATCTTTTTTGGCTCCGGGCAGATCGTCTTGGAGTTGTAAGCCCGAGTCATGAAGCGCCTCAGGGCTTCTCGGCTCAGCACATAAGAAGCACCGCCTGACATGTAGCTCTTAAATAACAAATTCGTTCTAATATTTATATATTATGAAATAAGAGATTAATTAAAAAGTTATTTATGACTTTTGGATCATCTTCGATGAGAGGATTGAAGCGTAATGTAACCATTGAGTATTATAGGGTAGGCAGTGAGTATTACAGGGTAACTGTAAGTTTAAATATATCTCGAAAATATATATACCGGAATGCTCAGACTTGATCAATAAATGGAGATTGACATAAATTTGCCGAAAGACAAGAAACTGAGAGGTCCATGTTAGTCGAAGTTATTAGTTATAGTTAAAGCATTTAGCATAATTACCCATCAAGCAAGACGAATACCAGACCCGCCTTAGCTTTGAGTGTTAAGCCGCTCCGAAGGCCTTTCCTCAGATTCCTCATAATGGGATATTGTGTGTTAACATGTCAGTCAACATATCAACATATCAGAATTGTGTGCCACGGGAAAATCTTATCAATTGGATTGATATTGAATACTTGAGATAAATAATGATCACTTTATGATCTATTAATTGTTAATAATGCCCTCAGCCCTATGTCTTGTCTTTCTTCTATTTTATTTTCCCAGCTTCCCAGTAATATACATAGCGAGGTTCGTCGCATGCTGCGACTCGCAGAAGTTATTCAAAATATGCTAATGGTTTGTCTGAAAGACAAAGGCACCACATTAAACAAAGCTACTAGCCACTAGTTAGCTATAATAAATCAAATCCGACTCGGAATGCCATAAAAAATCGACGTGTGATAAAAATTTGAAACGTTGTCAGCAAATACAAAATGATATTCCGTACTGCAATTTATAAAAGTATTGGCCACAAGCTGAGATCTGAGCTTGGACATGCACAGCGTGTATCATTTTTCGAAATGAATATTTAAAAGATTTTATTTGTATTTAATTATTGGCATTTTTAGGAACATTTAAAAATAAGTAAAGCTTGCAAAGTCCACCGACTGAAAAGTAACTTGGACTCTTCTTTTCCTGTTTTTTATTTCTACTTTTTAATATCCGAGATTAGATATTTTGTCACTTGGACTCTTCTTTTCCTGTTTTTTTTTGTCTTTCTTTTTTTAAGATCCGAGATTAGATATTTTTTGTTTTAGAAATACTTTCCGTATATTTCATTTCTATATTTAAGTGAAATTTTTTTAAATCTACTGGTTATTTATATTAACCGAAAAAGAGTCAATTAAGTTAAAAAAAAAGATGCTTCTAAATAAATTTAAGATAATTATATATTAAAATAAGAATTAATTATTGAAGTCTTGCTTTGCAGACAAAACAATTGATTATCCAACTGAAATGTCAACTCTTTTATAGTTTTTCGAATGGCACAACACATGACATGAGTTGTTGTTGCTGTGGTGGTAGTTGCGGTGGAGGGAGTGGCTCTTCCAGATGAATGCATCTGCTGCTGGAAGTCTGTAACCTCAGCAACCTTACAACGAGTGCCCATAAGCTGAGGCTGAAGGTGCCATTCCTCATCGGAGATGAAGTAAAGTCGATGCAGTGTTTACGGTTCGACAAATGTTGAACTTTTATTTAACTGCCTGCTGGGAACAACAACATTTTAAAACTAACTCCAAAAGCTCTTTACAAGCAAGCGGATAATAAATGAAGAAATATATTTTCTTTTCTCTTCTAGTAATTATTGAAACACTGGACCGGTTGGACAAGCAAGATTTGATGCCTCAAACTTGCAGCTATTGTTACTTTTAAGTCCAATTTCAATGAGCGACATTAAGAACTATTTTTAGTTAGTTAACTAGTTAACTAGTTAACTAGTGAGTATAACTTGTTATAATATATTCCCAATAACTATACTTGAAATATCTTGATGTCAGTTATCAGATGGGATCACGTGTATTGTTAATCAAATGTTAGGGCTTACTAGCGGATGGCTAACCAATCGATGTGTTTTAAGATGTAAGATATGAAGCACTCACCACGTTATATCGTCTAAGCTGATAGCCAAAGTAGACGGGCATGTCCGAGCTGTAGGCGCTGAGCATGTGGCGTAGGTTCTCCATAATGACATAGCTGCAGGAGCAAATGAATTAAATTACATATCAATTCCCAAAGGGGTATCAAAAGTGTCACTCACGTATCATCGTCGGCTTTAAGAAACCAATCATAGTCATTTCCACACTCTTGCCAAACATGTCGAAATCCTTCGCGCGTTTTATTCCACAAGTCTTCATAGTTACCACCGTCAGAATCCACCACCTGTACTACGTTTAACGGTGCGTAGGATTCACTGCTCACAAACACCAACTTGTTGCATCGTTTACCCCACGTTGCGTTCACATGCTGAGCTAATGTCTCCACATTATCCGGACATGTTAGAACCATGCAAAGCACACGTATTCCTTCCAAATAGCCTTCAACATTCTTCGTCGACTCTTGAACATGCTTCAAGGCTATGCCGGGCGTTGCAATGGAGAGGTGGGTGTTTATATTATGCACATCGTAAATGTAGAGCAGCAGCATGAAGGCAGACACAAAACCAGCTATAAATCCTGTCAATAGATGCAACTGTTCACGCAGTTGGCCACCTAAGGAGGACCTCGCCTTAGCTGCTTTCATAGCTACAAAAAGCGATACTGCGGCCGCTGCGCGTTGTGTTCTTCTCAACGTTCAAATTGTTTTGCCGTTGAGTATTGTTTTGATGCTCAACACAACGCCAAAAGTCATTCAAAACAACGACCGGTTTTATATATTTGTTAGTTAATGTTCGTATTGTTCACACTCATTGACGCGCCTTATCAACGGGGTAGTTGCAAATGACAACAGGATTTACTTTCATTTTTTTGCGTATTGTCGTATTATCTCTCTTAAAATAAAAGCTGTATCGTATTAAATGCACTAATATATTGTTTGGTCTTTGTGCAAGAATGAGATAAGCGTTAATTGTTAATCTAAATCTTAGATTCTTGGAATGTGTACTCATTCAATATTGTCAAATTCATTTACGATACTTTGATCTGTCGCAACTAAAATACGTTATTTCGTCGAGTATCGATTACCCAATGTCAATGATATGTTTGATTAACATTAAAGATATCAATCAGTCAGTTTTTAGTTTATTACTAGTCTCTCCTCTTTATTAGTATATAATTTTGTCAAAAATATATATAGTGAAGCTTGGATTTTATTTCACAGGTCACCTGTTTGTTAAAAATTTAATTATTTCTTTCTAGTTAGATAACTTTAATTGTGGGTATCGACTTGCCACCACAGTTCTTGCTTCGATATTGTTATTGGTTGTCTCTTGGTCGGTCCTTTCTATAACCAATTAAAATAACGAGTAAATGAGATGTTCAATTAGCCAGCGCTACCGCTGCCTTAACTACGAATTTGAATATCGGTCAATTATTATTTAATTTGTAAATTTAAGTCATTGTTGTTGCTGGCGCTGTTCTGTCTTCATTTGTTACCATTCAAAACGCAGACATCAAATTTTTGAACGCTTACGCAGCAGAAAAGTGAACACAAAACGAAAATCGAAAGTATAATCGCTTCATTTGGTCAATTTGGAAAATAGCAATGGGAGCAATTGATGGGCATGACATTGTATAACGGTAAATATTAAGTAATATTGAACGAACTGAGGTATAAAAACGTCGAGTCGTATCAATTAAAAGTGCAGTTAACTGACAATTTGTGAACACAAACAATCGGAGAAAAACATATACCAAGTCGTCATAAAAATGGCATTCAAGGTAATATTTACTTAAAAAATTAAAGAAATAAAAAACATTGTGTTCATCTTGAATCCTTTATAGATTTTACTACTATCACTGGCGATTCTCGTAGCGGTTAATGCCGAATACAACTACAAGACTAGTAGGAGGAACAGTAACAAAATCGAGAAGCCTGTGACGGAGCCAATCGAAGTTAACTCTTTGGAACATAGCATGTCCGGCTCTAGCGAGGAGTATCAAACCAACTATCAAGCACCCGACAACAATGCCGAAAACTCTCAGGCTACACCCAAGGGTTACGACTATTCAAGAAACTTGGACAATTCTGAATCGAACGAATTGCATGTTGCAGCGGCCTCTGCCTCATTATTCCCAGCGCCCTTACCCGCGGCACGAGAACAACGGCAACCAGAAATCTATCCTCCAGCATCTTATAACTATAACTATGCTGTGAATGACGAGAGCACTGGCGATATCAAGGAACACAACGAGGTTCGAGATGGTTATGTAGTGCGTGGCTCCTACAGTCTCATCGATCCTGATGGTTATAAGCGTACTGTTACGTATACGGCCGATAATATCCATGGCTTCAATGCTGTTGTAAATCGTGTTCCTTATGTCCTAAAGAAAACAGCCGTCGTTGCTCCTTCATTGATCTTAGACGAACGATCTGCAGTTACACAGCCCTCTGCTAGACTATCAGAATTCGCGTCTGTTAAGGAAGGAGAGAATACATCGCCATCTGACTTCGGAGACAGTTACATAAGCGCTGCTAACGAGAATCATGAGCACGCTAACGGTGTATATGCGTAAGGGAAATGGGCCACTTTGCTGCGGTCTTGTATTATGTACTAATTTTCCCGTAGTCCTAGTTCTATGAAATTTAAATTATATAAATCAAATAAATAGCTTTACAGTCAATACAAAAATTTACGGTTTGTTATTTTTAATATGAAATTATTGTTATACACATTATTTATAAAACATTCTTTAAGGCAATATTCATAATTCATATAACAACTAAAAACTTTAACGAATTGATATAATTAAACGCATTTTTGAAATAATTTCATAACATAATTTTTGGCTCAACTTCACCAAGCTTTGGCGGATACAGATATCACATTTAAATTATCTCTGCCCTTCATATGATATATCAAAACCTCATCACTATGAAGCACAACATCAACATCCTCATCAACATCAACTTATCGGCTCAGTTCCCATCGCTAGATCAGAGCGTTATGGTCACACTGGTCGTAAGTTCAACTTGCGCGCATAAAATAAAAATCAACTCACAAGTCTTTTAACGATCGTCAAACCGTGAAGACGCTTCTTAACTGAGCGCGGAGATTCGAGCCGTTTTTATATTGACATTTATTGCTTTTCTTTTCGTTTCGTTATTCTTTACGTGTTCGGCTCGGCTATAAACAAACACAAAAAACGAGCTTCGCATAAATTGTTCGCCCTCGCCAGGGAAACGTCGCACATTCTGCAATTTAAGGCAAAGGCAAAGGCAAAGACATCATCATCGTCAGGGGCAGAGGTAAAGGCGGAGACCGTGGCAGAAACAGGGGCTGTTTGTGACGGTGACGTAGCTGATACATCGCTTAAAAAACCTGCAAAAAGTCGGTAAACATACAATTAAGCAATTGCAAATCGAAGCCAACTGAAAAGGCGCAGCAAGCAGCAATCAGCAAGCAAGGCAAACGGACTGAGTATCTGTGTACATATGAGCATACGAGATGTACGAGAGGGGGCATAATCTGTGCCGGTCTCGCTTGAAGGTTAACCGCATCTCAAAAATTTCATTTTGTACTGTTCACCAGTTGAGTCAGTGAAAAGGAATGTGTTAATTTAACATTTGAACGAAAACGACAATAACAAAAATCTACCAACCTACGATGTGCCGACAGGCGACATAAGCAATAAGCTTAACATTTGCATAAAAAACGTAAACGAACGCCCATCTGAAATTCGGCAAACTATCAAAACAACACCGCACTCTGGTCAAAAGATGAATATCTTAAGACAGCTCCGCAGTCGTGGAGAGCTGCTTTTGATGGTCTTTTTAGGTTTCGTTTGGGGTATTTGTCTATCGCTGTTGATGCCCCGCGTACGGTTTGCAATACAAAGTGATGCCAACGAAAACTCCGAGGTATCTGAGGCTTACACCGGAACCGAACAATCGTTAACCGCTTTGCACTCATCCTCTTTTGCTGCAAATGAGAAATATTTGACGGGTCCGCGAATTCTTTGCATGATCAACATTGATCCTCGTTTTTCTCGAGCAAAACACATAGAGCACACTTGGGGCAAGCGCTGCACTAAGGTGATTTTTTTGACTAGTCAACAAAGAAAGCAAAGCAGTCCCGTTGTCCTACGGGTGAAGGAACGATCTTCCAGCGGGTGGGCCACAGCGCGTTCTACTCTGCAACATGTCTATGACCATTACAAGGACTATGACTGGTTTTTGAAGGTCGAGGATAACACGTAAGGTCTTCTAGGTATATATTTATTCCTATCTTATCTGTATGTCCGTTTCTTTTTAGATACGTGGTAATGGAAAATCTACGTCAGTTTTTGAGTGACAAAATACCAGAGACTCCAATGTACTTTGGCAGCCATGTTAAGGAGGATGTTTACCCGGTGAGTTACTCCTGAAACTCAGGAAAATCTTATGCTCTATTTTACATTTCTGTGTACCTTAGGAAAATTCTGGAAGCAGTCGTTATGTGTTCAGCAGATCAGCGCTGGAGCTATATATGGCCTACGGGCATAGTAATAGCAGCATTTGCAGTGATCGGAACTACGGCATTGAGCATATAGAAATTGCCCGATGTTTCAAGAACGTCGGCATTCAAGCCATCGACTCGCGTGATGAGTACAGACTTCCGCGTTTCCCACCCATAGCACCCTATGCGCTGGACAAGTTAAACGATGTGAGTAACTTCCGAAATATAAAAATCCTTATAAAATCTTTTAAGAATGTAAACATATCAAATTTATATTTCTAGAAACTACATAAAGGCTTCTCCAACTCAACAATATCGTTTCACTACGCAAATGTTATGGACTTCTATGTCCTAGATTACCTAATCTATAAAGTGCATGCGTTTGGTCTGAAGCAAACACCGTAAACAGGAAGCTCTTACTCCGAAGCGCCAAAAGGACTGTTGTAATTCATGCCAAAGACAGAGATTATTAATTTTTGTTTAATTCTTTTTACTATCGTACTTCATGCATAATAAGGTGTTCCATAGCTCGTTACTAATAAAACGCTCGCTCGTAATCGAAACTGGAAAAAATTTAAAAACGTAAGAAATTTGTTTAAGCTCTGGAAAATGCGCTCGGTAAAAATAAGACTCGTTCAGTAGATTTAAACAGATGATTAGTTTATTTAAACTAAATAATGTAGAGTAGTTTTTGTATTATTTATAACTGACATATAATGTTACGTAACTGGTCAATAGTCAACTGGTGCTTGGTGTTATTCAGGTATTTATGGGATTTGTGATTTGTGATTTGTGCTTTGAACTGCTAAAAGCAATCGCGTAGCCGAAGTTTTATGGATGATCGTTGCTTGAAAGCTCATGTTAGTTCATAGGAACAAGTGGGAAGTGTCTATGGAAGATGCTAACAAACATTTCTAGTCCTTCGTTGGGATGGACCCACGACTGAACAACTTTCATTTTTATTTTATAGTTTTCTGAACACATTTATTGCAGTTGTAAAAATGACGAGTGCTGCCAGACCGCCGAATTTAAGAGAAACGCCAATCAGTAAATTTGTTATTTAATAAATGATTTATTTTTTTTTATTTATTGAATGAGTACACATATTATCAAATTATCCTAATTGAGTTGAAAATTAAAAATATATTTTAAAATAACTACAATGAAAACATTGTGTACAGCTATGAATTTATTTTTCTCCTAGTTCAATTTACATAATGTGGCAACTCTGGTGGCAATGACTGTGAGTTATCGATATCATTGCCTTGAAACGTTTTAAAGTGTATTTATGTACATTCCGAGTGTGTCTTATATCTAGGCACGTGCATTGGATCCATTTAATCGTTATATTCATCTTGGAGACGAATCACTTGTCTTTTCGCCTTTTTCAGATTCTTGAGTTCAATTTTGTCTTCCTTTTCTGCAATTTCGACTTCCTTCGAGTTGACTTCCCTCGAATCGGGCTCATTTGTGGCCGTTGTAGCATTGGCAGTTGTGGAATTCTTCACATATCTGTCCTCATCGTTTATAGAATCCTCATTGGTGTCGGCAGGCTCCTCGATGGGAGGTGGAAGAAGTTCACCCACTTTAAGTTTATTGGGTAAGGCTTGTTGATTCCTTAGTATGCCATAAGGCTTCAAATGATAGATCAGATAATCCATAACATACATGAAGTGAGGGGCCACGTAGTGAAAGGCAACCGCGTTGTCGGAACAGCAGTCGAGACCCTAGAACAAAAGAATATAAATTAATCGTTGAGTGAACATTAGATTTCCTTAACTGACATCATCTGTTTTGTAGTAAATGTAATTCCAGTACCAAAACTTCTTATCCTGATTGGGTATTAAGTGGCCCTCAGGCCCAAACGGAAACATGCGCCCACGTCCTCCGACGTCTCGGGAGTCACCAGCTGTAACGTTGAGATTTTCCATGCATTTACCAACTTCAATATCCTCATTCTCAACGGTGCCAGGCAGGCACATTTTTGGGTTGGGTATTCCCTCAACTACCAGGCGTCTCAGTGCCTCCTTACTAAGTACGTAACCAGAACCTCCAGACATGTAGCCCTGCTTGACAAAGGTCTTAAACTTGAACCCAAAATGAATGGGAGTTTGGGGGCTGTAGGGATACAACATGTACCGCAGGTTTTCGACTATTGCGTACGTGTCGTCATCAGCCTTGTAAAACCAATCCGCGTCGTCGTAGTGGTGTTTATACACATACTTGAAGGCCTCCTTTACTTTCCGCCACAGATTTCCCCGGCCTTCTTCAACGTCGAGCTTCACTGTGGGCAGTTCATCATCCGCCGCGGAACTCATGAACAGTAGTTTGTTACAGCGTTTGCCCCATGTGCGCTTGACATGGCGAGCCTTTTCCTTGTGGTTCTTGGGATTGGTCATTACCCAGCAGAGTACACGGACCTCTTTCTTCAGCTGATCCGCCAAAGAAGAATTGTCATTCGGGTGAGTGTGGTTGATGACGCCAATGGCTTGTATCGCCGCATTAGTCGATTGGTACTCCTTATTGTAGCTCGTGTCAATGAAGCTCTTAATCCTGACCGATCTGATACCTTCCGAAATGGTGGCATACGATATCAGCTGAGCCACGAAGAACCCTATGAGCAGCCCAATCAATAAGGTCAAGCAGGACCGCTTTTTCGAGAGGTTTGCTGGAATTAGTTTGATCTACTTTATTCAGTTCCATTCTGATTGGAATATATTTTGTTTACCTTCTGTTAATAATGAGTGGGAACCCATTTTTGGCTTTTCACAATATTCAATACGCGCAGAGCAACGGAGCAGTGGAGATGTGGACACACTTGTGTCAACACTTAAGGTTGACTAAGTTTCTGTCTTACGCCGCGTTCAGAACGTTGTACGTCATTCAGAACTTAAACAACTGACTGTAAGTGTGGGGTCTTCAATCCAGAGTTTATCTCGGCTCTGGCTCCTAACTGAATATATCCAAAGCTAAAACTTAACACTTGTTTTATCTTTTCCAGATACACTCCGTTCGAAGTTGGACAATTGACTAAACTTCAAATTATATCGCCTCTGAACTAAATACGAAATACCTAAAACTATACGATATTTGAGTTAGATGACAACTGTGCAAACACGATGCTTGAGCAGTTACCTATATGAAACATCTATTTTGGATTCATTTATTTATATCGCTCAGTTTGTTCAACTTTATGATCTACTTCAGATAAGAACACTCGAATATGCTGTCTGACGAGACGCACCTCCGCCACCTGTACCGTTACAGGCAGTCAGGCAGTACTGGCAGTCAGCCAGTACTGGCAGCCCTATGAACTCGAGCTCCGGGACAATTTTTGGTGTATTATCTTTACCCCTTAATTATCAGCTCTGTAAAGCAAAATGTAGCTGGATGTATAGTCGGAATTCGGATCGATAGATAACTGTTGAGGCTGTTAGCTAATTAATTACACTTTCTGGATGACATTGGGCTGACGAATGATTCCAAGTCTTATTGCGACTCTGAACGTAACTCCATGCTCTGAGGCTAAGATACAGAAAGTGAATAAGACTCACTCATTGATTCATCGAATAATCGAGTAATTCAGTTCATATAAATGGTCACAACTTTGGAATTTTGGTCTCAGTTTGCTATTTTATATTTCAATACTAAAATTAATTGAGCCTTTCTTCACGTTGAATAAATTGCCTGATTCCTAACGGTCTTAAAGCTTGTAGTGCTCCTCCATAGTAAAGGACTCGAAGGGGTCGATGCGCAAAGGCGAAGAGAAAAGTTTGACTAGACAGAATGTCACAAGCACAGCCACGAGAAGTGTGAATAACTGTTGAGGCACTTAAATTGAAAATTACATTAAAAATTACAAACTATAATTAAAATCTCTTCTTCTTCTTCTTCGTCTTCTTCGATGTTCCCCTTACCTTCCATTATTCTATGTTTTCTTTTTTTGGCTTGAAATTTCAACACTTGTACCAACAGTTGCTTTTACCCAGTTCAACTCGCAGCAAGAGAGCAGCTCCCACTTTATTGTATTTATTTGTTTTACAATTAAATAACGGTTATTCAAGCGTTTATAGTTAGAAAATATTTATTTCACAATTGGAAACTAAATTTGTTAGGTATTTCATTTAAGTTCCCGATACGTTCTTCCTACAAAGAACTGCACACGCGCACAGTCGCCGTCAGACTAAGTTCCGAGCTAATCATATTTTTTCCACCGTAAGAGGAAGGTAACTGTTGGTGGCTCCCAGAACGAGAGCAAAGATAACACATTTTCCGTTATGTGTCTAATAATTATAAATTTATCTTTTCTATTTTTTTGATGATTTGCCTCCACACGTTCCATCGTCGGTCCGAATTTAAAATTGAGACTTGGGAACTAAGAAGAAGAACGGAGGAGACACATCCTCAAACTGTAGGAAAGTCCCAAGAATGATTAACCATGCACTTTATTAAAATCGACTCAATCGACTCAATCGACTCGACTAATTATATCGTCAACTCCAAATTCCTTTGTTTAACTCTTTTGTTGTACGAAATCTAATCGGTCATTAAAACTTGGCATTGGATGATTGGCAGTACTTTGATTATTTGCGAGCAAAGATATAACTGGAAACGGTAACGGTAACGGTAACGGTAACGGGAACGGGAAGGGAAAGGGGAAGAGAAATATAATACTTCGTTTATACAGTTATTTGTATAACTGGACTTTCCTTACCACAGATAAAATGGGACTAGTATTTCATATATTACACATTATATTTATTATATATTTTATTAATTATAAATTATATTTACTATTTATTATAAATTATTTATTATATGAATTATGTATTATATTAATTACATATTATATTTATTATGGATTATATAAATTTTATATAATATTAATTATATATTTTTTTTTTATTTTTTATGTTATTTATTTATTATTTATTATATTAATTATTTATTATATTAATTTTGCATTATATTAACTATATATTATCTTAATTATATTAAAATAGTTTTAAGCTTTGAACAAACAGGAATAAGATTCAGGTCCCGTTTGCTGGCACTGTTTTATTTATTTGCCCTATTGGCAGTTCCTTGGCAAGCAGCTTACTGGGCAGGACATACTTTTCATTTACGATGCCGTAGGGCTTCAAGTGGTAGATGAAGAAGTCCAGAACGTACATTTGGTTGGGCACGGTTTTGCAAAAGGTAACAACGAAATCCGAAAAACTCTGTGGGTTCTGAAATCGAGAATGGAAGTAGCGACATTCATGGGATAAGCGGATGAGGTGAGTATAAGAGTATAAAAGCTACAAAGGATCTATCAAATAGAAATCTTACTTGCTTGTCATAAAATGAGAAGGTGTCATTGTTTGATAAGGAAGGAAAGATGCGTTTTCGACCGTTGGCATCCCTTGAGTCAGCGAGCGTAATGTTGAGATTCTGGAGGCACTTTTCAAATGATATCACGGATGAGCAGATACTGGCATTGGCTATGCCAACAACTACCAGCCGTCGAACTGCTTCCCGACTGAACACATATACGGAGTCCTGTTTGCTCGGCGTGAGTTGATACGCGATCGGCTCCTCCGGGCTGTGGGGATACAACATGTACCGCAGGTTCTCAACAACCGCATAGATGTCATCCGCCGCTTGGAAGAACCAGTCCGACTCGTTGTAAAGATGTTCATACACATGGTTTAAGGCCGATATTTGATTTTTCCACCGATCGCTTCCAATGTCCAATTTAACCATCGGCAGCTGATTGTCCATTTCGGAGCCCATGAACACCAGATTGTTGCAACGTCCACCCCAAGTATCCTTTATGTATTTTGCCTTATTGTTAAGCTTCGCCGGCTCTGTTATAATCCAGCAAGCAATTCGGACTTCTGTCCTCAGTTTCTCTGCTAATGTCAATAACTTATCCTGCGTGTCCTGCCCACCAGTTACATTTGATTGCTGAATGTGTGTTGGGTTGCTGTTGGAGAAGGTAACGGTCCAGAACAGAAGTCCCAAGATGTATCCTACGAGTATACTTATGACGAGGGTGCACAATAGTCGAGACACTTGAATTTAATGAGTTTAATTAAAATCCATCCATAACGTGATTTAATGGGAAGCCGACTTTAAATACCTTCAGAGCTGAAACAATGTCTTATCCTTGCAAACATTTTCAACAGAATTTATTTGGAAAAAGGACTCGTTCAGCTAGAGGAACTGACGCTGAGAAGACACTCTTTTAACTGAAAGCCAACGAGTTGATGCATCGCCCTTAAATGGGTCCAGGACTTGCGGCTCTTGGCGACGTGTAATGTACGTCTGAACAATGTACACATTCTGAAGCTACATGTATTTGCATTTATTATTTGTCAATTTAACTTATTTTATTAATGTATCCTTTTACACTCATGGCAAATGTTTGAACAGTTGATGCAAATTGAAATAATATTTTTCAACTTGAAGCTGGACAAACAAAGGCTGTCATTTAATTAAACACCGCAATAAATAATACATTGCCCCCATTTTGTATATCGAATGTTTTAATTTCCATCCGCTTCAGCTTTTGAGCCTGTAAATGAATTTTCTTACATAACTTCCATCGGTGGTTCCGTTGCGAATGTCAAAGATCAATTATGAGGCTCGCATTAATGGGCTTACAGTTGCGGGGTTACTGAACTGCTTAGCGAGGGCTCACAGTTGGGGAGTTACTGAACTGCGTGAATAGCAAGAGCAGAGAGAACTTACCACACTTGACTCTGAAGAGGGGAAAAGCTTGCGAAGAGTTCCCCACATCTGGGGTAAATTTGAACAGCAATCAATTGCAATTTCTGAGCCACGATTAAAACGAACAATTAATAAAAATATAATTTATTTAAAACATAGTTCGATTATGTGGTAACCGATTATCATGTAATCCCAAGCGTAGAGTCCCCCACACGATATCCTAATTATGACTAAAGTCCATGCCTCTTCCAGTCTAATATAAGACTACGTCTTAGGTCGTCGCTGGCTCCTCTGCGGCTTCACTGTGAAATTCTTTGGGCTCAGGCATCAAATCACCCAGAGCTAGTTTACCATCAAGATCGTCGAGTGTATTTATAACTCCGAATGTCTTAACGTCATATATCAAGTAGTCCATGAAGTACATTCGAACTGGGGGTATGTAATGGAACGTTGTAGCAGATTTCGAGCAGTAGCCCAAGCCCTGAAATACGCGACATGCATTAATAATTTCAGCTGTTGTCTAGTGTAGAACTCACCTCGGTCGTGTTATAGAATAAGTTGCGCCAATACCAGAAGGACATGTCCACATGCGAGGGTATAAGATGATATTCAGGATTAAATGGAAAGAAGCGACCATGTCCACCGGTGTCTCGAGAATCTCCTGCCGTAATATTGACGTTCTGTAGACACTTTCCCATTTCCACGTCCTCTGCCCCAGTGTCGGCCACTTTGCACAGCTCTGGATTAGACAATGCCTCCACCACGAATCGTCGAACCGCCTCTTTGCTGAGCACGTACCCAGCTCCCCCGGACATGTAGCCCTGCTTCACATACGGCGAATACTTGAGCCCAAAGTACACGGGAGTGTCGGGATGGTAAGGATATAGCATATAGCGAATGTTCTCAACTATTGCGTAGGTGTCATCGTCAGCTTTCAGAAACCAATCAGCTTCGTGGAAGTGATTCTCGTATATGTACTTGAACGCCCTCTTAGCCTTGCCCCAAATCATATCGTATCCTTCGGCGAGAGGGATCGCCACAGTTTCCAGCTCCTCGTCCTCAGCTGTACTTATAAAGAGAAGCTTGTTGCAGCGACTGCCCCAGGTTCGTTTTATGTGAATAGCCTTTGCCTTGTGGTCTTTGGGACTGGTCATAATCCAGCAGAGAATTCGAACTTCCTTGAAAAGCTTCTCCGCAATCTCGCTCTGCCTGTGGCTTGGAGCCAGATCCTTGGAGTTTATACTGAGATTGCTACGTCGATAAAGACTATTCAAGAAGTATTCCTTTTGGTTTAACTTGGATGAGGACAACATTAACTGAAACATGCAGAGGCCGGCAATTAATCCGATGGACATCGACACTATGGAGCGTTTGGGCAGTCGTCCTGCAAAGGGATGTTACAGTGGGCGGATATGTTAGTTTTCACTTTATTGTACTTTTTAATTAATTTATTTTTTTATTTTTTAAAGTGGTAAGTGTGGAGTTACCTTCGTTAATTAGGAATCGTCTAAAGTTCCGACTGGTAGTCATTTTTTGTAAATTAAGGACGATTTTCTTATCGATATGAAGGCCTTAGAACTCACAGCGCGACTGAGACTAGAATGTGAACTGAGACAACGTTTTATAGCCAAATCGCATGTTTCAATAAACATTTATTTATTTTAAAATTAATCGACACAACATACAAAATTTTGCTTTTGTCTGGCATAACAATAATAAAACCAGATGGGAACTGTTCAAATTAAAAAATAAACTTCTGGTGAAAATATTTGAAAAATCGTTTTGTAAACATTTGGCAACTGGAGTTGGACAAACAAATGGAATACAGGAGCGCAGGAGCATTGATATTCCCATAGGGTCATCCGATGGAACACCAATCTCAATCCAGCCAGACCCCAGACCGTTAACCAGAAACATTGAACTTAAATTTTATTTCGAGTGCCTCGTTTAATCCCAATGTAGCTCCTCCACTCCTCCACTGGAGGGAAGATGGTTGGCATTTATTGTTTGTCATCGTTGACATCACGATAGCCAACTGCGCCTCTGGGCACTGTAAGGTTAGAGGGAGTGGTTTAATTAGTGGCGTCCGCAAATCATTATTACTATCATTCCGGAGTTTCTTATTCACCAAGTCCGGCTGATTGACGTCCATTATTAGCGTACATTTTCTACGCAACTCCTTCCCTGGTAAGGACTAGTAACGGCCGGCTCCTTGGCATGACCCAAATTTCTGGTGTGCATTGCACCCAATCTGACCTTCCTTCTGTCTAAGCACTTGCTCTCAAAGTGAAGATTACATAAAACAGAATTAGTCCTTTTTTATCGGTATCGAATTTTCAATTGTGACACCACTCCAAAATCGATTCCTTAGCTACTCCAAAGTATTTACTTCTTAACAGTAGTCCTGCACTCACTACACTTGCACCATGCGGATATTTGCTACTTCACTATTTGCATGAAATATTGATAACTATTTAAAACGATTGATACTACTTATACTTATTTAAGGGTCCAGTCTAGTCATCCGAGGATAAAAAGGGTAATTATGCTAATTTTTATATTCATCTCAGCCCCCTAAAGTAGCTAAAAAGGCAATATGTGGGCGGTAGAGGGGATGTGTGGGGTTGGCTAGTATGCTTATATACATAGGTGTATACTGTTACCCATCCAATTGTGTAACACCTTAAATCAGCCGCTTATCAACTGGGAGTTGGCAGTTGGCAGTTGGCAAAAGCGCTTCAAGATCAAAGGAAATGAAAGAGAGCAAAAAATATTTCGTTCTCTCTGCCTCTCTGGCTGGACGGGAACTTAAAATTATGAAAAGACTGTTGCATACTTTCAGGCAAATTTTAAATATTTGGATAGAAATTCGAGTTGATTAAAAATAAAAAATAAATAAATAAATAGTTAATAGTAATAACAATAATAATTATTCACAAATAATCAAAATTGTTGATTGTTGTATAAATTATGTGAAGTTACCATTTTTCAATCTAACTTAGTAATTTGTTATTTGTTAATATCTGTTAATTAACTTGTTTAGCTGTCATATGCATAGCAGTAAACTTGTTTAAATAAAAATATAAAAAAGAAAAAAAAAGTTGTCCGATGGGATAAATTTGCAACGGTAATATTAAATTTATACTTGAATTTCAGATCAGACAGAAGCAACGTCTTGGCTAATGTAGTGCCTTTTATATAAGCTTATATGTACACCCAAACTCACTGGCGTCGAGCCCAGCTGAGCCACTAAGATCTCGTAGATTAAAGAGAATACATCCCACCGATCTGCCTAGTCGTAAGATTGGTTAAGACTTTATCAAATAATTTGGTATATAAATATTAGGCCAATTAAATATAAGGTGTCACTTTTGTATCCATACTTCTTTTCCCTATTCTATGCGCCTGGTGAAGCTCAGAAGTTACTGAACAGTTTACGGCGTAACAAACAAATAATTGTTGTTTAAAAAAAAAATAAAGTTTATATAAAACAGGATGTACAGCATCCAAATAAATATATTATAATTCTCTCATATATTATGTTGCTCAATAATTTTATTTATTATAAAACTTATTAAAGTTCAAGTATATTTATGAATAATACTAAGCGGTTGTAGCACCTGTTCGTCCTCTTATATATGTATTACTATAAACAAATGTTTACAATAAAAAAAGTATATAAAAAATAAATTAAATAATTTATGAATCGAATCATTGAATTTATTTTCATTTATTATTCAACTAAACAGGCCGTTGATTAAAGTCCAATTTAATTTAAATAGAAACAGAAAGCATACATCATTTGTTGTAGATTTTATAGAAAGGATGTTTTAATACAACAGAAAAATAACACGTACTTTACTGAATATTTATTACTAAATAATAGTGAGTAGTTCTAGATGGAATACATGTCTTTTAGCGAAATGCTTATGCTAAATATTATACCTAATAAGTATAATTATCCTATATGAATTTATCCTTCTCGATTCATTTCGTTTTAAGGTCTAATGAAGTTAGTCGTGTCTTCTTCTTCTTCTCCTTCTTCTTCTTCTATATGAGTACTTAATAATACTATCCATACAACTAGTTGTATGCTTCCTCCGAGAGGTGTCGGCGCACACTTCTTAACAAACTAAAGTAACAGCACTCAAGAGTTTTCTAGGTTTTGGTATTTGTACAAAGAGTCATTGCGCAAGGACATTTCGAAATAAATCCTGAGCATATCTAAATAACTAACAAAAGAGACAACATGTAAAAATGGCAAAACTGTTCAACTTATTGTTATCCTTCCATCTAGTATGTACACGTATCTATATACAGCGTTCTAAAGGTGGAATCAATGCGGCTCCTTCTTAGTCTCGTCCGTTATGGCCTCCTCTGCGTCCCTGGGAGTTGGCATTAGGTCTCCTATCGCCAACTTACTTGGTAGGACGTCGGGCGTATTGATAATACCATATGGCCTTAGATGATATATTAGGTAATCCAGAACATACATTTGGTTGGGTGACACATAGTGGAAGGATATCGCGTTGTCGGAGCAACAGTCTAGACCCTGTAACGATATCTCCAATCAATAAAAAGGTCGATAGACAAATCTTGACATGACCCTCTTACCTCATCGGTCTTGTAGTAGATGTACTTCCAGTACCAGAAGCCCTTGTCCGTGTGAGAAGGTATAAGGTGATGCTCTGGCACAAAGGGGAAGAAGCGACCGCGACCGTTGGAGTCCCGAGAATCGCCAGCAATGACTTTCACGTTTTCCAAGCACTTGCCAATTTCTACATCCTCTGCTCCACTATTGTCCTCCTTGCAGAGTTTCGGGTTGGGCAAAGCGTCCACCACAAAACGCCGGACTGCCTCCCTGCTGAGCACGTAACCAGCTCCTCCGGACATGTAGCCCTGCTTCACATATGGCTTGAACTTGCAACCGAAGTAAACGGGTGTCTCGGGATTGTAGGGATACAGCATGTACCGCATGTTCTCAACGACAGTGTACGTGTCGTCGTCGGCCTTAAGGAACCAATCCGCGTCATTGATATGGTTCTTGTATATGTATTTGTATGCCTCTTTGGTCTTGCCCCACAGATTGTTGCGTCCCTCGCCAATGGGCAACGCCACGGCCTCCAACTCGTCGTCCTTCGCGGAGCTCATGAAAATAAGCTTATTGCAACGCTTGCCCCAAGTGCGCTGCACGTGGCGAGCCTTCTTCTTATGATTGGTGGGATTAGTCATGATCCAGCAGAGAATTCGCACTTCACTGTACAGCTTCTCCGCGATGCTGGTATTCTCATGCACGTGCTCGTGTGTGCCCACATCTAGTTCCGGTCCCGATAACTCTATCATGTCGTGGCTATGATGTGCATCGTTGACGTCGCCATGTTGGTGTCCAGCGTAGGGCAAGTACTCGCCTCGTTCCGGCGTGGAGGAGTACACGAACAGTTCGGCCAGGCAAAAGCCCACAATCAGTCCCACAATAAGTGAGATCAAGGAACGTTTGTTTGAACGACCTGTAAGGGCAACAAGGGTTAGAGCTTCAGGTAACAAACTCCTAAAGTAAAGGATCAACTTACCTTCGTTGAGGAAGGATCGGCCCAAAAGACTATTGGCAGTCATTTGGCTAGCTTAAGCTGAAGATTTGGATGAGATTTGGAATATGAGTGGCAAAATCTCGTGACTTGACTCTTTGGGTTGGCCCTGGAGCCTCTTTGGTGGTGTTATGCAGGTGAAGTTCTTATGTCATCGTCCACTTACATCTTCTGTAAGAAAAACGCACATCTACATATTATATTTTATAATTAATCATAATCAAATTAAAGAATGTGCATTAAGTGCGATTCGCTCGGTTTCGGACAAGTCTGTTCTTCACCCACAACCGTCTGCGGAGACGCAGTGTTTCTACTATGAGTCTTCTACACCCAGCTGTTTCTCAAAAACAAGTGTCAGCTGTCTAAGAACTCTGCACCTTGAAGATTCTCCATTTGACTGTGTTAATAATATGCCGAAACGTGACTGTTGCCCAGCTTGGAAGGCTGAGTGTCTGACTTTTTTGTTGCATTACTTCTTCTTTCATTTTATGCGTTTTGCTGATTCCGAAATATATAAAAATTATTATATTGTAGTTAAACTATTATCTCTTAGTTTTATTCCGTTCGTAAATTCGTGCATATCATTCGGTTCTTACTCAATACGAACGCCGATACACGACACTTATTATCTAATCTTTATAGTTTCCATTTAATTTTTCGAGTACGTTTACGTTTTCAATTGACTGACTACCCTGCACTTGGGCAATATCACTCTTTTGGATGCACAAACCTCGTAGCTAATTTTTAGGGTAGTCCACCAAAGTGAGTTGAGACGAGACCGTGAATTATCAAAGGTCTGCGTCTGTGTCTGGGTCTGCGGTATGTATGGAAAACATATACCATAATTAGCAATGATTTGACACTTGCCCAACTTTAGTAGAGCCGCTGCGGTGATGCTATTTCGTTAAAATGTTGGCCATAGAGCAACTAAATTACCAATGTAAACAAAACAGACTTACGACTTGAACCTACGATAGTAAAATAACCTAAACCCAACACCGATGGGCCACTTCTATGCATCATATTTGAATGATGCATGCGGCGCATCGCATACAATTAACATTAGTTGGCGGTCCAGGGAACTCTCAGTGCTACATAACTTGCGGGCTGTACCCGGTTTCAGATCTATACTTGATGAAGCTTTAAGCTGACTGCTATGGTACCTGCTGATCGAAAGAAGCTTTGTGCGCTGCTGACTTATGCAGGCATAAATTTATGCTTGGGAGAATGTCCGAAGCAAGATTTGCCGCGTCCTTGAAAATTACCAGGACTATCATATAACTTATATATGATAGTTAATTTACATACTTAAAACAAGTTTCTACTTTTGTTCTGTTTTCGTCTTGTTATAATATTCAATTTATCTAATAAACTGTAACCTTCGAGCTTCTACCTTATTTTTACAAACAACGGAGCTATATTATCATTTAATCAATTTATTAAGTTAAGATACTAAAATACACAGAGAGGAAAGAACCTATTTTTAAAATAAATAACTTAGCAAAATGGCAACTACATCACTTTTACCACATGCCTGTTGCTTGTGTTTGACAATACGAAAAATTTAAATTAGTTTTATTTCAAACCGAATGTAAAATTGTTTAAACTTTGTTCTTTCGTCTTTCGTTTACTTGACTTTCCCGGCACACAAACCAAAGAGAACTGAGCTCACTCTGCGCACTGACAGCTGTTCTTAAAGCTAATGACAATCGGGGGAGTTGCAGTGGTGACGTTTCTTGTTTCAATGAAAGTGGAAGTACCAATGGAAGTGGGGAAGGTAAGTTCAATACGTCACTGTAATCAGTGAATTAATATAACAGGAGCGACTTATGGTTTCCGTTGGTGATGTTATTACAGTCAGCTTATCAGGTATACAATATAGCTAATTGTTTTGAGCCGTGGGTTGAGTGAGAGTAAACTACATTCGGCGAGTACTTCGGGCACATTTGGCTGGACTTATCAGTTGAGTTTCTGCCTTTCCAGTGGCCCACGAAATTTGGTGATAAATCAAAAGGCAACACTTGACGGCCACGCAACTAAAAGTTTTGAATTTTGCAAAATGATAAGTGTTGTCGGTATGTGCGCCCCTAAGTTATGGGCTCTTTAGATAATATATATATATATACATACATATGTGTTTTGTTCTTGTCTCTTCAGTTGCCCAGCCCTGAATATAATTAGATGGACTCCATTCGGAAGTCGCTTGTAGATTGTTCTTTTTTGTCTAGAAGGCTTCTGACCCGGTTTTTAACATCCTTTAAAATCAAAACCTAGATACCTAACAAACACCCTTACTGTGTGCGATATTGAGGACGATATTCATGCAGGACTTGGCTGAACCGAACTTGTGGCTAATTTGAAATTCTTCTATTATTGATAAGGGATTCTTGTTGAACTTCACAGGACCTATTCAATATGGCGAGGCATCTAAAAAAGGTTACCTAATTATATACATTGATATGACTTTTAATAGGCTTTTTTGGCTACTAAATTTTACATAAGTCTCTTATCTGTTATCTTTTATCTTATCTCAAACACCCATCGTCGTTCTTTACCTTTTTAGATAAAGGCAGAGGTCGCAGACGGCGTGGCAGAATCTAAAAGATAACTACCTAAACTTTTCTAGCTCCAATATGGCAACTATTGAGCTGAGAACTTTTAATAAAATATTCCACAAAAGAAAATATAAATTATATATGAAATATAAATATAATAATCAAAATATTATATGATCTTCGACTGTTATGTGAAATCAGAGAGAGAGAGAGAGAAGGAATCGTGGGAAAACAAATAAATAAAAGAGGCAAAGGCGCAGAGTTTTCTTATCGGAAAACAAATCCAATTTGTATAATTCTTATGAGAATTTTATAAACAACATAAATTCTTAGAGCAGCGACAGCCAACCCGTTGCCATGGAGGAGAGAGTCAAGTGGGTTCAATCGGATTGCGTGGGTGAGCGGTGATTTCAATTGAGTTCCCGGTCACCGGGGACGTCTTCTATTGAAGTGATGGACACACAGTTCAGACTCCATTTAAATGAGTTGACAGTTTGAAACGTAGTTGCAATTTGCAAATTAATTAAATATTGGCATGAAATTGTAGCAGCCCCGCATGGCTTGCGATTCGTTCGCCTTGTCACGCCAATTTATTTGCTGGATGTTGCAATAGTTTGTACAGTGGCAAAAATGCACTGCAATTAAACGGTAATTATATAAATTGCTTATCACTGAATAACTCGCAATTGCTCCACGCTCATAGCTCGTAGCTCATAGAGCAGACCAGCTCCCTGGTCAGAAGCGACCTTTAAAAAACACAGCCCACACGATGCACACAGACTCACGCACACACACAGACACACAGGCGGACAAGAAGAGAGCAAACATAATGAGATTTTAAAATCAGGTAAACAAATTGTTTCAAAAATTATTTACAATATTTTGGAGCAACTCGTGAAAATTCCTTGGAATTTCTTGCCCAGATATATTATCACTCGGAAACAAATTTTAATTAGAGATCTATTTACACTTTGACCATATGTTATTTATTTTACCTGACTCACTTTTTTTAATATAGCAAAAAGAAGAATAATTATTACCGTGTGTTACTAAGGTAAACACACACACACTCAATCACACACTCAATTGCATTCAATTAACTTATAAATGCCAATTAAAAGGTTGGGTAAACATTTTCTAGGTTGATTAAAAAGCATTTCGGCTTTGTTTGTGTTTCCGAAAAACGTGTTTACTTTGCGTCGAAGCCTAGGGGTGTCTTGGGTTTGATTTCTCAGATATTCACCACACTTGGCATATTTTTATGTCGTATCCACCAGAAGTCAGCATTGTTGGGCACTGCACTTAACGTCACTTAACTGTAAATTTGCATAGCTTGACATGGTTTTTCGTCAAATTCTATGTTCCATTTAAAATTGAGATAATTTTCGATTCTGCTGACATTTGATGCATTGATAAGCAGAAATACTTTAAGCTAATGAAATGATTATATCATAAAGGGAGCACCATTCCGACCCCGGGTCAAAACACCGTGACAGCCCATTCACGGTGGGCGGTACTCGAGACTCAAACCAATTGTTCAATTGTTTTGTGATGGGCGCCCCCGTCGACCAATAAAATCGGCCACGCTTTGCGGTTTTGGATATAAAAGAATTTAATTAAATGGTTCTGCGTATGTGTGTGCGTTTGCGCGTGTGTGTAAATTTGGTGAGTGTATGTGCGTATAAATTTCAGTTGATTTCCTCAGCTTTTCAATTGCATCTGAATATATATTTTGTCACGTAATGAAAACAAAGCTATTTGAAGAATGTTTCACCCTACACCCTACGACTGGCGTAAACCCTCAGACCACACAGAATGAGCAAGTGGTCAAGCACTACCTAAGCAGTCGTCAAGCAGTCGCCAAGCAGTCTACAAGCGGTCTACAAGCAGTCTACAAGCAGTCGTTAAGTAGTCGTCGAGTAGCTGCCAAAATATTTTTTAAATTGCTTTCTCTCGATATTTATTATTGAATTGATTAATGATGTTCTGATGGCGATTGATGATTTATTATAAATTATGATTAATATTATTATTATTATTTATCAAGCTAAATTATATTCTCTTAGTTCGGGAGTACAGGTATGATTTGAAAATCTTATTTATTTTCTATTAATTTTCAGTATAAGCTGCGTCGTTGATCTGCAAAACTGCGCCTTAATATTACCGGATGCTGGGTATATGCTCATATGAACATTACTCTGCCGAGTAGCCGAGTAGCCAAGTAGCCAAGTATTTCCCTTGGAGATTGTCGAAGAGAAACTATCAGGGTTTCTTATCAGGGTGTTTTCAGGACTTCCTGACTACAAAAATGTTCCCAGAAATTGCTTGTCGTTCTGAATATTATATTTCCTCAATTGTGTATCAGGAACTGATACCAGATATTTGCCGGCTGATTACACCCTCCAGAGTGTCAAGAATAATTAGAGGCTTTAATTAAGTCCTCCTTCTTATCTGTTGGGTGGGAAAATGTTATCGCCATAAATATCAAACATATTTGCAGTTTATTGAGAAAGTAAATGAAATTTAGCTGCAGGAAAAGTACAAGTTGATTTGCTGCCCGTTAATAAAATGATAAATGCAGCTAAAATAAATTTAATTACTTCAGATTGGAAACCAAGAAGTGTGTTACTCATGTATTTGATAGAATTGGTTGATAAGCTTAGCTCGATAAGAGAATTAAACAATATAAATTCACAGTTTATTTTTAATTGTTCCCCGAAGTGGGTTAAAGGGTTGCCAATAAGCTGATTGATTGCATGGCAATAATTAAATAATACCTTTTATGCGACTGCCTGCCTAGACTCTACGATTTCCAAAGACCTAATGAATCTCTTTCCGCTTCGTGTGCTAATCACCTTTGTCGTGATGTCGTCAAGAATACCTTCAGGGAGAATAAAAGGTTTGACAAATATCGTGCCATTTGCATTTTTCTATTTGGCGATAGTGAAAGTTATACAACTGGACAACAACTGGCGGAACAGGCGACAGACGTCCTAGTCCTCAATAGAGTTCAAAGTATGTACACAGTCAGGGAGAGATAATGTCACAGAAGTAATTTCCTTTTCTGTTGTATTTGTCCAACAAAGTAGTGAGTGGGTTTAAGTAAATCTGAAGATGATAACCGGAATATCGCCAGACCCAGAGCAGTGGGTAACAATGGGTTTGCCTTGCACTAAGCACCCCAATAAAATCTGAAATTACAGTCTGACAAGCCTAAGTGCAATCTGAACGAGGCAAAATGTGTAGAGCTTAAATTTATCGGGTCTACGCCCCTTCAGAGCACTTGGCCACTCGGACACCCGGGCACTCTGGCACTCGGTCATAATAACTTTAATAATAATTTAAAAAAAAATAAAAACAATTATAATAATTATACGATTGAAGTTGCTTATCAGCAGCTGACGACTTCGAGAGCAAACAACCCAAGTAATGGAGTCATAAGTGTGAGAACATAAAAGCCTATATAACTAAGTATTGACAGAATCACACACAAATGTCGATAATTATTTAATGCGGCAGCAAACAAATTAAATGGATCGTTAAATGAAAGGGAAAGAGTGAGGCGGAAAATTTTTCAAGTGTCGGTAGTAAGAATCAAGAGGTGGTATTTTGCATGCAGATTAAAAATAAATACACACAGTACCTCATATATATATAAATATTAAATATATATATTTGAATGTTCAAAAACACACACAAGCGAAAGCGAACTTCGCATTCCAGTAAGACGAAGTGTCGGCCGCGAAGGTGAACAAGAAGACGAGGGGAGCTCAGTGTGGCCAAGATCAATCGTGTGTGCGGAGATGTTAAATGGCACCACAAATAAATTAGAGAGAATTCTTGTGGCGCGTGAAATTCACCCCTGTAGGAGTGCAGAAAAAGAGTGAGAGTGCGAGTGGGACTCTGAGTGCGAGTGTGGCATTCATGAGTATGTAACGGAAATGATGGTTCAGGGAGAGAACTTGAAATAGATAGGAACAGCAAATAAAAGAGCGGAACGGGGACCAAGTGAGTGAAATATGCAAAAGGCAGCTGTGAATGCAGCATATTATAAATAACAACAAGAATTGCGGTAAACAGCCGAACCCACTACGACTGCCTACTACCCTAGATATACAATAGATACATATAAATTATATTACACTACAAATAATGACAAATAAATCACAACAATTTTTACAAGATTTTGAAGTACGGTTAAAAATAAGTCATCTAACGTTCGTTCTTTTTTATTTGCTTTTTGGTGATTGATCAAGTAAGAAATACCCTGTTAATATTCAACCACTCCTATGTATAGTACATGTAGTCATTGGGAATGCTCACAAGCAAAAAATAAATTGAATACAAAGACAACAATTTTGAATTGCTCGCTTTGTCAACTCTTCCGTAGTTTGTCTTTTGCATTTCTCATTTTCCACTTTGTTTTTATTTCGTATGCTAATATTTTAATACCTTACCATTTAAATGCGTATTCACTTTAATGCATTTTTATAACTTAGTTACATGTATTTTTGCGGCACTTGCACTCTATGCACTTTTCCATTTTGTTTATTATTTTATTATTTATTTGAAACACTTAAACACATAATATATGTATGTATTTATGTGCAGATTCAGCGAATGAGAGCTGATTTAAATATATTTTTGATTTTAATTTCATACAATGTATGCTACACCGAAGCGAAAAACTTACAATTGATTTTTAGCACAATTATCCGCATTTTATTTGTTTTGTATTTTGTTTGGCGCAGGACGCTCCTTGGAGCTCCGTGTCTCTTGTATGTATAGATTTGCGCATCCACGTTTTTGTGCCTTTGTTATCGTAAAAATATAAGAATATCTTCTCGACTTGTTATATCATATTGTTTTTTTTTTTATTGGAATCCAACAATTATAAATGTTATGTGGTATCCCAAACAAATTTTTCATTAACAACACCAACAACAATATTAATTAATTTTAATTATCTTTCCGACTCTCCGTTATAGCAACGTGAGCGCACGAGGCGACAACAAAACAGCAACTGCGGCAACGACAAGAACGCGAAATTTTTGAAATGTGAGAGAAACTCATGAGAAGGTAAAAATCTACTACCTATATACACCATGGGAGAGAACTTGAACAAACGCTCTTTGACTAGTCTGAGTAGTTTGAGCACCAAGAGAGCGACGCATGCGTTGCCCCAACCTCATGTGTTATGAGAAGGGGCTGACCAGAGAGCACAACAGCCGGCGTGCGGCCGGCTTCTGACTGTCTCAGTGACAAAGCAACACCAATGCATGCAATGAATAATCGCAACAAAGAAAATTATATTCAATCGAGTATTTTATTCCTCTCTGAGAACATGATAAGAAATAGTCCGATTAAATGCATCAACATTCAAATTTATATGCAAAACTGCAAGTTGCTGTTGTTCTGTAATTTATTTTTTGCAACTACCCTCTTTATAATGCCAGGTGTTCATTGCAGGGGTAAGAAGAGGTTTTTGTTCTGTGTTTGGAATTAAGGTAAATTGAAGGGGTGACTAAAATCTCTTTAGTTCCTAATTCTAATAATTGAACCAAAATTTAAATACATTTTTACAAATTATTTAGTAAAGGACTACTATAAAAAACTTTATTTTTAACTTCATTGTTTGTCAATTTTATTACCAAATGACCAGGGTACCTTTTTTTCATTTTGGAAAATCATTGCTAGTACAACATTTTTAAATAAAATATGAAATGGAAAGAAAGAGAAGGAAAGAAGGAAAAGAATTGTTTCCTAAAGAAAGCGAATTTTGATGGATCCAAGTTCAGAACCAAAATGGTATAGCAAGCAGCTTTGTGTTTGCTAACAGGCGATCCCTTGATTGGCATGAAGTTTGTGGTGATGACTTTTAAAATAAAGAATTTGAGTTAGTTATTTAGTTAAACCCTGTTTATATCTTAGTCTAGTACATTGATTAAGGCACTTGTGTACTTATACTAGTCCATTAAATCGCTAACACTATTAATACATGTACATGTAAGAGGTTTACACTTTTTATTCACTTTATTAAATTGACAACTTCTTCTGCCAATATTTATGTTGATCTCTGAAGAGTCACGCCGAATACAAATTAGATAGCGTGTACATTTTATATAGTTTAAATAAATAAACGTATCGAAAAGCGAATTACTTTAGTAGGTAAATATGATAGCCGATGTACAATCTTATAGAACTGCTGGAATCCGTTTTCTCTTGGTAACCCCTAAGTCAAGAAATGTTCAGAAAATGTGTTTTTATGTTATGATGGCAGATGATTTTATTTTCTCTATTTCCCACGTACTTAAAGTACAGAGAAGCAAATATCGAGTAGTTTTTCTTTCCTTATGATAATCTTATAATAATCGAAGTCAAGTTAAAGTAACATGATTTTTAAGTCGTAAGGCAATCAAAAGTAAATTAAATTATTGTGTATTTTTCAGAAACAATTTATCGTACATTATATATATATAAAATACTATACTATGTGTTGCACGTAGATCTTAACTATTAGTTCCTATATATTATCCTTGGTTCACATCTAAAAGTCTGCTTAGAAAACTACATTCCGGATGAGCTACGAACGTACATAAATATTGAATATCATATCTATATGTATAAGTATATATATATATATATCTATATATATATATATCTATATATATATATATATATATATGTATATATGTATGTATAGGTGTGTACATATGTTCAGTGATTTGCTTAGTTCACATTTCATCAGACTGTCGTAATGTATACTTAAAAACGGAAGGACATACGATTCGTATAGGACCTGCCATTGGTATAGATGCTCGCGTATCACTCAGTTATCTCAATAGAAGAATATCACAAGGTTCCTATAGTCCAAGTTGTGCCTAAATCCTACAAAAATGAGCAGCACAAAATCAGCACCAGGACCGCCATAGGGAAAAGGGCGTAGATCTCGGTGCGCGGATGGCATGTGGAGATCAGATTGGTGATATCGTCCTCCTCGTGCTCGATACCGTCACGAGTGGGAACCTCAACCACAACGATTTCATCTGAGAGGAAGCCTATGTTAAAGCTGCAGTCGGTGCTGTTCAGACAGCCCCGGGACTCGCTCAGGTTCGAGTATTGGAAGGTCGGCTTAAAGATATCGAACACAGCGTGTATATCGTTGCGGACCAGGTCGTTGTCGCTATAGAATATATAGTAGTAGTAGCCATCCCGGGTTATGTTGTGCTCGACCGTGTTGTGCTTGCCCTTCTCCAGGTAATGGGCATTCATGCACGAGGGCTTGGCGGGAAATCCCGCGGCGAGCAGAATGTTGCCGCTGAAGCAATCGAAGAGTCCAGTCTCAAAGCTCGATATCGAGTTGGATTCATCTGTCTCCGTGAAGTTCACGGCATTGCCGCCGTGACTGTACTTTCTGTCGTACACGTTCTCACGCTTCCTCCGCTCCTTGCGCTTGTACAGTTGCTCATAGAGCTGTCGCTTACGTTGCTCATGCCGTTCCTGTTGACTAGATGAAGCCTCCGGCGTGGCGCTCGTTTCATTGAGTTCCTTGTCGGCTAAGTACGTTTGTTCCATTGACTTTGAGTGCTGCGGGTTGCCCTTCTTCAGCTTCTTCCTGGGCAGCTTTGATGGCTTCCGCGTCGTGGTAGTTGTTGTGACGTTGGAGGACGTATGTTCATCCGTAAGGTCCTCGCCGCCATGGTTCTCGTGCTCCAGCAGTCCGTCCCCTACTGGCTTTTCCTCCGTTATTTCGACCACATCCTCGAAAAACACCTTCACCTGTTCGTGTCCCTGTGCATAATTGGCGCCAAGTTTGTTCTTATTATGATCGGTCAAGCCGCAGAGTTTCAGTTCGCGCTTTCCCTCAACGACCAGGATCCGGGATCCGTTGTATCGCGAGCAAAACTTCAGGAACACCCTAGCTCCCTTGAGCAGAAAGAAGCCCCAGTACTCGAGTGTGTCATCCGGCAGTGTCATGGACTTCTTAAGCCTTATGTGCTTTCGGTTCGTCGATATTTCCGGCTTATTCCTCAGCTGGAACGCGTTGAAGTGGCTGCTCATGCGCAGGGTGTGCTTCGAACAGAACACCGAGGATATGCCATCTCGGATCTCAATGATATCCGATTCGGCAACAGGATATATGACATCGGCAAATATCGTCTTTCGCAGATACAGCGGAACTATGATCAGTGCTGCGGGCAGAATCACAATCATCAGGCAAAACACCAGCACCCGCTTGACCCCGTGCATTTTGCGGTTCTCTGAAAGGGAAGATCAGATAAAAGATAAGATTGTGATGAAACTAATTCAGATCTAAGGATTTATCTGCAGTGGATAGAGGAGTGTAGGTTTTGTGCTCATAAATATATAATATATATAATAATATATATAATATAATATGAATTTTAAGACAACGTTTTTTAATTTCATAAACAAATCTTTGCGCTCGAAAAACCTTAAATATTCAACAAACAAATATTAAAAAATAAAATAGATTTATGGCTTAGAAGTTTTTCTAATTTTTGTGGTTTTTTTTTTTTAATTTAATTTTGAGGTGTTCCCACCTTCAAAGTGATATTCCGTAATTTGCTGCATTTTGAATTTATTTCTATTCCAAGTCTCTGAAGCCAATTAACTGCCAGGGAACTGTATTTATTCTCGGCCACCACGCGCTACGTGCTTCTCCTAACTAAGTTAGTTAAATACTGTCTTGATAGTGCGATTATCAAATTATTTCTAGTAATTTTATCGCAAGACTTCGGAAGCTCCGAGCTCAGTTTGTATAAGCGGATAGATGTATGGGTGTAGGTGTATAAGAAGTTGCGAGGCGCAAATATTATTTGCGGCTGTGTGTGTCAGTGTGTGCGTTTGTCCATAAGCAAACAACAATAACAACAAAAAGAACGAAATCAGCTTAAATGTATATTCAAGTTATTAACAAGATCCACCCAAAGCAACAAAATGAAACCTAAGTGACAGGCTCTATTAAATTAGTGCTGGGCGATCATCCACTGACTTACTCGATCTTTCTTCATCTCTGACTCTGACTGCGTGGAGAGATGTAATAAGTTCTTCTAGAATTGCAGACTGGTATCAGCATTTTTAGTTAATATAATGAAAGCTTAAGTTATGCGAACAATTCTCAACTGCACCAAAAATCAATGGCTTAGAATACAATACATACAACACCCAAAAAGTATAAGTAAGTAAGTACAAACATTTTTCCGATAATGACCAAATTTTGAATGCGAAGCTGTCGATTTTATGTTGCATACTTTTAGGCACGATTTGTAATGTCAGCTTGAGTTGCAATGCTATAGGCTCAACGAAACGGCAACATCGATGATTTCAATGTAAGTCATTTTAGATGGTGGGCTTTAACTTTTCCAATATTATACAATCATGTAATCAATTTGTCATAAATTGAAGCCTTGCCATTCCGTTTAGTCGGTAATCAATTCGGTTAATAATTACGCCTCCTCCGCAGCCAAAGGTGATAAGTCGAATTTCCCTTACACTCCACACAGATAATCGTAGGTGAAAATGGCATTTTAATGATATTTCCAGGCTTATCGATAAACTGGTGTTCGCCTGTCGTAAAATCAATGTGTTATCAGTTTGGTTTCCAATAAGTAGAGCGTTCAATTAAACACATCAACATATTTATGACACCCAGTGTTGTCACGTTTTTGTCGAGTGTTTTGCGATTTGTTTATTTTTATAGTCAGTTTCCAGTTTATAAATTCAGACATTTATATAAAAAGAACTAAAACTATCCAACATTTCCTTCATATCAGGAGTTCTTCCCTAGTATGTCCGAAATAGCAGGGAAAGAACCACCCATCAATATTATTGAGCTGAATGAACGAATCAATCAACGTGTGATAACTCTCAAGATATCTGAGATATTCGAATGATAAATACCTAACAGTTATGGACAGTTCTTAAAATACTTTCGATAACCTCCTCCTGCTTCCTCTTCTTCGTTGAACTGATTCATTATCTTAAATAATAAATGACCCTATTATACTACAGTTCGATAAGTGAAACCGTCGGACCCCGTCCAATCAACTGAAGGCAGGTGATAAGATTGTTAGCACCGAGTGACAAGAGCTGCCAACTCCCAAGTGAGGTGGTGCCAACTTGCTGTTGGACCGTGTAGGAACGTGCTGCCTATGAGAAGCAAAACACGTTTGGCCAAACGACTCGCTCGACTCAGGTACCACGAACTGAGTTGTAAACACAAGAAATGGGGCCAAGGTTAGTTACTTGCAGTTGCCGTATGAGAGACCAGAGCCGATCCGCTTTTTACCCAACTCAAGCGAACTTTATTAACATCTGTGCGATCAGACGGAGGGAACGCCCTTGCTTGTTGTCGCCTTGGGGCTTTTCAAGATATTTGGGCATTCTTATGGCTCGTGACCTCATGTAATGTCATAGGTCGAGTATCGAATGTTAGCTTGGTAGCTAAGTTAATTTGTATGTTGTATTTTTCATTGGCTTCTTCTGTTCTGGTCACGATAGGTTTTCAAATGTCACAACAGTTGTTCAAATAAAGTTGGTAAATTTTTAATTTTCCCCTCAAGGTCACGGTTTTTGGGTACAAGTGGGGGTTTTGGGATGAGCCAAAAACCCACAATTAATGCTGAGAAAGCAACGGGCAGCAAGCGAGTCTAAAGGAATGTAAAATAGTTTCTTGAATTAAAAGTCTCTCCAAGCGTGGAGACCAAGTTGAAGATACAATTTCTAAACATTCAGCTCTGAAACGAGAAAAATCTCTTCAAAGTTTATGACGGCACTGCCAGAAATTTAAGTATTTAAACGCATTCTAACATGACGTTTGTTCACGTAACATTTGAATTCTTAGCTCGGGTTACCACTCGAAGCTCTAAGCTGCTTTGTGTGTGTGCCGTAAGACCTACCCATACCATGGTGTGTTCTTGTAAAGCAACGGTACTATGGGTATTTCTTGCGGTTCAGGAGCTCATACAAAGTCGGCGTGTGCCTCAAAAAAAATTTACATATACTGAGTGCTTGATTATTCATAGTGCTTGGTATTCGTCTATGTATGTGTGGGCAGTAGTGCAGCCTTTATGTATATTTATTTGTTGCTTCATTCCCCCAAAGAAAATACCCTGTAACACAAAGTGGCTGGCTGAGAAGGCCGATTAGAAGCTGATTTGTATGATACTTCGTATCATATCGGGCGTTGTTGATAACAACTACTGGTTCTGAACTCGAGAAAAAGGGTACTCTGTAGTCGGGCATTTGGTGGGTGAGATTGGGTGTTTCTTGCTGTAAACTTACATGTTGATTTTGCTTTGCTTTTCAGATTATTTACGCTTCGGATTAGCGACGTGACAAACGAAAATTTTTTTTGTGTATTGTTGCTTCACTTTGTTTTCCTCATTATGCGATTGTTTCTTGCTCTGTTTATGTGTCGTTGTCTTTCACACGTCGAATGTTGATAATTGTAAGTTTCTAAGAACATCTACACGTGCATCCCTATATTATTATATTACTATTTATTTAAATATATATATTACTATATACGCATATACATGTGTTACTATCGTTCAGTTGATTATCAGTCGCAGGTGCTTAAATATTTTGACACACTTTTTTATCAATTAAAACAAAGCAATTCTCTCAACTTCAGACTTTCTCTCCTTATCTCTTTCTCTCTTTTTATCTCACTCTCTCCCTCTCGGACTCTCTTGACACTCCACACTTCACCAATGCGGTCCCTCACACACTTTCCTTATTTCCTTCTCATTTTTATTTGTTAGATGGTTTCCGTTAATATCTTCTCTTGATATTATTTTATGTTTCCCTATGGCTTTTCATTTCACGGTAAAACATAGGCATACATTTTAATAAGTGTGTTTTTCTTTACAGCTTGGTTTTTATAATTATTAAATTTAATTAAAATGTCCCAACGAAAATTATGAATTGCCCGTCAACTGTCACACCGCACAATTTTCAATACCCTGCACGTTCGCGTCCAACTGATAACTGACGACCGACTGATGGCCAATTTCTCAGTTTGTTTGAGTAAGAACTCAGCTTCTCCCATTCTCTCATATTCTCTCTCGCTTCCTCTTGCAGTTTGTTTTGGGTCTGGCTCTCTAGATTATGCATGGGCTAGTGCGTTGGTGTGCGGTGTGTCTCGGAAAAATCAAAACAACACCAAAGAGCATTTATAGCACTCTGAGAACATCCAATTGTTGTGAGGTGAAGTTAGCTGCGCTGACAACTGGTTCAAGTCCCGACTACTTTATATCCAGTACACAAATCAAATGTCGAAACTGAATATCTAACGTATCAATTAATGCAGTATGGAAACTTAATTTGTTTATAGTTTTCATAGGTAAATAAATAAATTATATTTATCTCAAAAGGTCGGAGCCTTTAGACTTAATAAAATAATGAAATAAAAGTGTTCCTATAGAGTTACTTACTATGCAAATTGGGCATCGAATAATAAAAGTCCGTGTGGTAATAATGCAACTGCCCAGCACTAATGGGAGTACTCCGTTTAATCATAGACTTAGAAGCCATATTGTATTATAACTTTTATAATGTACGTTGAGATCTTTCTTAAATATATTTCCGATTAGAAGAGAATCAACGATCCGACTCCATCGAACTATAACCACAAACTAACTCAAGAATCTGTCTTATAGAGACTTTTAGCTGGCAGTCAGCTGCCTGATTGCTGACAGTGGATGTGATATGTGATGGTGGATGATGACGTTCAATCCCATTCTGAGACGGGGTATACTCGCGTCTGAGTTGGCGTCTCTTCGCTTGCTTTATCCGTTCGTACAATATGCTGATAATTATACAAGTAGTCGTTGGGCGAATCGTGGACAGTTATTGTTTTTTTTTATTTCGTTTTGTGTGTAAGCAAAAAAGTAAACAATAGTATAAAATATTTACTACAAGTACATGCAAAGCGCACAAGAATCTATTGATAAGAGGTTAAACCTGATTAACGCTCTCAGATAGAAGCCATGTGCGTAGAATGGGATCCAAAACTCTATATAATTATAGTGCATTAAGTTTGTCGCATTTGAATTTGATTGAAAACTTAATACCTGGAATATATCTCAACTTCAAGATAAATTTATCTCTCTGATTTTTGGACATTTCCATTTATATCCAGTTGTCACATGTGACTTACTTAGTTCAAAGGTGAAAGGTCATCCGCGAATGCTTTCTATTTTGAACCATAAATCAATTATTTTATTAAGACAAACATTAATCCATGCATGACGCATGTTCCAGATAAAACTTATATGCACTTTAAATAGAGTTGTTGTTGGATATTTATCAGATGTTACTATCATTGGCCTAATGATATATGAGATTTATATTACGATATCTTTCGCTTATACTTGAGCTAATGGATCTTATCTGCATTTAATCATTGTATAAATTATATATACTGTTGCCATAGTTGATTACAAAGCTTGAGCTTAAGCAGATAATGTTTACAACGAAAGAAAGAGATGTGTTTTTAATTCGCATTTGAATGTATTTTCAAATTTTTGTATATTAAAGCAGAGTTGAGAGTGACCTACACCTGGATAAAGGAATACACCAAATCGATAAGCACACAAGCTGACAATTGAGAGGCTGATAGCACCTTAAAATAGATTAGCTTAAGCTTCAGCAATCTCTTGTCCTTTAATTCGAATTAAGAACTAACATTGTAATACCTCCATAGAATACCATCCAATTGATTTCTTAATATTTCTACTTGTTTCTTAGTCGGTAACTAAATTGCTATTCATATTTGAGCACATTTAATGTATGTTATGATAACAGTTTCAAACTTTCGATTCTTACATTAATAAACGAAAATAAATTAAAAAGTAAAACTTCTTTATAAACAAAAAATTACAATGAAATATACACAAAGTGATTAAAGTCGCAACCCCAAAAGTATGCAAGGAATTATTCTTAACGAATGGATGTTTATGGTAAAGATGAAAAACCTCTTTTCTTTAAAGGAGGGTCGCTGCTTGGGCAGCCTACTTAAAATATACAAAATATATAAGATATATAAAATATATAAAATATATAAAATATATAAAATATATAAAATATATAAAATATATAAAATATATAAAAAGCAAATGTTCTGGCAGACCTGGGTAGTAGACAATTCTACTGGCTTTTGAGCAGAAAAGAAAAGAAAAAGGATTACAAGAGCTACTGGGAGTGACAGCCTAGTGTCCTAGAGGAGAAAGAGAGTTTTATATTATTTGCAATATTTATTGTTTGTAGTATGTAAGGATATTTCATTAATTCCAATTATATAATTTAAATATTTCTATATATATTTGGTTATTCTTAATTAATAATTAAATTGTGTAAGAATAATTTTAATTTTTTGGATTAAATCATTAATCGTCGAATTTCAAAGGAATCACCCGCTGAAGTATCAGTTTTATATTTTGTCAAAAGAAATATATATAATTTTGATAAGAATTTTATTAAGGCACCTAATTTAGATTATTATAACAATAAAATTATTACGGTTACGTCAAGCTCTTACCCAATAATCAACTGCCATATCAATCATTTTTTGAACATGCAGCATTGCAGATTAAATAAACTCAGTGCAAATACTTTTTTTTTTTTTTTTTATTAATATTTATAAAGGTATACTGTGCAAATACTGATATTATTTATAATTAAATTTAACAAGAACATTTTTCTATGACTCTCGTTTATATCTGATGTCTCAATATATTATATGTTTCTTATATTTTTAAATCAGGCTGCAAGACAGTTTCAGCCTTATATTAACCGCAATCCCTGCTAATGATAATTTGATAAGGGTACTCCCCTCTTTGGGTTAGACGAGTGAAAAGTGTTTCTGGATGAACAGATTTTAATTAATTATTATTTTTAAGGCATCTTCATATCTTCATGCATTTACTTAAAATTAAGTGTATGACTTGTCACTTAGCCAGCGAAGCAACGAATATCAAAAAAATTTCCGACCCGCTTTTTGGCTATTGCGAACCATTTTGCAGATAAAAATGATGAATATATCAAAGTGTCATAAAACATAACGGCTCCTGATATGGCCTTTGATTTCCAACAATTAGTTTAGTTCGTTCCGCGCTGGGGGGCACATCATGACGTTTTGTCTTCGTAGCGGGCTCTACAAGTGGTTCTTCTTTTGTGTGATCCTTGTTATCATCTATTTCCTAAGCATACCCAAGTATGCCCTTCGGGATTCCGAGCTCGATTCAAAAACGAACAGCCGCTTAAGCACAGAGTCGTCCGACCCTGTGAACGACTCTCAAGAAAAGTACTTTCTAAAGACTTCAAAATGTGTAATTCCGTATATAGACCCTTTCTCGCCGGAGGCCCTCAAAATGTACTCTCCGGAAACTTTTATACCGTGCTCGAATGAAAGTGATCTAGTTTCGGTTAGGTTTGATCTGAAGAGCAAACAGTATATCCTGCATATTAACGAGCTCGTTGTGCACAAGCTATTAAACTACACCGACAAGGAGTTCAATTGCTTCTATCGTGAAATCCTGCGAGGAGATGAGATAGAAACCTACGATACGTAAGTCAATGGATCTTCCTTTAGAAAGAGGGTAGATATATATATATTTTTCTATTAAAGGCTACATTCAAGTAAGTACTTCTCCCAGGACTATATGGTGCCGCTGCATGTAGAGGGTCTTCTGTTGGATTGTGAAACAGCGGAGGACACCCCCGTGACATTACAGAGGGATGCTTATATCTTCATTCAATACAAACCCAACAACTACACTCAGAAACCCAACCAGCCTCGAAAGCCCAGTGTCATAATGTATGGAATCGATACATTATCGAGAATAAATCTGCGTCGTACAATGCCCAGAGTGTACAAGTACCTAACCGGACCGGGCTGGTACGAAATGCAGGGTTACAACAAGGTACTATCACCTCCAAGATTCCATAGCAATCACACACACTCCTCTCACACCACTCATGTCTTGTTTGTTGTCTGTTTGATGTCCTTTGTGTTAAGGTTGCCGACAACTCGTTTCCAAACTTATTTGCCATACTTGGTGGATACTCCCCGGAGAAGGCCAAGGAGCAGATCTGTGACACGGACGTGAAGGGATGCTTTGATGAGTTTCCACTGATTTGGAAGTACTTTCAAAATGCCAGCTACTTGACTGCCTTTGCCGAGGATGAGAGTAACTCGAACACGTTTAGTTACCTGAAGCCAGGCTTCACGAAGAAGCCAACTGATTATTACTTCCGACCTTTTCTGCGCGCTCTGGAGTCCAAGACGGAGAACTATCACTGTCCCGGTTGTTACATGACCTATTGCTTGGGACGTCGATTGGTCAACAGTTACATCTACGACTACTGTAGACAGTTCATGCAACGTTACGTCAAGGAGCGTCCCATTTGGGGAATGTTCTGGTCGAATCACTTCAGCCACGACGATTATTTTATGCCCTCGGCGATGGAGCATAAGGTCCTGGGCAATTTGTTGGACTACGAAAGAGATGGTGCTATGGAACACACCATAATGATATTCTTTGCAGATCATGGGGTACGCTTCGGCCGACTCCTAAATTTGGCGGAAGGATATTTGGAGGAGCGATTGCCAATGATGTTTATCTACTTACCGCCCTGGTTTCGACAACAATATCCTCAGTATGCCGAGGCACTTGCTCTTAATCAGCATCGGCTGGCGAGGAGATGAGATAGAAACCTACGATACGTAAGTCAATGGATCTTCCTTTAGAAAGAGGGTAGATATATATATATTTTTCTATTAAAGGCTACATTCAAGTAAGTACTTCTCCCAGGACTATATGGTGCCGCTGCATGTAGAGGGTCTTCTGTTGGATTGTGAAACAGCGGAGGACACCCCCGTGACATTACAGAGGGATGCTTATATCTTCATTCAATACAAACCCAACAACTACACTCAGAAACCCAACCAGCCTCGAAAGCCCAGTGTCATAATGTATGGAATCGATACATTATCGAGAATAAATCTGCGTCGTACAATGCCCAGAGTGTACAAGTACCTAACCGGACCGGGCTGGTACGAAATGCAGGGTTACAACAAGGTACTATCACCTCCAAGATTCCATAGCAATCACACACACTCCTCTCACACCACTCATGTCTTGTTTGTTGTCTGTTTGATGTCCTTTGTGTTAAGGTTGCCGACAACTCGTTTCCAAACTTATTTGCCATACTTGGTGGATACTCCCCGGAGAAGGCCAAGGAGCAGATCTGTGACACGGACGTGAAGGGATGCTTTGATGAGTTTCCACTGATTTGGAAGTACTTTCAAAATGCCAGCTACTTGACTGCCTTTGCCGAGGATGAGAGTAACTCGAACACGTTTAGTTACCTGAAGCCAGGCTTCACGAAGAAGCCAACTGATTATTACTTCCGACCTTTTCTGCGCGCTCTGGAGTCCAAGACGGAGAACTATCACTGTCCCGGTTGTTACATGACCTATTGCTTGGGACGTCGATTGGTCAACAGTTACATCTACGACTACTGTAGACAGTTCATGCAACGTTACGTCAAGGAGCGTCCCATTTGGGGAATGTTCTGGTCGAATCACTTCAGCCACGACGATTATTTTATGCCCTCGGCGATGGAGCATAAGGTCCTGGGCAATTTGTTGGACTACGAAAGAGATGGTGCTATGGAACACACCATAATGATATTCTTTGCAGATCATGGGGTACGCTTCGGCCGACTCCTAAATTTGGCGGAAGGATATTTGGAGGAGCGATTGCCAATGATGTTTATCTACTTACCGCCCTGGTTTCGACAACAATATCCTCAGTATGCCGAGGCACTTGCTCTTAATCAGCATCGGCTGAGCTCCAATTTCGACCTGCACAACACGCTGAAGCACATCATAGAGATCGGGGGTACTCCAGATGGTCCGGCACTTCCCAAATCATTTGACTGTCCGACTTGTCAGTCGCTCTTCTATCCAATACCAGAAAGTCGCACCTGTTCCGACGCTGGCATCGCCGAGCACTGGTGCACCTGTGACCCCTTCCGGCCTATCACTAGAAAGGAATGGACTGTTCGCATAGCGCTACGGGTCATTGATCACATGAATGAATACTTCGCATTCAAGAATCTCAGTCATCTCTGCAGCAACCTCAGCTTAAGTTATATCCACAAAACTGAAATTAAAACCAATATTGATATGCCGTGGCACTCCGAGCTTCCAGAAGTGGAGGATGCCGTGTATCGTACCAAGTTCAAGGTCCAACAAAACAGTGCCGACTTCCAGGCCACAGTTAGGTTTAACAACAAAACGGAGGCTTTGCAAGTGAATGTCGAGGAAATAAGTAGAACGAACTCCTACAAGGAGGACTCCACCTGTATTAATGACAAAATCGCTAAATTATATTGTATATGTTATAGCGATATGAAGTCTAGAAAATGACACTCATTGTGTATAATTTGCGGCAATGTTTAAGTACTTAAAGCCGCATTCCAATGAAGTTGGGATTGCAGCTTGTGACATCCAAAGTTATTTTATAAATACTCATAAGAAACTTACCATTTCATCGATTACTTGTATTTCGTTTGCTTACAATTTTTAACTACGTGTTGAGATATCACATAGATAATGTTATACTGATACCACACGGAAGTGTCATTTGGTTTGAAATTCACAAATTTCAGCAGAAGTTGATCAAATCAGTGATTTGACATGTCGAAGCAAGTTTATGATACTTTACCATGTGTGAGAGCAGTGCCATCGCAACAGCACTCGAACATATAATTTACACACTTACGTTAGAGCAGTGCGAAGACATTAGCTTTGCGTTTGTAAGTCAGTCGACTGCAAGTAGAGTCAAACAGTGCGCCAGCAGAAACTCATTGAGAGAGGCAACAAATTCAACATCAGCTTTATCAGTATTTACAGTTAAGCAGCTAAAGGCAGCGCTTTGAAGCATACAAATGTGAATGCAATTGCTCCAAGTTGAAGAGAGCAAAAACCAAACACAACAACATCTTACAAGATTAACGGTACGACAAATAAAAAAACACTATTTTTTTTTTCCAGTTCTTCTTCCGCGACGAAAATTATAGCTTTCCAGGCAAGAAGTATATTAACTTATGTAATTGGAACTCTATTTACCTGAGTAAATTTGTATGTGTGGTAAATTAGTTAATTGAATTTAAAATGCATGAATGAAGTATGTATGTAAATATTGTGTACAGATGTTGCCATGTGATTAAGTCAAACAGAAATCAAATACTTGTGCTTTGCATGTTCTCTTCAATTTTAATTATTCCAAACATTTCCATATTTTATCATCGAAGTTTTGTACAAAAAGTAATCATATTTAATGAGTGTAATAAAAACTTGGTGTGGAAATATCTCCTTTTTGTAGAAGTTAATATGTTATCTCTCTTTCTTTCTCTCTCCTTCTATGTCAATATCTGATCTTCTCTCACTCGCTTCCCATCTTTCTGTCCTTTTTTTATTCTCTCTTTACATAGTAAATGTCTCTTCACCAAAGGCTAGTAACCGGAATTGATTCTCAACAAAATTGTTCATTCTGCTCTTCCCTTTCTTTGCTATCAAAGCAGCCTCTCTGGAAGCTTCGGAGCTGTATGCAGAGTAAAATTATAAGTTTTTTCCCATCACATACCTGATCTTATCTTATCCCTTAAGGCGGATCTGGACGTTAAAGCTCTACATAAGCAAAGCACAGATGCGGGCACAGACAAAGCTTCTTCTTCTCTGTGCTACACTGCCCTTACCTAAAGTTCGTTCACTGCTTGGGTGGGTCTTCTTCTTCTTTTTTAGTTTGTAAGCTGTGGTTCTTATCTCGACCTTGTTGAGTATATTTGAACTAAATAGTTACTCGAACCTAAACAATTTGCGAAAGTGCAAAATGAAAACTATTGTAATATTGCAATAGAGATGACTGTTAAACAAGATAGTCTAGAAAAACAGTTACAAACGTCTTTTTTACGCTAAAACTGTTTTAAGTTTAGTTCGTTCTGAGAATTAATAGGAAACACATCATGAACTCCTATCTTCGGCGTGGCCTCCACAAGTCGATTTGCTTTTGTGTGATCCTTGCTATTGTTTATTATCTAAGTTTTTCCAATAAGACACGCACTCAAAAAGAGATTAGATCCTACAATTTTACGTCCGACTCTACGAAAACCACGGTGCAGAAGTACTTTCTAAAAACTTCAAAGTGTGTAATTCCTTATATAGACCCTTTTTCGCCGGAGGCCCTCAAAATGTACTCTCCGAAAACTTTTATACCGTGCTCGAATGAAAGTGATTTAGTTTCGGTTAGGTTTGATCTGAAGAGCAAACAGTATATCCTGCATATTAACGAGCCCGTTGTGCACAAGCTATTAAACTACACCGACAAGGAGTTCAATTGCTTCTATCGTGAAATCCTGCGAGGGGAGGAGACAGAAACATACGATACGTAAGTCAATGGATCTTCCTGAAGAAAGAGCCTAGATATATATATATTTTTCTATTAAAGGCTACATTCAAGTAAGTACTTCTCCCAGGACTATATGGTACCGCTGCATATAGAGGGTCTTCTGTTGGATTGTGAAACAGCGGAGGACACCCCCGTGACATTACAAAGGGATGCCTATATCTTCATTCAATATAAAACCAACAACTACACTCAGAAACCCAACCAGCCTCGAAAGCCCAGTGTCATAATGTATGGAATCGATACATTATCGAGAATAAATCTGCGGCGTACAATGCCCAGAGTGTACAAGTACCTTACCGGACCGGGCTGGTACGAAATGCAGGGTTACAACAAGGTACTATCACCTCCAAGATTCCATAGCAATCACACACACTCCTCTCACACCACTCATGTCTTGTTTGTTGTCTGTTTGATGTCCTTTGTGTTAAGGTTGCCGACAACTCGTTTCCAAACTTATTTGCCATACTTGGTGGATACTCCCCGGAGAAGGCCAAGGAGCAGATCTGTGACACGGACGTGAAGGGATGCTTTGATGAGTTTCCACTGATTTGGAAGTACTTTCAAAATGCCAGCTACTTGACTGCATTTGCCGAGGATGAGAGTAACTCAAACACGTTTAGTTACCTGAAGCCAGGCTTTACGAAGAAGCCAACTGATTATTACTTTCGACCTTTTCTGCGCGCTCTAGAGGCCAAGACGAAGAACTATCACTGTCCCGGTTGTTACATGACCTATTGCTTGGGACGTCGATTGGCCAACAGTTACATATACGACTACTGTAGACAGTTCATGCAACGTTACGTCAAGGAGCGTCCCATTTGGGGAATGTTCTGGTCGAATCACTTCAGCCACGACGATTATTTTATGCCCTCGGCGATGGAGCATAAGGTCCTGGGCAATTTGTTGGACTACGAAAGAGATGGTGCTATGGAACACACCATAATGATATTCTTTGCAGATCATGGGGTACGCTTCGGCAAACTTCTAAATTTGGCGGAAGGATATTTGGAGGAGCGATTGCCAATGATGTTTATCTACTTACCGCCCTGGTTTCGACAACAATATCCTCAGTATGCCGAGGCACTTGCTCTTAATCAGCATCGGCTGAGCTCCAATTTCGACCTGCACAACACGCTGAAGCACATCATAGAGATCGGGGGTACTCCAGATGGTCCGGCACTTCCTAAATCATTTGACTGTCCGACTTGTCAGTCGCTCTTCTATCCAATACCAGAAAGTCGCACCTGTTCCGACGCTGGCATCGCCGAGCACTGGTGCACCTGTGACCCCTTCCGGACTATTTCTGGAAAGCACTGGACTGTTCGCATAGCACTACGAGTCATTAATCACATGAATGAATACTTCGCATTCAAGAATCTCAGTCATCTCTGCAGCAACCTCAGCTTAAGTTATATCCACAAAACTGAAATTAAAACCAATATTGATATGCCGTGGCACTCCGAGCTTCCAGAAGTGGAGGATGCCGTGTATCGTACCAAGTTCAAGGTCCAACAAAACAGTGCCGACTTCCAGGCCACAGTTAGGTTTAACAACAAAACGGAGGCTTTGCAAGTGAATGTCGAGGAAATAAGTAGAACGAACTCCTACAAGGAGGACTCCACCTGTATTAATGACAAAATCGCTAAATTATATTGTATATGTTATAGCAATCTGTACTATGACTACTATGACAGTAGTGCTTAAGTCTTAAGAACAACCTCAAATCGAAGCAGTACTGAACTCAGTCGGATTACGACGTTTACGGTTTGTGTTTGGCTGCCAAGCTACTTTTGGTAGCAGATGAATATGAATGTATTAATGTACTTAATAAATATAATAATATTCTTATGTATTATAAAAATGTATTGTATTATTTTATGTATATATTAAAAGTTTCATTACTTAATGATGCAGCGAGAGCTGTTAATCTTTACAAGACGAATATGTTAAATGATAAAAGCGTTAGTTTATTTAACATAAGGCGAAGATCTGAAGGGGAGTTATATGGGACTAAGCATCCGATGTGATGATTCTCACAGCGAAGCGATACAATTTTGGTAATGGCAAATCGTAAGCTATTTGCAACATGCACTTACACATTGAATGGCAGTGTGGTGAATATGAAATTGATAAGCGCAAGCAAAGCAAGCGGAATGGTGAAAATGAAATTACAGCACGCGAGCCAACTTAAGTTTGGTAAGGCAAAGTCGAAAAAGCAAATATGTAAACAAACTGGAAAAGAAGAAATGTTTTTTTTTTTGCCGAATTCTTGCATATTTTATGTTTTGATTCTGTTTATGAATTTTCTAGAAGTTAAATTTTTGTATCTGAACATAATATTTCCCTTTTGAATCTTGAATAACGTTTATTGTTATTTAATTATTCGGAAAAGGGTAATTGGTTAGTTCAAGGATTTCTCCCTACCAGTTACCAATATGACAATATTTAGCTCCCATTTTGAATTAGCCTGCTTTGTCCAAGGCAGTGTAGACATCAACTCATAGCCCTTGATAACTTATAGCGACTTGAAAACTTAAGATTTATTCCTGAAAACGGTTCACTTTCCCGAGTCATTATTAATATAATATTAATTTATTATTTGAAAGAAAGAAGGAAAGTGAGGATACCCCTAATAAGTGGATCCATAAGGAACAACAGATATAGCTCGTATAGTTAAAGAAGAAATAGAGTTTATATTGATCAAACTATGAGCAGCTTTTACCTATTTGAAAAACAGGTAAATACCTTATCCTAACCTTATCACGTGAGATGTCCTGGACTGCTATACTATATATTATTACTATATATGAGTAGATAAAGTGATTCCTTGCCCGAGAATAGATTTATTTGTATTTAAGTATTGAAAACAGATCCTCAAAGGACATAATTCATTATTATTGAAAGTACATCAAGTTCTGTTTTGGACTTGGCAGCAGGATTAACAGTCCTGTTTTCTTGAAATCGATAATATTTTTATTTTACTAAGCAAATTTGAAGACTCGTTTTAAAAATATGTCTAAGCATAATACGTACTACGAAATATTAATCAGTTTCCAAACGAGATTGCAAAATTTTATTTAAAAACTAAACGAATGGAAATGTTGCGACTCAGGATGTTTTTGCGAATATCCAGAATTGTATTTATATTCCTTGGAGTTCTCCTGATATTCTTTTGGCTCAACCAAAGCAGGCCAAAACATAATAGGCCCCATGTTAAAGCCGTACATATCTCGAAGTTGAATAATTTGGCCAACATTCAATTGAAGTTTCAAGCTTATGTTGAGAAGCAAAATTCACCCGTAAACATATCGGACTATGTTGTCTTCAATGAAATGTGCCAGATTCCCCGCGCAGATCCTTTCTCCAGTGAGGCCCTAGACATCTATGTACCTTCCACTGTGCATGATTGCAGCCAGGAGCCCGATATATTCAAGCTCAGCTTTGATAAAATTACGAAGAAATATAAGCTTAACATGAACAAAAGGGACTTGATCGCCAATGCACTGCTGTGCAGCTACAGGGAGGCAGATGGAAACATTACGTAAGTTGCATCCCCTGGAGCATAAGTTGAGTGTTACAGAAATCCCACAGCTAATCTATCCAATCCAAGAACGCATCCACCTCTACCCTTGATGGAGTCCTGCTTCTTACCGATAGCGTGGAAGGGAGTTGTAGTTGAGTGTCACAATTTGTTGGATCCACTGAAAGTAGAAAAATCGGACACGGTTCCCTTGCTGCAGGTGACCACTAATGCCCAAAGAGTGAAAAAAAATCGAAGGTCACGTCAGCCCAGCGTCCTACTCCTCGGTCTGGAGGGTATGTCCCAAATAAACTTTAGGCGCACGATGCCCAAAACATCGAAGTTTGTCAGACGGAAGGGCTGGTTCGAGATGAAGGGCTACAACCAGGTGGGGGGAACTACCATGGAGAACCTGATTCCAGTGTTCATGGGTTGTAGGGAGGAAAATCTTAGGACGAGGTTGCTCCAAAAGAATTTTGTATTGCCACCTTATGTATGGACGGAATACAAGAGTGCTGGCTATGTCACAGCCTTGGCTGCAGACGTTGCGCCCTTCAGCTTATTTTCAGTTGCACCTTCCCTCTCCAATGGCTCCGTTCTTAAAACTAAGCCAATAGATTACTTTTTGGAGCCGTATTTCTCGTGGATTCAAAAGGAGTTTGATAATGTGGAGATTCAAGGTTTCAAGTACTGCATTGGAAGACGTAAAATCGTTTCGTACGTCTACGATTTCTGTAAGCAGTTCATAGGTCGGCATATCGAGGAACTGGATCAGCCGTCGTTTGGCTTCTTCTGGAGCGGTTCCATGACCCATGAGTATTACTTTGGTGCTTCAAGCTTGGATGCGCTGTTCGTCGAGTATTTGGAGGGCTTCGAGCGACAGTTGCTGTTCGAGAAATCCATTGTTATACTCTTCAGCGATGGTGGTCGGTCTTCCGGCGAACTCATGGACCTTTCGGACAGCTACCTGGAGATGCGTCTGCCCATGCTGCACATATACTTACCCCCCTGGTTTCAAGAAGCATATCCCAATTACGTCCACGCCTTGGATGTGAATCGCCATCGTTTAAGCTCAAACTTTGATTTACACAGCACCCTGCGTCACATCGCCCGACTGAATTTATCCGAGAGCTCGAAGTTCTTATCCAAGTGTCCCGGCAGCCAGTCGCTTTTGGAACCTCTTCCCAAGGAGCGGGGCTGTCAGGAAGCATGCATCGATAACCATTGGTGCACTTGCAATGAGTTCTTCGACTCTACAAATAAATTGTATATATACAGCTTAGGAAAGAGGCTGGTAAAGAAAATAAACGAGTGGCTGTTAAGGAACCGCTACAACGGGAAATGCAAAAAAGTAGAGTTCGATCGTGTTGAGCACCTGGAGAAGAGGCTGATGAGGGAGGAAAGTGGCAAGAGGACGTTGTATGGCAACATTGAGGTGTACCGCATCCGGTTCCGTACCCGTCCAGTGGGCACATTCCAGGCCGTATATCGTTACAATAAACAGTATCAAATGATGGAGGATATGGATGAAGAACAAATCATTCGCCTGGACATAAATTATGAAAGCTCCAAGTGCATTCGCAATATCGATGCCATGAAGTTCTGTTTCTGCTACGGCGACAAGCTGGACGAATTTGATAAAGTATGGAAAGCCATATCCTTTAAGCCCGGTCCAATGCCAATTTTTTGAAAATTTGAAGGCAACAAATCAAATTATAAGTAGTAGGCACATATCTAGTTACAAGTGGTGGAGTTCATCGGTTCTCAATCGGTCCTTCGTTCAGCGTGAAAGTCGATGCTCTACTGTGACCTTCCACTTATATAAAAAAAGGATGGGATATTCGTTTAGTTCTATTAAAGTATTTAGGTTTATTAAGGTGTATTTCAAACTTAATTTTACATCGGATCGTCCTCCTCATCCCTGACAGCTGTGCCCATTGAGTCACTCTCTGTTCGAGGCCCTCTCTTCAATTGCATTGAATCCTCGAATTGAGCTCCTTACAACTAGTTGCGTGTAGGACACGCGTGTGCATTCTATAATCCAAGCCAACATTGGATCCAATGGAGTCAATGTTGGCCCAGACCCTATTAGCCGTTCTTTAGATTATATACTACGAGTGTATCAAAACTCACCAGCTACGTGGTCCCGTTCTCTATGAAGATCATTACACAATGAATCAACATTAAGAATTAATGACTTAGGCTTAAGAAATTCGATTACAAAACTATAAAACCGTTTGACGCGACTCAGTCGAGAGGTCGTCAGTGTGTCCTTGGGCAATGCTACATGTAGGAGTCGACCGGATACCGCTCGGCCTCCTGGAGCATGTGCCGAAAATCGATGGGCTGCCCAAGCGGTACCACGGGTCCTGTGCCGGGTCGACCTACGTGACCGTTCATCAATTGGGCGGGTCCCTTGGCGCTTCCAAGAGCAGCGGCTTGGTTCTTTATGTGGCCATTCATCATGCTCACGTGGTGGCTGATAGTTGGAACTGCGCCTGGCACATTCGTTTCCAGATCGTGTAGTATGGCGTCCGTTTGCTCATTGCGCATCGCATTGTTGCCCAGCAGCCCCCTGTCGGTACCGCCCCCCGCCTTACTATCGGCCAATTGCTGAATATGATTGCGAATGAGACGCTCAAATTCCCGTTGCACCGAAGGGCTGTCTGTATCGCCATCGACCTGAAACACTTGGACTTAGCAGATGCTCCTCCAGATGCGGTTAGATGAGGTTTCACTTACGATCTGCAGGCGATTGCTGCTATCCATGATCTTCAGCATGGGCAGGGTTTGCTCCCGGAAGAGCTCGAGGCGACGTCGGAACGAGGACACAGTATCGTCTATGCGTCCCCGACCCAGTTGCAGCTTGGAGCAGTCCAACAGAATTATGGGTGGCTGCTGTTTGTACTATAAGAAAACCGAAAGGTAAGGTATTTAGTTTATATGATAACTTTCTTGAAGGACTAGCTTCCAGTTGAGGTGAGGATCTTTAAGGTCTATGCTCGGGAATCTAAATCCGGCTTCTGGGCTTCAGTGGATACCTTTTGTTCGAAGAATGTGACCTGCTGCAGATTACGAGGATAGCCATCGATGATGATTCCCTTTTTGTTCTGCAGCTGCCGGATGCTGCTATCGAGCAGGTGGTTCAGTGATTTCTCGGGCGCCATGTCGCCGGCGGCGAGCGCTTCTTTGACGGCATAGCTCTCAGTGTTGGCGCGCGGCGCACTGTCCGTGATGTTCCGAAGCAGACGTCCAACACTGGGCATGAAAAGGAAGAAGAAGAATAGAGTGATGAAGATTGTGAAAGTGGTGCCGGTGGTGGGGGACTTACCTGATGTGCGACCAGCCTGGATTGAGTCCTACCGCCTTCAGGCAGAGAGTTGCCTTGTTGCTACCCGGTCCACCAATCACCCAAATAATGGGCGGCATGGGGAGGCTAGGACCCCCGGTGGCGTCCATGCTGGTACCCATGTGTCCTAGCCGGGGCTGAGTGACGACTACACCGCTGTCGTCGTCCGCACTTCGGTTTGCTGACCGTACTGTCCTCGTCGCATTAGCCGTGGTCGCCTCAGTATGTGGTACAACAACTGCACCTGAAGGAGTGGCACCGCCTGCAGGAGCCAGTTGGTCCGCGGCGGCTTCTGCAAGGTCTGCAATGTGAGCCGCTTGGGGTTGACTAGGTGCGGTGTCTACGCTAACTATACTGCCGGGTATATCATGTATCCCTCTACCCATACCTGTAACTCCATTCAGAATGGCCTCTTGGTTCTCGAGTGCGTTCAGTATGTCTAGGACAGCGGTGCGAAAGTCTTTAAAGACCTCCGTGGGTGCGCGCTCGCCATTTACCTGAAATGTGGATGGATGGATGATATAATTGGATACACTTGCGATTCGGAATCGGAATAGCGGAGTAACTCGCAACTCACAGCCAAGAGCATGTCGCTCTGATCAAAGTAATCAGCGACTGGCATCACATTTTTGAAGAAATTTTCCAATTCCATTTTGGCTAAGGAGAGTACGACATGACCTAGCTTAGCGCCATAATCGATTTGTTTCTGAAGCACCGATTGACGCCAGGATATGAGGATAACCCCGTTGACAACTTGAATCTGAAAAGATGGAAAAAGAGTTTCAATGTTCAGATTGTAAAAGGACACGAGAGGGGGAAATGAAGGACCTGAACCTTGCTAGGATTTTCTTCACGTAGAGCAGTCTTTAGTTGGTAAATAGCTATGATGATGATGAAGTCCCTCAGGGACACAAAGCTCAAGTATACTAACTGCAATATGCAACAGGAATTCGGAGTAAGCTTTCTGAAGGAAAGAGCTTGAATTTGGCAATTTATAATATTCCCATCTTTTAATTGAAATTGCACGCAATTTAATTAATCGCATTTTTCAGCACTAATCAGCAATTTTCTTCCCTTCTTCAAAAATGCACGTAATTTATAAAAAAGCCCCAGGAGTCCCATTGAGGGAAAGCGTCACATTTATAAATTGAAACAACTGTCCGGCTTCAGTCGCAGCTCCGCCTCTGAGTCCAAATGTCTGGGAGTTTAACTTGGACATTGAACGTCGTCGACGACCCATTGGTCAGTTTATTTAAATGTCATGGAGGCAATTTACCAAATAAATACAAAAAGACAACGAAACGAGTCCCAAAATCGTTTCGTAAGAAACACTAAATATGAGTCCCCATTGACAACCCTCGATAGGGGCTGCCCGGCAACTCCCGGCTAATGGGTCCCATTCTCGTACCTTCTCCGAGTACTCGACTACGTCGCGCATGGAGCGTGGATATCCGGATATCAGGTATGCTTTGGCAGCTGGAGCCATTTTCATTTCCAACATCAACACCTCGGTGACCGTTTTCGACGATAGTTGCGAAAAGTCCTGCATATCTGAAATAGGAAAAGACTCACATTAGGAAACTGCAGACTCTTTTAGAGGAGGACTTGAAACTTTCCGATTTAGGGAATCAGAGTTTCCCACTATTAAGGTTTTAATTTTTCATTAAACTACTATTATTTTTTTTAATCCAACATTTAAAAAATTGAAAACAAAGTTATAGGAACAGATCAGACCTCATAAAAACTGATACAGTGTAACCTCAAAATCTGATGAGAGCTTCCAGGATCTTAAATAACAGAAATCCATCTCAAAGTAGCGTTAAAATGCTCGAAAAATAATTTTTTTTTTTTGATAATTTTTTAAAATATTTAATTTGATTCTTTTTTATCAATCAAATATAGTTTAAGTATTTGTTTGGCAACCTTAAGTTACGCAACCTTTTTTTAGCAGCAAGTATACAATTATAGAAGCTTGGATTATTTATATTATAAATTATATATAATTTTAAACATATATAATTTTTCGACACGATACAAAATTAGATCAAATTTAGTAAAATATGTACTAAAATATGGAGAGTGCCCTCCGTCATTAGTACAATTCTCGTTCTAGAACAATTCTTCCTCAAGTACAATTAACTTTTCTTCTAGTGTAATTCTTCTTCTACCATAATTCTTCTTTTAGTACAATTATTTTTTAGTGCAGTTCTTTTCTAGTACGATTCTTCTGATAGTAAAAATCGTTTTTTAGTACAATTTTTCGTCAAGTTAATTTAGAATAAAATTCTTCCTCTGGCACAAGTTTTCTTCCAGTAAATTCTTTCCTTATTGAAATTCTTCCTCCAGTACAATTATTTTTCTAATAAAATTCTTCTTCTAGTAAAATTCTTCCTTCTAGTACAATTTTTCTTTTAGTACAAATCCTCCTCAAGTACAATTCTTCTTCTAGTACAATTTTTTCCCTAGTAAAATTCTTCTTCTTGTAAATTTTTTCTTATAGTATAATTCTTCTAGTACAATTTCTCTTTTAGTACAAGTTTTCTTTTAGTAGAACTCCTGCTCTAGTACAATTTTTTTTTATATTTATTAGACAATTTAATGGATTCAATAATTGAAGGTATAATAAATATTATTGATAAGTCGGTAGGAAAGTTAAAATGAAGTAAATAATAAATTAAAAATTGAAGTAAATTAATTAAATTTTAGGAGGAAGAATAAATAAAGTCAAAATTTGTCTATTATAACTTATCAAATTAAAAAATTTATTGAAAGGAAACTTTGAATTAAGACATATTTTTTGAATTTCTCTTCCACCGCCAAATAATTGAATTTAAAATTTAAATAAATATATATTAAATTTACTTAAAATAAAAGACTCAAGCTTTCATCTCTTTTCAGTTGCTATTTTCTTGTTTATAAATAAAACTTAGGTAATTTATTTAATTTAATTTCAACGAAAGTTAAAATTTAAAGCTTAATTAATTCCATGCTTAAATCTTGAATTTCGATTGAGGAAGATTTTGTATCAATCAATTATAATTTTCAAATTAAAATCCCACAACGACTGACGGTTCAAAATTCGGACTCTGTCCGATGGAACAGTTTACAGCTGATAATTTATAGTGATTTCCCATAATTATAGCGGTACTATAATTTGGGAGGGACTGTAACTATTTATGCTGCAGACTCACCGTTCCCCATTGCATATTGTTGCAGCAGATCCATCATATTGATGTGCGTGACGCCGCGCCTCTCCTGCATGAAGGTGTCGCAATGGGTGACCTTTCCACTACCGGGGCCGCCTAAAACAAATATAACTGGCACCTTGGGCGGATCGAACTTGATTTTTCCAGCGTTTGGCATGTCGATGGCGCCGATGTTGCCCGAGCCGAGGCGTCCGTTGCCATTGTTTGGGCCGGGCCCATTGTTTTGGCCATTTGGGTTCCGTGTATGATTCCAATCGTTGCCTGGTTCGCCGGTATCTTGTGCCGCGCTGGCATCTGGAAAGGATTAAGTTGAAGATTAATCAGAGCGCAGGAAGAGACTTAACTCCGTGTGGCAAGGGTCATCAAGGGGCTAGGGGAAAATCACATGTGATCACTTCAAGCTGCCAGCACTCAAAAGCAACAGTTGAGGGCCGAGAATAAGTGAATCCGGAAAACGGAAACCGGAAGCCGGGAGCCGGGAGTCAAAAACCGGATGTGCTGACAAGTTAGCGCCACGCCCGGTTACGTGTCAAATGGCATTAGCGGCGAGCGGAAGTAATTTGCTTAGCCAAGTAAATTAACTGTACAATCACTCACACTCACACCCACAGCCACACACGCACTCACACACACGTACACCCAAGCCAGCTACAATCGCAGCAGTTAAATATGTAAAGCAATTATTTAATTGTATTGTGGGACATTGCGTCATCAAATGCGAGTCAGCGTGGCAGCCATGGGCGCCCACGGGGCAGGATGGGGTCGCGGTTGGCGCTTATTTTGCCATTTCATTCATGAATTTAAAGCTGCGCAAAAGCCTTACTGCCCGCCCAGTACCCAACCCCAGCCCCACCCCAGTCCCAGCCCCAGTCCAGCCCTCCTTTAGACGTCTTCGAGTAGAGCAGCTCTCATATTTTGCATACTTCCAGTAACTGTCCTGTTTATGCAGGACAACAACACTCTCCTTTGCTCCGCGTCTTCCTTCACCTTTACCTTTAGCTCCACTTCCCTCCCCACCCACCACTTCCACTCCCTTCAGCTGCCGACCCTGCGGTGACATTTTTATTGATTTTCCTGCAGTTTTATTTAATTGACATGTTGTTTTGTTATTGTTGCTGTCCCTTTCCCAAACATTCGGACACCACTCGGCGTTTAGTTTTTGTTCCTTTTCCACTTTCCACACTTTCCCCATTTTCCTCATTTTCCCCATTTTCCCCCATTTCCCTCATTTTTACTATTTTCTCTTGCTTTTTGTTTCGGATTTTTATTGTTTTTGTATCAGTTTGCTGGCCGTTTGGTGGTCAACGAACATGTCCAAGGACCAATCACCGAGGCCGTGCGCACCCTCAAATTATATCGTTTGTGCAAGGTCCTTTCGGATTAATAATATTTTGTTCACTCGTTTTGTATCTAAATGTTCTCCATGCCAATTAAATTATTGCTTAACAAAACTGATGTTATTTTCAAGGCTTAGATTCAGGACTTTTATTTGTTCGAGCCGACCCTTCATATGACCCTCTAAACCATTGAAGTTCAAGGATAAGGAATGTATTTCAACATATTTTGAAACTAAAATTTCAAATATTAAGAAAATGGCAACACAATTAAATAAAAAAAAATTAATTAATATTATAAAATTTATTGATTTGCAGATGAATCAAATCAATTATTACAATAATTAAATTAATAATTTAAATAATAATAATAATTAATTTAATTGATTATAGTTTAATATTAATATTAATATTATTTTTAGTCAAAAGTTAAACTCCTCAGTTTACTTTAATCTCTTAATTTCATAATATAAAAAAGGGGATTCACAAAAAAAAAAAAAAATCAATTAAAAAAAAATATAAAATTTAAATGCAAATGAAAATAAATTAATATTTCGTTATAATTAAAATTTGTTATATCGAAATTCTTATTTTTTATCATTAAATTTAATATTTTATTTAACCCATTTTTTAAATATATATTATTTTTTAATAAATTTATTTTATTTAAATTTATATTCAATTTTAAGTTTTGATATTATTATTTATTATATGATTTTTTTCCAAGTTTTTTTTTGTAATAATAATAAAAAATAAATATAAATAATATTAATAATTATTTAAATAAATAATTATATTTCATATTTTTAAGTTAAGTTTTATTTCAACATTTTTAATTAATAAATAAATTATTTTATTTAAATGTTAAAAAAATAAATATTCCCAAATAAAATTTATGGTTATTATTTAAATTTAGTTAATCAATTTCTAAGTTAAAAATTATGAGGGAAAGAAGTTAAAAATAATTAAGCCGAAGCGTTTGTTCATTGGGCATAAATAAATTAGAGAATTCTATATAATAATAAAACACAATAAAATAAATATAAATAAATAAATATCACTTACAGAAAACAAAATAATATTAAATTAAATTTAAATTTAAATTTAAAAATTAGTTACATTTAATTAATATTTGCGTAAATGTTTATAAATATAAATAAAAAAAATGTTTATATAAAACAAAATAAATATAATAGAAAATAATAAAATTTCCTTTCCTCGAATAAAGCACATTTTCCATTTTTCTGTGGGAACACTTCAAGGATTAAGCAAAAGGATATCAGTTTTCGTATTACTCTTGTCAGATTTCCAGATTTTCGCTATGCCTCATCGAAATGAAATAAAGGATATTCTAATCAGATGTCCTTTTTATTGGGATCAGGTCAGCGGGGAGTGGCAGGTGTGCGGTGGCTTACCTGTGTCTAAACAAATACCCATTATCCATTCGGTGGCCAGTATAGCAGAAATTTCGCAATGCCTTTGGCTCTTGGATTTCACACGTGCCTCCCGGAGAATCGCATGTAGAATTCAGGACTCGGAGCTCGGGCGGCTGGCGAAAGGGACCGAAAATCGGGAGCTTCCACCTGGGAGTGTCCTAGGTATATACCGGGCTATATAGCGGTCTGTGTGTGTGTGTATGTGTGGATGTATTGATGTATGTAATACAAACACAAAGACAAGTCAAGTTCTGGCTTTCAGTTAATGCGCCGGGAAAAATATTATTATGGTTTTTCGCTGTATTTCCCTTCTGCCCTCTCTTCTGCCCCCACTCCAACTGTAGTGTTTGGCTGTCCGCAAGGGGTTCCAGGACTCGGTATCTCTGGGATACAAGCTGATAATTTTATTGCTGGTAACACGCACACACGGGAACTGTTTACTACATAGCGCCGGTTATGAGGGCCCTGGCCGTTACCATAGCCTTTAACGCGCGACGGGCTTCTGATTTATAACTGCGATTGCGATTGGGGTTCAGGTTGAACGATATGCAGGTTCTGCTGCCCCGAGCGTCCGAAACGAAACTGACTTTGAAATATGACAAATGCTTCGGTTTTTAACTGGCACAGTGCTCGGCAGTTGGTCAGCTCAGCGCCTGGGCGAGTGCGCGTTTCCAATTAATGAATACTTTATGAGTTCCAGTGGTTCACATGATTCACACGGCGGGCTTGTGGATAGCCTGTGGACGTGGTGGGTGGTGTTTCGAGCCGGTGGGTGTTTCGAGCCGTGGCTCACTCATGGGCTATCCTTTGAGTTTCTTTCTGCTTGGGTGCTAGAAAAAGGAGCAGCGCTCATTCTCACACTCACACTCACACTCACACTCACACTCACACACACACACTCGCGCGCATTTGTTGCTCTGCCATTTTCTTGGCTTATGAGTGTGCACATGTGTGCGTGTGTGTCATTCATAGGCCGCCATTTGTTTATAGAGCCCAAACAATGTCCTGACCAAGTCCTCGTGCGTTCCCACATATCTTCAGGATACGTTGGCCTTCTCTCTTCTTCTTCATCTTGTTGTTGTTGTTGTTGTTGTTGTCACTGTCGTGTCATATTGCTGCGTTGCTGCTGTCCTGTCCTGTCCTCTGTTTTGATTGTTCTTGTCAGCCTTGGTGTAAATAAATTCTTCAACTTGCAGCTGTTCATGCTGCAGGAACACCGCCCATCACACGAATATGTCCACTTGGGTCTGGGCAGTGATTATACTTATCACTTTAGTATATATTCAAATATATTCAAAGTTTACAAATATTTTATATTTATTTTTAATATTATTATTATTTATTATATTATTTTTTATATTTTATTTATTTAATTAATTAATATTAAATGAAATAATTTTGTTAAGTATCAAAGATTTTGATATTTTATTTGATTAATAATTATTTATTTATTATTTTTAAAAATTCTTTTGGAAGAAATAAATAAATTTAAAGTAAAATAAATAAAATAAAAATAAATATTTAAATAGAAAAATGATAAAATCTCCAATATGTTGACAATTATTTTGAGAGGAAATTTGATTTATTAATCAATTATTAATTATAAAAATCAAATTATTTTTTATTTTAAATTTAAAATTTAAATATATAATTTTATAAAGTTATATTAATGTAATATAAGATTCTTTATAATCGGATTCCTAATTCAATATCACAGAGAACCGCGCAGGAGGTGCTCTTATTTATGTGGACAGTATTTCAGTTGATTGAAGGTTTGTCATTCGCAGGCTTAAGGATTCATGCTCGTGGGTTTTTCAGGACATGCAATTTTGATGAGCAGATAATTGCAGTGTTTTCTGGACGGAGTCGTGAATCGAATTTGATAAGTACGCCGGAATTTTGAGGATATAGGAACAGAGAAGACACATGGAAGGAGGGGGAAGGATGAAGCGAGACGGCAGACGGCAGGCGGCTGAAGGAAGGCGGCAACAGAGGTAAAATTATTGAAGGGCGAAGAGAAGCAATAAGCAAGCTCAAGTGGTTGGGCTTTCGCCAGGATGCGACTCACCAGGCAATTAATATTTAACGGTCCTGATTGCGTTTAATTGTATTGTTAGACTCCGGGCGAATGGCGAGAATCGCTGAGTTGGCATTGACAGTTGGCAGCTGTCCGAATTTCCAATGTGTGTGTGCGTTCAATTAAACTTTTATTGATTTTCTTTGTCTTACCGATGAATGGCTGCAGCTGGGAGAGCGGCGCCGCGGGTCAATAGGCGCGACAAGGACATGGAGAGAAGTTCAAAGCTCAAGGAAATTTCATATCGATCAAATTTCTCATGTATCGATTTATGGCCTAAGCTGATGCAGAGTTCAGTTGGAGTCTATACCTGGAGTCCGGAGACATGCGACCTGTGGTCGGCGACAAGGACATTAAGAACAACAACAAAGGAAACAACAATGGCAACAGCGACAAAAGCAATAAGAACACACTCAAGGCGCTCCTTGCAGGACAATCAGCTCTGGTTTATTTTATTAGTTGCTCCTTAAATTTATAGCTTATGCGTAATCCTTTGCAGACCCCATTGACCACTCCATCAGTGGGAGTTCCTTACGCCAGAACAACAGCACGTGCCTTCCTCGGCCTTGGCCACTCGAATTGGGCGGCGAGGTTATTAGACGATTTCCGAAACCTAATTAAGGGTAAATAGCCAACATTAGGAGCTCTGACAGCAACAACACAACAACAACAACAACAATAACAATGGAGAAATCGTCGTTAAGGACGTGTGAGCAAAATCTTTCCGCTTTGTTGACTTCTCGCTTGATGCATATCTTAAGGACATTAAATAACTTAATCAAACTTCTCTTATCGATCGTCCTGTGTGACTTCGGATATAGTATCGATACCTATCGAACAGCAACTATCGCAACACAAGGCTGAAGGTCGAACCAGTCGGCCATATCCTTAAAGCCTTATGTAAGTCATCATCGGCTCAGCGTGGAACAGAGTGATTGGTGTTTAGAGTAAACTTCTAATAACGATATTCGATCCTTGGGGCATTATAATTTTAGTTACACAGTTTAAACTATTTTTAGTCACAGCTCAAATTGACGGCTAGCGCCTGTGATTGATTAGCCTATGAGGATAATTTGGGTTAATGCCTTCATTCAAAGGTGATTAAGGATCCGCGTAAAATATTTACATAGTTCTAAACAATTTCTCGGACTCCTCACAGTCGCCGAACAACTTTCAACACTTTCGCCGCCGATGATGACCCTCATCGGACCATTATTCAACGTTTTGGTTGCTTTATGTTCCAGGTCCTTCGACCTGGTCCTTGCTATGAGTGCACGCAAACTCTGTCCGTCTTCTAGTTAACCTTTGGACGAAAGCGCCCGTTTATAAATTTTTGATTAGCAACTGTAAAGTTCCCAGGAATAAGACAATACACTGACACTCAGCCTCGCCCTAATCCTGCCAATAGTATTTTGATTATTTCATGAGACTTTGATACAAACAATACCCCCAATATTTGACTTCTCCAAGACAAATGTTGACTTGTATTCCCTTAAGGACATTCCGAAAGCCAACAAGGACTCTCTAGTCAAACAGCTTCAGGGCTTCAGAGACCGAAACACAAACCAGGTCTCGGGCTCAGGTCCTGTCGGTATCACTTAAGTCCAGCCTGAGCCTGTAGTTTCACCAAAGTAAATTTATTTGCTATAAAATACATACACGTAAAATCTATAAGATAATATCACTGGGTTAAAATTCTACAGTAAACATTGACTAACGTTGCAAGGAGCTCGACTCCCGAGCTCTGACAGATACATAAATTCCCTAAGACTCTACACACTATAGAAAAGGTTCCTGGTATTATCTGGTATTTAATAGGGGGAGCTCAGCTCTTTGCTTCCCCCTTACTGGGGGTGTAGGCCTGATTCTCGTAGCCGGAATAGTTGCCCAGGACCATTGAAATTCTGGAGGGTGAGTGTTGGATTCCATTGGAGGTTGTAGTCTTCTCGTTCTTCGCCTTCTCGGATTGCTTGCCACTGCTGGTGGTGGGCAGTACGAAGCTGCCCTGGCGACAACTGCGGGCGAGAAGGAGGCGCACCTTGAAGAACGCAAAGAGCAGCATGTAGATGATGCAGGAGAGCACCAGGACACCTAAAATTGTGACAAAGGCTTGGTTTGGTTTCCTCCAATCAATCACGTAGTATATATAGGGCATTCCCTTCCTGAAACAGAAGGAAAGTCATCATTTGATCTGACTCTGAATGAAGTCTGAATGAAGTCGTCCACTCACTTGTTGATGCCTCCGCACAGGTGAAATATGTACGAGAATATGGCAAAGATGATGCCAAAAAGGACCGGCAGGAACATATGGAGCAGCCTCAGAGGATGCGCCACGATCCACAGATCGATAAACATACAGATGGAGTTAAAGCAATGGGTTAAAACATTCGTCGCATCCAAAACACTCTCGTTAGCTGAAGGATCGTAGGAGCAAACATAAGCAAGGACCCTAAACTATCTGCAGACACATCCTTACCATCATAGAGAACACCCCAGTATATTATGGAAATGACTATCGATAACACAAGCGTTACTATGTGCATGCTCCAGTAGACGCGGAACGGAGTTCCCCAAGCATTCATATCCAGCAACTTGTCTGTGGGAAAGTTTCAAAAAAAATAAACAAATAAGTAAATTAATAAATTAAATTAAATAAAAAATGATAAAATAATCTATTTTAGATTGCCGACAATTAGTATTCATATTTATTAATTATTATTAATTAATTGTTTATTAAAATTGAATTTCAATTTCCTATAAAATATTTAATATATAAAATTTGATATATATTATACAATATTTTATATATTATATATAATGTTTTATAAATCAAATTTTATATATATTATAACATATATTTCAAGGAACTGTCCGACTGCTTTGACTTTTACATATTAGAAATAAATAAAAACATATAATTAAGCAAAAAAAAAAAATAATAATAATAAATAAAATAGAAATAAATAAAAAAAAACTAAAGAAATTTTTAAAATTATTCTTGTTTTTTATATTAAAGTTAAAGGAAATAAAAGAAGAACTGAGTGTTAAAAATAAATACTAACAAATACTTATACTAAGTATAGTAGTGTTTTTTAAAAATCATCTCTAAATTATTTTAAAAGTCAGTTCTTTTAATTCCTTTAATTTTCGGCTTAAACCCTTTATTAATTTATGAATTCGTTATGTTTTTAGATAAATCATTTTAATTGAAAAAATTTGAAAGAGAATTAAAAAATTAAATTCATTTTAATTTAAACAATAATAATACTCAAAATATCCTTAGAGATAAGGAAAATAAATTAAGAAACTATGAACAAAAGAATAAAAAATATTTTTAAATAATTAAAGAAGCTTAATACGAATAATAATAAAATGTAAGATATTAATAATAATATTATTAAAAATGTTATTTGAGGAACCAAAAATAAGAAACTTAAAATGAAGTCCGTACTTTTTAGATTAAAATAATCCTAAGATGTATCCTTAGAATGGAAGAGTTTGACTCTCATAAATTAAATTAATTGTAATGATAAAAAAAATATTACAATAAAGAAATAAAACTAAACCACTAAATATCCCATTTAAGATTTGATTAATTTGGATCTGTTACAATGAATATCCTTGAACATAGTTATAACTTTAAGTGAATAAATAATCAAATTATTACAACTAACGCCCTGATTTTACTTTTCAAATAAATAAAATGAATTAGATAAATAAATTTCATATTAAGGATATTCTTAGAGAGTATCCCTTAGTCGTTGGTACGGTCGCACTTACCGGCGTACTCTGGATGATAGTGCCATATGGTGACAAGAGCGGCGCCCAGGAGGTTGGTCAGCATGCACAGCCAAATGCCCCAGTTGGTCATGTAGATAAAATATAGCCAGTAGTTGGACTCATCATTGGGCTCCGGCAGCATGGACTTAATGACGACACCCACGAAAAAGAGGGCCATAAACCAGCGGTAGAACAAATAAGCCATGCTCTTTGATCGGGTCTGCCACTGTAATTTCGAATAGCTGAGTATGAATATTAAATACACTGAGTGAGTGAGTGAGTGAGTGAGTGCCTTGTGACTTGGGTGTGTGTGAGGGCCTTTTTAAGTGTGTGGAGTATATGGAGCGTAGTGTCCCGTAACTGCACGGCCAACGGCTACACGACGATTCGAGTAAAGTGGGGGACGGTGGGTGGCAAGAAACCGCAACAGAGCGATGCGTGGCCACAAACTGTTTGTAGTCACTGTTTGCGGCTTATGAATATTTCAAAAGTTTAATTTTCAATGCTAGAACAATCGAATGGCCACACTAACTACACCGGCTACACCAACTACACCAAGTACACCACCAACACCATCTTCACACTCCATAGAGTAACCTCTCCCTCTGTGGATACTACGACTGAAAGAAACCCATCAAATATGCTCAAGGTAAGACAATAAAATTCACCCTCTCTCGGGTGACCCTCTCATAGTTTCGTCCGTTCCATTATGTAAGAGACCCAACCCGACGAGCAATCAATAGGAGCCTATTGAGATGTTGGTCAGTCCTTTCAAGGTTTTAATAACTTTCCTGAACTCAAAAAAAAAAGCTCAAATTAATAAATAATATTACATTACAATAATCAAAATTAGATTATAGTTTAATATGAACATTTAATAAAATGGAAAATAAATAAAATGTATATAAATAAAATAAATTAATATATATTTTTATCTACATCTTAAATTATTTTAAGTACAGTTTCGGATAGTTTATATTAAATATAATGTGAATACTTGCTGAGAAGAACTAAGAAAGAGAAGAAGAAAATTTAAAACGAAGTCAAAACCCTACTCCGTAGAAAGGGTATTCCACTCAAGGTGTCCTCGTGGCTTTGAAGGTGAGAGACTTAGCATTCATCCCCCAACTCTCTTTAAGGACGTGACGATCGTTTAATCATTCACCTTATTCAGGTGAAACAATAATTGAGTGTTAATTGAAGATTTTCTCACCTGAGACTTTACAAAATCGTCGGGTGTGTCATGGTCAAAGCCGCACCGCTTGCGCCTGAACTCCTTTTTCAGTGGGTGCACAATCGTTTGCAGCTTCGTCATATTTAGGCTCCTGATCTTTTCTACGAAGTCCCGGGTATATAGGTAAAAAACTTGTATATTTTAATAGTTTTGGGTTCCAAGGTTATACGTGATTTGAAGAGTTAAGCAGAGATGATTTACACAATAGTTTAGGTTGGAAACAATGTCATTTTCCGTTGGACGCTCACCTGAAAAAATAATTGATTTCGATTAATTAAATAATATTAATTTTCGACTATAAAGCATTCGAGTTTCGTAAGTAAATATTTAAATAATAAATAATAAAAAAATTTAAATAATAATAGTAAGATATACGGTCTTAATTTATGTACAAGAAGTATCGGCTGACAATCAGTCTTATAACATTAGATGGCAGTCCTGTTAGAGCGAGTTGACCGGGCCAAAAATAAGAGAGAGAAGGACACCAGAGCAATGAGACAACAGCATTGAGTGAGTCCCAAACAACTTAAAGCCATTGGGAAGGAACTTAAGTTCATTTTTTTTAATGCAGAACTCCCACAATAAATCGATGCATCGAAAGTTATTCTTCAAGGACGCCATTCCTGTACAAATCAGTGGGCAGAGGTTGTCAGTCTCACACACAGCATGAGGACACTTTCATGTAATGCATAAGTTCTTAGCACTATAAAAACGAGTTGGCAGGATCTAATCAGCCAATTGGTAGTACCCTTTTAATTTGACAACTACCACTAGAGGATGGATGGTAACATATGATAAAACTTATAAAGTTAGGTCATAGGTTCCGTTAGAGGAAGTAGCCGACTTCGTCTGCCTTGGGTTCCTTCGCCGGTGTATCTGTAATATGCATCCTTGAGAGAAACAGAGTGGAAATCGAATCGAAATTCCAAATCCAAGCAGTCTTAGTGTGTCCTTAGTTCCAGGGGACGAAAGGTTTGCTTTTCAACATTTTCCAACACAGTAGACAGGGTTTTTTGGCTAGCAGCTCGCCTCACACATTTCTCAGTTTCTTTATCTCTTTTGTGTTGACAACACCAAATAATATTAGAGCTTTTTTTCTGACAGCAACTAAAATATTAGTTTTTTTCGTAGTGTAAAGTTCAAAATTTTTCAAAATGAGTAAAGTAAAGTCATTAATTCTTCCCAAATTGCGTCCGATTGTACAGGGTAAGTTCGTGTATAGATCGGCTATATCAGATTGCATTAATTTCGATATCGGTTACAGTTACTCGAACCCTGTGCTGCCGCAAGCCAGCCAAAAGTCTTGTGGCCTTTCCAGTGATCAAAATTGGCGAGGGAAAGCTCAAATACGTCCTGGCCAAGGTCTACGTCCACGGCGAACTGGGACATGCGAAGACTGTAATTCGAGCTGTTGCCCGAGTGAAGTACCACCGTAAGTAAAACAACGGGGATGAACGACGTACTGCGGATGTTACATTGAATATCCTTTCATTCCACTTTTGCCCCTTCCCACAGTCGACATCTATGACTGTCTGCAGGAGGAGGCTCACAAGGTGGACCTGTGCACCCAATGCCTTGGAGGTGGCACCCTTGTTCACGATGCCGTTAAGCACTACATCAAGATTTACGGTAAATCGCAGACCCTCGGCAAGGCCGATCACGATGAGACGAAGGACATCCTATTGGAGAGGTACCCGGAATATAAAATCGATGCTGAGTCTGGCCCAATGGATATCTAACAAGAAAATGACTTTGATCAAAATATTTACGTGATTACATAAATTTATGTGTTCCCAAAGTGGCCCCCAATTAAACAAAATTTTTTGTAAACTTCAAAAAAGTTAGCTTTTAACGTTTGGGTATTGTGTTGCAAATCTATAATTAAAGAACAAGGAATAACTAAAATCCAATCCATGTCTTAAGTGCGTTCTCTCCTAGGAAAGCTCCATTTTTGTGCAACTGCAGTAGAAAGTGAGTTTAAAGGAAACAATAACAACTTTCTTAACGCTCCGTGCGTGTAAGCATGAGCACGAGTATTTAGATGTGTGCGTGTGTGTGTGTGTATGTGTGCAGCTGCTAGCAGAAATTGGTGATAAGCGATTTGTTTTTGGTTTGCATGGGCTTGGGGGCTTGTCCTAAGAAAGAAATAGATAAGTAAAGCCAGAGAGTCCCGTTATTTAAGCTATGGGTTATGGGCTTGGAGCATTGTTACCATTCGTATTTTATAGATGTGTGCGTATTACATGTGCATAAATATTATATTCGTGTACATGTTACATGCGTATGTATTGAAAAATTTAAAGCAACGAACTGCTACTTGAATGATCATTTTAAGGCGTTTAGAATCCCTTCAACAATGTTTGATGCCAGCAGACTATGTGCCAAGCCGAGCCTAGAGCATTGTTCCCAATAAGAGCTACTCAACTAATTGCTGGATTGAGGTAAGTCTTATGTAATGGGCCAGTAGTCATTACCTATGTTACATCATAAATTAATGGCTAATTAAGAGAACAGCTAACAATTACTTTGCTCTATAATTTTTCTTCTGTTTTTTAAGAAGCTTATAAATTAAAAACATGTGTCTTTATTTCCAAATAATAGTTTTCCATTAGTTTAAAGCCCAGTAACTCATTTTCCATCCGCCCCCGCATTTTGTGGTCACAGCTGTTCTTGCGCGTGAAGTTCCCAAAAAGTTTTAATTGGGAAAGGGCTCTCGGCATATTCTATGAGTACAGGACTGATTCGGTTTATTATGAGTACAGGTGTTTTTTTTTTCACTGCTTTATAACATCCCAGGTCAATCCCGGTTCATTCGCCGAATGAACGCATTCGTATTGTTCAGTTCAACTGCGGGTCAGTCAAGAAAACTACATAACTGCAAAGACCGTAAGAGGAGTGAGACGAGAAGTGAGTTTTTCGTATAAGTGAATCTTCTGTTCCTTCAATCTCTTCTCAAGGGTCTTTAACTATCCCGACTCTTACCCACTGCTGGCATTATAATGCAATCATTATCCCAATTCGGTAATCACCCAACTAGGAAATCCACTGGACTCAGTGAAACTCGCGTCTATTGTTAACTGACATGACCGAAAGACGACAGTCTTTAAGCTCGAGAAATAGAGAGACACTTCAAATCGCAAGGTTGTATTAAGTGGGTCTTACAACACCGGGGGTGCCGGGAATGGGCTCGCGTCTGCCCAGTTTACAAATTATAAAATTAAGGCAGATTAAATTAATTAACTGGGGCGAGCTTTCCACTTAGTCCGGCAGTGCCGCCGTCCGAATACCCTGTAAGACGTTGACCAATTTCATCCAATTCATCATCTAATTTATTTAATTATCTATTAAATTAATTACTTCATTTAATATTTTAATAGACTTACACAATTTAAGAGTTTTAATATACTTCTCCGATTTCTGTTGATCTAAATTAAAGCTATTCTTTCATCTGTGAATAACGACGGATATAAAGGAGGCTATACAAATTATTGTTGAGACCTAAACGTGATTCTAAAATACTTAAGAACCGGTTCTTTATACGATCGAAACAAGTTTTCGAAAGAGCTCCGATCCGTTATCGAAAATTAAGTAGAATTTCTTTGTAATTATTAATACAATTGTTATGACTCTTAGACATTATTTTTGACCTTTAAAGGCAACAGCTTTTGGTACATTATTTTTTTTTGATTTTTGGAAACAACTGTAAATCATGATTATGTTCAAGTGTTTGATTTAATGCCTTTTAATTAGCTTCTTTCAAAAGCTAATGAAGTGTAACTAATCTTCTGATTGACCGTAAGTCCAGTAAACAGACTTTTGTAATGGCAGCTGGTTCAGTATTAAGTCAGTTATTTTCCAACACTTGGAGGCTTTAAAGTCAACCATTAAATAGTCAAACTCCCAAGGAGCGACTCGAATTTCGATGAAATTTAATTATCGCGCGCGAATTGCCGTTTCGGCAACGGTCGAACGACGTATTACCCATTGGTACATGGGCTACCCTAGGTGTATTTCCTAAGCGGGCATTCCAAGTCTGACTCAAAGCCTCAGCCCAAAAGTCCCTGAACTTGCACGAACGGCACCAAACGCAAGTAAAACCCAACAAACATCCAACTCGAAGCACGTCCAAAGAGGGTCGAGCACTTCAACTATTTGTCGGCTCCGATGTTCATGGTTACCGCGGGTACCCAAACACATGCACACATACACACGCACACGCACACGCAGACAGGTGCACACCTACAGTTATGAATATTAGTCTTATTTGGAGTACATTTGACTCTGTTTACGTACCCAAAAGGTGGAAGGTTCGCTTAATGGGTTTATGGCTCTTGCATTTGGACTGCGATGAGCTCAAGGGTCTCCGCAGTCCCCGCAGTCTTCGCTTGAAGCCGAAAACCTGAAAATGGGTCTGCGTCTGCGTAAGTCCAGGAGAAGCAATCACTCCGAAAATAAAGCGTTCAAAACTTGTTGACCTTTACATCAAAGCCAACTGTGTAAATAATATTTTTTTGACTGAAGTCCAAGCGCCTCGCCAGGGCTGAAGATGCAATCGCATTATGTACCTTTAATCTAGTTGCGAGCATTGTGGTCAGGCAGATACTTTTAGGTAAGGCCTAGATACAATTCCCATCCACAGATTCTCCATCTTAGTCTCAGATTAGAAAGAAATTCAATCTTCCTACGATTAATTCAAATGCGTCGCATAGAAAGTGAAATCAAGTTGGTTCAACGGCATTTCGAATGCTAATTTTCAAAATCAATAAAAAAAAAAACAAAAGATGAGCCACGGCCAAGAGATTTGCCATTTTCATTTTCATTTTTTATTTTTTATTTTTTTATCGAAGGTTTCGTTTTTGGCTAATTGAGTGTGTGAATTCTTGCCAATTTACCGAGTTGACTGTTGGGACTTTGATTTAGAAAAATGTTTGTTGAACTTGCGCAAGGTTAAAATAAAATATATATTTTGTTAAGTAAAATAGTTTATTTCTTTTTATGTTTATGTTCGCATTTTTAGGGTCGCATTTGACTGGAAGTTTTTGGAGCTTATAAATAAATTGCACCTTAATGTATTCAGTTCTCTAAAAGTAAAGTAAAATACTCATTCTTTTCGTATTATTTTTTATAGTTTACTTTATATAAGTTCACCCTATAAATAAAGACAATTAAATTTACAGCTATTTTTCCTTTGTTCTAAAATCGTAACCTTCAAAACCCATAAATATAAATTTGACCTTAAAATAAATAAGTAAATATTTTTCATAAAAATTGTTTTTTTTTTTAAGTGCCACGAAAAGTCAGCGTATGCAAAGTTGTATCATTACTTAATTATAATAATTATAAAATATAATATATAATAATAACATTAGTGTAATAATAATATAATTATAATAATAATTTATCCAAAAAATAATATTTACTATTTTACAATATTTAACAACATTTTTCAAAAGATATTTAAATCGATAAATAATTTTTTAAATAATAACATAATTTAAATGTTTTTAGAATTGTTTTTTCCAATTAAAAAACATTTTTTTAATTAAAATCATGACCGAATCTATCATGACTAAATAAATAATCAACGACTAAAACTGATTAAATGTTGAATTTCTGTCATTTGCGGTTCCCTGTGCATTGAGGAAGTTTATTTTGGTGTGTGCTTTATAAATGTTTAGGAATTCTCAATAAAGGTGTGGAAATGTCAAATGATTTGAATTGAAAGTAAAAAAAATAAGATTCCAATTTATAGAAGCATTTTAAGGGCTGTGAGATGGCAACTTTAATTAAAAACACCGCCAAAACTCGCAGACTCTGAGCTATAAAGATATTCGAGTGCTTCGATGAGTTTTGAATATATGAATATTTAAAGATTGCATAAGGCTTAAATAAGTTGGAGCACTTCAATTCTATTCAATGTACTCCAGCGATGAGCGTAGTTCGACTGAACGAAAGGTCTGCCAAATTTGGCAACAGCTTTTGGAAAATAACTTAACGAAAAGCTAGTTTCAAAAATTCCAAACACGTTGCCAGCACAAAGAATAAACAACAAAAACGAGGCTTAAAATGGGAGAAGCACGTACATTTTGCCATTATTTTCATTACTGCTCTTTGTTCGTAAAAATATCAGTTAAGTTTAGGAATGTTTTCGATTTACTGCTACTTTTTCAAGCCTAAGGAACAAAACAACTAATCTTAAATGAAATCGAAGTTTGGGATGGTTAATGCTGACTAACCTTAGGCTTTGAGAACTACAGTTATTTAACTATTTGGCTTATTAAAATAACTATTATTATTATCACTTCTATTGGACTTACGAACTTGAATCGCGTTTCGCGTGTTTTTTTACGCGTCGCTTGGCAGTCTAACTGGCGGTTTAAGCTTTTGTATATAATGTTTTTTTTTCGGTTTTCGGGTCAACAACAACTTTGCATAACGGTCTCCAAATGTAACTTTTATTTGGCTTGTTGCATTTGCAACTTGAATTACAGCAACAGCGACTCCGACTGCGACACGAGTACACACAAGCACAAACACATTCGAACGACCACAAACACGAAACACATCAGCAACAGTCAAATTCACGCGTCAATGCAACGCAGGTAGATATCCAAAGACTTCAATATGTCACCGCGATCTATCCACCTATCCACCTATTCACAAATAACCGACATTAAGAAACAGCAAGAAGCCGTAACCCGACACTAACTGAAACTCCACAACAAATCACGACCAACCAACTCGGCGCTCGATTCAAAACTGATCGCTAGCTGTTCGGGTCTGCGGAGTCGTCGTCAAACGTTCCGGCGAGTTGCACCGTGGGACAGACCGTTGATGTTTTGAATGAAGTTTTGACTGTAGTTAACGTATGCAACAACTTCTTATATTAATTGGGTTGATCAATAGAATATATGTTTAAAGTGAAGTATTAATTTCTTCCCTTTTACAAATACCAACATATTTATTAAAATCTAATACTTAAACCTTTGTTAAAATTTTTAACTTTCAGTCTAATTGTAAACCTTAACATTAGATGAGGAACCACTAATAAAACATTTGCCACTTAAAACAAGCTTGTGCGGTTACTTCAGGGCTGTCGAAAGCTTGTGTTAATTATATACCATAATGTAAAGTTTAGTTTTCACATTTCGTAAAAACGTATGTGAAGCATTATCCAACCACAAAACAAGTTTCAGTCATCCCACTGTGCATCTCAGCTTATCGTATATCGTAATTCAAACATCGTTTACGTTGTTCTGCTGGTTCAAACGTGGCTGCGCGTAGGTACTTACTTTCTCATTCTCGCATACACTTAGAGAAAATAAAGTAGCTTGCCATAGCGGCATAAAAGCTAACAACCAGAAACACTCAATAAAATTAATATTTATTTATGCCGTTGTATGTGCGAAATAATAATTGAAAACAAATTCTAAAACCTCTGCAAGCGGTATTGATCAAATAATATTATTTCAATGATCGAGATGAAATGAAACTATTTCTTGACCTATGCGTTTGCTCTAATCTTATTTATTTTCAGTGTTGGACCAATGCAGAGGAGCTTCAACCCTCACATCTGCTCCACTGAGAGACAGCTCTAATTAGTCCCTTATCTTCGGCTCGCGTTTTGGCAATCGTCAAATGTTCGTGAACATAATAACCTTAGTTGGAGTTGTATAGTTTTACGGAGTCTCTTCCTAAGTACAGTTGTTCTTCTTTTCCTGTCCGTTTTCACTTGAAACCTTCTCAGCGAACCCGTTTTAGTTCTAACAGACGGCAGACAAAACAAAATGATGACTTTATATTCTCTTTATTGTCGAATGTCTGCGGTGTGATGATTCGTTCTGAGGAGTTTCGAAGCTCGATAGAAATATTCCCTAATTAATAAGCTCAGACATCGTGTGGTCGACCACACAACGATTTAACTTACCAAAAGAAATGCATATTTATTTGACTCGAAAATGTTCTTAAAATTCGTGTCTAAGAACAGCAGAGCTTTAAAATTACTAGGGAAGCAAGTGAATAATGAAAGTAGAAAATAAATGCGAGTATGTGTGTGTATGTGTGTATGCATGAGCAAAGGTGTGCAAGTGTTAAGATAAGTAGGTAAATTTGTGTTTGTATGTGAGTTAAATACGTTTGAGAGTCATTGGCCCTTAAACCTGAAAGCCTCGTTAAGGTACATTGGGCTTACATCAAAGTCGGTCTTATAAACTCATTTTTTATTTTATTGGCTTTTAGTTTTAATTAAGTTTAAGAGTTTAAGACTCTTGTCATATATAACATGTTTATATATTCAAAATAATTGTAGGCGTAAATTCGCTAAATATCAATATGCATTTTTGCCTCCTTCTATTTCTCTACATAAAGACTTGTACTACATTTAGTTGGGGTTTAACCGAAAACTAAAGATGCCAATTAAGAGTTAATAAAAACGAATAATATTAAATACATAAATCATATTGTGTCTTAAGCCTATCTATCTGTAGTTTCTAAGTTTATATTTTAGTTATGCCCTTAAACTGTTTTAAAGTGATTAATTTGAAGGGCGTAAATCACAAAATAATAACTAATTACTTATTACTAGTTGAATTTCAGTTATCGAAAGTCAGCGAGCAATAAAATAGTTAATAATAAATAATCTAAAGATTATTTCTTCTACTTACAATGATTAATTAATAAGTATATATATTAAAATCAAAAATAAAAGAGACTCTCCGCTTTGGCCTCGCTTCTCTTCGAATCTCATAAGGACACTTGTTAGAAGAGGAAGTGCTTGGGGTAATATATACATATGTACAGGATGTTTTTAAAATTTATAATTTGAAAACGAATCCTTCTACTTCTTAGTTTTTTTCCTAGCTGCTCCTCGGATTAAATTCCAACTAAACATAATTGCATCTTCTTTCTGAATTTGGCACTCCGTTGAGTTATGAATTAAAGGATCAGTGGTTGATTTCAATTTGATCTAGATTGTCATTTACCATGGAGCCCATAGTAATAAACTTTATTCAATTGTTTAAATCATTAAAAAATATTAACTAAAGAACTATTTTTGCTGCTTTAGCATAAAGGAACCAGAGAACTTACGATGCTTAATTCTTAAGTGACATAAATAGATGTAATGTCATGTGTGTGATGTGGTGTGGTGTGGTGTGGTGTGGTGTGTGTGTGAGTGTAAGTGTGGGGTACGTACTATGTGCATGTGTGTGTGTCTAGGAATTGATTTAAATGGAAATTACGACAAGATGCTGGCGCTGGGAGCTTGCAGCCCCAGAGTGCGGTTTGGCATGTGGGAAAGTCCGAGCTTAGATGAGACCCACTGCATGGGGTGTCCAGACGATGCTGAAGGCTCTATTGAAGACCTGCTTCAGCTTGTGGATGCCAAAGAGGATTAACCAGTAGCAGATGATCATTATGAATATGCCGGCGAAGGTTATGAGACAGCGATTCGGGTACTTCCAGTCCAGTATGGGGTACACATAGGGATTCCCGAATCTAAATCAATAATTAATCATAGGGTAATTAAAGGAGTAAAAGGGATGATCTTGCGATACTCACTCGTCCGTTCCGGCACAGAAGTGGTAGACCAGGGTGAAGAGAAAGAAGAATATGGCCATGCACATGGTCTGCACCATATGAAGCACTCGGAGCGGAAACGCGACCACAATAAAGTCAATCAGCATGCAGATGGTATTGAGGCCATGTGTGAGGACGCTGATCCAAGGGAACCGCGGTGGCTTATCTAGAGGAAGGGATGCGATCAGTGAAAGGAGTTGATTTACATTCACGTGCAGACTTGCAGACTTACTCATGCGCCCGTTGAGGAAGACCCAGTACACGGTGGATATGATCAGAGCCAGCAGGAGGGACATATTGTGTAGCCACCAGTAGATCTTCAGTCCCCGTGACATGGTGGCCTTTTGTCCGGACTCCTGGACCAGACTCCGTACGTTCTGCAGGTCGAAGTGCCAGCGCGTGACATTCACGGCGGAGATTATCATAGTGATCACTATCATCCCGAAGCCCCAGTTGGTCATGTAGATAAAGAACTTGCCGTCGCAAAACTGAAGTATCATGCATGCCACGTAAATGCCCAGGAGCAGCGTCGCCCATGTCCACCGATATATCAAATACCAAGCGCTGACTTCGCTCTTTTGCCACTGGAAGGAACAGTTGGAGGGATTTTAGTAAGTGCGCTGGGTGGGTGGGGGGTGTCATAGACTGAAGGGTGTGTGCGAGAGACGGCGTAGCAGGTCTTTGTTTGCTGTTCTCTTTGCTAATCTCTGGGATCAGGAGGCTGCCAGCACAATCTATGATGCTATTGCCTATCAATGATCAGCTCCGAGAGGTCGGAGTGGGCTTATTAAAATAATTATAATCATTCCATTTTATTACCCTCTTAGACCCAATTAGGGTTTATATATTTTTTGAAAATAATGAGTTGACCTTTTAATAAAATCATGCTTCCAAGAAGTGTTTGGGAGAGATCTCCCGGGGTTGTATTGGGATTACGTAACCCCCGCATTCTTATATAAACATGATCCTTTCTCCTGATACGGAAAACATCGCACGTCGGGATGTTATGGCGAAGCGAGTGTAGGGCTTTCATAGGATCGTCAGAGTCGATCCTCAGGATTAGGTACAAGTCTTATAAACAATATAGAAATAATTACGACAAATTAGCCCTGAGCACCTGGAACTGATTTGTTTTGCGTAACTCCCATCACGGCAACTTGATTGATCGTCGAATTATAATTGCAGTTCTGGGAGGAGCTGCTAGATCTGACCTTTGCCTACTGAGGGCCCACAAATAACAATATTTATAAGGTATTTTGCAACCAATCACATCGCTCTCCTGCCCCCAATCGCCAGTCACCAACCCCCCCAACCCATCAACATCTTCAGGAAATATAAACAAATTCCGACAGACTGTTATCACGATGTTTTGGGTCTTATCGTGGGGCACTGATGATGCCCAATGGTGACGTAGGGAGACTCGTGTCTGTCTAGTTAGTGAGTTAACGTGTTTTGTTTAGTCAACAACTAAACGCGACACGCACACTAACGCGTTACGTAATGGAGTCTGCCTTGTGCGGTCATTAAATACTTCGACGCGATCCGAACTTGAACTTCGCGGAAGCTCATAAACGCCCAGACGTTCCAGAATTAAAAGGTCATCGTACACATTTCTCTATATCGTATCGTATCGTATTACGGTGCAAGCGGAGAAGGGCGAGAGGCGTGTGACTGGGCAAACAGCGATTGGGGCGTAAAAAATGCGGGCTTTTCGTTACAGTAAAGCTCCACTAAAAACAAAAAAAACTACTTAAAACCAAATAAATCCCATTCTCTCCAAGCCCAAAACATGGCATCAATTAACCTCAGACACGTGCGGACATCGCGTATTGTCACGGGGATGGGCGCCAGAGTGTGTTCCATGAATGAAGTTCCACTCCATAGTTCGCGGTTAACTGGCACAGAATATTGTTTAGCCAAACAAGAGGAACTAGTTTCTGGCCATTTCCCATTATACCTTATTATACCTGTGATTTATTAACTACTCAGTTCACAAACAAACCAATCTGAGCTCACCCTCTGCCAGGCTCTGCTGAGGGGCAGGGCAAGGGTATCCATCCGTAGGCTACTACTTAGTTTATAGAGTACTCTGTTTTATAGCCCCTACGTGTGCACGCAAAGGTTCTGAGGGTTCTGAGGTTAGTTGAATCAGTCATAAAATGACAACTTGCCCCATGTTACACGAGGCTGAAGAGCTTTTATCTCCGCCTGAGATAACATCATCTTCCGGGGGATCTGCTGTAGCACATCTTATCTTCCGCTTACCCCAATCTCAGCACTCTTGGGGAATCGACCATCCAGTCTCTAGCCCGCTGACTCACTCACTCCCCTCATTCATTCATTCATTTATTCACTCACTCACTCACCAGGGATTTGTAGAATAAATGAACTTGACTACATTCGAATCCAAAATTTCGTATTTGTAGTTCCGCGGTGAGGCCCTTGCGGAGTCTCTTGAGGAATTGCATCTTGAAATGTGGTTCCGATTTCTGCTGGTAGCCACGGGGATTGCGGCTCTGGACGGTTGGTACTTTCACAAAAAGTACGTATTTTTTTCAGAAGTTATGAATTATTTGGGTTTTTCTGGAGAAGCCGGAAAATCAAAAGGGAAGCACAGAAATTGGGCTGATCTTGAAAAATAAAAATCGCTGACTTAACACTTGGACGGAATCGACCGACGGACTGTGCGCCTCGCATGGAACGAGCACCAGTGCACAACTCGACGAGACGAAGCGGACTGAAAGCATTAGAGCTTTTAGCCTTTAGAAGACCGAAACTTCTGACTGGCCGAGCCCGGCAAACCTCCGGAGGCTAGAAAACCCGCGCTCACTGCTAATTCACAATCAACGCACTGGGCGATGGGTTCGTTTTTCGCTTCTCACTTTTCGCTCCTCACTTCTCACTTTTCGCTTCTCGCTTCTCACTTCTCACTTCTCGCTGAGCACGAGAATCGAAATGCGAAAATTTGCTTTGGTCGTAATAGGTTTTATACAGTGCGAAGGCATGGGCCATCGATCAAGAGGCAGCACGAACATTGATATCATAACAAAAAGGGTGCTAACTGTGGTATACCCACGGAGGGAGAGATAAAAACCGTTATGTTCATCACCAAATCAGAGATAAACAGCGGAGTTGTGGGAACAACAAAGTGAGTAACAATCGAGTGACTCAAGTGACAAAAACAACTGATTTCCCGATAAGTAAATAATCCTATAAAAGTAGTAACAAAAAGTAATAACTGTTATTTATTTATCTTGGCTTTGAGTTTTTTTTTTTTTTTAATTTGTAGATAATTATATTAAAAGTAAAAAATCATGGGTTTAATTAATATGTATTTTTTTTTAATAATTTTAAAATTAAAAAAAAACAATTCTTTTTACTTAATTATATAATTATGTATGTGTATTTATTTATAATTATAAATTAAGTAAATAACTAAATATTTATATATTAAATTATTGAAATAAATATTAAATATAAAAGAAAAATATTTAAGGTATAAATATTTATATAATAAATAATAATTAAAAACGTGCATTTTTTAATTTATAGCTATAATAAAAAATAAAAATATTTTTAATTTATAAATAAAATAACTGATATGCACGCTTGTTAAGGCGCCAGAAGTACAGGGTATTAAATAAATGAAAACTTAACTAAGTAATTCAATTAAAAGCGATCTGTGACGATTGGGAGACACACAGAGGGGAGGAGGAGTCGCCACTCAGTTGGCACCCATGGGGCAGCATCCAAAACTCGAAACACTGTGGGAAGTATTCCAGATGATATGATATCAATGATATTGACAGGCCCAACGTTTATTATGATGTGTCGCTGGCCGCTGACTTTATTGAACTTGAAGCCATGGAGGTCGATTAATTAAAGCTGAGCGCGCACCGCCTTGGCTGTGGCCAGTGGACTTCCACTGGGCGTGTGGGAGTCGTCAATTTTGGGCGGATCAAAACATTGGGAGGCTTGCGAGCAACAAAAGCTGAGGAAATAGAAAAAAGAATTCCAAAACTCTGACCTACATTCCGCTTATCGCGGTTCCAATAACTGTGCCGAGTGAAAGTGGGTTGGTCCAGGAAGCGGGGGGCTCCATTGCTTTCCTAAATTTCCTATACCCGGCGACTGATCTTTTTGGATTGCAATGAGTAAGATTCGAATTAAACGGTCACTTAGGGGGAGGGGGAACAATTAAATTCTCTGTTGCTCAAAGCAAGTGTCAAATTTCTAGGATATTTGCACAGCCCTGACCCCAGCACGATTCTACACCTTTCTCTCCCCCTCTCTTATTCACTCTCTCTCTCTCGCTCTTCCGTTCTTTGTCTGATTGTATTGTAATTTCAGTCGATGGTCAATTAATAAAAATGGCATCGATTACAAATTGAGCCCCATTTAAATTCCTCTTAAATTATGAATATATATGGCATATAGAACATCACATATAGTGGGATGTGTGTACACGCTCGGAGGCGTGTCATGGAACTCAATTGGGCTCTGCAACCCTTCCTGAGCCTTGACCTTGCCTCTGATTTGAACCCAGAACTCAAATAGTGATCTATTTTCTATACTCAAAAATCGAAAGTGTCTATAAATCGTCGATTATTGATATTGGTTTTTAATTGTGTTCACGCGCATCTGCGACTCGAAGGTGCCACTTTGCAGGGTCTCCCGGAACGGGCCCCCCATTGCAGCCCTACCCTACCTACCCCCAGGCCGGGGGTTCCATTTGATTCCGAATCCCTTTGCATGTCTGCCACAAGATTTGATGGACTCGAGACTCGCTCTTCGTTTCTATCCGAGATTCGTGTGGCAAGTTCAAAATGCGTGGATAGTCACCGGCATGGAATCTACTGATCTCTTGGTACTTATGATAGATAAACAAACTAAAAATAAACTGGAACTATTTTTGAAAATCATCAGGTACTTTTCCTGCCTTGTCACCTGAGCAATCAGCGACTTTTATCGTGCCACTTGGAGTACAGTTATGATTGAGATAATCTAAGGAAAGAGATATCCCCAGGCTGCCAGACCTCAGGGCCGCTTATCACCGTCCGCGCCGTCAAAACACGTTGCGCCTCACACAGTAAACAAGGCGTTCCCCCAACTCCTCAATGGGCTCAAGTGTCATGCCCGATGATTGTAGGGTATTGGCTTCTTCGTCCATTCATTTATCGTTGACGCCACTTGATATGCTCCAATGGTGGGTGGAGTGTGGGTGACGATTACTGATTGGACGCCTTATCGCGATGGTCATAAAGAGCCACCTAATGTAAATAATTAGTTTGGAAACTCTCTAGATTCGCCAACGGCCGGAGGTTCGTCCGCTTTTGAAAATCCGCATTAAGCTAAAACCAATTGATACGTAGAATTCAAGTGTTTGTTTATGTGGGAAGACAAGCCATTTCCTGAGTATCGGTGACATTCGGGGCTATTGCTTACATCTGCTTGGCAACTCCGCAGGTTGACTCCGTCGTACCCCTCCTCCAACTCTTCCACGAGTGAGTCTACGCACTGGCGGCCGCCTTGCGCGTGCCCGTCGTCTTCAGCTGGAGTTGCACGGGAGGAGAGCAGCAGCCGGAGTGGTGGGTGGGCGACGCTTATCGCGGCGAAAGAAGAGCTAAACCCACCTTTCAGCTGTATTCCATATCAGGTGATAAGTTTGCGGACTGATAACTTTTCAATTGCCGTTAAACAAGAGCGATTTGCGGAACTAATGGCATAACATCGGGTCTGCCACTACAGTCCATGTGGTGGCTATCTCAGTGCTCAGCTCGCCATCGAGCTGCCAAGCTGGTCAGAGGAGGATAGCAGCATTGAAGACGTGGCCGACTCCAAGTGAAACCACCCCTTCACCAAAGTGTTAAACCGATCTCAAGGACACGTTGGTTAGTACCTCAGTAGCCGAAGTCTAAAAACTGTTCGTCTTCCCTCTACTGGAGATTCGCACTGGACGTTATATATATGGAATATATACTATATATTATGATATGGAAATATCCCTACAAATGTTGGATAATCAGGATTACCTTTTCATCCGTTCTTCTTGCAGCCTGAGCAGCTGCCATGAAGCATACCGAAAAGCAATGCTGCTGCCAGCCCATCCTGGATGAGTTTCAGCGGTCCAAGTTCTCCCTGTACCACGAGGAGCCCGCGGACTTCTGTCGCTCCCAGTGGCAGCGGGGCGAACGCAGCGTCATCTGGCTGATCTACCGCTGGATCCTGGCTGCCTTTTTTGCTGCCGGAGTCCTGGGCAGCTTTATACAGGAATTCAATGAGGGCACTTGGTTCATATACCTCACAAACTGGGGCTTCTCACTGTGCTTCTTGGCGAGCACCTTTGGCGCGGTGATAGCCACCATATACTTTATAAGACCCAGTTATTTCGGTAAGTGCGATCGACTCTGAGAGTCGTTTAAATTGCCGGCGATAATGGGAACGTCACGCACACAACCACAAACCACAAAATGTTCGGAATTTATATGGGGTCCAATTGTGAACACAAAACTGGCCAGAAGAAACCGTTAGCATTTTTATATCATTGATACGCCTCTTACATGGGCTGAGGATTGTCCCCAGTCGCCTTCTCTTAGTGGGAAAACCGCTTTCAGCTGTTAAGTGTTCCAGAAACCTTATCGGAGCCTCCCCCTTCACTCCTCCTCGGGGGAGCTCTTAAGTTATTCGTAATCAGCGATAGAAACAAACTTAAACTTATTTTAATTTCCAGAAATCGGCAACTGGACTCTCAGAATCTACTGGTACATCCACTTCTCGACCACTGTGCTGGCTTTCATGATTACAATAGTGTTCTGGGTGGCACTCTGGCCCAGTAAGTAGAGCAGAAGCTTCAGGCAGCCTGGAATCCAAATAAAGCGAATCTAAATCCCTTCAAGGTCTCTCGGATGGTCCTGCGGGCCTGTATAATCTCTGGGCACATGCGTGCAATTCTGTCGGCATGTTCCTTGATTGCTTCATGGTGGCGTTTCCCACGCGGCTCATGCACTTTATCTATCCATTCGCTTCGGGCCTAATCTACGGTCTGTTCTCGCTAATCTACTATTTCGCCGGCGGCACCGACTTGTGAGTGACTTGATACCTTCATGCATTTGATTTATTTGTGCCTTGAACGTGGCTCGTTTCGTTTGCAGTGCGGGGAATCGATACATCTATTTTATACTCGACTGGTCCCAGCCAGGAATAGCACTTATAAGCATTGTTGGCTGCATGTTGCTCCAGCTGCTTTTCTGCTTCTTCGTCTTTCTCATCTACCGGACCAGACTTCGACTCCAAGACTGCTGCCGTAAGCCTGAGACAGTTGAAGTGATGCAGACTCTACCAGCCGCCGGCCAAGAGTCCGCTCAAACTGTCTAGGAACCGATGCGGTTCCACGCAGGTTCCTAACGCCTAAAATGCCATTTATATTCGCGTTCCGAGACTATGGCTTCATCTGACGTACTATTAACTTCTAAACTAATTTACTTTTAATAACTTCTAAAATAATTAAATTTTAATTTCAAGCTTCAGTCTGTGCATCAAAGCCTTGCCTCTCATCTTATTTATAGTATATTATTATAATATTATATGTAGCATATAATACATAATATATAATATATTATATGTAATACATCCAATAAAAAAAAAAAAGGCAGACCTTTAGTTATCTTCAAAATTCAAGTGCGTTTAATTGCTGACTTAAAGTTATGCCATTTTCTGAACTACTGCGAGCTGAAGAGATTGGATTTGGTTGGACCACTTTTCTAGGGCGTTGTAGCGAGCGGCGCTGCTGTTGATCTTGTCCAGCTGCAGCACTTGGTTCACTTGATCGATGCGCCCCTTGATGGTGCTGAAAGGAAATGCAATGGTTAGTACCAAGCCCTGGGCCAGCAAATGGAAGCTTCTCACTCATCCAGTATGCAGGAAACAAGCAAACTCTCCACTTCGACAGGCTCGATGTTCAGTGCGTTGGCTATGAAGGGTATGGCTATATTCTTATAGGGCCTTATCAATTTGATGAGGACTTGGGTGCGAATGTTGCGTAGTAGATCCTCGATATGCTCGCGAATAAATTGATCCGCCATTATGTTGCTTCGGTGCTTGCGCAGGATAGTCTCAAACTCGTTGATATCATTGTTTTGGTACGAATTGACAAGGTTTGTCATTGCCAAGATTTCCGGATCGTTTTTATACGGCTTGGCTTCCTGTGAGTCGAACGGGTTGATTCCGGACTTCATTAACCTGTGAAGCATATAAAATGAGTTGTGCAATTTTCATTTTAATCCTAGGATATCTGGAGCACATACATGTTTGCCAGCACCAGATACTTAAGGCATGTGGTGCGTCTGGGAGAGCCGCTCTCATCGTAGTTCTTAAATGCCTCAAAGAAGTCTGTGTGCGCCTTCTCAAATTCTCCCTCCCGCAGGTGCATTTTGCCTCCACACTCTCGTATGACGCCCATGATCAGAGGATGCGGGATGGCAGATTTGATGTGCAGTGATTGTTCGTATAGCGCCTTCAGTTTCTTGTTGTTCTTTTGTACTGTGTACATCTGAATCTCTAGTGCATAAATTTCTAGCAGCTGTGTGCCTTTCTTTAAGTCGTCCTCGCCGTCGTCTGTCTGGCAGCTTGAATGCAATTGCTTGAGTATCTTCTGCAACTTGGCAAAGTCGTTGCGATCAAAGTAGAGCTTGCCCAGCTTTGTGTTTGTTTTAAACCACAGTCGGTCGTTTTTGGCATCGCGAAGGGCATCCAACGTAGTCTCATAGAAGTTCTGCAGCAGCGCCATCTGAAATCGTCACACAACTCACACATTTTTATAGCTTATTCACATTCTTGGACAGAGTACTTGTGTCCAAGCGTTTTTGTATTTTTAAAATTGTCGGAGCTATGCCTGAAACTACTTACGTTCTTGGAGGTTGAAATATAGTCCAATATGGAATTAATGCTCTTTTCTGAATGATTGCGTGTGACGGCGCTTTTGATGTAGGTGAGCAGCTGCTTGTACCGCACCATCATCTCATCGTAATTACACTGTAAATAGTTGCACTTAAAAAATGTTCATCCTGTGCAATTTGAATTTCACTTACCAGTCTAAAGTTGATTTTTATCATTTGCTTGAGGGCCTTAAAGCCCCATTCGCCCTTTTCGCCATTCTCCAAGTCAAGCACCTTTTGAAAACTGGCCAGGGCTTGCGCTGGCTCCTCCTCCTTTAGGGCCTTACTGTTGTAGTATTGATTCTCTAGATCTACGTCCGGCTCGGAGTTGCTATCCTCAGAGTATTCCTACAACACAAGCCAGAGGCAAGACCGACACCGGTTAACAAAAACAGTGGAAGAAAACACAAGGTACATTCAATACTAACCAAGCCGTAGTCCTCATCGTCGTCGCACATGAAATCATCGTCGTTATCAGACATTGCGTGGATTATTTGTGTGCAATAGCCGATTTAACAAAACAATGCCTGAGGAATTGGCGAATTAATGTTGCAGCCTAGATTGTGGTGGTGGGGCGATAACAAGGTCCGATAGGTGCGATAATTTCCAATGCGTTACTCTCACGAAAGAATACAACCATGCGCGTATCGATATATACATCGCGATACATCGCGATACATCGCGATACATCGCGATACATCGCAATATATCGCGATACATCGGGGCCCATCGTGATACATCGCAGTATATTGCAACATATCGCTACCCGGCAAAATAATATTTATTTTCCTTCAAATTTTTCAAGTATTTGCATTGCTAAACATACAAAAAAGATTTGAGATATTTTTGGAAGAAAGAAACATTTAATCTCTTAATACGAAAGCCACAAATATGAGGTAAACATGTAAAATCAATTTTACTTTATTTTCATTACGTTTAACCGCTGCACACAGTCTTAAAGAACCTTTGAAACGTTTTTTGCATTTATCAAAACTTGGAAGTGCCATCAAAAGTACACATCCCTCGGCCGACCGCAACTCCCAGCCCATTTCTGAAGCGCTCTTGGCACAAGTGGACAGGCAGACCCCAAACCTACGACTCCTTGAGATCGCCTCTGGCTCGGGCCAGCATGCCGGCTTTTTGGCTCCGTTGCTGCCCAACATAACCTTCCAAACTACAGAGTTCGAGCGCCGTGACTTTGACTCCATAGCTGCGTACGCGGCAGACTGTCCCACACGCAACATTTGCCAGCCGCTCTTTGTCGACATTGCCCAGGATTTGGAACAGTGGGAGGCAGAGACCCTTCTAAAAATGAGACCCTTTAGCTATGACTATATGTTCAATGCAAACATGATGCACATAAGCCCCTGGAGCTGTTCCGTTGGTCTCTTTCGGGCTGCTGGCCTGCTTCTTAAACCTGGTGGCCAGATGTTCACCTACGGACCCTACGCCCAGGATGGTCTGTTAACACCACAGAGCAACGTGGACTTCGACGCCAACCTAAAGAGCAGAAACTCTGAATGGGGCATCCGAGACATAAAGGATCTCAAAAACTTGGCGCAGACCAACGGATTGCGCTTGGACCGTGTGACGGACATGCCCTCGAACAACAAATTCCTGACTTGGCTTAAACTTAAAAAGGACGAGTGAATATTTATTTGTTTGCTGAAATCGTAGATTTTTTAAAAATATTCTTCTTCGTCTATTTGACCGCTGGATACTCCTGGATGTCTCCCCTGAATATTCTTTGACCGTCTTAAACAGTCGCGGGGAAGAAAACGTTTAAGTCTTTAGCTTTAAATTTAAATGTCGATATTAACTGTGAAATATTTCTCATAGATTCATCTAAGCCCAAGCTGTAATCTAGTTGGTTTTATTCGATTGATGTGTGGGAATATGTAAAGGCCTGATAAAGATCGATAATGAGTATCTGGACGACTGAGTGGCCGTGATCTTCAGCCACTTAATCTGACATATTTGAGCCTTCGGGTGGGCGCTGAGTAAATGCACCCAGTCTCGCAGGGGCAGCCCTTGGGCTCGATTACTCGATTCGCCTGAGATAAGACGGCGTATTGACCATCGATAGTTGGCTATAAAGTTTATGAGTACCGGCGGCGCACTATATAGGCCAAGTGGGCAGCTTCGTTCTGTGCGCAGTGCATGACCTTGGACACACATTGATAGTGGAGCGACGCCTTATAAAAGTGCAGCACCTCCTCGAGTTGCTACCACTGAGGCACTTGGAACCGAACATGACACGTATCTCGACGCTGCTGCTACTGGTACTTTTAGGTGGAGTTGGTTGCTGGGCTGTGCCCCCGGGACAGATACGCCCACAGCTCGACGGACGCATTGTGGGCGGCGTGGAAACCACCATTGAGAAGTATCCCTACCAAGTCTCCCTGCAGCGTGGGTACCACATGTGTGGGGGCTCACTGATAGGTCCTGCAAGAGTGCTAACCGCTGGCCATTGTGTGGACAGTTCTACTCCAACGTCTACCAAAGTGAGAATTGGATCGACCAACAAGCAGAGTGGGGGAGTCCTGGTGAAGATCATCCGCGTTCATCGTCATCCCAAATACAATCCTCGGACTATTGACTTCGACTTTGCGGTGCTGGAGCTGGCGCAGTATAAGGAAACAAATATCACGCAAGCGTTTGTCAAGCTGCCAAAGCAGGATGAGGATATTGCAGATGACACGCTCGTTACCATCTCGGGCTGGGGCAACACCCAAAACTCCGAGGAATCCGACAACAACCTCCGAGCTGTCGTTGTACCCAAAGTAAACCAGACGCAATGTTCTTTGGATTATAAAAATTTTGGAGACATTACAAATCAAATGCTTTGCGCTGGTCTGCGAGAGGGCGGCAAGGATGCGTGCCAAGGTGATTCGGGTGGTCCGCTGGTAGCCCAGGGCAAACTATGGGGTGTCGTGTCCTGGGGCTACGGCTGTGCCCGGCCCAACTATCCAGGTGTCTACTCAAGAGTGGCATCTGTCAGGGACTGGATTACCACTGTTAGCGGAATTTAAATTGAATAAAATAAAAAAAAAGAAAAGTAAATAATAAAGCGAGAGATGAAAATGTTTGATTCTTATTTCAACTGATGGGCAGCACTTGGAAGCGGAAATATTTCGATTGGCCACACTTATCAGCGACTCGAGAAAGCTGACTGCTACGAAACTGCATTGTACACGTCGTTTTAGTCGTCCCTCTGAGTTGCGGCTAAATATCTAAATATAAATTATAATTCGAATATGAACAGTTTCAAAAAGTAAACACTTTATATTCTCTATCTTAAATATAAAATATAAGTGTGAGTTCCGTTAAATTTTAAACACCTTAATGGTTTCACTTTAACATAAAAAATAACAGTCGCAATATGTAAATGTTTTATATAGATTCTCACAGGATTTTTATATGGAAAATAATCATAATATATTTTAAAGGTAGATTGAGGGTTGCAGACACTCCTAAGTATCGTTTCGATGGTTCACGTAGTGCTGCTTTTTTTTAAGTTTTCTTGTTGCTTCTTTGCAATAACCGTTCAATTTGCAGTTCATGTCTTTCCAGCATTGTTTTTGCTGTTAACAAGTTCACGTGCAAAATTGCAATGACCCAAGTCGCAGGACATGTTTAGACTCGCTCACACAGTCGCAACCACGTTCACATTCACAGCCACAGTCCCACACACAGACGCACATACGCACACACGCACACATGCATCGATTCGCACTTGCTGGGAATGTGTGGTCGAACCACATCGCTAACTGCTTTGACAATGGAGTCAGAGGCAGTTGAAAGGATACCTCATCAATTGAGTTGCCTCCTGGCAGGGTTGTGGAAACAAAAATACGAGTACGACCAGGTCCTGGAGTCATGTCCAAATTGCCACCGTTTAATCCTCAATTAGTGAGCAAACGGCAGAAAGCTCACTGAATGAGTTCCTCGAGAATGTGAGCGATACGAATCGACACTTGGAAATTATGAAACACACACACACACACATCTAAAAGTGTCCAGTGTCCCGAATGCGTATCCTGTCTGTGTACGGACTTGTATCTGTGTCTGTATCTGTATCTGTATCTGTGTATCTGTAGCTGTGTATCTGTATCTGTGTTAACTTTGCATATTCTACGCAAATGTTTGTTTTTGGCCTTTTGCTCTTCTATTTGCTTTTGGGGTCAATTATTAGGCGCACTTGTGTGGGCAGCTCTGGGGGCAGCCACAGACGAGTTATTGATATGCAGCAAGGACTCCCCCTACCGCCTACCTCCTACCTCCTAGCTCCCCTCTCTCGACTCGCAGCCCGTGTAAATATTTGACTTTAAGCTCTTTCCGGGTCAACTGCAATGGTTGAAACTTGTCCGGAGAAGTGTCTTAAAGTGTCTATGATGAATCGTCCAACAAAGGAGCAGCTGCTCCTTCTCCGCTTCTCTAATGAAAATTGAACAAATTTGCTATGTACATTGATCAATTAGTCTCTCAAGGAGTTAAAAAACTTCAACTTTCTCCAACTCTGCTGCTCCCCTCCGGGCTTCCCAGATTTATTCAGATTTAATATATATCAATTACGATGCAAGTGAAATGATGAATTTAATTATGGGCAGTTATCCTTTTTAGTTCTTTTGTGGGCATTAAAACTACTTAAAGTAGGGAATAATATCAAAAATAATTTATATTATTTAAATTGGAATCCTTGAGGTATGGTTAATTGACCAAAGGTAGATCTATCCGAGAACTATAAAAACATTATGGTTAAATTTATATTTTTATTAAACTGAAATGTAAAATTGGTGATTGATAAACCAACGTTAAGTACATGTGACTTAAAATGGTAAGCATTTAAATTGCACAAGTAAAAGGACTCTCAGTAACTTTAAGTTTATTTCTTCGACGTTTCTAATATTCATCGTAAAGTTGATGTCCGACTGTGTGCAACCTTAAGATATTCGTCCTTTATGAGGAGGAATCAGCAAAGAAAAACAATAAATGTCCCTCTTTAATATTAATTAATGCAAATTATGCCTTGAGTTGGCTAATTACTTTTCAATTACGTGTTAATACATTTTATGAGAGTTCTTTTTATATATAAATTGATTGCTTCGGAAATGTTAATTTACAAATGAACAAATAAAAAAGTCCATAAAATACCGAAAATAACAAAAATAAAACAACAATAACTTAAGGTGTTTATATATTTATAAATTTATGAATTTGACTTTTGGGCAGTCATCTTTATTTGAAGGATTCCTTACACGGTGAGATATACGAAAGGTCGACTAAAGAACAAAACTGAAATTTCTGGCACCTCCCGAAAGTATGCTACACATTTTGTACATCGTATTAAATTTGTACTGAAGCCTCACCGAAGTTTTTTTTTTTTGTTTTTATTTATAAAGGTATACAAAAATTCGTAATTTTTCTTTTATCACCTTATTGTAACAATACAATGAGCGCTGCGGCTTAACTATTAATTAAGCTTAATCATAATGAGAATAAACTAGGCATAATGAATTCTATAACTACATAACAATAATAATAATAATAATAATGATTCTAATAATAACAATTCAAAAATTTAGATCATCCTTATGCTAGGTATACTTATAAGGCTTATAAGGCTGTGGGGTCGACGTCTGTTGATATGTCGTCCTGCGCGAGTTGTTGTCAGTCTATTGGCCAACCTGTTGCTGTGGTTTCGAATGTGGTTGTTATAACGACTTGAATGGAAGTTGATATGCTGGAACACTGTGGCGAGTTTCCACTCGCATCCAGTGACTAGCCGGAAAACTTGGATTTGTTTAATTTGGCTATCGCAAGCAAGCCCCCATATTTGACAGCCATATAGCCAAATTGGGGCAATTATTTGTCTATATATTTTCACCTTGTTGCCACCTTATTGTTGGACAACTTGCTTTTTGGGCCAAGCAGACCATAGAATTTTGCTACAGCGATCCTAATCCTTGTTTTGAGTACTCTGATGTGGGCAGCGAAAGAGAGCCGCCCGTCTAGGGGCGGATATCTTGATTCATTTGCCTGCTGAATTGGAACTTTAAATAGCGTTATTGCTGGCGGTGAATTTTTTTTCAGCGTGAAGCATACATTCATACATTTTTCTTTTTGCTGATGTCAATATTCCAGCGTCTAGTCTACTCTTCGAACGATGCTACATGTCTTGTATGCCATCTGCAGCTCCTCACGAAGTGATACCCGTCCATTGTGCATGCTACAAGCAACGCTGAACTGTTGTAATGTTTATGTATGCGTATATATATATGTATGTATATATATATAATATAATATATAATGTATAAATATATGTATATGTATGCATAATTCACGTTGCAGAATTTAAGAGTTGCACTGGTCCATAAGCCAAAACAGAAAGCTCTCCCTTTAATGTGAAAGGACAGTCTACATTTCCATAGTGACAGCCCAGTCGCACATTAAAAGGATGAAGATAGATATAAAATAAGTATCTTCGGACATTTACCAACTTAAAGACATTCACCTGGACAGGGTGGGTGAACAAATTGAGAAGGACGATGTTATAAGGGATTTTCGAGCAAAAAACATATCGAATGTTGCACCAAACATTTATTCCAGATTCCAATGCAGAAACAATAAGTAATTTATTTGTATCAATAGATAATTTTGCATAATTTAAATTTGATATTCAGCGACTTTGTTCAAATTATCTTATATTTAGATTATAAGAGTGTTAAGCCAGTACAAATTAGGGCGTTATCCTGTCGACTGCAGGTTGTCTCTCTTCTTCTAGCTTGAGCAGCTGAAGCTGCCAAATCGGGTGGTTTCTTCGAGGCTGTGAGCTGCGCAGGCACCCATTCTTTGAAATCTCAATTGATCGAAGCTGCAGATCGTGTGAAGCAATATGTTGTCAGTTTCAGTAATTTTTATAATTTTTAACGGATGGCCACTAATAAAGCTTAGTGACTCAACATTATGTATGTTATGAGAATATCAGAAGATACAGCACTCCGCAGGATGCCTTAGTTTGCTTAAAAAAAATCTTGACTCAATCGACCCGTGGCTTCAAAGGTAGAACATTGCGGTCAACCAAGAAAAATCCAAGCAAATCACCTTTTGACTTAGAAAGGGCAACTTCCCTCTAGCTTAAGCGAAGAAGCGATCCCTCAGGAGCCAACCCCCAAATACCTGGATATGACACTCGACAGGCTTCCCACCTGGAGCACCCATCTTTTTCTCAAGCGGAAACAAATAGAACTTAGGTTCAGGCCGATTGGCAGACCCCAAGTTGAAGCTCCGAAATAAATGGCTAGGTATATCAGTAGTTGGTATAATTAAACCTATCTGGATTTAAGCTCTGTGGCACAGCTAGCCTAAGCAACCGTAATATAATTCAAAGGATTCAAAACAAGGCTCTAATGATCGTTTCTAATGCGCACCCATACCACGACACTGCAACCATCCACTCCCCACTTAGTGTTCCCTGGGCTAGTAAGGAAGTCACTAAGTTAAGCTCTGAATAGCTCTCCCAATCCCCTGGCCATCTACACTACTGGATAACAGCATAACGAGAAGAAGGCTCCAACGCACCCACCCCCGGATCTCCCAACCATCGACATCCCAATTTATTGACGCCCTACCTACAAAGTGATACCTGCAAAAATCCAAACCCGAATGCCACCGCCAATGTAATTTAATTATTGCTCAATCTTAAAAAAATAAATTAAAAAAAAATAATAATAAAAAAACACAAAAAAAAAATGAAAAAATATATAAAATAAAAATATTTTTAGATCCATATATATAATTATAATAATAATAAATATAAAAATAAAATAAATATAATAAATTTGTCTTAATTGTCGATTGCATTAAATTTAAATAGAAATTATTTTGACTTTTTTTATTTTATTTAAATAATAATTATTATTTTATTGTGACTTTAAAAATGATAAATTATTTTTTTAAGTTCATTAATTTTGTTAGGTTTTAGGTGGCTTGGAATGAAATAAGTTTAACTTTTGTGAAATGAGGATAAAAAAGGAAAAATATGTACAGGATAATTCAGGGACTTAAACTTCAGATATTAAACTAGGTTAAAAATCTTGAATGAAAATGGAATATGGGTTATTTTTGTTTAGAATCGACTTTAAACTAAATAATTACGTTAGAGGACAACAAGGACATTTTGCTGCCATCTACACATCTCAAGTATGAAAGGAGCAGGGCTCATTATGGAGGATATTGCTCTTCGAACAACGACTTGTAATCTATTGACGGAGAGCTGCCTGAAGGATGCCTCTCCTTATCGGACATTTGCCGACATTACAAATTACAATAACCACAAATAATTTATTAGAATCGATCGATTGACTTTTGCCACTGCCACTTGGACGTTCGAAGGACGAGCAGGACAAGTGACAACAAGCTTATTGTTGTTTTTCTTGTTGTTGTTGTGAGTGGTGAACAACAATGTGGACTGCAGGACAAACAAATCGACAAACTGCAATAATAAGGCAGCCCATGACAAGCTAAGGACAACAGGACACACACTCGAGTCATAGATCCAGGACCAGACGGAGACTGCAGTCTTCCTTGTATTGTCTGCCGCAGCTGCGAAAACTTTCATCGTCGATGCAGGCAACAAACAAATTTTCCATTTCCCATTTTCCATCTCGCATGGCACTTTTCCGTCTGGAGATGTACGACTCTAAAATTTGTAAGTTCCCCACTCAAAATTGGAAAATCGGAAAATCGAAAAATAATTCCGATAGAAATCGATATGAATTTTTATTTCTTTTTTTTATTTACTGATTAGAAGCGAGTGCTTATGGTAATAAATAATAATAAAATTATATATTATTGTTTTTTTATATTTATTTTTTTAATTTAGTTAAATTTGGAATCTTGAATTTAGAATTTAATGATTTTTAAATATAATCATTATTTATTTTTAAGTTCTAGTTTTATGGCAGCTAAGGCTTTGGGTCGGTCTACGGCCTTGCCAGCTGCATCTCAGGCATCGAGTACTCCTCTTGAGTTGCATCTTAAAACTATTCCTTAGCTACTTTATAATTATTTTTTATATTATTTATCTTATTTAATTATTTATCTTTAATTATTTAATAATTTATCCACTCTAATAATTCCGTTTACTTCATCTTTTAATAAACTCATCTTATCTTCAGTTTCTCATATATAGCTCAATCTTTTCTTATATTTCTCTACCTATTCTAGTGCTACTTCACCTACTCTTATACTATCGTGTCTCTCTTATACTACTTTATCTAATCTTATATAACTGTTTTTGTAACTGATATGTCGGACTCTACCATAAAACTGATTCAAACTTAGAGTTCAATTAAACCAATGAACAGTTACAGTTTTTGACTCTTGTCTGGGGACTGTGATTATTGAAGGGTTTATGTTTTTATCAGATATTACCGGTATTACAGGTACGTTGACTGGGGGAGTTCATACCCCCGACCAAGAGCGTTATCATCATCAGTCATATTATCGGCTGCCTATCAGTTACGGGTCCCGCTTGGACGTCCTGCTCCCTGTTCCTTTGTGGAGCAATTAAAAATTGATCAAATAATAACTGTTTATTTCTTGTTTATTATATATGTGTGTAACTGAATTGATATAAACTCTCCTGCAGGTATTGGTTCCTATAAGTTTACCGTTATCACGGGCAAGCTTTTCGTAACAGTTGCAGGCGCCGTGCAGGCGTTCGGCCTTCGGGACGCTTTGAGAACTCAAATGGAGCGAAAGCTTCCCAGTGATTTGGCTGCATGTGACGAGGATTCAAAGTGTGTGTTGCAGCTGCTGATGTATGCAGCCCGCAAGTCCTTTAAGCCGCAATCGGAACATGCGATATACATAAGGAATTTGCAGTTGTGTGTGGACTGATCTGAAAGTTGGAGTTCAAGTTGAAGTCGAAGCTGCGCGGAAGGCATTAGGCTTTAACTAGAGACTAGGCCTTCTGGTGGCTGCTTTAAGGAATACACTTATGACTGTGTGCGTGTGCGTGTGCGTGTGTGTGAGCTTGTAGGAGTATGAAATAAAATTAAATACATGTGTCGCGGCCTGCTGCTTGTCTATGATTCGGCTGTGGCATACGTGGCGTATGCTTGATGCTCGAATCGCTTGCTGAGATGGTGGCGGGTGGGAAGCCTCGTGCCATTTTTTATGGAATAATATTCTTGTCAGGATTAAAAAGGATACGTGACTTGAAAATTAATGCAATGCACAGGAACATCGCCAGCTAGTTTCGTGTAGCACTTCGTTTCGTTGCAACGTACATGCCCCACGCTCCGCACGACCACCCAAAAATGTAACTCAACTGTCAGCCAAAGCAACGGCGCCCCAGCGACTTTTGCCTTCTTCTTCTCCTTTCTCTCTTTCTTCCATTCCCACATGTTCCCTTCCCTGTATCGTGTCCCATGTCTCTGTTTGTGTTTATCCTTGGGTTGCCACAGCTCCCCCTCCCGCTATGCTCTATCCAACGGATGCTTATCGTGGGCATCTTAGCATTATTGTCCTGTCAGGCAAGTGCCTCGTTCTGTCCACCTCCTCCCCTCTCTCGCCCCTCCCCCCACTCACCACTCTCCTATCAACCTGCTCCCCCCTCCTGCATTGCCAACTTGACTATTGCACGTTGTTTTTCTAATTTTTAAAAAAGCATATTGTAATTCTGTTGTTTACCTATTGTACATACATATACAGGATATATGCAGGATACATGCGTACGTATGTTTTTTATAAATCTAACCCGCAGCCATTTGTTGTTTGTCTCCTGGTTTTGTTCACAGGATTTGCCCTCTTATGTTTACCTTCGAGAGCTTCGAGCTACTGTCGCACTTTGGGACGCCCCACCCAGATGGGTGGGTGGGCGGTTGATTGTGTAGGCGGGGGGAGTAGAGTTGAGGCAGGCATTTGCCATTTGTCCTGTCATTTAATATCCTCTACGTATCCTTGGCAGGAGCTTACGTTTCTTCTTATTGTGTATCCTGTATCCTGTATCCTGTATTTGTTTCTGTTTCTGTTCCTGTTTCTGTTTCTGTTTCTGTGGCTCTCTTTGTATTTAGTTATGCGTGACATGTCCTGGCGATGGCCAAGCGATGCTGATATATGATTTTCAATTTTTGAAATTTTCCTCATCCCAGCCTAAATACCCTGTACTTATTAAGGAATCTGCCAACTTCTGGAACGTCCATCGGACACCAAGCCTAATGTTGAATCCTGTGCCTGGGAATAAACTGGAATTGAAGTAATCATTTATTAAAGGGTATCCCCCAGTCGAGTATGCATGGGGGAGACAATTGTTCTCCCTCTGTTTATTTGTTGGAAGAAACACTTGGGCTTGGGCTTGGGCTTGGGCTTGGACACAGGACGTGTTCGCAATCGTAAGTGGATCATATTCCTATAACAGCTTCGGAGAGTAAATGCATTTGCATATCGCATTTGAATTATTGGGCAAATATTTGTTAAAGGCAGGACCTTCTGTGGTTTTTACTCTTTACACATCTCGCCAGTCCGAACAACTTCTCTGAAGGTGTTTATTCAAAATTCGATAAGGCTGTAAACTATTTTTACACTTGCCATTACAAGAATATCAAGTAACCGCCTCGTATCTTATCTCTTAGGTCGCCAATAACATGTCAATTGCAGTGGTAATCCCCTAGGGTGTTATTATTGGAACCTGTCGAGCACAGGAAGTCCAAGACACTCCATGTGCTCTGCTATAAATAAACACATGGCCATTGCGGACTTGGAATTAGAATATATATAATAAAAGTGAGAATATATTTATCAGACTTATTGAATTATTTATTTCTTTTGGAATTAAATGCAGGAGTCTCGAATCTTGTATGTTTACAATTGGTCCACATGTTCGATTCTCCCTGGGATTCGCACTTTTGCAGGGTAGTCCATGGGGTCCCATGATGAGTCGAAGAACTCGAATGGCGCTGTGACTCAATGGATTCCACATAAAGCTTTGATGGCCCAACTATTTTTGTTATCTGAATGTAAACACTCGTTGGATAGTTTTCCAAGTGTAAGCCTATATAATGCAGCTGCTCGTCACTTTGGGGCGTCAGTTGGCATCGTCATTGAATATTGGATAGTTCACGATTTGCTTGGAGCTGAAGAGATGTGGATCAACGTCAGTCTTGCCCTTGTGCTTGTGACCCTGGTGGGTCTTCAGCTTGGTAAGAACTCGCCGGGCAGCTGTGGAGCTCGACTAACCAGTGTCATCCCTTAGCCAGTGGACTCAAGTGTTACACCTGCAACTCACCAAGCAACTGCCTCAATCCCCGCGTCGAGCAATGCACCAATGCAGCTGCTGCCACCACATCCCAATGGCTGAGCGCCATCCACAGCAATGTGCCCGTAGTGGGAAGCAGCTCGAGCTTTCGCTGTATGACCCTTGTATACCGGGGAAACAGTAAGTTCTCTCCCTCTCCCTCTCTTTCTCTCTCTCTCCCTCTCTCTCCCTCATTCCCTTTGACAAGCTGATCTTATTCTCATTGCTCCTCAGATGCTGTTACAATTGACGAAATATCCGGCTGCTACCATCCAAGTATCCCCGTCTGCACTCTGAATAGGAACGCATCAGCAGGATTCAGCTGGGGCAAGTCATGCCACACGTGCACCTCAAACCTCTGCAACAGAAACCCGGCCGGCACCTTCAGCGGCAGCACCTACACGATAATCGCTTCGGCTCTGGCGCTGTTCCTTCTCAAACTTGGGCAATAGGCGTCTCCTGAACTTTCTCTATAAGAATATATAGTATATAGTAAATCCGATGCTGATATTTGATTTTCAGCCCTTGAAGCTCTTCCGCCCTTTAGGCGAGCCTTGGCCAATAGGCGCAAATCTCAATGTCTGATCCTATGCATAGGAATCGACTTAAGTATACATTTTTTTAAAGGGTATTCCCCAGTCGGATATGCAAGGGGAGACAATTTTTGTTTTCTCCCCTGCTGAAGGAAATACTTGTACCTAGACTTGGACACAAGGACACAGATTCGGAAGATCATTTGATTATGGCATTTGAATGATTGGAAGCGTCTCGTCAAACCGATCATCTTTTCCGCAGGTCTACGTTCCATGGAGTGTGCTCAAAATGCGATGAGACTGTAAACTATTTTTACACTTGCCATTACAAGAATATCAAGTATCCGCCTCGTATCTTATCTTTGTGGTCGCCAATAATATGTCAATTGCAGTGGTAATCCCCTAGAGAACTATTATTGGCACTCACCGAGCACAGGGAGTCCAAGACACTTTAAGACACTCAACAAACACACTTCCAATGCGGATTTAGAATGAGAATATATATAATAAAATGTGTGTAATAAATTATTGCTGGATCTTCTCATATTTCATTCTCTCATTTCGAGCCTTGATACTAGAAGGAATAAGTTGGGTATTAATTCTCTCTTGCCCCCTTTTAGTAACTCCAGTGATCCTGTGACAGGATGCACTTTCTGCAAAATTATTATCCTGCTGCCATCCGAAAGTAAATGTTTCCGATCCAGGAAATCCAGGTAATCCCCTTAAAGACTCAGCCTGAAAAAATCGTGCTCTACCTGCACCTTTAACCTCTGCAACAGGAACCCGACCCGTGCATTATATGGCAGCACCTACACTACAAAAGCCTCGGCACTTCTTCCAAGACTGAAAATAAGTAAACATATTAATTTATTATTAATTAATTTAATTTCTACCACATATCAAACTATATTTGCGGTAACTTCAAATATAAAAGTAAATATAAATAAAAATATATAAATATTTGATTTGCTTTATATCTGATGTCGTCAGAGCTTTGTATGTCTTCATATGATGTTATCCATTTACCTTTATTTTAGGTATCGTGGGATCGGGGATTGACTATATGGCAGTCCTGCGAACTTTTACTTTGCGATCTGTACAACAGTCAGCGCTGGGGGATTCTTAGGGTTGTCTGATGACTTTATTATTTTATTAATAGATATAATTATGTGTATAGTAATATGTCCGATCCACCAGTCCACCAACCCATATACTTACACACTAAAATCTCATGAATAAATACTATAATGAAGAACCCCTTTAACATATTCCATAGAGATCCCATAAACAATCCCACGGTGCTCAAATTGGGAAGTTCCTACAAACAACCCGATCCTAAAAACAATCCGATCCTATAAACAATCCGATCCTATAGACAATCCGATCCTATAAACAATCCCATCCTATAAACAATCCCGGTATTATCAATAAGCAAGCGTTGGGCATAAGATAAACACAATAAATATTATCCAGCACTTATCAATAATTGATAAGAAAAGAAGAAATACAAGGACAGCTAAAGAGCAGTTATTTTACACCCAACATTATCCTATTAAGCAATATCGAACAAAGGGTCGTTATAATAAAATAGATAAATAATAACCGTAAAACCTTTTATTGACTAAGATATAAATACCCCTAAAGCTACAGTTGTTTTTAAGATCTGAGACGGAACGAATCACAGAAGTTAAGACCACAGAATTGTGACTTACTTCGTAATCTATTTTAACAGTTAAATAACATTTAAATAAAGAAGATTCTCGTGTCAAATCTGAAATAAATTATAATTTTGTTTTTATCGTGCAATACAAATATTCAGTTATATATATATATATATATATAAGATATATATATATATATATATATATATATGCGTGGTGTGTTCAAAAAGTAAGGTGACTTTTCCAATTTCGCGGGCAACATATTTTCGATAATCGAATTTTTTTGTTTTGTTATGTTGGTACACTCTTCCCTAACATCTGTACCAAGTTTCAAGTGAATCCCCTTCTTTGTTTGTTTGTGAGAGGCGTAAAGGTTACAAGTTGTTTTGCGTGCTCGGCGATTTTTTGCTATCGAAAAATATGGATCACGATAATGCCCCTGCTCACTCATTATTGCTTGTGAGGGATTATTTGGCCAAAAACAACACCACAATAATGCCTCAGCCACCATATTCACCGGATTTGGCCCCATGTGACTTTTTCTTGTTCCCAAAACTAAAGAGACCTATGAAAGGACGGAGATTTGCAACGATTGATGAGATAAAGACTGCATCGCTGGGAGAGCTCAAGGCTATACCGAAAAGTGCTTATGGGAAGTGCTTTGAGGATTGGAAAAACCGTTGGCAGAAGTGTATTGTATCTGAGGGGCATTACTTTGAAGGGGACAACATAAATATTGATAAATAAATTAATAGTTTTTCTTGAAAATACTAAGTGACCTTACTTTTTGAACACACCTCGTATATATAATATAGAAATATATCCACTACACACTAAAATCCCATAAATACATACCATAAACAAGTCTTTGCTACACAAAGTCCCCTTTTAACAGATTCCACGTAGATCCTATAAAAATGGCAGTTTCCTATAAAATGCGAACCTGTGCTAGCCTTAAGTTTTAAGCAAGGATGACTGTACGTGGAATCTAAGGCCGCAGAATTGTGTCTTACTTAATAAACTATAGTGACTTTCTATATATACGATTCTCGTCGGAATCCAAATAATATAATTTATTATTAAATAAAACATATAATTATAAATTATATTATACTATATATTATTATATATATTATATACTATGTATGTCGAGTATGTGTCTATTTATGGGTGCGAACGTAGAAGCGTGCGCTTAGGGTAAAAATATTAAAATAATGTAGTTATAGAATATTTCTTAAATATCATCCTAATTATATAAAATTGCTTAAAAATATATCCTTTAATTAATTTCAATATTATGCTGCTTTAATCTAATTATTAATCTTGATTAAATTTAAATTTAATGCCATAACTACACATAATCTAAGTAACTTTCGCAATGATCAGTGTCCTTTTAATGCGTCTTAATTTATTCCTTTACTTATGTGACTCATCCATGTATTACTTCCTGCATTCTTACATCACGATTCTCATATTGTTATTCCTGCATGTGTGTGTGTGCGAATGGTGTGGCATATGCACATGGCAGATTATCGGTTTCTTATCGGTCCACCGGCCTTACCCCTTCCCGTTGCATGTACCGCTATGAAGTGCTTATAAATGTTGTTGTTGTCTTTGTTGCTTGTTATTGCACTGCGAAGTACAGTAAACACATTGTCGTCGTTGTTATCATTTGTTTAGGCAATACAATTCTGACGGGCAACGTGCTTTATGAGCGGCTCAGACTCCAAGCCCAATAAAAACATTAAATCAATTAAATCGATTTTGAAACTTTAACAGATGAAAAAATGAGACGAAAAGGGATAAGGATGACTCTCTCTTGATGTCGTTCAGTAACTATTTTTATTGATTTTAAATAATTAGCTATAAATCTGAATTTGTAGCAAAAGTTGAATAAGAAACTCATGTAACATTTTTATACAAAATATAATGAGTTGTATAGGAGACTATATATGTATAGAGAATATATATATATATGTATATATATATATATATAAATATATATATATATATGTATATATATATATATATATTATATATAATATCTTTTAAGTAATGGAAGGACTTCTTTCAAATGTTCCTGGCACCGGAAATCACCTGCCTGCGTATATCGCGTATCTTCATATCCTCGACAGAGGAGGAAGCGATGTCTTGACTTGAAAGACGGTGCAGCCTTAGGCTAAACATATAATTTTCAATTGTTATTTAATATTTAAGAAATATTTAAATTATAATATACAATTTAACAATTTATATTATAAATATAATTATAAATATAATACTAAATATAATAATAAATATAATTATGATCGTTTTTATAATTTTAAAAACGTTGTTCAAGAGGAATAAAAGGGACTAATCCAAAGTACATTTAAAGTGCGATAATAAGTTTGATTATTCGATTAACCCGTGTTGAGTTTGGTATTAATGAAAATTAATCATCTGCAGAATTAAATAAATCCATTTTTAGTCTATTTTAAACAAATTTGTATAGTCTTTTAAACACATTATAAAGCAGAGACATGAACCTCAATCAGAGAGGAGTGTATTCAGAAATCTTCTCTGGAAATAAAGTTAATATTAAATGTAAATTTTATAATTTTACGTCCCCAATTAATAAATAAATGGCTTTCCAAATGAATTTCATACTCTTGTATTTATTGGTTTTGAAAAATGCCAGCACAGCTTCAGTCGAAAGAGTATTTCGGCTTCGGTGTAATTCTTCTCTCTCAGTGCAAATTATGAGAGAGAAAAAAGGCAGATAAGTTAATCGGCGGACGATGTGACTTGGCTTTATGGCTTTTTATGCCTTTCGGAGTGTTCGTATTAAGAGTGAGAGTTATCGTCTGTTCTTTATAAATCGACTTTATGGCTCCCAAAACGGTTTAGTTGGAATCCATCAGTCAGAAGAAAAACACCAGGAGCTAAAACAATGTACAAGAAGGCTTTGATAATCAGTGTGCTGGTTGCGTTCGTCTACGTTCAGTTGGGTAAGTGCAGTGACTCATCTCCCCAGAGAGGGACGTGAAATCTAAGTGGAATTTCGAATTGAATTGTGATTTAAATCCATCATTTTGACTGTGCAGCCGATTCCTTGGTCTGCTACACCTGCACATCGCCTTCGGACTGCAAGAGCCCCAGAAAAGTGACCTGCAACGAGGCAGTGGCCAATGAGACCAGCAACTTCCTTAACATTTATCATGACAATGTGCGTCCCATGCGCAGCTATCGATTTGATTGTCTCGCCTTGAAGTACACCTATTCCAACAGTGAGTAGTTCGCCTCTCATATTGAATACCCAGAATTACCCATAATAATATCCCTTCTATTCAGATAACTCTGTCGTGAACCAACTCCACGGCTGCGTGCATCCCGATGTGAATGCCTGTGGTCTGCCCCTGAAGGGTCCATATAACAGCTGGAGGAAGGCTAAGTGCTCCATCTGCTCTGGTGACAAGTGCAACAAGAACCCCGCAGGCAAGATCAGCAGCAGCTTATACACGATTATTGCCACTGTATTGGGCCTGACAATTGCCAAGATCTATGCCTAGTCTTTTGTGGGAGCTATTAAATGTACATAACGTAAAAAAGTCACTATGGACTTCCATATGGATTTCATAATGCTCTTATCATACGATAAGATTAGGCGCAATTGTGATTAGTAATCTAACGGGGTTCACATTATTCCCTATAGTGATAAGCGCTTAAGACTTTTGGAATTCAAAAAAAAAAAAATAATTATATCTCTGACAAAGAATATAGGTAATACTTAATACGTCAATAAATTGAAGAAGTCTTTTAAATCGATCTTAGAGTCGTCTAAATTATTAACACGCTACTAGGATATTTTTTTAATTCCGATTAAACAACTTGCGCTGCCACAAATGTAGCAGTTCCTCAAACCATAAATAACTTCAATGCAGATTTTTATCTAGCAAAAACTCAAACCAACTGTGAAATCCCACTGAGTCCTGGATCAGATTTCGATGCATCTGTGCCATGCAACAGATGCTTTATTAAAATCATATAATATAATAATATATTATTATATTATTATAATATTATATATATAATAATATAGTAATATAATAATATAATAATATAATATTATTATAATATTAATATCTAGACTTAATTGTGAATTTTTATAGTCATAAAACTAAAGATTGACATATATCTAAGGAGTTCTACGGTACCTCTGCGTTCATTCTGAATGGGTTATTTCTAAATTTAGCAGCTGATAACAGAAACATGAAAAGTTCGGTAAGGAGTCATTAAACAAACACAATCGCATTTTTGACCAACAAAGTATTGATTAATGTTAAAACGAAAATAATAGTTCCAGGAAATCAACCGGCAATTAATTCTACTTGAGCACGTTCCGTCGATTAAACTGTTTTTGAACTATAAATTTGAAAACTAATGCCGTTTCCATTACCAAGACAATATTTAGAGCTCTTGAGCAACCTTAGACTATATGCAATTAAATCATTTGCTAAGCGACTCAGGACTTTCTAAGAAAGATCCCCTAAAACTTGATTCAATGTATTACCATTTTTACCACTTAAAGTCTTTTTATAGAATGTGTGTTACTTTGTATGAAGTCATCCGTTTGACTGTTCGAATTAAAGTGAATCAGTTCCAACCATTAATACCAATCTAAGTTACATGCAGCAAGGCAACTGTGAGTCAAACTAGTATTTATTTTTATTTTCTAATTTATTTATTTCTACTATTTACTTCAATCTTTAATTGATGAAAAGACTCTTTTAATTTTGATCTTAGAGAAAGTTAAGTTGGAAACTTATAAATGCATAAGTATTCACAGTCGTCTAAATACCCATCAGGATTTCAAACCCCATGAACCGAAACATTGAGTGATATTATTTATTTAATGGATTATAAACTAAATAAAAGTTTAATTATTTATTACCTCTCTTATAGCAGTTAAAAGTCTTAAGCTTCTACATCTATAAACTACAAATCACTAAAATCACATGCCTCTATTATCGACAATTCCTATTTGTATGTTGAATTCACTCCACACTCAAGGCATAAACCAGATTGGTTTGTAACTTTGCTTTTGTTTACTCTTGCGGTGTGAAACGTGAATAATTTTTTTATGTTGAAATGTGACGAATGGTGAAGTTCCTATTGTCACATTTATTTACTTACAATCAGTTTCTACATATTTGCTGTTTAGATGATAAGGTGCTAAGGTGACATGCGAACTAAATTTATCATATATTCCGATATTTATCTTTATTCCTATAAATTTGTATCCACGGGCTTTGCACTGAAGTAGTCCATGCTTGCGGCTACGAAGCAAATGGAATGACTATTGCCTCGCAGTAAAGTTTTTTTTTTTTTGTTTATGACTAATTCTTGTAAGTCTTATCAGGGAAACCTTAGATATTGATGCGTCATGCGATATGCGAGTTGAAATGCAATTATTAGTTATTATTTTGTTTTAATGTATATATCTAAATATTTATACCATACATTGATTTATTATTTTAGCAAAAGAATTTCAGGTTCACTCCTGCGTTTCATAGTTTTGGTTTCGTTGGGATCAAGCCTTTAATTGACTATCAAACAGAGGTTTAGTTTTAAGTTTACTCCTATAAGGCATCTATATGGTATAAGGGACGTTTGAGCCTAAATTTCACATCCCTTATTTTTAAAGTATTCTCCCTAATAGTTCATTTTTGGGATAGTTTAGTTCTGAGAAAATAAATTTTATTTAATTTTGAGTGACTTCGATAGGCGCAAAGAAAATTTGACATTAAGTTGAAGAGCATTTCTACATATCGTCTTCTAGGGACCTTCTTATAAGGATTGACCGTCTCAGAAATATTAAGGGACTTCCTAGCACAATATGTTCTCCTATGAAGCGAAAGCTAAGCGTACATGAAAATTACAGATAAAAACAAATTGTAGTTTTTTACTTAGTTAATGACTTTAAAGAGAAACGAGCGTACGGGTCAGAGCTGAAAGCAAATAATTTTATCTTATCGATTTGTGGACAGGTTTTCAGATTTATATGTGATAGCAAAGCACCGCCCTAAATGTATATCGGGGCCCGGTTGCCCTTAGTTTCATTTGAACTTCGACGATATGTGGAAAAAGGTGTCTTTTGGAGCGGTGCTTCTGGTCTTCGCGGGTTTTCAGCTAGGTAAGCGCCAGCAGATGCAGGAGCCTTCAATGAATAATAATCTAATGGAATGATTCCCAAACAGCCAACTCGCTGAACTGCTACAGCTGCAACTCCCCCGACTCCTGCCGCTATCCCACAACTCAGGTCTGTACCAATGCCTCCGCCAATGCCAGCAGCGCGTACCTCAACTCCTTTCACAGTAATGTACCCAAAGTAAGTGGAGGGAAGAGCTTCTACTGCGCGAGTCTCACCTATTACTATAAGTCAAGTAAGTCAGTGCCTAGGGGGAAGAGTGTAAGAGCGTCGATTGATCCTTTCACTTGCAGACAGCAGAATGATGTCCGACTTTAAGGGTTGTATTTACGCGAGTGTGCCTATCTGTGCTCTCAGAGTGAACTCCACCAACCTGGCCCTCATCAAGGCCTGCAGAACCTGCAACTCCAACTACTGCAATAAGAATCCGGCGGGAACTCTCAGCAGGAGCAGCTATACGATTGTGGGCACGGCTATGGCTTTGTTCCTTGCCAAGTTTATGCACTCCAAGGCGTAGGGCAGTTTTGTAAATAGCTAAATTAACCCATTAAGCCGATGACGGGAATCTATGTAAAGAATATAAAATAATTCTAAGACTAACTGTGAAAATAAAAGTTTTATAAGAGATAAAACGGCTTTGTTGGATCTACGGAAACTCTCAGTCAAGGAAAATGTTGAGTTTCCACTTTTATTGCACTACTTTAAAAATCTGTATCCATTCGATCCTTGCGAAGGGCTCCCACTGGGCGGCTGATAGCTAATCGCCCCTACCTCAGAAGCTTCATCAGAACCAAGGCAATTGCTGAGCCAATGATGGTGTAGGTGCTCTTGCTGTGGGTGCCGGCGGGACCGGAGTAGTTGCAGAGATCTGTGGTGCAGGTGTGACAGACCCTGATGAGGTCGTAGATACTGAAGTTCTGCTGCAGGCCGCAGGGTGAGATTTGATTGTAGATGCAGCCCTTGAAGTTCGTTACCATCTTTTCGTCTGTAAGGGTAGAAACCCATTAGGCATATGAACATTGGACTATAGACAATAACCGCGACTTACTAAACTTGTAGTAGTAGGTCAGGTTGGTGCACTTGAAGGCGTTGCCGCCAGAAATGACAGGTACATTGCTGTGGATCAGGCTGAGGTACGCACTGCTGGCATTGGCGGTGCGTTCATTGCACTCCTGCTTCGAGGGCTTCACGCAGTTGTCAACGCTGTTGCAGCTGTAGCACGAGAGGGTGTTGGCTGTGGAAGCGAGGAGAGGCTATTGGGGTTAATCCAGATTAGGAGCGAGGTTTGGTTGCTCACCGAGCTGAAAGCCTGCGAAGGCTACAAATATCAGAGCCAGAGTTAGTTTAGTCCACATTGTTTCGGCGATTGTCGCAAACTGAATCGTTTGAGTTTTAGGGGCGTAACCCTTCCCACTATGGGGTAAATCAAATATTTTTGGGGACTATAAAGATAGCGTTTGCATATCAAGACAGCCGATTTTGACACATATGATACGATACACGATAAGATTATGTTCCCCAACACACGCAACGAAGACAAACATTGTTTGTTACCTAGAGATCGAATGATTCAACGAATTTTCGAACATATAGATTAGATTTACTGGCACTGAAACCATACAATGATCGGCAATGATTCACAGCGTTCCTACGTAGTTCAAATAAAGCACGGTATTTCACCAACTTGTGAACTCAACGCACAGACAGTCCGCCAACCCAAATACTCGTAAACAAGTTAAACACTTGGCGGGTCTCTTCATATATAGAAAAACGATTTAAAACGGTGTTTGAGTTTTTAAAATGTGAAGTACCTTATTAAAACTGCAAGCTTAAGTTGATCACAGTCTAAGTGCTACAGTCGCTCCTTCACCTGTCCGCACTTCATACTGAGGTAGAGCAATGCATTGACTTGGCGCACGTGCCGAAGGCTTTCATTTATTCACTTGGTTGCAGCTATTAGGTCTAACTTACGTTCCAAGTCTTCACTGTGGTCTAGAGATTCTGATTAAACTGTTAATATTTTTGCCCATTTGTTGACTAACTCTCATTTATTTATTTTTAGCGTCCTTCTTCGTTCAGAAGAAGTGCGTCATATTAATTTATTCCGCCAGTGCCTAAAAGTCTGCAACAGTTTTTGCACTGCGCAGCATTGAGTCACCTCCGTTTATGGCGTCGGAGTTGCTAGTTGCTAGTCATGTTGTTGATACCGTTATAGCTGTTGTTGTTGTTGCTGTTGTTGGTGTTGTTGGTGTTATTGGTGTTATTGGTTTTGTGTCTGGTGTTGTTGCTGTTGCTGCTGCTGTCTTTCGGTGCTGTTGGTGTTGCAGTCAGGCATTTAATTGATTGATTGCTGTTCGTCTATGTCTGCATCGATTTGCCTTGTGTCACGCCCCCTTTGAACGCCCTCGCCGCTGCCGAACACTAACCCCAGCCTAGTATTTACTTCGGCGGCTGCAGTCGTTTCATAACCAATGGATTTTCCCTCGCTCTCGCAACTTTGTGGGACCGCATAACTCTCATTGTTGTTTTTGTTTCTGCCAATTAGTGCCGGCGCGTCATCTGTATGTCTGTGTGTGGTTGTTTGCGGGTGTATGCGTGTGTGTGTGTGTGTGTGTGTGGATAGGTGTGTGGATATGGGTGCGTCATCAATTAATTTTTGTATTGTTGTTTTTCATTTTCCTTCTTTTTTGCCACAAAATGTTGCACTTTCAGCCAGTTGCCCGATGGATGGAGGTGGTCGGTCACTGGGACAGGTTCACGTGGTATATCAACTCTGCTTTCATGGGTCCTGTTGTCCTGTTGACTGATTGGTTTTTCGATTCAATTGTTTGCTTGTTTTTGATGGCAATGTGCTCTAAACCAAGTTTGTTATGTGCCCCCCACGGCCACCCCGCATTTATATAACTGCATATGTGATTTTCACCCAAACTGTGGTCTCCATGTTGGCTCGTCGGTTCACTCATTTAACAGTGTGTGGATTAACAGTTACTCCACCACTAATATCCTTTGGGGTGCAAGAGAGTCCTCTTCCTAAACCTTGCTATTAACGACCTATAATTTTATTATTTTATATATTTTAAGAGCTGACAACTTAATGAAATCAATCAATGGAATTATTATTAAAAGTTGGCGTCGCTAAGGCGGACTGAAGGTGGGCTGTTGGTGGAATAATTTAACTTTTTGGAATGAAAGCCACAGGAAGTTATTTTCAAAACTTCACAATGAGTAATTTTGTGACATGCTAATAATTTAATCAATATTTAATTTGTGCATTTTTGTACATCCCTGCGATCCGCTGCAGCCAATGATTATCCATTAAGCGCTGGGGGAGGACGACAAAGAAAATGCGTGAAAATTGCCACAGCTGTCACGTTTCCAGTGTCAAATTAAGTAAATAACATGAACACGGAAAACCAACATCGGGAAATGAATAAAACACTCGCATTGACCAGCCGCACGGCGGGGCCACCAAATTAACCGCGAATTATAAATCAATTTAAATGCACATTTCGCTCCGGAAAACTTTTTGCACATTACGAAAATTAAAATGGGCACACTTTTCCTTTCCAGCTGCTCCTTCCAATTCCGACACTCCGTGAGTCCGAGAGTCCGGGAGTCCGACAGTCCGACAGTCCGACAGTCCGAGGAACAAAAACTTTTAATTCAATTCTTGTCAGGAATGTCAATGAGGCGTTTCCCACTTATTGTCTTTTGGCTGAAGGCTTCTCGATCTGCGACCAGTTCCAGCGCACAGATGGCGACCTCCTTAAAAGCCCATTCGGAATTCGGGACTTCGAACTCAAGATATCCTTTACTCAAATTAAGTACATTTTATTTCATCCTTTTTACATGTCCAGTTTGCTGTTTGAACTACGAGCAGATCCTTCTTCCAGCATGTAGAATATACGAACAATTAAAGGATATCGACATAACCGTTACGCCCCATAACTATTTGTCCTCTTGGCCAGGAGCACCTGTTCAACTTAAAGCCCGAATCTCAGTTCCCGCCCAACTTTTCTGCAAAATGCAAAATCACGTTTCTGCATCTTAATAACTTTTCGTGCTCCTGCGAACAAGGACAACGTGAAAAGTTGGATAGCTTTTTCCTAGTTATCGCCGCATGGAGGAGGAGGCTTTCCACCGCCGTCTCCTTTCCCATTGCACACGACGCAGATATGTTCCTTTCCTAAGGAGCTCATCTCATGTTCCATTCGTTCCCCGAATCTCATATTTTCAGAAATTATATATTTTATTTTTAGTTTAATTATAAATAATATTTTCGAGAATTTTCACATTTTTGCAATCCTTTTTTTAACAATTTAAAATATTAAAATATTTCCTGTTTGTTTTTAACAGAAATCCCCCACTTAATTAAGTAATTAAATACCGCCTATGTATGTGTTTGTGTATGTGTGTGTTCACGCTTTGTCTTCTTCCCCATCCTCTTTGACACTCATTCGCTTAGATATCCTGTAAGCAATGCGTCCTTTCATCCACAGCCTCCCTTAGGGAGATTTTTAAATTATCTTCCTGTCAACTCTAAGCGAGTCAACTGTTAGATTTGATCCTTTGACTTGGCCATGAGCCACGAGTCACAATCGCTATACCCCAGCTTGAATATCCTGCTGCAAGTTGCCGTTGATTTAACGTCCTGCCACAGAGTTCACCCAAGATCCTTGCCGTCCTTCCCGCGAAGTCAAAGCCATTCATCATTCAATGGCACAACTTTTTCCCCAAAGCCTTTCTTTCCATTTTGCCGCTCAGCTCCGCGAAGGACTCATAAGGACCGCCCCAAATGGCTGGCTTATAGAAATATTATTTTTACTTTAAATATAAATTATTATTTAAAATTAAAATTAATTCAAATAAATAATTGAATATTTCTTCCCACATATTTAGTAAATTGATAAATTGATACAGTTATCCTTTAAAAAATCCCAGAACTTAAGGCAGCCACTCCCTTAACATGTCTGGTATTAATTGCAGGGTATTCGATAGTCTGTCATCCGCATTGGCAGCTCACGTGTTTCATAATGGAAAATTAATAGTCGTAAGTTGAATCTTTATGCACGTTTTACTCCCGCACCTCGGCCTCCAGGCTCCCTTCTCACTGACGGATTGTTTACATGACATTGGTTTCCATGATGGCCCCCTCACCTCCCCTCCCGACCACCCACTCTCTCTCTCTCTCTCTCTCTGTGTGGGGGCCTCCTATGTCGCGCGCGCGTTCGGGCAAACAATACCAATTACCAGCGAATATCAGAAATGAGAGTATGCATGCAGGACATGACAGGACACGGCATGATGTGGGGCTGTCTCTGTGTGCTCTTCCTGTCTGGAATATCCAACTTACCACTCGAACGTGTGCACACACACATGCATATATACTATATATATTCATATATACATATATATTTATATATGTATATGTATATGTATATGTATATGTGTATGTGTATGAACATGTATTTGGTATGCAGGCCTGTCCAGGACGATGCAGATGCAGATGTCGCATCTCGGTGTTTGTTTTTGGCTGTTTGCTCGTTTAACTGACATTCGTCGCTGGCCGCGATTCAGAGTCGCCAATTTTCTGACCCAAAGTCACCAGCAGCGAGAGAAAGAGTGCGCGATGAAGGGAGAGAGAGAGAGAGGGAGAAGGGAAGAGTGAGATGAATAACCCGAGATCCCATTGTACAATTTTAATTGGCGTTTCAGTTATTGAAATGTTGCACTTGCGAGACTTTTTAAGTCCTGTAAACGGGATACTTTGAGATTATGGACCAATTTGAAGCTCAAAGGGAAATATTTGTCGGTGCTTAAACAAAAGCGCGTAGTCCTTCAATTATCAGGACTCTTTGACAGCTATTTATTTATGACCTCTAAGCTTTAAGCAATAATAATTTTAATATTAATATTTAAATATTTAAGAATTTATATAAAGAGAATCGAAGATTTAAAATTGAAAAGATTTTCTATTTTATTTTATTTTCATTTTATTTTAATTATATTTTTATTTTTTTTTTATTTTTATTTTATTTTAATTTAATATTTATTTTATTTTCATTTTATTATATTTTTATTTTATTTTTGTTTTAATTTAATTTTTATTTTATTTTTATTTTATTTTTATTTATTTTTACTTTATTTTTTTCTTATCAATATTTTATTTTTATTTTTATTTTAATTTAATTTTATTTTTATTTTATTTTTATTTTATTTTTATTTTATTTTTATTTTATTTTTATTTTATTTTTGTTTTATTTTTATTTTTATTTATTTTTATTTTATTTTTATTTTATTTTTATTTTATTTTTATTTTATTTTTTTTGTTTTTATTAATCATCTTATTCATTATTATAATTGAAATAACAATTGATGCCCTTTTGGTTTGAACTTTAGACATAATCGCCTTAGGGGAAGGAAGATCCTTTTCCATTTTATTACCCACGCTCTGAAGGGCATTCGAGCTGCGACTCGTCCCTGGTGACTCTCCCAACTCCTTGCTATTGTATTCTGCAAGGATATTATCAGTCAATAATGTCAGTTGAGTCCCGACATGCATATGTGGTTCTGATTTTCCATTGTGCGGCCATTAAATTTGCCTGATTTTCCAATCCGCGTCTCCCGGCCCCCAACCCCCCACCCTCGACCACCGATTGCCGATTTTCGATATGCATTTGCATTTCCCTTTCTCGATTTCAGTTTCAGTTTCGATTTCAGTTTCAGTTCGTTGACCCCAAGAGTTGCTCCAAATCCCTGCGAGTTGTGGGTAAAAGATTCACTGCTTAAGTGAACTTCGATACGGATTTGGGGATTTCCCGACTGCGGGAAGTAATTAATTAAATTTCGATTTGACCAGCAGAATGTTGACTTTTGACATTCGAGCAGTAAATTTAATGCAATCTGTTTTTGGTGCTTGACATTTGTTGGATGTCCTTGCTTGTTTTTGTTTGCCATTTTGGCGTTATAATAATGCCCGAGCATCCGAGCGTCGGAGCATCGGAGCTTCGGAGCATCCGAGCAGCTGTTGTCCTTTGTTGTTATTGCTCCCCAATAACAACACTGACTTCCCGCCCACATGCAAAGTCACACGCACATGCACGCCCACATGCACTCCCCCAGCTACCGCCACTCTCAAATGTCTGGCAGCCCACGTACCCGTCCTGTGGGATTAACTCTGTTGCTCTCATGCATAAATTGTGCAAGTTATGCAACCGAAGTGGAGTCTAGGCAGGATTGCCAACGCCTTGGATGATGACGCAGGATAATGTCGATGATGTGGTAGGTCGGGTAGTAGGGGTGCCGGGGTGCCGGGAGTGGAAGGAGTAGTCGAGGTAGATGCATGGGCTGTTTATTGTGTTATACACATATATTTGCCCAGTGATAGTCGAGAATCTAGTTAAATGTTTAAAGTCAAACTCAAGTTGAAAGTCCTTTTGATGGAACACAGGAAGCGAGCTCCTAGCTATTCAAAGGGATAGCATCTACTTATAGTTTATATAGCTACAACAACATTTAACTTTAAGATCAGAATTGTCAAATTAAAATATTAAAAATAAACATTTTTAAATGTGCCTCGAATTAAAGCTTAAAACTAAAAATCTTTTTTGACGGTAGTCAGAAATAAATGTGATATAAGGAGGACTCCTTGAAGGTACAAACTGGAACTTTGGCTTGAGAATAAAATGACCTTAAATCACATGTAATAAAAATTAAAATAAATTATGATAAATTCTAAAAATATTATTTTAATTCAGGTATTAAATTAAGTCTTAAAAACAAAACATGTCAATTGCTTAGGTTCAAGGCTACCCAGCAAAATGAGTCATTTTCAAAGGATATACAATTTTTTTAATTAAAAAAAAATTATTTATAATTTATGTGGTTATTAATGTGAAACATATAAATTTAACTATTTAATTACTTAATGCAAATCATAGCCTTTAATGAACTTGGGACATTCCGCAGTTACTTTAAAAGTCTAAGCCCTAAGGTAGGAAGACATAGAGGGCCGCCCTGAAGGATATATGTCACTCGTTGATTCCATGTTGAATTTACTTGTACACAAGGATGATATATTTAATTTAAATGTTTATATTGAATATTTATAGTTTTTAATATTTGCGCTCAGATTGATGGCATGTCCGTTTGCCTGGGCAAATACTGAAGAGCTCAGCACATGGCCGGCCATGTCCCTGCTGCTGACCAACGGCAGAGCGGAGCTGAACTGAGCCCCTAATGAAGTCCTTCTAATGACTTGCAAACAAGCCAGAAACTTAGAAACTAACTTTTAATAGCAGTTCACAAGTACAAACAAAAACACTTTCGGCTCACATGATAAGACTTAAAGCTGTCCAAACATTTTGCTAATCCGGCGAAACCTCAGCTTCCACTCGAATGTCCCGAGTGCCCCGAATACCCCGAATGCCCCGTAATGGCCCGTAATGCCCCGTAATGCATTTGTGACAAAATGATAAATATTTGGCCCAAATACCGGACACTCGACGTGTCCTTGGAGTTGTGGCTTCTCGTTAACAACGGCTGCATCCACAAATTTCACTTTTCATTGCTCTCAGCACGAATACTTTTGGCATTTGAGATTTTCATATTGTTTTTCCGGAATAAGGAATTCTCTGTGTTTATTGTTGCGTTTCCCATCTGCAAACATAAAAGTTCAAATTTTATATTTACAAAATATGCCAGACAGGGTGTTCATCTATGCAGGTCTCTGTGTGGGTGTGCGCTGTGTGTGTTTACTCTGATTTATTTGCTCAAAATTAAATTTTATAGATTTATGGGTTAGCTAAATATTTACCTGCGTGCCAGCACGCAAAGGTCTCAGCTATTCTCTAGCTCTTCATAAATTTCGAGTATTAGAAAATATTCACTTTGATCGGTGGCTTTAAAAGCCTCGGACATTGGACATCGGACATCGGACATCGGACATCGGACATCGGACCCCACTCCTCGGATCGGGAGAGCACTAAAAGAAATTGATGTATATTTTAAATATTAATTATAGCTTTAGTAGTATTTATAATTTTAATAAATAATAATAACATATATATAAAAAATACAAAATTAACATACCCATAATATTAATATTAATAATTAAAACATAACTAACAGAAAATAAGATTTTATATTTTTAGTTGTAATTAAATCTTTTATATTTTTGATTATTTTCTAATAACTATTTTATGTTTTTACTATTTGAATTATTAAAAAGCAAATAATTTTTATATTTTAATTTTTGAATTTAATTATAGTAGACAAATTTATACCATTTGTTGAGAAGCAAATATTAATTACTTGTTGCTTGCATAAAATATTTATTTAAATGAATTTATTTGATAAAATCATTTAATTCATTATTATTTCTATTGAGAAATTATATATAGAATCTGGGTTGAATTTACCGATAAACGAAATAATCAATTAATTAAGTTTTATGTACGAATTGTCAAACATATTTTATAGATACTTTCAGTAAGCTCCGAAGATTCAAGTGAATAAAACAATAAATAATAAATAAATTTAAAATATTTTCAATTTATGGCTGTGATTATTTATTCACGCATAATTAATTTAACGTTTTGCGAAGATCAACAATTAATTTGTTCATAAAGAGTTTTATTTTTTTTAATTATTCCAAATCTTTGATTAACAGTGCCACAAATTGTACAGTGCAACATTTGCCGACGTTAACATAACGAACTATTTTCGAGGCAACTTGTCGTATGAACAACCTGCGAATACGCAACATTTTGTATGGACAACTTGTTTGATGTCAGAAAGCAACCTCGAACATTTCCCTTTCCGAGCAGAGACAACCTTCTACGAACCTCTTTGCTGATATTTAGGAGGAGTCAACTTTTTAATGGAGTTTCAGCTTCCCGAAGTAATGATTAATGGATATTTGTAGGTTCCACTTATAGTTAGTAAATCCATTATAATTATTAATTAGTTGCGGCTTAGTTGCGTTCGAGGCTCTCAAATCTAAAGAATCATTTGAGTTCCCGGTGCATCTGGCTGGACACTTGGACGTCTTTAAAAACGTGTCGCGGACTGGGACACATGGGACTCCAAAATGTTGCCGCATCGAGCAGGTCTGTTATCGAATCATAGGCTGTCTCCGCTATAATAGGCTGTCTCTGTCTGGGGCCGCAGTCAGTTTCACGGCAGCTGCCGCGGACATCCTACTGCACGGTGGGCTGTCTCTGGCAGCTGCGCGGTTGAAGCTGAGACGGGACTCGGCCGAGTTTCACTGCGTGCATCTGCGGGGCTTACGTGATCATCAGGAGCTCGTAGGAATGACGCGTTTGCTTTGCTTGAATTTATTTGCTTGATATCCTTGAGATTTTGTTTGGTGTTCTGAGAACTTTTAGTTAAATGTAAGTGCGAACTTTGTTTGCGTTAAGCAGTCTTTATTTTATGTGTAATATTGTGTAAGACTGTAGGTCAGACGAGCAGATGGCATACCCTTGGCTAACAAATTTTCACACATTTCCCGGCGCACGCTTTCCACATTTTATTTCATTAGCACGTAAAATTCTCTTTAATTAATATATAAAAATTGCCAACAGTCGCATAGCCAGCCCTTGCCGCTCTCTGAGTCCGAGCCAGTGCCAGGGGCGTCTGTGTGTGTTGGGTGTGTGTGTTGCTGTCAGTGTGTTAGTGGAATTTCCTCGGTCAGCAGACTAATAAAGCCAGTGGGTTGTGTGGTGCTACTTGTGGTTCAATTTGTGGTCCAGACCAGACATATAAACACGCCCCATGCATTTTATTCGTTTCTGCTTGAATATCGGAGCATAAAATGTTGAAAGCAGCCGCTGCACGTGCGCAGCATCTTTAATTATGTGTATCTGGATGGGAGTGACCCTGTGTGTGTGTGTGTGTGTGTGTGTGTGTGTGTGTGTGTGTGTGTGTGTGTGTGTGTGTGTGTGTGTGTGTGTGTGTGTGTGCCTCTGTAAGAGTAGGTGTGAGTGCGAGTGCGAGTGTGTGCTTGCGTCTGATGCGTGTAGGTTGTAAAAGAGACGTCACATGGTGCATGTGGTCAGTTATCTAGTTCAAGCTCCAGCTTAATATCCTTCCTGCACATCTGAACTTTCGACACAAATTCTGCAGTTTACAAATCAAATTGAAATAATTTGCTTTCTGCCCCAGAAATGAAGGCACGAGCTCAGTTTTTAAATTTCTTTAAGGCGTCTCTCTCTTCCCTCTCGTTCTCTCACTCTCTGTCTCTGTCCCTGCTGTGCCATGTCCTTCCTTTTCGGACATGCTCTGTGTATTGAGGAAGAGTGTATCGAATGTGTTTATTCAGTCGTCTATAAATTTGAAGTAAAAGTAACTCAAGCTCCTTTTAGAAATTCAATACTTAAAGGGAACAAAAATCGAAAAAATCTTTGTTAAAATTGCGACTTTTGGAAGTCACTCAGTAAAACAATAACAGACAAATGTCCTTTGGGCTTGGGAGTTATTAATTAACTTACACAAGAAACATAAAAAGTATTAAATATTTAAGTAAAATAAATAAAATATAATAGTTCATATTTTCCAACTCTCCCTAAGTCACTGAAAGTTTGAGGTCCTAGTATCCTTTAGAATTCTTCCAATTGATTGATTCAATTCGATTTGCGTTCCCAAAAGCTTCAGAATTTAATTATTTTATTTTATTTATTTTAATAAACTGTAGGAACTTCAGCTTTAAATTCAATTCGAAGCCAGCCCAAGGACTCGCAGCTCCAGCTTCAGTGTTTGGAAATTGGAGAAAAATGAAAATTAAAAAAAATTAATAATTGATATTTAATTTTAAAAATAAATATTTTTATTATATATATTTATATTTTTATATTTTTATTATATATATTTATTTTTAAAATTAAATAGAGTCAAAAATATAAAAGGCTGGCTTTGGGAGGAAGTCTACTTAAGGAATATTTAATATGACATATGAACCATATATAAACATATATATTAATATTTAAGTCTTAAAACTATTTATTAATTTAATTTTTAAATAATTAATTAATTAATTTTAATAATAAATAAATAAATTACTTATCTGTTATTAAATAAATTTTAGTTAATAAAACGAAGGACTTCCACGATTTGAAAACTGCAGCAATCATCATACTTTAAAAATAAACCTCTTAACAATTACTTTAAGTTTAAATAAATAATTTATTTAATTCTTAAAATCGTCTTAAATTTCAATTTTTTCGAGTGAAAATCCTTAAAAATATTTGTATGCATCTCGGCGTTTGGCTGCGGCTGTGTGAGTTCCTCTGACCGGCAATATTAATATGAATGACTGTCATACTTTGGTATTAGACTATGTGTGTGTTTGTGTGTATGTGTGTGTGTGTATGTGTAATTATGTCACTGTGTGCTGTATGAGTGTGTGTGCAGCGAATCGTTAAATGTGCACGTGACAAGCGTGTAATGAGGAAGTCTTCAGTTTTCGGCCCTGAAACCATTCCTGGAACCGATCCTGGAACCGTTCCAGGAAGCGTTCCTGTTACCGCTTTCATTCCTCGGTCGTGTCCATCTCCCCTTCTAGTTGATGCGTAGACGACCTTATATAGTATACATCATATGGTGCGTATACGTAACTGCGATATGATGGTCGCCGCCCCGTCATATTACGAGTATATCTGCCGTTCATATATTTCAATCATTTTAAGTGTGTTTGTGTTTGTGTTACGGGCACACAGGACAGCACAGGACAGGACGGCACAGGACACGACAGGACAAGGCAGGATAGGACAGGGCAGAGCATACCAGAAGAGGAGTGTGCTGAAGCCGGCTAGACGTGTGAGGGTACAAGATTGTCCTGCTCGTGCTGCTGGCCAGCTCGGTCAGTTCTGGGCGGCAGGTCCTGCGACATGAAAATTGGACAATGATTTATGAGGCGTTAAGTCAAACCTCATATTAATTTCATTTCATTTTCGCAGCACTTTTGCTGGCAGCTTTACAGTTTCAGTGCCAAGGACCACATAAATATTCTTAAATATGTGCAATATATGCAAAAGGACATACATTGTATCGCTTATAGAGCCTTGCAGATAAGGCCTAGTCGAGGATATGAAGTTCAGTCAGCGCTTTCAAAAATATCATTTCTATGGCCCACATGTTTCACTCTTAATTAAAATTGTCTTCCAGAAGAAAATTTAATTTTTTGCCTATTTTAAAATTTATTAAATTATTAAAATATAAATAAAATAAATAACTAAAAAAAAATTGACATACAAAAATTTTCTTGCCTATTTTAAAATTTATTAAATTATTAAAATATAAATAAAATAAATAACTAAAAAAAAATTGACATACAAAAATTTTCTTATATTAATAGTCTTCAATTAAAAATTAATATAGTTATTTTATAAATTTTGTTTCAATAGTTTTTTTTATTTTTAAAAACTTTAAAATATTTTTTTTTTATATATTTTAATTAAACTTTTGTTATTATCTTATACCAAAGGCCTTAAATTAAAGATTAATATAATTATTTAAATAAATTTGTTTCAATAGTTTTTCATTTTTATAAATTTTAAATTAGTTTATTTTAAATATTTTAATTAAACTTTTGTTGTTATCTTATATTAAAAGCTATCAATTAAAAATTATTATATTTATTTATTATATTATTTTATATAAATTAATTATTATTATATTCGACCTAAAATAACTTTCTTATTTTTTTAAATTTATTTTAAAATATTTTATTAAATTATATGTTTAGTGTTCACTTGACGCTTGTAATGCTTTGATTGTCCTTCTTCCTGAAATGAAAGGAAGTGCTCACAGCAAGAGGTGAAAGAAATATTTAATATAAATTAAAAATATTAAAAGTGGAAAGTTCTTTTCCTAAGAGAGGACATTTGAAAACAGAATCTTAGTTTTAAGGATTTATAGAAGCTGTCTCTAAGAAATATTAAGCTATTTTGAGAAGGACTTCAAATATTTTGTTGATGTCCTGATTCCAATAAATATTGTAGCACTTGAGAGTTATTTATGTCTTTTGCCACAAGTAGCTTTTAAAATACCTAAAAGTACACACAGTTGAAAGCGACACACACACATATGTGTGATAGAAGCGTTGGCAGGAACAGTATATCCGGAGTATCCTGGCGCAGTCCTTCGGGCTGTGGAGTGGTTGCTGGGCCTCTTCTCCCCCAAAAGCAAAATCATATTTACGTCCAACAATTGTATAACATGTGTAATTCTAGCATTTTATTTCACACACACATCAACGTCACGCACTCACACTCATACACCCATACACCCACACACACACATACCATCGAGCACACTTGACTGGCCTCAGCCATTGTGTTGGTGTGGGTGTGGGTGTGGGTATAGCTGTAAGTGCGAGTGTGTGAAATAACTTGTGGCATGCTCCGAGGCGTTGGACAGGACGGGCGTTGGCAGCAGGAGTTGGGGTCCTGCAAATTCTCTGTGGTTTTTGTGCTTTTCACACTCAATGCCAACCGAAACTCCCCCGGCCGTCCAACCGTCCAACCGCCCAGCCGCAGCTGCCCCTCTGCTGGCGGTGGTCCCTTGTTCGCTTATTGCTCACTGAAGCGGTAACCATGGTCAATAAAAAATTTATTTAGACAACCACAACGACAACAACGATAACAACTGCAGCAACAACAGCCACACAACAGCTACAACAACTCCCAATTCCAAGACAACAACCACACCAAAGACAACAACCAACAGCCAACAACCAACTGCAACAACAATAACAACTGACACTCCACAAGAACAACAGGCGTATACGGAATTTGTGCTGTTTGCTGATAAAAAATTTGTATCGGGCCGAAAAACCGAATGGAAAATCAAAAAAAGAAATAAAGTCAAGCCGCAGTCAAGGATGTTCGACCCTGCGAATATCCTGTAAAAAGTGAAAGTGACATTGGACCCGAACAGAAGTTTAAGGATCATTTAAGGAGCCTGTACTTCCCAAATCAAGGCTAGTCGATGTCTTCCCAATCGATACTCAAGTATCGATAGTCCCGCCATTCCTCCTCCTCTCTCGCAGTTACAGGGTATGCAGTGAGTTGCACATTTTGTCATATTTTGGACTTTTTATCCTTGGAATTTTTGGTTTTTGATGCCAAGTGTTGGCATTTGATTTATTTTGCGCTTAAATATTTCAAATAATTCATATTTTATTGACTAAACAACAGGAGGGAGCCGAGTGGCAGAGGCATCACAGCCGATGGATGAGTGGATGGATCGATGGACGGATGGGCGGATGGACGGATGGAGGGATGGAGGGATGGGTGGACAGATGGATGGATTGAGATACTCGCAAAGGGAGAACAATTAGTTTTCGATTGACTCATTTGCAGTTTGGTTAATTCAAATTGTATTTTATATTTTATATTTTATTTTTATATTTTTTATTGATTTTATTGATTATGAGCTTTGCAATATTCGAACTTTAATTGATAAAATAATTGAGCGTTTTTTAACACAAAAGGAAAATAAGGTTTAAGTTATAATAAAACATTTTTTGTTATTATTTAATATTATTTGTCAATTTATTTAATTATAAACTCATTTATACCCACCAATTAATTTTTAAATTTATTAAGCTCTAAGCTTTGCATTTTTATTTCAATGATTTAAAATTAATAAATAAATTAAATTAAATTAAAAAATCACCTCTTCTTTAAGAATGTAAGAATGTCTTCAAGTACAGTGAAATAACAAGAAAGAAAGAAAACATTCTTTCGCGGAAATCGGTAGTTCTCCCTAATCGCTTGTTCGTTATACGAAACTTCGTTCGTTGAGCGAAACTATTTTGTCTCTAAAATTTAGTTCGTTATGCGAAATGTTCGAAAAGTAACCGAGGGTCCACTGTACTTCCACACTTTACTCACACTAAGTAAGAAAAGTTCCGATCCTGTAAAAGATGCAGATGACACAGCCATCACTTCAAAGGATAACAAATAAGGATACTGCCACTGAGGCTCTCCAAGAGCAACTTGACAGATTCTATGGATGGATAAACTAATGGAATCAAAATATGTCTAAAAAGTTTGTTTGGTTTTGTAGGCCTAAGTACCATACCGACTGCTCCATTCAACCAATTAAAATTAAAGAGTTTTTAATATAAAAAATAAGTGCACCCGCGCCAACTCTTGCAGTCGAAGCAGCCAAGTTGGGCCCTATCAGCGCCTGCAAGCTCGCTCTTCTGTTCGGCTAAGCAGAGAGTACCAAATACAAGAGTGGGTGATAGTTCTCGAGTTTTCTGTTAAAAATAATAAACCCTGAGATTGGCTCGGTAATAAAAAATATGAATAATTAAATGGTAAAATACAGAGGCCAACGGCACAGGAAAAGCTAAAGGATCACACAGATCCTTTGCTACGAGGCTTATGTTTTGTTGTTATGGGAAGTATGGGATACAAAGCAAGAAGAAGACTTTCACACTTTCTATGGGACATGCATACGAGTTGCATAGAACGAGTCCTGAAAATGCCAGGACAATACCTGAGGCACTTACTTAGCTTAAAGTGGAAGGAGAGGCCCTCTCGATTTCTCGATTCACTCAATTCAATATCTAACTGATTTAAGATCTATGTATAACATTGGGATTTTTTTAAGACTCACTTTTAGACTGACTTACAACTAAGGTCTGAATCCCCAATTTAATTGTGGACTGGCGGCTGCGGCGACAGAGTTGACAGATCCTGAATTAAGTAATAATATGAACAGTTTATTGACAAGGATTCGATTGATGTTTATGTTGGTTTATGCCATTGGAGCTCGAGTGGTTGTACCTCATCCTTTTAACAGCTGAGCTTTTAGTGCCTTTAATTAAAAATAAGCTAATGTATTTTTTATATCCTTTCCCTATTTTAAGCGCCCGCCCGAGCTCAGAAGGCACTGAACAGCTTCCGGCGAAATAAATAAATAAATAATTATTAAAAAAAGTGTCAACCAACAATGTTGCTGTAGTTCACTTATAGCAGTTACTATAAAGATAGTTAATTATTATTATAAATTCCTTAAGATAAAACGCACGGGACTGCTAGCTAGTCTTGAACTAGACATTAACTAGAATAGTTAAGGTATTATTAATTTAATTAAATTAAAAATAAATTAGCTTAAATGAAAATAATCGAATTGGTTTATCTTTAATACTAAAATACCAAAGTCAGTATATATTTATGAGAATCATTGGCAACGTCTCTCCACCTTGAGGTAAAAAGAAACGTCTTGATTTGTGGCCAGTTATGCTTTGTATTTATATATATATATATATTTAATAAATTATGTATTATTATATTATATTTTATATATTTATTTTCCATTTAATCCCAAAAATATTTAATTCCTTATTCAATCTATTGATGGGAAACTCGAATCAGGAAAATAAATAAGCTTGGTATAATTTCTGTAGTGAGATGTTTAACAAATTATAACAAACTCATTTTCAATGTTTGACTATTTGAAGTTGGCATCGATCATATTAAATGCACACACACACACACATACACACACACACAGACGAACCGACATGAGGACATAAATCAAACATCAGGATGGTGAATTTCTGATTTGGTAAACTTTGTAAATTGGTTCAAACTGTAAAGGGGGAAAAGAGAAAGTGGAGGGGTGAGAAGAGGGTGGATGGGAGGGGGTAAAGGGGTGAAAGTGTGGGAGGGTCTGCTGGAGGGGGGAGTCAGTAGAATTGTCATACTAAATTAGTTTTAATGTGTAATAAGCATATTCCAGCTGAATTAGCCAAAATAACAACAACAACAAAGCAGCAACAGCAACAACAACAACAACAACAACGACTACAGCAACAAGAAGCAACAATTGCAATGCCAATTTAGAGCCTTAAAGTATGCAACACGCAAATTCAATTATTCATCGTTGCAATTGCAGTGCGTAATGAAATGAAATCAAAAGCTGAATTAGCCATATGGCAAATGGCAAATGGCAAATGGCGACAGGCAAATGGTGAATGGCAAATGGCGAATGGTGAATGGCGACTGGCGAATGGCAAATGACAAGTGCATACGAGGAAAGGACTTCCCTCTCTGACAGTTGTCCCTTTGACACACTCCCTCTCTGTCGCACTTTTAATCAGGGTCCCAGTGTCCCGGCCAAATGCCTCTGAGTCAACATCGATGACATCTACCCAAATCGGAACCGAAATCGTAATTACACTAATCTATATATATGTGTGCGTGTGTGTGTGTGTGTGTGTGTGGTGTGCATTTAAAAGTGTTCCTGGAGGCGTTGTCTCTGCCCAGACACATGACCCGTTTTGCGCCTGGCGGTTGATGTTGCTCCTTGAGTTGTTCAATTGCCCGCTGAATGCAAATGTTTGATCCTTGTTCCTTATTGTTGCTTACCAATGAAATATTTACAGTGACTTTTCATAACACAAGTGAAGGAGTGAAGGACAGAAAGAACCGAGTCCTGGCTTGAAGCAGCTGAAAGCACAATGAATTCTAAGCAAATTAATCAAACCTAAGATCAGAATTGTTTGACTGCAAATGAATGATTCATTGATGAATTTTAAATATTCATCAACGCGTTTCATCAGTTTACATCCTTGCGATTAAGGATTAAAAAAGTCCCTATCTCTTTAGCTCATTAGGGGACAGGTTTGAAGGGACCTAAACGGAGCATGAGATGGGAGCAAGAACCACTAAGTTCTTGGCACGGGCCACACGTTGACGATTATTTTTGTATATCGATAAATCGATAAATCGAAATTCAGTATGTACTCCCATCACTAGTCATTTAATTTCAACTCTGAGTATTTCCTATTCTGTCGACTTACGCACTTCGTAGTTATTGTAATTTAAATTTGAGTCGAGGAAGTTGGAGACCAGAAATCCTTCTCAGTTCAGCTCAGTTATCGAGTTAGGAGAAAGGACATTATTTGATTCAGGCAGAGTTGTTTAATAAGAACTTGTAAATGTATTCGAAACCCACAAGCAAAATTGCAGCTCCAAATCCGTTGCGTATGATGTTCGGAGCTATTCCTTTGTAGAGGGCGTGGAACCCTTCGTCCTTGTAAACCTTGGTAATAGTCTGAACTGTGGTGTGGTACTTGATGTTGCCGTGCAGCGATTGGGGTCCTTGGATTCGGGACTTGGCCACATCAATGGGACAGGTACAAACACAGGCCAAGGCACCGCCGACGAAACTGATGACAAACTTCCGGAGCACCTCCCGCGCTTTATCGTCACAGGGCGGCGTCGCATCTTTCAAGGAGTAGGAGAAGCCAAACCACACCATGTGGAAGCAACAATTACGAGCCATGTTTGTGGCGAGTCCTCGGTAGAGTCCTCGCAGGCCGAAGCCGTGATGCTTCACTATATTTTTGGCAATGTGGAAGGCATTGAGTCTACTGTGACTTGACTGCTGTGTTATTTTAATCAAATCGAACGGAGTCTGAATAAATCCATCGGCAGTGCCGCCCACACCACCAGCCAGTGTGTAGGTCAGGATCGTTGGGTTCGGCGATCCAAACAGGAACAGGGGCTTTAACTGCTCAAAGACCGTGAATTTAATTGCACGTCTCGGCGTATCGGACAGTAAGGGGGGGAGTAGCCCCTTCCACAGGGCGCGAAGACCCTCCCGCCGGTAGATCTTCTGGAAGGCATCAAGGACGCTCCTGTACTGCGACCCATTGTCAGTCTTCTTAATGTTCTGCAACTGCAATCGGGTCTTTACGACATCCAGGGGCATCATGCTCAGTATCTCCACCATACTGGACAGCCCTCCGGCTATGAGCTGAAACGTGATGTTTTGCTTAACATGTTCGTCTCCGTGAAGAACAGGCCTGTCAGGCATATAACTGTGTTATTTGAATTTATAAAATAAAAGCCAATTTTGATTATAATCTCCATGTACTGAACACATTTTATACGGCCAGGATATCAGCTGATTCCTTTGCTGGCTGTCCCCAGATAAATAAATAAATGAATATAAAAAATAATTTGAGTTGTGGAAACTCATGGTTTTTTTTTTTTTTATTTATCCGATTATCCATTACCACATTAAAAATACGCTTAATATAAACTTAACTAGATATTAAGGAAACAAAAGCTATATTTAGCAACGAGCAATGCCATAGTCTGTCTGTCAGTCTGGCATCCCGGCCTGCTCTATAAAGTGGAACAAAAACTTTCCGACTGGCAGGCAGTTTAATTTTATAAGCTCCTACATATCAAGAAGACGCTTCTACGTAGGATGCGACGGAGCTAGATCCTTACCCAAGGCCGTCAGAGCAGGTGTTCCCCAAGGCAGTGTACTGGGGCCCGTGCAGTACAACCCATTTACGTCGGACATGCCACAAATTACCGACCAACAGCCGACCACCGCCACCTACGCAGACGACACGGTCTTCCTGGCTTGTTCAACGTCTCGAGAAGAAGCCGCTACAATTATACAAAGGACTTGTCTAGCACCTGGCTGAAGAGATGGAACATCATGGTCAATGCTGACAAATCTACCCAAAGCACCTTCTCTCTCCGACCAGGTGACTGCCCTGAGGTCTTCCTTGACGGCTCGGTCATTCCGACAGTAGTATCTCCAAAATACCTGGGGATTACCCTTGACCGAATGCAGACTCAGGCAGTATAAGTGGCTTGTTGGGAAAAACTCATAGCTGAGTCTGCCAAACAAAATCCTGGTTTATAAAACTATCATAAAGCCAATATGGACGTATGGTATACAACTCTGGGAAGCCACATGCATATCAAACCAACTAATCATCCAAAGGTTCCAAAATAAAACCCTGCGAATCCTTGCTACCGCCCATCCTTATCATAACAATGCTGCCATTCACCAATACCTCAACATCCCGCTGGTGAAGAGGAAATTACAAGGCACAGCGTGAGGTACGCCAATCGTCTCCACATCCATCCCAACTCCTTAGCAGTTAATTTGCTAGACAACAGTCCAACTGTTAAACGCCTCAAGAAGCGTCACCCACTGGATCTAGCAGGATAACGTTCCTTAATTACTGGGCAGCACAATTGTGATCACTTCCAATGAACCATCCCACCCAGTGCCCCCACCACACCATTTATGCATTGACATCCTGACAGATTTTAAATATATGTATCTAATAAAGAGAGAGAAAAAAAAAAAAAAAAAATTTTTAATGCTAATAATGCATTTTTACACCTATGGGGCATCGCTAGCGAAAGCAACCGGAAGATAATCCGAAGGATACAAAATAAATGGCTTAGATGTATAAGTGACACATATTGCATGAAAACTCCATAATACACAGCCAGCTTGGTGTCCCTTGGGTGCATGAGGAGATCGCCAATATCAGCTACAGCTACACCTCCAGGATGCTAAATCATTCGAACAACATGGTCCTATATCTTATGGACAATAGCCTAACAATGAGACGTCTGCTAAGAACCTACCCGCTCGACCTCCCCAGGAATAAAGGCTGACTTAGTACCGTCATCTAATAACAACAACAACTAGCCTGCCACCTATGTAAAATCTCGCCGTGAATTGTACATCAAAAAAGATATTAAATATCAAAAAAAAAATAAAAAAAAAAATAATAAATATATAAATAAATAAATAGCTAGGTATTAGTGTGCAGTTGCCTGTACTTATAGAGATGCCTAGCTTTGAGCTACGTGCTCACCGGGACTATCGATAAGGACATTACATCAGCAAGCACCAGGTATGTAGCTTAACTCTCTATGGCGAAGCAGCCGGCTGGCTGTCTCGTCCGCACGGATCTTCCTCATCATTCCGTCCACTTGTCGTTGTCAGAGAGCATCGCCGCTACCACCGTTCTTGGGGACAGTGGTGAGTTGGTCCATTTCTCCAGTCTGCGATGTTCTGAGTAGAGCCTGGAGCACCTTAGCAGTATGTGCTCCGCGGTCTCCGCCTCCTCGCTGCAATTGAGACAGAGTGGAAACTCATAGTGCGAGTCTTCATCTGTTTATATCTCGACTCTTGTGATCTGTAATGTCACTTGGATTGTCTTTAATTATCAAATTTGAAGTGCATTAAATTTTAATTCTTTAAATAAAAAATAGTTAGTCAATTGGCCGAAGGTTCATTTAGTAGCTTTATTTATTCCCGATATTCAGCTTAAATGAGTTAAGGGCCTAAAGAACTTCCTTTCAAGAGGAGTGGCAAGGAGTGGGGAAACGACTGTTAAAGTCACTCAAATGCAAAACCGCAGCTAGTTTCAGTGGCCGTCCCTTGGTCCAGGCAAGGGTTTCGGGGCCTGAACGTTAGTCGAGACTAGAACCCGACGCGGGCAGCTGCAGACACTCAGCCGAGACACAAGCGAGGGGGGCGACGCTCACGTAACCGCAAACCACAGCTCTGCATGTTTTACAATTTGTGCTTAATTGTTTAGCTCGACAAGCACAACAACAACACCCACAACAACAACAACAACAACAACAATAACAATTATAAGAATAACAACAATTAAATGGCACATTCAGAAGCGGATAATAATTAATTTATGTGGAGCGTTTGGGGAGCTGCCCTAAGTGAGTTACTGGATGGTTTCCTGGTTCACCTTGTGGCTGTGGAATTTGGCTTCTGCTCTCTTCGGATAATGGGTAACTGGCACGCCCACTCAACTGTCTGGTAACTGAAGAGCACTGGGCGATAACGTGGTCAAAGAGGAGTCATTAGGGTTACTCTAGGTGCTCAGATCGAGCTCGCAGCTGGCCAAATGGGAGAGAGAGAGAGAGAGAAAATATAAGTGCAGGAATCGAAGGTTAATTTCAATTACCTGTAATTCGCTGTTATTACTTGTTAGCCAGATAAAAGTAATGGTAGGTAACGGTAACGGTAACGGTAAATAAGGTTGGTAGCTAATCTGAGCTGTGATACGGGAAAACACTTTGAGAGAGAAAGCGTAAGGCTGAAGGTACAAATTTATCTCGTAGCATTTACAGATTACCCCCGAGTCACCAGGAGTCACGAGATACTTCATGAAAGTCACACCTGTGATCGCGCATAACAACAATTATGCTAATGTAGCCCAGGCCGGAGCCCGGACACATCAATCCGACATAATTGCTAACAAATTAGTCATGCCCTGCCCCATGCCGCCCCTCCCGTTACTACTCACTGCCCATCCACTGCCTACCACCCATCGCCCATCGCCCATCGCCCATCGCCCACCGCCCACCGCCCACTACTGCTACTGCAGACCGAGGAGCCGACTTTCCGACTTTCCGACTATCCGGCGAACCAACGAGCCGACCACCCGTCCACCCGACCACTCGGCAGTCTGAGGAAGGACATACCGGGCAACAGCCGAGCGACAAATGAGTGTCTGGGCTGTCGGAGTCCATTGTGTTCCCACTTGACTTGTCGGAGGTGAAGTTTAACACGCTGCATTGTCTTTGTGTGTGTGTGTGTGTGTGTGTGTGTGTGAATGTAGATGTGTGTATATCATGGCAATTTGCGTGTCATGCTGCACAAAATGGCAGCAGGGCCCTGGAAAAACCAACTGTGGCATTTGCCAGCCGTCCTGTCCGTCTGCCCAATGAAGCAAATGAGTTTCATTTCATGTCCTTCAAACTGGCTTTTACTCTAAGTGTGGGTGTGTGCTTGTGTGTATGTGTGTGTGTGTGTGTGGTGTTTGGGGGGATGTTTGTTTGTGTTTGTCTGAATTCCTACCCAACGGGGTTTCTCATTGTCCCTCACTTTGTACTTCAGATCCTGCTGCTGCTGTGTTCGCAAGCGCCGTCCTCCTTTGTTTCCATTTGTGGGCTTCCCTTTTAATGAAGGACCTTAAGTTTATATTAGAATATTAACTAAATTAGTTGCCCATTTAAGTAGTAAGCAACTAGCAGCGTTTTGTACTTGATCATAATTAAAATATGCAAAATCACGGACCACGAACTAAAGCAGTCACCAGCCCAATTGCTATGCACTATGGGAAGCTGAAAGGACATGGAAGGATAAGGTGGAAATTGTGAATAAATATTGGCAATCAGTGAAGAAAATATCCCGAATTTGTTTAAATAAAAAACTTATTTAGTTATGGCTGAGGAAGGACCTACTAAAAATACGAAAATATTATCCTTACAATTAAGGATATATGTAAAGTAAAGTAGCTACATTTGGAATTTGATGGTTCTAGATGTTGAGATGATATGTCGATATATGTGTCCTTATAGTCACATCCTACGGCAGATCCCAACTATAGCTTTCGCTGCCAGGATTAAATTGAGGTTCCATAAAAGGGGAGCTTAGCTAATACATTCCTTTCGCCTGGGTCTGGGCTTTTGTCATTTGTAAAAAGCTTATTGAATTTCATTTGCCTTCCATTAGTTTGCTTATCGGTATCCTGTCGGTATCCTTTTGCAAAATTATGCAGCCCCTAGGACATCTTCCACTTCAACACGTTCGGATATTTATAATAAATTTCGTGCTGAAAATTTCAACATTTTGTCTTGAAGTGTTCACAAGTTGCCCACCCTCCACCCTCCACCCTGCACCCTGCACCCACCGTCCACCCACCACCGCATCCGAAGGATGTGGCAGTGCCGACAGCTCCTGTTACTTGTCATTTTAAAGCCATTTGATGTATGACAAATCAAATTTGACAAACTGCCAACAGTTGTTTTGCATCTTTGGAGCATTTTTCACCGCCTCCACAGGACGAGGGGTTCGCTAGACACGAGCTCCGAGTCCGACGAGTGAGACATGTGGAATCAACGCTCTACTTTCCACATTAATGCCACAGCGCACAGAAGTGATAGGCAAGCAGTGGGTGGTGGTTGGGAGATTGGCTAGGGGTGGGTTGAAGAGGGGATGGTGGGGGAGGAGGGGCACTGAGCGATAGACTGATGTGTTGATGGAAAGGGAAGAAGCAGCAAGAATTTACATACTCATGTTTTGCAATACGCCATGAAATGCGAAAATGCTCGCAGGGACTAAGGGACCGGTGGGTTTCAATGGACGTGGCTTTAAAGGAGACAATGGAAGGCACAACACCCGCACACACGCACACTCGCACACACGCACAACATGGGCTCTGATGAGAGACAATGCTTCTAATGATGCTAATAATGATATTGCACAAAATTTAGAGCCAAAGCTCGCTCCGGCCTGCCGTGGCTGCCGCGTCCTCGGATCATATTTTTAGCCTACATAATAAAAAGGAGCACGTTTCAGGCTCGGAAACTAAGCTGGAATTGCGGCCACTTTTGACACTTGGGAAATAAAAAGAGTTGCTCGTTGCTCGTTGCTCGTTTCTATTTCCATTTTCATTCCATGTCCGTTCCCAATCGCACGTTCCCCTACCCCCTACCCCCTATTCCCACCATTGTTTTGGCTCTCTTTAATTTCGAGGACCACAACTGCATCATCCCACGTCAAGGAATATTTTAAATAAGAAGTCAAGTGAAGTGCACCGTCTGACAGCCGAAACTAGGAGCTGGGAGTTGGCAGCTGGGAGCTGGGAGCCGGGAAAACGTGCGCTCAATCAAGCGGCTCTGTTGCTGCCTCCTTCAACAGGGGAAATTTACAAGTCATACACACACTCACACACACACACACACACACACATGTGCACGTTCATATCAAAAGGAAAATGCGCCAGTGGAAACCTAAGAATGCGGCTTCAACCAACGAAAATTGCACTAAAGAGACGACATTCCCTACCCTCGCCTCCTGTTCTCATTCTTTCTCTTTCTCTCACCCTCTCTCTCTCTCTCTCTCTCACACGCACACACTCTTACCCCTCCCGGGGAAGTCTGCATATCGCATAAAAAATTAAATCGCCAGCGTAAGAAATTTACAATTTGCTCGATTTGTTCTTGATTTCGCATCGCATCTTATGGGAATACAGGCAGAAAAATACTAGCAAAGAGTTTGGTATATTAAAAATATAGCAAAATATACTTGAACAAAAAAGTTATACTAATAATTATTTGCAAATCAAGCAAATGTTGATTATAAAAATAATTTATAATTTTAATAACTTTTTTCGGAATATTTAAACACATTTTAAGTCTAGGAAATAATTAAAAAAAAAAAAAAAATTATAAAATACCAAATTTATATTTACATTATTATTAAAGTAATCCAAAAATATTTAAATAAAATATTTAAATATTTAAGTCTGAAAAAACTTCAGCTTCTATTACATTGAACATATATTTATCCGATATTTTCCATTATAAACATATAAGCTTAAAATTATTTATTTTATTTGAATTAAAGAATAATTTTTCTATTTTTTAATGAACTCAAAAGTTTATTGGAAATTGCTATAAACTTAAATAAATTAATAAATGCCTTTAAAATGGGAAAGTTAAAATATTTCCATAAAAAATTATTTTCTGATTCGTTTGTTTTTCATCCTCCAAAAGCTGCACCACTTTAGATGTGTCCTTTTAAATTAAAATTAGATTAAAACTAAATTAAAATTTAACAATTAAATTAACTTTTACATAGATATATAAAAATAATAACATTTACAACTTAAACAATTTTATAAACTACTTTTTATTCACCTACGCTTAAAAATGAACACAAAAAGTAATTTAATTTTTAGTTGATTAATTTGAATAATTTTTAAAAAATTTTAAATTTAATAAAAATAAATTTAAATTAAATAAATAAATTGTAATTAGCTAATAAAATATATAAATTTAATATGTGTTCACAATAAAGTCCCGTGAGTAGACCCCAGATTGCTTCCAGTATATGACAAAGCGGAAAAAGCCAAGGGTGCTCAAAGATTCAGTATATTTAATGTACCTTCTTTCAGACAGTATATTTAAAATACCTGCCTTTAAAAATATAAGTGTCAGGTACCTATAAAGATTTATGATATTATATAGATATTATAGATATTATGTAATTATACAGATATATATAATTCTAGAATTTAGTTTGAAAATAATTTTCAAATTTGTCAAGGACCGAGAACTTTTTATAATCAATTTCTTGGGAATGTGTGATGTCCTGCTAAATGTAAGAGATAAATAAAAATAATTGAATTATTTTTATTTTAAATTTTAGAGTTCACAAAAAAAAGGGTCATCCGGCGAGAAGGTCAACTTTTTGTTGCAGTGTAGCGAACTGCGTCCCATACGTCGAGGACAGATGATGGGAAGTCGTGCGTGTGGCTGCCTTTCCTTATGTAGATACTCGTATAAAAACTATTCTAGAACACACATCACTTTATGTGCCGCTCCAAAAAGTGGACCCCAAGGACATGGTGTCAGTTTGGCAAGTTATTGCATCGCTTCGAACCCGTTCTCGATCAGGTTCGGGCCAGTTCCTGCCTTCCTTCCTGGCTAAGCCCTGTGGCGCCTTTGACTTCCATACGGTTTTGATTGTTGTGCGACTGTCGCTCAGCATTGGAAGTTTGGAGGACTGGAGGACTGGAGGACTGGAGGGCTGGAGGATTGCAGGATTGCAGGATCGGGGTTTGAGGTTCGGTGTTTGCCGTTTCCAGTTTGCCGTTTGCCGTTTGAGTCCATGCATGAGTGGATTTGAGTGGAACTTCATATTGCGTCTGGATGTTGATGTGGATGTGCCTGGCAGGACTTGGGACACTACGCCTGCTGTTCCAAAATTACTTTTGCGCTGTCGCTTTGTAAATTTTATATGAAGATGAAGTTTGTCAGGCGTCGGGGAGCTGGTGGGCTGGTGGACTGGGTGCTGGGGGTTGGGGGCTGGGTGCTGGGGGCTGGGCAGCTGCAATGTGAATGAATACCTGGACGAAGGTTTCAACTTTGGCTGCATCACCTTCATCATCATTGCCCTCCTCGATGTCGATGTCGATGTCGTTGTCGTTGTCGTTGTCCTTCCCTTGTCATCACTGGGACCGAAGCATCCTACTGACGGAATGAAGTTATCTGCATTTGTGTTGACGTGATATGTGAAGTTTTGGCCAAAACTTGAGACGTAGCCAGCAAGTAAATTAGTAATCAATATGTAGAGATTGGAGCTGCTGCCACGGCTACGGATGCATCGCAGATCCCATTAGCTGCACATGCTCATCCAAGCCATGCCCGTGTCCTTCTGCGGGCTCCTCCCAGATGCTGTGCTAGTCGCAGGCCCGAAAGACCTACAGACCTTCACACTTTGAAGCCCATCCACTGGCGGCTTAATCAAAAAACTTCCCAGCCGACTTGATCCTGATGAAATGTTTCCACAGAAGTACGAGAGTTACGAGAGCTCCGAGTGCCACATCTACAGCATCTTGTGGTGCCCATAAAGCACTTTGTATGCATGTCGGGGACTTGTGGGCGCTCCGACGCGCCCCCCTCCCCCTTCCACCCGCCTTCACATCTCCTTCGTTCTGTGTTATGAATATAAATTTATTTCCCACGTCACAACACAAGCACGAGGCAACCAACGAGTATCTATACTCACACACACACACACATCCTGAGACCACACTCACACCCACACCCACACCCCCACCCACATCCACACACAGGCGCAGACTTACACTCTTCACATACATTTCACACATCGCGCATAATAATAATAATAAACGATAACGAAATTTACTTCCTTGAAAGCCCCGCCCCCTACCCTCCCCCACCAAACACACACATGCACACACGCACACACATAGTCAGCATACGCGTGTATACACAGACATTCACCGCACACACACACAGCACTCGCCACAGCAAACGACAAAGCGCATCCTTCCTGCTTCCTTCGTGCGTCCTTTATGAAATTTTATGCTGCCAAACTATTATATTGTGTCTCCTAGTCCAAGTCTTATAATTTGGTTAATGCGTAGGTTCTGTGGGTCTCGCTTGGGGGAAGCTTTCAGGACACGTCGTGGCAGCCGCGACATCTTTGGCAGGACTGCTGAGTCTGCCGAAGAGACGTCTGGGCTCGTTGAGGACGAGATGTATACATGAGTACGAAATCGGAGTGGATATAAATTAACAGTTTGCTAAATCGTATTCGTTTACTTAAAGATACACTTCCCTTAGAGCCGAAGGACACGGGAAACCAGGGGTGAATGTTCAAAGAAATCCTGTTTAGGCTTACAGAGTGTTGGCTTGTCAGTGGATTAAAGAGGAGGCTGAAAAATTGAGGATATCAAAGGCTATGTAAGTCGAAGCAATGATAGCCGATTAGCTGGGAAAAGGATAAATCCAAACAGGATAAAGGATAAATTCACTAAAGATGAAACAAAAATTGGAAATATTATTTATTAAATGATCAGGTGACTTCCACCTAAGCTGCGAATTATGCCAGGACATATTTTCAGATATATTTTGATATGGTAAATATCCTGTTAGATGCCTTGATTCTTTTTACCATCCCGCTTATTGACTCAAAGTCTTATTAATTTTCTGCTTCCGATTCAGAAGTGTCCTTGATCTTAAAGCGGGAACTAAGGCAGGGCACCAATTAATTTCCTTTTTAAAACTGAACTCAGCTTATTTAAAAATAAAAAAGAAAGACCTTTTTCTCTGGTTAAAAGTGGATGACCAAGTGTGGATGGTAAACAGGACAAACTACGGCAAATACACCAAAAAATGACTATTCGTATGGAGCTTCATTCGCAGGATGTCAGGATGTAATAATTCCTTCAAATCTGAGAGTTTTAAAACCTAAGATAAGTTTAATAATGACCAAGCGATTTTTGAAAGGTGTATCTCTTTTTGTGACCACTTGTGTACCCGAAGTGTCGATGGAAACCTGCGTACGCCTTTGTCTGTATTGGAACTTAGTCCTTTCCATACCCAATGAGGCTTCAAAATGTGGACACCTTTCCTTTCGAAGGCAACGGTAGATAATTGGAAATAATTTTATTTTTTATTTTTTTATTTTTTTATTTTTTGAATCTCGAAGAGTTTTCCACATGTAAAAGAAAAGGTTTTCTTTTCAAGGCTCTTAAAGCTATGACCACTCTTAGAGAGAGGGAGGATAAAGGATTTAATTAAATACTTAATAATTTATTCGGTATTATTTATTTAGTATTTTTTTATTAATTCAAGAATTTCCACTAATTAATTAATAATTTTTACCCTCAACCACAGTAGAAGCAAGGAATGAAATCGACACCCGAAGTGTCACGTTTCAAGGAACTCCTTAAAGTTAGATCAAGCTTTTAGAAAGTCCTTTGTATGTGAACACCTGAAAAGTAAGAGAGGATATAAAGGATGAAGAGATTATTGTAAGCTATTTTCAAAATATTCAAGGACGAAAAAGAGAAGAAAATGAAATGAAAACCAATGCAAAGTTCAGAGCTCTGAGTCAAAGGACTTCTGTGACCAGCAATTTTGATGGTAAAAGGGGCTTAAAAAGGAGCACAAGTATTTTAAGGAAATTTCTCATTCCTTGGGTTATCCTGGAGTCACCTTATCGAAGCATCGTCCTGGGGCAGTCTTGAAGTCAATTATCAATTCATAAATCGTGATGTTATTAACTTTAAAGCTTCATCCAGATGATAAAGCTGTAAGTACTAGAAGAGGGGGAGGGGGAGGGGATGGGGGAGGGGGAGGGGGAATACATTTTGCAATGGGGAAGCCGCAGATGTTTGCCATTTTTCTAATACTCGTAATATTGATGTAAGTTTTCATTACACGCGACGAGGAACTCACAGCAAGAAGTCACACCCGAAGCCAGGACCGCAGACAGGCAATGTGTGTTTGCTGGGCGTGCATGTATGTGTGTGTGAGTGAGTGTGTGTCTGGTGTTCGCTTGGGACAGCATTATGATGATGACGTTGACAAACCTACGCACCAGGCGACAAGGCAAGACGGCAGCTTAGCTTAGATTTTTCTATATATATATGCGGTTATATATATGTCCTTTTTTGGAGTCCTTTCAGGGTGAGTGAGGAGTAACGGGGAGGATGGTGCGGCGCGGAGCTAGTCAAAGGAAACTCATCTAGAAAATTGTCAAAGTGACAGCTGTGCGAAAGTATTGTGACATGTGTCTAAATGAGCTGCATTTGGTACACTCGGTACTTGGCTCCTGGCTGCTGGCTCCTGGCTGCTGGCTCCTGACTGCTGGCTCCTGGCTGCTGGCTGTTGGCTTGTAGCGCCTGATTCCCTGCTTCTGAGTACTCGCTTGAAATCTTAAAGTTGGAGCTGATAGTCGACTTAATTTTTATTTTGCCACAACTTTTGGGCTCTTCCAGACTTTTGGTAAACAAACAGCAAATGCCCCCAGGCAGAGGGCGGGGGGGCGTGGTGTGGGAACAGTTAACAAGGATGCCAAAGCAGCAGCGGGTGGTGGTAAGTGGTAGCAGCGTGTGTCCTGTTTTGTTTTGCCTGCATAATTTAAATGTTGCATGCAGCAAGCTAACTGTTTTTCTGTCTGCTCCTCCCTCTCTCTCTGTGTGTGTGTGTGTGTGTGTGTGTGTGGATTGGTGTCTGTTTGTGTAAGTGGGTGTCCGTGGGCTTGCGTGCGTGTGTGAGTGTAACTGTGTGTAGCTTGCCAATGGATTCTGTGGACGCTGACCAGCTGCTATTATAAATAAGTTGCAAGCAGCAGTTGTTCCGTGCCACCCCACGGAGCGGCCCGGTCTGGTTGTTGCAACATAGACGCGGCAACTAAATTATCTGCATTGTTTGCGTTTGTCGTTTGTGCAACTTCGCTCTGTGCCTTTGCAACAATTGTTGTCTTTGTTGTTTTTGTTGTTTTTGCTGTTGTTGTTGCTCTTGTTTTTCGTGTGGCATTTGCTGCAATTTTAAAGGCCCCTCCGACAATTCGCTTAGTCTGTTGTGGCATAAATCTAGTGGCTAAAATGTGCTCCCGGCCAGCCTGTCTGGCTTTTGACTACCTTCTACGTTTCCTCACCCCCTTACCCGCTCTCCACCCATCCTCATCCCACTTCCCCTTCCCCAGACAAACGTCGAGTCTCGTGCCTCTGCTCGCCCGCTTGGCCATTCCCCTTTAAAGCCCCCTCCCACAATTCGCCGCTCGCATTCAATCCTGACTAGTTTATTGCGATTTCAATGAAGGCTGTGAACAGGTCCTGGGCACAATGAAATCAATTAACAGGACAGGACGATAAAAATTCGAATTTTGGTGCTTTGAAATTGATGCTAATGAAAGGCAAATTCTGTGAAACCAATGAATTGAAAGTTATGACCAGGCGTCGAGTGCAATTTAAGGTCCTGCCTCATATGGCTTAAATTATGGCCAAACTGGATTTAGTGTAAGAGGCTTTAAATTGGCTTTTAAATTGTTTAAAGTGCTATAAAAAGGACATACCCAGAGACGATGTTTCGCTTGAGACTAGGCTTGGGCTTCAATTATCATACAATCGATGGAGTGAATAATGGAAGGATAATATTTTGGTTTAATAATAAAAAATCGAATAAGGATATCAAAATTGAATCACATTGAAGGACTCTCTGAGAGGTTGAATAGCTGACAGCTCACTAAGCTACAGTCTATGGCCGCCTTTGGTAGGAAGTCAATAACATCGGTACAAAAAATATCAGAAGAAGAAGAACTCATTTTGTGTTGTATAGTGTAACAGTTATTTGAACTAAGGAGCAAATAAATAATAAGGCTTAAATAATTATATTAAAAATAATTAAAAATTATAATAATTTTTAAGTTTATTTTAATAGTGTTAAATTTAAGCTTCAATTCAATGGAGTGGCAGAGGGATAAGAAGGATATTTTGATCCCAGTAGACCCGAGAGCAAGCGCATTTGGTAGAAAGTGGGGATTTTCATCTCACTTGATTCTGCTAGGATGTTGCATGTCCTTGTGTTCCTTTCTATGAAATCTTCCCTTTAATTATTTATTGTTACTCTTTCTTAAAAATTATACATGATATACAATAATAATACAATAAAACAATAATTAATAAATATATATAGATTATATTTTATAACATTTTGATTTAAATTTTAAAAATTTAATTCACAGCATTTAAAGCCTGTTTTATTTTGGGAAACAATTTACTCAGTCCAATAGAGAATAATAAATTGCACAAATAAATTATAAATCGAATAAAATAACAACTTTGCATATTTGTTTTTATTTTTATTTTTTATTTATTTATTTTTAGCTAAATAATTTAATTAAGGAGCACGAATAATTTAATTTAATTTTTAGTTCTATCACAGTTCCTCTTAAGTTGATAAATCCTAATAGGAAAATCAAAATTAATTAATTATTAATTGATAAGAATTATCTAAATGTAAATAATTATTAATTTAATTATTTATAAAAAAAAAAGTAAAATAAAAAAAAAAATTTTTTTTTTAAATGTTCAAGCATGTTTAAACAGCCACTAATCATAAGTATTTAAGCCTATCGTTTTGTTTTTAAAGAAATAAAATTTTTTTAGATTTTAATAATTTAAATAGTAATATTTAGTTTTAATTTTCATTTTAATTTTAATGCCAAAAACAATTGTGCTCACACATTAAACAGATGGCGACTTACGAGAGCCACACAAGCAAACAGCTTGTTGCATTCTCTTCCTCTCCTTCCGCTCCTTCCCCTCTTTTTTTTACTATTTTTCGTCTTCCTCTTCTTCTTCTTCTTCTCTTCCATCTTCTTCTTCATCTTCCTTTTTATTGTCTGTGTCTGTGCTCGTGTCTGCATCACTTTTGCCCCTCGATCCAAGTCCCTGCCTCTGCCTGCATTTCCCGCCTCCCCTTCCGCAAGTCGTCTAACTGTCAGTTTGTCTGTTTGTTTGTGTCGCGTGTCTGTCGCTTAAACGTCGCTCGGGGACCGAGCACATGCGTCGAGGGGGTGGCAATTTGTAGGGCGGTGTTTGTGGGTGGGAAACTTGGGGAGTGGAAGATGTGGGGAATACTTTAAAAGGCGTCAAAAGTGTTACTCTGCTTTGTCCTTGGGCCTATCCCGAATTTTCAACTACTGAAGGTCCTCATAAATATCATTTTATTTTACAGATTGTAATTTATATGCTCAATAAGAGATTTTTATATTTGAAATCCTGTATCCTTGAAAATTAATGAATCACCTTTTGACGTATTAGAAATTTTAAATATGTAATTTATATTTTAAGGTTGGAAAACTTTTATTTAAAATTAAGTTCTTCTATAAATGTTTCATCTACATATATATATCCTTTGGCAGGATTTCAACTTTAAAATAAATTTTAACTCTTTGAATTATTTCTTTAATATTGAAGGGGTGTATTTGATTGCCTGAAGCCTTGACCTAAGCCCAAAGCAACTAAGGACGAACTTCTTCTTCTTCTTACTCATCTTTTAATTAATGGAAAATGTAAATTAAATCGTGGATCTTTGAGTCGCTTGCCAATTAAATAATAATGAATTTGTATTAACTTTTAAGTTAAATTATAGTTAATTTAATATGGAACAAACCTAAGAAAATTTCAACGGGATAAGAAGCCTTCATCAGGCACCAGAAATCACTGTGTGTTCCACTTGCACAACAAAAATTGAAAATAAAATAAAAAAAAAAAAACAGTAATAAATTTTATTATATTTTTTTTTCCTAAATCAGACTTTTATAATATGGAAAAAATGTTCGATTCATACATAAATATATGAATAAATAATTATTAGGTATTTTATTAAAAGTATATAATATATTAATATATTTTATTGTTTTTACTATAAATTTATTAATTATTAATTATACATGAAACAATTGTAAATAATGCAATTATTATTAATTATTATATTAATGTTAATTATATAAAAAAAATACTAATTATATTTCAGAGCTAGATCCCTTTTTATTGTTGGATCGTCATACATTTAATTAAAACCCAGGACCAACTATGTGCTTAAGCTGCTTCTTCTTCCTCCCTTTAACCCTGGAATAACTGAGGCACTGCTGATGCCTGATTCCATTAGGTCCATAAATGATTAAAGCCACTGCTGCAGGGGTGGGATACATATATATATGTCTGTATACATACGGATATATATGAGGTATCTCTCAGGGATTCGCTGTTATCCTCGGATTGTGTAAAGTTATGTTTGACTCAGGACTCTGTGTTAATCTGTGGCACTTGCGGGGTCTTCCGTTGGAGCATAAGTGAATACAAAACGAAGCCGAGAGTTGAAGCTCGTACTTAGAGTGGATAAAACAAGCACTCAACAAATATTCGCACTCATATGGAGTCGGAGGATTTGCACTCACCGCTAAGTAGGTGGCATGCCACAGGAGCCGTGCCACAGTCTATAACCAGCGATACGTGAAGCGAAAGGAAAAACTGTTACGAAATATTCTGCACACTTATGTGCAACTATAAGTGTAAGTAGAGGTGTGTGATGGTATTGGTATGGGTGTTGTTGTTGTTGTTGTTGTTGGCCTGGTTTCTAGGTTCGAGTTCGGAGCCATAAGTAGCCGGCAGCTTGTCTACTCTAATATGGCGGGGCAGCGGAGGCAGGAAGTGAAAATTGTTGCAAGGATGCAGCTGCGACAGGGTGCCAGCTGGCGCCTTAAAGTAGGCAATGCTTCGCTGCACAGCTGCCTGGGTGTTAACATTGCCGCCCCACCCACTCGCGCCTTGCAGCCAATGCCCGGGCTGGCGTTCCGGCTCTGTCTTGCTGCTGATTTCCATTATATTCAATATTCCGTAGCATTTTATTTGTCGGCTTCAATTTTACGACGGAAAAAGGAGGCTGCACGGAGTGGAAATTAAATTTAAAAACAAAATTTCACAACAATTTGCAGGCCTGCCGGCACAAACGCTTAATCCTTTATGCCTGTTCTTTTGCGGAAGGAAAAAAATGTTAAAATGGAGAAAAAGCAGAAAAAGGATGAAAATTGTTGGGGGAAAAAGGAAAAGGAAACAAAGTTACCAAATACTTTGGCGCATTCCGCAGTCGTGAGCGCCGTTGGCTACACTCAAAAATGTTTGCTGGCGGCCCAATAAAATCATCAGGATATCCGCAGCCATCCAGAATTGCAGCTGCTAGGACACCAACAGCAACAGCAACAGCAACAACAACAACAACTGCGTCAGCAACAAGCACAGGACCTTTACAAAGGACGAGGCAGACGCGGTTGCTTTTGCCCGCTGCTGTCTTTCAATTTCTTCCTTTAGGAAAAAATGCTTTGCCCCTTTCCTTCCTTCTTCCTTCCTTCCTTCTTTCATTCTCTTAGCCAAATTTCTATCTTTCCTTTTTTCTTGCTGTTTCTCTCTCCCTTTCCCTCTCTGTTTTTGTCTCTGTTTTTGCACTTGAAACATTCCCGCAGCTTTAAAAAGGAAACTTCACAGACGACTTTCCATTAAATTGCTCCTGGATGCAAGGTTCAAGCGGCTGTCCTTGCGTCCGTCCGCCGAGCGGCGCCTTTTGTCATTTGCCTTTTGCCAAATCAAATGAAATTATATCCTTTCCCCTCTGCAGAATTTTGATACACTTCATCGAGATGGACTCCCACCTGATTTCAGTTACTTTAATTGATCGCACTGAGGATTAAATTTAATGAGTCCTTCAAGTCCTTTTCCCGATGAATTCCGACTTCAGTATTCAACTGAAATTTTAAGAAGTAAATACTTTCAATTATCCTTGATGTTTAATTTTATGATATTTTATGTGTAATTTTTTAAATATATATTTATTTAATATTCATTTATTAAATATTAATTCAATAAATATTAATTCATTAAATATTAATTTATTAAGTTTTAATTTATTTACTATTATTTATTTCCTTAACTTCTGTTTGTCTGTGGATCATGTGCCATATTACCATTCTCTCTTTCACTCTCTCTTATCCTTTCTGTCACCGATTCCTTCGACTTTAAAAGGAAGACAGCCCCGAATACTAAGTTTAATAAAGATAATTAATTATTTTTTTTAACTTTTATTTAATCTACAAATTAATTTATACTTTTAATAATTTTTAAACATAAATAAATAACTGTAATAACTTAAAAATATTATCCAATTTATCCCTTACTCTAAATTCAATATAATAAATATAATAAAAATAATAAATATATAAAAAAACTAATAAATATAATAAATGTAGATATAATAAATATAGTTGATGCAACAAATCAAATAAATATAATAAATTAAAAAAATCTTATAAATATAATTAATATTATTGTAGATAATATAATAAATATGTTTTAAGTTAACTTTTTATTAATTTTATTTATAAATATGTATAAATCGAAAATTTGATAAATGTCAAATAAAATCCCCGACTTAATAATTGGTTGTATGAAATTTAAATTTTAAAAATGAAATTACTGACATATATAAATTGTTTCTGGTTCCTCCTTTGTCTCAGCCTGGAATGAATGCCCGATGTAACATTTGCAATGTCCTTTCGCTCGAGTCGGATTATGGGGCGAGAATTTACTATGAGCTTTGAGCCTCTCATTTTATCGACTTGTGTGATAAAAGTTAAAACCAAATAAAAATATAATAAATATTGTAGGTAAAAACTAATCATGTAATAATTATTTTTAGATATTTAAAATTTTTTTTATAAGTTTTAAATTATTTTTTAATATGTGATTCCGATTGTTATATAAGAATAATTTCTTCATTTTTATAGTTGTGTTTTTTTTCTTTAATTATATTTATGTTTATTTCTTATTTATAAATAAATAAATTATAATAATTTTTAATTTATAATTTAAAAGCTTCGAAGAGCATTCAAATTTGTGGAGGGAAATTTATATTTTCAGGGAATTTACGCGTATTTTTGATTATTTATAGAGTTGTCCTTAAGGTCTTAATTGGCATGGCAACCCTGGAAGGCAGCCAATTAAGTTTGACAGTCGGCAGTTGAGCTTACCGGGGGTCCTTACCCACCCGTGGAGCTTCGTTTGGGGAGCAATCAGGTTGAATCCCTTTTTTCACTAAACACAGCCATAAAAAGCATTCAGGACTCTCCACTAGTTGAGTGTTAATGCAAAGGATGTGTGAATGTATGAATGTATAAGTGTATGTGCGGTGGCATATATGTATGTGTGTGCGTGTGTGCGTGTGTGAGAGTGTGTGAGTGTGAGTGTACGACTGTTGGCTATCCACAAAGGCAAATCCTTGCCGAGTACGTGCGGCATTTTCAACGCCAATAAAATCAGAAAGTCACGTACGGAATGCCTTGGCCCATGTCCATCACAGGACCCCAAGGCTGCTTTGGGTCCTTTATGGCGGCCGACGTCTGCCTTCGTTTTGTACTCTTCCATGGATGTCCTGCGGCTGCCCTGCCCATATAGGCGTGCGCCCATCATGTCCTTTATTATGACAAGCTGCGGTTTTCAGGCTTCCCCGGTTTCCTTATCGTCCCTCCCCCGCCATAACTCAGCGTTGTTTTTGCCTAATGTTAATAGTTTTTGTTGTTCAACATATTTATGGGACGAATTTGCGGTTTAGTGTGTAGTGTGTGTGTGTGTGTGTGTGGCAGAACGCGTGTCTGTGTGCGTGGGCAGAGGGGGATTTATTGGCGTGTACGTGGCTAGTTATTAGGATTTGAGGCAGGAAATATGCCTGACAATTGTTGCTTTAGCATTTCTCGGGGTAAGTTTATCGACTTGAGTTTGGGGGTAAATAAAGATGATTTGATTAGGGGAAGTATTTGGGATAGCCAAAGGATTACAGGGAGGCTGAGCCGCTGAACGACTTGAGCTGAGTTTATACAAGTTTTGTAAGTAGTCGGTAATGCGATGTCCTTCTATTTATAATAATCGAACGACTTTAATAAATTATTTATAGAACTCGAGGAGAAGATTTATAGAAGGACTTGGTGTGAGTCTCGGATGATTCGAACTTTGCAAGGTGTGAAGCTGAGTCTAGTCATTGATACCACAGCTCAAATTAATTAAGGAACAGTTAGAAAGGACAGCCTTCTGTTCAGTGGAAATATTATTTTCCATATGAAAATCCAGAAATAAATTAAATTTCCCGATCCTTGAGCTTAGACATTTAAATGCTCGTGCAATTCACCGTTATATATTTGAATTGATTTCCAGCCTTAGTTTTCCATGTGCTTTTCCTGCCTTCCAATGACAACTTTCACTTCGCTGATTGCAAGTGCATTCATTCAATTCAATGTAAAGGTTGTCCCAGAGAGGCCCAGGCTTGTTCAGTGGCCTCTTCCCTGTGCTGCTCAGTGGCCGATGCACACAAACAAAGGACGAGGAATATGAGCACAAGGTTACTGGCAGCTCTTCTATGATGGATGCTTTAAGAATTTATGAAAGCAATGAAGCTGATTTCAGGATGTTCTCGCTGCCAACTATCTAAGGACGAGGGCTGAAGGCAGGCAGAGCCAAGCTAAGCGAAACACGGACTGCGGAACGCGGACGGCGCACGGCGGACGGCGGACGGCGGAACGCGAGGCAACGAAACGAACCAAAGCTGGGCAAACAACAGACAGAGTCCTGAAAACAAAGATCCCTTTCGCAGGATTGCTAGATAGCTACAAAGGTTGCCAATGCCATTACCACAGCCACAGCGCTGCACAATCCGTGTTATTCTTGCTGTTGTTGTTGTTGTAGTTGTTGTTGCGGTTATATCCTTGCAATGATTTTCAGCACTTTGTTTACCCACGTTTCATGCCACCCCATGCCATGCCCCCCCTTACCCACTTTGTTTGTTTGTCCTGCGCTCACTGAGCTGTGCCAAACCCGCGGCCCTGGCCGGGAATAAATTATTAAATCATACACAGTTTTAGTTTAGAGCAGCTTAAAGTTCATCTACGTTTCCCAGCAGAATAAGTGGGTGGCAGAGTGGGCGGCAGGGGAGAGGGCTTAGCGAGCCACCCCCTGGCCTCGCACTGAGCCACTTATGAATATGCGGCAAGTACAAATTTCACAGTCAGCGCTCCGCAAATCTCCTTAGGAGTTGCTTCGATTCGTCGCTCAAGCGCCTAATTGAAGTAACGCGTCTTAAGCGAAGCTCCCGCTTTGAGCTGGAGAGAGCTTAGAGCGGAGTGTGGAGGGTGGAGAGCGGAGAGCGGGGAGCGGAGAAAAAAGCCACCTATAGGAAGTTCTGGCAATCGATAATCGTCTAATTGGCCACGCGATTGACGCGCTGATGCAATGGAAGGATACCCAGGCAAAGGACTTAAAAGGCCAGCTATGAGCTGAGCTAACGAATTCTCAACTGCGGCATCACGTGCGCGACTCCTAAAAGACGGCAATGAAAATTGCAAATGCCACTTGGTCTCATCTCTGTGCAAGTGTGTGTGTGTGTGTGTATGTGTGTGAGAGTGAAGGACAGGCAATCGCCGCTCAACCGGATATATTATTTGCACATTTAAGCTGTCCTTTCGAGCCGAGGACACTGCATGCAGCATTCGACGCCCCACTGTGCACAGTGGTAAATGATGGGCAAGTATTTGAATGACACATTAATGGAAAAGTTTATTTCAAAGTAAAAGAAATTCGTTTTAATAATTAAAAATTAAAAATTAATTAATAATATTTTTAAAATTTTTATAATTCCTTAAAGTTCCTTAACTCAATTTATGTACGACTTTTAAAGGATTTGAAATTAAAAAACTGAAATCTCCGCTTGTACTGAACTGGAGAGTCCTTTGATTTGCCACTCATTATTGGCCACTCAGTCACTGTCCGCGTCTTCCTTCCAACCGTTGCCGACCGGCATCATTCCCATAAAAGGACTCGTTAAAGTTTAACGCTTGCCCCTTTTTATGATTACCTCCGCTGGCCAAGGTAATTGCCAATTGCCGGAAAATTTTTCACATTTTTCAGAGTTTCCTGGCTTCGAAAATTGTTCACATATGTTGACATTCTGAGCGCGTGTGTGTGTGTGTGTGTGTGTGTGTGTACGGGTGTTGTAAATACCCGTTTCCCCATCCTTGATTTTTCATTGTTCGGCGTAAGTGGGAAACATTATAAATAAAACATTGTAAAGAGATGGAAGGCAAGTGGCATAAAATGAGCAGCGACCATCATAAAACAAAGTGCCGAAAAGCCAAGCCAAAGGCTGGGGCAGAAGCAGAGGCAGCGGCGCTGTGCAAGCCGCGAGTGCCGTCAAGTGCGAAATTTAAATTTGCATAAATTATACAAAAGCAGAAAAGAATTGCTGCAGGACGAAGGTGGGAGAGCGTAGAGGATGGAGTAGATGGAGGGTACGAGGGGGCACACACAACGACCAAAGACACAAAGAGCATTTAAAAATTGGTGGGAAAATCATGAAATATATATGATGCAATCAAGGGAAAAACATAAATTGTGCAAAGGTCCTTCAGGCAGGGCCTGACCATCATATCCTTGTCGATGAGGATAGGCCAGTAAATATTTTGAAAGGATACTAAAATATTCAATAGCTCAAATTAAAAAGCGGCTATTTTTAAAATATGAAGCCAAGTAGATGCATCATCTCATGCATGTAATGCGAATAAGAAGCCAACGCTTTGAACTGCCCTCGATTGGAATATTTTAACTTGAATATAATTTAAAAATACTGCTTAAAATTATAAGCCAGAGATCACCAAAAATTATTTAGATTAATATAAATAACTTTAGCATTTACAGTTCACAGACAAACGCCCTAAGCTAGGTACCTTCTCAAGAACACAAAGTAACAATTTATACAAAAATATTAAATAAACAGATACTCTTAAATATTTAAATATATACATCATATATATGAACACTTATATAATTATAAATAATTGCAATATTAATTTCTGGTCAAGTTCAATTTTGTCTGCATTTTCAATACAAACACATGTAAAAGTCGTGCCGTTATTTTTATGTTATTTTCTACTCGTGCTTAAGCCGGTTGTAATTATGCAAGAGTAGAGAGCAAGTGTGTAGGGAATGAAAATACTCTCTTAAAGTTTTAGGCAAGTTGCGCCATAGTTTCTTAAAATACCGAAAAAAAACACAAGCGCGCAAAGAATTTTATGGAAGAGACAATTATTTGATAAGATAAACATACGCACCGAGAAAGGCAAGGTATCACTGTATTTACGACTTATATGAAAAAAAAAAAGAATATAACTTTTTTTGTTACATAACTTAAATAAATAACTAATTATTTTGATAAAGAAGTAATTCAACATTTTATGTACACCGACCACAAATTTGTTCAAGTGCATCGTCGCAAAGTCAATCTAAGTAAAACTGCGCATTGAGAAATAACTGTAAAAATAAGAAGTTGTGCAAGTGTTGTTGTTGCAATCTTCGTTTCTAGCAATGAAGGGGGAATGAAAAGTGAGAAATTGTTTGGCCAATGCATGAAATTCCAAGTATATGAGCATTGCTTTTATAAAAGCAACAACAAAAGAGAGAATGAGCTTTAATCTAAGCAACAACAAAAGAGAGATTGAGCTGCAAGTAAACGTCATAAGTTTGTTAAGAGAATTTCTTGCTGATAACTTGAAGAAGTACGATATTCTTCATTTAAGAGACGTTTCACGCACGAAATTAATGTTATTTTCTTTCCTGTTGCAGTTATAAGCAAAGGCGTTGTTTTTGTTATCTTAGAATAAATTGGGTATATCAGTTAAATTTTCTCTTTATTTTGTAATTCACTTAATCGTCTTGAAGACTTCAAGTCTTTACCCAACCTATGAAATTATTCACTACTCGTAAATAGCGTATTTTATAGAGACGATAATTTTAAATACTAACCCATGTTTATTTTTTCTCTCAGATATATATTCACTCAAGATTTAAAATTTGTTATTTGCTTAAATATATAAATTGAAAGGAAAAGTTTAAGTTATTTTATATACTATCGTTATTAACTTTAACTTACCTGTAAAAAGTACTCGCTCAACGGGCAGTCGTTAGCAGAATTAAAATTCTCAAGTTTAAACTTGATTAAGAGTTTTTAATTCGTTGGTGTTGATATCATGCAAATGAACAATGAATAACGGAAATGAATAAATGAATGAAATGAATGAAGGGTGGAGAAAATCTCCCGTTTAGTTTATAAGCTGCCACTTTGGGTATATCAAAGGCGTGCCTCTCCGACGTGGAAAAGGTGACTCAACTCGTCTACTTGATTTGACTTTTTTCGTTAGTCCTTCTTTGGTCCTTGTTCTCCTCTTCTTTCACATCCTCCTTATCTCCTCCTCGATTTATTTAGTTCCTGTGCTCAAAGAGATATATTATCTTTTGTGTATGGCCTCTCAGTGTCATCGTCGTCATTAGGATATGCAGTTTTTTCTGTTTTCGGCTTATGTCTGCGTAGTTTTTCTTCTCGGTGCAATGCACTCCACGGAAATCACTCACACACAATCTCTGGCAAACACACACTGGCGCACACACACGCACACACGTATTCACACTTGCGCTGTGACGCTGCAATTTTAACACTTTGAAGTCCAGTTTGAATTTGGCCGTTATGTTGTCCTTTTTCTCCTTCCTCTGGCTCTGGCTCTGGCTCTGGCTCTGGCTCTGGCTCTGCCTCTTCTACTTATGCTTCCTCCTGAAACGTCTACTCGAATTGCCCCCATCCGATGAGATCCTGTGCATGGATGGACCGTCCCGTGCATGGTCCTGTGGTGCTTTGGCGCTCGTTTCCTTTGCAACTATTTCAACAAAGCGCACTGCAGTTACTTTTATGTTTTGTACGTGCCTCGCAAAAACGACAGCTGAGCAAAAACGCAAAAGAATCGCCAGCTATGATGATGTAGCACGTGTCAACATCAGTTGTGACTGGCACAAAGACTCCGGCTGGGATTGGTGCGGCGGTGACCAACATGACCGCCTGTCATCATAAATGTCAGAGGAGCCCACCATCCGGCAGGACGACAAAAAAACCTAAAAGTAAGAAATGAGAAATGAGAAACGGGAAATGGGAAGTGGAGGAAGGACTAGACTCGACATGCGCTGACATGTTACCGCATATCAAAGGGAGATGAGCCTTATGTATATGGGATGGAGTCCTGCGTCCGATTCGTGATTGCGATTCCCACGCCTCCGACGTATTCAAATCGGCCTAACCAGTGAATATCCTTATATCATCTCAAGCGTTTATCTGTTAGTCCGAGCGGCTATATGGGTTTTGTTCGTAGCTCCCGCAAGCGATCAAACTCGATTCTCCTTCAGCTAGTGAACCAAAAGGTCCTGTAAGCATAGAAGCCATGTCGGGTATGAATTCGATGACTGATTGTTTTTTTATTTATTTAAGCCCTGATTCTTTGCAGGCTATAAAAGGGTGAGGGTCTGTGAAGGAGTTACCAGGATACTCATATAATCAATAATAAACATAATTAAAAAAATAATAAATAAATAAAAAAATAAATACATTTTTATTATATTTCTATTTATATATTTATTGTAATTTTATTTTGATTTTTTTTTATTTATTATTAAATTATTATTTATTTATTATTGAGTACAAAAATATTAAATATTTAATATTTAAAGTTGCTATTAAATTAATTAGCGATTAAAAATAAATTATAGAAATATAAATGTCGCTTTGTACAGATTTTAATTAAAATAAATTTATTAAAGCGCAGAAAAAAATGTGAATTTTCTTTATTAATAATTAATGAATAAAGCGGAACATTAATTACCAATTAGCAAATTGCCTGTTTTATTTAATTAATTAATTTCTTTTGCATTTGAACATTTTTTGTATTGTGTAAGAGTTGAGTTTTCATCGATGTTTCCTGAGTCCTGGAATCATAACAATTTCTATTTCTGTATTGAATCCTTGTAGATTTTTGGAAGTTTTTATTTTTTGACTTAAAAGGACGATCCTGTTAGACTTTCTCTAATTCCTTCGTGGATGCATGTGGCATATCCTTTATCGTCATCATAACTATATTTTCATCGCGAAGGATATTTTACTTATGTATTGGACTCCTGTAGGTTGAATTAACCTATCCCATATATTTATTAATTGGATGTCGAATATTAAATCTTTGAATATTAAATTTAATTTTTTTTAATAAATAAAAAAAACATAGAACAGGTTGTAAGATATAAAATATAAATCTTAATTGTTACTCCCTTTTTCTTTTGTTATCCCTATATCCTTCTTATCAACAAATCTCGTGCTCAGAAAAAATCTAATGGAATATTATATATAATAGACTAAAATAATATATTTGTTTTTTTTTAAATAATTAAATTATTAAAAAAAATAATTAATTAACCGGCGGCGGATTAAATTGAGAGTAAAATCAGTTTCTACTTAAGTCAAGCATATGGGAAATCGATTAGAAGACACAGAGGAATCGATTCATTCGATTATTCATTTTAATTCAAGTGAATAAATCTAATTTTCCATTAATGAGTTAAAATAATATTTAAATAAATAAATTTTCTCTGCATATTGAATTTTGCCTTCTGAAATAACTTCCAGAAATAAGAATACATTATCTAGCTGAATGGACATCAAGGATAACCCAAAATATCGAAATGACGCTCACAAATTTGAGGGGGGTGGAGTGGGAACATAAGTCATATAATTATATATATTATTTAATATAATATAATAATATAATATAATTTTAATTTAATAGCAAAATTTCCAGCCTCTGAAATTTCAGGATACCAAAGGAAACTCGTCCCGTAGTTTCATAGTTTCAATCAGATGCATATTTAAAGAAAATATATAAAGTCCTTGAATATAAAAATGTTGACTAATTTCTGGGCTAATTTGAAGGACACACAAATATATATATATATAGCACATAAAAGAAATATATATCCTTTATGTAAATGTGTACCAGGGTAGGATCAGTTCAAGAAGGTATCCTTACATCCTTGATGATAAGCAATAGTTTTCCAAATATATCTCACAGCTATGCTAGCTATATCTATAGCGTCCAACCTATGTCCTTTGCGATTCAGACATACTCTGGCATCGAATGTCCTGAAATCTGTTCTAAAAGTCACCAAATAAAAAATGTGATCTGCGATTGAGGCGGGCAGCTAAATTTTACTTTTCATAGCTTTGACAGGCTCATAGTCACTGTCCAGGTGCGCTCAGGTGGCCCAAATTAATTGGCAGCAATACCGCGATTGGGGAATCGGGGAATCGGGTGTTTGGGGGATTGTGGGGATTGGGGGGATTGAAACATTTGGCGAGCGGCTGCCAAAACTGTCAGAGATTCAATGCGCGTTGCTCCGACAAGCATAATTTCAATTAATAATCAAATCAGCAAACCGGACACGAACACACAGGCCATAGGCAGTGTCATAGACACGCCCACACCCACAGCCACTGCCATCCTCTCATCTTCCTGCCAGTTCCCAGAGGCCTCGGCAGGGCCCGCTCGTTGGCGACTTTTCAAATTGAAATTAACATTGTGTCAGATGCGGGCGAGTGGAAAGGGAGAAGGGGGAAGGGGGAAGGGAGTGGGGAGGACCACATTAGCCACAAAAGTAACCAGGTCATTGTGGGAGCGTTGAAATTAGAATAAGTTTTGGGTTGAAAGCCGACTCCTTCATGGGGCTAGCCTCATCAAAACTGTGTTAATGAAGGCCCGGCCCCAGCAGCCGCCTGACAGAGGAATCTTTATTATTTTGTAATTAAGTGGCTCGGCACAAGGCAGTCGCGTGGGTGGGCACTTGGCATGACGAACGTCTCCCCGGTCACTTATAGATGCACAAATAGAAGCGCCAACAACGACGACGAGGACGACTCCGGCAAAAGAAAATTGTGTTGATTCAATTTGAAAAGTCTCAGCAGCCTCAGCAGCCACGACTGTCAAACTCTGGCAAGGAGCGAGTGGAGCAAGTCTTTGGAAAAGTCAAAGCGAGTGCTGGCTGGGGCTGGGCTGGAGGGTGGTGGATGGGGGCGAAGTTAAGCTGGTTCAGTGGCTCCTGTCTGGGTGGCGGAGAGTCTGTTACGCTGGCAGTCATTCAACTTGTTTCTGTGTTTTGTTCGGCGTCTTTCATTTGTATTCACGCTTTTATGTTGTTTTAAGCTGTTGCCAGGTGACTTGCAAAGGAGACGTCACTCGTTTTTACCTCTTGACCTAAGAATTGTAAACTATATTATACTTCTGAGTCCTTTTCACAAACAAGACCGAGTTTCTGTTTCTGCTCAGATTTAATCTGAGAATCTATCCTTTCCAGCATCGCAGACCTTCCACTTCCTTTTCACATTAATGGTAAATTATTTAAATTCTCCTGCAGCTAATACTCTTAATTATCCTTTGTGCAGGATGCTGCAACAGGAACAATACAATTGTTGTTCTATAAATGGGTAAATTGTTATTGGCATCATTTTAATATCTATTTATAAAGGTATTCCCACTCAAATAATTTTGAGCATCGAATCGAAGACAACCAACGAAAGGAGTCCCAGGTCAATGCGATGTTTGCCTTCCCGTTAAATATAATCATAGCTGGAACATAAAACCTGAAGGTTATTTTAATTCTACGTACTCATTTTCAGCTATAAATTTATATAATATCTAAATATAAATATAATTCATGGTTTTCCAAGGGGAGACAAGTAAATGAAATCTAAAATCTGTTATTAGACATACTTATTTACTGCTTTAAATTACACATAGAATAGTAATCCTTAACATGATAAAGGACACAACGTGGTGGATCGACATAATAACTGAACTCTGAATGACTTAACAGGATTCAATATATAATGTACAATATATATTATTAGATATTTATAGCCATTCCAAATGTAGACTTATACTCAGGGGAAATTATGGGAATGGCAAGGTTTGAGCCACGGCTCGAGTCAAGGGTTAAGTCAAGGCTAGAATCCAGAGTTTAGCCATGACTTGAATCAAGGGTTGAGTCAAGCGCTCATAGAAGGAGCGGTGCTCGAGACTGATCACCATATCCACAAGGGAAAAGACGGTGCAGAAAATTCGGTTGATTTACAAATTATATAATTTAAATTATACTTTAATTGATTAATTGATTAAGCAATAAATTAACAGTTGCTATAAATAAGAAAGGTTAATAATAATAATAATAAAAAATATAATTTAATAAAAAATGTATATTATATTCTTACTATATATATAGGGATATGTTATATTATATATTATTTTTATATTTAATTTTATATTTATATTATTTAATATTTATATATTTTTTATATTTTAACATTTACTATTTAGTCACTGTATTTTTCTATTTAAATTTTGAGGATTTTTGGGGTAAGTTCTTTGTTCATTCTTTGCTCTTAAATATTTGAATGTGTATTTTATTTTTAAAAGTAAAAATATCTTAAATTAATCATTGACTTTCCTCGAGATGTTTATTTATTTCTGGCGTTGTCTGTGTTTATTAGCGATTTTTCCAAGTGAAAATCTTCAACGAACATCGAAATTTCATTGAGTGGCTGGCAAATTCTTTCCTTAACAAATGATAAACGATGCGGGAGTCGACATATCAGAGGCAGCGACGTCGAAACGGGAAAAGAGAACAAAGGACGTGCCGCCGGAGGATTCGTTTTTCCTCCTTCTCTTCTTTCTCTACTTTTATGGAAAATCGAATGTGAAGGCAGTGAAAACGTTGAAGACATGAAGCGGGAAAAACGAGAACATGCGCGCATTTTTCTTATCTGTAATGATAGATGCCACGCCCCCGCCCAAGCCCACGCCCACGCGAACGCCCACGCTCACTCCCATGCACGCATCGCCGCCCCTGCGGCCAAAAGAGGAGCGACAGCATTTTACAATAAATGGAGTTAAAAGTTACAATTCAAATGGCTGTTAGTCGCAGGGGGCGTGGCACAACATTGTTACTGCTCCTCGCGCTGTTGTTTGTGTGTTGCCTTTTAAACGTGCGATAAGCCGACGCAATTTAATAGCAAAAATAACAATAAAATACGAGACAGACAGGCGGCAGGACAACAAGACAGGATCTCCAGGCGGCACTGGGAAGCAGCCAAAAAGTAAATATTGCCGCCCTCGGGGCGTCGCCGTGCTCTACGCTCTCGCAAGGACACTGAGTGTGAAAAGTGTGTCGTCGCGCATACATATGTAAATATTTGCATGGAAAAAACACCAACAACAACAACAACAACGAGTATAGAAAAAATTTAGAGGCCGTCAGTCTAATGTCGCGATAATAGCTTTCGATTATCGGAACGGCGGGTGTCGCCTTTAAAGGGACACCCGTCTTTAAAGGACCCCGAACTGAAGACTTGCAGTCACACAGAAACCCAAAGCGGCGACTTGGTTAATTAAATGTAATTAATCAAATTATTTGACAGTTAATTAAAATTATATATGTATGTGAAAGACATATAGTAAGGATAAATAAGGTACAGTCTATTTAAAAATTAATTCAATATTAACGCGCTTCGTGGTTCGCTTCCACTCAGCTCTCTCAACTGAGCATAAGTTGGCAGGTGGCAGCCGGTGTACCACAGGCAGTGTTTTGGGGCCACTGCTTTACTGCATCCATAGCCACGACATGCCACAGCCTAACTCCAGCTTACCCGGGGCATCAATGCTGGCTACTTTTGCCGATGATGTTGCCGGAACATGCAGATCTTCCTGCGAGCAGGATGCTGCCAACGGTATCCATGAATACACTAATGTTTTCACAGGATGGGCAAGACGATGGAACATTGGAATGAAACAAAACTATCAATGTATGCTACACATTGAGGAGGAAAACGCCGCCAGCAATACTCTTAGAGGACGAGCCCGTCATTCAGGCCAGCTTGGCCTCGGAGTAACGTTAGATCGCAGGCTGACCTAATCCGAACAGGTGACAACACCAAGGACTAAGCACTATTGGTTAGTCCAATCGACTAGTAAATTGTCACTCACTAACAAAGCGACAATCTACAAGCAAATAATATCCCCAATCTGGAACTATGGATGCCAAATCTGGGGCCTTGCATGCGATAAGCAGATCCAAAGAATACAGACGGCACACCGGGTGTGAGTGGTATGTGACAAGATTAACAGACACTGCAGTCGATATCAGGACAGACTCCCAAAACACAAAAATCGCCAGGCCCATGTCTTCTCAACACCACGGCCACCGGGGAGGTTGAAAAGAAGAAAGCCGAAGGATCTCATGCATAGATCTCCAAGAAATAAGAAGATTATTTTAATAATTTCTTCTTCTCTATTTGTTATTTGTTAATTAGTATTTAAATTATTATTTATATTTAATTTAGTATTTATTGTTAAAGCTAACCTCGGGTAGCCGGCACGCCCGTTCTGGGCTGAATGAATAAAAAAAAGAAAGGTAACAAAGAGGTTTTCAGGTACCTCGTATGCTTTAAAATAAAAATACAAAAAAATATAAAGAAAAAAATACTAACAATAAATTAAATTAATATTATTTTAGATTTAATGCCTTGTGCTATAAAACAATATTTAAATTAAAATTATAAACTATATTTGAAGTAAAATTTTAAATAAATGAGAGCAGAATTTAAAATAGAATTTTAATAAAACATTGCCTTCTTTTAACATTCGGTTCGTCCTTTTTATGTCTAAGGACCTGGTCAACGTTTTAACATGTACTGACAGTCCTTTTTAGGTGTTGATTTCTGTTAAACAGCAAAATGCCTAGAAAATCAGAGAAGTTAAAAGAGTAAAAAAAAGGAAGATTATAATATTTTCCTGGCAAAAATTGCTTAGACATGTAATCCTTTTTTGGAATATTGTCCTCTTTACAATATGATCTTTTTTAGAGCTTCAAGTCAATTCAAGTGCTTCATTAGGACTTTTTTTTATTTTTTTTATAAATAATTATTTATTTATTTATTTTGCCAGGATCTGTTCAGTGCCTTCTGAACTCGCCCTGGCGCTTGAAATAGGAAAAGGATGTATAGATACCATAGCTTAACTATAATTAACTCTATACATACAAAAATAATTGACTGATGTCTTAACTGATCTTACGAGTAGGAAGATCTCAGGAATAAATTTATGGCTTAGCTGGACTCGACGTCAGTGAGTTCGGGTAGTATTATGACAATTGTCGGGTGGGCAGGTTGAGTGAGATGAATTCTATTCAGACACCAGAGGGGTATAGGTTAGGAAAGTTGGCTCGGGAATGTGCTTGTCAGCATATCGACTGCTGGGTGGTTTACCTGCTCCTCGACTGGAACAAGCTTAACGTCCCTCTGGATGGTACGGGTGGTGACATACCAAGGAAGCCCGGATGCACTCCGTGCAGCTCGAGATTGGACCACTCTGAAGCTATTGATCTGGCTTCTAAAACAAGTGCCAAACAGTTGAATGGAGTACTTCGCTTGGACTGACTTATAATAAACTCTAGCTTCAATTCCAAGCCTCGCTGCTGGCGTCAACGATGCACCTGTGTGTTGGGTGTGTGTCGCTGCAGCCATCGTCGTTGCTTCCGCTGTTCCTGCTCTTAATAACAATAAACAAAGAGGATTATATTTTCACTAATTGGGATAACCTGCAGCTGGCATACAAGACATACAGCATCGTTCGAAGAGTGGGCCAGACGCAGGAATGTAGCCACCAATAAGGAAATATGTGTGAACGTATCCTTCACACTTGGAGTGGATACACTGCCGGCAACAATGCCAGATGAGTGTCAGTCCAGCAGACAAATCGAGCGAGATATCTAGAGATCATCCTAGACAGGCGGCTCTCTTTCACTGAGTACTCAAAACAAGGATAAGGACCGCTGTAGCAAAATTCCATTGGCTGCTCGGTCCAAAGAGCAAGCTGTCCCTCAGGAAGAAGGTGACAATCCACAGGCTAATAACTGCCCCAATTTGGCTAAAAGGTTGACAGATATGGGGACTTGCTGGCGATAGTCAAATAAAGCACATTCTTTTTTTTTTTTTAATTATTATTTATTAATTATTAAAATTATTCTTTCATCAACTTATTGTCTAAATTCTGCTCCAATCAATATTATTTTTGTCGTTTGAATTGAATAACAATTCTTATAAATTTAAGATTATAAAGAGCGAATATATTTGTTAATAATAAATCCAATAAATATTTTAATATTTTCTAAAGCTTATTTGCAGAATATATAAATTTTAATTTAAAAAAAAAAATAGCTTTACTTTTCATCCGGCTTTTATTTTAATTGGTAAATTTTACATTTTATAAACTTATTATTTACCTGTCGAATTGGACGTCTGAAGTTTAATTTTTGGAATTTCTTCTCTTAAATGCAAAAACCACAATTTGCTAACAAAGCTCACAATTCAACTGAATGCAATATGTGGCATGTGGCACGTGGCATGTGGAAGGTAATTCTTACGGCTATGCAATTTCAGTTGCAGTTTTCCTGCATTTTTTGCGACAATTTCCTGGCCAATTTCGGAAAATAGTTGCATAGTTGAAGAGAATAAACGGAAATGCTTTGTTTCGAGACTCGTGAGAGGCTTCTCAGGGGGCGTGGCAAGTTTCCAGAGAACAAGTAACGAATGGAATATGTGAGCCAAACTTCTGTGTGTGGCGAAAAATGTTTGCCATACTTTTTATCTGTGAGCAATTCCTTACAGGAGTTTATTAAGGATTCCAAAGGAAGGCGTGGGTAGAGGGAAAGGCGGCAGTAGAAAGTTATAAGTGCATTTCGCATAAATGGAAAATTGTTCAATTTATCGGCACACAAAGGATAACCAGCCACAGGAACAGGGCCAGGGAAATAACTTATGAAACTTCAATTCAATTGAATAGATAAATATTTATATTGGTCAACTCGGTAATAGGGAGGCTGAGTAACTGGTTAATCCCTGCCATAACACAAAGGATACCCATGGCCGGTAGAACAGACTCCATTCCGTTTCAAGGACTTGCCACAAATGAGGCGCATCAAATTTGATTTGATTTCGGCTTTTCAACCGCAACAATAATAAATCCAACAACGAGCACAGCACAATTGAAGGACAACATTTAAAGAGCCATAAAGGAGCATAAACAGGATAAAGAGGAGGATGATAAAAATATCAACAAGCCAGCAATAAAACATTCAACATCGAAGGAGTGCAGAGAGCAGCCAAGTGAACATTGGTCCATTGTCGGAATGACATCAATAAAATATTTAAGGCGACAACAAAGCGTGGCTGCCACATCCACTCCCACTGCCACTCCCACTCCCGCGTCCTCATCCACTTCCTCATCCACATTCGCATTCGCATTCGCATCCACATCCATCCTCGGGCGACCTTCATGCTTCAACGCTACCTACACCTAGGCCCCACTCCCCCATCGCCTTCCGCCATCCACCTTCCCCCTTCCGCTTCAGGCTCCTGTTCCTGCAGCGCCTCGCCAGTTGGTAAAATAAACTCGAGGATGGCGCCGAGTGGAGAGCGACACTCGACTGGCGCCGTGGCAAACGAGCTTAACAGGATAAACCGATGAGAACTGGCTGAGACGTTCAGGATGGGGATGGGAATGCGTGGGACTGGGAACGAGGAACGAGGAGCGAGGAGAAGAGACTCACTTGAAGGCAGCTCCAGGACTTTACTCGTCTCGGTTTCAACTCGTCTTTGAAGTGCAATGGAGGAATTTGAATTCAATCGCAATTGCAATCGCTTCCCTTTCAGCTTTCATTTCAGCTTCCTTTTCAGCCCCAGCCCCAGCCCCAGCTTCAGTCTCAGACCCAGTCCTACCCTTGCCACGTCCGTCCAGCCCCTTCCACTTTGATCCTGTAACCAAAACATCTCCATAACTGGCTTTTTATTGCGGTCTCCCCTTCTGTGTGCGCCGCATTATTTGTGGCCGCCTCGTGGCAAGCGGCTTAGACTTGTTAGCAACGTCTTTCAACTGTTTACGAGGCTTGCGGCTTCCGAGCGGAGGGGCTGGGGGTGGGGACAAGCTTGAAAATCCTTGCCGGCAATCGGAGGAAGCCCAAAGATGGGTTCCCGCTGATAGGCCAGAGACAGCAATTGGAATTGGGATTTCGATTGGGATTTGTATTTGGATGAGGATGTGGATTGGGCCGTTACTTCGGCTGCTGACCAAATGGCTACTTAAGGAACGTTCCCCAACCTTGATTCGGTTCAGTCTCGACTTCGACTCCAACTCGGACTCCGACTCTGATTTCGATTTTGATTTTGATTTCGAGTTTGATTTGGACTCCTCATAATTTGCATCGTCATTCGAATCGAAAGTAAAACTCATGTCCTATCAAATTCTGAATTTTATATAAAATTTACATATTTTAATCAACTGGCGTCGATTTCCCAGCGGCAATCAATTTGCTGGCATAGCCTTGTTTCGTCTATCGTCCTTTCGTCTATCGTCCTTTCGTCTATCGTCCTTTCGCTCGACTCAAAAATCAGTGGAGATTCCATCTCTCGATTTTCTTTGATCTAATTTCGTTGGGTGCAATTTTCTTAAAGCGCAAGTCCTGCTGATAGAGCACGTCTGTGCCCCACCCTGAAGCCAGGATCCAGTAATATTTTTCATCCTGCTGGACATCGGATTTGCTGGCCTGTCAACCTGGCGCCTTCGGATAGCAGCTCCTCGTCGCGACTGCGGCTTAGAAACTGCGACAGAAAATGATAAATGAGTCCTTTTACTGTTGCTCTCGGCCTGGCATTTAATTTAAAGTGTTCACATACCCTGCGCCTTAAAGGACAATCGGGAGCGAAGGGAGACAATGCTCTAGCAGACGGTGCTAGGATGTGGGCAGCTTTAAAAAATCCAATTATGTTCAGAATAATCAAAAACAGGACTCATGATTTGAACTCCTTCAAAAATAAAATCAATCTTTGATTTTTTTCATCCCAAACTTCGCATCGATCCTTCAGTTTGGTAATAGGAAAATCTCTACAGCTGAAAAGCTGGAAAATCGAAATTTTGTATATTTTTAAAAGGAAAAAATTAAAAATAAAATTAATATAAAAAAAATGACAAACAAATTCCTTTAAGGTACATTTTGTATGTTTCTGAATAACAAAGGATATTTGGATAAGAGTACCTCAAATAAAAGGACACTCCAGTAACTCCTTTATTTTATTTCAATCCCTGTTCTTTACAGGGTATTCGCTGGCCTGTCAATCAATCAACCAAATACCTCACATAATTTTCTATTAATAGTCCTGTCCACGCCCACTCCGCCCCCCGCCAACGCTCAAAGAGCCAAAGACAATAAAATATCAAATTACCTTTTAATATGCTGCCACCTAATGAGCTGCCAGATGGGGGAGTGACGTGTGGAGAGGAAAGAGTGGGAAGAGGAGAGAGGGGAGAGTGGAGAGAGGAGAGTTGGGAGTTGGGAGGGGTGAGAATTTGAGGCCCAAGTGTTTTACATTATTTCAGGTGTTAATCGAAGCATGAAATTTACAATTTTAATGCAAATTTAATATAATTAGTGTCCTGCCGGGGAAGTCCTTTAAAGCGGAGCCTACAAATTATCCAATACTCGTAATCCGCCAGGGCAAAGTTTCTCCCTCTTGGAGGGCAGCCCGCGGTCTGCAGGAGACTTCGAAATGCAATTGGGACATAAATTTCCATTTTCGGTTTTATGCCCCGGAGAGCTCGCAGTAATTTAACGCTAAGTTTTCTCCATTTCTCCTTTTCTCCTTTTTCCGTTATTTCCCGTTCCCCCGCCCCGCCCCACCTCTGGACGCCTCTGGACGTCGGGCAACCCGACGCGCCACAATAAAATAGTAAACATGCAGAATCAGAAAATAAGTCCTGCAAAAAATGCGAAAAGCAACTTGTGCTAAGTGTCTTCATGTTGTGTCCTGTGCGTTGTCCTGCTCCAGTCCAGCCCTGCCTCCGCCTCCGCCTGCTCCTGCTTCTGCCTGCTGACCACAAAACTAAAAAAGGGAAAACTTTCTTTTGGGCGAATGGCGAATGGCGAATGGCGCCTCAATTTACGCGGCTTTGAGTGGTTTTTGTTTTCTTATTTATCTTGGCGCGCCCCTCGCCTCCCGCCTCCCGCCTCCTGCCTCCCACTTCTGGGTTCTCTTTTCTCGACTCTCAGTTCTCAGTTCTCGGTTCTCGGCTGTCGGTTCCTGGCCACTCCTGCACTGGCTCCTTTCTGGTTTTTTGGAGGCAATTTAATGTCATCATAAATACAAATTCAACTCGCTGAAAGACTTTTTGCAGTTGCTTTAGTCGCGCTTGAGGCTCCTTGCGTTGTCCTGCGGCTGCTTTAATCTTTCCTCGGCTGCAATTCTATTAACCCTATTCAACCACAGGCGCCCCACCCCTCCCCCCTGCTCCTCTGTTGCCACTCAGCAGTCTCTCAATTGCCAATAAATTTCACCCGTTATCAAGCCAACCTCTCCACTTATTCATCCACGTGCCACCAGCTGCTGCACCGCCTGCACCGCCTGCACCTCCCGCCGACGGCAGCTTAGACCTGGGACTGGGCATAGGGTCTGGCCACTTGGATCCTGGTACTCGGCACACATTATTTAACATTTTTTAGTGGCTCATAAAACACACTAAACAAAACAAGGACCAGGCAATAGTCACTCCTTCGTGCGCTTTCCACGGAGAGAAATAAAAAATATATAAATTAAATAATATAATAAAATAATAATAAAATAATAATAAAATTATAAATAATAATATAAGGAAATCATAGTTTAAAAAATGAAATATTTAATCATTTTATTTTAAAATTTTTTGTATTCCAATAAAGGACTTAATATATAAGAGAGTAGGGATCAGTTCTATTAAGATATATGTTAAATTTTTGAATCAACTTTTTATATTAATATTTTACCTTTATATCATTTATATAAATTAATTTTATTTTTTTTTTTATTTATAAAAATCCACGAATAAATTATTATTATTTAAATAAATGTGCCATAATTTATCAAATACCCCCCACAAGGTTCGAGGGGCTGCTCTTAATTAATATGAAGCAATAATTAATAATAATAATTATAAAAATAATGATAATTAAAATAATAATAAATAATTATAAAAAATATATAAAAATATATATATAATATATGTAGCTTAGATAAAACTAAAGAAAAACTCAAGCTATAAAATAAATGCATTTTTATAGGTGAAAAATTAAAATATTTTTATTTTTAATAATTTTTAAATTTTGGTTTGTGCTTAGATTTAAATTTTAAAAAGTTTTCTTAGGTTCTTTCACATTTTAAAATGTTAAGCTTAGATAGAAAAAAAAATATCCTTTCAAGATTATGGGTCAAAGGAGCGTTTTCCAGGATTCATGGGCTGAAGATCCTTTGGTGCGTAGTTATATTTTCCATTGGTTGCTTTTGGACTTGAGGTGCACCGCACGCCACAAATCCCCATGGAGTGTCCTAGACTTAGTCCTGGCAAATGGCAGGTGCTCACCTCGTAGCATGTCCTTGCACTTGAGAAACAGTGGCAAATGTAATAAAAAATGTAAAGAGAAGGAACACAATAAAAGGAGAAGCCAACGGGGCACGTTCTCCAGCGGGAAATGTTTCCCGGGTCCCGGATCCCGGATCCCGGATCCCGGTTCCCGGCTTCTGATTCCTGCTCCCCAGCTCCCAGTTACTGCTTGTGCCTCGGTCGCCTCCCGACCCTCCTCGCAGTGGGAGCTCTACAAGTGCCGACTTAGCTCGTTGTTTGTTTTGCCCGTTGAGTGCAAATTATTTATGCCACATGCGGGGCTCCGACGCACCTGCCCCACAGCCGTTGGCAGTGCAATCAAAGTAAGCAACAACTGGAGCAGTAGGAGTGCTGCTTGTAGGGTGGGGGGTTGAGTCCTAGTGGCTTGTTGACAGGAACAGGAACAGGGGCAGGGGAGTGAGGAAGGTGGAAGGAGGGGGCGAGGGAGCAAGGGACCTGTAGAACAAAAGCCACATTGCCATTTTCCACTTTCCATTTTCACCCGAGTGCAATTTGGTGGCTTTTGGTTTTCTCTCGCTTTCGCGCCTCGTCCGGAAGTTGAAGTCTTTTGTTTTCATTTCCGTTATTTAATGCAAGTGGCATTGTTGTTGTTCCTTTCGTTGTTTCCACTGCTGCGGCTGTTGTTGTTGTTGTTGTTGTTTTTGTTGTTGTAGGTGCCGTTGCCAGCTGCCTTGACTAACATAATATATGACATTGGTCCCTGTTACCCTTCTTTCTCTATTCCTCTCTTCCTCTCCCCCTCTCCCTTCTCGCTACACCATTTCTCCTTCTCCTTCTCCTTCTTCCTTCTTCCTTCTTCCTTCTCCCTTCATCTTCACTTTTCAGCCGCTCACCGTTCTCAACAGCTTTCAACACTGCAAACTTGTTGGCACCTACTTGTGTCCTTGCGCCTTGTGCCCTGCTCCTTGTCTTCTTCTTGCAGCTGCCGTTGCCCCTTCCCCGCTCCACTCCATGACATGGCATCCTTTCACCACTGGCAGCGCATTTGCATTTGGTAGTCGAAGCTCCTTACGTGAGTTTATTTGGTTGCCTTTTTGACTACAATTTTTTTAGAGTTCCACCCCCACCCCCTACCCCCATCCCCTACCCCCTGCCACCCTACCTAAACGAAGTTAACCAGATTTTCATCCTTAGATAATGATTTTCGCGTTATTTGCATGCTATTTTTACCCAGACAGTTACCGCTCCTCCTGCTGTTCCTCTTGTTGTTGTAGCCATATTCATATGACTTTGGTCCTTTTTGCGGTACAGTCACGCAGTCCTTTGTTTAGTTGCTGCATAAAATTTATGGCCCAACTCTGTGCTAAATAAACTTTAGAAGTTGTTTTCCCGAATATTTGGATTGTGGTTTCTGCTTTCATTGTGTGCCTGCGACCAATGGTAAGAAAAGGACTCCATGGAAAGGACCAAGTTATATAGAGAAAGCCCTTTAACTCTTTTTAAGTGCAAACACTTAAACTACAAAGCTCAGGAATAATTTTGACGTTTTTTTATTTATTTATATTATTTTTATTTATTAATTTTAATATTTTAATACAAATGAATTATTTATTAATTCCAATTTTAATTAAATAAAAATTAAATTAAAGCTAATTTAAATTTTATGGCTGGAACTGAGACATAGCTTCCTACTCGATTGTTGGCACTGTAATTGGAAATTAAATGGTAATAAATTTTATTATCTTGGCCCCATTTACATTTCTGGCCAATTCAATTAAGCAGCCAAGATCCTTTGAGTCCTGCTCTCTGCATCGGCAATCGAGTTAAACAAATCAAAGTCATCAATAATTTTGCAGGCTTAAACATATTCATAATCAGCTTTGGCTCCTAATCACCACTTTCCTGTTGGTAATTGAATTGGCTTATCCCAGGATTGGCTTACAATGTTTGCCTGCTGATTAACCCGTTGGTGCCTCCGTCTACCCGTAATGGATTTTGGGTCTTGGAGCTCGGTGCCTGGGGCGAGTTTGAGCTCAGCTGCATTTACGCTCAATCTGACACACACTTGCCTTGACGGCCACAAATTGCTTTTTAATAACTCAACTAAGCCAAGCAAATCTGGCATAACAACCGCAACAACAGCACCAACAACAACAAAAGCAACAACAGCAACAACAACATCTACAACTACAACTACAACAACAGTAAAAACAAGCATCTCAGCTACTGTTTCAATTTTCCAACTGGCAGTTAAATGAAGGCAACAACCCAACAAACTATGCAAGCAAATCCGTTAACTATCCCGGTACCCTCCCCTACCCACCCCTGCCCTAACAGGCACTCACCGACAATCCTCTAACCACTCTACTAACCATTTCCCCACACCCAACCCAATTCACCATGAGTTTTGGGCAAACTTCTTGGCCATCCCCTAAGACCGCTGCCCCCTGCCAATAGATGGCGTAAATCTCTGTTTTTGAATAGTTTCCCGTGCTCGTGCCCGTGCCCCTGCCCGTACCCACACCCAAGCCCAGAGATTCGCCTCTCGACCCTGTCGAAACTGTAAAACTTGAGCAATTTGTGAATTTAGTGCCAAAGTTTGGCTCCATTTTTGTTTTTGCACTTTTTCATTATCGTCGTCGGTCGTCGGTCGTCGGTCGTCCGTCGTCGGTCCGTTGGGTTCACGTTATCCTCCGATTCCCCGATTTTCCGATTCCCTCCACTCTCGTCGCCGATTGTTGTTCTTGTTACGGTTAACAAATTGGGATTGTTGAGATTTTCAGTCTGTTGGCACTGCGACAACAAGCGGGAAAATGATAAACTGCTTAGAGAAAAATCGCAATAATTTGTTGTAAGTTGCAAATGCGACTTCCCAAGGACTTCATTCGAAAGGAAGCAACAAAAACTTCCAGTATATAAAAATGTAAGCTAGGACTCATTGATTGCGAAACTTTACCCAGCTTATAGAATTTACATCTCTCTGAGCCTCTTCCCATTGAAAAATAAATCCTCTCTTCCCTTTTATATAAAATATGAATTGAAGTGCTGCTTGGAGCAGAATGCGGGCTTCCATCATTTACTCTTTTCCACGCTTAGATCCCCTTGACTAGAGACTTATGCGCCATTTGGAAAGCTGGCTACTCAGGTCAAACGTGTGAGATCCCTTGGTTCGCGCTTTGACCTTGACAAATGCATTTAGAACTCTGCTCCCTTTGTTCGTCTCCTCCTCTAATTAGTTTCTTTCCCGTTTCTGCTAACTGTTTTAGTGCACACATCGCAACATAAACAAACATTTAAGCTTTTATGGCTGTGCACATGCACAGGCGGGCGCGATACGAACAGAGGACAGAGAGAGAGGGAGAGAGAGAGAGAGGTGGAGAGAGGGGGGGGGGGGGGGGAGAGAGAAAGATAATGGCTCGAGCCCACATGCAAAGTCATAAACACGAAGCAACACTTGCATGCAAAGCAGGCAGCTTAGCAGTGAGGAGCATAAAGTGAAACTATTCAGCACTTTATGTTGCATACTTTTAGGCGACACCAACGCTAAATCGCACCGAGCTCAGAGAGAAGGCATAACGACTCTGCCTCACAGCCACAAGAAGACCAACAGCCACTCAACACACACCCATGGAGTTTACTAGACTAGACTGGAGAGTATCCTGAGGAATGTTCCAATCTAAGAATCGTCCTTTAGCCTCAGCTTCAAGCACATATCTGTGCCCAGGACAACTATATAGTTATTATTGTAGTAACAATTTCCAGACTGTCTCACGAGCCTTGCGCAGAAACACTATACCCACTTTTTCAAGGGTATGACAGCCAGGATACTACTAACAACAGCTTTGAAATGTTGCATATGCATTGCAACAGCGGCACAAGCGACAACATCAACAACAACAACAACAACAACAGCAACAGCAACGAGTGGCGCATTTTCTTTTTGTGGTAATAAAAACTAATTAAATCTGCACGAAAAACATGCCAACAAGCAGCAACATCGGCGGCAGGTCCTTGTTGTTGTTATGAGTGTTGTAGCTGTTGCATTTGATACTGTTGTTGTTGTTGTTGTTGCTGCTGCTGCTGCTGATATTTGCAGAGTGTAACATGTTTCAACACTTTGCTCTTGGCCACGGCCAAGACCCACAACATCGGCAAGGAGGGAATTCAAATCCACATTGAAAATTTAATAACCAAAAATTTGCAGCCAAGTTTCGTTTCGTTTTCGTTTTTGTCTTTTTTATTATTTTCCTTTTTTCTACTTTTTTTCATGAGTAGCCAAATTGCAAACTCGCGCTGAGTGCTATCCTCCCACACGTCCCTCTCGTTCGATCACCCCCCTCTCCCATACAGATGTTCCTCACACTCCTGGCTTTGCTCTGCCTCTGTGTTTATATCTATGTATGTGTTAGAGCCTCTAATTGTTGTTGGCCTCGTCGCCTATCATTCTCATACCCTGTACAATGTTATCGATAACTCTTGAGCCTTACCTCGAACTTCACCTTGAGGTATATTACTTGGAATTTTATATTTTACATTTTATATTTTATATTTTATATTTTATATTTTATATTTTATATTTTATATTTTATATTTTATATTTTATATTTTATATTTTATATTTTATATTTTATATTTTATATTTTATATTTTATATTTTATATTTTATATTTTATATTTTATATTTTATATTTTATATTTTATATTTTATATTTTATATTTTATATTTTATATTTTATATTTTATATTTTATATTTTATATTTTATATTTTATATTTTATATTTTATATTTTATATTTTATATTTTATATTTTATATTTTATATTTTATATTTTATATTTTATATTTTATATTTTATATTTTATATTTTATATTTTATATTTTATATTTTATATTTTATATTTTATATTTTATATTTTATATTTTATATTTTATATTTTATATTTTATATTTTATATTTTATATTTTATATTTTATATTTTATATTTTATATTTTATATTTTATATTTTATATTTTATATTTTATATTTTATATTTTATATTTTATATTTTATATTTTATATTTTATATTTTATATTTTATATTTTATATTTTATATTTTATATTTTATATTTTATATTTTATATTTTATATTTTATATTTTATATTTTATATTTTATATTTTATATTTTATATTTTATATTTTATATTTTATATTTTATATTTTATATTTTATATTTTATATTTTATATTTTATATTTTATATTTTATATTTTATATTTTATATTTTATATTTTATATTTTATATTTTATATTTTATATTTTATATTTTATATTTTATATTTTATATTTTATATTTTATATTTTATATTTTATATTTTATATTTTATATTTTATATTTTATATTTTATATTTTATATTTTATATTTTATATTTTATATTTTATATTTTATATTTTATATTTTATATTTTATATTTTATATTTTATATTTTATATTTTATATTTTATATTTTATATTTTATATTTTATATTTTATATTTTATATTTTATATTTTATATTTTATATTTTATATTTTATATTTTATATTTTATATTTTATATTTTATATTTTATATTTAATATTTAATATTTTATATTTTATATTTTATATTTTATATTTTATATTTTATATTTTATATTTTATATTTTATATTTTATATTTTATATTTTATATTTTATATTTTATATTTTATATATTATATTTTATATTTTTTATTTTTATATTACAGGGTATCTAATGGTCGGTTAGAGGCTGGACTGTTCCCCTGGGCTGTCTAATTGTTGCTGTTGTTACGGTTATTCATTTATGTTTTATGTGGAGTTGCCGTCGAATGTTTTTGGCACGGGAAACTCGACAAAAAACTTTTTGGCAGACAGTTGCAGTTGTGATTGTTGCTGTTGTTGGTGTTGTTGTTTTTGTTATTGCTGTAGCTGCGATTGTTGCTGCTGCTGCCTCTCTGAGTGTTGTTGTTATTGCTGTAGCTTTTGCAATTATTATTGTTGGCACTTTGGGCTCGAGTTGTGTTCGCATTATTGTGTCTGAAATTGTTGTTGTTGTTGTTGCTGTTGTCCTTGTAATTGTTGTTGGTAAGTAATAAGCAACCGCAACAGCGACAACAGTAACAAAAACACCCACAAAAAGAGCAACAGCAGCAAAACAAAAGTGTCGACAGACGAAAATGTAATAAAATTGTTGGCAAGTCTGAAGCCCAAGGTAGAAAATGTAGATGTCTGCCTCGGCACACAACGCCAAAGCACTTACACCCTCACACACACACACACACACACACACACACACATACACCTATACCCTCACAATAATGGCGTTGTAATGCTCGTAAGCAGGTGTAATTGAATGGCCTGGCCCCCTGCCCCTCCCCCAGTGTCTTAGCTGCCACAAAATTCCCAGCGGAGCTTCCGCTTTTGGCACGAGACTTCAAGTGAGCAACGAGCAGCATCTGTGTGTTCAGTGCGTGTGTGTGTGTGTGTGTGTGTGTGTGTGGGAAGGTGAGTGTGGAGTGTGCGGCTCTTCCGGCTGCAGGAAATTTCATATGCATTGTGGCATGGCATTAAATACGATAATTGTATTAATTGCCGCCTGTGTGAAAGTCTGTGGTGAAATCTGTGAAAATTATGGATGGAAAATGCGTCAAGCTTGACGAAGGACTTCAACAAGGAAACACGAAATTTAAATATATGCAAAATATTGCAAATAATGAATATCCATTCCACAGCGAGAGGCGGCAAATCGAATGAAAGAGCTACTTAAGTTAAATACTAAATATAAATAGCTTTTAAGTCAGAGACTCGAAATTATAATATAAATTTAATATAAAAAATCCATAATAATTAATCGGGATTTTAAAATTAAAAACACGTCTTAATCGCTGCAGCTTTTGGGGTCGTTTAATTTGTATTTCTCTTTCACAAAATTTATGAATTGAAAACCAATTTGCTTCGTTGGCCGAATGACTTTTAATCCTTTGCGAGGCGCCTATAAAATATGAGAGGCAGGAACAGGGACAGGGGTAGTGGCAGGAGGGGGGAGTGCGGGGGGCAGCCAATATTTAATTATCATTAGGTACGATAATAGCTTCCGAGTCTTAACCAGTTCAGCTTATAGACCGACGCACTCCTCCGTCCGGGCAGCCCGAGGGCGCAGGATCCACTTCAAAAGCAATACACCAAGGGCGATAGCTCATTAGTTGAATGGCCCAGGGGCCAAATGGTAATTTGATATTTTATTGACTTGGCGGCCGCAAAGGACCTCCCGAAAGCTAAAACACTTTAAAATTAAATGCAAATTTGCCAAAACAGCAAACAGAAAGCGGCAAGCGGCAGGAGCAACAGTCGAGCTGAGGGAGAAGCCATTTATCATTTTTAGCCGCAGTCTCGACGATTCTCAGAGACGGACGACAGCTTGACAGGCCGGAAAATCCGTAGATAAGTCCGGAGTAGGACAAGGTGTGGCTATGCTTAATATGAATTTAAAGGCGTATCTGAAAAGCAGTTTGAAATTGCAATGGACAAAGATCAAAGAGAGCCGCAGCTTGAAGGCTCAACTGATTCTCACGTCGAAGGACGAATGGAATTTCAGGTTAGAAAATTGATTGCCGCCGGGAAATTGACGCCTTGTAATTAAAATATCTCAATTTAAGTAGAAATTATAAATTAATCATTGGACTACGAGTATTTGGGACATCAGGAGAGAGACAACAGGAGAGAGACAACAGGAGGGCGACATCAGGAGAGAGACATCAGGAGGGAGACATCAGGAGAGAGACATCAGGAGAGAGACAACAGGAGAGAGACAACAGGACGGCGACATCAGGAGAGAGACATCAGGAGGGAGACATCAGGAGAGAGACATCAGGAGGGAGACGTAAGGAGGGAGACGTCAGGAGAGAGACATCAGGAGAGAGACATCAGGAGGGAGACATCAGAAGGGAGACGTAAGGAGGGAGACGTCAGGAGAGAGACATCAGGAGAGAGACATCAGGAGAGAGACATCAGGAGAGAGACAACAGGAGAGAGACAACAGGAGGGCGACATCAGGAGAGAGACATCAGGAGGGAGACGTTAGGATATTTCTGCATCCTTTGGAAGCGATTCTCTAAGTTATCAATCTTGTTACGGGAATCTCATATTCTGAAGCCCTCTTTTATGTATTAGTAAAATGTTATAGGTGTATGAAAAAGGATACATCATATTATTGACTTAAAGTTGTCAATGACCAGTGTCCTGGCAGTCTGGTCTCCTGTTCGTCTATAGAATAAGATGAGAGTAGCAAAGATGTCCTTACAAATCATTGTGGACTGTCCTTAAGCCCAATCTTTAAAATTTGAAAAGCATATTTAAAATATCTGATCCCTTGTTTTGTCAGGATAACAAAATAAAAATTTGTCATCGGATCAAACTAAGAGAAAAGCAATGACTCCTGTGGCAATGAATTCAAATACTTTAAAAAGTGCAGTTGCGTTCCCGAAATTCGCTCATCCTGGAAACTCGTCCGGATCGTCCTGTCCGCCACTTGGAGTTCTTATCCGTTTGTTTTGACTCGGCGTACATCGAGCTGAGTTTTCCACTCAACGCCTTTTCCATTTATCTGCCAAAGAGAAAGGGCGTGGCAGACATTTAGGAACCCAAGGGGCGATGAAACGTGAAGGCCACTTAAGGATGTCGATGTGGCAGCCACGCTTTGTTGTCGCCTTAAATATTTTATTGATGTCATTCCGACAATGGACCAATGTTCACTTGGCTGCTCTCTGCACTCCTTCGATGTTGAATGTTTTATTGCTGGCTTGTTGATATTTTTATCATCCTCCTCTTTATCCTGTTTATGCTCCTTTATGGCTCTTTAAATGTTGTCCTTCAATTGTGCTGTGCTCGTTGTTGGATTTATTATTGTTGCGGTTGAAAAGCCGAAATCAAATCAAATTTGATGCGCCTCATTTGTGGCAAGTCCTTGAAACGGAATGGAGTCTGTTCTACTGGCAGTGGATATCCTTTGTGCTATGACAGGGATTAACCAGTTACTCAGCCTCCCGATTACCGAGTTGACCAATATAAATATTTATCTATTCAATTGAATTGAAGTTTCATAAGTTATTTCCCTGGCCCTGTTCCTGTGGCTCTGGTTATCCTTTGTGTGCCGATAAATTGAACAATTTTCCATTTATGCGAAATGCACTTATAACTTTTTACCCCCCTTGAGTGTAGAAATGCATACAAAAAGTGGGTTGCGAGCCTTTGTTGTGTAGGACACTTCCTTTCTTTATCCTTTCTCTGGCTCCTGCTTGCTGGGCTCCTTTAATAAACTTCTCGCATAAAGAATTGGGCACAGATAAAAAGTATGGCCGGGATGTTCCACAAAACTTTGGCTCACATATTCCACACACTTACCCACTGCGGGAGGGGCGGTAACTGTGCCACGCCCTGCAGAGGGCCTGCTTGGCTCTTGTTAGGCTTGCGAGCCATGCGAATGGAATTTTTCGAGCTTCTTTTTGTTGCCGGCCTAAAAGTATGCAGCGCGTGGCAGCTGCAGTTATTTTGTGGGGCATAACAAAGCAGAGGCGGTGGGTGGTGGGTGGTGGTCGGTGGGCGGAATTCCTGTTAGGGGCTTGAGTAAAGCTCTTGTCTTGATATTTCCTTAGAAGTATAATTTTTTATTATATTCTCTTATCCTTAAATTATTTCATATGTTATAAGCGCAAGGAGTAGCCTGCCCCAAGACGAGCTTCTTCCCAAGCTTCTTTCCTTTGGTCCTTAGATGACATTGAAATTGAACGAAAGTAGCTCCTGGGTTAATGGAAATAATTACAAGTATTTGAGATACTCCTGCGATGCTTCTTCTTCTTCTTCTTAGAAATTATTAACTCCTTCAGGTGCCCAATCGCAGCTGCCTTTCATTTGCTCTTAAGGATCTGCGGGGAGGGGTAATTTGTTTTTCCAGTATTTGGCTTCATTTGTATTTGTTTGTTGACTTTGGTAAGTTGCCTTACATAAATTTCCGCTGGATACTTTTTAGTCCTGCAGCGCGGAAATTGTCGTGAATAGTTCATTTTGAGATCTTACATTTGCGGGGATATTTTTTGTTGGTTTTTTGTTGGCTTTTCCATCCTTGAGAGTTGAAAACTTTGTCCAAACAGCTGCAATTGCAATTGCCCTCTAGTCGCAGGCTCCAGTTGTTGTTGTAAATGTTGTTAGTGTTAGTGTAATTGTTGTAGTTGTAGTAGTTGTTGGCAGTTGGTTGGAAAAATAATTTCCCTTTTATGCAGATGAGTCCCGAGCGTTGTCCTTGCCGCCATCATCTCTCGTAATGAAATTGACATCTTGCGTCGCGATTTCAAGCTGATTTCGAGTCTCTCCAATCCTCCAATTTTTCTACTCCCACTGCACTTGTCGTCCTGTTTCCTTTCCATCAAGAGCAAAATGGAAAACTGAAGAAATAAGGGAAACACAAACACTCGCATTATTTTTGTGTCCTTTGGATGCACTGCAATTCAATTTCCGCATTTCTTCGGTTCCATAGCTTCACCTTTTAACAAATTAGCAAAAAAAAAAAGAGGAAGAAAAACCCTGGATTTAATATAGATAAAAAATGATCCCAAGGATTCCATATGGAAATGGGATTTTAAAACGGAGAGCACAAAATTCTTTGTCCCGAATTTATTTATTCTCATTGTTATTTTTAATAAATTAATATTTTTTTACACTGGGAGAACATTTCCTTTATTTTTAGATTATTTCAGTGCAAAACAAATAAAAATAAAAATTAAAAAAAATAAATAAAAATATATCAAATTATATATATTGAAATATTGAAATCTTTTAATATTTTGTTGATGTATTTTAGTTTATTAAATGGACATTTCCTTTATTTTATAAATAAATAATATAAATAAAAACAAATACAAATAAAAATATATAAAATTCAAATATTAATAAAAAATAATATCAAATATTAAAATCTTTTAAAATTTAGTTGATTTATTTTAATTTATTAAATGGTAAATATACAAAGCTTTCTTCTTTTTTTCTTTAAATATTTATATATAAATAATTTATGTTAAATAAATATATTGATATTATAATTATAGTTTTAATATTATTTACTAGCGTTGCCTGAGTAATCAATATATAAACATATATAATAATAATATAAGAAATAATAATAAATTTTCAATAAAAAATTCAGAACATTTACAAAAAATGCTTAATTAATTTTATATTTTATAAGCAAAACCAAGGATAATAAAATTGCCATATTTAATTTATTTTTAAGGGTATTTACATAAATTATTATATATATTATTATATATTATTATAAATTACTATAAATAAATAATTGCAGAAATCATAATTTTTTTTATGTGTTTAAGTGATAATTCAAATGGATCTCATATGATAGCTAATTTGGACCTCACCTTCAATATTATTTATTAAAAAATATTAAAAAATTTATTTTCATTTAATTTATAAAGTTTTAATTTTTCCTGTTCGACTTTAAGTAATATCTCAACTAAAGAGATTTTGAACTCAACTGTTCACTGGAAAAATATCCGCACTACCCGAAAATGATTCTGATAATTCTGGGATTTAAATTGATTAATTAATTTTAATTTATTTATTTTAAAGCTATACATTTCTTAATACTTCAATTAAGAAGTTTTCTCCCTGGGTCAAAGTGTCTAAGCGCAGGCATTCTTAGAATCAAAGAAGCTGAACTAAAGTTATATCAGAACTTTCTGGAATTATTTAATAATAATAATAGTTAAGTTATTTTAAAACTTAAATAATTATCTGGAACCAATATAAAATTTTAAAATTTTTTATTTCTCTAATAATATCCTGTCAACGGTCCATAGTTAAGTTCTCAGTTCGATTTCTTTTGTCCATACCTTTTCCCCCATATCAAATGGCAAACGTTAAAATATAAATAAAAATAATTAAAAATATATATTTATATATTTTAATTAGTTCATTTATTTATAAATATTAAAAAAAAAAAACAAAAGATATATTTTCGAAAATAATTAGTCTATTATGCCAAGCATTCTTTTCGCATCAGCTTTCAATATCCTCTTCACTGTCAATACTATTAAAAGGATAAATTGGGTTGTTTCCTTAGTCTGATCCTGAGAGTCGTTAGCTCTATCGATTGCCATTTTCCACAACAACTAAAGATGAATGTGTGTGTGGCACTTAAAGTTGTTAATGAAAGTTGAAAAATGGGAAAATTGTGGCTGAAAAACAGTCCTGGAAAATGTATGAAAATTATTGATATGCGACTGTCACGTAGACAATAATTAAATTGAATATGGCAAAGGTTTTTATTAGTATCATTATCCTTTCAATGTTCGATTTTCTTTTTTCATATTAATTTCTGTTATTTTTCATTCATTTAACATTTTGTAGTCACTCGAAAATGTAACGTTTAATAAAAAATTAATAAATTAAATGGCACAACAAATAAAATGCGGTCGCACTTCTCGGTACAATCGCTCGGAAATGGCCTTACACCTTCGAAAGGGACTAATTGTTTATTAATGATATGCAGATTTAATACCCTGTAAACCTGGATCCATGAGGTGTATGCGCGATTCGAGTGGCCATGAGCTGAAAAGAGAAAGACCTTGACTCTAGAGGATGAGCTCAGAGTCCTTTGAATACAACCGCTGAACACTTCGAGCTGAGAGATCGAGGGGTAAATACCCTGTAACTTCGACATAAGTAAAGGACAGAGTCTTCGATAAGAGAAATGTTAGTTGGACAGTCTACAGGATATCCGACAGGCAACTTTCCTATCTCCTGTATCTTCCTTATGGGCTCCACATGTGGGGGGTTGGGCCTTCGCGTTTGTTTGCTGTGTTTTTTGAATTTGTTGCTAATTAAGGAATTAACACATGGAATACTTGTTCTGTTTGTTCATTTTGTTGTTAATACTTTTTATTATTATTACTTGATTTTTATTTCCATTTTCATTTTCATTTTTATTTTTATTCTCGCGTTCGTTTTGTTCACCTTCTGAATGGGCGCTTACATCAATTAATATGGCTTTTGGTTTTATTTCCCTTCGCAGTTACAACTCATTTCATATGCTTAAATACATGTTACATAGTTATAATATATATATATATATATATATGTGTATATTTTCTTTATATATATGATTTAGTTATACATATATGTGTGTGTGTGTGTGTGTGTATATGTGTGTGCATACAGAGCTGCAATTACTAATTTAACTTATGTAACCCTCAACACGTAAACTTCCTGCATTCAAAGCAACTCAACTTTTGACTTAAATGTTTAACAATTGTTTATTTATTACTCCACTTTATTTTAATTAAGTTTTATACATTCAACATTAAGCTTAATTTACCGTTACTTAAATTCAAGCTACAACTCTTCCAGGCCTCTCGAAATACAAATAATTGATACGAGTTTGAGCATCGTCTGCACTCGAAGCTGGAGAAGACTCGCCCTTGAAGCAGTTATATTTTTGGATGAAGGGGACGGAGAAGGGTGGAAAGGGGTTGAAGGGGAAGAGAGAAGCGTGCTTGAAAGTCTCCAAAGGATATCGGATCGTTTGTCAAGCGTTGACTTGCCTTTACCCTCTGTTTCTTACGGGATTCGTGTCAAAGACTTCGTATGAATTCGATAGGGGCTAACTTGATCTGTTATCGATTAATCGATACACTTTCACACATCACTTCCCTCCCCTTCACTCTATGTGGCAGTGATGTGCCTTGTATGTAGGGAGCTTCGATGTGAAGAGCCTTTCGTTAGGAAATCAAAAATCAGGACCAAACCAAGCGAGTCCAATAACTAAAAATGTCACTCCTCATCTCGATATAGATGATATCGATAGACATCGATATATGTATATATATAAATACTTACAGTTTCACATTCACACACTCTATCAATTTATGTAGACTTTATGTTATGCACTAGGGTTTAAATGATTTTAATTCTCGATATGTTTATGGTTTTTAATGTTAATTTTAATTTTAATTTTAATTTTAATTTTATTCGCATTTTCACGTTGCATACCTTAAGGCGTAAGTATAACTAGCTGGCTGTCTGTGTGTGTGTGTGCCTGTGTGTGTGGATGTGTATAAAAATGCCATCAGCGTTTAACGCACAGATATATTATCATATAATCATTTAAACATTAATCAACTTGAGTGGATTAAAGAGCTTTAATTTGCCTCGCGTTGTTTTTCCATTTATTTTCCATCTTTAAGCACGGCTTTTAAGCAAAATTAAATTGCAATTGTTTACCTCGTCACACATATATGTGTATGTGCATATATGTGTGTGTGTGTGTATATACGTGTAGCTGTATATGTATACCTAAGCTTAAGTATCTTTGGGGCTGCTGAAGGGGTCCTACATTCTCGACGCAGCTCCAAGCTCTTCTCGACTTGGGTGCGAGTGTTGGGGGCGGATCGTAACTAGGGTCTTGCTTCTAAGGACTAAGGACTATTATTCCTCTTCATCTTCTCTATTGTAGCTTCTTCTGAGAATACAATTGCCTCGGCTAACACACACTTAATCTAAGCCCGGAACCGAACTCGCCTCGCACTGCCATCAGCAGCGTTGGGAGCAGTGCGAGCCACGCAATGGCCACAGGGCAGGGGGTGTCGCTGTTGCTGCCTGCGTCGCTGGGGCCGAGGGGGTCGCCCATTCCTGAGGCCGCGTTCTGTGTTTTATCTAGGAAGGATTTTTGTTCTGATAAACCGATTTCATTCAAGTTCGACTGAAAGCGCGTATCTTTAGATGTGGTATTTATGATGATTTCAAGCATGAGCGAAGGACACGGAAAACAACGTAACGATCGGGAGTAAAAGTGCATAAGTAAGGGAGAGACAAAGAAAGAAAGAGAGAGAGAGAGAGAGAGAGAGAAAGTAATGTGTTGTGGTAAATGCGAACGTGGTGCCAGGAAGGATGTCGATGCGGTGATCGTGCTGGGTACTCACTTTTATCCTGCCCGTAAATGGAACGCGTTGAGTCCGAGTTACCAAGCACGTAGTTGTTGTTGTTGTTGTTGTTGTTGCTGCCACCCTCGCTCCAGTGGGACTCGGTTGTGTAGAGACCCGAAGGGGCGGTTGTGGCCGGGTACGAAACTGAAACGATCGAAATTCATCAAGTTATAAAACTGCATGGAAAATCGGAAAGCCTCCAAAAGTGGCCCAAAACCAAATTTAAGTCTTGGCCCGAAAGCTTCCAGTTAACTGAAGGTTAATAAGCCAACTGTTCATGACTGAACTAGCTCAAAGAACTTGTTCCTCATCTGGAACTGTATTTGATATGTAAATCAATTTGGTTTTGATTTTATTTGAAATTCATTTTTAATTTTAATTTTTTTTTAACTTAATTATTTATTTAAAATTATAATATTTTTTTTTTAAACTCCTTTTTAATATTATTATATAAATTGACTCCATGAACATTGAAAATTTTAAACTTAAATTTATAATTTTTTTTTCCAACTAACAGTCAACTTTTTTGACTTTGTTTTCCTAACAAGGACCAACCTCTCCTGCGGAGGGGAAAATGATGTGCAATGCAAATTATGAATTTAAAAATTTGTGAAGCTCTAAGATTTGATTGATATTCAATGAAATCGTTTTTTATCTGCTTAATTGATTCCACCAACAGTTGATATTAAATTTATTCGAGCCGCTCCTGGCTGCCGCCCACTGGGATGTGGAGTGGCCGCTCCAAGGACCCCATCATGAATACAATTCAATATTGTTTCTCTCCAATGCAATTATTGTTTATTATTGTTTGTGATTACTTTACATATTTTTATTTATCCTGGCCCACAAAATGTATTCCCGTTGTCTGTCCCCAATTTGCATGTAAATGCATCCATCTATTTTCACATTTTCAGCACGTTTTATTTCATTTGATTTTTATTATTTATTTTATGCTATTTATTCAAAATTTCTGTCGTCTGTCGTCTGCCGTCTGCCACTCGCCGCTCACTCCATTTACTTCATACGCCCCACTTGAGAGCACAAAATGCTAATTATTTTATGTTTTCATTGTGTGACAATTCGAACCGATCCGCAGTCAGGAGAGTCCCTGCAGCCGACTAGCCAATACCCTGGACTGGAATTTCCCAGCTCCCCGCCGACTTCCCTGCCAAAATTGAACTTCCCACCAAGAGTTTAATTTATAAAAAATATATAAAAAATTCAATCATTAATAAATAAAAAAAAATAATTATTTTTTGAGTAAATGGAGATTTCTGCCTTCCGCCTTCCAGTTCAATGCACCTGCAGGGTATAGGCATGAACTTTTCACATAATTAAGGACTCGGCCTTCTGCCCACATCATCGCCATTTCCAATTAAACTTTCAATTATTTGGGCCCGAATATTTTTCCGTCGGCTTTCCCAAGCGCAGCTGCAATTTTCCGCAACAGTTTCCAAAAATTCAAATATGCAAAGTCGTCCTGATTGCCAAACGGTTCTCGGCCATAAAAGTAGTACTTATTTTATTATATGATGAACGCCATTTTGGAATCTCATTAGAAACTAATTAAAACATGGATTTCAAATTCAAACACAATCGATTTGTAAGTGTTTTCATTCCATCATAGCGACGCACATAAATAAATACTGAAAATCAAATATTAATGAAATAATTCATTTATAACAAGTCTCATTTATTAAATTCCAAATTCCAAATTTCAATTTCCAAATTTCGATTCCTTTCGGCTTCGATTCTCGGTGCATTTTCCAACTCTCAACATGAAGCAAAATATCAAATATCAAAAATTAATAACTCAGCAGATAAATTAATTTAATTTAATTTTTAATTAATCAATAATAAAATCCTGAAGCTAGTCTAGTATTAAATTAATGAGTCCTTCATCCTTCATTCAATTCACCTCCTTTAAAACCTCTCAAAATGCAACGATTTCTACGATCAAAGCAAAAAGTACAAAAAGGACTTCTTCATCTTAAAAATCGTTTAATGAGAATTTTATTTAAAATTTTTTATAATTTTAATTTTGATTTAATTTTGAATTTAATTTATTTTTTATTTTTATTTTTATGTTTTATTTTATTATGAACTGTAAGTATATAATAAGTTTTTATATAAAGAATATGGCCTCCCTTCCCCTGAGTACGTACAGTGGAATATTGAAAATTATAGCGACTTAGAAATTTAAAAATAAGAAAATAATAAATAATAAAATTAAATAAAATTCTTAAATTAAAATATCTGTAATATACCTTATATTTATAAGATACAATTTATTATAAATTTTAATTATTTATTAAAGTTGACGACTTGCATGTAAAAACTTATATTTCCAAAAAATCAATAAAGGATAATTCTTCTCAGCAGGACCTGCACCACCAGATCAATAAGAAAAGGTGAAATTTTATGAGTTTTTATTTTGTGAGATTTTAAATTAAAATTACTAATTTTTCCCCGTTATAATACAGGATAAGAGATCAGCTCCTTCTCTGCACACATAATTGAAAATAAGATATTTAAAAGGACTTTCTGTTTTTGAGCTTCCCAAATAATTTAATGTCCTGCAAAGAAGTCTCACAGTAAACGTAATTTTCCGCAGGATTTCTTCGTTGCGGTCTCATCGATTTTAAGGACTTTTAATTAAGTTTTTCCAGATTTTCCCTTCATTGATTGCTCATAATTAATCGGAGCTCAAGGCTAATAATTATCCACCTATCGCCTGGCATCGCTTCAGGGGATGAAGCAACTTTAAGCTGCGCTCCGTGAATCCATCACGTAATTAAACCCGGCACGTGATATTAACTTAAAACTTGAGCTACAAAATTTAAGAGTTGCGCAAAAAGAAGTTACACACTTTTCATTCGAGCGACGGGAGTGAAATTGAAGTTTTCCCGACTTTCAGTTTAAGGTAACATGTGAGTTTCAGTCGCAGTCATTGTCTTCAGTCCGGCCACACCCCAAGCATCCCCGGCATCTTCCATCCCCAGCCCCCAACCATCAGCCAACAGAAAAACTTCTATCAGAGCAGCCCGGCAGCCCGCCCTTCCCCCGCCCAGACAATTCCACACCTCAGGCGTGGCACGTGACTTGATTTTCAGTGGCTTGATTATGGCTCAGCAGCTGCCCGGCTGCCCTGCCGCCCCGCCTCCCCGCCGCCCAGCTACTCACTGGTTAAGGCCTTACGATTTGGCCAAGTACCGAGCAGGGCATTGGAAGGTGTTAAGGACGAATCATCCCAACCCCCCGCGACCACAAGCTTCCCGAAAAGTTCCACTCTCCGTTCAGCTCGGGTCAGCATCGCGTCAGGCAATTAAGTCGGTCCCCTTCCTGGACTATTGTGGCTGAGATTTTCCATCTTCTTGCAGCCAGCCTTTCCGCCTTTCCCTCCCCACCTTCGCCCCATCACTCCCTCCCTCACACAATCCAGGGCCTTATCCTTGGGTTGCTTTGTTCGCCTCAATGGCCAAATGGCTGAAATTTGTCAATTTGTGTTAAGGCCAATGTGGCATTTTTTCAATGCGCCCAATTTTTTTCTCCCCGATTCTCTGATTTCTCCCATCGGACATGAATCTCTTAATTAGCCCAATTGGTCTTAAGGTTGTAACCGAGCTCATTAGCCCAAGGATCCTCCCTTTACCTGAGCTTTAACTCGCCTCTGAAAGAGACTCGCACTTTCCACTGCACATGTAGAATCCACATTTTGTGGTAAGGTCACATTTTATGGATTTTATTTAGACACTTTAATTTCAGTTCAATAGAAGGTCCTTTAAAATGTTTAACTATCTGTTACCTGGGAAGTTCCACGTTCGCTCAGGATTCGTTCGCGGAAATTGAAATTCAAGCTGCATTTTTCATATTAAGAAATGAAAATGAAAATTGTAATTAAATTCGAATAATAAACATTTTTCCATGTCTCCAGAATTTGATCTCTTGAATTTATAACGAGGTCCTCCTTCTTGTTTTCCCGAATGAAAATCCATTTCACTAATAATGCAATTTTCATGGCGCGGCGGATAACAAAGCGATGACTGCGCAGTTTGAAAACCGCAAACTAACCATTCAGGCCCCTCCCTTCTCTCCCACCCCATCGCTGTGCTACGCGGCGTATGAGTAACAAATTTTCCGCACAAAATATTTCGCGAGGCTTTTCCTTTTGGAAAAGCGCAACTTTTGTTTGGCAAACAATTAAAATTACATTTGAAAGGAACTTCTCAACATCGCGCCGCGCTGAGTGCTTAAATGTGTCGCAGTCATTGGATTTCTAACTATATATATGTATATGTATGGGTATGTATGTGTATGTGTGTGTATGAGTATAGTTACCGTATAATCGGATAATGCCATCCGTCTCGCCCCTCGGGTTCTTGGCCACGCACTTGTAGATGCCGTCATCGCCGCTCCCCACATTGATGATTGTTAGCTTCATGTGCGTCTTGTAGGCGGGCACGCCCACACTTGATTCGACCCTGAGAAATGGCAGGGTATACGCAGCATCAGTATGTAGTAGCAGTAGTAAGGACCTAGCTCTACTCACTTGTACTTATACGAGTCGTGTATTATTGGTCCCTCGCCGCGTGTCCAGTAGTTCAAGGATGTGGGATGCGCCTCCGTGAAGCACTCGATGGTCACATTGAAACCTTCGGGCGCACCAACCAGTTGATGGGGTATGAGCAGCATGGGGGGAACTGCAGGGGAGAGAGACGGTTGAGGGAATTATTAATATGAAGCATGTTAAATCAAAGGACATGGAATGCATGTACGAGTTAAAGGACGAGATGAATTCTGTTTAAATTATTTAATATTGGATTTCAAAGTTGAATGAGTATGGGGGAACGACGACGAGGAGGACGCGGAACTTCTGACAATATTTCTCTTACATAATTATTTCTTTTTTTTAAAGCTTGTTCAGTGGTAAATGCAATATCCTTGCCTCAGGTGAAAAGTGAGATTTTCTGTCTTTTTTTTAATTGTTTAATTATTTTATTAGCTAAAAAATAAATAATATTTTATACAACTAAATATAAAAAATTAATAAAATATATATTCAATTCCATTGCTGAGTCCTTCCTTCACTTCATGCGGTTTATGTGGAAATCAAATTTAGTAATTAAATAAATAGAAAACAACAAATATAAAAATGTCCTTCAGTGACTCAACTTTATAATTGGTTGAGCTGTGAAAAATGGTGCCTCGGAACGGGATACCTTGAACGGGATCAACTCATGGTCATGCCATAATCCTTGGAGCTTATAGTGCGCCACAGTATCCAGTGAGTATCAGGATAATTGAGGACCTCTCACCCCAGTTAACCCATTGACAAGTTAATTAAGTTGCGCATTTTGTCACACTTATCCTGATGGTTAAGGACAATATAAAAGGGCCCCAGGGGAGCGAAGTCGAGAGGAGAGGCCACTCAAGTCGCACAAAAGGTAACCGTTATTAAGGATACTTGACGACACTCTTCATAAGCATTAAAACAACGCTAATTTGTGTCCAAGCGGATTAAAATTTCCATTGGTCCAGCGAAAGGATTGAGGAAGGATGTCGCGGGCTGGGGATACAGCGGAGAGAGACGTGAAAATCTCTCAAGTTTGATCCGCAGCTTAATTGCCTCCTCACGGCGGGCATAAACCAACAAAAGGCAACGCGGCCTGCCAAATGACAAGCCAAAGCCATGAATCCCATGAATACCTGGACACTTTTTGTGCCCGTCCTGTCGTAATGATGATGACAGTGCGAGGTCCAGGCTGAGAGACAGACTCGGCTCGGATCCTTGGTTGCCTTCGACAATAACTATGACAAATGCGGGAAGCAAGAATGTTCATTAGTGTTCATTGAGGACATTCGGCAAAGGAAGCAAAGGAAGAGCCAGGGCCTCATTCGCATTTAAAATCTTAATTAAAATTGTGCGCCGTAGTGCACCTGAAGTGTGGGAGGAAACTTTTGTGTGCGGAACATTTGCTTTCTCATTTTAGGATTTTTTGGTGTACATTGACAAATTTTCTATAGGTGTCTTCATATAATTACAAGGCGCAGGAACTCAACGTCAACATCTGTTGAGCGCATCTGTTGAGGCAAAAGGCAGCAAACAACAAGCGACAAACAAAAAGCTGGAGAGCACAGAAAAGGGGGCTGGTCGACGGGGGAGAGGAAGGAGGCGACAGGTAAAAATTCTGAATAATGCTATTCATAAGATTTTTCATGAGCTCCACTCGCTGAAAGAAGAAGAAGAAGAAGAAGAAGAAGAAAAATAGTTTCTCTTCTTTATCCCGAACCCACACTGAATGCAAGCTTTGTATGTATATGTGTGAGTCTGTCTGTCCGTGTCTGTGGCTGTGTCTGTGTCTGTGTGCGAACTTTTTCTCGTGGGCAAAGAAAAGGCACTGCCTCTTGTATTTCTGACTTGTCTTGGCTCTCAATTTAAATGAAAATCAGCTGCATAAAAAATTATACTTAAGATCTCTGGCCCCGAGACTCGTGCATTTGCATAAACCAAAGCCAGGACCTGGCGGAAGAGCCTGAATGCATGCATAAATTGGACTTGAAACTTTGTTTGTCAATATGCAGGCAGGAGAACTTATAAAGTTTCCCAAATGAATTAAAGAAATTGTGTGGACAGAAAGGGTCAGCAGTTCTGGCCAGGAGATGCGAAAACAAAGTTATTCAATTTTAAAAAAGCCACATCATGCTCTCAGCCAAGCTCCTTAGCTCCTCAGCTCCTCAGCCCCTCAGCTCCTCGGCTCCTCGAATTTCACTCTTGTTGGGAAAAACTCAGAGCAAATGCTGAAGGCTTTCAATTGAAGCCGAAACTTTAACTACGTTTCCAATAAGATAAGTAAATCTGCAAGTTTGAGTGCCGTCAATTTAGTTACAAATTCATTAATTTCACTTTTCACGTATCTTTGACTTTTGAATAAATTACAGTTATTTATTGAAAAAGGAACACTTTAAGCGGCTAACTGGCCACTAAAGCAGTGCAATGCGTTCACCGTCTGCTTATCATAGGAGCTGCCTCTGGTATGGCGGCACTCGCTGAAGCAGTGCACTGCTTTGTGGCCAGCAGATCACAGCCGAAGCTGCCATGCAGAAGGTCGGCGATACGAAACTCATGAGTGGGAATTTCGCTTTTTTCAAGTGGCCTGCAAGATGTGTCTATTTAAATGCATTTATTAATTAATAAATTGCTTAATTTTCAAAATATTTTTTAGGTTTTAGTTAGGCCATAAATACGTAAGAATTTAATTTGAATGAAATATGTAAATAAATGTCATTAACATCAAAAGAAATTAAGCTTTATTTAAAGGTGTGACTTGTGAGATGCGAGATTTAATATTAAAAAAGAATTCAATTTGATTGGAGGGAAGAATATCAAAAGTGAAACATGAAAACGTTTTTTGGAACTCTGTGATATATTTTCAAGACTATCCGACTTTTTTTTAACCATAAAAAAATTGATTTTTAATTTTTCATTCATTTTAGAGACGTTCCTTTCATTATTTTGCTGGATAATATTAAAAGTTCTACTAAAAAGAGACCTGAAGGTTTCATTTTGCATTTTTGAATTTTACTTCTTAAAGTATAAAATACAAATAAATAATAAAAGAAGTTTCCTAATTTTTCCTCAATAAATTATAAGTAGTTTTCCAAAATGCTGGCAGCACTGGAAAGTCAGGACTCTTAAGTGACATTCAATATTAATAACGATTTTCAGTGGCGCCACGGAGCGAATGCCAATCCGTTTATCCAATTGCAAGGCAATCAGCTCAGCGGCATCATCCCGATCCTTTTCCATTACACTAATTCCGCAAACATTGGTCGGACATCCTTTCGTGCAATCAATGCCTTCTCTGCGCCGAACAATGCTCTGATTCTTAGCCAGTAATCCTTGAGCCACCATTTCCCCATCCCCTTACCTTTTCATTTCCCATTTCCCATTTCCCATTTCCCATTTTCCATTGCCCATCCCCATTCCGCTTTTCAAATTCCTTTTTACCGTAACGAGGCTTCATTAACTGCTAATTTTCAAGTTGTTTACACTTAAAGCAATGGCACCTTGCAATTTTCTCCAAACTGCCGGACGAAACTGTCACTCAAAGTCCACTGACTACTGAGGCGAAAACGCCAAACCACTCAGCCACACCACCACTCGCCACTCACCAATCGCCACTCCTGCCACACACCGCCCTCACCGTCCTTATGGTATCCGGGAGCCGTCAGGCTAAATTATTGTTGACTCAAGACTTTTCCCAACTACCCAACTACCTGAATGGCCGGCTGTCCGGGTGTCTGACTGTCCGGCTGCCCGACTAGATGACTAGCTGACTGGCTGACTGGATGGCTGGATGGCTGGATGACTGGCTGGCCACTTAGCAGCTCCACTGGCTCCTTTCTTGGGCTCTTGTGTTGAGCTCTTACAATATTGTCGCCACTCAATTGTAATTTAAATCAGTGCCAGGAAGGGAAGGAGGGGAAATGTTTGTCCTGTCGCCGTCTGAAAGCACCCAAAGTCGAGTACTTAAGCGTTTTTTATGTGTTTCGTGATACCCTTGATAAAGGATACTGAAAATGGCATAAGTCCTGCAACATGCTTGGGGGAAGCGCATTTCCGGCTACAATAATTATGCGATGAAGCATCAAGATATCGACGAATGAAAAAGGACTCTGCAGCTTAAAATATGTGCACCCACAGGAAACTTAAAAATATTCATTTAAATATAAAATGAATATTTTTTATTTTCTTTTAAGATTTCCTTAAGAAATAAAAATTATGATTAATATTCAATCGGTGATTTAAGAGTTCCTCACAACAGAATTATTTAAATGCCTTTCAAATTAAATATTTAAATGCAATTAGTGGACTGCAGCGAAGGTCCTGGACATCCAGGGGTTTTTTAAAGCTCTACTAAGCACCGACAAATTGTATAAAAACCCCTTAAGAAATTATATCAATGCTGAATATCTGAGCCGCATACCAAATTAGATGCTTAAGGTTCCGATTTGGAAGGCAAGCGGCGAAGGACGAGGGACGAACGTTGGAGCCAGGATTCTGTTTTGAAGTGGCGCAGGTTAAGGGTCGTTCGCAGCATATGTCGTCCTTAAGTTCAGTTGCTGCACAAGGCAAACAAATCAGTATGCAGTCACAAATGTGAGTAACACACACTCATACACTCGCACACACACACACACACACACACACACTCGCACACTCATACACTCATACACATATTCAGCCGGAAACAGTAGCTGAATTTGTTGCTTCCTGTTTGTTAAGCAACGCACGCCACAATAAACGTACAAACATGGAACACAATTTACTAAAACAGAGAGAGAGAGAGAGAGAGAGAGAGAGAGAGAGAGAGAAGGAGAAGGAGAAAAAGAAAAAGAGAGAGAAATGGAGGGCGGGAGGAAGACTAAGAGAGTGAACGAGAAAGAAGTTTGAAAGGTGACGGAGTTAAAGGGAGTTCAGTGTGCGGGTGTGCGGGTGTGCGGGTGTGTGGGTGGGTCCTGGCTAAAGGACATATGCAAGCTGTCACAGTTGTTTTAACAAATTGTCTGGGGAGGTTCTGCACGCTTTTTGTTTTTTCTCTCTCAATGCGAAAATGAATCGGAAATTTGTTTCTACTTCACAAATAGTCGAACAAAATACTTCAAAATCAGCGTACCATACACTGCACACACACACACACTGCACACACACACATGTGCGCATATGACCAACTATAAATGTCGAACTATATAAATTGCAAAATATAAAGGCCAAGCCTGGAAATTGGATTTTGCGTCTATTGAAGCGCAGGCTGCATACAAATGAAGCTAAAGAGAAAACTCGGATCCTAATTTCATACTTCGCAGTGCAATCCATAAGGATCAAAGTGTTTTAATCCCTTTAAAGTTTCAAGTTTCCTGTTCGAAGCTCAGAAGTAGCTCAATTTTATTTTTCATCTGCTTCTGAGTTTCAGGATTTTCGAATAGTAACCTAAATCCGAGTGGAGTCTGAAATGATTTCCGATTACCCGCAGGATCTATTGCATCTATTTTCCTCTTCCTTCCTTCTCTGAACTCCTTTCCTTCTTCCATTCACCCAATTTGAAGATGGAGTCTGGCAAGGATTATTACTAATAATTATATATAATATTATACCAAGAGCCAATTTTTCCCTTCTTCCGTTCAGTACTTAAAACAAAATTATGAGAGTCGACTAACTGCTTGGGTCGTTTTTTAAGCGTTGATTAATTATATAAATTATAAAAAAAAAATTTAATTAAAATTAATAAAAGTTGTATTAAATATCTCTAAGAAATCACCAATAGATATGTTTATAAACCAAATAAAAAAATCTATATTTAAATAAAGAGTAAAATCAGAGAATTAAATTTTAAAAATAAATAAATAATGAAAAAAAAAAATAACAAAAAAAAAAAACAAGGCAAAAATTCCAAAACCTAATTTAAGATTATTGCAACTTATATAATGATAACTTATATTTTTCTTACTTAAAAATATTTTATTTATAAATCCAAAAATTTATTTATAAATCCAATTATTTATAAATCCAAGAAACAAAAGAGAAAAAAATAAAAAAAAATAATTTTAATTTTAAAATTGTTATTATTATTAACTATTGAATATTCTTTTAATATTTAGAAAATAATATTTATAATTATAATATTAAAATAAAAATGTCACTTATAATAAAAAATAAATTATTTTTTATTTTTGAAATGTAATTATTGCTTGATTTTTTTTATTTTTAATTCAAAATTACTCGAAGCCAAAAGAAAAGCTTTCTTAAGCTTGAACAATTTTAAAATTTTAATTTCATAAATATAAATTAATAGATTAATAATATAAATCAATTAAATATTTAACTTGTTTCTTATATCAGGCCCAGTTAAGCGGAGGCCACTTTAAATTTACATAATTGTCCTTTTTACTATCCCAAAGGACCAACCAGATTCGAGAGTCGTCCCTCAAAATGCAGATTTCCATTTTCCAAGTCAATTGCAGAACTATCGAGCTTTGTATCCTTTCTTGTCCTTGGAAATCTGCTGGGCTTAAAAATCTCCTTCATTTTTTAACAGTTTTTAGATGAATTCTCAAATTTTCTAAACTCTCAAACGCTTCCTTCCCCCTCCCTCTCTCAGTTCGGCTACTGGTATTCCATCCTTGAGCTCAATGAACATTTTGCCGTTTTACGTCTGCGGCAATCCGGAATTTCAACTCCCCTTTTTACGGCTCCGCTGGGCACACGTGTAATTTGTATGGCACTTTTTTTTTACAGCCCAGAAAAGCCAAAGGGAGAAGGGAGAGGGGGGAGGATCCTGGTCACTAGCCACTGCCCACTGGCCACTGGTTACTAGTACTGCTACTGGTGCTGGTGTTGTCCTGCGGCCAGGACGTTGTCGGTGGTTTGTTTTGTTAGTTACCAGGCGAATGTCAGTCAGTTACAAAACAAAAATAGATTTATGCTTGCGGCATTTTTAAGTGACAGCAAACGAGCAAATTTCGCTGTGACGATCTGCCCCCCCTCTGCTGCGAGCCGCCGCTCTGCCACGCTCCTCCATTGCTGACAGGAAGGCACACTATCGCACACACACACACACACACATGAGTTGACGACCAACATGTGATGTGCCTGTCGCTTGTAATAAATCTTAAAAAGAGCCGCACAGTGATTTGAAGTGATTTTTTCCATCGTCCATTTTTATGTTTTTTCCCTTCTCTTTTTTTCCCCCGAATGGAGATTCTACTTCTAACTGGAGAGTCCGCCCTAAGTGGTGCTTCGAATTGCAATCATCCATGGACAGTGTGCACTGTGGTGCACGAAATCTGCTGAGAGCCATAATGGAACACTTGGAGCCATGGCTGTGTGTACAGCACTTGAGGTCCTTTAAGGCGACTGCTCTCTTTATTTTAATGATGATTCCTTTGACTTCACATTTTGAAGCCCTAAACACGCACTTGGACTTTAGCTAAAGAATGGTTCTTAAATAGTAGCTTATTAAATCAATTACTATCTCTAAGATAACCCATTCTCAGGATGAAAGGATTCAGTATAAAATCTGTTAAATACCAACAGGAAGTTTTCCTTCTTTAAGCCGGTTAGAGGCTTCTTTTTGTAGTTCAATTTCTTAAATTATTGAAATAATAAAGTTATATAAATAACAATAATATAAATATAAATATAAAACATAAGATAATTAAAAATGGTTTATTAAGGGAGGACTAATCTTAGTTCGTCTTTGATGGAATTTTTTAATTAAAAATCTTCTATGCGAAGACAAAAAATAAAAAGCTTAGAAAAATGTAAATATTAAAAAATAAAATATAAATTAAATTAGTTTGTATATTAAGAGTTAATAAATAGAACAAGTTGCTTTTAGCATTTTAATATTTAAAATTTACTATTAACTTTTTCCTTTTTTTTTTTTTTTTGTTCTTAAATAAACATTGAGTATTTCAAAATGAAATTTAATCCTGAAAGAGGATGAAACTTTAAAAGCTTTATTTAAATGGATTATCCAACATTTGGTAGGACTCTTCCTTTAAAGGAATAAAACCACTCACTGCGAGTCGACCATTTGGTGTTATTACCCTGAATTTAAGTTAAAAAGTTATATAATTGACGAAAGAGTCTTTAAATAATTAAAATTAAAATATTATCTAAATATTTAAATTTCAATAAATGAGAAAATTGACTTTTGGGAAAAACTCTAAATGAAAATTATTTTCATTAATGTGTCCTGACGGACGCTCAGTTCTCTCCGTAGTTGGAGCATTTTGACCCACTGTGAATGCCATGTGACCCACAATCAGATCAACTTTAATCCGCGGCTGCGAAATGGAAATATGAGTTTTGTCAGGACAGCCGAGCAAATAACACACGTTCGCACCCCCCCTGCCCCCTGTCCCCAGCCCATCCCCATCCGGATGCCCATCCACATGCATGTCCACTTAAATCTGCCGCTACAAATTTATAAAGGTAGAGTTTTGGCCGACACACACACACACACACACACACACACACACACACGCACACACACACATTGGATGCTGGTCAACACGTAACCCAACGGGAAATAAATTGAAAATTTCGGCAAAACGCAGAACGCAAAACGCAAAGCGCAAAGCGCGAGTTCAATGCATAAACAATAAAAATATTTGGAAAATTCGTTGAAGCTTCGAAGTTTGTTAAATATTGAAATCATTTTTGTTTAAAAGTGGCGAGAAGTTAGTGAACTTTAAGATTAGTTTACCATAAGTTGGAGGGGGGGAGGGCAGACACTTAATCATTTAAGGATGACAAACAGTCAATGAGAGAGTTTCGATCGGGGGAATATCATGAGAGGAGCTCCGGGAGTCAACCCGCCACCCCCTCGGCCCGTGGCCATTTTACTTACAGTCCACGCTGACTTTGATGCGCTTGGAAACCGTGGGGGGAACCCCATTGGATGCGATGCAGAGATAGGCGCCCATGTCCAGGCGGGATATGCGGGTTATCTCCAGCGTGTCGCCCTCCCAGTCGTTCACTGCAATCAGAAATGAGATTCGAGAATTGCTGTTAAATGATTGATGCATTAATGCGGCTCCCAGCCACACCCCAACCCAACCCACGGCTTACTCCCACTGCACTTACCTATGTGATTCTTATTGATGGCTATCCGCGAGTTATCATCACGCTTCCATTTGATAATGGGCCGGGGACTGCCGCTGGCCCGGCACCTCAGCGAGATGTTGGCTCCCTCCCGCACGATGACATCGCTGGAGCTCACCGAGTCGTCAATATTCGGGGGAACTGCAAGAAATTAAAGAGCGAACAGGTGAAAGGATGAGCGATATGAGCCTCAGGCATTCGGGCCATGCGAAGGAATGGCATTCATTTTGGGAATCCACTGGAATTCCGACTGTTAACAAGTCCCAAATTCTAACTGCTATAATCCGCTTAAATAACAGCAACAACAACAACAACAACTTTTGGGCTGCATTCAACTGGTAAAGTGAAACCCATTAAAGCCCAAAGTCCTTTCATTGTGGCTGCGCTTATAATAAATATTGGCCACTATTATAGCCCGCATATGGCCCAAATAGCCAAATAGCCAAATAGCCAAATAGCCAAATGGCCAACTGGCCAAATGGCCTGGGCTTAGGCGCCCGGTGGAAATAGTTAATAAATTGCATTGTGTGTGTTTTGGTCTCAGTTTGGGGGGGACTAGGAGCAGGAGCAGGAGCAGGAACAGGAGAAGGAACAGGAAATTGAAATTGAAATGTTTGCAATTTCAGTTTCAATTTTCAATTTTCATGTTTCATTTAAAATTAATTTCATAATTATTTTCATAGTTACATTAAATATTAAAGCAATATTAGGAAAAGCTTTCATTTAAATTCACATTCCCAATTTTTCCGACAGATTTAGGGCTTAATTCAGGAATCGACCGAATGAATACGTATGTAAGGATGTGTGCATGTAAGGATGCTTATGATCCTGTACACTAAAAGTACACAATTTGAATTCCGTAGAGCACAGGGAAATAAGTAAATAATTATTAGACACTTGAAATATTTCTACTAAGAAAATGGAAGGAAAATGCAAAATCAATTAAATAATATTTTAAGATATACGAAGAAATTAAAAATACATTAATTATTGGAATAAATAATAATTATATAAAAACATCAAGTTAATAATGTTTTAAATAATATTAAATTAAATAAGAACTAAAATAAATTAATTATTGGAATAAATAATAGTGATATAAAAAAAAAATCAAGTTTATAAAATTTTAAATAATATATTTAGTTAAATAAGAAAAAAATAAATTAATTATTAGAATAAATAATAAAGACATAATAAAAGCCAAGTTTATAATATTATAACTAATATATTTAATTAAATAAGTAAAAAAGTGATGACAGAAATTAGATCCACATATGTGAAGAAAAAATTTAATATTTTATTTTAAATTATGGCATTATTTTATTCATTTTTAATAAAAAAAAAAAGTTATAGAAATGCGAGTGCAATTTTTAAATAAATTAAAGTAATAAATTAAAATAAATTATTTATAAATTGGACGAGTTGAGTGGAATAATTATATAAGTAATTTAATAATTAATATTTTGTACAAATGCATAGAATAATATTATATATCAATATTAAAATAAATTTGAAAATTAAAATATTACAAATATTTCATTTAATAATATATTGAATTTAATTATTAACTTATTTCAACTTATTTAAACAATAAAAAATTTTTTAATTTTAATTTTTTTTTTTATTATTATTGTCTAATAATCTTTTAAAATATAAAATTCAACTCTTCGGAGGAAGGAGAAACTCTGAGTGATTTATTGTAAATCGCTTTGATGGCTGCCAGGACCTAATTCGATTGAATTAAGCTCCTATTGATTTTATTTTCCAACAAAAATAATTCTATTTTATTTTTAGTCAATTGACTTGTCCGTAATAATCGACATAAATGTAAATCGACAGTAAACGCACTACAATTTAATTATGATTTAACTTAATAATGATTTAAGCCTCCTTGAAGATTTTCCTTCATTTAGGAGTTAAATTGAGGCCAACGAATTGAACTGCTTATGAGTTAAAGCACTGTCAGTTTTAAGTGGAAAATGCTAAAGTGCATAAACTATATTAAAATTTATAAAAAAATTAAATTTATTAAAATTTTAAAATTCTGCAAAGTGGCCGATGGCGCTGATTGCCTTTTCATATTTTACCTTAAAAACAATTTTGAGAATGTTTCGATTAGAAAAACATTTGGGGGGAAATGCAAACGAAAATAAAATACTTGAAATTACAAAATTTTTTACGCAAACTTCCCTTAAGCTCCTATTTTTTAGCGGGTGGTGTTTGTTTAATTTCTTTTATTGTTGCATTTAATTTTTTTAATTAAAAACATAACCGACGAATCGCTGAATATCGCATGCATTTTTTATAATTTGTTTGTTTGCCAGCCAGGAAAATAATTCCGCCTGGGCAAAAGATTCACTGAACTGTGCACTGGACACACGCACACTCACGCTTACACTCACACACACACACACACAAATACATTTATATACACTTACAAGAGCAAACACACACACACACACACACACACACACACACACCGAATTTGCTTTTGCTTTCGGCTTCTTCTGGTTATACCCTGTAATATTCATGGCAAATAAAGGGAATGCCGAATCCGAGTCCAAGATTTATGAAACTTTTATTAAATTAAATTAAATCTGATTTTTGATTATTATTTTTTTGTTTTTTTTTGCAGTAATTTTATCTCATCTTTAATATCAACAAAATATTAATTAATATTAATATTATTAGTATTATTATTTTTATTATTATTTTACTATTTATTCCCGGCGGAATCTAAGTAAGCTAAAAAAATACTTCCACTCAAAAATTGTAATATTTTTTCTACGAAATATTGTCCTTAATTATAAAAGAGCTTCTTGAGGTCCTTTAATAAAAGGAAAATAAAAAATGTCTCTAATTAAATTCTAAAGAGGATATAAATGTAAATTACCTAAATTATAAATAAAAATAAATTAATTCTTGCTGTAGTCTTCATTAGCTAAATTCTTAATAACTTTCATAAAAATAATGTTAAAGGAAGCTACAGCGCAGAGAATCAAAAAGAAAATAACAATAAATGTATAAAATAATTATAAAAAAAAATAACAAACAAATAAAAAACCAATAAATTAATGAAAGATCATTAAACAGACGATAATAAAATTAAATTAAAAAATCTGTTTAGTTCTTTAATTAAAAAATATTAACTGAAGAAAACAAAATCGCTCCATTTAACAGGACATATTATTATCTACAGGAAATTCATGCAACGAGTCCAATAGGAAACCTAAAAAGTCGCATCCCAGGATATCCTTTATTCGAATACCTGTAAGTAGAAGCTTCTTATTTGCTCGATTTTCGCTCTGTTCCTTTTACTTGCTTTTGTTTTTCCTTTGTGTGTTTGAGCACGAATATGTTTGTGTTTGTGCGTGTGTGTGTGTGTGTGTGTGTGTGTGTGTGTGTTTGTGGGTGGATTTGGGTATGTGTTTCCCACGCTTAAAGGCATGTAAATTATTTTTTAATTCGCCGCGTATTTGTTGAGGATTTTCTGTGTGCCTTCGCCGTCTCTGGCCCTCTACCTGAGCTTGGGGCATCGAAGGGTCCTCAGAGGGGAGCGGAACTGACCGAGGAACTGATTAGGTCTATGGACTTACCCACAACGTTGAGATAGCCGAACTGAGTCTTGGCGGTCACCGTATTGATCTGGCACATGTAACGGCCCTTGTCCTCCTCGTGCACATTGTTTATGTGCAGGTACCAAGTGCGGTGCCGGTCGTGCTTGTCGTGCGTGACACTGATGCGTGGGTTGCGCGTGATCACGTGATTGTGAACTGTGAGTATCGCCGATTGTTCAAAGTGCATCCAGGCGACCTTCAAGAGAGATACGAAAATCGAAAGTAGGATATCAATTTAAATACTTATTTCATCAATTTGTAATTTTAAGTTTATAAATAATATTAAAATTAAATATATTAGCTTATTTAATTATTTTATCCCAGCTGCTCCCTCAATAAAATGAATACAATTATTTCGCCCACCTCAGCTCTTGTAGCCGAAACCGCCACTTTGGGCTCCTTCTTCGTGGCTGCGGGCTGAGCAGAACTCTTAACTTTCTTGGGAGCTCTTGATCGATTGGAGGTGCGGCCAGCCACAACACATATTTAATTGGAATTATTATCATATTTTAATATTTTAATAAAGCCACTAAAAAACATAATTGACTTAACAATATGATGCACTACTTGAAGTTAGAGCTCAGCTTCGATCCTAACATTAAGTTGAACATTCAATTTAATCCTTTTTCGTTCTATTGTAATGTGATAAGTAGGCACAGGAAAGCCCGCAAAACAATAATAATAATATAATTAATTTATTTTTAACTTACAATTAAGCCTCTCAATACACACATAAGCCTCCAACTAAACAAAATTAATTTTCTATTCATCGCCTCTGAATAGCCCGAAGTTCAGCTAAGGAGATGAAATTGAAGCAAAGGTTTGAGTCTGTGCTAGAAGGTGGTACCGGCCCAAGCTTAATTGAGGCACATGCAGATTTCAGATATGAAGGGTTCAATTTTCTGAATTAGCTTGGAAAACAAAGAATCGACTCAAATAATTAATTAAACAAAAGGAAAATATTAATTTTTATTTATTAATATTTTATTTATTTAATTTAAAAACTTTACAATTTAAACTTAAACTTGACAACACTTCAAGACGAGACTCTAGAGTAATGAATTTTTGGGAGCCGCTAAGAAATGCAATAAAATGAGACAGATTAAAGGACAATGTCTTCATATAGTTTTGATAAGAAATTAATTATATTTTTATAATTATTAAGTATACAATAAAAACACAGAATGTACTCAAAAGTTTGTCCAACTTCGCAAAAGTTAAATAAATGCAATATATTCCATATTCATGGATTTAAAGACCAGAAGCGAACGCTGTGAATGGCATTCGAATGTTCCGTTGATTAATTCAAGAGTTACTCTTTTTATTAATTATTCCCATTGATTTTATTTGAATTTCATTTACTGAAATTCGATGCACCGCTTCATAATTCGCAGAAAGTCGAATGAAAATTGTGAAATGAAGCTGAAAACCGAAAGCGGAAAATCAGAGGATGTCTCCGCTTTTTGTGCACCACTTGCAGTTTTGCTTTGCTTTTATGAGTGGAAAAGGGGAGGAGGGGTAAGGGGAAAGTGGAAAATGGAAAAGAGTGAAAATATTTTATTAATTAAGCAGCTTGCAAGAAATTAGCGGGTAATGAGGTCTGATGATTTGATTACTTGGCAAAAGAAAAACCGATTGATGAGATTAGCAGATGGTGAATGGTGAATGGCGAATGGCGAATGGCGAATGGCGAATGGCGAATGACGAGTGGCGAGTGGCGAGTGGCGAGTGGTGAATGGCGTGGGGAATGGAAATGAATGGCAGACAGAGAGTCAAAGGAAGCAGGAAAATTCGAGTGAATCAAAGCTACAAAATCTAGAAAGGACAACAGAAGTCAACTAATTAGAAGATGATGCCTGCGTATGCGCCGTGGGTAACGACCGTGTGGCAAGTAGTTAAGTTAAAGCGTTCACAAAAAGCAGCTTAAGCAAATCCTGGAAAATTGCATTGGATGCCAAGGATCAAGCACTGGTCGGGTTTTCAAATTTAAACACATCATTACCATGAAAATGGAAAACACGGCCATGAATATCAAAAGCTCTTCAATTGATGCAGCGACAGGCAAGCGAATGCCTTAGAGCATCATTACCGGGCACTCCAAAGCCGGCTCAAGTAGCTAAGACCCAAGTGACTGACTAACTGGTGGGCCAGACAGCAGGAGGAATACGAAGACAGGGACAGAGAAAGAGTGGAAGAGAGAGAGAGATAGTTGGAAGCGCTAACAAGGCGGTCGGGGTATCCGATATCCTCACTGTATTTGGGCCTGGCGTATCCAGGAAATAGAATCAAATTGAGGTGTAAATGAGAGCAACAAGAAAACGACCGATGACGACAAAGCGTCGCACACGAAGACGTGTATGGCATACAGTAAATAACAGGTAAGAATGTTACGTGACTTGGCTGGGGGAAGGACGACTCTGGAGTATCCTGTACGCGGTTGCAGGAATGAATATCCTGGCGACTGTTAGGAATCATTGAATGAAATAATTGTGATCGCATAAGAAATCAAGTATAACAGATTTAAAACTGACTTATTTATGGTATATAACAGTTTAATTGCTCGCATAACAGATTTATTTATGACTTAAGTGCCTTGATAAAAATCATGTGATACCCAAATATTCTTCAAATACCTTTGATAAGCTGTTATACTCTCCTTCAAAACTGTTATACCCGCTGGAGGACCTCTACTGGGTATAAAATGGCAGCCAGAAAATGGCCAAATAGATGGAGAAAAGGAGCAAAAAGCGTGGCCCGAGTCGGTTTAGCTGATGGCATGTTTAAGTAGCTGTGTCTGTGAAGGTGAGCAGGACCTCCCCACATTCTTCCACTCCTACTCCCACTCCCAGTCCCACTCCTCCTGTCGTAACTGGCAGCTCAGTTACATGTATTGCATGCGTGTAATTCATAGCTATCACCGCACCGCACCCCTCCACGTTCTGCACCTGAAACCGGTTGAGTTTATTTTTATATGCGACACTATGATGCAATTTTCTCGCTTCCGCTTCTGGCTTTTCCATCGTTTTTTCCACCTTCTGATTTTCATTTCTCCCCCCGCCCCACCCCACACACGATTCCTGCTGCTGCTGCTGCTGCTCCTGCTGATGCCCACACTGAGCTGTGAAATTGCAGTCGTGTACGTGCGTGTCCTTATGCGGGTCGCTTGCATTCCTTTGACTGTTATTAAATAGTTTTTTAAAGGCTGCCATCAGGTGGACCAATAAACGTTCCAAGGATATGCAACCTTTACTTAGCACTTCCTTAAGATTATCTAAGCGAAACAATTCTATGGACTGTAAATTCTGCTTCATCCTTCAGTTCGACGGCTGTGATCAATGCAATTAAATTTTAAGCTACTAAAATTAAATTTCAAATTTCATTTATTTTATTTATAATAAAATTAAAATTTTAAAATTAGTTTTAGTTTATGAAAAATGCTTTATTTATATATTATTATTATATATTAATATTTATATTGACTTAAAGTAAACTTCACTTCGAAGCACCGATTCAAAATTGGTCTTAAATATAACTCAGACCTAAATTGGGAATTTACTTTTTAAATAAACATCCTTTGATCAGTTAAATAAAAAAATTATATATATTTTTTTTAATTTCACATTTTATGGTCAATATCCTTAAGGAAAGGACATCACCTTTAATCAGTTAAATAAAAAAAATTATATTTATTTTTTTTTTTAATTTCATATTTTATGGTTGAGATCCTTAAGGAAAGGACATTACGAACTATTGCTCCCACTTTAAATATTATATTAGGTGTTATCCTTAAACTCACTTTGTAGGATCCAAGATTTTTGACCGAGCAACCCAATTTGACATTTCGTCCTGCAGGTACAGTTACATTTTCGATGTATTCGGTAAATTCGGGTTCTTCAACAACAACTGAAAGGAGGGGAAAATAATTTAATTAGTTGAGTAAATAGAATTAATAATTATGAACTTGTTTAAATTGTTAGCAAATATAAAATGAAATGTGTTGGAAATATTGAATTAGATTCTCTGATAGAAATCGATTATTTTGCATGAATAAAGGACAGCACTGAACCACACAGGATCCAAAGGCAAATAAGACGAAAAATTCAATTAAAAAAACTGCACTCTGAAATTATCAAATTTTATTAAATTGAGAGATGATGAATTAAAGGGGAAGGCAAATTAAGTTAAACACATGCTAAAACACACACACACACATGGAGTACACACACATACACACACACACGCGTACATGGAGTATGTCCAATATTTGCTTTAAACATCAACAAGTCAAATATTTTCACACTGCGACTTTTTGTGCCATTTTATTATTCATTTTTGTCGCTTTTCCCAGGTTTTCCCATTTTCCCCATTTTTCCATATATTTATTATGAATTTTTGTCACTGTTGCCATTTTATTTTTAAGGACCTCAATTATTTTTAAGCTCATTTTGTTCATGCGAGGAGGCAGTGGCAATCCTGTTCAAAGCGCTTTTCGATTTGACGGCCGTCAATGAAGTCAAAGGACCGCAGGATCGACATTCGAATACCCGGCAAAGGATTTTAATTCAAATTCAATTATTTTTCCTATAAGAAAATGACTAATTCACTCATAATTGGCCCGCAGTTTCCGTACATTTCATTGAATTTTCCTAACGACTGATTTTCCTTTGATTTTGAGACGTGAAGTGCAGCCTTTTTAACCACTGACTAGTCCCTAGTTGGTTGAATTATCCTTTGAAATATGACCTCGTCTGCAAGCCTTCGACTTTTGGACTTCCCCCATCCCCCCGGCCACTCAACGAGTTCATCTTTTGATTTGATTCCTTATCTTTGACTGCCAAATGAAATTAAAGAAGCAATGCAAATATTTATCGGGCTTGTGTTTGCTTAATTGAAATCAATTGCTTTAAGCCAATCATTAATAAAAGGCCATCGAAATTCAATTAAGTTTTAAGCCTCGCCATTATTGATTCACATTGCTCAAAGGCATCGGCGTGAAATTTTAAGAAATAATTGAATAAGTGGGTCAAATAAATAAATAAATAAATATTAAACGAAATCAACGTTAAGCATTTCAATTCAATTATGAATAGGATCGTCGAATGAATAAATGAATAAATCGAATGGGTTTCAAAATTGCAATCGGCTGTTCAACCAACTCGAAAGATTAAATAAACATTTTGTAGATATTATTGAAATTCTAAATATCCTTTAATTCAAACTCCGCGACTTTTATTTGCCTGAAGACTTACCCCGTTTGTATCATGACATAAGTCTTATCGCATGCGACACAGTAAGTGCCAAGTGGCGAGAGCGACAAGTTGTATGATAAATATGAATTAATTCTGTTCAAACATAATTCAAAAATAACTCTATCCTTTTGCTGGATTAAATTTCTTTTATCCTTTTTTGACTAATGTCCTTTAATCAATCCGTCGATTGTATATTTGTTAATGTATAGCATTTAGTAAAAATATAGAAGGAAATCAACGTTAAGCATTTCAATTCAATTATGAATAGGATCGCCGAATGAATAAATGAATAAATCGAATGGGTTTCAAAGTTGCATTAGGCTGTTCAACCAACCCGAAAGATTAAATAAACATTTTGTAAATATTTTTTAATAAACAGTTTCTAAATATCCTTTAATTCAAACTCCGCGACTCTCATTTGCCTGAAGACTTCCCTGGTTTCTATCATGACATAAGTCTTATCGCATGCGACACAGTAAGTGCCATGTGAAAAGAGCGACAAGTTGTATGATAAATATGAATAAATTCTATTCAAACATAGTTCATAAATAACTCTATCCTTACGCTGGATTAAATTCGCTTTATCCTTTTTTGACTAATGTCCTTTAATCAATACGTTCATTGTATGTTTGTTGATGCATAGAATCTGGTATAAAAATCGGAGAGTCGTTTGACTTTCAATAAATATTAGATTAACTCTCTCTGCTTTGTGGGGATAACAATTACTTTAAATATTCATCCAGATATAAACCTCAATTAGAAATTAAGTTCAGTTCTGTTTAATTCAGATTTGAGAATCGTAGGCCAAGGCGATTGTTAAAGTTGCGGCCGTTGCTCTAGACTAATTAGCTATTTATAATGCCCTGCAGACACACGCAAATCCACACCGAGGCACACACACACACACACACGCACACAAATCAACACATTCACAAATATACACATCGATAGTTACGTAATATTCGATGGGCACAACTCAATACACAATTTAGGCCCAAGCAATGCAACTGCCTCTAGGGGTGTAAACACGCACGTACACACACACAGACACACACGCACACATATGCGTGTGGCTATGCACAGCAGAAAGTGAGCGGTCCTTGGGCATTTGACATATTGCGTTTGCCACGCCCACAACATGCAGGGACCCATCTAATTATCAAAGAGCAGCCCGAAATCCGCATAAATTAGCGGCACTCAAGGCAAATGTAATCATGACATTCATGAGACCCCCCCTTACCTTACCTCACCATACAACGCCAATGAACTTCAACACGAAAAACCAAATACAATTCCTAAAAAAATCGGATACTGTTGCTGCAACTCAAGCGTGCAACCTTTCCATTTTTTTTTCTTGCAACAACGCCGAATTCTCTGCATAATCATGGGATTTCCTACAGCTGCCATTTTCGCGCCAGGATGCTTGTCTGCATATAAATTCCACAGAGCCCACAGGAGACACGCCCACATAGGCTGAGCTCTGACGACTCACGGATGACCTGTTATCCGATATCTACGAAATGTCTGCTGGAATGTCTATTGAATTCAATCAAGAGTTAATTTGTCTGAGGAAACTTTTCGCTACTATTGAATCCTTTAACTCTTTAATTATTTTAAAGGAAAGGAAAGGCAGCAGGACTCCTTTTGGGTTTAACTTTTTTTGGGATAATATATATAATAATAAATTAATGGTTTATTAAGAAATTATTTTTCTTTTGCAAGTCAAAATATTTTCATTTTTTATGTAAAGTATTTACGTTTTTCCTGATACTCTTTTTTTGATTTAATTTTAGTTCCTAATAGGCTTGTGTCTATAAATATTTCAGTCGGGTTTGTGTGCTTGCTAAGCATTTCCAGAGGCCAGAGACAACCTACGTGAGTTGTCTGTGGGTTGCCTCTGCATTTATTACAATAAAACTGGTTAAAAATTTTAAATAATTTTTTTTATAATTAAAAAAAACTTAAATATTTTACAATCTATAATTTTTTATAGTTTTTAAAATTTAAGCTTTATTTTAATATTTATTTATAGAATATTAAACTAACTAAGAAGCTCTATGCTTTGGTTCTTTGTATGAATTATTTTCTATTTTAATAATTATGATTTGAGGAGGATAAATTTATATTTAAGAATATTTTAAAACATTATTTATTTAACCACAAATAAGTTTAAAAAATTATGCCTTTATTTAAACTAAAACTCAATATTAAAATAATAATTATAAAAGAAATAAATAATTAAATAAAATAGAACCAAATATAACTAATATAATGATTATAATATAATATAATATATAATATATAAATACATACATATAATATAAAGTATCTAAAGTTAATACTAACTGATCCTTTTTATATAATATTAATAATATTACTTAATAATTAAGCCGCTATGATATAAAATTATATTTTTTATTAATAATTAATTTTTGTATTTTAATAAAATCTATTATAATATATATTTGAACTAATTTAGATTTTGAGAGTTATATAAAAAATATTGATCTATTAAATAAAAGGACATTTGGGAGCTGCGAACCATTAATTTCTGTAAATTTAAAGGCTTTCGTGGAATTCGCCGGCAGAGCGAATAACTCGCAGGCAACTTGCAGCGATGATTGGGCACTTATGGGGATTACGTATATCGGGGCACTCATAAGTTTTTACTATAGGGTTCCGTGTACCCAGAATGGGTAATATTCCGTGTGACTTTGTGTAAAAAGTTGGCAGGGATATTGGCCAGCAGCAGTTGATGGGATTGACAGAGTGTAGGGTGGAAGGGGAGCGAGGGGGCAGCAAGGACAGGGGGCAGACAGGCTAAAGGCAAATGCAGAACTTGCATGGAAAGGCGAATGGAAATGAAAATGAAAATGAAAATGGGATTGAGATCGGGAACGGGAACGGGAACGGGAACGAGATTGGGAACAGGATTGCGAATGGGAATGGGATGGAATGTGGTGGGGGGCTGGGGCAGGGATGATGATGCGGTTGATGTCGCTTGTTGCAACATAAATTGCGGTGCCTGAATGAATTTTGCGCACAGTTAAGCGGCATTTGTTTTGTTTTTGTTGCATTCATGTTTCCCTTCCGCCCCTCTGTCCCTCTTCCCATCAGCCGCTCTGCCGCTCTGCTCATCTGTCCCATCTACTGGCACAAGCATAACTCCGACAGCACCTGAGAACAATGACAGCCGTCATGGACAGTCGGCAAGGGGGGAGTGGAAAAGGGCGGTACGGCGCGCTGTGATATTCATGGGGCATGGTCCCGTTTCAGCCTCCGAGCGCTGTCACCGATTTTCTTTTTTCGCGCCGCGCACTATCTCTGCAGCTGCTAGCTTTCAATTTTTGGCATATAGCCGTGTATCACTTATGACCCCGGGCGACATTTTGCCAACCATCTGCCACCAGTCCCCTCTCGCCTTACCCCCCCTCCCTATGCCCATTACACCATACAGTCCATCGTCAATCCTATGGCACAGCTCCCCACACCCCAAACCCCTCACCCGTATCTGTGTATCTCGATCTGTCTCTCTGTCAGAGTGCAAATATGATTGCCCGAGGTCAGACGCCTACGAGTCGAGTGTTATTGATGGCATCAGCCTCTCGTGTCAGCCGGGGGCAATACGCATAAAGATAACCGAAAGATAAGTACGCAATATTACATTGCACAGCAAATAACGGTATCTAAAGAAATCGCATTGCCAGCCATTGGCGCCACGACTACTAAATACCCTATAAACGCCTCAAAGGAAGCATCCCTTAAAGCCAAAGGATGAACTTCAAATTGAGCGTAAGTTAATCATTTTTCTTTTTTTCTTAAAGGAATATAATTTTAAAATCTAGTATTAAATTCAGTTAAGTATAAAAAGTATGAAATCTAAACATGAGTTAAAGAAATTAAATAATTTTATAATTTTTTTTAACTCAAATATAAAATTCTGAATAATATAAAAATGAACACAAATAAAAAAAATTGTATAAACTTTAATTAAATTTATAGTAAAATAATTATTTAATATTTAAATTAAATGATAAATAATATATGTTAATAAATTAATATTAATATTATATTATTTTAAATAAGCAAAATAAAATATACTTTTTTTTAGATTAATTAAAATAAAAAAAAATAAAAAAAATAAAAAAAAATGTTGTAGTAGGAATAAAAATTGTTTTTAATTGTAACAAATTGTTATTTTATGCTTTAATCAGTTTTTCCCAATTTTAAATTTTTATTAAATATTTATTAAACTTTAAAATAAATATTTTCTGTCGATCGCTTCAGTTTCAAAAAGAATTATGGAAATTATTAATTTAATTTATTTTTTTACGGTGTATAGCTTTATACATAAATATTGATTAAAATAAATAAGTAAGTAATATTTAATATATTTTATTTTAAAATTTAAGTTAGAATTTATCGTGTGGGGATCTACTCACTATTTAAATTCGATGCTGGGACGCTGGGCACACCGCCGGCGACAATTACGCCGTTGCTGCCGAGAATCGTGTTTCCACTGGCGGCGGCGCCGCTGCCCGCTGATGGGGACGACGATTTGGTGCCACTTGGATGCTTGCCGCTTGTGCCGGAGGCGGTACCGCCATTGCTGCTGCCGCTGCCGCTGCCGCCGACGCTTCCGTTTAGTATCTGCGGCAAGATGATCTTGTTGGTGGAGTCCCCCGCTGTTGCCATGAGCACTAGGAGGGCCCCAATTAGATGCCAAGACGGCAGCAACATCAACTTGCCGTTGCTTTGCCACTTACCCCAGCCAGGAGCACCAACGTTGGCCTCGTGGCTTGGCTAAAGTGCATCTCTCCAGGAGCCGGCGATTGGCCTTAATAACCTCCGCTCCTCCGGAGCCTCCGGGCCCTAATAAATATTGCCCTCTTCCTCTTTTACCTTCTCCTCACCACTGACACCTTCTTCGCCCCTTGTGGCTCTCTTCACACGTCCTGTTTGTATCGTCCTTGGAGCATCAATAAATAACTGCCTTTGTTTTGATTTAGTTAACTGCTTTTTGACAACCTTTTATTTTCCGGATTAAGGGATTTCCGTTGTGTGTGCTCTGAAAAAATAATAACCGAATATATTTATAAATATTTGTAAATATTTTCCATTCCCCCAAGAATTATTTTGTCCTGGATATCCCCAATTGTGATTTAAGAGCCATTAAGTTAATTATTTATATTCTAATTCCATATTAAAATTATTATTCCATCCAAATCTCGCATGTCGCTAATCTACTTATCGGCTTTGAAACACACACACACACACAGGGACAGAACAATTATGGGTCCTCCAGAGGGGGGCTAAAAGAAGAAGAAGAAACCACATAAAACCAAATTGAGAGCCCCAATTAAATTTTAATTTGCAGCCACACATAAAAATTGTAGCTGCCAACTGCAGAATTAATTAATTTAATTACAAACACTTTCGGGCGAACTCATAAAAAAGTGCATAAAATTTGTTCCTCCCGCAGTTGTTGTTGTTGTTGTTTTCTTCCGCCCCCTCCAGCCACTCCCAGCAGCAACATCCTTCCAGCCTCCGCCCCCCACCCTCCGCTGTACCGATGCTGGTGGTAAATCTCCTTTTTTTAGTCTACGACAAAACGTCATCATGTATGTGTGCTGGCCCCTCTCTGTGTGTGTGTGTGTGGGTGAGGGGGAAGCTAAAGCTTGGGTCGGAGCGAGGATGGAAAATTGCTTAATTTCATAAGCGAGTCATAAGGGAAAAAGTTTGGTGCGTTTTGTGTTTGTTCCGCAAGCTGTGAACCGCCATCTCCCCGGCTCGTCACATGCCCCTACCCCACCCCCTCCCACTCTATCATCCTCCTCATCCTAAGCGAGCATCCAGCCCGAAGGCGACACGCTTAAAAGCCATAAAAAAAGTATGGATATGCCTGACAGAGACAGAGTGTGAGAGAGGGGGGAGAGAGAGAGAGAGGGAGAGAGAGGGAGAGAGAAAGTTTTTCTATCCACTCAGTTTTCTGCTTTTATGTGTTTTATATTATTTATATGTTTTAAATTCGAGGAGATCGCCAACAACACGCACCACACATAAAATGTTTCATATTTTGTTAAACGTCGAGAAAGTTACGCCTTCTGGGCGGGGACACCCGGGAAATTGCACAGGAAAAGTTAACCAAAACCAAAAACCCAAAAGCCGCCCAGAACTTAAGATAAACAAAAATGGAGGAGCTTTTTAAATGAATTGCCAGATGTTTTACATATGAGTTGTGTCTGTCTGTCTGTCTGACTCTGTCACTCGAATTCTTAATCTCTCTCTTCCTCTCTCCCTCTTCCTTTCTACCTTTTTATCTACTTATTCTTTTATTAAGTCGATGCTTGAGTACTGAATAAATTTTATATTTAAAATTTATGCACTTCAAAATTTTCCCCTTCATTTGAAATATATGACATATGAGAGTAGTTTGTCTGTCTGTCTGTCTGCCTGCCATTCAACTCTGTTTATCTGAATGCTCAGATATTTAGTTACTGATTATCTTAATATTTGAAATGTATCTCTCTCCTCTCTCATATTAATTTTTCTGTCTGTCTCTCTGCCTGACTGAGTCCTGCTCCTCGTATTACCCTCTCTCTTTAATTGGTTTCTCTTTCTCCTTTATATTTTATCTACTTATTATTTTATTATCTTGAGGATTAACAGATGATCAATATTTATCTATATTTCGGGATGAATCTGAATCTTCCCCAAATCTTTGATTTCAGTTAAGTTTCTTAATATTAGAGTTGAGTTTCTTCCTCGCTCTGACTGCCTGACTGTCTGCCCGTCTGACCGTCTGTCTGTTACGTTAACTTTCTGTCTCAGCCATTTTATTAATATATTAATTATTTTTAATATTTAAATTACAAACTAAGATATTTGAATTACAAATTGTAAAAATACGAGTTGAAATCAGTTTCAATGCAGCTGGAGGATGACATGAGGGCAAAAGTCAACCACGAGAAATAAAATATATAAATTTATTACTATTTTATTATATATAAAATTTTATATCTAAACTTATTATTATATTATTTATGTATTAACTAAAGTAATTATGAGAATTTTTATTTTACAGCCCGTCTCCCTTCTCCACGAGTTTTTTTTATTTTCTTTGTTTAATTTCTTAAGTAGTAAGTTAATTTTTTAAATTTCCTGTGAACATCAGTTCCTTTACAAGTAAAATAAAATCTGCTCCTCCGCCTAAAGCTAGATAAAAAACCCATAAGGACATACATTCCTTCCATTTTCGAACTTTCTATTTCTTTGTCCTGTTAGATTTTTTACCAGAGACCAAGGAACTTTCTTGCGATTTGCATGGAGGAACTTTCTGTTGATGACTTTTAATTTTATCTGGAACTAGGACATCTGGCACGCCCATCACGACACTCACGACACACGCCCACTGGAAAAGTCGCATACCTTTCGGCCGGATAACCCAGACTATATATCAATTGGTCGCCAGGGGGCGCTGCAGACGCTGCAAACAAACTAAGAGGCAAATCTTTATGACTTTTTGAGTTTTGGTCTGGCGAAGGGCGAAGGGCTGCAGCGGGGGAGGAGGAGTCGAGAGTTTTTCCTCTCCCTGCATTCATTTTTTCCAGTGGGCTAAAAGTTTTCTGTTTTCTGCGGCACGTGCTGCACCAACTGCAAAATGGGCGTGGCATTGCGAATATGGCGGCTTACCCTGGCATAATATTTTGCCAAACTTTATTGAATTCCAAGGCAAATCTGCGTGCCATTCATGAGGTTAACTCCCGGCACGGAAGGGAGCCAAACACACACACACACAGCTTCCTGGAGGACAGGCGCTCCCAAGGAGAGGGTGGGGCGGTGGGGTAACCCTTGGCAGTGCATTGAAAGAAAATTTATGGACGCCAAACTCATATGGAAAACTTAAGAATTAAGCAATTCTACACCGACACATATACTAACACACATGCACACACGTACACACACACACACACACACGCACAGAGGCAAACATAGGCATTTCTACTTTTGAATTTTTCTTGTTTTCTGATTGCAGTTTTTTCTGGGAAATAAACGAATGTAAAACCTGTTTTAGACTGTAAATATCCTGCCAAGGGAAGTCCTGCCAAGTGAGTTACTAAATGCAAGCATGGGAGATGCAACTGCAATGACGAGATGCTTGGAAATATTTCAGAAGTAAGCCACAAGTCGCAGCCAAAAGTCATTTAATTTCCGTTCTGTTTTTTAAACTTCATAGAGAAGTCCTAGGCGCACAAATGTAAGGAAGTATAAGGGTATATGGGATTAAGGATACTGCATATATACGGCATATGTATATATAGTGAATTGTTCATCTCTAATTTTAACATCCTGTGAGATATAGATGGAAGTAGCCCTTTTTTACTATGAAAGCCTTTTTTCTCAGTCTCTTGAAGATATTTTCAGACTTTAAGGCTAAAAACTCAGAGAACTTTCTGTATGTGGGCTGAAAAAAAAAAAAGCTATAAGTTTCCTTAAGTGAAAATCTGTGAGTTTTGTTTAAAAATATATTTTTATATTAATTAAATGTATTCATATACTTCAACCGCCTAAAATGCCTATGGAATTGGCAATAAATTTGAATTTTGTGTGTGCTGAACACTGGGAACGGTGCCTGACTTTAAGAATAAATTTAAATATAAAAAATAATAAATTTTAATTTATAGCAAAATATGCATATATTTAATACATTATTTAAAATATTTATATATGCTATACATAGTTTCCGGCTTATAATAATATATATATTTTACATGTTTTATATGGCATTTACTAAGGAAAAATAATAAAATATAAAATGCTGTATAAATAATACAAAAATTAAATTTTTAATAAAAATATATAAGCAGAATATATACTAAAATGAAAATGTATATTAAAATTATGTAATGAAACAATTACAGTAAATATTTAAAATATATTCTTATACTTAATTATTCAATTGTAAGAGATAAAATAAAAGCGTTAATTCTTTGCACTTCACTTTAATTTTAGGAGTATTTGAGGCAGGTATTATTATTATCAAAAATAAATAAAAATAAAATAAATCTTAAATATATCAGGAATTGTTAAAAAGTAACATTTATTTTTATAAACTATTGTATTTAACTGTCCTTGAGTTAAGTCCTTAAAAGTCCTTGATTATTTAATTAGTTTATCAAGTACTTGAAGTATTATATTTCACTAAAGTCAAGTTTAATTTTTGTTCAGTTAAAAAAAAAATATTTAGTAGGAGAAGCAAAACATCCTTAGTTTAAAACTTAAAAAAATTACCCCATAGCAAAATGAAAATTAGTTAATAGAAATTAAATTTCGGTTAGAATTTACTGAGAAATTAAAATTTATCTTTTTAATACTTGATGATTTAATTTGCTTTATTCAAGGACATCCGATTCAAAGTCTACCCCACGATTCTTCCCACGTTTCTTCCCACTTATCTTTCCACGTTTCCTTCTTCCCACATTTTCCCAGGTTTCTTCTCACTCTTTCGTTGCTTTCGCTGCTCTCGTCTCTCCCACCCATGGAAAATGAAATGGAAACCAATTAGGAAAATCGCTTTAAATGTAAACCACAGCTGAAGTCATCATCTCTAAATAGAACCTTGTGTGGGCTCAAATTACAAAAAGCTTGGGAATGAGTCCTTCCATGGGCATCACATATCCAGCGAAGCATTGAATCAATGCACGGATGGTCCCAAACCCAGACCCAAACCCAATTTCAAATAAAATAAACTCACGTTCGGGCAGAAGTACTCGTTTTTCTAGTCATACTCATACCCGTGCTTGTACTCGAACTCTCGTACTCGATACTCTGGACAATGCCGGACAAGCGACCAATTAGCGCCAAAATACTGGAAGACAGGGCCATTGGCCACGGTCCATTGGTCCATCTATGGTCAACTGGTCAACTGGTCAACTGGTCTTTTCGTCTGTTGTCCTTGGTCCTGTTGGCTGTAGGGACTGCAAGTCGACAAGTTCTCAGGACAATTTGTAGGTCCGCAGTGCAAACAGAAGGCGAGTTCCGCATTGGCATCCATTAGTCAGCCAGGACATTCGTTTTAATTTCAACAGACATGTCCCTGCCCTACTCCTGTCTTGAGCCTAATTAAAGGGATGCGAGATATGTGAGACGCATATGAGAAACAAAAAAACAAGGATATCTTCCCATTGCCGCTACTTTTTTGATTGCTCCTTGAAAATGAAGTACATGAGGTCGGGAATATTCCCTGAGGATACACAGAAATGAGTAACTTATGGCTTCAGGACATTTTTGGGTACAAAAAATTAGATTATTTTAATTTAAGTTCTAGTTACAATTAATTAACTAAATTTAACTTAGAGTTGAATACAAATTTAGAAGAGAGAAACTGTATCTCAGCCAACCAATGGAATAAAGAATGCAAGGATATACTTAAGAGTAGAAGCAAGGAATCTGTTGATTAGCTGAAATCCTAAAATCAAAAACCACAGGAATTTAATTTTTCCAAGGGTAATCGAAATTCGGATCAGATCCGAATTATGTTAATAAACATTGTCGTCCTTTCCCAGCGATTGCCATGGTTATCCCTGAGCCTATTTAGAGGGCTTCTCATAGCTTGAAAAAACAAACAACGTCAAATTGTGTAAATTGTAAACAGAAAACGAGAATAATAAAAAATAAGCTGGGCAGCTGTGGCCCGAATCCTTGTTGCTGCTATGCTGCCCCCCGGCAGCCCCTAGGCCCAGTGGGCGTGCCAAATCACCGTCCTAAATGGATCCGCCCTGTGGCCGTCTCTGTGGCCTAAACTACAGCCGCTAAATGTTGACAGCTTTTGGCTTTTGCCTGCGCGAGGACATTTGCCATGGCTAATGGAATCTCTGGGCGGGGGAGCATCGTGGAGTGCGGTTGGCAGGAGTGGGAGGAGAAATCAAAAGGTTCATTGCCGCCTGTCATGTTTACAAAATAAACACACAAAACAGACGCAAAAAATTGTAATTCAAATTAACATTTACCTAAGTGGAACCTACTTTAAACCGACGCCGGACCTGAGTCACAGGTGATTTTATTAAATTTATAAATTTATAAATGGAAAAAGTAAAAAAAGTATTTAAATCAAGAAATTTTAATGTACTCCGAGTTAATAATTTACACTCATTCGAGTTAATTGAGTCGAAGCCTTGATTAAAAATTTGTAATAGTTAAAAAAATCAAAATATATTTCAATTAAAAGAGACGCACTAACTCTGCCGATTTGTCTCTCTTAGTTAGATTTAAGATAAACTAAAGATAAGCTAAAGATAAACTTAAGATTAACTAAAGATAAACTTAAGATAAACTTAAGATAAAGTAAGTGCTCTCTATACCTTGTACATGCCCTAAGAGCTTCTGCTTGGATGCTTATAGCATGAGGCATATGGGAGCTTAGTAGCTATAATAATAATAATAATAATAAATAATAATACGGAATATAAAATATAAAATATAAAATATAAAATATATAATAGTAAATATTTTAAGGAATTCAAACCGCAGTAAAAATGAATCGAAATCTGAGATTCGGGAAGGGACTCTTCCCAAGCTGAGCGCAGCTTCCCTCATCTACGCAGCACTTGGCCTGTGTTCCTTTAAGATATCTTTAAATATATATTTATATATATATCTTCTTAGAAAGGCAGGACCTAAATTTATGAATAGAGGAGAATTTAATCCTACTCATTATTTATAATTATTAAACATTTAATGTATTGCCTGAGCTAACGAGTCCTGAGCCAGCTGCTTGCACTTAGAGGTGTCTATAGGATTTCCTCAAAGTTTCTGCTTTGCTCAGAGTTCCGTATAGATGATTGTGTGTATGTGTGTGTGTTGTGTAAAATTAAAAAAAAAACTGTTATTAAAGTAAACTATGAACTATTTATAAGAAATAAGTAATAATAACTCCAGCAACTGGAAAACTTCTGTTTAAATATTTTGGAAAAAATAAATATAATTTTTGTTAAAAAGTACGACCCAACCGCAGGACCTTCTTACAGGAGTTATTGGCTAAGTTTATAATGATAAATAGTGTTATATTATATATATTTAATACATTTATAGTTTTATTTAAAATGTAAAAATGTAATTAATTAAATTTATTTGGTGCGGATAATTTAACTCCTTATTTTATTGGAATGTTTTTTTGAGATCATCTATCTACGTGTAGATAACAGTTAACTTGTTTGAATAAAAAATATATATAATTTAAAAAAAAATGAAATATGAAATTTATAGTTCCTTAATTTTTCTTTTGCTGTTCAAAATTTAACAGGATTCAAATATCAAAATATCTGCTGGAACTTATTTTTAAGTTAAGTATCCGAATTACAGGATCTTTTTGCAGATCTTATAGAGTTTTCGAGTAAAGGAAGTCCTGCTTTATGTTCCTTAAATATGTGAAATCTTATACATCAATATTTTAACAAAGCTGTGCCTGTTGACTTCACTGTAGCACAGTAAACACTCATAACAAGTCTCAAAATAAGAAATTGCATATTTCTCATTTTAATATCAACTAAATTTGACGGGAGAAAAGTTTCCGACAAATGGAGAATTTCTTATATTATGTATAATTATTAAGTATCTATACATATCTTTCCCTAGCTAAATAAATTAGTTCCGAAAAGATAGGAGTTAAATAAGTGTAAATCTCAGATTGCAAATGTCGCCTCAAATCTTACAAAAGTTTTTCGGACAGAACAAAAATCGAAATACTCAGTTTTCCATCTGATTTAAAATATAAACTGATTTTCCCATACAAAACTGCTGACAATTTGTAGTCTATGAGAGATAAGGATACACAGAAAGAAACGTTGTGGACCATTGAATTGCATCAATAACTTTTCACTTTTGTATGTCCCGTTCCCGTTTCCGTTCCCTTTTCCGGAACCATACCCCTTCTCATACCGGAAAATAAATTCGCACAATTTGTCGCTCTATGTTGCCAATTCCAAAAGGCAGTCCCCTCCAAAATTTCAGTTCCCCCTTTTCACTGGCAATCCACCAACTGTGCCCATCATCATCATCAATGGCAATGGCAGTGGCAGAGTCAGTGGAAGTGGCAGTGGAAGTGGCAGTGGAAGTGGCAGTGGAAGTGGCAGTGGAAGTGGCATCATATTTTTGCAATTTGTTTGCTTTGCTCTGCACAATTTGTAAATTTGTTACGCCAAACGATAAACAAAAGAGACAACAAGCAAGAATACATTAAAATGAGCCATAAACGACTAGGAAATACCCTTGCTTAGACTAATGGACGACACTGTGATGGGGTTGGGGGAAATTCTGAAGAGGAAGTGAGAAGTTAACTCACATTAAGAATAAAAAATGAATTTTCAATTTTTTAAATTATTTATTTAAGTTTAAAAATAAACTATTATTTATTTAGTCAAGCCTTCCTTTGCCCAGTCGTATATGCCCCGCTGGGTCGTGTGATGTCTGCAGGGTATCGTCAGACGAGAAACCAAAGCGCAGTACGCAAAAATCCAACAGCAAAGAGAAAACAATAAGCTGCAATGGCAAAAAGTTTTGCCCGGCATCTGCCATTGATCTGCATTGATGGCGCACTCACACAATCACACACTCACACACGCGTTCGTTTGCTGTTACAGATGCAGCAACAGCAACAGCAACAGCGACACACGCACACACACACACGTACACAAACGTGCATGCATGCACTGTTACGCACATTAAGTATGCAGTTTTCCAGCTGTTTCCTGGGTACTTTTGCATTTCTCTTAACTGCTCTGACTGCTCTCCCTCCCCCTCCTTCTCTTCACCTAGCCTTTCCTCATTCCTCTCCCTTCTCAAAACTACAGCCCACAATACCCATTGGCTTAGTTTGTGCTGTGCAGTTGCAAATTTTTTAATGGTCTTTGTGTCATTTTTGTTTCAACCTTTTGACTGCTCCTTCCAAATAATCGACAGTCGAAATGCCTATTGAGCTGCAGACTGAAATCTTCTTCTTGGGCTCCTCTAAAATTGGATACCCTCACAGTCTGTGAGGGTTATAAAGAAGGGGGAAATGCCGCATCCGCTTCCATAGATGATCGACAGGTTGTGCTGGCGTACCAAGAACAGAGAGTAGAGGAGAAACAACAGGAAAAGGATGCTCCCAATGAATACGCCCTTGGAGGAGCGGGGATAGGCTTTCAGATTCTGGAAGCTTCTGTCGCCCGTACAACATTTTATCTGCCTCAGTACTTTATGCAGTTCCAAGTCCCTTTGGTACTTGAATTTGGTAAAGGTGTTATTCAGATCCTGAAACATCTTGGCCAGCTCAAGCTCCTCGCACTTGCTTAGGTTGTTGTTTGTGTGAATCATCATGGGATGTATAAATAACTGTTTATTGAATATTTCAAAACTTATTTATTGGAAAATGTGATATTATTTGAAGTGAAGCGACAGAGATTTTCAAGTTGACAAGTTGAAGGTTAAAGGCCAACTGCTTTTCTCCCCATTATTAAACATATTAAAGGTATTAATCCTTCCTAGTCCTTTCTCAATTTTCTATTTGTAAAGTGAAAGGATTAATTTATATGGCTTCCTCATTTTATAGGGTAGCTTTCAGTCGCGCTTCCTTTCACATTTATTAGCCCCACTCCCGATGGGCTCATACCAAATTGTGGGAAGCTGCAGATCAAACACTTTATATGTTAACTGCTTTCACTCTCAGCTCACTCACTGCTTGCATTGAGCTAATGTATTTTTAAGCTAAAATCTTTGTTTGTATTTGTTTTGCTGTTTCGGTTGTGTTCTGCGTCAACTGCAGCTGCATTTGCATTCGCATCTCCAATTGGAAACTGAGGGCTCAGCCCAACAACATTTTTTCGGCACTTACTGTACATTTTTACTGTTTACTGTTTCTGGGTATCTTTTGCTGGCATCTTCTATGCCCAAGTCAAAGATGCGTTGCCCTCGTTTAAGCTTTGGTTTATTCATTTACTTGCTTATAAGTTTGTCAAAAGTTTTTGACATTTCAGCCTTTCGAGTAACTCGACGACATGAGTTGATGTTGTTATTCTAGCTTTTCGTCTCCTCCTCCCTCTGCTCCCTCTTCTCCTCTCTCTTCGTTTTCCCTGTCTGTTGCAATTTGCGTTCGTTGCATGAAATGTGCATTAAGTGACTCTTCTGTTAATTGTTTGCAGATCTTAAGTGCTTCAAAGAGTTAAAATATCTCTTTTTATGCAAACGCTGCCAGTGGTGGGATTCGTAGTGTGAATAAATACGAGCTAACAGCTAAGTTTGCAAATCAACAAATAAATCAACAAATAAATCAACAAATAAATAAATAATATAAATAATCTCAAGTTTTAAGATGAAAGTAATAATATATTTTTAGCTTAAATTTTCAGTTGTTTATAAGATTAAAAATATGCTGAATTTTAAGTAATCTAAACAATGAGTAGACTATCATTATGAGAAGTCAGGACAATAACATTAGCTCATAAAACAAAGTACTAAAATGGAATTTAACACATTTTTACCATGTTTATAGTAATGTTTAAAAATATTAATTTAAAAATATTTGACATATTATCACCTTGTTGAACTTTTAAAAGCGGCACAAAACTAAATCAAAGCACCTTCACATCACCCTTTTTCACCTATTACTTTTAAAAAACCATTCAAAAGTCACTGATAGTTTTTAAAGTACGACATTTTTCACGAAGATCCTCCGCCTAGCAAAATGCGACTTACAACTCGACGCGTCCGCTTCGTACAGAATCCGCAGCGAAACTGATTCGTCGGCAATCGCCATACGCACAGTAGAACGTCCACTGAGCCGGCTGGCTCCATGAACAAAAGCAACAAAAGCAAGAACAACAACAAAACGTAATGAAAGCCAACGGCAAAAAGAATAGCCGACGAATGGAAAAAAAAGCCATAGTGTGGCGCTCTGGCGCCACGAATGATAACAGCCCAAAAGCCGAGCGGAATGCACGAAGCTTGTTCGGCTGACGAAACGCTTCGGGTGGGATGCTGTTCGTTTTGTATTGTAGGTATTGTTGGTATTGTTGGCTTAGCCGCCGTCGGGCGGCTTGTTGTTTGTGTGCAACCGCAACCACAACAACAGACCGCAAAACTCGCGACAAAAATGTTAACAGAGCCCCAACCGAAACAATGCCACCCCCAAACACACATACACGCACACATACGCACGCTACACTACCAAATACATGTCATGTGAACCGTGTCCTTGCCATTTACAGAGCCGTAAATGACTTCCGGACTGTGGACTGCGGCTCGATCTCTGGTTTGAGTTGCATTTGCTTTCGAACTGTGTTTCGAGTCCAGACTCAAACCAGTTCGCAACAAGTTGTCTGGTTTGAGGCACTTTCCAGTACATGAGTTTTCGGTTTAATTGAATGAATTCAAATTAAAAACAAAAATCAGAACAAGTTTGTGTGATTCTGCAACTCTGCATGTTATATTCAAATATATTTAATTAAACGAGATAATTAATTTAATTTACTTGAATTTCCCTCGATGCCTACAAACAAACTTAATGCACAAACTGCTCAGCTTTCAAGTTGCAACATATTTCTAAGATATTCAGACTAAATTGCCTTAAGTTGTTGAAAAATGTTTGAAAAAAGGTCAACTCGCTTGAAAGTAAATGTTATTTAGCCAATATTTATAAATAAATTATGATGTATGAAAATATTTCATTTTGAAATAATCTAAATGTGTTTTTATTTATCTCAGATCAAATTCAAATTACTCAACAGCTTCCATTGAGTCTTAGCTGCATAATTAAGCAATTTAACAAAACCAAAAAATGCAATTATTATTTGAAATTTTTTATTGAATATTTAAAAATTGTTTTAAGTTAAGGTAAATAGTGTTTTAATCATTACTTTAAATAAATGTCTTGCATTTATATCTCAGCAGCTTCAGTTCTTCGGGAGGACAGATGTGCGTTCAGATGCAACATGTTCGACGCCTGCACAGGCAGGTAATGGACTGATATCGCACTTATATGAAATACTTCATTTTTATTAATTCATTTACTTTAATTTTCTATTTTTATTTATCAGTTACATTAAATACGGTTTGTCGGTTCTTCAAGCCACCATTCAGAACTTCTTGGGTTGCTAGGACATTAGAAGGATGAACTGTAACTATGGGAATATAAACAAATGCAGTTCGCCAATGAACATCAACATCAACATCAACATCAACATGAACATCAACAACAAGAAGAAGAAGCACGACAAGAAGAATCGGGAGTGTGGAGCCAGGAATCAGGAACTGGGAGCCGGGAGTCGGGAATCCCTCCCAGTTGGGTCAACCAACTAACAAGCTTAATGAACTCTTTCAAATCAGAGGCATCGCTCAATGCCAGAAACATTAAAACTGACAAGGCTAGACACACTGGGGATGATGCCACCCGTGGGGGGTGGTGAATTGACTAGTTGATGGGATGGCTGGTGGATGGTGGAGACGGGAATGCGGACGGAGCCGGAAGAGTGTACGTGTTACGTGCAACAACAAGCCGTAGATGCCACATGGCTTGTTCATTATGTAGGGCGTTTTCCCAGGAGGTGTGGGCGTGGCCGAACAGCCGACTGTTGCGCCTCGGACGCTATGTGTGTTTGTGTGTGTGTTGTGCCGTGTGGTATCTAGTGTGGCAGAATGTGGCATGTGGCATGCGGCATACGGCATACGGCGCAAAGGCCACAAAGGTCGTTGCAACATATTTTGTTGTTGTTCTGCGCTGTTGTGACGCCAAAAGTCAAGTGTATGGAGTCTATGGAGTCTATGGAGTCTATGGAGTGTGGAGTATGTTGAGAGAAGCGGCATAATGGTTGGAGGCACACCGGTAGCTGGGCGCCAACAAGAAGGTCCTTTGCCGGCCATTACAACACTTTGTTGGCTGCTTTGTAAAGTTGCCACGGCAGGGCAAAGTTTTTACCGCCTCTTTGTATTTTTCACGCCCTGTCGAAAGTTTTGCTTTCTTCATTTTTTTGTCGGTTCCTTTCTGTTACCTCGACAATGAAATTTTTGACTGCTGATTGTTTGGCGTTCAATGTTATTCTTCCGGTTCCAGTTCCGCTTAAAGACCGAGAGCGAAAATTTCCCCTGGCGCTCGAGAGGGAAACTTGCTGAAAATTGAAAATGGAAAGTTTTGTTTTGCAGTTGTACTTCGACTTTCGCAACTTCATATAACTTAAGATTATTTCATTTTTTGTTTCACTATCAGCCCCGTCCTCCTTTCCCCTCCCATCATCCCTCCCTCCAGCACTTAGGTATGCGCCGCAGTCGTCTAGTCGGATTCAGCAAATGATGTAAAATAGTTTCCCACTCTGCGAGCTGCAAACTTTGGCTGCGATATAAAGATTTATGCGGCGATAGTCAACTTTCGTCCCGAGATCGGGGAAAAGGAAAACTCGCAAATTATGTGCTCAGGTGAATGGGCACTATTTAAGGAAATCTCGCAAAATTATAACTTAAACAAAAACTTGCCTTGCATCGCGAATCGATGATGGGTGAGAAACGAGCAGGTAAAATTCACAAACTTTAAGCAAACTCAGATTTTTAATCAATTTCAAAATTTATGCAATTAAATTCAAATTTAATTCAAATTAAATTCACCACGCCCACTTGGACTTACGCCCTTCAAGGGTGGGGCACTGCGTCCAAGACTTAAATTAACTGAATGAGTTATGCCATCGATTGCCACTCGGCGTGCATCCGGACTCCCCTGGTACGTCACCGAGGAACAGTTAAATCTCCTCAGTACTCGATATGCCGAGAGGATTGAGGCACACCCAAACTCACTGGCATCCAGCCTAACTGAGCCACTAAGATCCCGTAGATTAAAGTGAATACATCCCACCGATCTCCCTACTCGTAGGATTAATAAAAAGGATTAATAGTTATATATTAAATATATAATTAGTTAAGTTAATATACATATTAGGCTAATTAAATATAAGATTACTTTGTATCCATACTTCCTCTTCCCTTTTTTGAAGCGCCTGTTTGAGCTTAGAAGAACTGAACACTTTCCGGCGTAATAAATATTTGTTATAAAAAAAAATGTAATTCAAATTTAATTCAAATTTAATTCAAATTTAATTCAAATTTAATTCAAATTTAATTCAAATTAAATTCAAATTTAATTCAAATTTAATTAATAACTTCAGCAGGTCGAAGGCCTCTTTTAAGGCTGTTGTTGTGGCTCTGCAGGCTCTCATTATATCTGCTTGATGTCTCCAAATCTGCTCCTTTACCATATGCAGGTTGAGGTCAATGTGGAGTCTGGAGTTGCGAATTACCAGGGACAATTATTTAATTCCCCCAAGGACGATCTGAGTGCGTTTGTAACTTAATTTGGCTGAAATCCTCCAATTCTGTTCTTTTGCAGCTCAGGGGTCGGGGCTCTTTCGATTATAGAGCCATCTCAGTTTTTGCACTCATTGACCACACTTTTTATAGCGGCTTTGCGGTGGGCCCAAAGGTAGTCCGCTTGTCCAAGGAGGTTCCCAGGTATTTTGCCTGGAAGAGCTGCTCCAGGATAAGTCCCTCCAGCTGAATTTGAGGAGCAGTCGAATATTTATAAACTGAACTTTGGGTAGACAGAAGCTTCAAGGAAAAATTGTATCTTAGAAAGAGTAAAGATCTGAGCAGTCCGAGATCCTTAAAAGGGTAATTATAAAGGGATCACTCAGCCCAAGCTACAGCCAAAGGAATCCCCCTGCTGATCGTCAAATAAGAAAAATTTAATTAAATTTATTTCTATTTATGTGACTATTTTGCATTTAAAAAATTAAATAAGAAACATAAAAAATAAATATTTAAATAGAATTTAAAGGAATGTCCTTCAACCGAAGATGTCTCCTGGGGGACTTAAACTTTATGTTAGTTCAGCGGCCAGGAGCTTCGAGCTGCCAGATTTCAATTCCAGTCAAATTTCGGATACTCTGTTTATTTTAAGAACAAGTAAGTGAACTGTTAAAATATGCATTAAGTTTGCTCCTGCCAGGACTTAGTTTGGTTTCATTGAGTCGAAAAAAAGTTTGTGGCAGGGCAAGGCAGAGCCTCTGCTGGGCTGAGCGTCTGCTTTCTGCAGGGATGTATGAAAAATCATAGCTGCAATGCATTTTCCAGCAATTTTTACGGTTAAGCTGCCGTGCAGTGCATATGGAGCACTTTTCACTTCGGCTTTCGATTGCAGCTCCTCCCAGAGCTTCCCCCCCTTCTGGTCCTGTGGCCCTGACAGCTGCACTTACGCAATGTTACGCATAAGTGCCTGTTGCCACCTTTGCGATGTTCCTTCCTTCGTTTTTCTTTTCCAGGGAATCTAATAAAATGACATGTAGAAATTGGCAGCATTCACATATTTTTGTCGGAAGGACGAAAGGGGCGGAGGACTCGGTGGAGGCGAAGGCATGTGGAAAATGATGCTTTTAAAGTAAAATTACGCGTGACTTAATATGAAAATGTGTCCTGTCACTCTCGATATCTGCATTTGCATCGCCTGCCATTGAGCGGGTCACCCGATGAGCATCCAAAAAGCATTCCCCAAATTCCCAAAAAATAGACCCCCCAAAGCATCAGCGACGATGACTAAGCACTTCCTTAAGATTTCCGCGGCAAAAGGAAATTAAGTCGCGCGGCGCCTGAAAGTATGCAGCCGCATTGTTGGCCCTAATAACTGTATAAAGCCGTAGAGCGGCAGGCAGCCAAAGTCAGTACCATCCGGGCGTGTCCTCAGCCCCACCCCCACACCCACCCCCACCCCCATTCCCACTCCCACTCCCATCCCCATCCTCCTTCCGACTCAGCCAGCTAAGCCGATTTTCGCTTGTTTGCCACGCAATTACAATTTGTCAGCTCGGCTCAGGTTGTCCTTCTCGTCGGATGCGGCGAATATATCAAACGCCTAATTCGGGATTATCGGATGGGACGCAGCTCAGGGGAGGCTGTGGCAGGACGGTATGCGGCAAGACGAGCTGCGACAAGCAGCAATGCGGATGAAGCGCCACGTTGTCACTTTGTCTGTCAGGATTTGAGGGACTTCACTTTGTCAATTGGCAAGTCAAAGGACATCGGATTCTTTATTGACAACTCATAAATTGCCTCATTGCACGGCCTCCGTTTTGGGACATCGATGTGAGTTCAACTCATAATTACCTATGCATATCGAATGTCCTGCAGTCCTGAATCCAAACTAAATTTAGTTTCAAAAGTTGCAAATTGGGCCCAGAGAAATTAAAGGCAATGAAAAGTTGAAGAAGAAGGTTAATTACAGGACGAAGGACGATAAAGCCTTATCTATGGATCAATAGCTACATTTATTAGCGATTCTCTGCAGACGTAGAGACGCCCCCTGGACGTAACATTTCATTGCGCTGAAAAGTATGCAATAAAGGACATTTTAAACTCGAGTCGAGTGCCTCGGAGGCCTAATGACCGCACGTAGGACATCTGTCCTGCGGTCACCATAAATAACGTAAAGCGCATTTGTCATACGACCCGTTGCCACCGGCCCAGTTCTCTTCCCCTCGCACTCGCACTCACACTCACACTCACACTCACTCACGCTTGGTCCTTGCTTCCTTGAGTCGTGGCTCAACTGCAGTACCAGAGCCTTGGCCCCGATGTATTCGAGGCAGTAAATCAGCTCATTAGTTAAGTTGGCAGCCCTCGTTTCGCCGTTACCCTCACTTTTACCGTCGTCGCTACCTGAGTGGCGGCCAAGTGCGAGCAGCCACGAGCAGCGACCACGTCCTGCGTGCGTCCTGCTGGCTGCTCGTTAAGCTTCATTTAATCAAAACAAAAGTTGGGCCGATGAAAAATAGCCAATAGGCCAGCAATAAGCGGCTAAAATGCCGCTTTGAATGCTAATAAATCTCATTTGGAGGCTTAAACTTAACCTTTGCCCCTGCCAACTTATAATTTAGGGCCCCAATAAGCCAGGAACAAGGATCTTCGTGTGTGTGAAACTTGTCTGCAAGTTTTACTTGCGGATTGTAGTGTTAATGCCGCACTCCAATCTGGGATTCCATTCGTCCTGCCCGATAGCCGGGACTAAGCCTTCAATCTTCGCATCGGGCAGTGTGCGTGTGTGTGTGTGTGAGTGTGTGTGTGAGTGTGTGTGGGTTAATGAAGCGTTGCATGTGTGTGCCAGTTTCTCGGGCATTGACTGAGTGTGACCTTTGGGCTGATTGGCCCAAATGGCAACTTCTGCGGCTTTTATCGAGATATTTGAGCAAATCAGATGGCGGAGTCCGCTTAGGTATCCTTGAAGAGATGCTGAATAAGGATATTTAAAGTGCTTTACTTAGCGCTGATAACTCCTTCAGTTCAATTGAAGCTTCCTTCCTTTCATGTCCTCCAAATACCCGTTCTGGCCACTTTACACTTGCAGGGTAAACAGAGCTTCACTTTCGAACAATAATAATTCAGAGCATAGCTCAAGGGCAGCCCCACACACACACACACTCACACACACTCGCACACACTTGCAGAACAATCTGAAGAAGAAGAGAAAACTTAGAGAGCGGCCATAACGAGGGGCTAAGTGTAAGTGTATTTCACCTGGAGGTACGCGCTGTGCCAGCTATAATGACGTCAAAGTTGGCAGGACTTTTCTCATATTGTTGCCGTTACCTTGCCTTTTTCCCAACGACTGCGATAATGATAATGATGATAATGGACAAGAGGACTAGCCAGGAGCCAACAAGCAGGGAGCGGGGAGTGGGGAGCGGGAAGCGTCGGCAGGACTCGACGGAAGCTGTGCTCCCGATGATGACTTGAAGCTACTCCAAGCGCGCTAATCTTAATTACTTTTGTTTAATTACTTTGACGTTTCCCCTGTCCGGCCCCGGCCCCGGCCCCGGCCCCGCCTCCTCCTTCTACGCCTCCAACACTCCCCTGCATTGTTTGAGCTGAGTGCGGCGCCTCAAGCAACAGCGCGGCTTTTCTTCTTTTAAAATAAATAATGTTTACTTATTATTTTGGGGCGAAAAGTTTGCGCAGTTAACAAAGGCTTTGTGTACCTTTTCCGTGCATCGGAAAAGCGTGGAAAGCGTGGAGGCGTGGTAGGCGTGGAAAGCCAAACCTTTACACAAATAAAGGCCATATGCTCTTAGGCGCTTTTTTCGCCCATCTCGAACACATTCCATATTTCCCGCCATTTGTTTGCCTTTTTTGCCAAACTAATTTAGTGATTAGAATCTCTGCGGAGGCCTCTGCTCCGAGACACGCCCCCCTCCCCTGGAGCTCAAGGCCTCCGACAAAATTAACATAATATTTTTTATCGCTTGCCAAAAAGTTTTGTCATTGACTTTTAAAATGCACTCCGGCCCCCGCCTAATTAGAAGATGGCTCCAATTTTCCTTTTACGATCGCTTTAAGTGCCGCCCAATTAAAGGATCTGTCTCTGCATTTCGAATCCTTCGACTTACGGAGACCATAAAACTGTTTCACTGCTCACTAAGCCCCCCAAAGTGCGCACTAAAATGCCCACAGGCTCAGTTCAGTTTCCCTGCCTCAAATTATTTATGAGGCCAATGAAAATCATAAATCCCAACACCGCAATATAAATGCCAGGGGAAAACTTTCGGAAAAACTAGTCGGAAAAGTGGAAAAGTGGACGGCCTTTCGTCAGAGGAGCGCCCTGTAAAATGTAAAATTTCAATTTGTTAATTTATAAATTTTTTATAATTTATGTTTCATTTTCTGCATTTAATAAATAAATAAAAAAAAAAATTTACTCTGCCTAAAAAAGGATCATCTGTTAATTAAGGATAATTATTTTAATTGTAAATTTATTTATATATTTGTTATACTCCTCGTCATACGCTGTGACATTCGTAAGCCGCAAGTGCAGGTACCCTGCAATCCAATCTTTCCTTTAACATTGCCAGGAACTCCTCGAACTCCCCTCGCATTTGTCCGCCAAAGCATCCCATAAATGTTGAGGCCGAGAAATGTGCCGCACAGGATTATGACGTGTTTAAAAGCCAAAGTGAGATTCAACATCAATGTTATGAGAGGTAACTCATGTGTGTGTGTGTGTGAGTGTGTGTGTGTGGGTATGTCAATATCTGATGTTGTGCGAAGTCAGTGAGGCGTTAAACTGAGTCCAAAGAAGGTTACCGTCTGCAGCGACTGTGGCAGCTTCAAAGGCACGAAAATCACTTATGTGTGGGCGTTCGAATGTATGTGAGTGTGTGTGTGTGTAGGTGTGCGTATGTGTGGTGTGTTCGGGTATCAAACACTTGATTAGATTTCCAGCAATGATATCTGAAAAAGGCTCAAAAATACAAGTGCTTAAAGCATTTAAACTGCTCACTGAGAAAGGATATGCGTGTACGAATCCTTGCCTGTCTCCTGGCTGTCAGAGCTGCCAAATATGTGGCAGCAAGTGTCTCATATCTCTTATCTCAGGAAGAGCTGCTTCCTGAATATCCTTTCGTCCTGTTTGTTGCTCATTCAATCATGCAGTCTGTTGGTCAGACTTTCAGACTCAACTTAACAGTTATCAAAGTTCTGAGTCCTTGTGATGGGGTCCTTGGTGTCTGACGCGTGTGACTATTTGTATATGTCAGTGTCTGAGTCCTTTTTATATCCAGCTATATATATTGTACATCTATCTTTAGCTCCTTAATGGTGTCCTTAAGATGTTTTCTCATAGTTTCCCTGTCAGATCCTTTGCAGCTCTGCCATACATTTCTTCCAGCTCTGTCTCTGTCTGGCAATCTGTCAGTCTGTAAGTCGGAGAGTAGTAAGTAAACAACCAACTATTAGTCCTTGTTTTACTCGAATTATCAATTTATCCTTTCTTCCTTTTTCATTTAATAATAGTTCCTTTCTCCCCTTTAAGGTGACATATGGGACATCTGCCCACCTGGTGAAAATCTGATCACCTGTCCATCAACTTGCATTAAAGTTACCCATAATTCTGTCTGACTTAATTTGAGACTAAAATAATAACTGAATTTGTTAGTCACTTGATTTATTTTTTAGTTTCTATTAAGTAAGAAGCCAAAGTTGTCGATCCTTCTTCTAATATATTTTTAAATCAGTATATCCTTCACTTTTAAGTCTGACAGTTGTCCGCAAGTCAATCTGTCAGTCCGTTAGTCCTTCCGCTTTGTGACTTTGTCTTTCAGTCTATTCGCCAATCTGCCTTATCCTTTCAGACATCCTTTCAAAGCATCAATTGGGAAACTCACCTCAAACTTGGCTCTTCGATCAGAAACTCAAAGTCTCTTAATCTTCCTCGTCCGTCGATCAGATTATCTCCGGCTGTCAGTTCTCCTGGCTTATTACATATTATCCTTTGCTTCAATGCAGACGAATCCTTTTGAAAAAAACAAAGTTTACCCCAAGAGAGAACAGATTTGTTGGCTTCAAGCAGGATCCACACTTGTAGCTACGTAATCCGAATCCCAGCTTAATACCAACAAGGAAATCAAAATTCCTCTAAAATGACAAAAAGGACCTCTCTGATAGGCATCGCTGTCCTGCTGCTTGACACATCCATATTCATAAATCCAGAAACAAAGTGGCCAAAGGTTAGCCGACTGCATCCTTGCGTTGCTCCTGTTTATTTGAAGTTTGCAGTTGTAGCTGTGAGTTTCCCTTCCCCCTCCCCCTCCCCCTTCAGGATTGATACATCTGGATACAAATTTCACCGCGGAACTCCTCCCATCTGCCTCCTGTGGCCAATACAAGTGGCTAGTCCTTTGACTCGACCAGCCTACACTCTTCACATTCAAGTGGCTGCCGGAGTTGTCCTTCATCTCAGCTACTGAGAAAATGCGCCTGCTTATAAGGATACAGCCGAGATGCGGACCGAAGAGCTGCTGATTACAAAGGAGCCGTGAACGGATCAGAGTTTTGAAAGGATAAATGGAGCCACGAGGATCGATTGTGAGTGAGACGCGCCTTGCAGAATCCCCTGGACAGCAGGAAAAGGACAACGGGAAATTTTGTTGCCAACTAGGCCCCAGGAACTAGGTTCTGAGAGCTGCCAGCTGAAGGCTGAAGGCTGAGGACTGAGCAGCCTCCGAATACCAAAAATTGTTTATTATGCACACAAATTTATGCCAACATCTGTTGTTGTTCTTATCCTTGCTCCTTCGCTCGCATTGTTTGCTTGTGGCTTTTGGGGACTTTAGGAATATTTTTTGTATTCCTTTTGTTTCTGTTTCTTTTTCGTTTCTTTTGTTTTCCCTCTTCCTTGGCAAGTCCGCTGTTTACTTTTAATTTTTTGCTCGAGCTGCTGTCCACCTCCCGCCATCCGCCATCCGCTTCCCGTTCACTGTGTCCTGTGTCCTGCCTCCTGTCTCCCCCGTCTCCCCCGTCCCTCCTTTGGCCATTTTAATTTTCGTTCGCTGTCGTCGCCATGTTAGCCGCAATTGATTTGCCGTAAATTGTATTTTTAATCTGTCGACAGGCGTTCGACATTGTTACGTTTCATTTTCATTTTCATTTTTGTTGTTGTTGTTGTTTTCTAGTTTTTCCTGTTTTCCTACTTTTCTATTTTTCTTTTCTATTTTCCATTTTATATTTTTCTACACTTTTGTTGTTGTTGCTGTTGTTGTTGTTGGGCTCTGCCCGTAATGAGTGTGCCAATATGTTGTTTATCTGTTGGCCGCAGGAATTTTAAAGGTTGTTCCCAAGGATATTCCCATAAATCCTGACGAAGATCCTGAACGCAGCAAATTTTATGCTTAGCCTGAGGAAGTGACTTAAGACTTTGCAAGAATTAAGAATCAGATTTTTGGAGGATAACATGGACATCTTAAGGATAAGCTGCGGGAAGATGGGAGAAACTCCAATTTGAACTACGTTTTACTTGGGGATGTTTTACGGTTCCGAAAACGAATCCTGGAACTCGGCTGCGAAATGAAAATATATCTTTATTTATTGTGGATTTAAGAGAAATCGATTAAATTGCAAATTGGGCCACAACAAACATCAAAAGGCCACAACAAACCCATAAACAATGCAATTCGACATTATTTTTAGGCAATGGCAAAATAAAATGATTGACAGACAGTTGGGAAAATCGCATTAATGTCACTCATACGCACCGTGTGCCAGTTTTTCATTGCCGTTGAGTAATTGAATTTGTGTTTGTGTTGATTTGATGTTACCTGCCCAAAGTACATCTGATATACTCACAGCGAAGGCACAAGGCAGGCCCACGCACACACACACACACACACACACACACACACACATTTATGCCTTACCCCAGGCTGTGGGCATGTGGGAGCCATCGGGATGCAGGACAGAAATCGTCAGGGTGGAGTTCTGCCTGATGTGGCATTCCATCAGCAACTCCCACTCTGTGTGTGTGTGTGAGTGGATGAGTGGATAAATGTGGGTGTGTGCGTGCGCCTTGTCCTAAGACATTTATTTCATTGTTTGTCTTTTGCTGGGAGTTTGATTAACTACGAATTGCATATACTTCACTTTCCCTTCTTGTCGTTTGAGCTACTCGTGCTCATTCCTCATTCCACATCCTTCCCCACCCCCTTCTTCCCTCCTCTGTGCAACGTGGCACATACTCCATGCAAATATTGTTGGCTCCACTTGCCACGCTCCCTCAAGTGTTGCATATTCCAGAATTTATTCCTTGTACCAGTTCCGAGTTGCATGTTCTTTTTGACATTATTATTGTTGTTGTTGTTGTTATTATTGTTGTTTTTGTTGCTGCTCTCATGTGCCCTGCAAGTGGCTGCGGAAATAAAAACCAACTTCAACTGTGGATGATATTTGAGACAACATTTAATGGATGTGCACATAGCGAGTTGGGGAAATGCGAAGATGATGACGATTCCGACGAAGAGTGCAAAATGAACTGGCACTTTGATCAAATGGTTCGTGACGAACTTGTAAATGAACTAGACATTAAAAGGGATAATAAAAATAGTTCTTGATATGAAGTAGTTCTATGGTTCTAAGAGGGAGAAATTAGTTTTAAAATAAACTGAAATAAATATTTATATATTATTAAAAAAAAAAAAGGTATTAAAAAAATATTCCTTTAAAATAAAAAAAAAAAATAAAAAAAATTTAAAAAAATAAATAAATAAATAATAAATAAAATTCGTTTTCACAAAATGTTTAAGATTTTGAAGACTCTTGGATGACATTTAGATTTGAAGATAAGGACATTTTATATATTTAAAGATAAGAAAATATACTAGAAATTTTAAGTATATTTTTTATTTGTTAATTTATTTTTATAAATTTTAAAATATTTTTATATTTATAGCTTATCCTTTAAAGGTATATTAAGTCTTCTCAGCTTTAAGATTGCAGCTTTTAGTCCTGAAGACATCCTTAAAGATTGCAGCTTTTTTTCAGTCCTAAGGACATCCTTAAAGTTGAAAATAATGTCCCACGCTGTAAAAAAAAATACTGCATTTTATTTTTTTTTTCTTTTTATTCATATTATACAACGATTAAGATCCGCGGATTATTTATTAAAATTTCTTCTCTTCTTATCGACAGCTGAAAAGTTAAAGTTGTTTTATTGCCATCAATTCCAAAAGCAGTATATTTATATAATATATTACTTATTTAGTATTTTTTATTAAGTATTCTTGGGATACTGAGTGACCATTCGGAAATTGGCGCACACCAAAGGAAAGTGTATCCCATGTGCGTTGAGCGCGAGGACTTTCCGCTCCTTTGCTTTCCACTTACTTTTGATATTTGTCTCTCGGTATTGTTGTTGTTGTTGCTGTTGCTGCTGCTGCTGATGTTGTTGTTGTTGTTGTAACCTCTCGAGTTGCTTTTATTTTATTGAAGATTTGTATCAAAATGTCAACAACAACGTATGTCAACAGCGGGAGGAGCACAAGAAGTTGGTCTTTTGATGTGGATTGTGCAGTTGTCTCAAGATTCCTGCTTCCAGCTGCTCCTTGCTGCTTCCCGCCCCTCCCCCCATCCGTATCCTTGCTATTTTTCTTTCTCAGGAAAACCTTAGCAAATAGAATGTTTGCTTAAAAAATTGCAGACGTATTTTTCGCATTGCCACTGAGAAATTTCAAATGTGCATTTCACTTGCTGCTGCATTTGCTGGGCGTGTCTCCGTCCCCTACACTAGAGCTTACTGTAGTTACGACTACGATGCCCCAAACACACACACACACACACGCACACACATATACACTAAAAATACTACAGTTTCTTCTAGGCTGAACTGAGAGTGGACGCTGGGCGCTGGGCGGTGGGCGGTGGGCGATGGGCGTTGGGCGGTCAGATAAGTGCGTACATATTTCACGTTAGTTACACTGTTGATATATCCTTGGAAAAAGCATTGGAAATCTTGAAATCGATTACAGGTTATTTATTCATGGCAACATCAAAAATCGCCCCTCATCCCTCTTTTACCTCAGGGCTGCAAACATGCAGAAAGTTCATTAGAAATTCATTTGGGCTCAGATTTGAATGAATTCCCTTTCAAATCTACTGTTTTTTTAACATCAACTCCTAAGTGAGTTGCAGTGGGTGATTTGAGGAAAATTTAAAGAATAACAAGAGAATTAAATAAACTGCTAAATGTTCACAGTTTTGAAAAATCTTTGAATACTGACATCATATTATATGTGTTTAATACGAAGAGAAAAGGACTAATAAGTAATCAAAATTACTGAACTTCCTAACTTATAGGAAAGAAAGTCATTGATGTAAAATATTAAAAGAATAAATTAATTTAAATAAAAATATAAAAATATTCTTAAATTTACTATAAATTATTTTTAATTTTTATTATTCTTTTTATAATTAAATTTTAAGTCTCATTAGGCGCAGATTGTGCCAGGGATGCGCATTTATCCTTATATTATTATTACTCAGTTTATTTTAAAATAGTTAAAGAATAAAAACATAAATAATAATGGAAAATATAAAATATAAATTTTATTTTAATATAATAATATATTATATATATTGATTGGTCACGCATCGTTAAGAGAACGACCAAAGTTTTCGACGATTTTGCACTTAGCTTAACCCTTGTGTGCACATATGAAATGTACTAGAGAGCGCACTGTCACGCCCTCTGCGTAGCTGCATATACCATATAATTTATAATATATAATTTATAATTTATCAGTTTAATTTACTTCCTTTCCGAGATTTCTTATATATATCTCTGTTGCGGAAGGTAAAATCAATTGGATGCCCCGTCGACTCTTTTTGCTTTGCTCGGAGCGCCTCACCTTAAACCTTAATTGACATATCCTGGTCGAATATAGCCTCAGTTCCGGGTTTAATATATTAGTGAGAATTAGCTCTTAGTTTGTAAATTAATTAATTTTAATTAGTTACAAATATAAAAATATATTTATAAATAATAATTGGAGAATAATTATAAGAAAATAAACCATCCTAAGGTTTCTTTTATATTCCTTTAGTATAAAATTTAAAAGAAAGGCAAAGGTAGTCGTCAGTTGGGCGAAGAATATGTAAAATATTTAAGAAACTAATTAAAATTATATATTTAAAAAAAAAGTATATTATGAGCTATTATCATTATTCAACAATTATTTTTTAAGTTTACGCTTGATATACAGATTTCTACCTGAAGCCGGAGGAGGGAGAAAAGATAATCAGGATAACTTAAAAGTTGGAACCTGATTATTAAAAGTTATTATATTGATAAGACAAGATAAATATAAAAATATATAAAAATAAATATATAAATATTTTAAGCTTTAAGAATTTATAGATTTTAATTTAAGTGGAGTCAGTTAAACGGAGCATAAAAATATTTCGTAGTAAATTGCAGAACTTTTGGTGACCAAAATAAAATTTATTTCGACGTAACTTTAAAAATAGTTTAATCCTTTTTCACATGCTTTTGATTTTTTCTGTTTTTCCCTTTTTTTTCTGGACATATGGCGCATAACACATCAGGATACAAGACGACAGGCTGGACAACAGGAGGCAGCTACACACACAGCACACACCGAACAACCAACAACCGACCGCCGGCAACTAACAGCCAACAACAAGCCACAAGGAATAACAACCAAACAACAACAACAACAACAACTGATCCACCAACAAGAAACAACAACAGGGGGAACAACAAGCGACAATCAAGTGACAGCAAAAAGTAGGAGAAGTCCCAACAAAAAGTTGTTAGCCAATTTACTAAAAGTCGAGTCGAGAGACAGAGAGAGAGAGAGAGAGAGAGCCAGATAGAGAGAGAGGGGGGAGGTAGTCCAGTTTGCGGTGTGTGTGAGCCTCGTTTGCCGCTTTATGTACTTTTTGTGTGTTCGCATTGAATAACAAATTATTTGTGGCATATGTTTAGGGTCCTCAGCAACTTTGATGAAATCAGGCAGAACGTTAAGTGGTCAGTTAAGATCCCAACTGCGGCAGTCAGTCAAACGGTTGTCCTCTGCCCGAGAGTTGAATGCGTTGAAATGCGAAGGAGTTACCTTGTGGTTGGGAGTATCAGTTGCCGACTGGCGGCTTTAATATCTGGGAATAAATGAATGTTAAAGCCACTGCAGAAGTTGTCTTGTTGGAGGTATTGGGGCCTTCACATTTCGCATTTCTCTCGTTTCGGACACCCATCGCCTGTCACGCTTGCGGGGATTAGCAAAAGGCTCTCTGTGCTCTCTGCTACGTGAGTAATTTTTCAAAGCGTCTAACTACACACACACACTCGCACACACTCGCACACACTCGCACACACTCACACGCATACATATATATTCAGACATTCGCCGCAGTCGTAGACATAGATGCCTGCCAATCGTTATGAAGCCAAACCAAAAGAAGAGCAAAAAAACAATTGATGAAGAAATGAGGAATTCGGATAAATTCGACTATTAAATACCCAAGAACTGAATTTAGATGTTTTCTTTTGAATGCATCAAATGTGAAAATTAAGGCAGCATTAGTTCAACTTTATTTAACTATATAAAAAATATAAATCTTTACATATTTCATTATTTTAAAGGAAAATCAGTCACTATTCAAGCAAGTGTAGAAGTAAGTCTCCTGCTGTCCCGCTCTTGCAGCCTACATTTTCCCATCGATCTTAGTTTTCAGTCTCGGTGAACGCCACAATGACTCCGCGTGCACAGCAGAGCTGATAAGCCCTGTCTCTAGCTGTCTCTCTCACTCTTTCACACTTTAAGCGACGTTTATCTCGCGTGGTGTATTTCTGCCAGTCTTTCATTTTAGTCACTGCACGTAAGAGGAAATCGGCCAGAGTAAATGAACTGCTTTACAGCCTCAGCCACTGCTTCTTTGTATTTTTGTTGAAATGGAGATCGGCCAGAGTAAATGAACTGCTTTACAGCCTCCGTCACTGCTTCTTTGTATTTTTGTTGAAATGGAGATCGGCCAGAGTAAATGAACTGCTTTACAGCTTCGGCCACTGCTTCTTTATGTTTGCATTGCCTGAAGGTGTGCAGATGGATATTTCATATATTAATATTTACCTGATAATCCATTATTAAATAATTGATAAATATTTTTGGCTTTATTATTTGTTTACAACTCCTTAATCCTGTGAAGTGCTCAGCCCTCAATTAATGGTATATTTTTCTCAATTTTGATTGCATTCGTTGAGAGAGAGTCGCATATACCTCATTTATTCGTTAAGTGCAGGATGTCAAAATCGCTCAACATTTTTGAAGTGCAATACGACAAAAATAAGGAGAGAGGGAGAAAAAACCTTAATACAATTTGTAGGCTCCACTTCATTAGGATTTTTATTTCTTTTCGTTCAGCGATAAAAACGAATTTATTGCCGCAAGTTCAAACCATTTCGTCGAATGGTATTTTTTATTTCGGCTGCCCCAATGGCCACGCTTGCTGCATTTTCAATTGCATTTAATACATTTTCTTTTTTCTCTTTTCTTTTTTCATTTTTCATTTTTCCTTACTTTTTCCTTTTGATTTTGGTTTCTTGTGCGCCTCCCAATTTCGTGGAAAGTCCGCCAAATGGAGCGAAGCATTTAATTTTCCCATGACTTTGTTGAACTCCAATGGCATATTTTAGATTCGTACTGCCCCATTGGGTTCGCAGCGGGTGGGGTGGGGCGGTAATTAGACCTTGTTAATTGTGTGTAATTAGGACGTGGCAAAGGTGAACTTCTCAGCCCCTTGATGATGGCCATGAATTACGCAGCTCCTCGAATGAGTCCTGAAAAGTGCTCCCTAATGTGAATGTAGTTTCAGGATAATGAAGAAATGGGACAGCTTCCGTACCACTGGCATTGTGCACCGTTACTTATAACTGTATTATTATTAATTATTTCTACTATTTTCTAACACTGCTTGAAGCTGTCATCCTTGAAGGAAATTGTGTACCTGCACTTTTATTACAAGGAATAATTCCATTCTTACTCCACTGACATTTTTCTAGCTCTAGAAATACCTGAGTAAACAATTATTATTTTATAATTATTCCATTTATATTTTATTATATATTATATTTTAAATCTCATTTTATGCAATTATTATTTTTGGACTGGATATTTTAGAATGTAACCAAAGAAGCAGCTAATTGCAAATGATAAGTCAGACTTTACAGGATAATAGATGTAAAAATGAGAGTTATTGTTTTTCATTATAAACAAAAAAAAAAAAAAGTTATAATATATTAAATAAATAAATTTTATTCTTTGTTTAAGCTAATTCAGACATTTTTAATATTAAATATTTTAATACTTTTAATATTATTTAAATATATATAAATATACTAGTTTTTAATTAAATCTTAGACTTTACAGGATAACGCATTTAAAAATGAGAGTAAAAGTTCTTCATTATTATCAAAAAAATAGATGTAAATTATAATATATTAAAAGTTATAAATAAATTGTATTCTTTGTTAAAACTAATTAAGGCATTTTAATATTAAATATTTAGTATTTTTAATATTATTTAAATATATATTATACTAGTATTTAATTAACCGTTCAGCTCAATAAATTGCCTAACATCAACATAAATTTATTCATATTTATTTATATTTAATTATATTTATTTTATATTTAAATTAAATTATTTTTTAATTTTAAAGATAATTAAATTAACTATATTATTATATTTATTATAATTATTAATAAACGTATTATTTATTTTTAAATATCTCTTAATTTCTTAAATATTTATTGGTACTCAGAATCATCAGAAGGTCCTTCAGGCTTGCATCATTCTCCGTCCAAGTCGAGAACGGAACTGAACTTCAATTGGACGCCGAAAGGACTTTTATAACCGACCTGCAGCCAATAAGAAAAGCGCAGTCGAGGCGGAAGCTGCTTGGGATTGGCGTGGGTTCCGTTCGGGGTTGAAAGACGCGAAAGCTGAACATTTTTGAAAAAGCTTCGGGGCTGAGCTTTCAAGCTTGGCAGGAAAAGAGCTTTAACTAGGGGTGAATTTACCAGTATTCAGAGGACTGTTTAATGTAAAGCTTTTCAATAAAAGGACTCTTAAGGATCTGTTCATTTGCAGTAACAGCGGGGAAGTTGGTCTGTTAAGCAAATCAGCGGCTGTTATGTTAAAGGATTTTAACAGGGATGTTAATTTTAAAAGTCCTTCTCTGAAGATGTTAGCTTAAAGGACCTGTGCTGGTCATAAGGACTGGCAGGGGAAAGCTCGCATGTGCAGAGACGCGTAACAGAAACTGTTTGCTGGACTGTTGGGTTAACATGAAGGGGCATATAGCATAACAGACATCCTTAAAGGACATCAACTGTTAAAGGACATCCACAGAACTTACCAAATCTGCCAAATGCCTTGAATGTCTTTTTTGCAGCTGAATTGAAGTAACAGGAAGCACAGATTTAAGGACTAACTCTACAGAAGGCATAGAGTTTAACATTCGCCTTAAAACAGGAATCAAAAATCCTTCGTTATTTTTCAATCGTTAAGTTAAAGCCCCATGAGTGTTGAGTGTTGAGTGTTGAGTGTTGAGTGCTGAGTGAATGTATTTTGGTTTATTCGTTTGTTCACTTGGCTTTTGTGGTCATAACAAATGAAGTGGAAATAATGCGGCGACCTCTGACTTTTCACCTGTGCAACCGCACAGATGCATACGCCACACGCAGGACACGCGTGCCGGCCACAAGGACTGCCAGTCCTTTGTGTGTAATGTGTTCTCTGGTTGTCCTGTGCTTCTGACAGTTCTCAGTTTTCGTCCTGTGCATTTAAAAAGGCCCACAATATTCATTGAGGAGATGCACATAAATACAAGCACACACACACAGGCACACACACACACACACACATACACACACATGCACAATGAATTCGGATTTATGCGCCGGCAAAGCTTCAATTGAAATTCACAGTTTAAAATAATTAAAATAAACAAAAAATTGCAGCCCAAAGCTGGCAAAATCAGAGCCACCTTTCGACTTCCCATCCTTTAAGCCACACCACACACAAGTCCTTTGCAGCTCGTCCTTTGCATCTACTCGTATTGGCAAGGGCCACAAATATCTGACGCCCCCTACCACGCCCTATGCATTCATGGCAGCTACTTGTTATTTGTTGTTCGGTACAACAACAACAACAACAACAACAACAACAACGGCAGCAACAACAATAATAGGGAAAATTGTAAGGATATGAAAAAGGGAAATCTGCGAGAGGTAAAAAACTTTACGCCAGACGCCGCTCCACTTGAAATACCTTGCCACGACGTCACCTCCCCCACCCCCTCCTCCCTTCCCCCTTCCCCCTCCACCGTCCACCACTCCCCATGCTTCGGCACTCCAGCACTCCCCCAGTCACCCAGCCCGCCTGTTAGCCCTTGGCCCCAAGTGGGAAGCGCCATTTCAAGTGGATTCCAGGCAGGAGCTTCCGCCAGGAGTCAGGACTAGTCCAGGAGCAGCCCACGTGCAAAATTCTGTTGCCACAGTTAGAGAAAATATTTCTTTATCATTTATATTTTTATTTTTATTTTTCCCATTTTTTATTTTCTATTTTCTATTTTCCATTTTCTATTTTCTATTTTCTATTTTCTATTTTTCCCTTTTTGTAACTGGAAAATATTTTTATAATTTCCTTTTTATAGAAATTTGCATTTTTCGGTGCCTGCCATTTCCGCCTTTTTGCCACTTTACCATTTCCGGTTCTGACGTCCCAAGATTGCGTGTCCTTTCACCTCTGCATGTCAGCCTCTGTGTACAGGTGTACAGGTGTGTATGCGTATGTGTATGTGTGTGTGTGTGAGTATGTGCCATCTAATAGAATTTATCTTGATTTTCAATTGACGTCCCAACAATTCCTCAAATTCAATTGAGTAAATAATTTTTTAACATTTCATTTAATTATTTAACTTCTGTAATGAACTTTCGCTTAAGGACTCCAAATTTGTGTCCTTTGAAAATCAATAAAATCTGAAGGTGAGCCACACTCCCCTTCAAGTTATTTTCCTTGGCTCTAAGGATTGCATTGCATGTTTCCCATAAGTGACTCATGGCTTTTTCCACATGAAACCAGATCCTTCTTGCTCCTGCCGAATGTAATGGCGGCAATTTCAGTGTTTTCATTTAAGCAAGGAAATTCTCACCGCAGGTAGTTGAAGGAAAGGAAAGATCTGCCCAATATCCCTGACATCCTTATAATTCTTTGACAAGCTTATAATTCCTCTTGATTCTATTATCCTTTCAATAATCTTATCTCTTAGCACGTAGCAAGATAACCTAGATGTTCGCTTGGCAGGACTCTATGTTTGACTAGGCCTTTTTTATAGCATATTTAATAATAGTTTTATATTTGAAATATTTGTTTTTATTTTTAATTTATTTTTATTTTTTAATTTAAATAAAACAATTGACAGTTAAGCCGACAGGACGCTTCGTCATAAGAAAGACTTTGTTCCTTTGGGCATATCATCTGAGTTGATATTAATTTTATATGGGGATAGGAATAGAAATGTATCCGATGCGATGTTAATCTTCGAGCTATCAACGGCAAGGATAACAATCGTCAACAGGTGATACCATGGGCTCCGTAGGCAAAGGAACAGCAGAGTTTTCTCTTGCCAGGCGAGGACAACACTTTACAGGACGCTCACCATGACAGTGGTTTTGTATGGAGCGAAAGCCTAGACGGAATAACAATGAGATGCAGCTGCTCTCGGAGTATTTGAAAGAAAGGTCCTTTGCCAAATCTACGGCCCAATATGATATAAGATGGAATGATCATCTGTATGAGCTGTGCAACTTCGATGGCTGAACTAGCTCCAGCTCGAAGTGTCTTTGATGCGGTAGTAGTAGAGTAGGCGGGCAACGGAGGAGAGGAAGACCGCGGCTACACTGGCAGGACCAAGTGGCAGGTGTCGTCGCTTGGTGTTACCAACTGGCGGAGACGCGCCCAGAGCGGAGGCAAGCTGTGCATCCGGCTGTGACCCAACAGGATGATCCGAGCGATGTTAACTTCACAGATAGAAAGAGGGTTATGGCAAGGATGTCCTGCAACCACGTAGAAGGCCCTGGTGGACGTAGCAATAACTAAAATCTTAATTAATGTAAAAGAGTCATTGGTTCTTTTCATAGACTACTTAGTCCTGGGACTCACTTCTAGTTACGGACTACGAAGCAGAGCTTCATAGTCTTATTCTTTACAAAGGGACATCATTTGATTTTAATTAAAACCAAAAAAATCAAAATTCTTAATTATCGCAAGGACAATGGAATGGATATGGAGTAATTCCCGATTGAAGGATGAACCAAGTTTGACCTTAAGCGACATTAAAAGCGGTTATTCCAAGCAGCAGCTGGTGTATCCGTTGATCTATGAATAATTTATTCATGAATAATGTTTGGTTAGTTTTAAAATCTCGCTGGCTTTTCTGTAAATAATTCCCTAAGGATTTCTTAGACTCAATGCAATTATTTCTATATAATTTATATTGAATAAAAGAGGAGCGATCATTTATAATTTTAAGGAATCTGAAAAGCCTTAGGGAGAAGTGGGGAAAGGGATGTGAGGAAAAGGAGGAGTTTCTTTCCCGAATAACTGTAACCTCTCATATGGAGGCTTCTACTGAATCCAATCTCAACTGCAGCGCATGAGAAGATCCTTAGATGGAAAGAATATCAAAGGATCAATAATAGGGCATATGCCACCAGAAGTCCTGCTGACGACAATTTTGATCGCTGACTTTCTTTTATTTACTAAGTCACTTTCTAGGCTCATTATTCATCCCTTTTATTAGGTGCGTTCATCCTGCGTCCTGCGCATTTCTAACACTGAAATCATCAATCATCAATCAACTGAAAAACAAGTTCCTTTCCAGCGAGTCCTGCAAGTCTCTCTTCCCTTCTTTCTTTGGCTTCGTTTCCGGACAAAAACTGTAGTTTATAGTTTTACCTCATGCAAATCCAAAAGGACATCTTCATTCAATTATTTAAGTCCTTCAGATAATTTTTTATATCTTGCCGAATGCAACAGATGGAAACACCTCTGCATTTTATAACTGATATCCCCGATTAGTCGAAGAATTCGATTATTTATCGAATGTATTTTGAATGAATGATTCATAAGAATCAAACACTCTCAAAGGACTCCAAACAAAACATCCACTGGCGGAGGCAACTACAGAACTTGCGTCCTTTCGAGACTTCGACTGCAAATGTGCGATAGACTGAAGGATGCCGCCTCCGATGGGAGTCCTTCTTCCCTAAGTTATCCCAGTTTATTCAAATGAATGAAGCGGTTTAAATTTTAAAAATGTGTGAATAAAAATGAAGAGCTACATTTGCGGCACTTTAAGGATAATTTGTTATTTATTGTGACTTTTCGAATGCTGCGGCTGCGAATGAAATTGAATCTTCGATTGGCAGCCAAATCGTTGGGTCCTTTAATATTTTAATTGGCGGCAATAATTGTAATTAACATTTAAAATAATCGTAGAGACATAAATTGTGTCTGGCACAAGCGCATAAATTTAAAGGACAATAAGGACGCACAGCACGGCTGGGAGTGGGCTTTCCTTTCGCTGTCGATGGCCCGCAGTCAGGACATCAGGCGGCGTTGGCGCGTGCTATACAAATATATCAAGCAGGACGAAAGCATAAATGTTGTGTAATTTAAATACAATTGCATTAATATGCTCTTAAAAAGGACTTTCACATAGAGCGATATGCACATTCCGACATGCACGCACACACACACACACACACACACACACACGTACAGGGAATGACTGCAAGTTGTGGCAACAGTCGCGCGTTTGCCTGGGCACAGTTCCAGATCCTGCATTCTCCAGGCTGGGCCCATAACTCATCTCAGCCACGTTGCAAGCCACAAACACAAACATATCCATGCAGGACATTCACACGACGACACACACACACACACACACACCCACACACACACCCGCACTCAAACAAACATTCGCTTGGCAAATTCACACGAAAATCAAAAAGCAATAATGATGCTCGAAAAGTGAACAAACAGGACATTCCACAAGCGGTGCCTGGGTGTGCATATCTCTCTCTCTCTCTCTCCCTGTGTATGTGTGTGCCAGTGTGTGTGTGTGTGTGTGGCATGCAACACAGCTGTGAGGTCAACAGAGTGTGTTGGGCCATTGGTGGAAGGGTTTCGCTGAGTTCGTGTTTCACTTCAGTGGCTCCACTTGCACTGCCCCCTTTTACCGCCTCTCATCCCCCCGACCCCCTCCCCCAGACCATCCTACCATCTCACCATCCCACCATCTCACCACCCGACCATCTCACCATTCGCTTTTTGTTGTATTTGTCGTCATAAATTTGACATCAATTGGCGCAGCGTGTGACCAGCAAGCAGCAAGCTGAAGTGGCCAAGGATTAGGTTGTGCATGTGAAGGACTTCCCTCAAGTCGCACACACAAAGAGAAAGCCTATCGCTTTATATTTTTCTATTATTTTAAGGCGTCTTTTATCAAAATGGAAATTCATCAATTCTTTTCTGATTCTCAGTTTAAGACTTAAACCAAAAGAATTTTCATTGTCTAGTTATTTATTTTATTTTAAGTTCAGTTTAACTTAAATGTCCTGCTGGATGTCGGCAACTACTTTGGAATTTATTAATCTTAAAATTTATAAAGAAAACTTAAGTTTTTATATATTTAATTAGCTGACTCATTGACTGCCTTATCCTTCCCCTCTTCGAGGCATCTCTTCTTGTTGCTCAATTGAATTCAGTGTGTTAGAGCGAGACAACAGCAGCGCCTCTTTTTGTTCTGCGGGCTTGGGTCAAGAGTCAGCTTAAAGAGAATCTTTATATACAAAGATTATATATATATTTTTTTTTATTTATTTTGCTGGACAATAATTGAATTAAGCCGGCGGTAGCAGTCGGGCTTGGTTTATTGCAGGTATCGCTTGAAGGTGGGGGCTTAATTATTTGGGTTGTCTATGGTTGGCAGATCCTGAGGGTGGGTGCCTTCTAGTTAGGCTGTTATGCAGAAAGCTGAAGGACAGGGGATTGGGATGGTTGTCAATTTTTTTTTTTATGTATCTCGAGCTGAACTGAGTGATTTCCTTGTTAGCCCAGGAAACGCCAAGCTGGGAGTGGGAGTGGGAGTTGCGTTGTCGTGGTATGGGTGCGCATTAGAGGCTATCTTTAGGAACTTATTTTGGATCCTTTTAATCATACTGCGGCTGCTTAGGCTTCATTAATCAATTAATAGCCAACATATAAATTAAATTAATATTATTGAGGCTGATCAGGTTAAAACAAACTGTATTTCTTTGAATATATCCACATATATATATTCATACATGTGTATGTAGAAAGGTGAAAGTAATTAAATACATCTTTTAGATGCTGAATACAACCTGTAATACTTTTTTTGTTATTGTAGGATTGCGATCTTTATTATCTTGATAGGTGCAATGGGCTTGCAGCCACGTAATACATCGATTCCAAGGATTTAATAATTGTTTTTGATTTTATACATTTAATTCAAAAAAATATCTTAGTTAAATAATATTTATATTTTCGTGATTTAATTATTTAATTATTTAGCTTGTAATTGCAACTATATTTTTCATGGGAATTATAATTTCTTTATAATTTATAATTTATTATAAACGTAAAGCAGAAAAAGGAAAACAAGCAAATGAAAGGATATGCCAGTGACTTCATTACCCATGAATTAAATTTCATTAATTTATATTGACTTGGTAAATGCTTGTGCTCCATTTGTATTTTCATAAATCATTGTTTTCAATTTGAAAACTTTACCTGTACGCTTTTAAAGCTTTGCAACTGAATTAAAGTCCCTGCAATGCTTCAAATTTTGGTATTTTATAAATTTTACTTTCACACGTCACTCAATGTTCTTTTTCCAGGTACATTTTACAATATAACAGCTTACTTCTTAACGATAAATAACAGATTGTTGGTTTAAAACTATGATCAAATATGTAAGCAGTTCTTTAAGCAGTTCGTAAAGCAGTTTCCGAAGCAGTTCATTCTATGGATTGAGTCTGGGCTAAATTTAATTTAGCTCAAAACATAGCTTTCGTCATTTACAGACTCGAGTCTTGGCTTGAGACACAGAGCACGAACTACGTTAAGATTTAATAAGTTTTTCGTTAAAGACACGAGGTTCAAGCTTTCGCTAAGCTCACGACATAAAGCAGATTTCAGTACTCTGCTTGCTCACAAGCTAAAGCAAGCAGTTCAAATTGAAGCAAACTTATATTATGAAATGCGTTGAAACGATTTGGATCTTTATACGAAATCCTATTAAGTAATGATCCAAAAGTAATGAACATTTATTGATTAAGAAGTATTGATCAGTTTTATTCAATAATTTCTTTCCACAAGGACAAAAGTTGATAAAAGTTTTTCCTACTTCCTCTTTAGCTGAAGAACATTTATTTAATTATTACTTAAAGCTCATAATTTACATTTATGTGTCAAAATCTCATATCGAGTTGTTCATTTCATGCATTTCATAAATCAATTACTATCTCATGCTTATGACCGATTTCCAGTTAGATAAATCAAGCGCACTCCTGTTGCTGTGGCTGCAAGCTCCCCTAAGTTGCCACAATCCGTGGCATCAGGCACTCAGGAGACTAATGACGTGTGAAATTCTTCATGTAAGCTGATGCTAATGTTGAATGTGGCAACAGAAAGCATAGACTCTGAGGTCGGTGCATCCGTTGCCACTCAACGTGTTGCAAGCTGCGTTGCTCCTGTGGACCACATCCTTCCTTTGGGGCAACCGCTTTTTCAATTTCACGCGACTTGCCGAAGGACATAAACAAAAGTGCAAGCGTTTCATGTCGATGCGCTGCAGGCGCCTTCCTCCCGTGGGGGGTGTTACAGGTGCAAAGGTGGGAGTAGGGCTGATCGCTGGAAGGAGACGCCGCTCAAAAGTTTAATATGGACAGGGGGAGGCTGGGGAGGAGCTGGCGTCAACGCCAATTGGAAATTCACGTCACGTTTTTAGCCACTTTTTGGGGGACAGGCGACAGACGGGAGGCAGAGGACGGATAGTAGACGACGGGGCTCGAATCGCGTGCAGACAAAACCTAAAATGTTGCACGTGTCTGATGTACCCTGCCACGCCCCCAGCGCCCAACGCTCGGGTTGTGCAATTCGAAGCCGGAAACGCTGCCATCAAAATTTCAAGTGCATTTTTAAATTGCAAATAATTTTTTATAGTATTGTTGCCATTCCCCCCACCCCTCCGATAAGCCCACCTGTGATTCAATCAGCCAATGCTACCTACACACAAACTACAGTGCGCTGTCCCTAATGGGAACGAGTGTAATCATATCTCAGACGCAGTATAATGTCCTTTCCCCTAATTAAACGAATGACTCAGGTAACTCGCAAAACTCTTTGCGTAAACTGTACATTTTTATGGGGGCCCTTCAATTGGAGGTCCTCCCAGCCAGGCATTACTGTAGCTAATTGCGTTTATTATACTGACACATAATTACAATTGGCGCATTTTATTGTTTACTTTATTCCAAAAGTTTGTTCCCCCTTTCCCTTTTCCTTTCCCTTTCCGAGCCCTCATTTTCCCCATGAAGTTTCCCATTTTCCACAGCTCCTCTCTTTCGGCTCGGAAAACTTTTCACATTTGTCCAACGATTTCATGTGAAGTTTATTTTTTATTTTTCCTCCTGCTGGAAAATATTTATGCTGACAGTTGTAAAAATTATGGAAATGAGTTCAGACTTTCGGCTCTCACCGACTCAAAACTGGGTCTACGGGGAGGCACATATAAAACCAGATGATAAATGCGGATTACGAATCATTATTATTGGGATTAAAAGCCTACAGGAATATAAAAAAAATACTTCACTTGTCTAAATAAATGAAATGGCAAAAAACTAATTTTGATTTTTATTGAAAAGTTTTTGTGCTCTGCATAAATTATAAAATTATTTAACTGTGCGTAAACTAATTTTAAATATAAAAAAATATTAAAAATATTTGTATTGCTTTTTAAATTTATATTTTTGTGCATAATTTAAATACTTATTTTAAATTCCAATTAAATAAATCTATCTTCTTAAAATTATTTTCATTATCTTATTTTGATTAAAATTAAGAAAAAAATAATCTTTTAAGAATTTAATTAATTTTTTATGCTAAATAAATGTGTACTAATATAAAAATATATACTAAACTAAATACAATGGAAGAAATTAAAAAAAAATATAATTTTATATTTTTATTTTATTTAATTTTAATATTAGCTTAAATGAGACATTTTTGGATAATTTAAATACTTTTATTAAGTTCTAATTAAATGAATTTATCGTTTTTTTTTTAAATTATTTTTATTATTTTATTTTGATAATTTTAATTTAAATTTTTGGACACTTTATAAAAAAATAAATCTTTTAAGAACTTAATTAATTTTATATGCTAGATAAACGCATACCAATAAATTTTAAAAATATTTTAAATTTATATAAACTAAATACACCGGAAGAAATTAAAAAAAATATAAATCTATTAAATATAAAATATATATTGAATTAAATATTAAATTATATATTATTTATTTTATGGAGTGAACTTCGATGCAGACAAACTATTTTTTTGCGTAAACTAATTTTAAATATTAAAAAAATATGGAAAAAAAATATAATTTTTATATTCGATTAAATGAGAAATATTTTGGTTACTTTAAATACTTTTATTAAGTTCCAATTAAATGAATTTATCGATTTTTTTAAATTTAATTTTATTATTTTATTTTGATTATTTTTTTTTAAATTTTTAGACAGTTTGTGCGTAAACTAATTTTTAATATTTAACAAATATGGAAAATATTTTAATTTTAGTATTAAATTAAATGAAGAACTTTTAGATAATTTTAATACTTTTATTAAGTTCCAATTAAATTAATTTATCGATTTTCTTCAAATTATTTTTATTATTTTATTTTAAATTTTTAGACACTTTGTGAAAAAATAAATCTTTTAAGAATTTTATTAATTTTTTATGCTATTTTAAAAATATATACTAAACTAAATATAAAGTAAGTAATTTAATAATAAAAAAAACTTTTAAATTATCAAATATATAATATTAAATATTAAATTAAATATTATTTTTGTTTATGTAGTGAACTTCGATGCAGCCAAAAGGAATGAAGAGTCCTTTGGGGTAACTTCCAGTTAATAAAAAGATATCTCATATAATTTTAAAATAAATACACTGCATTTATTTAAGGTTAAACTTGATAATCATATTTGGATCCAACAGAAGGATGCATTCTGGAAGAATACCTTGGACGGAAATGTCCTGGAATCTCGCAACTTCGTTTCATTCAGTGGAAGATGCGAACTCGATATATTTTTTAGTTGAAACATGCCTGGAATTTTTTATTGGTCCTTTAAACAGACTCCGTGGCAACTCAAAGGACTACCTTTCGGGACCTTCCTGGGCGAAGGACCTAAGCGCAGTTTGCTTAAACACGCAGGTCCATTACATCCAAGTAGTTACGAGCCTCCGGGTAGAAATGTAACAATAGATCATCATTTATGTAGCTCATATATTTTATATGAATGTCGAGGGCAATGGAAAGGATAACAAAGTGGGGAAAGGAGGAAGGAGGAAGGAGGAAAGAGAAGAAACTGAAAATACTTTAAAATCGAAAAACGACAAAATAGGATGAAAGGATGAAAGGAAAAGGCAAAGGCGGAGGCTCGATTGAAATATAAAAAACCGCAAAACAGGCAAGGCTACAGAAGCAGACACAAAGAGCAGTGGGTCCTGGGCAGAGGGTCCTGGGTCGCAGGATAACACTAAAAACAGGCAAATTTTATTTGCATGCGGCTTTTCAATTCGTCTAAGAACATAAAACGAGTCAAACGAGTCGAGGAGCACCGAAGGAGCGTTGGGGGAACCCTTTCGATGATGCAAATAGGATATAAATGGGCGGGGGAAAATAGAGCACACATTGGACGGAACGAAGGATAAGTAGGATGGTGGGAGGGGGGTGGTATGAGGTAAGGTTGGGAGGAATAAAAGGAGGCGCGGTGTCTTAACAATTTCCTGCCAACTTCTGCTTCATTGCATATTTCCGTTTCCGTCCGTGTTTGTCTCCTCGTCTCTCTGTCTCCCCATCTCCCCGTCTCCCCGTCTCTCTGTCCCTCTGTCTGTGTGTCTCTCTGTCTGCACGTCTGTCCAGGCGTCAGGCGTCGTCTGGCAGCACACATGAGTATTGAGTATCGGGCACAGGAAACCGAGTACTGAGCTCCGAGTACCGAGTACTGAGTACTGAGTACTGAGTACTGAGTACCGACGACAGCCTCAAAATTTTCTTTCTTTTACGATTTGCAATTATTTTTGCTCATTTCAGCAGAAGTAAACATGCCGCAATTCCTTAAGGACAACTAAAAGAACCAGACGGCGTCCCTCCCCCTCCCCTCACAGAGGAGACTGGGCAGAGAACGAGTGAAGCAATGAAGGATTGAAGGGAGAGGAGAAATAAAGAGAGAAACCAATGCCAGGACGAGGGACTGAGTCCTGGATGATGCCCCCAGCTGTCCCTCACATTACAATTTACATACAGTTGATACCCGGCAGTTGATATTTTTGGAGTCGTTTCCCCGATACCCCCTTCTCCCCTTCTCGCCCTGCCACTTCACGCTGTCTTCCTGCGTCGTCCTTTTTCCATGTTCAGTTATTTGTTCGCTTAAGTAAAGTTTCCGAGAAGTTTACATGAAAAGCATTTTAACTGCAACGATGCGAACAACATAAATCGACGTTGGCAACATCTTCCCAGGACCACCCCGCACTCGGGCAGAGCATAAAAGGAAGTGCAAGGACTTGCTGTCAATTGTCATCGAACTGCATGTTGCACACAAGGATTCGGCACTGAATCGGAGTTTTGGAAGTGGAAACATCTGCTTTCATCGCTTGTTGCATGGAACAAGTTTCGTCGAGTCCCCCCCCAAGACAAGGTCCTCTTCGTTGGGGATATTCCTTTGAAGGATAGGTTTAATTTGTATCAGCAAGGATATTTGGAACAAGTTCATGAATATTTCGAGTTGAATAAATACTTTAAAATGTGTCAAGAGTTTTTAAATATGTACTCATTTTTCTTCTTACACCAAGGCTTTAACCCCTCATATCCTTCCGATACTCGAAGGACTAAAACTTTTATTATCTCATCATTTAACTCATTTTTTCATTCAGTTAAAATTTTAAAGAGTTCGCCAGGTTTTTCCTCCACTTAAGTAATGACTAGCGAGTGCCATGTGGCAAGTCTGTGGCCTGTCAACATGTGGCGCCTCCAGCCTTCCTTTCGATCCTTCCTTCGGCTTCCCGCAAATTGGACACGTAAAGTACACAAAAACAAAAGATTTACCTGCGCATTTTTTAAGTAAGAAGAGAATGACACAAAAGTGGTACCTGGGAACTCGAATGAGAAATACCCTGTAGAAAATTAATTAATTATTATCGATTATAATCGATAAATTTTATAGTCTGAATAGTTAAATGGAATAATTATTATTATTTAAATATGAAGTGCATATAAAATATGGAATTTAAAATTAAATTAATAAAACTATAATTATAATATAGAATATAAAATTATTATATAATATAATATAAATTTAAAATAGAATTAAATAAAATTAAAAAATATATTTATTTTTCATTAATTAGAATATAAAATTATAATATATACTTATATAATTAATATAGAATATACAATTTAAAAATTAATTTTTATTTTTTATTTATTAGAATAAAGTATTTTTTCATTACTTTTGAACTCGCGAAGCACCTTAAATATTATATGAAAATTCAAGTGATTTTCAATAATTTGCCATATTTAATTTTAAAATCTTTTTAAATGCCACCCACCTTTATTTATTTAATAAGACTTTGAACGTTTCTTTAAAAAAAAAAAATTAATATTTAATTAGTAATTTGTTTTATTTTAAGTCAAGACTTATACCTATTAAAAGTTTTATATAAAAAATTTCCATTCTCTAGAAATTTTTTAATAAATAATAAGTTATATTTCAATTTTAAATGTTTTGTATTTAATTTGTATTTTGTTAAATATAAATATAACTGAATAACTAATTTAATTTATTACTTTTTTAAATTAATAATAAATATGATTTTTTTTTTCCAATTTACTTTTAATTTTCCCATCTCTTAATATATTTCCATTTATGTTTATTTATTTTCTATATGTATTTTTTTTAATTTAATTATGCATTTATTTATTAATTGATATTTACTAAATATGACTAAAATCTCAAAATAATTTATTTATATTTTTAATAATATTTATAACTATAAACATTCTGAGTTCTACATAAACTTCACTGCGTCTTCTTAAGAAGGAATTTTCCGTTAAGAAATCGCATTTTATTTTCTTTCAAAAACTTTGGAGGAGTTTTAAAATTTGAAGCTATAACTTTCAATTATTTTTTAATTAAGGTGACAACAAATGAAATATGAATATTTAAATAAAATTTAATTCAATTAAATTTAATTTTTTCAGCTTGAAAATTCCCTAAAGTTTTTTGGTTTGGAAATCGTCACGTAGCAAGAGCATCGTTCAGCCTCAGCTGCGTTATGTTTCGAGGGTATTGAGTAGTAAAACGGCTGACTCCGACACACCTCGCCCCCCTCAGCCACCCCTTCCCCATCCCCCTCACCCACCAACTACCCTCTCCCAGTGCTTCGTACGCGTGCGGAAAATCAAAATAAACCGTTTTTCGTTTCATTTGCAATGAAATTTCGCAAGTGCTGCCTTTGTTTTGATGTTTCTATATCTGTGTGTGTGTGTGTGTGTGTGTGTGTGTGTGTGTATATAGATGTGTATTAAAGTTTGTTTGTCTCTTTGTCTGCCTGACTGTTTGTTAGGAATCGACACTCAAATCGTTTTCCAATACACCGGGACGCCTCCCGATGGGCATTTCCCATGCACACGGCATGTGGGCAATCGACAATCGACAATCGACAATCGGCAATCGGCAATCAGCGGTCCGCTTCCGTGTCCGTGTCCCTGTCCCTGTCCCTGTCCCTGTCCGGGTGTCATTTCCATAGAAATATTTTTGTTTCTATTCCTGTATGTGTGTCAGTGTGTATGAGGAGGTGTGTGTGTGGGTGTGTGGTTGAAGAGGGTTCAGCGGATTCCGTTCACTGTTTTATTTCTCGCCATGGAAAATGGCCCTGAATATTTAACTAGCTACAATTGACAATGATTGTTATGTTTGTTGCTTAGTCCTCGACAGACTCCGCACACTCCGCAGCCCCACAGCCCCACAGCCCCACAGCCCCACAGCCCCACAGCCCCTCAGCTCCACTACTCGGTAGTAGTACCCGCAGGCTTCACCGCCTCAAATCCACATTTCACAATTAGAGTGGATGTGGGGCGGATGAGTCGATGGGTTGATTGGGCTGGCTTGTAGGTTGGGGTTTGGCCTCGGCTCTGGGTTACAGGACGAGTCGTCCTGCCTTCTCATTTATCAATTTGCTTAACAATTTCTCTCCCGAAGGCTGCTCCGCATTTGCTTTGAGTCGAACGAGAAAAGCAGCAAGGAAAAAATTGCAATTTTAACGCATGACAGCGCATTTTCAATGCGCTCCTGCGGCAAGGAGTGCCTCAGATTTCAACTTCTACTTAGACATCGTCGCGTAATCGAATATAAATTGAATTTTTTACAACAAATGGAATTTTCAAAGGTTTCTTCCTCATTATTATCCCCCCCTCCCATTACATTATAATCCACCCCCCTCCCCCTCCTCCACCACCAGCAGAGCTTCCTTCCTCTCAACTTCAGTCAATCGAAATAAGCGTCCGATTAATATATGCATTAAAAATGTAAGGACACAGTTACTACTATATTGAGTATGTTGTGTAAGGACTTGTCCTTGGTTAGACCACTCTAAAGACCCAAGACAGCTGCACTCTTAGATCCTGTGGTGCGTTGCCAACAAAGTCCCTCGTATTGAAAACTTTTGGCAGCCTCGGCAATCGACCCACTCGAAGGATGCGAATGGCTATTCAATTGTCTCGTTCTCATATGATTTGTGTGTCTGCGCCCCCGGCCACGCCCCTTTATATTGTATTAATTAAAATTTGTTGGCTGCGTTCCCGATCGCGTGACTGTCCTTGTTCCTTGTTCGCTTACAGCTAATTTATAGCTCCGATTGTGTTTGCCTTTAATTTTCTGGTACGAGTCCGACACACATAAATCCTTCAGGATGTCCTTCCGAATCATTTGGCTAATGACTCCATTGGCAGTATATAAAATGAAACAATACTTGGTTGATAAATATTAACTGCTCAAATGGTAACTAAGCTGAGTTCGGGCAGGTCCTTAAAGCAAGGATCACAATATGTGGCGCACCTCTAAAACGATTTTCAGATGTTGAAGTTTTTTATCTCTGATTTTTCTACTTATCCACCCTGAAACTGTTTTCAAGTCCTCTCAACACATTTTCACATTTCCACATTTTCCGCACGCATGTTCCGCATTGCTGCCCCTCCCCTCGCACAGCCCACACAGCCCACCACCCTCTTTCAATGCTGTCTAAATGTCTGATTGAATATTTTCTCATATTCATTTTTGGCTTTTTTGCTGCCACTCGCACTTTTTGCCGGGCGCCGCCACTTGAACGCCTTTTTTATACGGCGTGTTTTGCACTTTATGCATATTTTTTGCATTTATTGTGGCCAAACACGAAGACGAGGCAATGCCTTCCAATGGATCCAGGGTCTAGGAGCTGCCGTGTCTATCCTGGCTAATGTATGCTCGTCACGTTTAGCCACTTGTGTCCTGGCTTGCCTGGCTCCTGCCTGGCTCCTGCCTGGCTACTGCTTGGCTCCCGCCTGGCTTGGGGCTGGTGTGTCGTGTCTTCACATTCACTTAGTGCAAGTCTTGGGCTAAACCTCTTTTGCATATTGATACGGTTACATGTGAAATCCAGTCGGTACCCTTGCCCCTTCTCCCTCTCCATACCCCCTTCCAACCATCTTCGTCCATCTGCCACCAACCTGTCTTCCTGCCCTCCCACAGTTCTCTTTGTAATGGAAATTAACAGCAGTTTATGTTTTGGTATGGAACACAGCACAGATATAACCCAAGGATATACATGGCATAAATTACGAACAGGATCTCAAATAATAAATTAAACCAAGAAAATGTCAACAAATCTCGTACCTCTATTCATTTGTTCAAAACTCGTTTAATTATCAAAACTTCACATCGAATAGTTGCGAGCTCCACTCTCGGGCTTAGTTCAGCGCGTGTTCAAGTGCGTTTTGCTTGGCGGAACGAAATAAACGCCCCGCCCAAAAGTATGCAGCATAAAATTGCAGCTTGTAGCGTAACTTTAATTAAAGCCGCCGCCCAAATGCAGGAAGCGAAAAGCTGCTTTCGGGCTTTGCCGCTTTGGCGCTTTGACGGCGGCACTGACCAGCCCCAACTAAGGGTTAAGCCCACAAATTTTTACGAATTTTTGTTGCAAATTTTCGCCCCTCGGGGCTATAAAAACGCACATAAAAGCAGTCATAGAGTCGAACGGCGTCCCCTCCTCCCACCCACCACAGGACTAACACATCGCACGCGAAGCAATTAAATCAACAACGTCGCTGCATGTGGAAAACTTTTGGCGCCCAAATGGCGCACGGAGGCGCCTCAATGTCAGATCATTAAAGTTTAGTGGGTGAGTTTGCATAGCAAAGAGTTTGTTGTAGGGGAAATGCAGCTGACTGACTCCCTCACACACACACAGTCACACACACGCACACAGTCACACCCACACGCACAGCAAGCTTCTGAAGGCGAAACTACAAAAACTTCAGTCTGACAATAAATCACATTTTGCTTGTTAAAGTCGCGAGCTAAAATTAAGTTGAAGCTTTGCCTGCGAGAAGGCCGAGAGCTGGAAAATCCTATGTAATTTCAGGCATTTCCCTATAATTGGGCGGAAAAACTTCCAGGAAATGCCCAAATACGCGAACAACGTCTCCGGCAAGGACGACGTCCTTGTTGACAGCTAATGAAAATATTTGGCAACTTGCCTTTAACGGGAAATGTGTTCGGGCCTTGAGGTAGGAGGGTAATTAGCGCCGAGCACACAAAGGGGGATTTCCTTTGGGCAAGGAATTTCGGATCAGGATAAGTGGACTGAAGGGACCACAGGGGGAGCTCGGATGTCTTTCACGAATATTTTCTAATACTTCTAAAAAGTTAATGAGCTTAACTTGAAGGGAAGAAAGTCAAAGAGTGGAATTTATTTAATTATTATAATTATATAAGAGATCCGCTTATACAGAAAAATAATAATTAAAAATCGTAAAGTTCTTGATTTGTTATGTAACCTCCTTTCATATAGGAAGGTTATTTAAATGATTTATTTCGATAATAAAAATAAATATCAAATATAGATATTATTTTGTAAAGTTATTGAGATTCAAATCAATTAAAGATTACTTAATTTTTAATTTTTTTTTTTGTATTATTTATATTATTATTTATTTATTTAGTGCAGCAAAAATGTCATTAACATCGCAGTACTGCAAATGTTAAAGCCGAAGGATCGATAACCTAACCCTTAACTTATTTCATCGTATGAGGAGTGGGAAATATTCAACAATCAAATTAATACACATATAATAGTATAATAATAAAGTATATAAATTAAATATATATATAATAAATATATAATAATAATAAATATATATCGGGAAGAGATATGTGATAGAATCGCGTTTTTCTCTTCCCTGATTTATTAATTACAATTTCAGAGACTTGGGTATCCAAATTGATCTCTTCTTTGGCGCGGGCTCTCAGGTTGAGTGCCCGAGCTTCTGCTCCCTTCTTCTTTTTCACTCTAAACCTTTTTCCCAACATTTATTGCATTTACTGCTATGCAGTCGAAGAGCAGGCACCATGCTCACTCGAGTTCACCTCAAAGGATGCTCCCCTGGTTTAACAGAATGTCCATTTACATTGCTTACATTTAAACTAAACATATTTAATTCTCTGATTCTGCGACATATTAGTTATGTCCTTCCGTTGTTACTGTGACGGGGACATTCACGAAACTCGATATTATTTCGTTCAACGTTTTAAACTTTTATTTATTTCAATACAATTCTTTTGCGCGAGATACGTCTTCCAGCGTGGCCGGCTGTGATCCAAGTGATCAATTCTTTCCTTGATGATGCGCCACTTTGGCTTTGCTCCTGGTCGTCGTTGGCGCCGTTGACTCGGTGTTCACCTCAATCGCCTGAGCGACAAACCGGCAGATGCATCAACGGTGCAGTCGGGTGACTACTCCGTTGATTCCGTGCGTTGACCCTAACTGAAGTGAAGTCGTATAGACGTAGCATTCCTTAGGGGCTAACTTAAATTAAGTACATCTTAAAAGTAAACTGTGCCGGCAGTAGCCGGATGTTAACTTATATAATACAATATAATATAATATAATATAATATAATATAATATAATATAATATAATATAATATAATAATATATAATAATATAATATAATATATAATACATATATCGGAGGAACATTAACTAAACTTAACCTTATTATTTTACTTCTGTCCGCTGTCTTGACGCTTCAACGACTGCCTTGCCAATTTATACAATGCCCAGATGGCATTCCTTCTGCTTCATACTAGCAGGACTATCGACATCCCTTTCTAGCTAATCAGTCAGCATCCTACAGCCATACTCAGTAACAGAGTGCATCCCCTCTTTCCCTGCACTTCTGCTGCAATGCTTATTGATGCGCTTACAAGACAGATATATACCGCCTGATATACCATCGGATATACCGCCTGATATACCGCCTGATATACCGCCTGATATACCGCCTGATATACCGCCTGATATACCGCCTGATATACCGCCTGATATACCGCCGGATATGCCGCCTATGTGGCATTCCCTTCTAATAACACTCGCCTACAAAGTATGGGCATGTAAAATAAATATATTTGCTTTTATGTGAAGTGAAATCTTCTTTATTTTATTTTTAATTTGTGCCAAAAAATAAATATCTCGAAATGATAGCCAACTGTCCATATCTGTGGGAAGCAGGACGCTGCATAAGGACCTTCACCTGAGTAAAAGGAAAGACCAAATCAATCAAACACAGGTGTGCAGACAGGCTGGCAGACAGATATTAAAATAGTTTAGCTCAGGCGATAGGAAAAACTCCTTCCTACACACGACTTAAGTGTGGAGCATTGCCTTAGCCGATACACAAACCAGACTCCTAAAAAGAAGGTGCCGGGACAGCTTTCAGCTTAAATTTCAATATAAAACTAATTATAACTGTAGCATTGACTTAATTGCACATAATATTTCTTTATTTTTGATTCATTTAATTAATTTGAATTTAATGTATATAAGGGAAATAGTTTCAAGTCTCCGACTTATAAAAGAAACAAAGGGAAATCTCAAGTCTGGCAAGAAGAGAAGTTCATTTAAAATTTTTCACTTATTTTCATTCTCTGTTCATGACTTGAAAATATAGAAAAAATCCTGAGCCACGAAAAGTGAGACAGCGCTTCTTCTCCATTCAACTTTAAGGCTCAAAATACTTTTTTTATTCATTTTAAGGAATTTTCCTCTGACCCGAAAAGTTCCTTTCAAATTTTTGCGTTCAGCCTGAAAACGTTCACATTTTTGTCGGTTATCTGACACTTCGGCAGCGAAGGGGGTCAAAAGCCCAATTCACGTGATTACTCACAGAACGTCGCTTGGGGGTCTTAACAATCAGGACACGAGGTCCCCGTTCAGCTCCCCAATCGGTATCACACCCTCTTCCCCCTTCCCCTCTCCCCTTCCAGGTCAACCGCCTGTTATTGTCACTGCTATCAACAATTTCAGCGCAAACAGCAACAAATTTTGTGAACAGGAACTACAATACAACAAATAAAGGCCTACGGGGAGGGGAGGGTAGTGGGCGGAGCGGAGCGGAGGAAGGGGCTCCACAGGATGTAGCCTGTGCTGGATAGTAGTAGTAGAATAGCAGCACGTCTCATGTGGGCATATGTTAAACATTTTGACACTTTTGCGCCGTTGCCGTCGCCGTCGCCGTCGCTGATGTCGATGCCGACGCCGGCGTCGACGTCAACGTCGAAGTTGACACCAACGCCGAAGTTTGGCAATCTAATGGAACTTGATGAGGGTAGACTTCCGTTTAAGGCAACAACAGCAACAACAGCAACAACAACAACAACAAAAACATCAACATTGCGAATTTATTTAAATTTAAAAAAATGTCAGTTCCCAAATTTGTAACAATTTGCAGTTGGTTTTAGGTTCCCTTGCCCCTCTGCGCCCTGCGGACAGGTGCATTGGTCACCGACGGTCAACAGTCTGAAATCAGCGAGTACCAGAATTTTGCGCAATTGCCTGCTTAGGGCGAGGGAGGGGGGAGGCTAGGGTGGTTTAGGATTGTTTGCGGGAGTGCAGAGAAAACCGCATTAGTGGTCACCCCTGAGCTTTGCTGTGGCCAAACGTCCAGTTAGCAGTTGCCAGTTGCCAGTTGCCAGTTGCCAGTTTCCAGTTTCCAGTTGCCAGTTTCCAGTTGCCAGGCGCCAGTTGCCAGTTGCCAGTTACTATTTACCATTTGCCAGTTGCCAGTTAGCAGTTGCCAGTTAGCAGCTGCCAGTTACCAGCTGCCAGTTACCAGCTGCCAGTTACCAGCTGCCAGTTACCAGCTGCCATATATTCGAAATGGGAATCTGTTAACGGCCGCGGAAGGGAACTTAATTAAGTGTTGGCTTTGGTCCTTTGGGCGGATTCCATCAGCCGAATCATCGTAAATGTTGCTCGGTGGCTGTCGATGAAGTCACCGGGCATTGGTTTTTGCGGATTGCAGTTGATTTGGGGGGCGTCTGTGATGTTCAGTGGTGGGGAAACCAGACTCCAGGCATAAACAGTTTACAATATGAAATGCCTATTTAAGGACTCACTCCGTCGATTTGATATATGTACCTTCCTTTTTTTCAATTCTCATACATCAACTTTTCCTTCCCCTCCTCAAAAAATACACACAATGACATCCCCTCCCATCCTGCACACGATTTCTATGGGTTTCAGGGCATAATTATGCTTGTAAAGAGCCTCCTTCTAGAGAGCCCCGAAGACAGGACACAAGAGACAGGAGACAGGAGGCAGGAGACAGGAGGCAGGACTCTTATCGCATGCACGGCAATTTGAAAGTGAATTCCTCTGGGAATCGCTGGGTATTCAGGGTTGGGACTGCGGGCTGGGGTAGGCGATTGGCGTTTGGTGGTTGGGGGCTTGTGGCACGCCCACTTCTCAGTTCGCTACGCTGCCAATTTTCGTTATCGTTTTCAAATTGAAAATTTGCGTAATCACATTTTAAGTGAAAATCGCTTTACAAATGAAATTAAATCGATTTTGTCAGCCAGACACTTAAAGCCGGATAAGAATCCTTGGCCAAAGTTACGTATACGCCGCGTTTGCGTATACATTATGGCATCTCATTTCCGCTTCCGTTTGAGCTTCCGCTTTCAGCTTTCCCAACTTTAAGTCCGTTGCACTTTTGAGTGAAATATGCGACGGGGCTCCCCTCCTTCCAGCGCCACTCTATATCCTTTCTTGTTCTAGGGCTCCCGATGCATTTCAAAGCCCCATCAACGTCATCAAATCGTTAGTCAAATACGCAAAAACTTTTTCCAGCCACCCCTCCCCTCCCCACCCTTCTCTCTCACCCTCTCTCTCTCTCTCTCTCTCTGTCTCTCTCTCTGCCCATGGCAATAAAAATGATGAAGTGCTATGCGAGTCCTCGAAACTGCAGGCAAAGTCTAACTGTAGTCGAGTTAGCTGTCGACTGTAGTGTCCTTTGGGTACCTTCACTTTCGCATCGTCTCTGCAACCTTGAAGATTGACTTGATTTGATTCCTGAACTGGAAACGTATCCATAGGGCGATGTTTGGAAAATATTGGCGAAGGACTAGCCTTAGCTTAATGTGAATACTTCCAGGATAATTCTATAAAAATTAATGATTAAATAAGTAGCCTTTTCCCATTTCTCATAGATTCGTTGTATAAAAACAAATTTCATCGCTCTACAACTCAAAACATTGTCAGAAACGAGAATATCCTTTCCTAAAAAAAGTCCAAGTGTAAAGCTTCAGATGGCGGGAGGATTGTGGATTCTCTTGTTATTGTTTTGTCTGGGTGCTGAGGGTAACCAGAGGATGTCCGTGCGGGAACGTAAGTAGATGAATGTCCTTAGAAAGCTACTGTTATATATTTCTCTTTAGCCAGGTGCTTGTTCATGGCCGATAAAGGACCCTGCGCCGACAATACCAAAGTCTTTGGCTACGATTTTGTATCCAATCAATGTGTGCACTTCATCTACGGGGGCTGCGGAGGCAATCCGAACCGCTTTGGCTCAAGGAAGGAGTGCATGGACGTCTGCCACGACTTCAGCAGGAGCGAGGAGCTAGTCGACAATGCGTATAACTCGTATTATGACAACGAGCTGTAACTACAAACCCAATTGTTCAATATATCCTTGATAAAATATTATATATAAATAACTTATTTATATTATAAATATGAAGATGTTTTTATTACATATTTAAATTTATAGCAAGGACTTAAACACAGATTTATTTATTTTATGATAAATTTAAAAACAATCCCTTCATTTAAAGGGATGCCAGTAACATAAGAGAATTCTTTAAATTAAAGCTAGAAAAGGAGTAACGAAACTATCCTAGTTGAAGATAGGACTCAGTCTCTTTGAAGGAAATAAATGAAGAAAATAAATTGTGATTTTTCCTAAAGTTTTTATTAATTTAAGAGTCATTAATAATTGTTTTTGTTAATTAGCCATTTTTAAATTAACCTTGACCGGAGTTAATTATGCTGAATTAGAGTAAATTATTTAATAATATTCAATAAATAAAAATTAATTAAAATATAAGTTAATAATTTAAAATTATGGAATTTTAATTCATCTTAAAGATTGTTATATTATTTAACAACTTTTTTCTCCAAGGTTTATTAAACTAATGACTGGAAATGGCGTTCGCCAGAAAAGTACTTAAAATTGTATAACTATAAATTATAAAATTGATTAAAATAAAATTAAACTGTTTCATTATTTATCCTTTTGCTTAATTAACTCAGAATTGTTAGTAATTTAATTCATTAGTAAATTTTTTTTAAATAAAATCAAAATGAGTTCAAAGTTTCTGACAGCTTTTAATTCTCAAATTTAACTTTAGTTTTAAATGTTAAGAGAAATCCATAGATTTTAGTCTGATTTGTGTTTAATCTTTTTATTAAGTAAATTCTGGTTTTTAAATTTATTGCTAAGCCAAAAAAAAATATAAATCGATATTCTTTAAGTCATTTGTTTAACAGAAATTTAAAAATACATTTAAGAACAGATCAAAAATAACAATTTTAATTATATATAAAATCAGTTCAGTTCATTTAATTTATTTATTTAACTATTGATTATTTAATAATAATATTACATTTAATATTAAAGTTACCTGGCAGAATTAAGGCGCAAACAAGTAAGTTTAAATAAAAATATAAACAGATGAAAATATAAATTATTTATTTGTAAATTAATTTTTTTTTAAATATATTTATTATCAAAATAATTTTAACTTTTAATGGTAATCATTTTGCTATAATAAATAATTTAACAATTTACTAATTTAAAAATTCAAACAATAAATTCTTTAAGTCCTGATGATTTATATAACTTGTCCTTCTTATTTCTCCTCTGGAAATATATTTATAATTTATACTTTTATATTTTTATATTTTTATATTTTTATATTTTTATATTTTTATATTTTTATATTTTTATATTTTTATATTTTTATATTTTTATATTTTTATTATAAATAAATATTTATTTATTTTTTTTATATTTTTTATTTTTTATATTTTTTTATATTTTTAATTTTATATTAAATAACAGGGAAAGGGTAAGGCATCGTCGGCTCTCGGTTGAGTTATGTCCCTGTGTGCGTTTGGTGCTGGCAAACGCATAATTTGAGTTGGAACTTCTTTTTGTGTCGCCGACTGCAAAGTAATGCGATTTCTTTTAGCACTCACTGTAGGGCTGCACTGTCTATATCCTTGGTATGCTCTCATAGCTGCGTTGTCCTTGACGGTTCTTAGTGTCTGTTTGCTGCCAATCAGCGACCCACCATTAAGTCAAAGAGCTGAAGTAATTTACCAGCTGAGTTTGGGTGCGATTCAAGTGCTTTGCTTCCTCCTCCAGGACCCTCGACAATTTCTGACATGCAATTTGCGCTACGAGCTCCAATAAGTTGCATTGGCGCGTACTTTTAAAGGATATCAGTCCAGAAGAGACTGGACCAAGCCAGACTAGACCAACTCAAGCCAGACTGAGCCATTCCAGATGATGCTTCGTCTCGCGTTCCTTGTTAATCTGTATGCATAACTTCCTTGGCTCTCCAGTTATCCTGCTGCCAGCTTGGGCGTTACCTGAGAAAGAAGTTGAATTTATGTAGCACGTTAAGAAGGATCAAATTTACTGCTAATTACAATCAATTTTTCTCACGGCTCGTTATAAATACTATTTTTTTTGTATTATTTTCTTTTTCAATTAATCAGATTTCATATCCTTTTTCTTTAAACTGTTATTTAAATAATTAAAAAAAAAATTAATAAATTTTGTGAGTTGCGGTGTATGGGTTGTGACCTGGAGGTTTCCTTCTTTCCCCGGTAGTTTCTGTGGTTGAGAAAATTTTGGAGGTTTCCATGTCCTTGCCATATTTGTTGGGTTTTTTTTGAGACGTCGCGGAGAATCCTGCGAAATATTTGTAGCGCAATCCCAATGACAGAAGTAAGTCATATATACCACGGGAAATGTCAGTGGATCTTTTTGGGATGTGATTTGAAGAAATGATATTCAAATTGTTCTAAGAAATTTTTATGTAGATTCCAGGATTTTCTCACTTTATTGGAAAAAGAAATCTTAATAGCAGAGCTATCAATCCATAAATTGTTTTAATGGTTATTGTATCTACCAAATGGAACCTTGTTATTAACTCGGCGAAATCTGCGTGCATTATTCTTCTACCTCCGGCGCGGTACTTGCTCTGGTCTCATCTTCAACAGTGAGACCATTAGCAACGTTACCTCCCATTGCTATTTGGGAGTCCACTTGGACAGGGCACATACATGGCGGGCCTATATAACCGCAGTCAAAGCCAAATGCCTACAAAAATTGCGATGGATCGACTGGCTCTTTCGATGGAGAAAACCAAGGCTCTACTGGTTAAAGCCATTGTCACGCCTACTTGGACTTACGCCATTCAAGTGTAGAGCACTGCGTCCAAGACTCAAATTAACAGAATCAGAGTCAGGGCTCCCCTGGTACGTCACAAGCTGTGGCATAGAAAGGGAGCTTCGGCTTCTTGGCGTTGAGGAACAGTTAAATCTCCTCAGTACTCGATATGCCGAGAAGATTGAGGCACACCCAAACACCCAATAGCTGAGCCACTAAGATCTCGTAGATTAAATAGAATACATCCCGATCTCCCTACTCGTAAGATTAGTTAAGACTTTATCAAATATTTTAGTATATAAATGTTAGGCTAATTAAATATAAGGACACTTTGTATCCATACTTCCTTTCCCTATTCTATGCACCTGGTTGAGCTCAGAAGATACTGAACAGTTTCCGGTGTAACAAATAAATAATTGTTGTTTTAAAAAAAATGGACATTGTGTCTTCGAAAAATGTTCCCTGGCCTGCGGATCATCATTTTCTCCAGACTTTGAGAAAGTAGCTTAAAACCAACCCAAAGCTAAAAATGCAAAAAAAAAAAAAAGGGTATTAAATAGTTTAAATAAATTAAATTTATTGGAAAGACGCTTTAAATTATTTTTCCTGAAATAGTCATCGACTTTGGGTTTTTTATTGTTGTCTGAATTTTTATACTGGATGTAGATCCTCAGCGGTTTGCAAGGAGTTGCATTTGCGCGATTCAATCACCTCATATGTTAGACGTATCCCTTTTCGATTTGGAGAAAGTTAAGAAGCTTCTTAAATGGTAAATAAAATTGAGATTTGGCTTCCCTGTGTGATGGCTGAGCCTCACAGACAGTATGAGCAATGCCATTGACATCCGTTGGTCTGCCAAGAGAAGGATGAGAACTCTGTTCCACCAGAGTAGGCGAGTACATCAGAAAAGCCTTTAAGGATTCAGATTCTGAGGTTGCTGTTCGCTCAAGCCCCTCTGATCTTAGAGCAAGTCAATCATTGATGTAAGTGAACTCTATTAAAGCGAGACACAAAAAGTGTTGCCTACTTTCCTGCGTCTTTGAAGTGTCGTCGCTCATTAACCGTTCTCAAAGGCATTCGCAGCTTAATTAGCGACATAAAAGCTCCTCATACCCCCGAGAGTACGGCAGGAGGAAGCCTAGTTAGCAGCCGCCCTGCCACGCCCATCCTCTGGGCACCCACTACCAGTTGGTCATGTGACACTTGTGGCCACCCGTGACTCTCCACCTGCTTAACTTCCAGCTCACGTTGTCGTTCCTTGGGCTGGGCAACTTTTATGACTGATTATGTTGTTTTTCGGCATTTAATTGCCACTTGGCCTTAGTGTAAGTGTGCGTGTGTGTGTGTGTGTGTGTGTGTGCGTGGATGTGACTATTTGTGGATGTGACTATTTTTATGGCTAATAAGCAACTTGAGGTGACTCCCAGTGCTATTTTTGTCCTGGCGTCTCAGGTGTACTTCCGGCGGCTGTTATAATGATTCCTGCGGCCATTCCGGCGTCCGGTTGACCAATAAAGTCCAAGACTTTATTTGAGGACACTTAAAATTGGGATAAATTATTATTAATGGTTCATTTGGGTGCCGAGAAGCGGCCTTCTACTTCATTTTATATAAATTATTAGAGGCCACAAAATAAGTTAGAATTTGAGGGAGTTGAAGTAAAATAAAAACAAATTTAACTCACATTTAAATTGAAGCAAAGATGAGGCTCAGAAGTTGGAGCCTTGTTATCCTTGATTCTGATCATATTTCAGTTCAAAGGAAGCTTTTAATAACAGGGGGAATTTTGAAATTCGAATATCAGAAAGGAGCAGAGTTTACATGGTAGTAAAATATTAAATATTTATGTAAACATTATTTAACGAGCAATTGGATGTCCTTTGAGCGAAAAGTGATTACAGGCTTGAATCCTTGTTTACTATTATTTCCCTCAACATTAAGAGTCGATTTGTTTGTCGGGAATTCGAGACGTTCGTTTGGCTCTAATCCATTAATTTTCACACCAATTTGTGTCTCAATTTGAAGTGCAAGTCTCTGGGATCACAGCAGGCATCAAGGCGGAACATTGAAATATATTTCACAATAAATTAAATTTAAATTCCATGGATCCTTCGGGCGGTTGGTTGCTCGCCATTTAAATAGGTCAAACATGCATTTAATTTCCGCACGGATGAGATGAATTTGTCTGCGCCGTTGGAGTCGTTGAACACACAAATACGACCGAAATTCACACGCACACACACACACACACACACACACATACATAGAGAAAGTGTGGTGAACGGAAACAGGCGTCAGTCACACCCACTCGCACACATACACACCCGAGTACACGTACACACCCACAAAGGACACGTCAGGCAGCGCTCCACCTTCTGTTCTGTTGGTCGGCATCTGCACACTTAACTTATTTGGCTCCATTAAAATCTTGCTAAATAAATATTTAATGCGAGAACAACTGGGAAAACGGGAGCAGTGGGTGGGCGTGGGTGTGGCATCTCCTCTGGCTCGCAGCTAGAGCAACAGCCTGCCAGATGATTTATGATCAGAAGCACAGGCGGAGCAGAGGCAGAGGCAGAGGCAGAGGCAGAGGCAGAGGCAGAGGCAGAGGCAGAGGCAGAGGCAGAGGCAGAGGCAGAGGCAGAGGCAGAGGCAGAGGCAGAGTCACAGTCACAGGCGCAGACACAAACGCAGGCGCAGGACCTCCACTGGTACAGGACCTGCCACCGTCTGGGCCGCCTTTGTGCTGGCTAATGGCTCATAATTGATTTTTATGCCTATTGTTGGTCCTGGCCCTTTAAATGGCGCGTTGTTAATGCGACGCACTGCACAAATTTCCATACACTCGGTACTTCAGTCGTGTGTGTGTGTGCGTGTGTGTGTGTGTGTATGTGTGTTAAGGGAAATCGGCAATGGAAATGGTCGGTTGTATATTAAAATCTTATAATTTCAGCCACATTTGAAGTTGCGCATAAATTAATTTTAATGCCAAACAAAAGTTGTGCCTGACGATGCCAAGGATGGTCAAACTCCGCAGCTTGAGTCCTTGGTCCTTGGTCCTTGGCCGAGTTGAAGCTGTAATTAAGTGCGCATAAATCGATAACAGGAAATTATTTAGACGGCATATGTGCCATTAATGGGAGGATGAGATCGAAGGAGGGAGAGCTGTACATTAAGAAGTTCGCAAGTAACATTTCATCCTGCAAGGATTCATCCTGCAGGGATTCATCCTGTGCAATTACTCAACATGTAACTTCAGATGTTTTGCGTGATTTATAAGTAAATTTGATAGTCATTTAATTAATTGAATATAATTAAAAATATAATAAATAAGTAATAAACATTTTATTTTTTATATTTATTTTTTATATTTTACCCTAAGAAAGTGTTAAATAATTAACTGTGAGCCTTTAAATTAAAAAATGTGTTATTATTTCTATTATTATTATTTTTTTATTAATCGCTTATTATTAGAAGTGTTAGTACTCAGGTGGCTGGCACTCAACTTCAACTGCTCATGGCACCTGACGAATGGCGGCCTCAACTCCTGTGACTGTCCACGACAACCTCCGACAGGACCAACGATGAGAGGGGGCTGCCTCCTCCTTTTTACCTTTATATAGGCCCTATAAATAAATATTTTATATATTCTTAAAAATTAATTTTATATTTCAATATTAATATTACAATTTAATCTAATTAAATAAGTAGAAACATAAATTAAAAATGACTTCATTTAATCTGCTGCTCAGATCTTGCCAGGATATCTGAGAGTGATAAAGTGTCAATGTGCCAATCGAAGAGACATGAAATCCTGCCCAAAGCCCAACCTCATTTTATGGTCTGAATTACGAACACTTTCCACACACCCCTTCCACACCCCGTCCACACATCCTTTCCACACCCCTTCCAGTATGTCACACTCTGAAGGGCAAATGTAACTTGATTTAATAATTCTAATAAGAAACAGGACAACAGCATTGCCCCCCCTCTCTTCCTACCATCCGCCCTTTCTGCCCCTCCTACAGCCAACTGACTATTGCGTTCAACTAAAATCTAAATAAATAAATGTCCGTTTTGGACACCTTCGTACGTGGCCATCAGTTGCCAGACCAGAACACAGCAGGTCAGACCAGACCATCCCAGTCCACAGCAGACCAGACGAAGCCAAGGAATGAGGCCAACCAGACCATCGCATACCAGCACAGGACATGGCAGACCATCCCTGACCCTCAGACTTGACTGGGTGTCTATCTTTGGGAGCACCTTTGGCATGCCAAGCATTTCATGCATTCACTTTAATAATGCGCATAAATTGGAGGACCCCTTGGTCCTTTTGACTGCTTCATTCCCGTACTCCATGGATGCTCCGTGTTCGTAGTTGAGGGGTGGCAGCTGCTTACTCCCCCCACTTCCCACTTTCCGCGCTCCATTCCATTTCCATTCCAGCACCTCCTTCCGCCTTCAGACATGCGTGCGTTCATTTCATTTGGCTTGTGTTTGACTTGGCTCCGTTCTTCCCCAACCCCAACCACAGCTCTAGCTCCAACTCCCACTCCAACTCCAAAGCTAACTCCATCTTTGCGTCTGTCTATCCGATTGTCTGCCCTTCGGTCTGTCCTTCTGTCTTCCCAGTTTGGGCATTGTTTTTGGAACGTGGCTCCCTCTTAGTGACCCCGAAGCATATTTTTGCAAGCGTTTAATCTTTAATTTGCCACTACTGTGTGGGCTATTCCCTCGCTGTTCATACCGCCTGCCCCTCCTCCTTCTTCTCCTCATCCTCCGCAAAGCCCAAGTACAACTGCCAGCCCACCGCCTGTCTTTCTAACTGTCGACTGGCGTTTTCCTCTGCCTTGGCCTTTGCCATCGACTCAATTTATTTGTTTTCAGCTTAGCTTTTCTGGTGGGGAGCAGAGAGTCAGTAGGAGATAGAGGAAGACAGAAAAGAGAACAGCAAAAGAGAGAGAATGAGAGAGGGGGAAGAAGGAGGGGAAGGAGAAACTTGATGGCTGGCTGGTTGGGTGGTTGGCTGGATGAAGGAGCATTAAATTAAATACTTAGCCGCTGGAATAGTAAAAATTATGCCAACATTTAAGTGTTTAATATGCGTCTGTCTGGGCCATGAGTTTCCTCCGACGGAGGGTCGAGTGGAAGGGGGCGTCGACCCAGATATTTATTAGTTGATTTTAATGGAAAAACAGCGGACAGTTGACATAAACAGAATGTTGGGGGCCTTTAGCCGAGAGCTCCCATAAGGATACTTGGGCTGAATGTTACTCGAATTATTATTAAGAAATAAAATTCAGTCCCGGACAGTTCAATGCCGGATGTAAGGATATGTTGCGAGTTTTGCAAAGGATCGATGCCTACTTCCACGTCACAGTTTTAATAGAGAATAGAACGGAAAGCCGAAGATACTCAACAGATCAGGTTGAATTATGCAAGTCCTGTGAAGATTATCCTTAAGACTTTAAGTAAACTTAATAATCTCTTTTTGTAGCTCTTTTGTATGCGACAATGAAAGTTATTGGAAAAAAAGGATATTATAAAAAATAAGAAACTACAATTGAAAGGAAATTTAATCGATATTTTTATTTAAAGTAACTTAATCAAAAATATTTAAATCCTCTTTAAATTTAAACCAAGGAGTTCCATGCGGAAACTAAGAAAACCCGTAGCCAACCTCCGAAACAGAAGTTCCCTCAACCCCGCCCTTTCCTACAGGTGACTTGAGTCCTTTTGCTGGTGTTCGTTTTTTCAGAGGCAGATCCTTAATAGGAGAATTTCAGATTTGGACAACTTTAGCCTTTACAATAATTTTTCGTTTTATATAGGGAAATTTCTAGCGGACCCAACAAAATAAATAATATTTTTAAATATACAAATTTTTTAGGTACCAAATTTTTTGGCAGGACTCGACACAAAAATGATGTGTTATAAGAGCCCAATTATTCAAAATGATCTATAAGAAAATAATAATAAATTATTTCTTTACATGTATTCACACAATGGGCTTTAGTACATGTACTAAAATGTATAAGAAAGAACAAATTTAGTACAATTTATCTTGGAGCTCTCAGCCATATCTGAATCTAAGTTCGGTAGCTATTGCAACCTTAAGGACTCTCTTCATAGAGCGTGATTAAACATATATTATTATATTCCAACTTCATATAAAGTATAATAATATAATAAATAAAATAATAAATAAGCTGCTTAGATATTAAATATTTTGTTATGCTTGGAAACCTAAGACGTTCCGTTTTCAGTGAGAGATTTCCCTGGTTACCCTTAAGGTTAATTTAAGACTGGAACTTTAGGAGTTATCCTGTCAATGTACCCTACCCTATCCTATCCTATCCTATCATATCCTATCCTATCCTATCACATTTGCTATAAACACTTCTAACAATAATATTTTTAACTCAAGGATTAGCCGAGACTCCTTCGGTATTCCATCCACAGAAACCTCAAGACTCCAACCTCAACTACAGGAATCGAAGTGTAAAGTTCCAAGGACCCAAACGAGTTCTGCAAACTGCACTGAATGTGCGCTTTGGTTGTGGCAATGCATTGACCCAGGCAAAGGGAACGCTCCGAACGAGTTGGAAACAAACCAAATGACCGGGCAAAACAGGACTCCCCCGTTCCCCCACCCCCACCCACCTCTATAGTCGAAGAATGGCGACTGCTGCTGCTGCTGTTGGCAGCAATTGTTAATACGATTTGCACATCATTTCACGTGTCCTGGCCAAACGTCTAGGACTTTCTTATTGTTGTTGTGGATGCTGCAGTTGCTGCTGTTGTCTATTTGCATGCAATAAGGCCACAAGGAGTCAATTGCAGCCCACAAACTCTTTCCCTCATCCTTTCAATCCTCATCCATCCCACTTTTGGTCCCATTCCCATTCTGAGTGTCGTTCTCAGACTCGTCCTTCTGCTCATTGGCAATTTACATTGTCTGGTGGTTTTCTCGTCCAGTTGGTGCTGCACGAGGGGATACCTGCCGACGAGTGGCAGACCAATTCCTGAGTCCTTATGACTGCAACTGGAGATCGGGCGCCAGCCGCTTGGCCGCCCGTTTTTGCATATTTTATGGCAACTTTTGACGCAAATTTAATGAAATTCTCAAACTGTTCCCAAATATCCTTTTTACAAAAACAAATTGCAAATCCAAGTAATCTGACAATTCGCTGTAAATAAATAATGTGAGCCCCGTTTGATTTACTTTCTCCTTTCCCAGCAATAAATTTGGCACTCTTCTCGAGTATTTACTGTGCATCCTGACGCCAACGGAGCCGCAGGAAGGAAGGGGAGGAGCTCAAATTAAATTGCCATAAAGGAATGATTTGCTTACAAGATATATGGATATCTCTCTGCCATTTCTCTCACGCGGCGTGAGAGACCCGAAGATAATAAAGGGCAGGAACAAAGAGACAACGAAGCAACAACAAAAACAAGAACAATAACAGAAACAGAAAACAAAATGAAAATGAAAATGAAAAAAGGTTCAAAAGATAAAATGCGACAAATTAATTGAAATTTATGGAGCGGAGACGTGTGAAGCAGCGGGTGGGACTGAGGGGTTGTGTGGGAGCAGGACTCGTTGTAGGCGTAGATGGAGTCCTCCCAGTACATACGCCGGAATTAAGCAACAATTAAAGGCAATTCCCTGCCTAATCCGAGCTAAGTTCCAATTGCAAACTGGCTGATCCCTCAGTGAAATTTGGGATACAGAAATAAAAGAGAGGTGACCCTCTCATTCAGGACATCGGAATCACGACAAGACAGGACATCTTTAATCCGTTTAAAATAAATCTGATATCTTCAAGGATTTTTCCTTAAGTTTTGAGGCATTTTGTAGATTCTCCTTAAGTAAGAAGCTTCTCTGAGAAACGATTAGATGATCTCCCAGATGATCCTGTATACAAAATTGGAGAGGTTTTAAAATAAGGGTTTAATTTATATAAAGAGAGTCCCAACAACTTTTGGCTAATTTTTTACTTTTAATTAATTACTTAAATTATACATTTTTTATTATAATTATTTTATTTTATATTTAATTCAAATATTTTAATTGCGGCTGAAAAATTTTTATTTACGTCAAGGAATTTGCAACTTTTGTTCAAATGCTAAGCAAAGGATCATCGTAAGTTTAGAATTAATGAGTAAATAAAATAAATAGTTAAATTATTAACAGGTAATTATTAATTTTGTGTTGCATTTAAAAATTTCACTTGAACCGGGAAGTGACCCTGTGACCTCTATGGCCGAAGATGGCCGAGTGTCCTGGCCTATAGTGATACGATATGAAACGTTGAAAGGCACTACAAATTTTATTGCGTCCTTCATTGAAGGTGCTATGGGATCCTTTTTATAATAGTCGTGTGGAAATACCAAGGAGTGTGCGAAGGTGTTGAGTCACTAGTATTTTTTATTACGACGGATAATAATAATTTATATTCAGGACATGTTGATCTCGAGCTCCAAATTAAAAGTGCGAGCTCCACGAAGAAACTGCCTTTTTTTTTTTTGTAATTCATTTTTTCAGTTGGAATCGTTCAATATTTTCTTATGGCTAGACTATACCTAGAGGTTTACATATATACAATATAAAAGCTGGGGAGCGGAGTGTTATATACAGGGGATATTATTACAGCTTTCGGGTGGGCAGGTCGCTGGGATGAATTCATGTTAGTCTTCGGAGGGGAAGAGGTTAAGCAAGTTGATTCGCTAAAGGGTTTGGGTGAATAGTAAGCCTGTCAGCATATCGGATGCTGTGGTGGTTAATCTGCTCCTCCACTGGAACTAGTTTGAGGTCCCTTTCAAAGACACGGTTGGAGACAAGCCAGGGAAGCCCGGATGTAATCCGTGCAGCTCGAGATTGAACCACTCTGAGGCTATTAATCTGGCTTCTAGAAGTTGTTCCCCGCAGTTGGATGGTGCCAGAAGAGGGACCAACTTGCAGTCAGGACGATACCAACCGAACAGGCGGCATCGACTGCAAAAATTGGGGTGGTGGAAATTATTATTTTAATTTTATTGAAGGGGCAGCTGGGATAATCTATTGGTGAAAGACCAAACAGAAGGACTTCTCAAAATTTGTTGATTCTTTTAAGGTGGCCTTTAATTGTGATGCCGCATCCTGGAATATCTTAAGAATATACAAAATAAAATAATGAATCATATTTAATTTCCTTCTCTGATATTGTAGTTTTGTAGGATATGCTTACAAGTGTTTTTTTTAGTTAATATATAAAGTTAATATATTAATTGGCATCAACAACCCTTATTGGGTCACAGCCTGACGCACTAGAAGCCTTCAAGTGTCTCTATTATGGGCGTTACTCCGCCCGTTGGTAATTTAGTTGGCAACATTAAGTATAATATTTTATTTAATTTTTTATGTATTAAAGGGAATTTTATCTTTGTTTAAGGTGAATTTTTGCCTTTATGTTTAAATGGGTAAATTAATGAGTTAGCAGGAAGGAGTAAATATCTAATACGAATTAAACTATAATTAAAAACTTAATTCAATTTTAATTTAGATTAAAATTAAAAATTTAATTTAGTTTTAACTTAGACAATAATTAAAAACTTAATTTGAATTTAATTTAGGTTGGACAGTCTTGGAGGAGGCTTTAGTGGCTCTCTTGGTGGTACATGACGAGACATCCTTTGAAGCCAAAAAGGAGATACTTCTTAATAGTAAATAATGTGGGCAATTATCAAATATACATTTTATATACTTCGCAGAAGGACTAACCCACATGGAGATATCCTAGTAACAAGGATAAATAAAAATATGTATTTAATAACATTTTAAAGGAAGAAGTGACTATTGGACCTCAAATTAAACAGAAGAAGTAAATAAATACATTTATTGGAATAATCAGGAAATTTCGAGACAACCAAAGAATGTGACATTCTGCACTGGGAGTGAAGATGGAATCCTTTTTGTCTTATTCTTAGAAAGGACACATAACATAGGTCTAAACACTTATACAAGAACAAAAGTTACGATTCTATTTCCTTATATGTGTTCTGGATACTTTGCTTTATATATAAGTTCGTTTGAAGGTCCTTTCAAAAATGTCCTGCAATGTAATCACACATCTACTTTGAGTCAACCTCCACTTAGATCCTTTTGTAGTTGTGTTGATTTTCATACAAAATGTCTGCCTCCAAGTTTAGATATCTCGCCCCTTACACCTTTGATTATGTCCTTGCCTGCAAATAGGGCGCTGTGGCCGTCACCTGTGGTGCGCATTAACGGGACCTCAAGGAAACTTTTTCCGGCTTTCAACTCATTCAAAAGGCAAATCCAATGTGACAACAGAAAAGAGACTGACGATGCTAAGGGCATTCCCGTTCCTCCGCTGCGTGCCTCTGGGTATCCGAATAGATCCGAAAAATTGACTCAATAGAAAATCCATTAAAATATCAACAAAACTCGAGGCGTCGCGTCGAGGACGACATCAAAATGTAATTTTCAGGCTGGGACACAGCCTCTGCATAATAATGTGATGTGCGGATCTGCGGATATACGGATGTGCGGATGTGTGGATGTGTGTATGTATTTCCATACATTGGATGAGGTTGGAGGTCACAGTGTGTGTGCGTGTGTGTGTGTGTGAGTCGAGGAACTGCCTAAGCCTTTTTGAGCTGTTAAAAGGCAGCACCGGTGGCAAGGACTCCATGTTAATGGGCACCTATAAAGTGCCATATGCTGATTTAAATTTCAGATTTGAGATAATCACTTAATTTACATAAAATTCAAAATAATCAAATAATTTTCTGAATATTCAAATATTGAGAATGAATAATAAAAATTTCATTTGAATCAAAGTAAAAATTTCTTTCATTTAGTTTTTACTTCTCACTTAATTTTAATATTTAATACTAAATAAAAATTAATTTTAATATTTATTTTTTTTTATTTTTATTTTTTAAATTTTATAATATTAATATTTATTTTTTTTATTTTTATTTCTTAATTTCCATTTAGTTGAGTCCTTACTTCGCATTTTGTTCCAGTCTCAGATTTTATTCACTTTTGAACTTTAAGATTTTCCGGGCAGCTATTCCTCGAGCTCTCGAGGCACGTATCGGAACGTAGTTGATGACTCAATTTGAGCTCAGACACATTTATTTAATACAATTTTCATTGATTTTCATTACGCAAACCGACAATTTGGAAGCATTTCCTTTTCCGTTTACCTTTCAATTTCCACTCAGACTCGAGCTTTGAGTTTTCCTCGTGTGGCCAATGTCAGGGCCAAAGGTGCTCTTAAAGCCCAAGTTCGAGCACGTTTCAAAGGAAAAGCAAACACTTTGTTGGTGGTATAATTTATATGAGCCAACACGTTACACTTTTCCGACTTGGCTTTAAGAATAAGCAAATGATTTTCCACACAGGAAACGCTGCTGCCGGCGACTGACAGCAACTAATTGCAAGTTATTTTTGCAAGCAGTTTCCCAGCTTTTCGTGTCTCGCTTGTGGCCTGCTCTTTGGCTGTCCGCTCCTGCTCGGCGCCCCCTCATCTGCGGTCTCGGAAGTATCCTTGTTCAAAACTCAACATTATTCCACGGCATGTTCTCGTCCTGTTCCCTGCCCTCCCGCCGCTCACCTGTTTCCTGTCCGCTTCACTCGCATTCACTGCGAATAATTTGCTGTCATCGTCGCTGTCGACGCTGGCGGAGAAATTAAAAATCGGCTGCAAGCCACACACACACACACACACACACACATATATACACATATACATATACCTATACATACATATACTTTCATCTGCGACTACTTTTGCTGCAGCTCGTAATTGGAGGCAGCTTTACTTGCACAGGACTCAGCCGGAGGAACTGATTAATGCCGCAACTGCTGACCAAGGACCAAGGACAAAAGAAGAACTCAAGGATTAAGCTTAAGTGGAAAGTTTCTCAGCACAATTATATTTGTATATGTATTGGAATAGTTGGGACTATAGATCGCTCCCGATGGTGAATTATTTGCCAATCAACTTTCAGCCTTTTGGAGCTCTTAAAGCTGAAGCCAAAGCACATTAAGTATCCGCCGTGTGTTGCGTGTTACTTGCGGCTGTTGTGGTACGTGTTGCTTCCACCCTTAGTAACTCAGTTACTCAGTCACCCAGTCACTCATCCTCTGACTTGTTTGCCTCACTGCCTGTCATTATTAATGCGTGTAATTAGCGCACTTTATAAAGATTGATTGGTGGAGCTTGGGACTGGGGGCTGGGGGCTGAGGGCTTGGAGCCCGCAGCTTGACGGGCCACAAGGCGCAGGCAACAGGACTTGGCTGACTCAGAGCAACCACAATGTAAGCAAATACACAGACAGCTTGAGATGAACACGCACACGCGGTCCCACAACTACATATACACGTACACACACGCGGACACGCACACACACACGCACACACACGCACACACGCCAATCCAAGACGTAATACGCGCCACTTGTTTATGTGCCACACGCATGACTTGAGCGTAATTTCTTTTCTTCTACCCTGTAAAGGATGTCCAGGTGGATATACGACTAGCCAATTTATTTTTATAATATACGTTATAATTATACCAACTAAATATTAAGCAAGATTTTTAACAAAATTATTATTTTTTATATTTTTTATTTTTTTATAATATTTATAATATTTTTATATATTTAGTTTACATGAGCAGCGAGGAGTTTTTTTTGTAGCTTTAATGTTCGCACATCCTTTTTATTTCTCCCAAGCAAATGGATTTGTTATTTTTATATTTATTTATTATTATTATTATTATTATTATTATTATTATTTTTACAATTATTATTATTATTTTTATTACTAATATAGTTTCTTTTCCTTATTTTTCAAATGATACACATATTTTTCTCATAATATAGTCCAATTGTCATGACTTTATCCTCCAACTTTAATTCTAGGATATGTGCAAGTGTCCTGCTTACCGTTATTTCGTCATCTCTAGTTTCCTTAATATAAACAACATGACACGTCCGTCCCTTCCATTCATGCATTTCTGCTGAGCTACACGGGAAGTGGGATTTATTGTTTTATTAGCAATGCAGGAAGTTTCCTTCGCACGAGGCAGCTCGCACGGTCTCTTTGTTTCCTCGTTTTGTTGACTAGTGTAATGTAGGTTAAAAGTAATATTCGAGAGGATTTCGATAAGGCGAGAGATTGAAAGGAGCTTAGCGCTTGGCGGAAACTGCATGATTTATCCGCTGGTTCCCAGGCTGAGCTGGGACTTGCTTCTTTTTGTTACTCACTTACACTTACTTTTTATCTCTTTTCTCTTAATTCTCTTCTCTCTATTCATTTTCTTCTTTACTTCTTCCGTTTTCCTGGTTCATCCCACCTTTGGCGAGGTGCGTGGTTAGTTGTGTTCTACAAGTGCCTGTAAATAGGCCAATTTCAGATTAATTACTTATCTTTGATTATTTCCTCTCCTCTTCTTTACTCCGTTTTTCCTTTGCTTATCACTTGGCTTCCCAGATCCTTACAACATTGCCCGAGCCTTGACTCTGCATAATTTCTGAGAGAAAAGGACATAATTATCACAGTTCAATTAATTGCCATACAAGTGGCTGCCTTCCAGCTCCCCTCCAGGCGCTACACTCTTGTCTGGGCATATCAGTTGCCCAGAAGCTGTTATCCTTCCACTAAATGCGGTATTAAAATTAAAAAATAATTTTAAATTTAAATTTTTTATTGATTTTGAGTACTAATATCGAGTGTTGAATTCTTCTAAGCTGTTGCAGGACATCTGCAGTTCCGTGTGACCTCAGAAGCACAGCCTCTGCTATCCCTGTTATACCTATTATCCCTGATCTCCCTACACCCTGCACTTAATCTGATGTTTCTGCCGCCTTAAGCGAATCCTGTCTGTTTTATTTGCGCCTTGGCAGCTTAGGCTCGAGGCTCCATCAATGGCGCAGGGTGTAAGTATTTAGTTGGCATTCAATCCAAGAGCTTCCTCTTATGCTGGACTTATGGCTAAGCCCGAGTAGCCCATAACCACATGTGCGTGTGTGAGTGTGAGCAAGTGTGTGAGTGTGCGTGTGTGGGAGCCACACTCGCCTAGTTTATGTGCCCGGCATTACACTAATCATGCAATTTCAGTTAGATTTTTATTGGGCCGAAACTCGGCCATTAGAACGTTGAGTGCATGGCTAATGAGCGCCTCTCATTGTCCGGCTTCAGGCGCGCTGTTAGTTAACATTGGCGGTAACTGTACACGCAATTGCGAGAGTTGCTTAACTCGTCGGCCAATTTGCGATTTGCATTACATTTGCATTTCCTTCCCATTCCGGGAAATCCAAATTACAACAGCGACAAGCAGACTACAAGAAACCGAGACAATTGCCCCAACGACTGTTCCTTTGTCTATCTGCCCCTCCCCCTCCTCATCACATCATCTCTTCATCTTTCCATCTGCCAATCTCTTCCTCTGTCCATCTCGAAAATTGTCGTCGCCTGCGGGCCATGTAATTTGAAGCTCTCTCGTCAACACAATTGACAACAATAAAGTTTCCGGAAGTGAAAAGTTCCAGGACAAATAATTTTTCAACGACTCCTTCGCTCCTCTCCCCAAATGCACTAAGCAGTTGATAAAGTTTCTCGACTTTCCATTGGGAGCCAGGATAAGAGCCAATGCACTGGACTTTGGAATCTCTTGTTAATAATTTTTAAGTGAAATGTTTGCTTTAAAGGATAAATATGACATCTTAAAATTTGGGCAGAAATTCCTTAAGTGAAGGACGACTTAAAAATCTCCCAAATATTTGCTTACTCTTCCGCTGAGCATAAAATATTCATAATGTTAGGATTATTAAATTAAAAATAATTAAAATAAAATTAAATTTTTTTTTTTTAACTTTTTAATATTTAGAGCTAGTTTAATAATTCTGTAATTTATGTTTTCAAAGCTTAATTTTAATTAATCAAATTATGAATGTAAATACCTTGAACTGTTTTCATGTATTTCAAATATAATATTATATATGTAGGGAGTAGCAGGGAGATGCGAAGGTGACAACCCTCTATTTAGGAGTTGTCGTGGACAGTCACTACAGTGGAGGCTGTCATTGATGGAATGCCGTAAGGATGGCCCAGCTGCTGAGTTGTTGAGTACAGGTAAGAAGCAGCGAACAGCCGTCAGCAGAGACAGTAGAATAATAATCACCTGATCATTATTATTATAATTATTATTATTATAGCTATTATTATTATAACTGAACCTACGCATCGCATTATTAATAGTACATGTATTTTTATAAATATCTACTTGAATTCTCAGTTGAGTTTACACTCAGTCAATGTGAATTTTTCTTCGAATTTTGAACTTAATTTTTGAAACAAGCCAGAAAATTGCTTTAGAAACGATGAAGGAACACAACATTACATAGAGACAGACCTCCTCCTGGATACGATGGGGGAACAAATTAACAAATAAAATTTAATAAATTTTAATAATTTAAGTAAATTAAAAATTTGAGAAATTAATCATTAGAATAGCTTATTTTAAGCACTAAATCTGAAAATTTTAACCTAAATAAATATCATTAATAATAATAAATAATAATAAAAAATAATAAAATTTTAATTTATTTAACCCGTTATATATTATATAAATTTCATGTTAGTCGATATAATGAGAGGCTCCCAAATCATAGAAATAGACTGGCTTGAACGCTCGCCCCATAATCCGGCTTTAGCGAAAGGACATTGCAATTGTTACATCGGGCATTCATACCAGGCTGGAACAAAGGAGGAACTAGAAGCAATTTATATATGTCAGTAATTTAATTTGTAAAATTTAAATTTGATACAACCAATTATTAAGTCGGCGATTTTATTAGACATTTATCAAATTTTCAATTCATACATAGATATAAATAAAATAAAAAGAAAAAATAGGGATGAAATCGATGTTGGAAAATATTTTAATAAAATTAAGAAGCCTCATATTTTATAGTTAATGCAAAGTTTCCAAAATTGTGTAAAAAATTAATTTCTAAACAATTTTTTAAAGTTATTTTTACAGTTAAAATTAACTGAATTTTAGTTCCCGGCTCAGTGACTCCTCATCTAAGACACAAATGAATAGAATCAGAGTTGTCCAATCGATTGCCGCTCGGCGTGCATCCGGGCTCCCCTGAGACGGCACAAACTGTGCCATAGAAAGGGAACTTCGGTTTCCTCGCGTTGAGGAGCAATTAAATCTCCTCAGTACTCGATATGCCGAGAGGATTGAGGCACACCCAAAGTCACTGGAGTCGAGCCTAGCTGAGCCACTAAGATCTCGTAGATTAAAGAGACTTCATCCCACCGATCTCCCTACTCGTAAGATCAGTTAAGACTCAATTATTTTGGTATATAAATATTAGGCTAATTAAATATAAGGTCACTTTTGTATCCATACTTCCTTTCCCTATTCTATGCGCCTGGCTTAGTTCCGAAGATACTGAACAGTTTCCGGCGTAATAAATATTTGTAAAAAAAAAATTAAAGTGACTCTTAACTTGGCATTCGTCATAATAAAAATGACCCTCAGGCAGAGGCGATGGTTTTCATTTATTATTTATAGGTTGAGTTTAAAGAAATGGCTTGAAGAATATTTAAATAATCTAGGGAAATACTTTCTCCAAAATATTCAAAATATTCATCCAATAACAATTAAATATAGATCAAGTGGAGACTGTATTACCTGAATCATTCACCTGCGTTCATTAGACTATGCAAATTACTTGAGGTTTTCTGTTCTGGCTGCGAATCAAAGAGCAGACGCAGACCTTCCATTAGCCCCCGTTACCCGCCCGCGTGTTTCCATATAAATTAAATCACGGTAAATAAAAGCAACCGCTGGCATTACATTCAAATGCTAAACCCAGCCAGAAATCAGCCGCCCAACAACCACGCACCGCCTCCAACACCCACCCTTCCGTTCCGACAAACAACCTTTGCATCATCCCTCAAACTTGGCGGAGGGAGTCCTCCATTTCATCTAAATGTTAATAAGTCTCCTGCTCACTGGTCCTTCTGTTCTAAGCTCCTCCAACTGCTCCAACTGCTCCAACTGCTCCATCTTCCAGCTCCGACTTTGGGCTCCTGACTTTAACAAGGTGTCAGGCTCTACGCGCAGGCATTTTCCACTTGGCCGCCCTGATTGAGCGACTCCGGCAGCATTCCTGGGGTGGAGGCGGAGGTGGCGTAAGTTCTGGCAGCTGGCAGCCTTTTGAAGCGAATATCCTGTTTATTCGTCTGTCTTATTGATTGACACTGCCAGAGCCACTCCCTGAGCTATTCGTCCATCCTGTTTGTTGCTTGTTGTTTGTTTTTTTTTTCGCATTTTATGTGTGGATTTGCAGCCTAAATAGTTACACAAATAAGAAGGAAAGAGAAAGTCCTGCTTAGTAGCTTAGACGACTCAAGGATTCTCCGAGCTTGGACCAGACACAGGAGTACAAATAATGTTCATCATATGTGATTTAACTGTGCTTTTCAGCTGCCAATAAATTATATAAAATAATTAAACAATTAAGGGCCTGACTTACCTTTGATTATGTTTCCTTTAGGTATATCACCTTTTTCTTCAAGGATATTTATAGTACCAAGAATTTCTGAAAATCTGCAATTACATTTTAAAGAATATAAATAATAAATATATATTATAATTAATATTAAATATTAAATTTATATTATCAAAAAATAAGGAATTTTTATCGGACTTTTAATCGATAGTCAATGGGAAAGGATACTGCTCTACCTTAGCACTTTCTATAATTATTTATTTTAATATTTTTTATCTGAGGCAATAAACATTAAAAGTTAATTATTAATTATTAAATAAATTTAAAAAAATATATAAATTTTTGTACTCAGCAAATAAATTCCAACGAATTTAAGGCTCAGTTTAGATTCCCCTTCTTGAAGGAGTGCTTCAAGTTGCTTGTGGTCAGGACTCTAAACTTTGGAAAGTTACGTGCAGCATCGACGTGATACACTCCTGATACCCCCAAAACCCACCTTCAAGGTGTATAAAGTGGCTATGGCCTATATCGGCTGAAGGACTTGACTCCTGAACCGAGAGATTCCCACTCACGTCCACCAGTGATTGACCGAGCTCTCAGGTTGAGGACGCTTTCTCGGAGAAAGAAACTGAAAATTTATTTTAAGAGAATTTTCAATACTTTAAAAATACAATTTTATTTTATATAATGTTAATATTATTATAATTAATATTAATATAATAAATTTTTGAAAACTGCAAAAATATTTTCATCGCCTGCGAAAGTTTTTGATAAACAAATTTATGTGACGCATCCTAATAAAAAATGCATGTAACTAATGTAAATGCATGAGGGATTCAACGCACACAGACACACACACACACACACACACACACACACACACACACACACACACACACACACACACTCAGATCCACATATTCATTCGTTTTAATATTTCATTTTGTTTATGTTTTTTAATTAAATTATTTTCATAAATAATCAAAAGCCTCGCAATTTGCGATATGAAATTTTTGTGGAAACTGTGGAAATTGTGGAAATTGCGAAATGCAAATGTTTTTTAATTAATTTGTTGCCGCAGCGACAAACGCAAACAATTAACGGCATTTAAATCTATTGACCATCCGTTAACACGAAAGCAATTAAAATGTCAAACAAACAAAACACAACAACAACAACAACAACTGCAAAAACAACAACTGCAAAAACAGCAACAACGAAAATAACTAAAAAATCAGATATTTAAATTTTATGCGCAACCAAAACAAAAGCAGCCTGAAAATCCTTCTAGTCCGAGGACCTCAAATTTAACGCCTCGCCAATTCTTACAAACTTTTGCCCCACTACAGACGCAGGGCGATGGGCGCGAGGCGAGGGGCGTGGCAAGCCATCAATCTCAGCCTTCTTAAGGTGCGCATCGCGAAACTGACACGAAGAGCAGTCTGGGTCTCGGAAAAGTTTTGGGTTTTTCCCCTTTAACGGAAAAGTGTGTCAAGGCAAAGGCGAACCCAGCGAGGCAGGCCTTAGGCTTAGAATAAACATGATTTAGGTTGAAGTCCTTGGCAGGAGGGTGTGCAACTCGGGGAAGGATGAGCACACACATAAGCGACGAGTGTGTCGAATCAAGTATCGATTCATTGCGTGGGGCAGACAAAGGATTCCTAGCGATTTTCCTTAAATATACGCAAAGTGACTTTTAAGTAAAACCAGGACAAAGGAAGAGTGGGCGGCGTAGAAGGGTGTTAGGGGCGTGTGGGGCATAAGCAGGACTTATTTACATATAAAAGTGTTCAGAGTATTTCATTAGATTTGGACTTTAACTCTGAACTTTAATATCCGACATTTTTGAGAAACTGCACTTTTCGTTGGGTTTGAGTCTTGGCTAATTAAGATTTCCATTATGTTTTTCACTTTGTTAATATTTTTTATACACACTTTTTAATCGTATTTAATGGAAACTAAAATTAAAATTATTCCATAATCCAAATCTTACCCTTGCCCTACACGTCCTGTAAGTTATCTTCCAAGTTTGTGTCCTATGGTCCTTCCCATTCTTAGACTAAGTACGAAGTATGTTTCACTTTAAAAAAAAGTATTAAATTTTGTTAATTGCTGAAATGTATGAAATCTGTTTAGTCACTAAGTTTTTTTAGTGGTTTTATTAAAGTCTTAAATATCAAGTATTATAAGGATTTAATTGCCCATGATCTCCTTGGTATGCACCTCCAAATTGTCTCAAGGTCCAGCGATAGGTGTCTACTCAGCCCGCAGCCAAGTGTTGGCTACCCGAATTGGCAGCTTCGGCTGATCAAGCTGATTGAAGGAAGCAGCCTTTATGAGAAGTAGGGCTGCATAACCAAACAAAGACTCTATGAGACATTTAGGTAAACGAGTGGGGAAGCCGCCTTCTTTATTTGAATTTCCTCTATTGGATTGTCCTTTGTAAATGTAACGGTATGATATGTGATGCGATGTGAAATGTGAAAAATTGTTTTTGCTTTCTAAAAAATCTTTGAATTTTAAAACTAAGCTTCTTTTGATTTGTTAATAAATAAAATCCGGCGGCTGAAGAATTTGACTATAGCATGAAAGACCCGAAGTCTTTCCTTCAATGGAATTCGACAGGACTTTCTCATAAATATAATTCAACATAAATACTGAATCTTCAAGCGTTGATGTCTGTCATTCGATCCTTTCTCTTCTGTTTAAATTTAAAAAAAAATGTGGAGTAAGCCTGAATGTCAAAGGTAATGATTCTGAGTTCTTAGTTCTGAGTTTCAAGCTTAAGCTGAGAAAGGATGTTTCTGGTTTTGCTGCACTTGTAGAACTTAGCTACAAGCATGTCCTGTGTATAAGGTAGATGCCAATTGTGAAATGTGTCTGCTTACCAGGCTCTCCATTATTTCGAGACACTATTTGGGATCGCTTTCCGCAGCCTCTGCGTTTGCTGGAGGACAACAATACACAATATGTGAATCCTGTATGGACACGAATGACAAAATATTATTCCAATGCAATCAACGTAAATTAGTTCATTTCTCTATTAACTAGACTCAACAATATTTTCTAGAGCAGCTCGGGACTTCTTTTGGCGTTCAAGGACTGGCAGTGCCCTAAATGTCAGATAAAAAATCTTAATCGCCAGCAATTTGTCTGACAGGCCACACAGAAGGACCCCAGGATCCGAGTCCAAATCCAAAGCCCAAATCAAAATAGAAGCTCAGACCCAAGGCAAAGCCGAACAAAGGTCTTACCCAGCGACCTTTTCATTATAAGCAAGCCGGCCACAACACACACACACACCAGCACACACAAACACACACATGACCAATGTGGCAATTACAGCCGTAGACCTTTGAGGCTGTGAACTTTGAACCCAAGGCTGGGAGTGTAAGCGTCGCTGTTGCTGCCGCAAACATTTATGGACTGAAAGCGAGAAGAAGCATCCACTTCCCCTTCTCCTTCCACTTCCTCTTCCCCTTCCCCTTCCCCTTAGCCAACCACTTCTTCTTCCACCTCCACCAAAGAAGTCCGAACGGAAGATATTTCTTTCAGCAGTGGAAGAAATGGCAGATTGCAATCTTAATTGAGTTGCAATTGGATGTGGGAGCAACTAATGGAAATGTTTTGGACTCTGCCACACCCCTTCCTCCCCTCCCCTCCCCAGCCTTACCATCCTTCCCTTATAATTCATTGCCCCATCATCAATCACACAATTTATTAAAACAAACTTGAACTTAATTACGCAATTCCTGGCACTGCGTAAGCGCAGAGGAGCTCAGGAGGAGCACAGGAGGAGCACAGGAGGAGCACAGGAGGAGCACAGGAGGAGCTCAGGAGGAGGACTGGAGGATCGCAAGATATATTCTCAATATAATTGAGTGCCTGAAGGTGGAAATGTGAGATGAGGACACAAAGTAAATAAAAATTTTAAGTTTTTGGAAAAGTTTCAGTTTTCTCTTCGAGCTCCTCAAATCCCTTGTGAGACGCAGTCCTTCGCATCGAGCTGTCAGCTTACCGCAACGTTTGCCATCTTCGCGGAGCTTACGCTCGATTCGGTTTATGTTGCATGTGGCAGGCGTGGCATGTACAACTTTCTTACACGCGGCTGTTGGCTGCAACCCGCATCCATTTTTTGGGCAATCCTTGGGCTTAAAGCTGCGCCTTCTGACTGTTAATTTTAATGGACGGCAATTAGACTTTTAATTGGCCAAACGCGGCCATTAATGGGCTTTGGTTGAGGCATAAAGACGGCTGCGAGTGCCTGGCGAGAATCCTAATTCAAAGTACCGCTAGTTAGTTGCAAGTGCAACTGCATCGATGCTCAGCTTTAAGGACTTGCCACCTTTGCTGGAAGCCGGAAATCGGTAACCGGAAGCTGGTAACTGGTAACTAACAAGCAAACGTGGCACAGCAAACTTGTATCTTGTATCTTGTGTCTTGTATCTTTCAGTTTGTATCTGGCAGCACTTAATGCGCGTTATGACGCAGACATGAAGAAGGGCCGAGGGGGCAAAGTGCACGGTTGAGCGCTGCAAGTAACTTGCAACTTTCAGCTGTAGCTACTAAGTAGAAAACCGCTTCCAGCTAGACAGGACTGTCAGACTGGCAGACTGCCAGACTACCGGACTACCAGACTGCCAGACTGCCATACTGTCAGAGTGTCACACTGCCAGACAGAGGGGAAGAGTTGGATGCAGGAAAAGTAACTACGTGTCATATGACAAGTGAAATGTGCGCAAAATTACTTCCTTAGCTCCGCTTGAGATGTTTTCGGGCTTGTATACGCACACACACACACACACACATAAGCACATACACAGAAGCATAAATACCCCAGGACTCTGAGTTACTCGGCACTCTTGTGGCTCGCTTTATGCATGCAAATGCCGCGCTTAGCCATAATTTTGCAGATAAACATTTCACAATTTGTGGCATTTGGAGGAACTCACGAAAATGTTGCACATTTGTGGCAAAATATTTGCCAGACTGCCACCGGGCGTATACTTAATATTTGAATAGAAGCCCTCAACATCGTCTGCGGCCTGTTGTTCGAGCAACTTAATGAAATATCACTCGACCTCAATCTCAGCCACGCACCGCCCACTCGTGTAGGGGCAGAAGGATGTGCTTGCACAGATGTCCTTCCAGCAGATCTGCAATGTGAGAAGGATTCAACGAGGACATGGAAGAATTCTAATTAATATTTCTGTAAATAATTTTCCATATTTCCGAGCTGATTTTGATGCTCCTCAATTTGAAGTGCTTACCTGGGACAGAGGCAAAAGGACAAGGATATATGGAAAAGTGTTATGAATTTAAATAAATCTAAATATTTCCCATATTAAGTGGTATCCTGATCCCTGTGTACGTAATATATATCAACCACAAAAGAAGGAAGTCCATTTTGGGATTTGGACAAAGAAGGAGTTCCTTTTCAGGGATAAGAATTTAAGAGCTGCCAATTTAAGCAGTGAACACTTTCATTAAAAGTTTATATTTAAAATAAGAGTAATAAAAATTATGAGTTCTGGTGAGGCTTCAGTGCGGGGGAGGGAGGCTTCCAGAGGCGCTTCTTTAGCTGCTAACAACCTTCATTAAGGTTGACAAAAGGAGCAACTTTCTTTATGCGGCGCCCCGCAGGCAAATTGCCAAGTGAGGCAACAACAAAGGGACAACAACGTGAGTGCCGAGCGGAACAATGGGAAAAACTTTGTGCCAGTTTTTCGCTTTTCCTCCGCTTTTTTTCTTGCGTACCTCAAGGGATGTCATTTAGGAGGCGACGAGAACGCGTCAAGTGTAAAAATTAAGCAGCTGCGAGCTGAGCGGGCAATAAGTGAGATAAAATTACATGCCAAGGGGTAGTGTGGGGGGTGCAGTAGAAGGGGACACTCGGATAAATGTAATTGTAGAGCAGGCTAGTGGGCAGGGCCCAGCCGCCCACTGAGACTTAGAGGCGAACAAAGGGCGATCAAAGGATGTCGCGTAGCATATGAAAATCTGGAACAAGGTCGCCGCTGAGATTTTCGCACAGTTTTCCTTTCACTACTGAATCGTCCGTCAGCTGGGGGGAAGCCAGCACTTGGCTTAAAGCCTGAGACAGACACGAGCGTCGTATCCTTGTGTCATTTCACTTTTCATCAAAACTGCGACGTGACTCGAAATATGCACCGAAAACTTTTTCAATCTAAAATTATCAAAGTAAACATCAAAGTTGCCTAAAAAAATGGAGAGGAAGAAAAGTAGGGAAACCTGCAAATTAGCAGGAAACACAGCAAAGCTACTCAAACCAGAAACAACCTTAACAAAATGGCGTCCGGGCAGGAGTCCTCCCAGCAGCCAGGATTCTGCACGGGGAAATGAAAGAGTGGCAAAAGTTTTACAAGCAAATCACCAGAACTGTTCACACCTCATGTGTGGAATTTAAATATTCAGATAAAACACATACACACAAACTTTTTGAGCATGTGTGTGTGTGTAGCTTACTCTGTTTGGGTGTCGCTTTCCGCTCCAAGCAAGCAAAGATTCGGTGTGAAATTTCATATCAATTTCGTTGGGATTAAGTTATATTTTAGTGCTTGCCGAGGTGTTTACGTATGTGTTGTTCATTCCTACCTCTGCCTGTGTGTGTGTGTGTGTGCGTGTGAGTGTGTCTATGTGTACGCTGGAATTGAGAGTGTGTCGCTGAGATTTCATGCACGTGCAGCTCCTTTGATTTTATGGTGTTGAGTATCCCAGAAAAAGGGATTTGCCACAAGCCCAAAATATTGATACAGCTCCAGCCTTCAGCCTCGGAGCTCCTCATAGATTCATAGAGGGAATGCCATGTGAGAGCTTCAAAGGCAATTAGGCGAAATGGGAACAAGGCTTTAAGATGAAGTGTTGCGGCACGAGCCAAGGATTTGTTAGTGTAAGAAAAAAAATAAGTATCCCAAATATTAAAAAACTTAACCTTAAGCATTTAGTATTAAAGAGACAGTAAACAGACAGTAAAATGGACAATTAAATTAAATAATATTTAAATAATTTTGTTCCTACAATTTCAGAAGAAGAAGAATTAAATGGATTAAGAAAGGGAAATACAAAGCGACTGAACCCGGGAGTAGACTTTCTCAGTGTCCTGAGAAACAGGACAATGGTACTGGATCTCTTCAAGAGAAACAAGAAGAAGAAGAACATCATAATCATAGGTTTTAGTATCAACCTTCGATCTTCCACTGAATCAAAGCTAAAGATGAAGAGTGGTGAGAAATACATGTGTGGGGAAATGCGTGCAAGCAACTGTGGTGATTATCTAGAAGAGTTCCCAATAGTTTGCTTGAAGAATTGGAATGAAAAAACGGCAGAAATAAAAAATATAATTTTCTTTTATAATAATTAATAATTTCTTTAAGTTTTCTCAGTTTTAAATTGAGTAGAAATTCTTAAAGCGCGAGATGATTTGAGGAAGGACAAGGATTAACCATTTCCGCAGCTGGGAATGTGACTCCACGGACAATCGGGCAGTCAGATCCATGAACATTTATGATATGTGATCCATTTAATAATTTACAAGTACATTACGATTTTATTGTCAAGTAATGCCATTCCATTTATGGAACGTCTCCAGTGTTGGGGAACTTAAGAGAAATACTTGAAGAAGTTTCCTTCGCTCCTTCCATTGCTGCATTGCCTGACCATTTGGTTAATTTAATGACTTCAGTGACTCGGAACTACTCACTTGTGAGTTGGTACTTGGCGCACACACACACACACGCACACACACAGACTGAGTGGTACAATTTCCTGTTTGAGACCCAAAAATACAAATCATAAAAGTCATGGGCCAGCAGTTCATAAAGAATGCGGCCCAGCGCAGCGATTGCCATACAAACAGGCGCATTACAAGGGTAAAAATCTACCAATCCCGACTGCCATCCCATGACCGGCATATAATTCAAACACGTCCCAATACTAGATGGGGAGGGGGAGAGTGGGAGGGTGTGGTAATCAGGCAGTTTCATATGAATAAGTTAGCAGGCAACGCCGCCTGAGTGTATGCAATAAATTTCGCTTGTATTACGAATGCGACGCTCCTTATGAAAATTTTAAAAGCACCGAACTATGTGCCCCGACTGAGATTGGCCCCCTCCTCCGCAGGTGAGTACCATCGCTTCCCTCTCTTTCTCTTGTTCTCCCTACCCCTTCTCTGTTCGCGCTCTCCAACTCCTACCCTCCCACCACTCGAATCAGAGGGAAAATGGATATTTATAACGGCCAAACGTGCGCAGACTGCGTCCCGCGCCTTACTCGAGGTGTTTATTACTTATTTAGGACAACACGCCCATCCAACCGCCCTCCAGGGCAAGGAACGCCACTTCAATACACCGAATTCTCAATACTATTCCTGTTATTCGTGAAGTCTATATAAATGTTTGCCTTCAAGCTTCTTTGTGTATCCCAATTTGACGACTGTTTTTCCTGTTAATAAAAATACACTTAACATGTGCTTAACATATGCCTAACACGTGCTTAACATGTGCTTAGCATATGCCTAACGTGATCTTAACATGATCTTAACATGTGCTTAACATGTGCCTATCATGTGTTTAACATGTGTTTAACATGTGTTTAACATGTGTTTAACATGCGTTTAACATGTGTTTAACATGTGTTTAACATGTGTTTAACATGTGTTTAACATGTGTTTAACATGTGCGTAACATGTGTTTAACATGTGCGTAACATGTGTTTAACATGTGCGTAACATATGCGTAACATGTTCTTAACATGTGCTTAACATGTACTTAACATGTGCTTAACATGTACTTTACATATACAAAGTTGTATTCAGAGAGTACCAAATACGTATTTGGTACTCTCTGGTTGTGTTCTTAAGGTCAAGCTTTTCTCAGCTTCAATAAAATATCTGAAGAGCTGTACTTTAAACATTATCCTGAATTTCTTTAACATGGTATTAACATCAAATTTGAATTCTATGTTATGTTAAGAGTTACTGTGTAATAATAACTACGTTATATTAGCCGGTTTTTTTTTAAGTTCGTCTCCTTAAAATTGGCACGCAATAAGTGTTTCCTTTATGTTAACTAACAACATCATTTCATTGACATTCTGTATGTACGTAAAATCTATTACTATGCAGTAACAGTTCATTGTAAACTAACTTAACAACTAGGATATCTGTTAGCAAGCTTACATTTACATGTCACTAGACTGTTATCAACAATTAGAAATAACATGAGCTAACAGATGCTTAACATATAAGACTTAGGTAAGCTCCAGATTGATGTTTATTATCTACCTCTGATTTATGTTAGTTAACATGTATATAACATAAGTATGTAGTTAAGAGTATTTATGTTAAGGTGGACTTCATTTCATTTTCGCTTACTTAGAGTGTCTCGAATGTCGTCTGGAGATGCGGCTTTCCTTTAATATCCTTTTATCCGTCGGTTCCTTCTTGGCTACTAAGTTTCCATGTTCTCACCTAAAGAGTATTAAAGCAATATTGAAGGCTGTTCAGTTGGCTGCTCCCAGCGAGCGGTCGGTCGTTCGCCAGCCACTTGGTCCTTGGTCCTCCTGTGGAGTGTACGTGCCTGTGGCTTAGCGCCATCAAGTGGCAATTGGGGAGCGACTGTGCTCCTCGTGCCTCGTGGCCCACCACACTTGGTGGCGGCTGCCACTAAACATTTTAATTAGAAAATTTTGCACAGCCAGTTGAGCCGACCACAAATCCAATTATCAAGTAATTATGCATTTAATTTTGGGCGCCCAGGCGAAGCACTTGCAGTGCATTATCGAGAGCCGTGCGGTCATTAATTCATCGGCCCACCGGAGACTGGGCACTGAGAGCTGAAAGCATCGGCACCGGCATCGACATTGGCACCAACATCAGCGGCAACAGAATCAACAACAGGAAGAGCAGAGAGAGCAAAAACAACAGCAAATCAACATTCAAACTTCTCGCAGATGCAAAATGAAACTTTTTTGCTGCAAAACTTTAGGCGTCAAAGCTGGAAAATTTCAATTTCGGGTCTCACCGCGTTGTCTGGCTGCTGGAAAGCATTTGGCAGGCAAACAGGAAGACAAGCTGGTCAACCCACTCACACCCACGCACATGTGTGTGCATCTGCCACGCCCACCATAGTTTATGGTGTGTGTTGTCTGTTCGGCGCAATTAAAAGTTCTCCGTCTGCTTTTCAACGCTTATTACAAATGTCGGGACCGCAATCAGAGCCCAAAGAGGTCAAGTGCAGAGTCTGGCAAGTTGCATGTGGGTTGCAAAGAGTATTGCGTACTTCCAAGCCCTGGGACATGCAATTTATGACCACTGAACAACACTGGTAATTGGCCTAGGTCCGGTCTGAGGACCTTAAAGTGTTCAAACTGCGCCTTTGATAAAAATTTCATTGTTTCATGTTCTTCTTCTTTTAAATATGCTTTATGATGTCCTGTAAAGGATTTTTAGCCTAACTGAAAGAATTGTAGTAGAGAAAGAGATTTGACCGCTACCCAGCACTGCTCCTTGATCTGAGTAACTGCAGTTACCCCTCAACCCCTTTCTACCTCTGTTTAAACTCTAAAAGAATAGATTGAAGTTTCAATAATTAATCTAAGATTAAAATAAGAATAAGATTGACTTAGAACACATAAGTTATCTCTGTGATCTCCACATTCGAAGGATCAGTTAAGACATCACTTAATTATTTTCATATATATTAAATTAATTTACTATTAAAGATAAACTTTTGTATCTATACTTCCTTTTCCTATTTTAAGCGCCTGGCCGAGTTCAGAAGACACTGAGCAGTTTCGTCGAAAGAAATAAATAATTGTTAAAAAATAAAAGAAAACAAAAGAAAATATTTAAAAAATAAATATTATTTTTTTTTTGTTTAATATATTTTTTATTTGAATTATTTTTTAGGAAAAATAATAATAATATGTTTGATCCAAAACGGACCACATATAGAGACTACTTACCCGACGTTTCAAGAACTCTTAAAATGATATTAATATTTTATCAAGTTTCTAACTTTTTGTTCTAGATGTATTAAATCAGAAGTAAATATAGAATTTATTTATTTAAATTTATTTTATTTTTTATCATCTTAAGACGTGGCTAAAAATGTGAAATAATCGAAGCTATGGAGATTTATTCTTATTCGGCATAAATGATATATCGTCCGTTAATGTTATTTTTGTTGATTTTATTTTTTAAAGTTTTACCCTTTGATACATTAATAATTATATTTTAAGCTTAAATATTCTCTACACGTTTTCCGGACTCAGGACATGCAATTTACGACCCCTGAACATCGCTGTTAATTGCCGCACATCGTGTTTGACCACTTTAAAAGCCTTTGAATAAAATTTGCAGCACTTTTCTTTGATTTTCACCAGCCATAAAACTGTCAACTTACCAAACACCGAGCCCTGAGCACCGAGCTCAGAGCACCGTGGACAGCAGCCAAATATTTACCACTCGAATGCCTTTAAGGGTCACTGGGACGCAGTTTTTCCAAATGTTAACGTGGCCAAAACAGCGCTAAAATTCATGTGGTAACTTCTTTATGTAACTGACCCAAAAACTGCAGCTCTTTGTTTTTTGCTCTCTTTAAAAATATATTAAATAAAAGAACATTATAAAAATAAAAATTTGTTTTCCAATTACAGCGAAAAATGAAAGGAAAAATATACATACGAGGTATGTTCAAAAAGTAAGGTGACTTTGTATTTTCAAGAAAAACTATTAATTTATTTATCAATATTTATGTTGTCCCCTTCAAAGTAACGCCCCTCAGATACAATACACTTCTGCCAACGGTTTTTCCAATCCTCAAAACACTTCCCATAAGCACTTTTCGGTATAGCCTTGAGCTCTCCCAGCGATGCAGTCTTTATCTCATCAATAGTTGCAAATCTCCGTCCTTTCATAGGTCTCTTTAGTTTTGGGAACAAGAAAAAGTCACATGGGGCCAAATCCGGTGAATATGGTGGCTGAGGCATTATTGTGGTGTTGTTTTTGGCCAAATAATCACTCACAAGCAAAGATGAGTGAGCAGGGGCATTATCGTGATCTATATTTTTCGATAGCAATAAATTGCCGAGCACGCAAAACAACTTGTGACCTTTACGCCTCTCACAACCAAACAAAAAAGGGGATTCACTTGAAACTTGGTACAGATGTTAGGGAAGAGTGTACAAGCATAAAACAAAAAAATTGATAATCGAAAAATGTTGCCCACGAAATTTGAAAAGTCACCTTACTTTTTGAACATACCTCGTATGGGTAAGTTGTCTGTATGCGTAAATGGGCAGGATACTGTTAATGGCACGAATTCGACATGCTGTTTTATAGGTTTATAGGAAGTGTATAGCAAGTTCATAACAAGTTTATAGGACATTTATGGCAAATTTATAGCAAGCTTATGGCAAGTTTATAGGAAGTTTTTAGAAAGATTATGGCAAAATTATTGGAAGTTTATAGCAAATTTATGGCAAGTTTATGGCAAACTCATAGCAAGTTTATAGAAAGTTTATAGGAAGATTATCGGAAGATTATAGGAAGATTATGGGAAGAATTTTAGGAAGTATAATCTTCCTATAATCTTCCCATAATCTTCCTATAATCTTGCTATAAACTGGCCATAAACGTCCTATAAACTTGCTATAAAATTGCCATAATCCTCCCATAAACTTGCTATAAACTTGCTATACTCGTCCTATAAACTTCCTATAAACTTGCTATAAACTTGCCATAATCTTCCTATAAGCTTCCTATAAATTTGCTATAATCTTGCCATAAACTTGCTATAAGTTTGCTATAAATTTGCCATAATCTTCCCATAAACTTGCTATAAATTTGTTATAAGCTTCCTATAATTTTTTTTGCGCCATAAACTTGCCATAAGCTTGCTATAAACTTGCTATAAACATCCTATAAACTTGCTATAAACTTCCAATAAACTTGCTATAAACTTGCCATAATCTTCCCATAAACTTGCTATAAACTTGCTATACTCGTCCTATAAACTTCCTATAAACTTGCTATAAACTTGCCATAATCTTCCTATAAGCTTCCTATAAATTTGCTATAATCTTGCCATAAACTTCCTATAAACTTCCTATAATTTTGCCATAAACTTGCTATAAATTTGCCATAATCTTCCCATACACTTGCTATAAGTTTGCTATAAATTTGCCATAATCTTCCCATAAACCTGCTATAAATTTGTTATAAGCTTCCTATAATTTTTTTTGCGCCATAAACTTGCCATAAGCTTGCTATAAACTTGCTATAAACATCCTATAATTTTGCTATAAACTTCCAATAAACTTGCTATAAACTTGCCATAATCTTCCCATAAACTTGCTATAAACTTGCTATACTCGTCCTATAAACTTCCTATAAACTTGCTATAAACTTGCCATAATCTTCCTATAAGCTTCCTATAAATTTGCTATAATCTTGCCATAAACTTCCTATAAACTTCCTATAATTTTGCCATAAACTTGCTATAACTTTGCCATAATCTTCCCATACACTTGCTATAAGTTTGCTATAAATTTGCCATAATCTTCCCATAAACTTGCTATAAATTTGTTATAAGCTTCCTATAATTTTTTTTGCGCCATAAACTTGCCATAAGCTTGCTATAAACTTGCTATAAGCTTCCTATAAACTTCCTATAAATTTGCTATAAACTTCCTAAAAACTTGCTATAATCTTCCTATAATCTTGCCATAATTTTCCTATAAACTTCCTATAAACTTCCTATAATTTTGCCATAAACTTGCTATAAATTTGCCATAATCTTCCCATAAACTTCCTATAATTTTGCCATAAACTTGCTATAAATTTGCCATAATCTTCCCATAAACTTGCTATAAGTTTGCTATAAACTTGCTATAAATTTGCCATAATCTTCCCATAAACTTGCTATAAATTTGCTATAAGCTTCCTATAAATTTTTTTGCGCCATAAACTTGCCATAAGCTTGCTATAAACTTGCTATAAACATCCTATAAGCTTGCTATGAACTTCCTATAAACTATCTATAAACTTATAAAAAAGCATGTTAAATTCGTGCCGTTAACAGTATCATGCCCATTTACGCATAAAGAGACAACCAGAGAGAACTTACCACAAAAGAAGGCAATAGTATAACCAGAGACAACTTATCTATATAATATATATACATATATATATAATAATAATAATAATAATATACATATATAAGTTGTCGCTGGTATATCAACGAAATGTTAATGTTAAAAATACAGCCTCGAGATTGGCTCGGTAGAGTAAAGACAATTGACGCAAACACAACGCACCAACAAATTTATGGCAATCAGTTTTGTTTATTTAGTTTTACATATTATACCATAAGTTCACTAAGCGCAAGAGCAACAACAAAATACTATGAAACTCGTCGGGTTCGACCGATGAACGTAACGAAGCAATGATTTGATTTAAAGTAAGGCGAAAAAGGATAAACGTATATTTCCTTGCTAATCGCACGAAGGCATACAGCTAATTCTTCTTGGTAGTTGTTCTTCGCTTTGTTTTGGTTTTAGCTGAAATTCTGCAACGGCGCATCTGATGGCTAGCTGATGCCACAGATAATAATATATCTTTTACATCGTCCACTGCCGAAAGATGATTTTGGAAGCGAGCTGAAAGGGTTTTGCTATTCTTCGTGGCCCTTGAAAAACGACCGCGCGATCGTATGATTCCCTAGGGACGAAGTAATGCATACAACTGAGTCAATTCGGCCCTGCGTTACATACGGATGCTCTGTTCTGTCATTTCCCTTGACCTTACATTTTTAAAGGGAATCCAAAGAATATAAAGAAATTGCTTTTGTTTTCTTTGGTCTCGCTTTGCTAATTGTAAAGCAATCTACTATGGAGGGGCAACTGAACGTGTATCTAAGTTGATTAAAAGATAATTGATAGGGTCATAGATGATTATACATATGTGTATCTGCATCAAAATATAAACATGAACACATTTTATAGCTGTCTAAGATTTAAAATTAACCAAGGCTCTCTTGATTAAAGCCATAATTACGCCTACTTGGACTTACGCTATCCAAGTGTGGGGCACTGCACCCAAGACACAAATGAATAGAATAAGAGTTGTCCAATCGATTGCTGCTCGGCGTGCATCCGGGCTCCCCTGGTACGTCACAAACTGTGCCATAAAAAGGGAGCTTCGGCTTCTTTGCGTCGGGGAGCAATTAAATCTCCTCAGTACTCGATACTTTTTGAACACACCTCGTATATGTCGGAGTGATAGGTGATGGTGGCGCAATATCTTTTTCCGTGAATTCTATATTCAAAATTTATAAGTTTTTTTTTTTTTTTTAAAAAAACAACAATTATTTATTTGTTACGCCGGAACTGTTACAGTTCTGAGCTCAACCAGGCGCATAGAATAGGAAAAAGAAGTATGGATACAAAAGTGTCCTTATATTTAATTAGCCTAATATTTATATACCAAAATATTTGAGTCTTAACTAATCTTACGAGGAGGGAGATCGGTGGGATGTATTCTCTTTAATCTACGAGATCTTAGTGGCTCAGCTCGACTCGACGCCAGTGAGTTTGGGTGTGCCTCAATCCTCTCGGGAGGAGATTAAATAAATCGCCAACGCGAAGAAGCCGAAGATTCCTTTCTATGGCACAGTTTGTGACGTACCAGGGAAGCCCGGATGCACGCCGAGTGGCAATCGATGGCACAGGTCTTATTCTATTCATTTGTGCCTTGGATGCAGTGCCCCACACTTGAATGGCGTAAGTCCAGGTAGGCGTGACAATGGCTTTAATCAGGAGGGCCTTGATTAAATTTATAGATTCAGTTCCTGTTACAGTTTACAGCCGAGCACCGACTTCTTCCTCGGCGCGTATCTTTTCCTTTAAGCGACCGACCTTCTGCTCTCCTCTTCTTCACCGCATCTCGCCATTCTCACCACACTTATTGCATTTTCTATTATGCCCTCTACGCCGCCGAGAAACACCTCAAGCAATGCTCTGTTATCTTAACAGAATCGATGTTTACATTTGAACTTAACATATTTGATTCAATCTGCGACAATCAAGTGCTGCTTATTTATAAGTACTTCTTATTCCGACAAGTAATTGAGCATATTATTAAATTTGTTTTAAATATATTAATTATAAAATTTAACACTATACTAATTTAAAATTAATTATAAAGTCCCATTATACACGGGGCATTTGGAATACACCACGAGTCAATATACAGCAGTTACTTCAGCGGATGAATTTAAATTCAAGCTTGAATTTTGGCAGGCGTCTCACCTGGAGGACCCACCTTCTGCGCAAGCAGAAACAAGTTGAAAGGAGGACCAGACAACTGTACTGGCTGATCGGAAAGCGCTCCAAAATGAAGCTCAGAGTAAAGTTGATAATATACAAAACTATAACCAAGCCCATCTGGACATCTCTGGGGCACGGCCAGCCTAAGCAACCGTAGTATGATCAAAGGAATCCAAAACAAGACCCTGATTATTGTTTTCACTCCTAGCTTGGCGTTTCCTGGAAAGCAAGGAAATCGCCAAATTCAGCTCTAAATACACAGAAAACCTTGACCACCATCCCAATCCCCTGTCAATCAACTTACTGGATAATAGCCTAATGGAAAGAAGGCTTCAATGCATCCAACCCCTGGATATCCTTACAATAGACATCCCAATAATTAAGCCCCTATCCACAAAGCGATACCTGCAATAAACCAAACCCAAATGACACCGCTATTATTATTTAATTACTGTCTAATTCGCGGACAGATCTTAAATAAACTAATCACGATGATAAAAAAAAAATAAATAAAATAAAAAATTAAGCCCTTCAGCTATTAATCAGGCAGACTCAAAGTATAATTTATACTGTTCCTTATTGGTTATTCAAAATGGCCGCCAATGGCCGGGGGCACAGTATCTCAGCATTCGAAGCTGATCCTTGCATTTTGTAAAATCTTTCCAGGAAAAATTGCTTGAAATGAAAATGTACCCGTCTTTCATTTTAATGCGCCAACTGCCTGTGTGGAGTATCCTTTTAATGGAGAATCTCTGATCCTGTTTCCCACTTGACTCCGAGTCCTGTTTTGTGATAAAAAGTGCAGTTATTTCATATTAAAAAGCTCTTCGCTTCGTAACTGCTTTTCCGCACGGCTCTGAAATCCTAACTCAGCTATGTCCTTTACAGATTGAGTACTTGACCTGACTTATAAGTATGAAATGTTCAAGTATCCTTCAGCCTTCAGAGTACAAGATTATTTCCAACGGTTTTCAAATATTCCCAAGTATTAAAGTCGCTACAATTTACCTTAAATCAAATATCGTAGCTTCGAGTTACATGAAATTAAATCCTTTACACCTTTAATTATGTCCTCACAAGCTAATTAACACCCAACAGCGACGCCCAACGACAATGTACAATCAATGTGAAGCACCCGTTAATTAGACGCTAATAATGATACCACGAAACCGCCCACCAGCCACCGCCCACCAACCATACCACCCACAAACCACCCACACTATCAAAGCCACCCGAACCACAATTAATTAGCTCACCAAGAACTCTATAAAAGCGACTTTAATGACAGACGCACAGTTCACACCTTGGAAGGCGCCTTGGCCTCAACATGGAGCTCCAGACGATGTCCACCACGGAGATGCCCATCTTCGGCAACACCTTGAAGCTAATGAAGTTCTGGTCGTACCTGTACGTCCACAACTGGCGACGTTATGTGGCAATGATACCCTATGCACTCATAAATGTGACGCAGTTCGTGGACATCTACCTGAGCACAGAGCCGCTCCAATTCATCATCCGGAACGTCTACTTGACTGTCCTCTTCAACAACACGATTATTCGCGGTGTTCTGTTGTGCGTGCATCGCAGACGCTACGAGGAATTCCTTGAACTCATTAAGGATTACTACTTACAGTTGCTGGTGAGTTGTGAGTTGCCTCTAAGCAGAAGAAAGGAGAAAGAGGAAACTCAGATAACGAAGAAAGGACCTGATCCCTTCCAGAACTCCACTGATGAACATGTTGTCCAGTTGGTGGCCGAGACGACCCAGCTTGCCAATCGCATAGGACGCATTAATCTTCTTATGGGCACCTGTACCTGCATTGGCTTCGTCACCTACCCCCTCTTCGGCTCGGAGCGCGGTGAGTCAATCTCCAGCCTTGGGTGGGCATTGTTTGACGAGTTGCATACAATTTCAGTGCTGCCCTACGGCATGTACATTCCTGGCATCGACAAATACTCAAGTCCCTACTACGAGCTGTTCTTTGTGGTGCAGGTCATAATGGCGCCCATGGGCTGCTGCATGTATATACCCTACACCAACCTGGTGGTCACCTTCGCATTGTTCGCCATCCTCATGTGCCGCGTGCTCCAGCACAAGCTCCGCAGCCTGAGGCACCTGCAGGGTAAGCGTGTTCGCCAGGAGCTCGAGTGGTGCATACGATATCAGATGAAATTAACCGGGTAAGTTGTTTGCCCAGAACTCCCAAACAAGCAAGACCTGTACCCGGACCCATTCCCCAGGCTGGTGGACACAATGAACGGGCTGAACACGTACCTTCATCTCCTGGAGTTCCTCTGCTTCGGAGCGATGCTGTGTGTCCTGCTCTTTTCATTGATTATCGTAAGTCGCCAAATAATATGGAACTCTGCATGTATTATTTATATTTCGGGGCTCCAAGGGCCTTGGAGGTTGTGCCTTTAAAGTAACCAATTCCTAGGGGAATTAAGCATGTGGCCGGATTGAGTTATCCTTTCAGTTCCATTTGGAAAATGTCAACAGTATTTTCGTGGCCCTATAGCCAGAACAAAAAGGATTTCAGCTAAGTAAATTAAATGTTGATGGAAAGTTTTAGACCGGTCTGAATTTTAGAACATGATATGGGTAGGGGTCACCCTACTTAGGTAGTAATAATTGAAACAGATGAGTGCAAATTATTTATAAAAACAAACAATCTAGTTTTAAAAAGTCCTGTTTTCTGACAATAGTCAAATTTTCAAAAAAAACGGAAATTCGTAGTAAATACATAAAATGAGATCAAATTAAATTAAATTCACAAATAAAATTAAAATAAGTTTATGTTATTATTATTATAATTTAACTGAATCTGAGACTTTGTATAGGAAATGTGCTGGAAGAGTTCTGTGAGTAAATTTCGTGTCCATCGAGTGACAAGTCCATCCCAGTAAAAAGGTTCCTTTTTATTTCAAGGAGTACTATTATTATTACTTTTATTACTTTTATTTTTTAATAGACTTCATAATTAAATTAACTGTTTTTAAAAAAAATAAATTATTACAAATAATTAGATATTAAAACTCTACAATAAATAATCATTTCATTCATTTCTTTATTTATATTTAAATATTTTATTTATATATTTAATAACACCAATTAAATTATTATTTGTTAAAAAAAAATCCAAGTAATTCTTATAGTACTGATTTTTAGTAATTATTTAAAATAATTAAAAAAAAAAAAACTTTTAAAACTTTTTCTTTTCTCAACTTAAGAAAAATATTTTTTTTTTCAATTTTTGGAAATTTGTTTTAAATTTGTAAAACAATTTTTTCCTTTTCGAAAATTTACCAAAAGTTCTTAAAAGTCCTCACTTATTATTAATTTTAAAAAGAAACTATTTGTACACATTTTTATAAATAATAATGAAATATTCAATTAATTATTAATGTATTACTTTATATACTTTTATAAACAACCCATGGACCTTTCGCAGGAATAACAGATCCGACAAGAGATACAGCTTAATACTCAATATATTTTTGTTTTTATATATAATTGATTTATTTAAATTTTAACTTTTTTATTTAATTATTTTATTTATTTATTTTATTTATTTCATCAGTTGAAAGTTTGACACTCAGTTCAATGTCTTAAAGCAGCGGCTGCTTGACAGTCAACGATTTTCCAATAGATTGATGTTTACTGAGCCTTAAAATAATCTACTTAAATCTGCAGACTATATATAAATAATCTGAATACTTCAGGAACAAAATATATATTTATATAGTCTTCGATCTTCACCTCTCATAACCAGTCCATCCCTTCCACAGGCTCAGACCATAGGCCAGACTGTGATCGTAATCTTCTACATAGTCATGATCTTTGCCAACAGCGTCGTCATCTACTACGTGGCCAACGAGCTCTACTTCCAGGTGAGTGGCAGTGGAGGCCAGTTGGTCCTTTCTCATGTCCAGGTCACTTGCAGAGCCTCTCCATTGCGACGGCCGCCTACGACAGTAATTGGATGGACTTTGACGTCGAGACTCAGAAAGCGCTGAAGTTTCTCATAATGCGCTCACAGAAGCCCCTGGGAGTAAGAAACTGTCTGATTAGATCAAAACTCTGTATTTATGCATATCCTTGGAACTTGTAAGGTGCTCGTTGGTGGCGTTTATCCTATGAACCTGAAGACGCTGCAGTCGCTGCTGAACGTCATCTACTCCTTCTTCACGCTCCTACGACGCATCTATGGCTGAGTGTCCTGCATGTTGTGCCTGCCCTGCGCTCTCTGTTCGTCCATCCTCGTATCCTTTGATGTCCATTGAGGGGCTGCAACTGTGAAATTGATTGCATTTAGCTTTTGGCCAATAAACGTTCCCAAACGTTGTTCCCAATTCGATTGGCCAATGTGCCCGGAATTGCATTTTCACGTTCGGGCCACAAAAGAATGAAATAAACTATAATAAAAACGCGTCTGGGGTATCCATTGTGGTCTCTGTCTGTGGAATAGTCTCCAGGAGCCAGACCTGGTCCACGACCAGACTGTCCTTTGTTGTGCTCGTCCATTGGATATGCCCGGCACGTGCCACTTAGATAACTTCTATTTAAGCAAATATAAATCTAAAGTGAGTTAAATTAGATTAAAATGTTCTCGTAAAGTAAACGCTTCCCGTAATGCACAAAGGACACAGTTACTTCTGTATTGTTTTCGGCATTACTTGCAAATGTCCTGTTACCAGCATGGACACCAGGAAGAGCTTTTCCCAGTAACTTTTCTAATTGCTTTTCAGTTAATTAATGTTGATGTTGGCCCCTGACTTTCCACGAGTGTTCAAGGAGAATTCTTTAAGGTACGGCGTACCACATGGAGTTTTATGTTCAGGACTCTTGTTTTAAGGACGAAATAATTTAGCTCGTGGCAAAGGCAAAACCAGAATTTATTGATCCTTTCAGTTATTTATACAAAATCGAATGTGGCTTGTGGAAATTTGAATGCATTCCACTTAAACTATTTACGAGCGTAAGTCCTTGAAATTGAATTACTGGTGAAAGGATAATGGGATGAGATTTGTTACTTGAATTTCTAACCATTCCAAATTTGGGTTCTAATTAAATATCAAATCAGATTTCATTGTCGGGAGATTCAATGATTTTATTTTCCCATATCGTAACATTTAATTTCTTTTTCCTTGAAGTCGTGCCAATCTCCTGTCAATGTCAGCTTTAAATACAATTTTCATTTTACTGCTGGCACATCTGCCGACAGCGGAAAACTCCTCACATTATCACTTGAATTTTCCTAATCAACATTAAGTTTCACTTCAACTCCGCCCAGACTTGACTCCCAGACATGTTCCCGCACCAGCGAAGTCGTCAAATTGACTTTAATTTAAGAATTTTTTATATGCTACTTGCACACGCACACACTGACATACTCTCCAGCACACAGACGCTTAAACAGACACACACACACACACACACACACACACACACACACACGCAGACCTACAATGGAATTGCTGCCTATGCGTGGCAGTCGCTCCGCAAGGCATTTCCTGTCTGCTGCTTAATGGCATTCCACTGGCCTCCATTGCTGTCTCAGTCGCTTTATCCCTGCCCCAAGCTCAACCTCTTTTCGTACTCCCAACATCCTCCCCTCCACCCACTTTCACCCACATCTCAGGCCCATCTCACCCAATGACTCGTCGTTTTACTGCATACTTTTCGGTGCCTCGCAGTAGGCAGCAGCGGGAACATCGGCAAAAACGCTGATGCGACAATTATAGTTATTGTCTGCCTAACCGAGAGGGGGGAGGCAGCAGCACCCTTCACCCACCATCACCACCCCTCTTTCACCTCCCATCGCCTACCTCCACATTTTCATCTCCCTCGACCCATCATCCAGATGCTGACTGGTTGAACGTGAGGCACCAGCAACACCTCACGACTTTTTGGCTATGTAACCCTGAAACTGTGTATGTGTGGGTGTGTGTGTGTGAGTGTGGGTGTGAGTGTAGGTGTGAGTGTGTGGGTGTATGAGTAGCACGTGGCTGTGACAGCTGCTTTTCCTGTTGTTGCATCCAACTCCAATTTTTGGAGCTGCCTCTTTTATTGCTAATGTAAACATGTGTTGAAGCTGCGATACCCTGTGCGCAGGATACGCTGAAAAGCGAAAACACCTGACAGTCCTTGAAATACTACGGATCCTTGGAGTATTTCATATTCGGTCTGAGTTATTCTGCAATCTCCTGCAAAAGGAGTATTTGCTGAATAGCAGCCCTTTTTCCAATATTTCTTGGAAAAATTGGATTATTTTTATTATTAAATTCAGAATAGAAAATAAAATTAATTAAATTAAATATTCTAAAAATAAACAAACAAAAATGTTAAACATATTTAACAACTTTAAATGTAATTCAAGAAAATTAAAAATAAACCGTAACTGACTTTCTGACTTGTTATTTATATTATAGTTAACTATTTGATTGGGAATTAAATACATCGTTTAAAAAAACTATAAGTCCAAAAAAATAATTATAAATTAATTAAATTAAAATTTATCTATTAATTCTTATAAACAATTAAATTTAAATAAAAAAAAATTAAATTATACCTTATCCGCGTCTATTAACTGATAATAATAAAAATATTTTTAAAAGCTTAGCAAACTAAAAAAAAAAATAAATAAAATAATTAAAACTTATTTATAAATAAAATAAATAGAAGCACACAAATAAATTCTCAATTACTTTGTTGAGCCTCAGATCGAAAACTGCCAATTAAACTATATATTTAAAAATAAATTAATGCAGTTAATTCTCCAATATAAATCAACTCTAAAATAAAGCTTTAATATATTTTTAATATATTTTTAAATATATATTTTAAATCAGACTAAATGTACTCTATACATGTACATAAAACATAATGGAATATAGAATATAAAATATACAATTTACAACTGTATACAAATATTTTAAAATTTATTTATATTATAAACAAAAATGTTAACTACTTTAAGTTTAATATATATTAGTTATTATATTTATTTATTGTATTATGTATATATATGTATATGTATATGTATGTATATGTATATATATACGTATATGTAATATTATTATGTTTTATATTAATAAATATTTATTAATTTTACTGCTTATATAAAAGTCGCACATATTATGTCATAATGTTTTATTTAATATTATAAAATATATTTAAATATTTCGTTTTAATTAATTGTAATATATGTAATTTAATTATTGTAATTTATGTAACTTTATTTAATTTAATATTAATAAATATATTTAAGTATTTCGTTTTCCACCATAATGAATTTTTTTACTCCCAATTTTAGTTAAATTCTATTTAATTTTTTGCAAATTTATTAATTTGCATATTTATTTTATTTATTTTTTAATACATATTTATATATATAATTTAATTATATTTAATATAATTAATTAAATTATATTTTTTTAATATATCTAATTAATTTAGAATTATGTAAATACATAGCACATATCCAGGACTGGCATCTGGTAATGAGCTATACACACTCACATATATACATATATACATACATATATATACATATACATACACATTACATATACACACACAAATGAACGGCTTACGGATTTCCTTTCACTGGGATTTAAAGGGTATCAAAGTCGTCATCCCATGGCTGATCTTTTTTTATTTCAGTTGTGTTTCATTGCTGCCTCCGTCCATCCGTCTGTCTGTCCGTCCGCCAGTCTTATTCTCGCCTGTCAATCTCTCTCTCTCTCTCTCTCTCTCTCTCTCTCTTGCTATGTCAATGGCTTTGACGCCAAATTGACACATTTTGTAGTCGATGCGTGGATTCGCCTCGTTCTGTTTAAATAGTGTGCTAAAATGTGGTACGTGCGCCCAGTACCAGGGGGAGGCAGGGGTTGGGCTTGGGGTTTGGGACAGGGCACGGGGTCAGGGTGGAGGTGGAGGTGGGGTTCGAGCTCAGAGTCGGAGTCGGGGCATACACGTCGTTTATCTGTGCCGTAACAGTGAGCGACTGTTACGTAGCAATCCTTGATTCCAGTGGCAGGTGCGATTCGTGAGGGCCTCGAGGCGGAAGAAGTCGGCGATGAGATTTATCGGAGTGCAAATCAATTTTCAACACCTTCCCCGGGGCGATGTGCGTGTCTGAGGGGGCCGGACGAGTAGCTGGGCGCAAGTGTGGCGGCCTGCGGCATGCGGCTGCGACGCCCCGCTGGCTAATGAGCTATGAGGAATGGCAACCCTTGGCTCCATTTGAAGATTGACTCGTGTATTAGCTGGCAATAGTTGTGAGCAGCCACGCCCCCAAATTTGATGCCCATTTTATGCGTATCTGCCCAAAATTGTGTACGTGTTGGATTTTTTAAAACATTTTCCTTGTACTTCACTCCCCTTCCCCTCCAGCCCCTGTTGACAGTTGATGTCAGCGGACGAAGCCCCCAGTCGGACCGACGGATGAGTAGACGGACAGTCCTTAATCTGGCGCCAAAAAGAGCCAGAAAAAAAATAAAGAAAAAGAAAATAAAGCTTGTCAAATTTGGGTCAAGCGGTCAAATGTTTTATGTCCTTTTTGTGTGGGGCTTCATCTAGGATTTTATGCTGTTTGCCTGCATTGCCCGCAGTTTTGTTTTATGGCCCAAAGGGGAGGGTGTTTACTATTTGGCTAGCAAGTTTCATGGGTGGGTGGGGTTGATGACGAGGTGGGGTGGGGGGTGCTTGCGGGCTGTGTCAACCATGTGTGCTGAAAGGCTGAAGGACTCGTTCGTCAATATTTGAAAATGTTTCAACCAAAACACATATTTGCTTTGCTTTAAATTTTACGCGAGTGAAAGAGAGCGGGAGAGAAAAGAGAGAGAGAGAGAGAGAGAGAGAGAGAGAGAGAGAGAGAGAGAGTGAGAGAGAGAGTGAGAGAGAGAGAAAAATGACCGAAAGAGGCAGTGAGAGGGAAGGAAGTTGCATTCAAATATCATAATTAAAAAATCACAGCTTATAAAAAATAAATATATAAATTTATTTTTTTATTTTATGTTTTTACTTATTTAAAATAATTTTACTTTTTCTTGTTTCTTTTACTTCTTAATAAATTAAATAATTTTATTTTTTTAATAATTTATTAATTTCTATTTTTTTTAATTTTATTTCTTTATTCATTTATTTATTTAAGAAACAGGAATAATTTCAATTAGATAAGAATGAATGCAAGTCATTCAAGGATACCTGAAAAAGGACTTAAGCTTGCTTTTTTCTGCTAAAAATGCGTCATGCATGTAAAGGATATGAAATAAAAATATATTTAATAAATGAATATAAAATAAGTAATAATTTTAAATTTTATAAAAATATGGAACACTCACATTAAGGTCCTTGAAATTAGTGGCAACTGTGTGAATTTGAACTTAAAGTGTTTCCAAATTTACTTTAATATTTTCGATGAGTTCAGTTTCCTTTGACTCTTGTCTGATTCTTCACATATCCTAGCTGAGTTCCTGCATGACACACACCACGAAGGAACCCAATACAAAACCATCCCCCGTCAGGGTAGTCGCTGGAGCTGACAACTATTTCCTGTTCGGCCAAAAGAGCAAAGAACTAAATAAAATGTTCGAAGAAGAAAAAAGGAAAATAAGGACATCCACAGCAAAGACACGAGTGCACAGGAATGGGCGGGGGCATGGCTGGGGGGCGGACTTGTAGCCTTGTTAAGCCCGCCCAAAACATAAATTATTATCACACCAGCCGCTGACATTGACCCAATGAGACATTTTTTGCTTTCGTTTGAAAGGATAATGCCTGTTCGACTCGAAAGGAAAGCGAAGGAAAGCCTTTGCAAAGGCGTTTTTCACATCGATTAAAGGTTTCTGTGTTTAAAATTTGTGTCATGGCCGCAGAAAGCCCCTTAGAGTCATACGAATGATTAAGAGCCTGCTGAAGGACATTTGCATTCAAAGCTCACAAAGCGAAAGCAAATCTAATTAAATGAATAAACGTGTCGTTCAGGAAAATGTGTGCCTAAAGACGATTAATTTAGTAGCTGCAACTAAAATAAGCAGCGGTTCGAGGCATCTTCTGCATAATTGCCAGTGCCAATCAAAGGAGTAGCAGATTTTCCGATAAAATGCACTTAATTTGTACAATGCCCAAGGCCTCGTCGCAGGATATGCGTCAGACCGTGAATAAGAAGTCACGGTATTAGCTAACAGTCACAGTCACAGTTGCTGCTTGTGACAGAGTATTGAAACGGAACTGCTTCCCCGTTAGTGACTGCTACATTATCTCAACAGTGACTTGTTCCTCGAACAGTGATCGGGGGCAGTCACTGAACCGAAAGTATCACTCATCTCTGCTGGCGACACAGAGTCGTCCGCAGGTCGAAAGGAGGCACACACAACATTTGCAATTTTGACCAAATTGCTATTTATGCCAGGTTGGCAGGACAGCCAGCAGGACGAGAGGTCGGAGGACTGAAAGACTGGCAGGCGGCAGGCAGCAGGCGGCAGGCGGCAGGCGGCAGGCAGACAGGAGGCGCCTGCTGCTGGCGTAGACAAAGGCTGCAGAATTGTTGCACAAATCTGATTAAGGTTGCAGTTTGGTAAGCGATTTATGAATGCCAATGAATGCGTGTCCTGGCTGTGACTGTGAGGGTGGGGGAGAGAAAAGGGGAAGTTGGAAATTTGGCAAGTGCAAGGATTATGCTAGACATGTGGCTGCCCCCCAATCCAGTGCGTGCCACATCACGGCTGCAGGCCATTTGCACTTCCACAAAAGTTGATGGAGCACGGCGAGGCACACAGCAAGACACACATTTGGACACACAGACAGACACACAGACAGACACATAGACAGACACATAGATACAATTGCGAAGCGTTCAAAGAACTCGGCAGGTGAAAGGAGCCTCGATAAGGTGAACCTAATACCTGTCAACGTCTCAAATGTGTGACAACATTGTATCAGGATTTGAATGGCGGCGAGGAGTGAACAACAGCTGATGACACTTGCCAGGCACTTGCAGGATACTTGCCAGGAGCCTTTAAAAGCCAATGTAAATAATCTCTGAGCTCAAGGACAATCTAATGGCACTTTATAAATGATTTAAAGTTCAGAAACTAAATGTTAAGTAAGAAATGCAAGAAAAGGAATGCAGCAGACAATAATGATATAAGCGAAATAAATTATATATATAAATATATATATAAATGAATATCCATATATCTGGATATATAGTAAATATTAATAAAGATATATAAATTACTCAAATCTTGCTTGGAAGCTCTTGGCCGGCTTAATCCGATTTTTAAGTGAGGATGCAAGAAATCGGTGGACTTTTAGAGTGGAAGAGGTGTTAAGATATATAGATTATAATTACTTTGATCTTTATTAGGTATTAAGTATTATATACGTGGAATAGAAATCATTAATCAAAGGTCAGCGTTTGGCTACCTAGCTTTGTTTTTATTAGTCATAGACTACGAGATATAGCGATTATATATGGATCATCCGAGGGACGTCACCACGACACGACAATATTCAAATTAGACTAAAACTGATTAATTATATACTATAGTTATATACTATACTAAATTTACTATACCACGCAGAAGACGTGGGTACTAAATGTACTAAAAGCTATAGAGAGTACAGTCTCCAGTCATCCAATGTCTTAATCTAAGTAAAAACTCAGTCAATTGAAATAAAGATCCTTTAGATGTGATTTATATTTGATATAAACTTTTATTTCCTGGTCTGTCATATTTCACTGGTAAATAAGTTCAGGGAACGGACCTTTAAGTCTCTACATTGTGTATTGCAGTAAGTGCTTGGTTATGCAGCCCCAAGTGCCATACCGGCTGCTCCCTCCAGTAAATTTATATAAGAGATTTTATAATATAAAAAATAAGTTCTCCCACGCCAACTCTTTCAGTCGAAGCAGCCAAGTTGGACGCTATCAGAGACTGCAAGCTCGCTCTTCTTATCGGCTGAAGCAGTTGTAGCTGCCAATTGGGACACCTCTTTAGTAGCTGTAAACAGAACACCTCATCTCCTAAGCGCAAGAGACTTCAGCGGAAACCGCTGGTTCTGGCGGTTTTATATCGGCTGCCTCTCTTCTGCCAGCTCGATCAGCCAAAGCTGCCAAATCGGGTAGCTTCCACGTGGGTGCATACTGGGCAAACACTTTTTTGATGGACCTTGAGAGATGCAGAAGATGCGTCCAATGGAACTAACCAAGGAGGCGCGGGCATCCACAGAATATAATACGTAAACATTTAAATAACCTTTTTTTTTTCTTTAAATAAAAAAAGCCATTAAAAAAGCTAAGTGGTCAAACAGTAAATATAAATAATAAATATATTTAATTACTATTAAAAAATAAATAATATTTAATTACGTTTCAAAAATAAATACTATTTAAGAAATTAACAAAATAAATGCATATTTTTATAAAGTAACAAAGGGGACTCCTTGAGTTTGTATTGAAAGTATATGATGTCTTGAATATATGAAATTATATTATTAATATATATTCATTATATTATTATTTATTCTTAAATATAAACCCCTTCTCTATTACATGTAGGGATTCAATTTGGATTACAAGTGAATCTGGGAAATTTATATAAAGAAATTTAAAGCAACGAGTTGAAAAAGGACACTTTTACTAGAACTTCTATCCGGGCAGTCGAAAGGAGTAAATTATAAATAAGTAAATGTATATTATAAATATAAGTAAATATAAGATTAAATTGAGAAGGGGAACATAATCTTTAAAGTATAAGAACAAGTATCATACAAATAAAAGATATTTTTAGTTTAATTTTATTGTTTATTTATTTTATTTATATAGGAATCGAAAACTTGGATACATTTTTATAATATACACGGGAAATGGCAAATAAAACCACCGAATATAAAAAAAGTTTAATGAAATTTTAATTTAACAAAATAAGTTACTAATATTAAAAAAAATTAAAATTAAAATAAATTAAAAAATTAATTTTAGTTTCTCGTTGTCTGAGTCTGGTTTGTTTATTTGTATATATATAAATATATATAAGTATATATATAAATACATATAAGTATATATGTCTTGTTATGGGGCGGGGCTTACTGAGGTTCGAGCCAGTCTCTTTCTGTGAGCTTTGAGCCTCTTATTTTATCGACTTGTGTGCTTCGAGATTTGTTCACCCACCGTACCCAGATGAAGGTCCCTATGTTATGTTGTGTCTCTCACATAGTATGGACAGTGAGTTAAAGTCCTAAGACTCTTCTATCTGTATCTGTATTTTCTTGATGTGTGACTGAGCTGCAACCCTCCAAATTTGTATTCCATATCCCCAAATTGAATTAAATCAAAAAATATATTTTAATTTTGAGAACTTAAATATTCTGAAAATATCCTTAGACGTCTTATTCCTAAGACATGTATTCAAGGTTCAATATATATATCTCTATATTTTCAGTCAGTAAGTAGTAAAAGAGTAAGGCACATGGAAGAGATAATTAGCTTTGGGCTAAAAAAAACCGGTGCCAGGTATTCACATCCCTTTCAATATTTGTCGCGATTTTCTTTAAGTCTCGTCTCCCCTTTTCCTGATTTATTTGATTTCAGGAAAAGCAGAAATCAACGAATACAGGCACAAACACTTATACACACACACACACATACATACATGTATATACATATAAATTCCCTTTGGCTTTGGACTTTCGTTGGCTAAAAGTTGCGCAAGGGATTCATTTGACTGCCTGCTTTGAATTTGATTATCCTGCGGTTCTCAATTCCATTTTATGTATTTTATTCCTTGTTTTTTCCAGCTACTTTTAGGAACCCGTAGATCTATTTATTATGCATTTCCCTCCGTCAGCTGTCGGACCAAATGTTCCCTTGTTGTCTGTTGGCAGTCTGGCGACTTTGACACTTTTGCAGGATGTTTGTACAAGTATTTGTATCGAGGCCGTCGCTTCATATTTGATGGAGAATGTCCTTACGGAAGATGTCCTGATGCTCCCGATGGTCCAGGCCGTCCTTGCCATCTGCCAGCTATGCCAATGGTGTGCTTTGTCTCCGGGGTAGATTATCACCGCTACGGACAACGAACCAAAGGACGACTGGGAATCAGCCTCTGATTCAACTTTAAGCATTTCGATTCCTTTTTAAATTTGAATTTCCTGCTTAGCTTTTCGTTGATTTTTTACATTTATCCTCCAACATTCAACATTCCACATTCCACATTTCACATTTACGTTAACGTCGACACAGGCTCAACAGGACTTATCCTGATTAAGCACCATAAATATTTACACACTCTGCGTGCCTGCAGTTTTAATACTTCACTTCAGTCACGACATTTCCACACGCAGGCAATCAACTAATGTTTTCCGACCTTGAAACTGCTAGTTGCCATTAAACTAACTACACACATGAGTCAGAGGAGACAACAACTTAGCAGATACTAAAATATAATTATTTTAATTCCCTTTTAACTCGCACTGAGTGCAATCATTCACTCAGTGAATCATTCCCCGACTCCTGCCCGACTCCTGCCCGACTGCTGCCCGACTTCTGCCCGACTACTCCCAGTGTAAATATCCCTTTTTAATAAATAATATAAGATTATTTCCTTATACATACCCTTACATAGAATAACAAATGGTTAACATCCGGTTAACATATATAATAATTAATTAATTAATAATTAATAATTTTCTATATTAATTTTTTTTTCCTTCTTCTTGTATTAAAAATTAATTTATTAAATTCCTTAAATTTTAAATTACATTTATCGCAAACCGCACTTGATTCTGTAAAGTACAAATAAAATTGAGATACAATAACATTCGACCCTCTGTTAAAGAGCGTTACTTGAGCACCTGCGATCTGCAGGTGTTAAATTTCAACTTTACATACCCAAAGACCAATTAAATATCCAAATTTTAAATCCGCTCAATCGTTTTCCAATTTCATTAAATAACATCATATTTTTACAGCTACTGTTACTGCGCTGTTAAGTTAACATTAATATGTCATAGCTGCGTCGACTAATCCATCCTTTCAAATTGTATTCTGATTTATGTTTAGTCAGTTATGAAACATAGGAGACTGAACCTAATGAAACTTTAACTCGCAGCACTGAAAGTACTGTCACCTCTAGTTCTGTTAGCGCACTGTTAATTGAATATCCTGCTGTCTAGGACATTCTCCACTTCAGAACACTCCAGACACAGACTTAGGTTCTCAGTCGCTTTCAGTTTTTTTCCCATTGAGAGTTTCCTGCAGTCTGTAAAGCTCCCAGACTCCAAGTACAGTTACCCTCATTGCTGTTAGTGTTCTGTTAATCAAGAGTCCTGTCGCTTACGATTCTGTCAACTCTCCTGTCGCTGCATTGTTTTGCATTTTGTAAACTTCCCAAATTATAAAGTGTTTGTTGCTGCTGCCCCTCCTCCTCCTCCTGGAAGTATTCAATGTTGTTGTTGTTGTTGTTGCTGTTGTTGCTGCTGCTGCTGATGTTATTGTTGCTTGTGTTTATTGTTATTGTCTGGCTGCCGCTGTCACATGTCAAGTGTCAGGTTTTGGGGGTATTCGGGTTCAAGTCACAGCTGCGGAAAACTATTTTGCATTATTCGCATTCGGTGGCGCTCAAAGGCGACCACCGCCCTTAAGGACTCTGCTTATGATAATTCATCTCCTATACAGAGTTTATATATATATATTAGTGTATCTACTAGAGTGCAGCTAAATTTGCATGGCAAAGCTGGGCGGGGGAAGTCGAGGATGGTTTATGAACTTTTGGCAGCCAAAAAAAGATTGAAAAGTTTTCCATTCAACGCTAAGGGGATAAGCAAAAGGGGCTTCAATGGGTTAAGCAGCACAAGGGTTAAGAGGGGAGAGAAGAGGTAGAAGGGGAACTGAAAGTTTCTAGTTTCATATAACGGGAATGGCATTATATTTTCGCATTCGACATTTGATCCTTAAAAACGATACACAATAAGTTAAATAGACGAAGATGTTGGCTGTCCTTGCAGCTAGGGGTCCTTTCGATTGCTCGTGGAAAAGAAAAGATGCTTTCACTTCACTTTTCCAACTTCAAACAAAAGCTCAATAAATTCTTAAACTGTCAGTCAATTGTGAAGTTTTTCGGAGATTCCCGTGGCATTCCAAGCGTTTGCTCACATCAAATGAAGATCTCGAGTTAATGTCATCTAATAAATTGTAACATATCCTTCGCAGGAACTAGTACAAAGTATCCTGCCCCTGCTTCACTCTTGCCTATCTCTCCCGCATTATCCCGCATGGCTGATGGCTGACATATGGCGGGGGAGTGGGCTGGTCGAGGACACTCCCGAAGTGACATCAATGGAATTTCAATTTCTATTTCACTGCCAGCACTCGACTTGTGGAACAACTCGCAGCATTTTGTTCTAAATTCAATAAATGAAAACTTTTCACTTGTTCGCCTTTTGTGAGGACAACAAAGCCGCTGATTAGCCAAGCGCTTCGTCCCTGCCCCCCCAGGGGCCAGCAGGATATGGGGGCGTGTCGGGTAAGTGACATGAATAATTCCCAGCGAGAGGCCCACCAAATGGGAAATGGGAAATGGGAAGTGGAATGTGGAAAGTGGGAAATGGGAGGCAGGAAATGGGCGCCTTCAGTTGGGAAGGTAGACACATCCTTGGCTCCATTGTAATCACATTTGCTTCAAATGGCAGCTCAATAAACAAGTTTCGAATGAAATTAGATTTAATTTGGGGAAGACACAACTTCAGGACCGGAACTTGGGGACTCGTACGTAGGAGCTCGCAGGTTGCAGGCTGCAGGCTGCTGGCTGCTGGCTGCATAATTAACCGGGCTGCTCTTAAGGAGCAAGTGAGGACGAAGTTTGTGTGGCGCGCTTTAAGGATCCGCCCATTGTCTGGCCTCAAATGTCAAGTGAGTGGCTGGCATTAAATGTGCAAAAATTGCAAAACTTTTCTCATATAAAACGAATATTAAATCATTTTTATGGCAGCCTTCGCCGACTTCAACGCAAATTTGCCGTCTCCTACATTTTCTTGGCTTTTAGTTTCTTGTACGGGTGTGCATGTGTGTGTGTATGGGTGTGTGTGTTGCTGTGTAGCTGTGTGGATGTGGGCGGTTGACTGTACGGGAGCGAAAGAAAAATGTTTCCACCTGTTTACATCCTTCCTGATGTTCCTTTTATGTTTTTCATTATGGCAGCGACTTGTTTATGCGCCATTTTGTGTAAAGTACAGTTAGTGGCCACGCCTACGCTTTAATATGCTTTACTGCACTGTTGCACGTCGCGTATCGCGTACCGCGTATGAGTGATATTTTACAACACTGTCAACATTTTTATAGCTCATTTACAATGGATAGAACAATCCTTGGGCATTATGAGTGGAGTGTTTATGGGACGTATTTGCCGTTATGTTGCACAGGACTTGCAAGACGGCGTTCCCGGAAATGTACCTTATGGTATTTTACTAGTATTATTTGCATATTTTCCAAGTTATGTCTAAAGTCATCATTTCTCCGGGCATGTCCTTCCCGCTTATTGCCAATAAAACCGAAACGAAATACCCACGGATTTTTCTAATAGGATTTAAATAAAATAAAGAATTTTTTCATTAAACTATGAAAAATGTATAAGAGATTTTTTATTAATGAAAATTTAAAGTTAACTCTACTTAAAAAAATACCTTTTTTAATAAATAAATGAAATAATAAATAAATATTATATTTTTATTTATTCCATTAATTTTGCACTTACTTAAAAAATATTTATTTCACAATTATTTTATTTTATTTTTATCAATTATTTATTAAATTATATAATATTATATTTAATGATATTATTTTAAAATTATTTAATTTGCACATTTGAAAGTAGAAGAGGTCGAACGATGGGCATCTTCCTAGAGCGCTGAATAAAAGACACACTGCCTACCATTAATATAAAAGGACTTCGACTACGCCACTAAAATAAAAAATTAAACTTAATTAAAATTATTATTTTTTTTTTTTAATTTTTGTAATATTTTATATTATTAAATTTAAATGTTTTTTTATTTCAAACTTTATTTTCCCAGTTATTTTTTTTTAATTTTAAAAAGTGACCAGACACATACAAAGTACCTGGAAACAATAATAAAAAACAAATAAGGCTCTAATAAATATTTTAAGATATTTTTATATAATGATATAATTTTTAAATTTTTAAAAAAAATATATTTAAAACAATTTAAAAAATCCAAGTTGCATTCTTGGAGACTCGCTGCCTGCGCTGGGAGGTTAATAAATAGTTTATCAGCATTTAACGTCAGTTAATTGTAATATTATACGCATATTAATTTTAAATTAATATTAACTATAAATTGGATAAAAAATTATTTATTCTACGGTTGAAGTGGCAGCCCTTCCTCTCCCTTTCCCTTTCCCTTTTCCCTCCTCCTATTTCCTTTACAGTTATTGTCGAATTTGACTAATTTAGGAGTTTTTCTTTTGCGTCTGGCGTTTTATGCAATTCATTTCCCAAATGTCTTCAATTCACCCAACCCGCCCCTTCCCTCCCCTCACTCACAACCCCCCCTGACCCATTCGTTTCGTTTTCATGCTCATTAAATGCGTCTTTGAAGCGCCGTCGACAGAGAAACTCATCAAATAAATCAAATTTTTGCTTGTTAACCCCTTCATTGAGATTCTTTTCATTTTCTTTCGCCTTTTCACTCCTTTCTCATTCTTCCTTTATCCCTTATCCCTCCTGCGCCTGGAAAGAGGCTGGCCAAAAAGTTTTGCCAGCCTGGCCTTAAGGGGTCTAGGAATTGCTCCAGCAAAAGTTGCGCCAAAAATGGCGTTAAAATGTGTAATCAGAGAAACGTCGAAGGGTCACAGGACGAAGGATCCTGAATTTGTCAGCGTCTGTGGAACGCAACGTCTACGGACTGTTAATGAAAATTGTTTTTGGGATGTGGAGAAAAAAATATGCAGGCAATGCTCCATTTTTGTATTTCTTTTCTCTTCTTCGCGAACTTTATGAATAGAAGGAAGAGGGGTGGTCGGAGGGAGGGGAGGAAGCAGAGTGAGCGTAGGGACTGCAAGGGTTAAGTTGATGGTCGGTTGTAAATGATTTCGTTTGGGAGTCACACGCCCAGAGCGTTGCCAAACTAATTAACGCCAAATGCGGTGGCGCTGCCCCAACCCTCAACCCCCCAAGCCCCAATCCCCCAACCGAGCCCCAATGTCTATTCCTTCAACCGAAGGACCATCGAAGATACCACTAAATAAATTGTGGGAACCTCTCAAGGATTTTGCTAAAGCCATTTTTCACTTGTAGCTCAAGGGTATTTTGCTTAGGAATCAAGGTCCCTGCAGTCGGTGAATTCTATTAAGCTTTATAGGATATAGATCAGAGCTAAAGGAATACTTATCGTCTATATATATATTTATATATATGGATGATATTATATATAAAATTATATATTTAAGGTATATAATTATAAACATAAAAATAAAATGTATAAAATGTGACTTTAGGATAAAAATTAAATATATTTAGCTACAACTTAATATAAGTATTGAATTAAGCTATTTATTTATTTATTTTAATATTTAACTTAGCTTAAAATAATATTATAAATTACTACGGAAACTTACTTAATATGACTAATATATAATTTTAAATGAATAATTATTCTTTTAAATAATTTAACTTTATTTTTTATTTTTGACAAGACAATGATTTTTTATATGTTTTATATTTAAATATGCCTTATTAAATCTTGAATATATTTTATGATATTATTATTAAATAAACAAATTAAAGAAGATCCATGATCTCGATCCTATAAACAATTATTTATTTTTTTTGTTTTTGTATATCCAGGAAAATAAATCACGATACGCACGCTTTAAATACCAAGTCAGAGTCTAATCTAAATATATTATAATTTATATTATAAATTAAATTTATGTATAAAAATTAAAAATCTTTTATTGAATATTTATTTATTTTTAATATATTTATATAGGCTTTATTATTAACATATTTCAATTTTCTAAATAAAAGTAAAAAAAATGTGAATATAAATATTTAATAGTTTATGTAATTAAAATAAGACAGAAAAAAAAAACACAAAAATAAAATAAATAAATAAATCTTAAAGTGTGTTAAATTATTTAAATAAATAAATCGAAATTATAAAAAAAGATAATGAATAGAAATTTGTTAAAAAATTTTAATTAATAAAAAAAAATAAATATGCACATGATATGTATTTAATATGGATATATATATATAAATATATATACATATATGAAATATTTTAAATATAAAAAATAAAATAATATATTTAAATGTGTTTTATAAGCTATATAATATATTTTATCTTTTATTATATTTTATAAATTTTATTTATTTTTTATCATATGTATATATTTCAAACATTTTCAATATTCCTTTCTCACAAATGTCCTTTCAATTTGCTCCCAAAAGGTGCACATCATAAATGTCAAGACAGTGAGAAATGGAAAACATTTGTTGATAACACCTGTCGCTTTTTGCACCTCAACTTTGAGGACACTTCAATTACTTGCCTTGTGCCTGGAGTCCATCAGGTTATGGACTTGGCCAAAACAAACTGAAATTTATTTCACTTGACGTTCTGTGACTTTTGGCGTCTAGACTAACGGTACTTAAGCACGAGTCGGGCGAACCACGCCCCTCGAATCTTGCCCCTTGCAGCAGCAAAGGAGACTCTAATGTCGTCCAGCTCAAGTTTCCTCAATTTTCAGGGGATGTCCTAAAAGGACTCTGTCGTCTAACATAAAACTATTAAATGGATGCTGCACAACTTGAAATTTTATTTCAGAATTTAATTTTATTTCTCAGAGTTTATTGAACTTTATTTCTTAGAGTTTATCTATCAGATGTAAGACCTTTAATATTATTAATTATAGATATTAGATATTATTAATATATAATTATAAACGACATAATTACTTGAATACACACCTAATCATTACTCATAAAATTACAGAATAAATAAAAAAATAAATAACTAAATTTAAGATACTATATTTTCAGGTAATATATAAACAGACTTAAATAATAAATAAAATTAAAATCTGGGCGCATTTTTAATTTAATTTATTTTTTTTTTATTAAATTATAATACAATATAGTAGTTTAATTTATTTTAAGTTTCGGTAGTAGTAGTAGCAGTTCTTCATTTTATTTTTAACATTATATATATTCATTTTAGAATTTGCAAATATTGTCTTATAAAAAGAAAACAAAATAAAGCCTAAAAAAAATAAAATAATTATGTAAAATAGTCAATTATTTTTTATTTTGTTTATACTTAGGAATTATGACTGTGAGCTCTGTTGGAAATCTTATCGCTTATCCATAAATCAAATATAATACTATTTACTTGACATTTTTAATATATTATTTTAAATGATCATATATATTTTTCTCAACTTAAACTTTTTAAAATTTGAAGGCATGTTATTTGAAAAAGATTTTGTATGGTTATATAGTGATCTGTCACCATAATAATAATTTAAATTAAAAGATTTTTTTTAAAAAAAACTATATAAAAAGCAATGAAATTAATTTAACAGAGAAATAAATTGGGGATCAACAAAACATTCATAAAGGTTATTGCAATTGTTAAATTACATCCAATTTTTATTATTATTATTTAAGTTTTTTTTTCATTTTATTATTATAAAATATTTCGAAACTGATGGATAGACAGAGATAATATGTCGCATATAAAGAGAAACTTCGCACTACAAATAATACCTTGCATATTACCGTTATACTAACTACTCAATTATGAATTATTATTTTTTTATTATTATCAGAGAATTTAAAACTTGTTTAAAGTAAAGAACAAACCTCACTTAAATATCTAAGCTGTGAAATATAGAAATCTGATAGATATTAAATATTTGTTTGGTGCTCCTTAAACAAACCATAATAACAACTTGGTTTGTGTCCAAGCTAAGTCAACCTTAAGCCAAGATCTTACAATCTTGTAGTTATTAAGCTGTTTTTTATTTGGAGAATTAGTCACACTTTATAAACTAATTTAAATTAGTTTTAATTATTAATTTTAATTAATAAATAAATTATTAATTAATATAAATTAATAATATAAAAATATATAAATATTTATATCAGATTTACTCAAATGCCTGCGGTTAATATACGTATTTATTTTCTCTGTGGATATGTGCAATGAATCTTAAACCTTTAATGTAATTGATTTTTTACACAGAAATTACATTTATTAAACGGTGACTCAACAGTAAAGAGTCAATTGAGCCTCGTTAATTACTAAACAAAGTCTTACATAATAGCGTCTAACCACAATAAAAGCTGTCATCATGCAAAAGCGTCGTAAATAATATGAAAATGATAGACAACAAATTATGATTTTAATAGCGGCTAATTATGAACTTAGTCATGGGTTGCAATAATCGATGAACTAGTTTTCAGCTCAGAAATTAATTGATATTTAAGACACATTTTATTTGTATCTAAACCTTGACTACTCCAAGATATAAAAGAAAACTGCAAGAGGAATCTCTCCAAGTTCATCACTTGCCGCAGAAGACGTCGGCCTGTCCACTCACAGTTCCAAGTAAACATCGATGACTCAGTCCCAGTTCCATGGCATTTATTCATTATATTCGCATTTTGATTGAGTAAACAAGATACAAGACCCTCGCCCAGCTCGCCCAACTCTTTCGAAGATTTCGATTAGCCGAGCGACAGATATCATAAAATGCGTATAGACAGTCGGGCGTCGAATTGATGGGTCGGACAAGGCAAGACAAGACAGAGAAGGAGTGCGACGAAAGAGAGAAAGAGAGGGAGAGAGGGGACATGAGAATATGCTTTAATGAAGTGCGACGAGGGAGAATTTCAGGCAGATAAGCGAAACCCTTTTAAAATTTAAATGTGGACGAGCGGGCAGCGAATTCTAATAAGAATGTGAGCTGCGACCCGGCGACTCGGCGACTCGGCTTACCTGTGATGCCGAGTGAAGCAGGTAACGCGAATGATGAATGAAGAGGGGAGAGGAGAGAGGGAACTGAATGCCAAGGTTAAGGAATGCGGCATGTCTTTTGGGCTCAACGATGCAGAAGCACAGACCTCGATATGGAAAATCGAGAGGAAGGGCCTTGATATCATATCATTTCATGTGATAACAAATAATTTGATATCATATCAATAATTCCAAGATCAATGTCAGGGGCTTTCGAAAAAGTATCTCAAATATGTAAATGAAGCCGGCGTGCAAACAGATCCGATTTAATGTAATGAATTCCAAGCCCTTAAGAGCAGTTCCCCTCTGTCCAGATGAATTGACCCTCACACAGACATTCAAAGATCCATTTAACAGAAACCTCAATCAGAGTCGGGAACAAATTAGAAACGCTTTCAATGAATTAATTTAATATCTAATTAAGTCATTCCACAATGTCCATTACATCGCCGACACTTTAATGTGTCGCGAAGTAGGAACCTTACGATATTCCCGGAATCCAATGGGTTTCCACACGACAGTCACCAGACGCGTCATCGTCCAGGACAACCCCCACAGCTCGACCAGTGATCCCCGGGGTCGACCATAACCAGACTCAAGACACGGAAGCTGATGAAAGTCATGGAAAATGCCATAGACATCTTCAAAGATTTATATTTTAATTACATGTATTATATTTAATATATAATATAATATATATAGACTATAATATATAGAAGCCCGATTCCGCCTCCGCCTTATCAGTGATTTACGATGACAGCCCCTCGGAAACAAAGCGCAGATAAAGCAATTAATAATCAGACCAGAAATAAATAGCAAAAATAAAATATATATTATTTAACACATATATAAATTTAAATTAATAAAATAATTTAAATTTATATAATGTTAAAGTAAATAGATTAATTAAAATCAGATCAAAAATTAAATGAAACTCAGATTAAAAAATTAAAAAAAAAATAATAATTAAAAAAAACTATTAATTTAAGCAATATAAAAACAAAGGTAATAAAATACTAAGATTTAAATGTATCTAATTTAACATTTTAATTATAATATTATGAGAAAACAATGTATAAAAAAATGTAATAAACAATTAAAATGATTGAACAAAATATAAGAAAGTAAATTTTATTTAAGTAGATTTAAAAATCTGAGTATATATTTTAAAATTTACTTTTTATAATTTGTAGCTTAGTTAGGATAATATTATTTGTGAATATATATTATAAAACTGATATTCATTTAATTATTTTATTTTTTTGAAATTGCTTATTTTATTATACAGTATTTCATTTAAATAATTTTATATATTTATATATATAATATATTAAATATTTAAATAAATTTATATATAAATATATATATACATATAAATATCTGCTTAAATTTACTACAATGTAATTTAAATATTGTAAAAATAGTTAAATATAAAAACTTAAAATCATACATTTATTTTTTAATAAACGAGAAAACTGTGTGGAAATTAAAGTCATTTTTTTTAAAACAGTTTGAAATTGCGTTATTATTAAGTTTTATATTATATTTATTAGTATTATATTTATAGTTGCTTAAATTTTATTGATTATATTTCATAAATATTATATTTCATTAATAAATAAAGAGGACAAAAAAAAAAAAACTTATAAATATTAAATTTATTTATTGTAGAATAGAATTTATATTATAACACACATATTCTATCTATATTTATATATGTATATATAATATAGTTCAGGAATAAATTAGATGAAAATTTAATGTGCCTTTTTATATTTTAAATTTTATTTCATTCTTTATTTTATTAATTCCTTTAAAATATACCGTTGTCTTCGCTATTAGCTGTGTACTTAATTTCTCGAACAATTTGCATCCAATTTTAATGTTGGCCGAGTTAAGCAGATTTAAATCAGATTTAAAAATCACTTATAAATAAGCAAAATAAATAATAAGCAAAATTAATAATTGCTGGACTTTCCCGAAGGAAAGAGGAAGAAGCCTTTCAGCAGCCACGTGCCTGAAGCCTTCGTGGTAATCCTCCATCAATTAAGCGACTTTACGGACTCCACTCAATCATCTGCTGTTGCTTTTATCAACAATCGATAATCGGCAATCTGCAATCGGTAATCGGAGCGCAGTTTGCTCTTTGGCTTCTGCGACACATCGCTCATTATCAAGAAGCTGTTGCTGCAGAGATAGAGCGGGAAGGGAAAGCGGCTTATCAGTAAGCGGCCAGGCAGCCAGGCAGCCAGGCAGCCAGGCAGCCAGGCAACCGGCATGTCAAGCACCTGATAAGAGAACGCACCACCCCTTGAGGAAGTGTCGTTTTTGCATTGTTTGGTGCAATGCATACAAAGCACATGACAACACGCACACACATGCAAATACCCACACACACACACGCACACACACACATATATACGGGTGAAAATACGCAAACCTCTCGATACGAATGCAGGAAAAGATCGCCAAGTCCAGAAAACGCGCCTTTTCCTGCCCAACCAAAGTTTGCGATAAAGAGAACAAGAAAAGAAGAAAAATGAAAAGAAAAGGAAAGGAAAAAGAAAAAAAAGGAATAAAATGAAATTGAAATAAAAATAATATTTGAATACAAAAGAAGTTCTTGAATGCATTGGATGCATACAAAAGATATGGCAAGCTGAATGTGTGTCCGATATGCAAGCGGCGTAGGAATGATAAAGGCAGATAAAGAGGGGGAGAGAGAGTGTGTGAGAGAGAGAGAGGGCAGAGACACTCCGATTCGAAACGGAGGCCAGACGACTTGGCGACTCGCCTCTGATAAAAAGCATTTTAAGCGCTAGAACAAAAACGCACTGAGGGCATTTCCAATAGCGAACGGAAGTGCGGCACAGACCCAGAAATGGGCTGCCAGCACTTCGCCCCGTGGACTGGCGGCTGCATATAAGGAATGCCGAACGGAGCGATAGTCGAAAGGGGCAGGCGGGGGGGAGGAGGAAGAAGCACGGAACCCACTGACAGGTATTTCGTAATAGACACAGGGCATTAGCTGGCAATTGAATCGCCTGCAAGCGACTTCAATTACGGACTATTACGCGCTTTATGGAAGTGCCTTATGGGGACATCTGCTCAGCCATCAATACATCAATATCAATACTTCAATATCAATACATCAAAATCAATATATTGAATGCATTTGTATTGCTTTTGTTTGCTTGTTTCACCTATACACATATAACATCTTTTGTTAGGACTTTGGCTGCTTCAAAGTGACAGCCCTTGGATAGTAATACTTTTTTTTTAAGTTTTTTAATTTTATATTTTTAAGTTTATATAATATTTTAAATATATATTGAAATACCTAAGAACTAATTAAATATTGTAAATAATTAAATTGATTCCAGTTTCTCCCTGCACAACTCATATTTTTATTTCCATAGGCAACTCTTAGTCCTGTCTATAAGACTGATCCCCTTCCATTCCCATTAAACAGACACTAAATAATATTTAATTTTTAATTTATATATAATTAATCATTAATTTTGTTAAGAATCTAATCAAGTAGTTTTAATTAAAAGTCAGGCCACAGACCAAAGATTTTCTTTAAAAATAATATATGTATTTGAATATGAAATATGACAAAATATTGATGTCTAAAAAAGATATTTTACTTAAATAAAAATTTAATTTAATTTATTGAATTTATAGGACAGTAAAAGGATCTTTTTTAGGGGCATTAACTTATTTAAATAACTGATTTAATTTAATTAAATCAATTAACAAACTAACTTGACTGAGTTTCTCCTTTGAATATGACGATTCTTAATGAATATATTAATAATTAAAATTAAATAAATAATTAAATAATAAAATAAATATAATTCTATAAAGTTTCAAAAAAAAATATATTAAATGTTGGAATAATTAAATTTAGAATTATAAATAAAGATCTACAGATAAATTGTCTCTGAAAATAATGAATAATAATCTGACTTATTGAAGAACTCTTTTGGAACTCCTAAAAAATAAAAAGAAAAGTCTTTGAAAATATTAAATTAAATTTACTAATCAAAAGTAGATTGTTAATAAATAATTAATAAATTTTTGAATTTTTTAATTTTTAATTTGTCTCTTATTTAATTTATTTGATATGTTTATTTTTTATAATTTTTTAGGACCGCTCAAAATGTTCGTCTAGATACGTTCATTCATGGTAAATGAATACTTAGAATTCGTAGTCTTTAAACTGAAACCTTTGGAGGATCCCATCGATCGATGTCGATTATTAAATTGCTTCTTCTTAATTCTTTTATTAATCAACGGAATTGAAACCTTCCTCAAAATCAGATACGATTGTTTTGAGACTTGAGACTCGAGTTGAATTGTGCGTGTCATATTTGTGGGAAACATCGGGCATCTCTATCAGGAAAGACACCCTATCATATTTCTATAAACAAGCACAAAGAAACAACACCAACAACAACAACAACAACAACAAGCCGATAATCACGACAAATTAAACACAAAGGAACATTAGGAACACGGCCAATAAAGTTATCAAAAGGCACTTGACGGCCGTCAGACAAAGACAAGGGAACAAGAAAAGTGAATAAAATAAGAAAAACTATCAAAAATAGAGAAAGAGATTGGGAGAGAGAGGTGTGGGGGAGGGGAGAAAATGTGGGGAATACGTAAGATTCCGGGAACTCAAGAACAGAAATAACGTCGAAGTCGCGACACATTTTCAATGAGTTTAGAGCCAAAACTCGAAACTCGAGAATTATGAGTGGCGCCAGTCGAGGGGCGAGTGAGTGACGGGGCCACGCCTTGTGGGTGGTTGCCTACGGATCGTAATTGGAAGCCGAATCTATTCATCTATTCCCCCCATAGTCCCTCTTCGGAAACATAACTCAACACACGCTGAATTTGGCTCCAAAATTGGCCCGTTCCAAGCGGTGATTTGCATAAATGCGTGATTCGCATACCTCCGATCGATTGAGTGAGTGAATATCCGAGTGAGTGTGTTCTGGGCCGTGAATCATGTATCGAGGAATATGGATAATTAATTTGGGGTCAGTCCGCGGCGAGTCGATGAGTGGCTAAAAGCCCCCATGAGTCAGTAGATCGTCAAGTGAGTCGATTACCTCATCCTCCGTAGGGCCACTTCAATTACTCAAAAAGTTTGGGCCATTGACCGCCGCGCGGCGAGCGCAGTTCGAATGCAACTGAAGTGCAACTGAAATGCAACTGAAATGCAACAATTGTTGTTGTTGCTGTCGCGTGACATAAATCAGCGGTCCAAACAATAGGCAGACATACTATATGAAGGAGGAAGCACACGGGCGACCCAGACCCACGGAGTGTCTCAGCCAGACTTTTACCTGCGCTGCTTACCTGCTTACCAATCCGTAACCCCAACGAAATACCGGCAAAAATTCAATCGAACGAGACTCCGGTCTGTTCGCCGTGCCACGGAGTTCAATGGTTTTCGTGCGATTGCGGGTGTAGGTGAGCGGGACTGTCGGTCTGTCGGGTTGGGTGTCCCTTGCTACGTCCTGGAAAATCAAACACACACGATATTTGCTCGGAACTGCTAAGTAGATTTGTTTTTCCATCAGAAGTACAAAATTACAAGTTTACATAAAAATAACGAATTGATAAATAATAAAATAAGGTCACACTCATCTTCAGGGTTACCCTGAATAGTGTATGAAGAGATTAGATTAGATTAGAAAACTTAAGGCCCAAATGCACACAAATTCTAATCATATGAAATGAATAAAATTTCAAATAATAATAATAATAAAAATAAAATGTATAAATATAAGTGCTTGGCCTTTATTTATATTTTATAATATATTTATATATTTACACCTTTCGTATAATAAATTAAAGAAACACACGGATAAGCAAAAGGCGAATGGGGAGTTTACCTGAGTCTCTTGCAGACGCTTCTGCTTTTGTTTTTATTTGTTAAGGCGCTGGCCACAGTCAACAAATGCGGCAAAATACTGGGAACTTGGCGAGGGTGCAGCGTCGAACATGCTCGACGGCGGCCGCATGCCGATGCAGCGACTAGAGGCAACCAAACTGCTCGATACGACAACATTTCTTTGTGGCTTTTGGGCCCTGTTAAAGTAAAGACAAAATGTTACCACTGCACTCAAAGGATAGAGTGATTTGCTTTGAATTTGAGTCCTTTTGCTTTCCATTACTCAGTACCTGTACTCAGCCTGCGATTTACTTCATATAAATTTACTTCATATAAATATGATTGAATTTCCCACATATCTGATATATATCATATAGTGCGTACTTTACTTAGCGGACTACAAGTGTTCCTACTATCCAAGTACACAATTATATGACACTCTCACACTCTCTTTATGCAAATGCGACAAATCATTTCAAGCAGATACAAGACTCATTTATCAATTCATTCATTTATTCAGTTGCTTCATCCTACTCCTTAGAAAGTAGGGAACAAAGGACAGGAACGTCGAATTAAATGCATTGGCAGAAAGTAAGGGTTGAATATAAATCGATCATACGATAAGTTAAGTTGCCGTTGGATGGAGCGACTTAAAGGGGCCTCAGTCATACGAGTGAAGTAACATTTCGCCATTGGGTTAACAGTTCCCCAATGGCTTGCTCGAGACTCCAAGATGTTGTTGTATCGAGCCGTTCGGTTGTCTCTGCTACGCGGTCGGTCGTCTCTGTCTCGGGCGCGCACGACGGAAAACCAGTTTTCTGAGTCTCACAGTCAACGACGGGCAATTTGCGTGAACAGTTCGCAGATCGCAGTGCGCGCTTCGAAACGGATACTCGGCTCGTCGACGGTCGCGCGTTTGCTTGGCGTACGGAACAGATTTGAAAATAAGATTTTGGGACTCGATTCAAAATTTGTTTTTTCAACGGTCAGCGCGAAGAAATGCGACGCGACACGCGCCAATAACTAACAGACAGATGGATAAAAATCAATCATTGAATAAGTAAAATGTATGTGCTGGTCAGCGGAAATATCAAAACAAACGTGTTTAACATTCGACATGCAAACGCGGGGCGCCAACTAAATAAATAATAAGCCAAAAGACGTCAGTGGCAGAGGCAGGAGCAGAGGCAGGGGCAGAGGCAGGGCAGGAAAAGAAAGAGAAGCAGAAGCAGAAATAAAGTCGGAATCAGAATTAAAATCAGAATCAGAATCAATTTCAGAATCAGCCAAAAACGCACTTCAGATACTTTTGTATCTCGGGCCATGCAATTTGTGCAATCGCCAGTCGTCAATGGAGTCTCTTTTATTTTGTGTCTCTTTTTTCCATTTTCTTGTTTCGTGCGAAAGTAAAAACTACCTGCAACACTTGGCAACTGCCCGAGAAACCAGTTTTGTGAAAATTATTGGCCATTGCTTTTGTTTTGGTTTGTGATTTGTTCATTTTTGGTTTTTTTTTTTCTTTTTTTTCGACACTTTGTGTGCACACACATAAACACACACTTCATGGGCCCCACCCCCTCTCCTACTTCCCCTTTCCATGCGCAAATAATTGCCAGAACTGGCGACTCAGTCGCCTGCTGCAAGTGTTGCACGTCGACAGATCCATAAGCCATTAAAGGCCACAGATGGAGTTTTAAATTGTTGTCTGGAATGTGAATGGGATAGTGGAAGGGGGAGGGGGCGGAGGAGGGGGAGGGTAACGGAAATGGGAGTGAGAAAATTTAGAGAAACCAAAAATATAAAATCTGCTCATAGAATTTCAAATGCAATTCCATCGAATTTCATCCTCGCTCCTCCCCAAGCTGACGGCTCGCAGACTCTAGGCCAACTTTTCTGCTAAACAAATAACTAATAAATAAATCCATAAATTTCTCATCTACAGTTGCTTGCAAATCAATTGAAAAACAAATCAACGGCTAAAGTGCTCGGAGTTAAATAGAAAATAACAACCTAACGATCGAAGTGCTGAGCGAAGACAAAGTCTCAACTCAACAAATCTCAACTCAAACACAGCTCAAAACGCCCCCAATACACACATACACACACACACACAGACACACACACAGACACATGCTTATGCACATCACATCGAACACATCGTCGACCACGATGACCAACTCATCCTCGTCGGCCACGCCCACACCGGGCTCAACGTCGTCCAACAACAGCGCAACGCTGGAGATGGCGCGCCAGCAGCAGCAGCAGCAACAACACCAACAGCTGCAACAACAACTGCAGCAACTGCACACAACAACAAACAACTCGCGGCCACCGTCCCGCGCCCCCTCCATCCTGGACAGTCCAACGCTGGCGCGTGTGGAACGTGCGCGTCTGCGTCTCGAGCAGCAGGAACGCGAGCGGGAGCGCAGCAGCCAGCGGAATAGCCAAGGATGTGGCGGCGGCGGCGGTGGCGGTGGCAGCAGCAGCGGCACAGGCAGCACTGCCACAACCATGAATCGTGAGGACAGCCTGGAGCGCAGCATATTGGATCCGAAGGTGAGTCCAGAGTCCAGAGACCAGAGTCCAGTTGATAGACAACCCACATAAATTACAATTACGTGCTCTCTGTGGGTCACGGCGGGTCTGCCGGAGGGCGGGGGAATTGTGATGTGAAAATGAGAAGATTACTGGGCAGCACTTGAGTCCTTAAATCTAGAGATTGCCAGGGATTAAATCGATGTGTCAGAAGCGCAGAGCTGAGTGCAGGCCTGGCGGTACCATCGATCGGCGAGGGCCAGTCGAAGGGTGGGATAAGTGAAGTCTCCTTACGGAACGAATCACGATGATCTGTCCAATGTGATTTACCGTTAGATGAGTCGCTGCTCTCGAAGATCATTAAAAGTGATTACTAATCATCGCGAGTGGTGACTGTCGATCTTTCCCTATGGCCATGAGTCACCTTCCACTTAACTTTCCGTTTCATCAATGATGATCAGATCTGAACTCAGATCCACGTGATGAGATCGAAGCCTCTAGAAAAAGGAAACAAACGGGACATGGAAGATGAGGGCGGAGAAGGGGGAGGAGCAGAAATGAGGGGTACATAGGCTTGAGGGACTTGTGGAGAAAGACTCGAAGAAAGTCCTGAAGGATATCTTGCTGGGAGTGGAGGGTCGCGGAGGGTGACTCAAATCTGTTCTAAGGGAATTCGAAGGTGGGAAGGAGAGTTATTTATCTGAGATTTTTGTCTGTAAGGACTACAAAATATGTCAGGATCATCAGACTTGATCCCACCTGAACTTGAATAGAGTCTAATAAAAAATATCTCGGATTTTATCCTAGAATCTATAGGATTTATATCCTGACTATGCACATATACTTGCACATATCCTGAACTCTTCAAAAAGTACAGGATATTCTCCAAATATCCAAGGACATATCCCGACGTGTTTTGAGCTTTCGAAGGAAGAGGCTGGAGTGTTGGAGATGCTCAGCTTTCTAAAATCAGAATCCATTATCCTTGCTCTCCATTTCGTGGACAGCCTACCAATGGCCACTCGGCAATAAATGTCCTTTTGGATGTGCTCCAAATTAGACGTGGACTTAGCCCAAAGAAGAAATGTGGCCCACAAGCATTTCCCGGCCAAAGCAAATAAGCCATATTCACATTTTGTCCGTTCGGCTGGTCGGCAAAGCTGGACACTCCGCTCATTCGACTCCTGACAGCATTTCACTAATGGCCTCCCCGTTCCAAGCACTCCCAAGCACACCCCCCCCTCCCCCTCCCCCCTGTTACCCCTGCCCAGCACCTTCTAACTTGGCCTTCTGGCTGTGTGTTATATGTAAATGGTTTTTATTTTGTTATTATTTTGTTAACGCTGTTATCTCCTGGGTTTTATCTCAGATGTGACACAGAGTTCCCATTGTTGTTGTTGTTGTTGTTGTTGTTGTTGTTGTTGTTTTTGTTGTTGTTTTATTTTTTGTTTCTTTTGCGGTTGTAGCTGTGGCTGGGGCTGTGGTTGCGGCCGAGTTCTCATCATCTTCAAAACATAAGCTCTTTAGGCTTTGGTCGTTTTTAAAGCTTACGCAATGGACTTCCCCCCTCACCCCCACCACTCCTCCTCTTCCTCATCTGTGCCCTTTTGTGTTCCGCTTTCGCTGCTCAGCTATGTGCACACACACTGCCTGACCCTGGCCATGGGTCAAGGGTCACTCAGGTAGACCAGAACCTCAGGCAATCAGTAAATGAATTGTAAAAATACCCGCTGATAAGTCCAGCTTGGGTTGTCCTTAAGGCAGACCCAGCTAGGACCTTATATCGATGCGGGCTACAAGATGAGTTGGCGATATGAATGATCGGTGTAAAGGATCAGATTGAGGGCTCAAAGGACATCACGGACTGAAGCCTCTCAGCTGCAAAGCAATTAAGAGCAAGAAGTAATCCCTTTGATGAGTCCGAAGTGAGGAATAATTTTTCTTTATTGTTCATGAAAATAATGGGAAATTAATAAAGGGAAAAATATTATCATCAATCATTCCCAGTTTATTTTTAAAAATAAAAAACCAAAGCATTTAAGTTGCTTGTGGAAATTAGGGGATACCTCAAGGAATGTGTGTGGGTGTATGTGTATATAGTATATATATATAAACAAATAGATGATTAATAAATAAAATGTTTAAAAAATTAAATATTATTATTTATTTAAATGAATAAAAAACAGACACTAAGTTTAGTATGTCCTTGACTTCCTCTTAATCTCAGGCCCTTCTCTCTCTCTTGCCATCTCACTCGACTTGTTTCTCAATCTTTCACTTAGTACCCTTCCTTACCCTCACCCTTCCCCCTCACCCACTCAACCCGCCTCCTTCACATCGCGAACAACATAAAAACAACATTGCGAGTCCTTCGTAGTCTCCGAAGCACGTGAATAAATTGGATGAGTTGCACTCAGAAACAGATTCAAAGTCGATAGAACACGAAGTTTACAAATGATATACGAGCCTTGGATGACTCCGCATTGTGTGTATCCTTGGCGTGGTAACTTATGGACTTCATTTAGATCCTTTATTTGGGCTCCTCTATCAGCTTGGCTGGAAGCCAGCCTCTTCCTGGAGTCGAACTGATTGATTACCTGGAGTCTCGCATATGCAGCTTTTTAGCCAGGCCTCTGCCACGCCCCTTGGGCCTACGAGCTGGAATGGAATCTTCTATGCAGGACTCGCTACAAATTGACTGCATAATTTCCACAGCTCCCTGCATCGAAGGACTGCCAAATATTTGCGCAGTTGTTATGCAGTTTTCCTGGGCTGAAGTCAACAGCAGGAGAAATTGGCAGCTGATGGGGAGAGAGGGAGGGGGGGGGTAAGATGAATGGGGATGGGGATTGAGGAAACTTGGGAGCAAGAAGCTGCAACTGTCGATAAATTTTGGACGACTTTAGATTTCTTTTTCTATTCTTTATTTTTACTTTTCTTTTATTTTTATTTTTACTTTTTGCCAACTTCCTTGAACTTTTTCACGGCTGCTTTAAGCCAAGTCCTGGCACCGGCCCATAAGTTACGGGAGAGACACAAAATCGATGGCTTACACAGTGCACTTTTGGGGTCAGCCGAGTGCAGGGGGGAGGGGGGGTGTGCGAGCCATTGGTGCATTGAACCCAACGGCCTAGCACTTCGAGTGCTAAAGACATTAAGACGAGTTCATAATTAGTCACACTTAAAAAGCCATTGCCCCTTTGGAGCTTCAGCCCCGTTATTGGCCAAGAGGAAACATGAGCGGGCCGAAGCCCAGGCCAACGACGGTACGCGACGGTAACCAGAGACTGAGACAATGCCAGAGTTATGAGTAGGAAGAGCAGCGCCACTTGGCCACTTGCCCCTCTCTCTCCCTCCTTCACCCCTTCCACTTCCACTCCACCTTTCCCTCCGCTTTGTCCAACGCCTTGTGAACAACTGTTCAAATGTCCAACTGTCCAACTGTTCAGCTGTCCAGCTGTCCAGCTGTCCAACTGTGCAACTGTGCAGAAGTGGATGGCTTGAGCCCGTTCGGGCCGGGCCAAGTCACTCGAGCAAGGCAAGGCGCAAATGGAAAGCAAACAGTGAAAATCTGGGCAAGAAAGAAAAACTTGGTACGTGCCCAGCGACCGTTTGACTGGACTTTGCCACTCTTTAGATAGTTGCACGCGGCACCGCACCGCACCGGGCACCGGGCACCGAGTACCGCCTTAGGACCCAAAGCGGAGCCTCCGCCACACTCGCTTTTTGGCCAATCTCCTCTCTGGATGCCTCGCTGCACTCGAGTGCAGTTGCCAAAGGGCCCACTGCCGCGTATCTGGAGCAGAAAACCTGCCGTGGAATTTGGCCATAGGTATCTGCCATCTGCCATCTGGTATATGGTATATGATGTATGGCGTATGGCATCTGGCATATGAAATATGGCAAAAGAAAAGACCAAATGAAATGAAATCTATTTCAATGACTCTTAAATATAATTTGTATATTTGGAACGCGCCTCGCCAGCAGCCCCCAAACAATCCCCATTCCCAACACGCACACACACACACACACACACACACACACACACATACACTTACACGTAAACAATTTCAATAAATTTTACGTTCAATGTCAATTTATTTTCCACTTTTGTTGTTGCTTTTTTCCTTTTTTTGTTTCTGTTGTTTTGTTGCTGCTCGCGTTTCAATCTGACGTCCGACCGAGCAACGACAAGCAACAAAAACATAAACAAAAACAAAACAATTTCATATTCGGATTCGGATTCGTATGTAACAAATTTGCAGTGTTTTTTGCAACAAATAAAAAAAAAAGTTAAATGAAAAATTGTTTTACACGCGGGCAGAGGCCTTAGAAATGGTCAGAGCTCGTACCGAGGGCTCTACTGGGGGGAATTAGATACGGAGAATGAGAGGAGAGTGGGAGTGGGAGAAGGAGAAGGAGAAGGGGAGGGCGGGGATGGAGGGTGTATAGCAAAGCAAGAAGACAATGGATCATAAAGGAAATGGCAAAAAGCCTTAAGTCTGCGGAAGAAACACAAATCTTCTTGGGAAGGGGAGACTCGGGGAACATGGGAAGGGGATTATACAGTTATCTACGATATATTTATATATACATATATATATATATATACATATATATGTATATTTATAATAAATGAAATAATCATTAATACCCAAGTTGATGTGTCTAGAGGCTTTGCCTGTAGAAGAAAGATAAATCATTTTGAGGCATCAAATCAGAAAATTGTCTGCGGTACAGTTTATATTTTTATATAATAAAAAATGTTTAAATTTACGAATTTTTAAAAATTAATTTATAAATAATAAAAATTAAATTTTAATTTTTTTTTTATATTTGATTTTCCTAAGTTCTAAAAATTCAAACCCTACAAATTACTTGCTCCCAAAACCGCAGACAGTCTCAAAAGAGTTACAAGATGTAAGATGCATATAAACATATATATATGATTATATATAGATGATATATATATTATATTTATATATATATATATATTATATATATTTATACATTTATATATTTTTATATGTTTGGAAGCTCCTCCAAAACATCGATTAACTCGTAGGGACAATTATGAGCCAATAAATTAGATCGTAAATAGCAACACCGAAAATAACTGTAATACTTAAGGGGCCCCTCCCCCAGCGCCCCCTCGGCTGGAGGAAGGTGAAGGAGGGGCAAGGTAAATAAATAGGAAATCAAATAAATTTTTAGGGTTAAGGCAAAACTGCAAGCGGGTAATTTGACTCGAATTGCCCTGAGGCACGCATCGAAAATCGTTGAATAAACACACGGCACAAGCGGCAAGCGGCAAGTGGCAAGTGGCAAGTGGCGGAGGAAGGGGACCGAGTATTATGATAGTTAGAGAGGGGGTGAGGCGAAGGGGACACACTTCTTATCTGAGGAGTGAAACCCCAAAAAAAAGAAACACATGAAATTGGAGCGAGTTCCCTGTCCCTTTCCCTTTCCATACCCCACCCCCCTTTACCCACCCACCAACTATGAGCCCATTAGACGCACTAAAAGTAAACTAAACCGAGAGACAAAAACTCAGACAAAGCAAAAGCAGAAGAAGAAGCAAAGGCGAAGGGAGGGAAGCGGCGACACGCGAGAAATGCGTAAAAATAAAAATGAGCCAACAAAAAGAAGAAACGAGAAAGCAGAAAGCAGAAAGAAACATACAAATAGAGGAAAACCCATACAACCCCCTCACGCGCAGGGCAGCGCCCGGAAAAACGAAAATGTTTTCATTCATAAGAAAAGCGAAGCGCACGGAAAAAGTTTAGCGGAAAATATGCGCCGCAATAAAATATACAAATAAATGGTGAGGCTTAATGCAAATGGCGGTGTGGGGGGTGATGGGGGAGGGGTGTGGCAGGGTCTGGCAATTGCGCGCCTTCACATAGGCCCATTCAAGCGTCCGTCCTATTCCCAGGACCACGAACAGGACTACAGGCAGGCTCCCGTCCAGGCGGAGACGCTAGGGAATTTTCAGTTCGAGTGCCGAATGGCACACAGTAGTGAGATTTTCTGCCAATGTGTGTGTGTGTGTGTGTGTGTGTGAGTGTAGATGGGGAATGGTTATGGAAAGATGATGAAGTGGTAGGCGAAAGGCGGGGCTGTCAGTCTTGTAAAGCAAATCAAATGCAAAGAAAATGTGAAGAAACGAGTGCCACATGACTTAAAGCTGAGAGGATGGAATGAAAGGCGGGAAAATCGGGAAAGATTTTCAAGATTTTCTTTCAAGATATTTGATTTAAAAAATAACTGTAAATTTCCTTTTTCCTGGGATGATTTTAGAGTAGACCTGAAGAAGTCAGTTCAGTTTAATCGAACTAAAATCAGATCTTAAAAAATAAGAACTTAGTCTGCGTGTAGAAAATATACTAAGTAAATATCAAATCTGGTATTTAATACTAAAATAATAAATTTTGAATATTAAAAATTGAAGATCGTGAAAATCATCTTGGAAAATGAAGATGAGAGTTGCAGGAACATCCTTTATTAGCTTGGAAATAGGAATAATCAAAATTATTTTTAATTTTGTAATTTATTTAAATTAGGCTCAGGAATACCCTTAATATGCAGAATATTTCTGCCATAAGCTTATAAATTTAAATAAAAATACATTTTAATATGGATTGCATTTTTCACAGCTGCAAAAGTGAAATTTAATATTTGCCTAAGTTGCGGGAATACCCCTAATTTATTTCTTAGAAAACTGCACTCTGCCCGTACTTCTGGCGGAATTTTTCTTGAATTAAACGGAATCGCTTCGCGTTTGCAGAAGTTTAATTAAACTTTTAAACATTCGGACGGCTGAACTCTTGATGTTCGGTCTTTGGCATAAATAAGAAAATATCTGACCCAACCCCCCTCCCCCACCCACCATCCCTTGCCCAAAGGAGATAATATCTTAATGGCGTTGCTCCCAGTGTAAAGTGATATATCACAATTAAGCGTTGCGGCCACTTTGACCCATAAAACAAAACCGAAACACACAGATACGTACACACACAAACACACACACACACACACAGATGGAGACAGAACTGAATCCGAGGCCGAAAACTCATGGAACGTGCACCCAACTGTTAAGGGGGCAATTCTTGTTGTAATGCATTTTGATAGATTGCATTTGCCGAAAGAAAGGGAAGATAAAGAACAGAGGAAGAGAGAGATAGGGAGAGGGGGAGGCAGGAAAGGGAGTGGGAGAGGGGGAGGAATAAGTAGAGCAGTGTGTTAATTTTTATATGCGACATGTAAATTGAGAAAGGAGTGGGAGCCGAAGTGCCACCAAGTGGCAAGTGGCATGTGGCAAGAGGCAAGAGGCAAGTGAATGTGAAAGGGCTGACCTCGATCGCTGATCACATGAGCTGCGGCCCAGAATTAATAGTTGGTTATTCTGCGTGAATGAAGATTAAGTTTGTGCCCCGAATAAAACTGGGAACAGATCGGACACTCGAGTCCCCAAGCAGCGAAGGAGCGACTTTGATTCAAAAATAGAGGGAATATTTTACAAATTCTTAAAACCGTAATTATACCGTTATTATATATAAATAAATCATTGGCTTATTAAGCTGTAAATACTTGATCAAATTTCAAGAAGAGTCGCCGAGAATTTTCCATGTGGCAAGTCGCGACATTCTCCAAGATTTGTGCTTTCCTTTAATCAGAGACGCGACTCTTATTAGTTGACTTTTCCTCGGATACATTTGAACTATATTTATATATCCTTGTTGCTTATCTTGGATCGCTTTTATTCAGGGGGAGAGGGAAATTTGTCCACTTCCTTTTCTATCTTCCATCTTCCATCGTCCATCGTCGACATTGGCAAACTTCGGCGGAAAAGGCAAAACAATGGCAAAGGCAGCATAAAATTTGCATATTACATCAACATGTTGCATGCAACATTCAGCTGCTGTCGTTGTTCTGTTGCTTGCACCAGCCTTATTGTTGCTACTGGCGGTGCGAGGCTGCAACGAATTGTTGCATTTCGAGTGTGTGTGCAATTTACTTAGGCGCCCTGCACTTGCGCAGCCCCCGCCCCCCACCCAAACCCCTCTTCCTATAAAAGAAAAAATAAACAGATACAAGCTTAGCGTATTAAACGAGGCATAAAAAACAAGACAGCGAAGTAGAAGAAGAGGAAGAAGAAGAAGAGGAGGAGGAGGAAGAAACACAAGCTAAAGCATGAGATGATGCAGAAGCTCGAGTCCAAAGGGAAGCCAGAGATGAGCGAGCGACGAGTTCATCTGTTGCAATGAGATTTCTATATACATGTGTGTGTGTGTGTGTGAGTGTGTGTGTGCGTGTGCGTGATTGAATGCGTGAGTAACTCGGTTAACATTTGATTCACATCGTCTCTGATATCAAGCAACAACCTGCAATCTTTGTGGGGGGGCGCTCGTTTCATAAATATTAAAGGTCTTTAATATGGGAAAGGATGGAACTGGGAGCTGACCTGCTTCGGAGGCATCCATGGCGACTTCCATTGCCAGCCACATGACGCCACATGGCAGATATGTATATGTGTATATGTATTGTATATATATAATTTTATGAAACATAGTTTAATTGCCATTTCCCGTTTTAATGAATTGTTTATAAAAAAAAAGAGAGGAAAGAACAACAAGTGCCGTGCATTTAACTGCAGCCTGCGCCATGCGGGAGGGGGTCGTGGTTCATGGCAACAGCAACAACAACAACAACAACAACAATAACACTGCACATGCACCCACACACACACACACACGCACACCAAAGCCAGGCAATTGTTGTGACCATTTTGAATACTTCCGCTCGTCACCGCCGCTGCCGCTGCCACTGCCTCTGCCGCTGCCACTGCCACTACCTCTGCCTCTGTCTCTGCCGCTGTCACTACCTCTGTCTCCGGCACTGCAGTCAGCGGCACTGCCGTTGCACTTGCCAAATGGCAACGTGCTGCCTTTTTGTGGCTGTGGGGCGGTTGGGTTAGTGGCTTGGGTGAAGGGTGGGGAAGGGGAAGGGTAAGGGTAAGGGGATGGGTGCAGGGGCTGGCGCAATTGTTTGCATGACTAACGGAAATCGTTTTCATTTGTTTAGCTTTGTTTGTACCCAACCACACACACACACACACACACACACACACTCCTTCAACCTCACTTATTATTCGACCTCTTCTCCCCCTTCTCCCACTCTCTCCCTCTCTCTCTATCTTTTTCTCATTTCCTCGCACCCTTCGCTTCTCTGTAGTTCACTAGCGCCGCTCGGTTACAGACCCCCAACCATAAGCGCATTTAGGGACAAGGGCATGACTTCCATGCACATAACCAGACCGCATTTGGGGCTCGGCTTCGGGCTTAGTGGAACATGAGCTATGAATATGATTGAGTGTGGATGGTGGGTGGTGGGTGGCTAGGGGGCTAAGGGGCCTAGAGGCACGGGCAGCAGCTGGGGCCTGTGTTTAAGTTTAGCCTTGGACCGCGCTGCCGCGGGTTGCCTCCGTGGCAGAGGTACACGGGGTATTGTTTGATTCGATATTAAGCGGGTGGATGGCTGCGGGTGGAAGTGGGGGAAATCTGCGTGTTTTTCACTATTTTAAGATTTATTTATTTTAATCTATGGATTCTTATCTTCAATGATTTTATTACAATTTGATGATTCATTTGGCATTCTTGAAGTGGGGCAATGAGCGCGTACCTTGCTCTCCACCCCCACCAAGTGCAAGTGAGCTCAGGTCCTCGGCTGCTCCCTAATGAGTCCCAAAATAGATCGACTACCTAAACAAGATACCGTAAATATTCCGGTAAATCAAGTTAGTCAACCTTATCAGGTAAATTGCCTTAACAATTACAGAATTTCTTATCAGCGGCCGGCGTCTTCGTGTTTACCGTTATCTCGGCCAAGAGCAGCGAGAAAAAAAAAAACAATGAACAAAAATTATGACATTTAAAAGGCTGTTTGAGGCTGACATCATGCGTTCCACGAAGACATGTGAGGCTCCGGGCCGGAGAACTTGGAAAGTGGAATGAAGTAAGTGCTGAAAGAATTTAAAAAGGTTAGATACGAGGGGGCGGGGGCGGAAGGGAGGCCCAACCGCCAGGGGTATGACATCATAGCAGCTGAAATTGAGGGGAACGGCAAACTCTGACTTCAAGGGTGTGCGAGTGTGTGTGCGAGTGTGTTTGGGGTGTGAAGTGTGTGACATGTGCCAAGTGCGTGTAGTTGAAGTACCGGTTCTTCTGGGCTGCAGCTCGGGAACTAGTTCCGGAACACATGGGTAACAAAAACTCTTTAAAATTCTCATTTATTAAGCGAAATTCGTAAACTGAATTATTTATTTAGAAATACTCAAAAATTGGCAATTATTCAATTTAAATAAATCGTATTTATTTCTATTCTTTTCGTACACAAACTCAAACCCAAACCGAAACTCAAACCCAAACCGAAACCCAAACTCAAACCCAAACCCAAACCCAAAACTCAAACCCAAAACCCAAAACTCAAAACAACACAAACTTCTTACACTCTCTCTCTCGCTCCCTCGCTCTGTCTCTGTCTCACTCCGACCTGCGACCGACCAACACACCCACCGCCCCTCAAACCATGATACATCCCCCAAACAAAACACACACATATAAATCTACATGCGTGTGTGTGTGTGTGTGTAGAAAGAGACGGCGCCCTGGCATCAGATGTGGACGCACATGAAACGCCTCTCGCACGCCTCAAAAGTCAACTCGACGAGCAGCCTGACGGCTCAGAAGACGGACGTGGGCGTTGGTCATCATCACCTGACAGCAGGCATGACAGGAACAGCAACAACAACCCCAACAACACTGACCCCAACACCAACAACAATTACACCCACACCAACACCACTACCCACAACAACAACAACAACAACAACAGCTACAGCAACAACGGTGAGAGGAACAATGCCCGGAAAATGCATTCTGTTCCCGGAAAAGACGTCCTCCCTAAAAAGTTCCATGTACACGCAGCAGGTCTACTTCAGGCCCGATATGGTAGGCTATATAGATCGATATCTGGCTATAGCTTCTTTTGGCATGGTTTTGGCTACACACTTAAAGCTCTTGGCTCCAAGCATTGATTGGTTAAGTTTTGATCGGTTTTGGTTAGTCCTAGCAAAAGCATTACAAAACTTTTCGCAAGTTTTCCTTTGATTTTTCCTTATTTTCTTTATTTTTTTTTTTATTGCTTTTCATATCACAAATTTTTCTTTGAGCACTTGAACGCGTTTTCCTCTGTTCCTATAAACTTGTTATTATAATTTGAGTGGTTATTGGCTTTGAATTTGCTTTATGGGCTTCCCACTGACTTCATTTTGTTAAGTGCTTTACGAGACTTTCCCCCTATCCCCCACAACCCCACCACCCCAATAACACCCCCTCCAAGCACCCACAACTCCCCTTCCCACACTTTATTAAAAACATTTGCATCTCAACCTCAACCTCGGCACAAGCTCTTCGGAGCTCAACGTTGCATTAAGGAATGTTGCAGTAGTTGTAGTACTTGTAGTTAAGTAATAATAATAATAATAATAATAATAATAATAATAATAGTAATAATGTTAAAAATAATATTCATTCGCACTCATCCGGCTAAGGGCCAACTTAACAGCAGGCCAAAAGCTTAAAAGCCACCGCGCATTCCTTCACAGAGCATGAGAAATATTATTTTATATGCTGAAAACATTCCTTGGGTAGAAACTTTTATTAATTTTAAATGCATATTTTATATTTTCATAACCTAAACAATAGTCAACTTAACAGTTAAGTATATATATTTAAATTAAACTCGGCTAACAGACTAGCAGTGCAGCCAGAGACAACTTATATAGATATCATGTCTATAGATAAGTTGTCTCTGTCTGGTGGAGCGTAAAGTCTGTTAGTTAACAGCAGCGAATCGCAAACAACATTTTTAACCGTAAGCAGAGACAACAGATTATAATTTCTATACTTAATTAATTATTATAACGCATTAGAAATAATTATATTGTTTGCCTCGCGTTAACAGCGCAAATGATGCAGTCACTGTTAAGTAACAGCGATGGTCGCAAATTAACAGCGCGCAGAGAAAAATTCCAGCACCTAAATAAATTTATTAAGTTATAGAATATTTATTTATCAGATATATAAAGTAGTTTGTACTTCGACCAGGCCATCTCCGACTTTGGTCGGGAATGAACAGTCGACTGAGAGAAGCCGCCTGACAAAAAACAGGCGACATTTACAGCAACTCGAAATGCCAGGAAAAAAGGCAATGGCGACGGCAACGGCGACGGCGAGATGGATTAGTGGAGGTTCAGTTGTGTGTCAGTTAGTTGGACGTGTCGGCCATAAACTATGGATAAATCAGCTCAGGGTCAGCAGTGATTGCTGTTCCCTCCCCCTTCCCCCCTACCCCCCTCGACGAGCAGCCGGCAAGCGTGAAGTACACACAAAACTTGGCTCGTTGGCCAAGGAAAAACAGAATGCTTAATGGCTGTGAAAATGACACACAGCTCTAAGGTGTGGGCCCAACTCGAGCTGCTCGATATCTGTGTGCATACACATGCGCATGTGTGTGTGTGTGTGTGTGCCAAAGGTCGCAATATGCAAATGAGATCTTTTGTTGCCTATTGTGGTCCAGCTGCTGCTGCGACGCGGAGCGCTGCCGTTGCCGTTGCGGTTGCTGTTGCTGTTGCTGTTGCTGGGAAAACAGGCTTCCTTTTCATAGAAAAGCCTCCACAAGTTTTCAATATCAGCGCAACATTTGAAGCTTCATTAACATAATTGATGCTCCATTGAGGGGGCTCTTGTGTGGCGACGATCCGATGCCGCTTTGCGAGCCACTATATTGTCTTGGGGGCAGAGCAAATCGATGGACAGGTTTTCCGCGCTGCCACAGCCTCAGCCTCAGCCTCGGCCGCTGCGCAGTCGCAGTGGCAGTGGCATAAACCGGTTTACATCTGTAAACGCGCAGCACCCATCTACCTGCCACCGAACCGAACCCATGTCTTGGCCACATCATGATCCCGATTCGCTGTGCATATGTCGAGTCTTGGCCAAAGACCACAGAAAATAAAAATAAATAAAAAAAATACCAACTCGTCGCACACACAATTTTCAATTTCATTGACGCTTCGTCGAAGTCAAATGCAATCTGGAACATGAGCTGATGGACTTTCCAGTCTAATGGATTGCTTGGAAAACTCTTGGAATTGGAAAAGATTGCGAAACCCAGAAAATTGCCCAACTCTTAGAGCAGCTGAAGATTAGTTTCTGTTTCGAGTGGCTTCCTCATGACATGAGGTTCCTCTGAATATCTGTGGATTAGAGTCTGGAGGAGTTCCTCTATCAAATACTGAATTTTGAATTTATCCGAAATATATATCCTTTATATCCTGCTGGTCATTCCTATTGAAGAATTTCCTACTTCAAATGTTGCCTTCATTTCAATATTTCATTTAGTTAACGGCTTATTTAAATTAAAAAAAAAAAATACTATATTAAAAAATAATTTATGCAGCTGAAGCTCAAATTTATTTTTTAATTTTAAATTTTTATTTTGAGTTCTGAGAGTCCCTCATTAAGCACTACAATTATTTTCCCATACACAAATAATTAAAAAGAAAGTTCACTTGCCAGCGGGATTTCTAGCTTTAAAGCGAAAAACTCTTGTACCTTGGCTTTTTCCGGGGTCTTCGAGCAGCTCGAACACTGCCCAAACTGAGAGTACATTAAACTCTCGACATTCTAGTCGCTGGCTCATCCCATGTTTAAAATTTATAATTAACGTCTGAAAGTTAAGCACCTCAAAATGATTAATAAACTTTCAGGCCCAAACACATTCTCCTCTTGGCCACTTGGCAAACAAGCAGCTAAGAACTGGCTCGAAAGAAGGAACGTAATTAAAAGCCAAAAATGCCGCTAGACTCTTCTTCCTCTTCCTCTTTCTCTTTCTCTTCCTCTTTGTCGTCGCATTTCCCTTTGTCTTCCAAGCCCTAGACAGAGTTCCACCAAGCGATCTACCGATCTATGAGCCTCTTCTGTCTTGTAAGATTCCCTTCTTCTTACACCTGTTCACCTCCCTCTCTCTCTCTCTCACTCCCCCATTCTGCCTCGCTCTGCTTTGTTCTCGTTCTGTAAGCTTTCAAGGCACCTGGCCATTAATTATGGCATCGGCCAGCTGCAAACTTGTAAATTTATATTTAAAGTAAACAAATTACCTAAGCGATCATTTTTAACTTTTAATGATTTTTTATATAATAATAAATTGTTTCAATATTTATTAAACTTAAACTTAAGCTTTAAGTTGAGTGAAACTAAAACTCCCCTTAAGTTATAATCTGAGATTTTATATTAAATATTTTAAATACTTTTGATTGAAATGTCGAGTTTAAACAAAGAGATTATTTAATTAAATGTAAAGGTATTAAAAATATTTAAAATTTAATACTTTATAATACTTAAATAACTATAAAAAATTTAAAATAAATATTTAAAAAAAAGTAAAAGCTTAAAATCCAAAATTGATAGGGAAAATATGGCTTAAAATATGAGGACAATTCCTAGGAAGATAATTAAAAATAAAAATAGAAGTATTACACAACATAAGTAGAGATAATAAAAATGGAAGTAAATATAAAAAAAATTTAAATGGGGAATAATTCAAATTTCAAAAAAAATTAATTAATTAATTAATTAATGATAGTTAATAACGATGGGCTAAACATCTCTATAAATAATATTCGAGATTCAAGTAACAAATAATAAAAAAAAAAATAATAATTAAAATAATAATTTAAAAAATAATTAAAATAAATATTAAAATATACAAAGAATATATATTTTTAAATTGTCAAACTATTAAATCATATTTCGAGCTGTGACTTTAATGTAAAAGATGCGCAGGGGTTGAAATAAATCCGAGTAGTTAAAGTTAATTGGATGTATTTGCTGAATATACAATATTATATTTATATATATTGAGTATTTATTATATATAACAAGGACTCAAATTCAGCTTGGAGCCACTCCATTTCAAGGACAAAATCACTGCCATAAAAATAAGAAGCAAATAAGTTGAAAATATCCGAGGCATTAAATAAATATGAGTAGATCAACAGGAGTAAAAAATGAGACGCATTTAACGATCAGAAATATATATAAACCCAGAGCGACTTACACACTCGACGGCCGAGGGGCAACACCCTGCGGCAGGGTGTACAAAATAAGGCAGCGATGCCTCCTGGCCAAACAGGTTCCTGTGCCAGACAAAGGCTGAAAGGCAAAAAGGCAAAAGGCAGAAGGCAGAAGGCAGAAGGCAGAAGGCAGAAAGGCCGCAAGGCATGCGCCGCATTAATAACATAAATGGCAAAGCCACAAAGGGAATTTATATAAATATCGAGTTTATATATTTATATATATATATATATTTATATATATCCAGATACTCGTATATCTCGTGGCTGTCAGACTGCTGCAGCAGCCTAGGCACACACACACACACACACACACACAATGTGGCGTATAAAAAGGGCAGTTTATTATGAAATTGCAGTAAAAAAAAGAGGAGGCAGCGCCAAGCATCTGATTGAAGTATTGAGGCATTGAGGCATTGAGGCATTGAGGCATTGAGGTATTGACGCATTGAAGACCTAAGCTGCTGCGACATTAAATTGAATTCAATGCGATTTGATTTTCTCAGTCTTTGTGACTAAAATCATATTTGATATTCAATATGTACATATATATATATATATATATATATTATATATGTGTGTATGTATAAGTGTGTGTATATGTGTATATAGCCATCGGCTGTGTCCCGGGATATAGCATATAAATCAGCACTAAGCATCGAGTCGCGCGCGAGCAAAAATGTTGGAAGAGCGGAAGTTGAATTCAAAGAGCGCAAAATGTTTTTAGGACAAAAGTCCGACAAAGGACTCTGTTCCTGGCAGCTGTTCGGCCTCGAGGCAGAACAATGGGCGATGGCTGATGGTTGGATGGTTGCTGGTTGCTGGTTGCTGTTCGATGGGCGAGGGGTGCATTCCACTTGTTTTTCCAGTGCCATGTGCAATTGTCCCTTTTGGAAATGTCAACCCAGCGGCAGTTCCGAGTTTTCCTTGCCATTTACCATGGTTCGTTAGGCCTCCGTGTCCAATTGTTTGGTCCCGCTGCTCTTTCGGGCCACATGACACTGTTGCCACATCCGAAGACCATGAGACGGAGGATTCCTCGTTGCACCTACGAAATTCATTCGATTCTCGTTTATTTTGATGCCTGTCAATAGTCGTTAGGTAAACTTGCATTGTAAATGCGACCAGATGTCCAGGGAAAGGCCACAATTTAATTAAAAATTCCGCAATTGAAAAACCTCACGAAATAATCGACTGATTGAACAGGAAATAACTGTAAATGCAGATTTTCAACCAGACCTCAATTAATTCGATAAAATAAAATAAAATAAAATAAAATAAAATAAAATATTTAAATAATTCACAGAACTATTATAGATTTTTTGTTATCAAATTTAAATATTTATTTTTTAAATATTTTCAAGAAATAAAAAAATAATTAAGTTATTTGGAATAATAATATTTAATTTTTAATTAAGTAACTTAGCTTGTAGTTATCGTCTTTAGCTTAATTTATATTCCTTTATTATATATCATAAGCTTAATATATTTATTATATTATATATTTATTATTACACCTCGTAAGGGAATACTTAACATCCGATATATCATTGTATCCAAATGACTCTTAGTTTCACATGTAAACATAAACTCGTAACTATGCCCATTATTATAGCCACGCCTGTAGATCAGCCTTTAGCTTGTGCGAAAGTAGGGGACAAATTAGTAGATTGTTTATAGCTCGCACATGTTTACAGTCCGGCTTGTTGCTCAGTTCCACTTCTAAAGTCATGTTTTAGCGGTCTGCTAAAATTAGTATTAATTAAATAATAAATAAATAAATACAAATAATGTAATTAATACGCAAACACCTTTCAAACTTACACAACGCCCACTAAATCCGCAACCTGCACACGGCGCTTCCTGGAAGCCAATTCTTCCCTCCCTTTAACTTCATATTGTACTGCCCCTCACTTCACTTTCTCCCAGCTCCCTCCTCCTCTAGGGCTTCCCTTCTGTGCACTGCACTTGAAAGTAGCCGCCAGAAGTGACACCTCAGACTCTCCATTGGGAAGCTCACCCACTTTCATTTATTGGACTTCTAATTAGTTGCCTGACCTTAATCACTTAAGAGTTTACATAATATTGCCCAACCGACCCGCTCCAGCTACCGCCCCCTCTCCCCTCTTCCCCCCCACTCTCCCAAGCAAACTCCCACATGCTGCGAGCGCTAATTGTTTCCCGTTTGACCCCAAAGCTAACCCGTTCAATTGGATGGCACTTTGCCGGGGGGTGGGGGTGTTAGAGGGGATGGGGCGGGGGAGGCGCCTATCGAAATGCTCTTCAAGTGACGTAATTAACACAAACTCTTGGCCAAATAGACTAGATTAGATAAGAGGCCATTGATAAGGCCCGACGAGTTGCGCAGTCCCCGAAAATCTCAAAGTCAACAAGTGTCAACAACCAAAACAAAGCCAAAACTTGAGGCAAATTTTGTGTGGTGCGAGTTTTGGGCACGCGCTTGCCGCCTTAGCCATATTTGAGCCGCGTATTGGCCAGATTTGGATGTGAGCACGAAATAGATTGAAATTATACAAGCTTCGGATGCTCAGAGGTGACAACTCAAATGTTGTTCTGTCAATGGGAATTACTTAGCTTGTTTTCGGCTTAGGGCGTGGGAGGCTGAGGTTGGGTTCCCAGCTTCCGCCTTCCGCCAATTGGAGACCAATAACAACGCCCACAGTCCCACATATCGATGACTGCACACTTGACCCAAACACAAGCCCAATCCAGACCCAATCCCAAACCCAAACCCAAACCAATTAGCTGATAATTTACAGACTCGCGGGAGCAACAATCAAGGGCTTTGTGCCCATCATCCAGATAGAAGCCGTCACTCATTCAGGGTCAATGTGTTGCCTGTTATTTATACCCACGACGATTAGTCGAGGATGAAGTTGATCTCACGCACCCGCCAACTGCAGGGATGCAGCCGAAGAGAGTGGCCAGGCAGAGGGGAGAGGGCAGAGGGCAGCGAAAGCAATGGAAGGGACGACGACGGATGAAAGTCGCATTGTGTAAACAACTCGTCCGACTTTGTTTCCTACAATATATAATCAACAAATAATTTTATGATAATGCTAATAACAGTCCGCTCATCGCACATCGCTCATCGCACAAAGCATCCAACTTGAAGTGAACCCAAACAGTGCACTGATCTTGGTCTCACTCCCGATCCCTCCCTCCAGTCCCTCTTCCGGTCCTCCGCTCATCGGAAATGCTGGACTAATTAAGACCTTCAGACAGGCGTCAGACGATGCAGTTCACTAGCCTCTTCCCACATATATATATATATATGGCAGAGTGGTATGACGTATGGTGAATTATCTATGGCACATGATATATGGTATATGGCATATAATAGACAACCATGTACATATATATATATATATATATGGAAGAGTGGTATGACGTATGGTGAATTATCTATGGCATATGATATATGGTGTATGGCATATAATAGAAAACCTTGTACATATATATATATATATGTATAAATGGTATATGGTATATGATATATGGTATATGGTGTATGGTATATGGTGTATGGTTAAGGGTATTCCCTTATATATGAGGTATATATAAAGATTCCATTGCAAATAAAAGCATTTTACTCGCACTTCATTAAACGCCAAGCTGTGAATGAACATAAATATCCATTTAAATATTTGCATATATCTATAGATCTCTGTCCTATAAATACCGACTTTTATCTACGGATAAATCATTCCCAGTATTTTTAAATCATTTTTTATAGCTTCTGCGTACGCAATTTAAAAAATTAAATACTTTGAATCGGTGAATAATCTTTTAATATATAATATTTTCTTTATCTTCCTTTTCCAGGTAAGTGCTCGTTGCTACGTCCAAGTAATCCTCCAGATATCAACCACTATATAATTTATCAGAATTATTCCCTGAATATATCATATATCACGTAAGTCCTCGATTTCCTGATAAACAAATATGACAAATTGTGTTTTTTACTTGCGATCGGTAGACCGAAATAAATAGCTTGTTCAGAGCTCTCTCCCTCTCTCTCTCTCTCTCTCTCTCTTTGTATCGCCCTCTCTGTCTCCCTCTAATAGGAAGTACTTCCATGAGTTCACATCTGAGACTTTCTGGGAAAGTATCGCGTGAACACTTTTTACCGGTTTCAATTTGATTAATTGGATGGGTCGGGCAAAGTATTCAGGAAGTTATTTAGGTATTTGGAGAGCGTGCAAAGATCTCAAGAAAGTGGGGGTGGGAGTAAGACCAAGAGGGGAAAGTGGGGGAGAGGGAGACAGTAGATAATTTGGAGCGTCAGAATAAGGAAGAGGTTCAATTGCCATTTAATAAAATGTATATAGAAATTGTGTAAAAAATATATTTGTGTTTAGATGATGTATGTATACAACACACACACACACACATGTCTGAATATATTTATGTGTGTATCTGTATTTGTGAGAGAAAACCAATTAAAGCAGCGTCAAGTGAAGCCAAGAAAAAGGCAAAGCATAGGAAAACCCTGAAAACTGAATATAAAATAAAATTCAAAACAAAAAGAACTTTAATTAAAAATATAAAAATATAAATTTAACTAAAATTTAAAAAAATAAATAAGAATAAAAAATATAATTAAAATATATTGGAGTAAATAAAAAAAGATTGAAGGCAGGTGGAAACATTAAGTTGAAGCTTAGAGGAAGCTTTAATATAATTAATAATCAAAGAAGATGAAATAATAAATAAAAAAAAATAAGTAAAAAAATAATAATTTATAATTTAAAAATAAGCCATAACATGCCAATGATAATAATAAATTAATAAAAAATTTAATAATTGAATTTAATTTATAATCGGCTCTTAAGACGAGAATCTTTTTCATGTTCAAAAAATGTTAAAAAAAATACAGACCGCAGTTCAAAATTGATTAAAAAAATAAATAAAATACAATAAAAATATAAATATGAATATAAATATAATTATTGACTGAATTTAAGTAAATGAGTAAAATTAAATATTATTCCACTTCTAAAAAGAATCATCAATTAAACTAAACTTATACTTAAAATATGACCCGATTTTATTATGTATTCTTAATATGTCAATTATAATTATATATATTTTATATTCTATTAATTTTATTATTTTTATTCTCATAACTCTCTTCTCAAACTTGTAGAATGAATATCATAATGAATTTAACATACCAAAATAATTAATGTTTTTAATGAAGGCAATAAATTAATTAAGATTTTTTCACTCTGTTCGGGGTATAAACTTTGAAGTACATCCAAATCTTTTATTGATTGAACGTTAAATATTTACTCTAAATGGAGCTAAAAACTCGATTCTATATAATTAATTACAATTTAAATGTAATTAATATAATTAATAAGTAACCAAACCTATTCCCTAATAAACATAACTTTACACAGAACCAGATACAGATCCAGAAACAGATCCAGGTTGAACTTGATGGATAGATATAGATAAAGATAGACACAGATAGATATAGGGATACATTTAGACAAATATATATAGATGACGATACATAATCCATATAGATATAGTCAATGGATGAATCAGCACTTAATTGGTCAAGGGTTAAGCACTGCCATCTGTGAGTCAATTATTGCACTTGGCGATGAAACCCGAGGCAATTTCCAGGGAGACCCTCGAAAATGGAAAACGTGCATCTGGGTGATGGTTTGGCATTAGAAAAGTGGTCAGTCGGAGTCACCTACCCGCTGGATGTCGATTCGGTGACATGGATCGACCACCGACTTTCACATATTTCTCTCCGTCTCTCCCGACATGCATTAACTTTTGTTTAAAGCCTCACGATCTGAGTGTTTGACAAGAAGAAGAAGAAGACTCTGTTTGGCTTTGCAAATTACTTTCATTTTCAGCTTGAGCTTCAGACCGCCAGTCGCAGTCTCAGTCGCAGTTGTTGTTGTTGTTGTTGCATGTTGGGATTTTTAGAAATTGATAGTGAAAATTGCATTTGGCTGTGGACAGCGGCTTGGATAGCTCTTAACAAGTTATTGACAGACTGCCAATTGGCACTGTGGCTCTTGAGATGTGGAGTCGAACGTGTGGACAGTTGGGGATTTGCACAAGACTTATTCTACCCCTCCCCCCTTTCCATGTCCGCCTGTCCCACAGCCCCCACCATTTTCACCTTCTCCCCAGTCTAACGAGTGGACTTGACTAAGTATGTCATGCAAATTGTTGTCAGTGGCCACCGTGGCTCTTAGTCCCACCGTCTGTAAGTCCCACTCTCAACCTGTCCCACTGTACGTCCGTCTGTCTGTCTGTCTGCTTGTCTGTTTGTCTGTTGGTCTGTAATTTGATATTGTCATTAGTTTCGTGTGCGCACTCGACTGTGCCCAGAGAATCTCCCCCGGAGGAGGAAGTAGCTTTGTATCCCTTACACATGCACTTGACAGCCACTATTATGTTACCCTCGAGTGGGTGGCACTCCACCATTCACCGCCCACCACCCCCTTCATCCACTCCCCACACCCACTGCCATGCATTATGCATGCCATGACGCTCATTAGGGAGACTTGTCTTGCCAGGGCAGCGGCAGTGGCTGCCCTTTTAATGGGCCAAAAGAACAATAGACATAAATTGCTCTAGGCCACGTTAGCTGAGCGCACCCAATGCCAAGTTTTTCTCCATTTTTCTGCTTTGTGTATCCTCCCCTCTTCTCCTCTTCTCCCCTCCTTGCGTTTGGTTTCCAGTGCGACGCACAGCTGGCAAATTAGCTGGAAAATCTGAAGAGCCTTCACTTTCGTTATTTCATCAAATTGACACTCATCACATCTCTCCGCATCTCCCTCTCTCTCTTTCACACACTTTCCTCGATGACAAAACTCTTTAATGGCTCCGCCTTTGAGTGATTGCAACAAGCACTTAATGCAAATGTCAAATGTCAAATGTCAAATGTCAAATTTTAGTTTCTTCTCGTTTCGTATTTAAAATTTATTTAGCTCTATCCCCCATCAGCTCATATGAGAGAGAGGGAGAGAGAGAGAAGAAAGCTGATTACCCAATAATTTCGCAAAAGCATACACATACTTAAACACAATCACACACACACACACACACACAGAGACGCCTTCAAGTACTGACCTGGCACAGAAACGACATCTTTAAACGAAGAATGACATTTTTAGTGGCCCATCGAAATGACAATTGAAAAAGGGGGAAGTATAAGAGGGGAGGGAGAGGGCGGGTCGATGAGGGGGTGAGCCGGGACGGGGCTGAAGTGTTGACAGCTTTTTAGTGAACTGATGAAATGTGAAAGCAACTAATTGGATAGAAGATCCAAAACTTTTGGAAGCTTACCAAAAATATTTCTCTGCGACAGAAAAGCTGCCGAGCATTGAACCAGTCGGTGGAAAGTGCAGCTATTTATAGTTCAAATCAGAAGAATCACTTAGGTTATTAGTTCCGTTTTGACAACTAGTTAATCCCTCAACAAAAATATTGCCAATTTACCAAAAAAAAAAAAACTGCATCGAATCATAAATCAGGATTTCATTAGGAGTTTAGATTCCATTATATATTTTTATTACCCAAAAGAACTAGTTCAGTTATTTGTTTACCGCTGCTTTGAACCAGTTCAGCGTTTTATAGTCAATAAATAAAAAGGCTTAACGGCTTTTGGCCTATGAACAGGTTCACCTGATGCAAATCAAAGCTCGTTCACTCTTTGAACTTCTTTGTATAAAATGGAGACCAGTTTTAAATTCACTTCTTTCTATTTTAAGTTTTAAAAATAAAATTATACAAAATAATAAAAATAAAATTGGGACAAGGCACGAAAAGAATTTTTAACTTTTTATAAGTTAACAGAATTATTTAAGATTAAGTAAATCTTAAACTAAAACCCTTTATTCAGTGGTCTCAAAATTTATATAATAAATAAATTAAAATAATAATAAATAAATAAAAAAAAAAAATAATAAAATAATAAATTATACTTAAATAAAAAAAATAAAAAAAAATAAATAAATAAATAAATAAAATAATAATAAATAAATAAAATTAAAATTAAATATAAATTAAATAAAAAAATAAAATAAATTATAAATATATCAACTAAAAAATAACATCATTTATAATAATAATAAAAAAAAAATAATAATAAATATAATAATAGAAAAATAGAAAAATATGTTGAAAATACTCAAATTAATTTTCAAGCAATTATTTTTTGTAAAATCAGTTGATTAAGTTAAATTTTAATACAAGAGAAAAAGTTTTATAAAAATATTTAAAAATAATTTAAACTCATTTTCAAACATGGTTATTTTTAGGCATTAAATAACAAAATTGAATAATTAAAAAATATTTTTCTCTCTCGATTTGAATGAAATTTAAAACATGTGCGACAAAACGTGTTCCAAACTATGAACTAGTTCCGCCGGAGAAAGAAACTCAATGGAATTCCAATCCAATTGATTTCATAATCTCAAAAGTCGATGGAACTTGAGGCCAGAGCCTCACACTCGCCGGTCCTACCTTCGGCTTGAGACGCTTCCTAATCGGCGATTCGAGTCATTAATCAAAATTAATTAAAAAAAAAAAAAAAAAAAATAAAAAAAGTCTGTCATAAAGATTACATAATGCGATGCTTGGGTTGTTATGTCCGCCAAGTGTCGAATAACCGTTAAAACATGCTTTAACAATGGCAACTGATTTAACCGCACAAACACACACACAGTCACGCATATGTGTGTGTGTGTGTGTGTGTGTGTGTGTGTTTGTTAACCCCTTCCGTTCCTAATGTGTCTCGGCTCCTCTGGCGCTCAAACCCGTCTAGTGGCTCGCATTAACAAAAGTTCAACATGCGTTGACCAAAAACAAAAGGGAGGGAGAAAGAGTGGGGGGGGGGAGATAAATAAATAAAAAAGAAGAAGAGCAAAAATATAACCGCAGTCATTTTAATTTTGATGTTTTTTTTCGAGCATGGAAAACGCTCTGACAGCTCCATTTGTATCCATCAGATACAGATACAATTTTCTCGCTCACTTATTTGCATACAAATCACGTACTTTGTGACCGCGTGTTTTATTTTTAAACGCAATCATTTGCCAAAAATTAAGCAGAAAAAGGCAAACCCAAAAAAATACTTAATAATATTATGAACCGGAGAACGTATTGTTATTAACAAACGAGAAGCGTCACTTTTGCTGAATGAACTTGCGTCATATGCGGCTCGAGGCGTTGGCTTTGGCTTGCACCTCGCACTCAGAGTTTCATTCAGATGAATCACTTGTCTCCCCGTGGTCCCCACGTCGTATGAGTAATCCGCCAAACGACCTCAACGCGTTATGCAAATTTATGGCAAATAAAATACTTTCGCTCAAAGCAAAGGAATCTCTTGACTATTTCGAATCTTCCACAATTAGTCATAGCTTCGGTCGTGGGCGGACCTCAAATTCCATGAGTTACGCTCATTTGACGGACGGACGAGTGTCTCCGCCATAAGCTCGGAGTCTTCAGATTTAATTCCCCAGAATAAACAGACTCCAGTTTCACAATCTAAGCAGATCTCAGCGGATTCCGACTTAATTCATTTAATTAATAAGAACCTAAAATTAATTCGCTCATCGCGAGGCCTTTGGATAGTTACGAACTATGCGAATTTTAGTTCAGCATTTATACAAAGGATAATTGAATGTAATTGGTAAATTAATGGAAATATTATGAATATAAAATGTGTATATAATAATTTAAAATATTTATAAAATTTATTTTAAATTTATAAATTTAATAAATGAATAAATAAATGAGTGAAACATCATTTAAGTGCGTTAAAGGTTACAAGTTTTGCACCCCAAAAAATGACTTAATTTTAAATACCTTAAAAATTTTAAATAAAATTCAAAATTAAAATTAACTTTAAAAAGTTAAATTAAATTATTTAAAATAAATTTCTCTTTCAGTTAAATTATTTGTAAGTCCCTTAAAGTCTGGTCTAGTCACGGTTCATGTCGATTAAAAATAGAACATTTTTAATTCAACTTTGATATGAATTTCTTTTAAACAGTATGAATATAAAATTGGAATTTAATTTAAATTTTAAATTTCTATTTTAATTTCTATTTTTTTTATTTGAATTTATTACACAATTTATTATTTCTGTTGCATAGGAAGTTCCGTAAACTGTTCAGGCGGCAAACTGAACATTTTTCCCCACTTGAACTCCAGCCAGAGACATGTGAAGAGAAGTGGGGGGAAAAACCCCAATGAATAAGTTTAACTACCAAAAAAATGATTTTTTTTTTTAATTAAGACGCTGCGGGTAATGGCAACATTTAAGTGAAGCTGCCACAAACTTGGCCAACGTCAAATGTGGCAAAAGTTGAAATTTTCCTCGGCATTTCTTTTCGTACAAACAATTAAATTAATTTAATTTACGCTTTTGGCACATTTAATTACAAAAATAACAAAAACGAAGCAAAGAAATAAAAATAAACCAAATGAAGAGAAAAACAAAACAAAATAAACTGACACAACTTCAACTTCAACTTCAGCTTCAGTTTCAAGAGAAACTTTCAACTCGAAGGAAAAAAGTATCTTGAAGATACGCGTCGTTGGCCGTCGTTCCACGGGCGACAATAGCGCAACATGAGTCTTGATATTCATAAAGCAGCAGTTACAACAGCAACAACAACAACAATAACAACAATAACAGAAGTAACAATAACAGAAATAATAACAATTGCATAAGGCAATCCCCTCGTGGGCAAGGGGACTTACAACGCGGGGTGGAGGAGGGGGAGAAAGTTGGGAGTTGCCCGTTTGCAGTTGCCACTTGGCATTTGTGGGGGGTCTTCACCCTTTTTCACTTTAAATAAGTAAAGAGTAAAGTGGGTAAAGTTGGTGTAGGGAGGGGATGGGTGGTAGGGCTGGGGGAGGGGCAATCATTTTGGGGCTGCGGTTGATACAGACGCAGATAAAGTTGCAACAACAAGAAATGTTGCGAGCACAGATGCTGCCTCCATTTGTTTCTAGTTTTATTATCGTTATTGTCATTATGATCATTGCCCTGGTCATTATCATTATGATTATGTAGATTATGATTGTTGCTGCGTTCATTATTTGTGCTCTTGACACTTGACACATTTCCAGATAGCCGCAACTTTCCCGAGTGCCACAATTTGGCAACGTACTTTGAGATACTCGAAACGTGTTAATGTCTCGAATTTTCAAGAATTGCAAAAACAGAAAACAGAAAACAAAAGAGAGAAGAGTGAAGAGTGAAGAGGGAAGAGGGAGGGAGGGGTGGAAGATGAAGACTGCCTCGTCAGCTGTTCGGCTGAGGAGTTTCCCAAGTTTCTCTCAGTGCACACAAAGTGAAAAGTTCTGGCCTCAAGTCTTGGGTTCAAGGGTCAATCGTTGGATTATTAAAAGTGCTTAGAAAACTTTTTGAATGAAGTTTCCTTCAAGGATTACAAATTTCCCAGCTGCGTTTCTTTAAGCGGAAAAGGACTCCTGACATAATCCTTGGACATTTCATATTTCCTTTAATTTCATTCTTTAATTTATTTATTCACACTTCTTTCGGCTCTTTCATTCTTCTTATGCTTTTCCCACTTAATTCGTTGGAAAATTCGCTGTCTCATTTTCCGATGATACGAAAATTGAAGAACATTTTCCGCTTCTTTGACTCTTCACAAGTGACAGATGAATTTCTTAGTCCAGTTTTTTGTTTATTTCGTGTCGTACCACGTCTTTGACATTGACACAACACACACGCACACACACACACACACACGCACACACGCACACCCAGAACAACTTTTACCAACCTCAATTACAATCAATCACATATGTTGTGTCATTTGTTGTTGTTGTTGCTGTTGTTGTTGTTGTTGCTGTTGCCAAGCTTTTTGGCCGTGTGCCAAATGTGCCAAAGAGAAAGAGGAGGACGTGCGTGTCGCTTTGAGTTGTTTTGGCCAAATGCCTATGGCCAGAAATTACAATAATGATAAACGCCATTCAGGCCAGAGCTCCTTCTGTTTCCCTTCCCCCCACTACTTCCCCCTCCCACTTTCCTCCCTTTCCACTTTCCTCTCTACTTTCCACTACTCGTCTAGAAGACAACAAAAGTTTTGGTGCAAAATTTCATTTATCACGACGAAGAAGAAGAAGAAGAAGCCACAGCAGCAGCAGCTTCCATTGATAACCCCCCGACACACACTTCCCCCTCCCCTTTCCCAATCCCCTCTCCTTCAACATTCCCCAGCCCAGCAGACGAATGACAAAAGACGGTCACAGCCATGGGTAATGACGATAATGATGATAAACGTGATAGCAATGATGATGATGATGATGTTACGCCTCGAAGATGCCGCCCGTATAAATCTTCGGCCACAAGCCGCAACACATGTTTGGTGGCACTTTTCCTGGTCAAGATTTCACTCTCTAGGCAATTGCCGCCGGACTTGTTTTCCGTCGCATTGAAAATGTCGCGATTTCCAAGCTCAAGACCGCGGCAGCGACGGCGGCTGCGGCTGAGGAAAACCTGAAAAAGAGTTTTTCATTTTCGTTTGCGGAAAAGCTGCGTCGCGCTTCATAAATCCGATAGTTGCAAAGATTTAATTATTAATTTTGTTTGCCATTAAATCGATACGTCCAATTAGGAGCGGGTTTTTTATCGGAATGATTTTATTATGAAAATACGCCCAGGAAACCGGCGCGATGGGAAAGCTGCACTCAGTCGGAAAAGGATATTGGTAAACCTGAATCTAATTATCTCCATTAAATCATCATTCATCATTTTAATCGTGGAACGTGGAGAAATAATTCAGAAATTGATTTCTTATAAAATAAAAAATAAATCATTTTTTCGATGATTTTTAAACTTTTTAATTATTGCGGGGATGAGAGGACAAATTTTGAGCCCCGTGTGATTTTCCACAATTTTTCAAAGGAATCAAAATTTGTATTTGATTGAAGCTTAAGTTTCCGTTTTAATGACAATCGATAAATATTTTTCGATTAATCGAAATGTTCACCTATTTTGAACTTGACGATAGTTTGTCTTTTTATAGATGAAGCAGCCGAGATTCCACTTAATTACATCTCGTTCAATATCGCAAAGAACATGAACTAGTTCACAGTTCATAGTTCATTTTGAATGCGTATTAGCAAAATATATAAAGAGAATCATAAAGGACCCTTCAATAGATCGCTTTTTATTTGCAGCTATCGACTCTTTGGACTGGTTCATTTATTTATCATATAAAATTGAGGCTTCAGAAGTTAATCTAATTATTTAATATTAGTTATTATTATAATCACAATTAATAAATAAATATTTTGATAGACACTCCGAAACTCTTTAGGCTTCTTTGCTGAATTCTGACATCCTTAAGAAGTCTTAACCGAGGTAGCTAGGACTCTTGACTCTCTACCTGTCACTCAAGCCTGTCAAACTTCTCAGAGCTCGAAGTCCTACTTGCCACAAGGACTATAAATAAGTGTAGCCTTTTTATAGCTGGAAGTGGAGTCCTGGGAGGTCCCACAGAACCACCGAAAGTGAGCGCAAATATTGCGTAAAATCTTGGACCTAATAAGAGATTTTAGGCTTGGATAAATAGCGTCAGGTGCCTAAGTATAGTTACATATGCTTTTTATTAGCGTCATCCCCGGCGCTGCGATGTGACCCACTTGAGACGTTACGCCCATAAACAATGCATAAAAATCAATGAAGCTTACGAAATGTTTACCGCCCATTAACACGTCATAAAGAGAAACCAAGAAACATGCATTTTTTTCTCACGGCTGCCTCGAATGTAACGTAACATCAGTAGCCACACACACACACACAGCAATACATATGTTTTCACACACACACACACACACACACACTCGGAACGAGTCCTTCAAGTGCTCACATGCTAATCAGCAGCGGAAAGATGAGACGCTCGCCGTTTGACATATGCGACACGCACAAGGCACACATGTAAGACTTCGCCTGAAGGTAGAGGAGGAGGAGGAGGAGGAGGGGAAGGGGCAGGGGTAGGGGTAGGGGGAAACATGTCAAAGCGGCATAACAACAATATCTGCATTTGGTCATAAGCGGCGGCTAGTTGTATGGCTTTTGAGTGGACAGGCAGTGGGTCAGTGGTCAGAGCATTGAACCATCCTTGGGATCCTAAGGTCCCGGCAAAGTTGTGGATTCTAAAGGAGCTCTGGCGGAAAATCGATAAAGTGCATTCAGGACGAGAAACTTAATTATTTATAAACATTCAAGGAGTGGGAAAAATCACAGGAGCTGTGTGTGTGTGTGTTTCAGGGAAAGGAACGTTTTCTAGGAAATTGCTGCAGGTGCTCGAGGACAGGCGACGCCTGTCATTAAGGCTGCTCCTTGCTATGTGTGTGTGAGTGTGTGTGTGGGTGTTTTGTTGTCAGACAGTTTGTCTTTCTTTCAATCTTGGCCTTTGTCTTCCACTGGTTTTTGGCATGCATTATCCTTAATGAACTCCTTCGAGGTCCGACGTACAGACTGGCGAGGAACGCTACCTGCGGATGGCGGAGTCGGTCTTTAATCAGATACCGGGCGCTACGTCCATTATAAGTAATTGCAGCATAAAATAGGTAAAAGAGCGGCAAAATCTCTTGCAATCCGACAACCCGTAGAACAACAGCAGGCGGGTAAACAAACAACAACAACAACAACAACAACAACAACAACAACAACAACAATGGAATGCCATTCACCTGGCACAGTTCTCATGGCGCGGCAGTCGACGCTGTGGGCAGGCGGAACCTGAGCAGCGCTGCGTCTCGTTAGGCAGTGACTGCAGCAGCGGAAGTGGGCGGTGAGCAGGTATTTGTGGAAGTATAAGAGGGGGGAGGGGGCATGGTGCGAACGAGGAAGAGAGAGAGATGAGATAAGAAATATGAAGTGTTAATACCCCGAGGGTCAGATTAAAGGGTTCAACGAGAGATCGGCAAAGGCGTTAACAGATCTGTGACGGCAAATCAAAGGCTGCGGAAATGCAGGCTGCAGTTTTCCACACAGACTATAAGGAAAACTACATATAAGAAAATTATATAGCCTGAGATGTCATCATGTGATTTAAAGTTGAGCATAATTTCAATTCGAGTCGAAGTCGAGAGGCGGATGAAAATCTGAATGCATTAACAGTCGCTTAACAGTGCGTGGCAATAAACTGCATCCAAGGCCAGACACGTCGCTGGTCATCAATGCAAATCAGTCATAGTCAAAGTCAAAGTCAAAGTCAGGTCCGGAGTCGGAGTCAAAGTCGAGAAAACCCATTTGGTAGTTGGCCAAAAGCAGCGACTGCAAATCATGGCCTGAAAAAAGCATGAAATTTGGAAAATATTCAACCGATTTTTGGGGAGAGACGAGAAACGAGAAACGAGAAACCAGCAGATCGCATAGTCAATCATGATTGACAGCGAATTTAATTGAAGCATTGAACCTGGACAAGCGCTTATGACTGCAAGCCAGAGATAGAAATGGGGGATAAGGCGAGGGGAGGATGGGAGGATGGGTGGATGGGAGGTGGGGAGGGGAGACGCCATGAGATGTGTTAGCTCGGGACAGTTCAGAGCTTTCATGTCTTTTGTCAACGTTGCGTTCAATCAAATGAAATTTGCTCGATGGACTGGACACACACACACAGCAGGCACACACACACACAGCAGGTACACACACAGCAGGCACACACCGCAGACACACACTCGGAATGATGCGATGACAAAAGAGTCGGTTAACTGACGTTTACACTACCTGCCAACTGAGCTAATTTGACCAGGGGTGACATGCTTGTGGGCGTGGCCGAGGGGCCAGGTCCGAGGGGCTGCTGCATATCAAGATGAATGACACGAACTTTGACCGCAAATGTGTGTGCGGCGGTCAGGAGCTGCACAGCATTTGACCAAAAGATGATGTATGAGGAGTTGTGTCTGTGGACTTTGGGCTTTGCCCAGACGAGTTGCTAAAGCACTCAGCATATACCGACCCCATACACACACACAGCCACAAACCGACACACACACACACGCATACACACACAGATAGGCACTCACAAATACAAGAAGAAGAGTAAACCAATTACTGCCGTTGAGTGTCATATTGTTAGCTGCAAGTGCCACAGATACACCTCTCGCATCTTTCAGCTACTCTTCTCGCATCTTTGAGATACTCTTCTTGCATCTTTAAGATACGCTTCTTCCAGCTTTCAGATACTCAACTGTGTGTCTTGAGTTCATGGACTTCGACCGCTGAGTTGCGGTGTCTTCTGCGGCGCAATTAGCACGGAGCTGCGTTCCTTATTAAGAGCCCAGAGTCTGTGTCTGTGACTGTGACTGTGACTGTGACTGTGACTGTGATTAACAGTTAGTCACAAAAAGCAATTCACACCTTTATTTGCACATAAAGGCGGCTAAAAGTATTCATGGGCTGCGAGTGCTGAGCCATTCACTTCCTCATTTTAAAAGCGTTGAGTGTAAGATTTTCGCTGCTCATCGAGAGATTCTAATTTACATAAAAAACTAAAATTAAAATTAAAATAAAAAAAAAAAGGCGACAGTCACAAAACTTAAAAAAAAAAACAAAATATTAAAAAAAGAAGAAGAAAAAGAAAATATTATTATTTAATATGCAAACTCAGCTCAGAGAAATGAGAGACCGCGTTCACTCATCGTGACGAGCGCTAAAAGTTTAATGCGACAATTAAAATATTATTGCTCATACGCACTGGTGAACGCCTGACCTTACACAGTCGCCCGCCCCGCAGACCCCACACGCTCCGTGCGAACCAAAGACTCGTGCTCGCTCATTTTGACGCCCACACACACACAGACCGAACAACAACAACACTCGACTGGCCACAATAACAGCTACAACAACAACAACAACAACAACAAGTCCAGTGACAAATAAGTCATCAGAGTTCTCGTTCCACTTGATTTCTTTATAGAACTCGTTTCGCGGCAATAATAATAAATATTTCATTATATTATACACAAGATTAAGATTATATATATAAGATTATGTTTTGTCTTTCAAGTAATTCGGAATTTTTTAAAGACTCACCCCAAGTCGAGCTTAAGACCTGGGAGTCCGATCTTATGAATGGCATTTCTCAATCGGTCCAAAAGCCCCGCATTTTTCAGCTGCCAGAGGTGCGAATTTGGCTTTAAATTCGCACATCGAGTGAAACTTGTTTTCTATTGGTCAAGTGGAGAATCGTTTAATCTTCTAAAGATTTAGATTTCGATGAATATCGAAGAATTCATTATGTGCCCAGAGCTCTAATTGACACGATATCCCCATTCGATTCCCAATTCAATTTATATCAATCTCTCAATTGGCCCTCTTCAGGTTTAATTAAGTTATCTATAGACGCTTAAGATACTCCATTAGAATTTTATAATTATAAATTATTTACTTCAATTGATTTAAATAATTATAAACAAAAGGACAGCAGATCTTCTTTATATAATGTCCTGCCCATCGCGCATTTCATATTGAAAGGGAGTAAAAGTCCTTTGTGTTTATTTATTAATATAAAAAAATACTTAGTAAGATTCTCACTTATCTAATTTTTATAAAAAATACAATATTTAATATTTATAATATTTTTATAATTTATCATCCACGCCCATAAATTAAATAACTTAAGATCACCTTCAGGCAGTTCCCAAAAGTGAAGTCATCTCCTCACTAAAAAGACAATTGGGACTCTCATTGTGGGAGCTCCTTTTATATTTAAAACTTTTGCAATTGTGTGACACACATACTGAGATAATCCAACACACACACAAGTAGAGAGTAGAGTCAATAATATGTTAACATAACTCTGTTAGTTAACATTGCAGCTTTGCCTGTATAACAGCAAGTTTTACATTATCAAAAATTCTCAGTTGCTGCCAAAATAAGGCATTTTCAATCTTAAGCAATAAAATATTTAAACGAATAAAAATTAAGAATTAAAAAAAAAATCAAGTAAATCTTAAATAAATATAAAAATACAAATATTAAATGCGTGCTACAGTCAAAATCATTCCCTTAAAACCCTTTCATATTTTGCTGGGAGTTGCTTTATATTCCTTCTTCACCTCCTCCCCTTCACACGCTGTCCGCTAACGTTTCCCCTGCTGCATGGAATAACTTGGAGATTTTAGTTGCATTTTTTAAGATACTAACAACATATTTTTAGGAACTTTTAATTAAATCCCAAATCTCTTCTCTACTCTTTGCAGGTGAGTTTGAAATTGAGGAGGAAGAAAATAGAATTCCCAACTGGTTGACCACAAAAGATGAAAACACAATCGAAAAAGGAAACTAGTGGTAAAGGAAAGGAGTCCTGGGAACAGTTCCCAATACATTGCAGCGACTCCCCAGCCAATAGGCTGTCAGTCCTTATCTAGATACATTTGAACAAGCCAATTTAGCGATGAACAAACACCGAGCAGCGATCCCGGGCCCTAGACCCACCCACTCCACCCCCTCTCTGCAGACAATCCCCTTCTGTACGTTGAGTCAATGTTTGCCAGCTCCATTTTTGGGGCCGGGGCGATAGATTGGGGAGCCGGGAATATGACAGGCAGCAGCTCGAAATGAATGAATGAATTCGCAATGAAGTTTATGGAGGGGAAAAAGAAAATAAAAAGCTGGCCTGCAGTTCTCCCCACCTCCTTCATTCCCCACCCTTCTATTCTAAGCCATTTCTGGTGTCATGCTGTGCGTTCGTGTCGACCAAAAAAATACTAAAAAAAAATACTAAAATAAAAAAAAAATGTTGAAGAACAACACACGAAAATCCCAATGCCGATGCTCGCATGTGCGCCGCGTCTCTACGTGTTCATGTTAAATGTCATAATCAGACGCAGTCACATACACACACTCACACACACACAAATACACATACACATACAGGCACTCACAGTCAGACACACACTATAGCCACTAAGAGCATCTCGTAGATACAAAGTTGCCAGGCGACATGCTGCATAAATGTAAACAGCATGCGAAATGGCATCGTCTTTGGGCGTCGCCTTTGATGTTGGGTGGGGGCGTGACCCGCTGCTTGCATAGCTGCAACATCCACACATCCACAGCTCCACTCGCAGCCGAAGACACAATTCCAGTTTGACTTGACCTCTCTCATCGATTGCGCCGTAAACAAACAGCCAAATGGATTATCATACCCCCAGCCATAACTCAGGCGGACGCTCAAAGCGCTCAAAGCCCCAACGCAAGCCCCTAAAAGGCGAGCTCCGACTTACAGATACTTGCGAGACCGCATGACGCCATCGCCATCGCCATCGCCCGCTCGAGTTCAGATGCTGCACAATCTAACGCCTGGCAGACTCTTAGACGGGGTCGCAGCGAACTGCAGATACGCTGACAAGCAGAACGGAAATCGAATTCTCGGAAATTACCCAAAAATATCTTTTATCTAGAAAAAAGTATCTTCAGCCTTGGAGGCAGTTTCTAAATTCCAAATCTGAATCATAAATTTTATATTTATAAAAGTCGTTTGACACATATAAAAAATCCGCAATGCTTTATTACTTCCTGCGGCTCTCTCCAGATAACTTCCCTCCTCCTCCTCCTCTCCCACTCGCTCTTCCTTTCTTCCTCTTCTGTCTATCATAATTTCCATATTCCCTCTCTATGAGATCTAAGCTGTCATCCACTTCCCGCTTCCATGCCTTCTTCTAGGGAAGACTCTAATATTGGCAATGGGCCGATGTTTCCTCTGCCAAGTTCAAGGACTCTTCTTCTGCCCCTCTCCCTCTCCCTCCTTCTTCTATTCGCTGCTCATCCCAGCACTTTTTTGGCAGACCTTCCGTCGCCTCATTTTATTTTTATTTCTGTGTTCCGAGAATCCACGGGAACATCAAAAATCTTGTACCTCTTTTCGCATCTCGAGGAATTTTTGTTTTTTTGCTCCTCTTTGTTGCTTTTCATGTTATGCGTTCCGCTTTGCTCTTCGACTGCGACAGGATCTTTGGGCGTGTGAATGGCTCCGTCGAGGCCTCTGCCTCTGCCGCTGCTTCTGACTGCGCCGCCCCACTGAGCGGGCCAAATTGTGCGAGTGGCAGGCGCAATTTCTATTGCATTTTAAATGACTATTGTATAAATGTGTGTGTGTGTGTGTGTGTGTGTGAATGCGCGTGAGTGTGTGAGTGATGCTCTTATGAGTTGCATGTGGCAGCATTTCAACATTTGCTTCTATTTTTTTTGCCTGTCTGACATGTCCAAAGATATGAGGGCACGTGTGTGTGTATGTGCGTGTGTGTGGATATGTGTGCTCGATAACGGTTTTTGAGCGGGTTGAGTGGCTTGATGTACGGCGAGTGGCTTCGAGTGTTGCGTGAAGGTCAATGGGTCTCATTGTTGTAGTTCGCTGGGTTATTGCAATCTAGAACAGCAGGAAGTACCGTTAGTCGTTGTACCAAAAAGGCAGGTCTCAAAGAGTAAATACCTTTTGATCTTCATGGAATTTCTTTATAGCATGTTACATACGTTCTAAATATGTAGGCTGAAGAGCAGAGCTAAAAAATACCTCAAATATTAAAAAAGTATAAGTAAACCTTTCCCCTCTTTGAAGCCCCAAAGTAATAGTATTTTTTGATTGAACCCATTTAAAATGTTGATGTGACATTAACAGTGTGACGTTAACAGTTCTCAAGCTTAAATCTGTTAACGGTTTGACTGCTTGACTTCTGTTAATCTTTGATCTAAGAAGCTCTAAGAGAGTCTCTGTATTTGCGGGGCATGCAACTGGGCTTGTTACTGCCTCAGTCTGCCAGACACTGTGTCACTCAGCTGCCACGCCCACCGCCTTGGGCAGTGCTGGCAAATAAGGCACAGAGGCAGAGCTTATAAGGTTTTTAGGTATGCCAAAAGAAAAATCACAGCGCGCACTTTGAAGGTCGCCTTATTAACACATAAACCATAAAAGCCAGTCCAAAAACCAAACAAAAATCGTAGGCACATGTTTGGTTAAACATGACAACAACAACAACAACAAACAAAACAACAACAAATACAACAACAACAACAACAACAACAAATACAACAACAACAACAACAACAACATTTAAAAGAACAACCAACAACTGGCATTGCCCACATGTGTGTCACGTCACGGCAGACGACAAAACAGCAACAGAAACAGCGACAGAAACAGAAACAGCAACACACACACACACAGATACACACGCATACACACGCAAACACACACATACACACAGAGAGCTATAGATACTTAAGCGCTGAGATACTTTGCGTGCTCGTGTGTAGAACGATTCACAATGGACCGGGCTTGTTTTTGCCATATGTGAGCTGAAAAAAATGCACACATGTATGAAGCACACACACACATATGAAGCACACACACATGTATGAAGCACACACACATATGGAAACACAGAATTTGCTTAGGCGTTTGGACCGCCATGAAAATATATTTTCGCTCAGAATTTTTGAATAGTCGTCAATGGAAGTTTGTCGCTGGCGGTGGAGTTTTATTCGGCACGTATCGAGGTTCGAGATTCGAGAGACGAGACTTAAGATTCGAGATTCGTGGTTCGAGGTTTGAGGTTCGTGGTTCGAGGTTCGAGGCGAGCGGAATTGTTGTTTCTTACGGCTAAATGTTTGTTTAGCGTCGCACAACAGTCATTAGTATCCAGTGAGTAAGTGTGTGTGTGTGTGTGTGCGAGTGTGTGTTAAATAACCGAAAAAAGAAAATCAGTTAATGCAAGAGCCATAAATTTGGGGTTTATGGCATAGTAAACACACACAGATCGTTTATAGGAAGGAACGCGTGTCATGATAATACCGAACGATTTTTATTGGGTAAGTCCGACCTAAGTCCATATAGGCAAGTGGATTTTCTTGGCTGTGATTTCCAATCACCGATTTTCAAAATATGCAACAATTTTCCATTTTCACACATTCCATCGATTCGAATCGTTTGGCAACTTCACTTCTTATGGCGCACATAAATTGTTGTTTAATATTTGATATTTTCTTAACGTTGTTTTTGCCGTTTGATGTCGACAACCCGCCCACTCAGCCACTCCCCCGCTCACCCGTCCGCCCCTTTACACCTTCAGCCAGCCAGTCAGTCCCTCGACCAGCCTTATAATATCCATCCAACCAGGCAGTCATCCATCCATCCATCCATCCACCCATCCATCCGTCCGTCCGTTCATCCGTCCCTCCGTCCGTCCGTCCGTCCGTCCGTCCGTCCGTCCGTCCAACGAGCAGTCATAAATACTTTCTGTGCTTTCAAGTGGCAACAAAAAAAAAATGAAAATAAAATAAAAGTAAAAAGTAAAAAGAGCGGCAGCAAAAGGAAAACTAAAACAAAAATAATAAAAATTATTAAATGCGACTCCTACGCTGCCTTTGAGTTGAGTTTGCCATTTCCCTGCCACCCTTCACGTCTCCCAAACGCGGCTCCAACCTCCCGCCCCTCCCAGCCACCCAGCCGCCCAGCCGCCCAGCCACAATTTTTATCATGCAGTTGGCAAAGTTTCCCCTCCGCCTTTGCCTGTGTGTGTGTGTGCATGTATGTTCTTTTCAATGATTTTTACCGTTTTCACCCATGTGTGTGTAACTTTTCGCCTAATTAAATCATAAAAAACTGTTTTATTTTACAATTTTTCTCTTTTCAAAGTCATTGACTCTAGGGCTTTGATGTTATTTTTCCATTTTTATTTTTTTAATGTGTAATCTTTGATTTAAGATTTAATAAGCGGATTTCATATCAAATATAATAATCCACATATCGATAGTTTGAGGCTTTTAGATGGAGATTAACTTTAATTACATTTATAGATATTAAAGACAAGGGCTAAAATTTCCAAGCCCTTCTTAAAATCAATTTTATAATATGTTTATTTAATTATAATAATAATATTTGTTTTATTCTGCTGCCAAACGGAATAATTTCTATAAATTATTATTTTTTTTCTTTTTTTTTATTTAAAATTAAAATAAGTGCTTAACAGTTTTCGACTTTAAAAGTCAATTTATCAATCCCCAAAGCTTTTCTAGACGTTGAGCTTCCGTAACGTAGATTTTCGATACTAAATATATTAAAATACATTTTTAATATATTATATTCCCATACATCAATTATGCCATTATAAAGATTAATTTTATTTAATTGTAGATTTTGGGAGTATGCAAAAGTTGCAATTAATAAAATAATCCAATAATAAAATAATTCAATAAATATTATTGATATATTTCCTTTGCAGCTTCACAAGTCGCAAATTAGCATTAAAATCTAGGAAAATCTGCACGAAGTTTTTCATTGTATTTTCTTCATTCATATTCGTTTTATTTTTAATATTTAAATTAATGGCATTGCTTTTATGAGCCAAAAGTCTTATCTTTATTTAAATCTGCATAGATGTGTACCCAACTATTTATATGGCTTACTTCTCATAGATTATAAAAGCTTCATCTGTTGGCACAACTTTAATACCCTGTGGAAGTTCTAGATTAATTGGTATAAATATGATACATTGAATAGCATCAAATGCAATCTTTATATAAGCCAATCAAATAATAAAACTGACAAGAAAAAAAAGGAATTTCTAAATGTTAAATACATTTTACCGCTTTGAGTGGAACACAGAGTGGACAGCAGCAAGCAAATCGCAATGGAGATAAGAGCCACAACAACAAAACGCATGCAACTGTTGTTGCTTTGCTCCCAGGCGTAGGCAGAGAATAAGGAAGGAAATGAAATACGCAAAATTGTTTTTGTGTTTTTTGCATTGAACGATGAAGCGGGCAGTTCGTGCAGACGAACACTGCTTGCCCTTCCGCACGAAGAAGAGTTGTGTCGTATCCAGCAATTGTAGGAAGAAACGAGTATCACGACTAAGTGGGGCGACTTTCCTGTTGTAGGGTATCTCGGGGCGCAGCACTCCATTTCCGTATTGCAGTCACTTGAGCGGCAAAGAACTTAAAGTCGATTAAATTATCTCTTGCTTTTTAACGTTTATTTAAAGTTATTTTTTATCGGAGTGTAAACAATAATTAAATGAGTTTATTTTTAATTACAACGCACTGACAACACTCCTGGCGGCAGATACACAAAACAAATTTTTCGGCTACAATCCCGTTATGTTGATAAGCAAATAATTCCCACTGATAAGCCATACGCCAGCGCACTTTATGTTATTTCTGATGTTACGCGAAGCTGTGAGATAATTTATTTTTATACATATTTTTACATTTTATTACATTTTATTACATTTATTACTTTTGTTGCATCTGTGAAAATTTGCTTTTTGACTGTCATGAATTTTTTTGCATTTTATCTTGTTTTTCGCGAGAGACAAGAGATTATATAATTTCAATGGCTTAATGCTCCCATTTTCATTGCTTTTTCGTCAATTCTTTTTCTCTCATTTCTTGGGAAAAGCCGTGGGATTGCAGGAAACTTGCACCATTTGTCTGACAAGTTGAGATTTTATTATTTATGCTACGAGCAGTGCCTTTTTTTTCCTTTTGCCCCCTTCTCCCAATGATGTATTCATGCCGACTCCAAAATTGGCACGTAAAAATGTCTGGTATTTTTTGCGGTATTTTTTATTGCATCTCGCCGTGTCTGCGCCGCTTACATAATTACCGGCTCTGGCTTGGCCTGTCCCCGGCCGGTCGCAGCCTTTTATGGCGTTTCTTTTAGTGGTTTTTAATTGGATTGGCAAACAGAAGATCGTGGATCCGAGTTTGTGTCGAGAGCTCCGACTCTCGTCTAGAATCGTGTACCCAAAACGTCGAACATCTTAATTTTGGCTGCTCATGGGCAGCAGTTAAGAGGGTTGACTCCATCTAAGGCAGAACTTCTTATGCAAACTTTAAGTTCAAGTGCTTTTGATCTCTCAAATTATAAAAAATAAATAATTACATAAATAATTAAATTCAAATAAAAACTAAGCTCAAATTTGGCCAGCAATTGAACTAACAAAATAAAAGTAAATAAATGAAGAATTTTATAATAAAAATAGAATTGGAAATAAACACTTCAGATTCTGTTGAATCTACCAAAATATAAAATTCAAATTTCTAATGATCTTATCTAGACGTTGACTAATCCTAACACAGTCTAGAAACATTTCTGATTTGCATCCATATTTTAATTTTGGAATTTTGAAAAATGTCAGAGAATAAATAATTCTGGCAAATGTTAATCCAGTTTTGATTAGTTTGTTTTTATCTTGTCAAGGTTGATTATTCAATAAACAACCCTCGCACTGCACCTTCAACCAAACTCACACGTACACCCACCTCCAATAGACGCCAACACAAAACAGAACTGCGCCAACCTCCGATAGATGGCGCTCCTATTTTTTTTCGCCCAGACCACAAAATGTGAGCCTCTCGCGTTGGCTTTGATTTTCTTTCGAGCTCATCAAGCTATAAATACGAGGACAGACAGACCGTTGGGTAATTGTGTCAAAGTTAATTATCATGATCTCGATCTCATCTCCCCATACTGTGTATAACATTTGATACTTGAATCGCATCGACCAGTGACAAAGCTCCAAATACCCTGAAGTAAAATTCCAAAAGAGCCTCGGACTTCTTTTGGCCAGAATCAAAGTTCTTTTTTTCAGCTCTGCAGGTCCCCAGATGTTTTTGAACAATTACACGCTTTATTTCCGTTCCCAGAGGTTCGGAGAACATAGGAAAAATAATAAACAAAAATATTTACTGTTCTCTGTTCGCTGCTCGCTGTTGGCCGTCATAATTTACATGCACGGGGAACGTGACAAAAATATAGATATTTTATTTTTAAATTTTCTTTAAGAGAAAACGTTTTTCTTTTCGATGTTGTTGGGAAATGTTTTCATTATTTCATTATTTAGTCTGTCTGTCTGTCGGACTGACGAAGGTGATAATGAGTGGAAAACAGGTCGAAACTTTGTTCACAATTTACGAGTTTCTACCTTAAAGCCAATAAATTTCTTAGAGTCTTTTATTTTATTATTTAAATCTAAGAGCTTACAGAAATTTTTTAAATTTAAGGCGCCTGAAGAGAAGTTAAATATTTCGAAGCTCGGATACGATTATCTGTTCAGTTTCTATAAACTGACACACATTTCAATTAACTGCCAAGTTAGCCAAATATTTACCACCCACAAAACGTTCCCAGACCCACGGACTTCCCGTTGAAACTCATTTGCTCATTAAATTCAATGGACGTGGCACGTTTCCAGCCCGAAACCAAAGTCCATCCTCTGTTCCTCTAACAGAACAATAGTTTTTAATGTGCTAAATTAAGTTTCGACTGGCTCTTCTTTCCCATCTTCCCCCCTCTCAATCAATCTCTCTCTCTCTCTCTCACTCTCGCTCTAAGAACAAAATTACCCGCACAATTTGATTTCCCCTGCCCCTTCCCCCCTCCACTGTTGCCATATTGAATTTGAAGTTGGCCAAGACTTGCCTTTTATACTACTCGTTGTCCGTACGCCTCTGTGTGTGTGTGTGTTATGTATGCGCGCTTAAACGTGACTACCGTTAATTTGGCCAGAACCTTATTTAATGCTCGGGCTAAGGCAACTGGCAAGCAAAAAGCTCTCCGGAGCAGAGACTTAGATTGTGTGGCTGCGATAAGGCGAACCAAAGATGTGGACCGGCAAAAAGTATCTTCATTTTCGGGCCTCCTCGGGAAATACTTATAAACACAGCGTGTCCAAAGATTTATCGCTTCGAAAAGTATTTGGAATTAAGGCGCTGATGATATCATTTCTCAGATCTCTGGCACTTACTCACACACACACACACCCATACAGCCATACAGCCATACAGCCATACGCCGGGTGCCAAAATGTATCTACAACTTTTCTATATAAACGTCGATGGACGCACAATCATTCCCGTGCCCGTCCGACCTACCCGTTCAACCACCCGTACAGCCGTCCACCCGTCCAGCCATCCATCCATTGCCCCATCTCTCCATCCATTCATATATCATTTTTGGTATTCCGATTCGGTATTCGGCGCTTTTGTCAAACCGAAGCCCCGTTAGCGCCCCATTTTGGCCCATTGATTGATTTCGTTAGTGTCTGTTTTGGTCAGAAGCATATCATTAAGTGGCCCAAAGGTAGTCAAACCCAAAACGGTGGATAGTCAACTCTATCGCTTTATAAAGCACCGCCGCCTTAAAAGTGACATCTGTTTTCAGCGACGCCCTTTGATTTCTTCTACTGGGAACCTCCAGCATTCTTTCAGCAGGTAGCAGAGTTTTGAAGATTTGAAAAATTGAAAAATTAAAAAATTGTCTAAAAATCTGAAGGGGAACGAATCCAAAAACCTCAGATAAATATTTTTAATTAGCAGGCACTTTGGATTCTGGGCAGGTACTGACTTGACTCTAAGACTGGAGTCTGAGATATTATTGAATTATAGGAAAACAATGTTTTATAAAATATACTAAATGAACGCATTAATTGCATAGGAATCTGTTATACCATATATCATATGATAATATGTTATACTATATAATAATATATGATATATATTCTGAAATAACCGGGGAAGTAAAAGCACTGACCTGGGGAACTCTTTGGATTCTGTGAATTTTTTTTTTATTAATTATTATTATTATTTATGTTTTTTTTTATTATTTTTTTATTTATAATTAAAAAAAAATAAATCGAATTTTTATTTTTAATTATCAAAGACTCCAATTAAATTTAATATTTTGAAATATTTTGAATTTAATTTTTAATGAGTTGCAAGTCAAATATTAAAAATATAACTGCAAGTTTCGTCCTTTTCCAGCGGCAGCTGGAAGGAAACTCAATTAAATAAAACTGGAAAAGTTTTATTGACTTTATTCGTCTCAAACATGTTCAAGCTAGTCAGACCAACTAAACTAGGGAATGAAATTAAGTTAATTATAGAGTTGAAAGCAGTTGGGATCATTGTGGCTGCCATTTGATGTTCATGTCCGGTGCTTAATTAAAAGTCAACCGCAGAGGATTAATCCATAATAATTGCAGTCACATACACGGGCATATCCCGGCTCATAGAGTCGGGATCGACCGCACCTTTTGAATTTATGATTATAATTTAACTAGTAAAACATTTGTTCGTTTAAGTATAAAATATTATAAAACCTTCCTGTTGATAATAAATTGCCTTGTGGAACCGCAGAGGCAGAAGCCAAACCAAAGGCAACAAAAACACCCAACACCCTCCGATGGAATTTATGGTGCACCAGACGGGCTTCTGTGTGTGTGTGTGTGTGTGTGTGTGTGAAGTATGAAGATGGGGATGAGCGTGTGTGGGCAAAGTGGGAGGCGGCACAAGTGGCGGCTTTTTAAAGCAACATTAATCATAGCTTCCATGGGCTATGAAAGGCTAGACAAGGAGGTTTTCCACTTTTTCGTGTTGTTGTTGTTATTTTTATTGTTGTTATTATTTTTGTTATTATTATTTTTGTTGTTGTTGCTTGCGGTTTAAATTATTTAAAGTGCCATAAAGTGCAGCGGCAGGGTGAAAGAATTATGAGAGCCACTGTGACAGTTAGCGAAACAGCTGAGACTCCCAACCTCCCAGATTCCCAGACTCCCAACTTCCCCGTCTTCCAGCCTCCCCGTCTCCCAGCCTTCCAGCCATCCAGCCTCCCTCAATAAGTGTTCATCATAAATTAAGAAAATGTGCAAATTTAGCAGAAACTATCGTCTACCTGACACACATGCGTGTGGCCCGAAACCCCCCAACCACCACCCACCAACCACCACCCGCTTTTAATCTACTTTATTAAATTGTGTTCTTCTTTTATTACCTCCACAGCAATCGCTTCTTGCGGGTCGCATCCCTGTAGCCTCAATGACAGGACCAATCAAGCGAGGACTCCTTTGGCAACAGCGGGATCGTCTCTTCTCCCGATGGAAGGAAAGGTGCGTTATATTTCAATTATTAATTAAAATATTATTAAAATTATAATAATAATATTATTAATAACAGCTTAAAAATATATGCCTAAGCTTTTAATTTATTACTGCCTTTAAATAATTTGAATTTTATTATTAATTAAATGTAATTTAAATTAAGAAAAATTAATTTTACTACCAGATTTTAGAGTCCTTTTTTTATTTTTATTTATTTTATTATTATCACATTCAGTCGGATATATAAAATATATATAAGTTGAGGGAATTTGTTTAAAAAGGGAAAGGATTAAGGAATCCTATGTAAAGTATTTTATAATTTATTTATTTAATTATAATATTTATTCATTATATTATAATTATTATTGATTTTATATTTTATATTTTATGAACTTGTAAATTTAGGATTTTAAAAAGTCGAGTTTTACCTTTTGGGAATTTAAGGAAATCAAGGAAAATTCGGTTTAAGAAGTAAAAAATAATTTGAAATTAAATATTAATATATATTAATTTTATAATTTATTATATCTTTATAAATTTATTTTTTCTCTTGATTCTGGATTCGAAAGGTTCAACTTACACTCATCGATTTATCTGAGTGCGAATAAAGAATAAGACTTAAAATTTTATTTTAATTATTATTTTTGATTTATTATTAAGTATTATTAAATTAATATTTTACTTGAGAATCCTTAATAACTCCTTCAATTTATTTCCCACAATTTATGAAGGGTTTCGATGCACGAAATTAAATTTTCTTAAAAGGTTAATTTATATATTTTGTCCTTTATTAATGTCCTGTTAAATTAATCTTCTTCGCTCAGTGTAAATAATTATTTAGCACTTTTGAATTCACCTGGCAAAAAGTGTGCAATTTGCAGGACCCTCAGAGCAAGGAGTGGTGGGGGAGGGGGGAAATTTATGCAAATTTATTTACCCGGGGGAATGTTAATTGCAAAAACGAATAATTGACGGGGTCTGAAGTTTTATGGAAGTGCAGATAATGCAAAATGCATAATGCGAATGTGAATGCAATTTGCAGGACCTTCCCCCGACTCGCCAGTGCATAAAAAGGACTCAGGAGAGAGGCAGAATGAGAGAGAGGGTGAGATAAGGAGAAAGGGGGGAGTGGCGATTGGCTGCACATTTGTTTTCGGTTCTTGTTTATTTATAATTGAAATTTAATTACGTTCCTATTGGACTCGGCCGATCCGATAATTACGTTCATCGGAACACGTTTAATTGGCAGTTAATGGACGCTAAGCGCAGCTTTCAATTTTGGATATTTGATTTTTGGAAATTATATGAAAAGAGATTTCAAAAATCAGAGAGTGGCAAATTATTATTAATGGAATTTATTTTTGGAAAAGAAAATAAATTAAGTCGAAAAATAAATTAAAATTAGTTATTTCCAATTTATAATAATTTCCAAACCAAATTTTAAAATTCATATGTTAATTATTTATTTTTAGTTTTTTTAATTGTTGCATAAAATTATATTAAATAATTTATTTATTTAATATAAAATTAAATCAAACTTCAACTTTCAGTTTTTTATTAAAGTTAAAGAAGTTGTCATTTTTACCATATTCAAAATTATTTATTTTTTTTTTCATTAAAAAATTTAACTATTAAATAATTATAAATTTTTAATATTATAATTGTTTCAGAAAGTCTCTTATTTATTTTTTTAATTTTGAATTTATTTTTTAACGTCTTCTGAGCTTTTATATTTATTTAAATATAACTGTTTTATCCGTTGCTCTTCCCAAGAATTTTCCTCATTAGCAAAACTCGACGATTGCAGCCATTAAATTTGGATTCGCATGTCTGACATCCCCCCTTCCCCTCTTCCATGTGTTTGGCATCTAACTAATCATTGAACAATCCCCGGCAATTACCCAAACTCAGTTGGCCTTTGGACGGCCCCAAATTACTTGACCAAGTTAATAAGCAGCTGCGAGCCAACTGAACCCAAGAGAGCCCAAACACTCAGCCAACTGCCAAGCGTGGAGATTCGCAATTTTTGGAACTATTTAAGCCAAAGGCAGCTTTGGGATACGTTGAGTATTTTTAAGTCATTAGGGGGCCACCTTTGGGCGGGGGGATGGGGCTGTATTTAAGCCTGGAACTTCAGCCATAAACATGCAGCGTGTGGATACATTTTGGCCATCATTTTGCATGCATTATTAATTTTGAATATAAATTTGAGTTGGCCAAAATCAGAAGCGTTCCGGGCCCAGAAATAAGCCCATTTTCATTGCTGCAAACGAGGCTATAAAATATTTTATTGACGTCTCTGAGAGACATAAAATGCTAAGCAGCAGCTTTCAAATCGAACGTCTGAGATTGTCTTTTATTTATTGTTTTGCCGCATTGTTTATTATTTATTATTTATAATTTATTTATTAATAACGCTTTGCCGACGCTGCGGGTGTTCCCATGAGTGGGAACAGCGAGAAGAAAGGAGGACGAACACAAAGAGTTTTTATTTGGGCGCTCGATGATAATTGAGAAATAATCATAATTATTTTCGAGTACCTCTTTGACCGACTGACCTTTAAACGAGTGCCGAGCCACGAGTTGTACATTTAATATAAAATACATAAAAAAAGGCATCTGTTCACATTTTTTGAAAGGTTTTCCCCTCTTCTTCTTCTTTTCAGATATTTTGTGCTCACCCGCGATTATTTGCACTGCTTCAAACGTGCCTCGGGATCGGCCAACGAACGTGCCTCGGATATGGGACAATTTATATTTAAGGTGAGTTCCCCAAAAAGATGTTCACATTCTTAAAGGTTACCCCAAGATGGGGCCTTCAAAATAAAGAGTTGAGAAGATGACGTCAGCTATGCGATAGTTCAGTCAGAGATAGATTAATCGATGGCTGAAGCTTCGGAAATCAAAAGTAAATAAAAAAAAAGCAAGCATATCAATCGAAAGGTTAGCTATGAAATGATGAATAGATAAATTAAATAATTTAATTCAAATTATATTAAATTAAATAGTGGGAAACATAGGGAAAACTTAACGATAGTTTGCCTGAAACTATCGTATAAAGTGTAAAACATTGGAATTACCTTAGGCTTCAAATGTTGTAAGTGAAACGTGTCTTAAACTACCTCAAAGGTCTGACCACATTTGCACCCACACACCTAACACACACACACTCGCACACCTCACACAGTCAGTGACAACATCTCTTTACTACGCACTGTAAAGTTATATTACCGCATCGAGATTTATGGCCAACATTACGAGAACTATGAGCATAACTTGGTAAGCGTAATGGCTGATGCGCTGAGGGGGATACCGGGGGGCGTGTCAGTTTATAGCTTATGGCATATCAAAGAGCAGGACACACCTCGAAACGCTTATGGATTGAGTCCCAGCCTGTCAGACACACTAAGTCACGTGTTGACTTCTTTTGATAGAGATCTTTTTATTAAAAGCTCTAATGGAGAGAAGGCAGAGCAGAGAAGGGAAAGGGGTGAGAGAGGGAGGGGGATAAATTGAGGGCAATTAGAGGAGGGAAGAAAATCCTATTAAAGTGCAAGCTGTGCAAAAGGCATTTGGGAAATATATTACATTAGTTAAAGTGCTTTTCATTGGCAATTTTCCGAATACTCGGTTACACTTGCCAAAGCGCACAGAGTTTCTCATTAAAATGCTGCCACTTCCTGCTCTGATTTCCCGCCCGCCCCGTCGCCATCCCCTCGGCGCTCAAGTGCACTCGACGAAGCATTGAAAAAACTTCATTACCAAGTTTTTTCGGTAAACTCAACTAATTGGCTAAAACTTGCAGCTACTGCATGTTAATTTGCCTAACTATCGGTACGTCCCACATGAGTCAGGCCCGCCGGCCCGCCGGCCCACCAGCCCTGTAGCTGCCCCGCCGCACCGACCCGCCCCCTCCTATGCTCTATGAGCTGTAGCTTTAGCTTTAAAACAAACCAAATGCGAGACTAAAAGGCAACTAAAAACAAGCGCAGATCTAAAAACCATCTATTAGCCGACCGAAGGATACCCTGTAAAAATAAATGGGAAATGTTATCTGATACTTAAGATGCCATAATTGAAATACTGTTGAAGGCAAAGGATTCGTCCTTAATTTTCCATATAACTGACGACAAATCAGTTAGAAGGTTTTGAGGCTTTGAATAGAAATTGCAAATCTGACACATCTTTTGCGACCTTCAAGCTGCGCACCTGAAGTCTGAGGTATGAAATACTATCCCGCTATTCAGGCCTTGCCCAGTCTCGTTGACCCCTCCCCATAAAAATACAGGGTATCAGCGCACGAAAACAGGAAAGCAAAGAAACTAAAAAAAAAACACGATTGCAATAAAATTGTTCGCTGCGTTGTTGTTGTTATTGTTGTTATTGTTGTTTAAACAAATAAGGAAAATGTACATTAAGCTGCAGCAACAAAACAACAACATAAATGCTACTTAACATGCACACCAACAACAGCTATGAGAACAACAACAACAACAACAACACAAGCAAATCCAAAGAGATCATGGGAAAATTGCGTTTAATTTCAATGATTTTTTTTTTCTACTTTTGTAGTTTAATTTTTCTTTTTTCTTCGCTTTTTTTTGTGCACTTTCTGCGAAAAATGTGTAAAGGCAATGCTAATAAACAGTCCGCATTTGTTGTTGTTCACAGCTTCATTTTAAAATAAAAATAAATTTTCAAAAGTCCAGCGGCGAACAATTTCTGTACCACGGGCAGGGCAATTTTCCAAAGTAAACAATTCACGGCTCATCTGATGAACACGGCAAGCAGATTTAAATATGAAAAAGACAGAAAAGTAAACAATTTAATATGTATTTAATGATGGACGGATAAATGTAATCAGTTTACAAATTATTTATCGAAAAATATTTAAAACTTCTACGGGTACAAATCTGTGGCCTAATGAGTTAAGCTTTTAAACTGAAAGCGATTCTCGTCTTCGGCGCACGTGTGAGCAATTAATTTCATGGGATCGATTAATTTCAAAATGATTAATTTCAAAATGATTAATTTGAAAACTCATTTTTCACATTTTTAATTCATGGCTACGAGTACTGCAACTGAAAAGCCTTCAAAAATCAAAGATCTGTTGCCATAAATGGTCGCTCCTTAGCTTAGGCACCCACACCCCAGTCTCTAGCGAAGACATCAACCAGCCAAACGCGCCATAAGCAAGTGACGAGTCATCGCCCAAAGGCCGTTGCCTCATTAAAGGCCTCCGCGGCGGTGGCTTCTTATGGCAATTATTTTCGATACGCTGAGCGGGTTGCATTTAGTTTTTTTTATTTAACTTATAAGCTATTTAAATGCCAAAATAATTTATAGTCTAAATTATAATTCAAGCAACTTTATTTTCAAATGAATTATATTTTTGTAAACTAATAGACTACGTGTTGTGGGGTGTCATTGAAAAGGCAATACATTCATTTATATGTTGCTTAGGAATGAGTTCAAGCATAAAAATAAATTAATTATTTAATTAAATATATTTTTCTAAAATAAAATAAAATAAAATATAAATATTAAATACTGGAATATAAATATTAAATACCTTGGCCACACTTGACGTTGCTCGGAAGTCAACCTCAAGTAAATTGTGAATTATTTTTAATTAGAAGTAATTATCATTCATCATGCTATTAATTAAAGTATAGTTAAGTATCGACTACTTAAGATTTTCCCACACTTTCCGAGAGTCGACGGAGGAATCAATATCGTCTTGTCAATGTAATCAACTTAATCAATTAGATGCGAGGCGAAGATGAGGGTGTAGCCTCATTTGCAGTCTAATTATTTAATTCGATTTCAGCGTAAATTTCAAAAGTGATTGCGAGTATCGCGTGTACCTTTCAGGTGAGTGACGCGGCTGTCGCCTGTCAATCGAAAGATGAAACATTTTTGCCACTGTCTGCATTCGAGTCCGGGGGGAAATCAATCGTGCGTGAAGCGTAGCGACGTTCAATAATTACAGGTGCCTCAGCAGGTAGAGGGGCAGATGGTGGCAGGTATGAGAGGATGGGGCTGACAGGTGTGGAGGGTGTTGAAACTGCTGACAGCCTGCGGGTCGCAAAACTTGACTCAAAGTTGCAATTTTTGCACTCTGACAATCATTGAAATCAATATTGATTTTTGCCTTCGGGGAGCCAGATATAAAGATGCAATTTCAGCTGGCAGATTCACATAATGAGTGAAAATTAATATGAAACTCATTTGCATAATTAAAAGATGATCAAACGAGCACAGTCGAATCGCATTAATGACTAATGACCTGCTCCGGGGCAGCCTTAAAATCAATCAAAATTCTCCATTGCTTCAAATGTCCTTGAGTAATCGTAGAGCGGAGTCCGCACATCAAAACTTCAGATACATTGAGTGAGTTTTGACAGGCGATATTATTGAATGTGACAAAATGTGAGACAACACACTTAGCATTAGAGTTAACATAAACATTAACAACAATACTACAACAATAACAATAACAATAACAGTAACAATAACAATAACAATAACAATAACCGCTAATCAATGCCAGCCTTGAGACTCAGATACCTCGTTTCGAAAGTATCTTTCGGGCAACTCCAAAAAAAGAGCTCCAGTTTTGGAGGCGGAAATCTCAAAATCTAATGAACACACACGGCGAATAAGAGTTACGGGCTTTGACTAGTTACTAAGGTCAAACGAACTTAACTGCTTAATCGTTCCGCTTAATCCGCATATCGATCGAAAGTGAAAGTGTTTAAGCCAAAGGCTTCAGCGTTAAGGCGATGCTGAGGACTTATCTTGGAAAAGAAATTAAGGAATAAAAAATAATCATATTATTTTCATAATTTATTCATGATCTGAAGTAATTAAAAATAATCTCAATTAATTATAAAATTTATTTGTCTACATAATTTATTTAAATACTTATCATTAAAGTCCTAATTTACTCCTCACAATTTTCCATTTTATACGAACCAAAGGACGTATTTCCAATGCATTCGGAGCGAGTGAAGGAATTTCGCTTTTACGAGCATCTATCTATATATCTTCCCGGATCTGGGGATCTCTATAAATAAATCGATTATACGATTTTGTACCAGATACTGTGAGGTTCCATGTTCCCCAACCCACGCATTTTCCGTATTGCCTTTGTTTTGGATGTTTTTATGGCATTATGACAAGATCTTTGGATCTTTGGAACTTTGAATCTTTGGATCTTTGAATCTTTGAATATTTGGATATCTGAATATTTGAATATTTGAATCTTTAATCTTTGAATCCCTAAATGATTGGATATCCAAGTTTTCCATAATCTTAAGATTTTGTAAGCATAATTCGTGCAATTTATCATCGATACAATCGGCGGCAACCACTGCCCGGCCACGCCTCCAGCAGGGCTGCAGCGTCCCCTGGCCCCGTGGACATTTAAAGCAACTTAATTAATGTGTGGCCATAAAAATAGAAGCGGCATATCTTGGCCATCGCTTTATATCGCATAACTTGGCTAATTGCCACACGCTGCTGACATATTTGCCTAATGGCCTCGTATAGTTTTCAGCCGGAGCGGAGCACAGATTCTGTGGCAACTTTAAGTTCTGGCCATAAAGCAGCTTAGGAACTGGGAAAATAAGACCCATAAAGTTGTCTGGAAACAAGACCAAAGCGAACAAAAAATATACACAAAATGAGTTCTATAAAAGTTCCACATAGTTACAACTTTTGCCAGGGAAAAACTCTTGGCCTGGCCTAATGACTATTAACCGAGTTGCAAGATGCAGTGGCGGCTGAAAGAGGAAAGCCAAAAAAGTGGGAGAGGGAGGGGAAAAGGGTATCTCACAGCCAAAGGAAAGGTACATTGACAGCGAGAGAATCTTAATTGTTGTATTGTTGGGCAAAAGTTTTGCATGAAGACGTGCTAAAAATAATTGAGTAGCAATTTATTTTATGGCTCTTTCTGCCATAAAAATTAAGTGCATTTCCCTAATACGGAAAATGAGATGCAATCTGAGTGGAAGCTCCCTTCCAGCTGATGCCATAAACGCACCTTGTCAGGGCCTATCAAATGGGGAAATGGGCAAGTTTTGAAGCGTTTCTTAAATATCCTTAAATGTGCTCCAAATCTTGGGTATTCGAATAAACTGAATCAATTCTGATATCAGAAAATTAATGAAAATGATTCAAAAATATCACATTGGAATTTTGTGAAGTGGAATACAAAACTTTAGTACAGAAAGTACATAAATATTTAAATAAATAGGAAAAAAAAACAACATTTTTTAAAAAGTTAATTATTTAAATATTTGAATTATTTAAATTTGAAAATTAAACTATTATTATTAATTTTCTCCTTACTCTAAGTATTTTTCTTTATTGCATTATGAATTTATTATTATTTTTAATTATATTTGTTTATTTATATTACACTTATATAAATAATAAAATATAATTAAATTCTATCAAGCTGATTTTTTACCTTTTAATACATTTTAGAAAAATCTTTCAAAATAAATTTTATACATTTTTGTATTTTAAATAAAGTACTAAAAAGTGTGCCTAAAAATTAAATCTTTATTTTGAACTCATATTGGGACAAAATGAAGTAATTATAGAAATTAAATATGATTCATTTGGAACTTAATCTAATTTCTTTTTTCTACTCATAAATCTGTTCATAGTTCTGTTCAGTAGAGATTCTCGGAAATATTACCAGAGGTTCAGGAGAAGACACAATTTATTGTCATATATTAAATATCATGAGAGAAAAGTCTGTTCAGTATTAGTATTTACTTTTACAATCTTTTAACAAGAGTATTTTTCAAAAATTTAAAGAAAAAATAAAAATTATAAATATTTAAAATAGATCTAAATAAGAAATATAACATTAGGAACAAGGAATCTTCTAACTTGTGGCACGTCGATAACTTTTCTGATAGGCTTGCGACACTCCATCAATCGATAGTTTTCGTTATTAATCAATTTTTCGAGTCTATCCAAAGGAACTTCCCACAATTGTTTCTCTCTCTCTCTCTCTCTCTCTCTCTCTCTCTCTCTCTCTCTCTCTCTCTCTCTTGGGCAGTGACTCATGGAGACCCAAGGGGACCCAAGCTCTGCCTCTGACAATAAAGTCCAGTTCTCAGACACCCGCAGTGCCAGAGTCAGAGTCAGAGCCAGAGCCCAATGATCATTAGTCGACCTTTGACTTCCATTGTTTGTAAGCATGTCGTAAACTCATGTCTTGTCTCCTTGTCCGTTTGAATGATTGCAGGTCAAGCTGGTGGATGTGGAGAAGGTGGAATGGCTTAATAGGAGATCGTACAGCGCCATTGGACTGCTCTTGGGTCGTGAGGGTCGCGTGCTCTTGCGCTGCGACGACGGCCTCGAGGATTGGTTTGAGCTGCTGGAGGTAGGTACTGAATGGGAACCTTAACGAGCATTGAGTAATGGGCGATTTCTTGACAGGAGTGCACACTGACGTCCAAGGAGCGACGACGCGCGCTGAAGATTGCACAGGGTCCGAGATCACGAGCCTCCTTGGCTGCTCCCGTCTCGCATGCCTCGCTGCAATTCCAACACTTCGGCCTGGGCGGCACCTACTCCAGCGCCCTGGACGACTGGCTGATGACAAATGGCGCCGGAGGCGGCGGTGGCTTGGCACGTCACAAGATTGGCGCCGGCAGCCTTAATGGCTATGCGGGCGCCAATCCATTCTTGTTCAGCGATTCGGTTCCGGACCTGAGTGCTCTGAACAATGAGAATCACAATCATCATCTGAGTGGCATTTCGACGAATCACTCGACACCCCAGAAGATTCCACATCACAGCAATGCCAATCTTAGCCGCTACTCGAATGGTTACGCATCGGCGCAGAACAGCTTCACGCAGGCTGGCTGTGGCTTGTACGGATCACCACGTCGCATATTCATCAACAGCAGCTTCGGCTCCAATCAGGTGGTGGACGAGGAGACCGCCGAGGAGGCGGAGGTGCAGTTGCGCCGTCCACGACTCTTCCGCGGCATCAGCGCTCAGCCGGACAATGGCAACGAACTGGACAGGGACTGGCTCTACCGCAAGCCACGTGCTCCCACCGATATGCGACACTCAGGTAAGTGAATAGTATCCTTTCATCAGGGTTCAACTCTAAGACTTGCCCATCCACAGTGCAACCCATGCTGCCCACTCACAACTCCAATGGCGGCAGCAACCTTGGACTGGCCAACAAGACGGAGTTGGACTGTTCCGCCAACGACAGCGGCTTGGACACGCCACCTTCCACCCATCGACCCTCCAGCTACCGAGAGGCTGCTAGCCGCGATAGCACCGAGACCAATGGCAGCTCCTCGCGTGGCACGCTGCTAAACAACTCACCCGGTGGCAGCTTCCGCGCCAAGAAGCTTAGCGCCCAGGTGACCAATTTGAATCAGCTGAACGCCTTGCACGGCTCTCGCTACTCGGTACAGGATCAGCGCATACTGAAGATGCGCAACAACGAGGAGGATCGCTGCGCCTCCATCAAGCTGGCCAATCGCCTCAACCACAACCACGAGCAGCAACACAACAACGCCGTCTACGATCCCAACCAGAACCGCTACTATAAGAACGGCAATGCCACGCCTCCCATCTCGCTGACGCCCCAACACACGCCTCAGCACAAGATCATGCACCACGGCAATGGCAATGGCAACGGCACACTCAATGGCAACACTGGCTCCGGCATGAACGGATCCGCCATATTCCGGGAACGCTACCAGCATCCTGCCCTGGCGGCCATCATTAACGAGGCCCAAGGTTTGAAGTTTCGAGGTAAGCTTAAGATTCCCAAAAATACCGTTATTGATTACGTATCTAGAGTTGCGTCCTATGAAAGCTATTCAGTTGCATGTTATCGATAGCTCGATAGGTATTTTAAATTAAATAATAATATTTTTTAAATTAAAAATCTTTAAAATATTAGTAAATTTGTAATACTTCAATTATTTTCAAATATTTCCAATCCCAAAAATCTGCTGTGTTGCATGTTATCGATAGATCAATATGTATTTTGAAATATAAATGTAAATTAAAAAAATTTAAATATTTTTATTATAATATTATTATTTCAATTATTCTCAATCCCAAAGATATTCAAAATCTAATGAGTTGCATGTTATCGATAACTCAAAAGGTATTTTAAAATATAAATGTGAAAATTAAAAAATTTTAAATACCAGTTAATTTTAGATATAAATTGTTGCAAATATTCTTAGCCCTAAATATATTAAAAATCTTTCAAGTGCCATGCTATCGATAGATTTTTGTTTCCAAATACAATTATGGTCTACAAATTTCCATATTTTTAATGTAAATAAAAAACAATTCAAATATTCTAAATTAAAAAAAAAAATAAAAGTCTATAGAGTTGCATGCCATCTTAATATCTTTTTGTTTAAATAAAAAAACACCAGAATAGAAAAATATTTGTAGATTTCAGTTTATATTTAATTTAGTATTTCCCAATCCCAATGAATTCCGGAAAGACCATTAATCTAGTAAATCTTTTAAAAGATTAGTAAAATATTGAAAGAATTTTCTTTTAAATAAATGTAATTAAATTATAAAAAATTATTTCAAAAGTTTCGTTAGCTTAGAAAACAAATTTCTTGGAATATTTAAACTTAATACTCATTTTGCCAAATTTATTAAAAAAAAAAAATTTTAGATGGCAAATAATGTCAAATATTTGCAGCTTTCTTAATAATTAAGAAATTAGGACTAATTAATAAAGAATTAAATTTAAATATATTTAAATAAATTTTTGTAGGGCATAGTACTGATATATAAATCAATATATCGATAATATCATATCATATATCGATAGTAAAACTCCCTTGATTGCTACTAGGCAGTTTTGAATCCTTAGCTAAGCAACTAACGGTTCATAAGAAAATTCGATTGTACAAAAAATAAAAATGATAATTAATATTTTTTTATTTTAATTATTATTAATTAATTTATTAATTTATTTTAATTGCATGTTTACCATTTGAAGAAGAGACGGAGAACATTTGGTAACTGAATGAGGAAGAATAAGACATAAAAACTGCATGAAGCATCCATCCAAATATTTCGAAATATATTTCACACAGACACAGACACACACACACGCATACATATGTATATATGTATCTATGTATCTATATGTACACGAAGCATGGCCAATCAATAGTACCAATGATATATATTTAGACACGTATCTGATGGATATGAACTCTACTTGTAGAACGTGCCCATTCGGATAGTCAGCAGCGTCGCCTGAACAACAACAACAATGGGCCCACACCGGTGCCCGCCTCCCCGCTGGCCCAGAGGCGCAACAACGTCCCCATTTTCGGAACGCCCACGCGCGTATAGCGCCTAAAGGTCTAAGCGGATATATGGAGATATGGAGACATGGAGATATGGAGATATGGATCGAAGGTCGTTAGACACATAAATATGCATTACCATTAGCGAATAATTAGTTAATTGTTTAAGAACAAAATAATAGAACTTGTCAGCCAAGGACAGCCCAGACTTAGATGTACGACTATGCGTATAATAAATGTAATTAGTAGTCCTTATTGCGCTTGGTTACTAGATGTTAACGGTAAATCCGATACAGTTTATCACACACTTAGTCCTAGCAGTAAATACAATTCTCAAGTAGATCATCTATTGTGCTACGAATGTCCAGCTTTATGTTATATGTTAATAAAAATATAAAGCAGCCTCCTTTGAGTCCTCGACGGCAGATCAACTGATTTCGAATGCATTTGCAAGCGATATTTTTATTCCTTAAAAAAAAATAGATTTAATTGAAAGATTCATTCGATGTTGATTTGCGTCGTGTCTCAGATTTTGGCTGTTTATTAAAATCAAACATTCATGTGTTTTTATTTAGAGGGAAATAAATAAAATAATCCTTGAATCCTTCGACCTTTGTTTAGACATTTCCTTGATTTTGAGAACAGAAGAACTCGGAGGTGGGACGGATGATGGATTAAAGATTGAGGATGAGTAATCCAATCGGCGCTTTAGAAGGAGAGACTCCGCCTATTCCATCGGTAGTAAGTAGTACCAATCGGAGTCATTGAGATATCAAATTAGTGTCCTTGAGATTTTCTTTAACATTTTTTTGGTCATGCTGCACTAGAACCCAACTCAGCTGCTCCCCCAATTTTTTGAGAATATAAGAGATCGAAGCCAATACCCTTAGACCTCAGCTTGGGTGCATTAACTAATTAAACCAACACAATAATTAAAAATAATAATAATCTCCCAAGTTCTTGCAAGTCGAAGCCGCCAGTTCGGTTGGTATTAAAGGTCCTGACTGCAGGTTGGCCGCTCTCCTGCCAGGTGAAGCAGCCAAGTCGGGCATCTTCTTCGTGGCAGCGGGCCGAGCAGACACTTAACTTTTGAGCTAAAGATTACTGTTAATTTTAACTATTATTATTATTATTATATTATATTATTATTATTATTATATTATATTATTATTATTATAATATAATATATTATTATTATTCTTCTTCTTTGGCCACGCATCTTTAAGAGAGTGCCCAAACTTCTCAACGATCTTGTACTAAGATTAAGACGATCTTGTACTTACAGAGTTGTACTTATGAGTTGTACTAGAGAGTGTACTCTCTATAGCTTTAAGTTCATGTACTCATACCTTATGCATGGGTGCATACACATAGTACATAAGTCATAATCTAGGCTAATTTTTCTTATTATAATATATAATTATTCCTCTTTTGTTCGAGATTGGTCATACATTGTCCTGTCGCGGTGGGTAGCATCGCTAGGATGCTCCGTCTGTTGTTGTCTCGCTAAGGGATTCAGTCGAAATGCTTTACTTTAGTCTTTAACTGAAATCTGGAAAAATGTCTAAATACTGTCACAATATAAATTGTAGTCTATGACTTATAAATTGCAATTAGTTATAAACATTTGTAGTTTTACTCATTGCCAAAAAAGCTTGGTAGCCAAACACTTCATAATAAAAAGCCCCTAAAAAATATTAGTGACTCATCAACATTTTTGTTAAATAATTTCGAAATGATTAAAAATTGCAAAAAATAAATAAAAATACAACTTACTTTTTTCCTTGGGAGGTTTCAAGTCTAAAATGCTTGAATTATTATAATATAATATTTTTCTAGTTAATTCCAGGAAAGTTATTGACCAAAGGTAATCGATTAATAGATTAAATTTTGATTGATTTATAGCTTAAAGTAATCTTTGAACTATAAGTGAAATTTTAAAATAAAAATAAAAAATATGGTAAAAAATTATAGATATATTTTTCTGTTTTATTTATAAAATATCCTACATTTTAATTAAGTATAAATTAAGTAAGGAACACATCTCGATATTTAAGCCTTAAATCTCTAAATTATTTTTTTATAGATTAAGAGTGTTTTATTGAAGTCCTTAAAATGGGGTAAATATTTAAGGTGTAACAAGAATATCAAATTCAAGATTCTAGGAATAAGAACTGCAAGAATAATAAATTTTATAATTATTTCTATATATTTTTTTTTTATATATATATATATATTATTTAAACAAATTCACTGCTCACCAGATTATGGTGACTACACGTAGTATTTACAGATAGATGATAAGATTTAAATAATAGAATTAAATTATATTTTTAAATTTCATTTGATTATTTATATTTTTACATTTTAAATTAAACTAGTAATGTATTAAATTTTACTATATAACATTATATAATATTATAAACTTGGGCACGAACTCTTGTGGGAAGGTCCTGCATTATTTCTATAAATTTAACACTTACCACTTATAAATTTTTATTTTTATTATTTATTTAAATAGACTTAATACATATTAATAATATTTAATACTAAAATATTTGTATTTTACTTCAAAGGCTTAGAAAATATTTTAATATTCAATCTATGTAAATTTAAAAAGTATCGCGCCAATCGATAAGTTCCGTTGCTGCCGCTCAGCTGTAAGCTGGGAATTAATCGAGTAACGATTAATTTCTTGTCCCGTCCCTAGAAACATCTGTTTGAAATGCTCCTCATACGAAGGCACAAGCTGAAGTTGTTTACTTTATCCAGAACCCCAAAGATATGAGAGTTTAGTAATATTTCAAGTGTAATAAAATGGAATTATGCAACATCAAACAGGAGCTGAGGGAGGAGGAAGCAGAGGATGAAGTAGATGCGGGAAAACACACAGAAGTCAGGATAAAGGAGGAACCAAATACACCCGAAGGGGAATCGAAATATCAAATTGCGGACTCTTTAATTGACATAGGACCCATCAAGATAGAACAAAGTGAAGTTCCTGCGGTGAAGGAAGAAAGCCCAGAATCTCTGAGCTGGGAAGTGCCTGCACGTAACGGTAATAATAATATTATAATTATTATATTTAACTCTTAAGCAATCTCCTCTTCCTACCTAATCCAACTGAAGACAGCGGCCGAGCACAAATAATTGGAAGCCGTCTGCCTGCTGAAGTGCCTCAAGAAACGTTGAAGCGGGAAGCCAAATCAAACAACTCGCGGGATATCGTGCGAAGACTCCATCAGCGGCTCTTAAACCTAGATCGAGCTCCAACCAATCCACCCGTCAACTTCATGGCACCCAAGTCAGGTGCCCAACGAATGCGGGAGCTAAGGGAACGCCGTAGAAAGGAGGAAATAAGTTTAAATACCACAGAGTCCACAGCGCCACCAATGACGACTTCGGAGCGCATGCGGGATCTTCGCCAGCGTCTGATGAATTTGGATAAGCCCATCCCGCCGTCAACCCAAACAAAGCGACATCTGAAGCAAGAGTTCCAGCAGCGCCTGATGAACATAGACAGCATCCAAAAAACTACAGAAAATAAGAGCAGGCGACAGGAGAAACTCCATACCCGAGCTCCGCCCAAGTCAAGTGCTCAACGGATGCGAGAGCTTCGGCAACGTCGTAAGGATGAACTAATGGAGAAAATATCCCCAATGATGAGTAATAAGAGTCCAACTAAGAACTCGCGTCCACCCACACCTCCGCAATTGAGTATTACGCGAATGCGTGACTTTCGACGTCGACTCCTGCAACTGGACAAATCTGCGCACAGGCCTCCCCACAAAAATAGCAAAGCTCCGTAGGTAAACCCCAATAAACCGAATCCCGTGGCCGATGGTCAATTGGGTCAACGACTGAGTACGAAACCTCAAGGAAACAAGTCTTTCCATAAATCAATTAAGCTCTGGAATAACTTTAATATTATTTATTATTGCCATCAGGTACAAATTTGAATAATGTAATAAATAAAAATCAAACATAATTAAAAAATTTAATTATGGAAAATTAACGAATAATTAAATAAAAATAATAATCAATAAAATAATAAGGAATAAACGATTAAATACATATATTTTATAATGATAAAATATAAGTTATCATTGTTTCTAGTTAAAGTTGAATTAATAAAAATTTAAGGTTATTTTTAAACAATGCAAAAAAGGATATTTAATCAAACTGAAATAAGAATATCCATATATATTTTAAAATAAATAATTATTTTAAATAAATTGAAAATTAAAATTAATCTATATAATTTAGGAATAAATAAATAATTAAATTAAAATAAAAAGAAAAACATTTTAAAAAAAATTTAAAAATTATTAATATCTTAAATAAATTTAAAAGCTACATTTAATATTAATTAAAAACTAAAATAAACCTATTTAACTTAGGAATAAATAATAAAATATTTAAAAAAATTAATTTAAAATTTAAAATTTAAATAAATTTATTTAATTTATGAATAATTAATCAAATAAATAAAAAACAAAACATTTTAAAATAAATTAAAAAATTATTATTATTTTTAATAAATTTAATAGCTACATTTGAACAACATTAAATAAATAATAATTTTAAAAAAATCAAAATAAAAATTTATCTGTTTAATTTAGAAATAAATAAATAATTAAATTGAAATAAAAAAAAACATTTGAAAATAAATTTAAAAATTATGAATATTTAAAATAAATTTAAAAGCTATATATAATATTATTTAAAAATTAAAATTAATCTATTTAATTTATGAATAAATAAATGATTAAATTGAAAAAAAAAACATTTTTAAATATTGTCTCGCTGAGAATAAATTTAAGAACTATTATTATTTTAAATAAATTTAATAGCTACATTTGAACAACAATTTAAAAAAAATAATTATTTAAAAAAAAATGAATATTAAAATTAATATATTTAATTTAGGAAAATATTAATTTTTTCTTTTTTGTCTTTTATTAACTTCATAGTCCTTTAAGGAGTATGCAGTAGTCGAGTACCAATGATTTTCTTTACTTCCTGGTGATGCTACGTGCATCTAATCCTGAGCTTAAAGCTTCGCATTTAGAACAGGGGAGGCATCTGATGAATGAATGCAAAAGCTTTGGGACCGTTAACGAATGCAACGCTGGCGAGAGCTTAAAGCTCGCCAATGAAGCTGAGAGCCACGAAGAGTTAACAAAACAACCCCCATCTGAGGACAATTACAGGAAGGAAGATGTGTTGGTATTATTATCCAGAGCAACGAGTCAACAACTATTTTTCAGTTAGCTTTCAGACGCAGCAGCAGGAGCCACAGAAGGATACAGAAAACCGCAGAGGAAGGCCTAAGAAGCGCCAATAATAAAATGCGTAGTCGCACGGAGCTAGTGACCAATACGTTTGATTTGGACTCGGACGAGGAGGATTACAGTCCCGAGGACGACGATTCTGAGGAGGATTGGCGTCCAAACAAGAAACTTCAGCAGAAGCAGCCACGTCCCAACGGCAGTGGCAGTGGCGACAGCGGCGCCGGACGCAAGCGCAAAGGAACTGCAGCCACTGCATCGAAGCCCAAAAGACGTGCAATCCCCACCAAGGTAAGCGATGACGAGTTTGAGTCTGGCGAAGATGACGACGATGACCTAGAATCGGAGCCCAGCGATGATGATTTTGATGAGCCCCCAACAGCCAGCACCTCCTCCTCAAAGCGGCCCCACAGCCTGCCACCCAAAAAGCAATTCGCCAAATTGACTCAACTCGACTTGTTAATCAATAAACGGGATCTCCTGGCCAAGGATTGGCTTCAGAACAGTCGTCTTTGCCTCTGGCGCAAGGACGACGAAACAAATCTCCTTCAGAAGTATTTGCGCGTGAAGACTACACAGGATGCGGACAAGCCCCAGGAGCAGCAACTCCTCTTCACTTCAAGCTCTGTGGTAAGTGAACTTTATTTTTAAATTAAAATAAAAATTATAAATCTTATTTCCTTTTTATATTTAATTAATCAATTAACACATTTCCTTTAAATATTTAATTAATTAATTAACATATTAATTGGGTATTATTATATTTTTGTTTTATATGTGAAATACGCTGAGAATATTTTCAAATTACCTGCTCAATTTTGCTCGATATTATCATCGATATATTCACAAGCCACAATTATCGATTATTTTTATAACGTTCAAGTCTCTGTGTATCTATAATTAAACTAATGACAATTATTATTAGAATCTCTTGAATCCCTTCTCAATTTTATTTTATTATTGGAATTCAGTACTCGAGCTGGGATGACCAGCACATTAGCGACTTTATTGATGTGAAGGTCAACTGCTTGGATCCGAACAGCAGGCGCATCCAGCTGGAGGACTTAGAGGCTATAAAGAAACTATCACTGGAACTACAGGCGGAGGCCGCAGAAGGCGCCGATGAATCGGAGCACAGCGATGACGAGCCGGCCACTTGCAATCCGAAGGACCCAAAGGATCCAGAGGCTGAGGGGGGATCGGAGCCCGAACAGAATGAAAATCCTGACGATGAATAGAAGGAGACAGAACTTATGCTTCGGAGGACTATTAAACATATACTACAAACTTGAGTTTTAAACATAATTCCTAGAAATTAGTTAGAGGCCAGGCTGTCATTAGGACTGCTTTGATGTGAAAATGACTTTTAATTAAATTAGTTAAACAATTTCAAATATTTAATTAACTCGTGCGTTTCCTTGGGGGAAGGAAGTAACAGAGGGGTTAACGTAACATCGATTCGTTACTTTGGCGGCAAACTGTACAGATTTTAAATTATATATATATGTATATAGGATTACTTCTAGTGGTTGTGACTTGTCTCGTGGCGTGGAGTTCCTGTGTATCCGAGGAAAACAAAATTTGCTTGATCTGAATCTAACGGACGGCAGACGGGTCATCGCGGTTACCGACGACGCTCGCCCTTTACGGTTTTCCGTTTCTCCTTTTTCTCTTCTCTTTCCTTCCTCTGTTTCTCACGGTCCTCCTTGTCCTTTTGCTTCTTAGCAGCACTCTCCACTCTGGCCTGCTCCCGCTTTTCTTTGGCTAGGTTTATTACGTCTGCCTTGTTAGTGTTGGCCATGATGCCGGATCCACTTGCCTCAACGCATTCTCCGTCCGATGTCGCATCTTCCTCCTCGCTTACGGCTGTCTAAAAATATAAACAATAAATTATTTAAATTGATAATAAATTATTCACAGACGGTAGGATACAGTTCCAAGTTTTCCAAGGATCAAACATTGCAACTGAACATTTGCTTGACAATCCCGGACATATCGGGCAGGATTATTACCTCTGAATATTGCGCCAATATCTGTTGCTTAATTCGAAGCTCCTCCTCGGTGTATTCTCGCTCCTTGGCGGCAGGCTGGAACTTTTGTTGCTCCAGCAGCTTGGCCAGCTGAGCATTCACGTCTATCTCCAGGCCCTTACTGGGCTGCTCGTCGGCACTGGGATGCCATTGCTGCCACTTTTGGATTATATTGACCACTAGCTCTTTGATTTTGGAAGCCTACAAGGTAACAGTCCTTCAATTACCGAAAAAAGTTTCCAATTGTCACTCTGCGATCGAAACTTACACCTGTCTCGCTGAGAATGTCTTCGAGTGCCTCAATTTTCTCCTCTTGGGATTCCTCCTCGCCTTCCAAAATGCCAGTTATGTACGTTCCAAAGACACCTTCATCTATGTTGATGCAGCGCAGTTGTTCGTTGAGCCACGTCTGGAAGTCGCTCATTTTAAATGCAAAAGGCAGCAACTGGTTTCCAGTTTACAAAATAAAAGCCGCAAAAGTCAACTAAGAGACGGGCAGCATGCAGTGTCCAGTGTTGGTTAAGACCACAATCAGAATAAAAACATATGTTCTCTGCGGGCACCGTGGGCCACAGCGACACATGATCACATGAATAATATTAATTAATTTAAATATATAAATTAATTTTTATGCTTTTCCAAACAAATATTTTACGCTTAAATTAAATGTTTTTAATTATTAATTATTTATTTCATAAATTGCAACCTATCGATATTTTCCAGGGCTGCGCCAAAAACCTATCGACGCTCAGCTGTGCGCAACAGTTGTGAACGCTTCGGCTCTTATAACAACAACTCACAAATAATAACACAAAGGGGCTAATAAGTATTATTGTTGTTGTTGTCTTATTAACTAAAATTTAAATTTAAATTTAAAACCTTCTGTTTTAAAAACCTTAAGCTTTAAATTCAAAGAAGCCATGAGTTTAAAATTGAAATATGCGCAGCGTTTGCGGGGCTTGAATATTGACAATGCCGCCAAACAACAAAAGTGTGCAGCTGTTTGTGTTTGTTGCTATTGTTGTTTGGGACAACAACAACAATCGATGGAACGACAACATTAATAACAAAATTTTATAAACAAATTCCGAGTGCAATAAAAGCTACAATTTTATGCTTAGTTTTTACAATTGTTACGGGTCGTGCGTAATTGAAAGTTTTGCCTATTGTTTGCCTTGCGTCTACCATTTATACACGCGCGCGTGTGTGTGTGTGTGTGTTCAGTGTATTGTCTTCTCGTATCTTCGTCTCAGCTACAATCCATCAACAACAACAACAACAACAAAAGTAGCCAAAACACCAACTGACACCTGCGATTTCTTCACTTGTTGCCGTCGCATAAGAAAAGCAAAACAACTACAACTACAGCTACAACTACAACTACAGCTACAACTACAACTACAACTACAACTACAACTACAACTGCAGCAAACACGCAGTGGACAGTTAACAACAAGTGGAAGATGTTTAAAAGGGAAAACAATATGAAGCAACGAACATTTCCCTTCATTTTTTACTCCAGAGTCTTGTTTAACAGGTAATTAATTTTTATTTAAATTTTAATAACAATAATTGAAATCAAGAATAAATTAAATAAAAGTAATATTAAAATAATTCAGATTTCAAAAACATAAATGCTTAAAATAAATAAAACTGAGCAATTCGACAGTTTATTTTTTTATGGGAACTTACATAATCAGTTAGTCATCTATAAAATGTCCACTGCTACCTTCTAATTACTGCTTAATTACTTATCACATAGATAAGTGCAACAACAAAGTGTCAGAAACAGAGCCGACCTCCTGAGGAGTTCCTACCCGTTGCATAAGTTCTGGCTGGAAAACATTTAAAATGACTTTTTATTCTAGACTCAGTTTTCCCTTAATGTCCTCCAAACTGTTTCTCTGTTTTCCTGTTTTCCTGTTTGTCTGTGATTCCTCAGATTGTCTGCCGTTCCCCACTTCTCCCACTCTTCGTCCCTCTTCGCACATTCATTCTTCTTGCTGCAAAAGTCCATTCGGTGGAGCTCGTGGCGATGTCTGTGCTCGCGGCACTGGAGGCTTTCCCTCGGACTTGACTTTATTGAGCTTTATTTTTGTTTTTTTTTAATGGCCCACACGGCGGGCGTTGTTTATGGGCGTGTGTTAACGCGCATTTTACACTTTCCCGTATGGCGAGTGCATAATAAAAGCCATTAAAATTAAGTAATCGACGCGGTTGACGCGGCTGTCGACGGGGACGCTTGTTGGGACCAGTTGGCACTGGCAGTTAGTTGGCGCAGAGATGAGGTTGGGGGCTGACAGAGGCAGTTGGCCACAGGGAGACGTCTGCTTCCCTGAAAGCACGGAAAATGCCGCACAAAGGATATTGTCTTAACGCAAGGAGACTGTATATGAGCGGAGGCTTAAAGTATCTCCGGCGGAATGTGGAAAATTTGTTATTTATTTACCGATATTTTACGGTACTTTTTACCGATGCCCGTACAACCCATTAAACTGAAAGACTCGTAAACGTTGCAAGTTCAACTCTAAGTCAGCAGGTCGGCATTTTAATTTGGGGTATTCTTTTCGCCTCACGATTTTCATACCCTGTAAAAATGAACCCTTTTATAGGGCGTTTAACACGAGCGAAAAGTAAAAGAAACTTTATTTGTGTTTTTTATTTATTTAATGGATATAAATAATAAACCAAGATAATTAAATTTTTAAGTTGAATCATTAAATCAATAAAAAGAATCTATAAAAATAAATAGTTTTTTTTTAAATTATTTATAATACTAACTAGCTATTAATAACTGTAATTTTATATCTGGTTATAAATAAAAATATTAAATTAATTTAAGTAATTAACTTTTCTGATTATTTATGTAATAAAACAATTTTTATTTTGAATAATTAAAGAGAAATATTTATGGTATTTGTATAATAATATTTATATACTTAGCCATAAATATTATGACTTTTATTTTATTATTATTTCCTTTTTATTTTAAGTGTTTTATATATATTTTTTAATTATATAATTATTATTGCATAAAAAACATTATTTATAAATTTTTGTTTTTGTATATTTCATTTCTTTTATTACAGCATTTATTTTTAATAAAAATATTAAAAATTATATTAATAAATATATATATTAGTTTAGGATTTATTTTAATTAATTTATATTAATAACATTTTTGAAAAGTGTTTATTTCGAATTTTCCTAAATTTATTTCTTGTTTCAAATAATTTTATTTAATACAAAAAATAGAAACTATTGACTTTTTTTATTTATTTATTTTGTTATTATTTTTACTATTTGCTATAATTTTGAATTCCATTTTTTAAATTAAGACTTTTGGCTTTTACCAATTTTATTCTTTTTAATACATATTTTTATTTATTAGTTGCTCTTTTTTAATACAGGGTATTTTTTATGCAGTCAGAGGTTGGAGAAGAATCATATTATTTTTTTTTATAACTCATAAATTTTTATATATTCGGTTTTGGGCTTCAGCTTCAGAGACTTGTAACCATGTCAAAATCAGAAGCCTGAATTGATTTTCGCTCGTCAAGTGCGGCTTCAAAATGTAAACCCAATAAACAACTGCAAACGCAACAAGTCAGCAGCAGACAAGAACACCCACACACACCCACACACACACATACACATACACATAGTAACTTAAGCACATCAAAGTGAAACAATTTGAAAATCGCAGAAGGAAATAACGGGACTCGAGAAGAAGTTTAGTTGGAGGCAAAAAAAAAAAAAAATAATAAAAGAAAAGGAAAAGAAAAAGAAGAAAAGCATTACTACAATCCTTAGAGCGACGGGTGGCAGTCCTGGCGACTTGTCAAGGATGCTGGCCGTGCTGGGGAAGCGCCAAGACCGAAGAGTCCTTTCTGGTATTGTTGCCGTAAGAGCTGCGTGGAGCCACCCGTCGTTCCGAAGGCAGGATTAGGTGCTCGATGTAGTCGCTGACTGGGAACATATGCTCCTTGTTAGGACAGCAGGTTGGCTAGTTAGGAGCTGGGTGAAGGACGAGTAAGTAGCTCAGTAGCGCCGTGCAGATAGAAGGATAACAAGTAACTCGCAGGGAGCAGCTTCAAAGGCAAGATTATCTTTAACAAGTGTAATCGTAGAAGGTCCTTTGAATTGAAATCCTAGACGCATTTTAAATATTATTTTCAGTTTTTATTTTATTAAAAATTAGAACAAGGAGTTCTCGGCTGTCCAAGGACATCAGCGCTGGGCTGGGAGTTATTTTTCAGTTTCAGTTCAGTTGCAATTAAATTTTTTTCTGAGATTTAAATATTTATAAATGATAAAATTATTTAAACTAATTTATTCCATTTTATTTTATTGAAGTCTTTGTTTTTTTTTTAATTTTGATTTATTTTATTTTTTTAATTTAATTATTTTTATTTTATTTTAAAGACTAAAATAGTTTCTATCAAGAAACTAAATATTTATGGCTTAAAAATATATAAATATTTAAAATTTACTGCCAAGTTTTTTTTTTATTAATTTTCGTGTGCATAGAATTTTCCAGTGGGAAAAGTAGTTTCCCAGAACCGGAAAACCAATTCAAGTTTTAGTTTGCTGAAACACAAAATTGTTTTCAAAGTGATCCTAAGTCGAATTCCAACGAAGCGTAGCCGCCCAAGGCTAAGCAGGCACTTTATTTCCCCCATCTCCACCCACACCCCTTTGATAAGAGCACCACCCACACGCTAACCACCCACTACCCACTACCCACCCATTTCACCCACTCCTCGCATTCCACCCTGCATTCCCCGCCTGCTTTTGGCAACTGATTGAGTACGTAGCATGGCTCGTTGCCTGACAACTGCCAGCTGGAGGCCCGGGCTCCATGGGCGGTTGATGGATTCCATTCATGGTGGGACTCCGCATCGGTGGGCGTCCTGGTGCCATGAGAGGGTGGCTCTTCTTGTTATTTCTTGTTCTGAGTTGTTGTTTGTTGTGTGTTGTGTGTTGTTGTCGGCTTTGACATTTTAATATTACAACTGGCAACAATTTTTGCTGCTATCATTGTCCATGTCGTTGACAAATTGTCCGTAAAGTTGCCCGGCTCCTTGGAGCAAGACCCCAAAAAATGTATGTCAATAAATGTGTGTGTGTGTGTGTGTGTGTGTCAGTACTCGTGTGTGCTAAAAAATACCGTTAAGCGTGACAGTCCAGAACCATAGACCACTCCAGATGGCTCCAAGTGATATATGAGCGACAACTTGGATGCTCGCTGAAGACGATTCCTGTTGCGCTCCCAAGTAGCCCCGTCATGTGCGGCCTTTCAAACAATTTTCAATTAAGCGCACAATCACGATAAATAAATCTCATTGTGCGGGGAACTTCCTCCCCCTTCCACCTCCCCCCTACCCTGCGGCCCCTAAATAGAGCTTTAATAGCCCGTACCCAAAGCTCTATGGCAATTTTCTGTGGTTTTTCTTGACTTCGATGAAAATGTATGTGTTGGTGGTGGGGGTGGGGGTGGGGCTGGGGGTTGAGGAGTAAGCAGTCTGCCCAGCCGGTTGATGTGGGGGGCCAGTCGGCGTGGGGGAGTGGCTTGGAGAGCGGAACACGAACCGTGAACCGGCGTCCATGGGCTCCACCCAGGTAGCAATTGCCATGCTGCGACTCTACTGCCATCTTGGAGCTTCCTCCACGCGGCTAACACGCTTTTGCTTCTAACTCGCTGAATTTGATGCCCTAATCGGGGCTGCGTTGACCCGGTCATCACTTTTGCAACCGATTATCGAAGCTCAGAGTTAATGAATCATTGATTGATAGTCAAACAATCGTTGATTGATAAGGCTGGAAACTGGAAACTGATTTCAATTTTTATTCTGATCGACTTTGTTAGCTTTTAAGTAACCAAAGTTAATCAGTCTTTAATTTTTTAATATAAAATATATTAATTAATATATACTAAATAATAATAATTATACATTTAATAAATTTAAGTTTTTTTGGGTAAATTAAAAAAAAAAAAATAAAATTTTTATTTTTAGCTACATTATAAATAAATAAAATATATTATAAAAAAATAAATAAATAATAAATAAAATACAAATAAATAATTTTTTACATTTTTTTATAATCAAGTATTAAATATAATATTTACTTAAATTTTATTATATAAAATATACAGATAAATATATAATATAAAATAAATAATAATAATAATAATACTTTTGAATACTTTTTATTTTATTTTATGAATCGAAAAAAAAAAAACAAATACTCAGGGATAGAATCTTTATTGTTTTTTAATTTATTAAACGGTAAAAATTGTTATTAAATATAAATAAGTAATAGTTATAATATTAACTTATTTTTATGGGAGATATATCTGTAGCATACAGAAACCACTTGGCTCATGATTAAATTATTTGTTTTGATTTTCTATTAAAAATTTATTTTTTTTTTTAGCTTTTTTAAAGCAGTTCCATTTTTTTTATTTAAAAAATTTGAGAGAGAGATTTTTAATAAAAATAATTCATTTTCACATATTGTTAAATATAAAGTAAAAGATGGAAAATTTTTATAAACTATTGGATTTTAAAAAATCTTTAAAATTGCTTTTTAATCTTAAAACAAACATAAATAAATGAAATAATAAATGAATTTTATTTTTATTTGTTTAATTTTGACTATGAGAATTTCAATAAAATAACCTGACAATTTTGTAGGCCTATAAAAACTGTCAACTTATTCTGATACATTTTCTGAAAAGTGAGTGTATTCATTCTTCGGCTTTGGGTCAGTCGGAAATGATCTCTAAGTTGTTTATGTTTCATTTCCTCGCCATAAATTGTGCGGTTGGAAAGCTGCGCGTTTTTATAATGTTGATATATGTGTTTGTATTGCAATTTATGAGTTACATAAGAAGCATTTCAGCATCTATGGGTTCTCGGCTCTCCGAAAGACGAGGAGTACTGCGTGTGGTCAGTTTTTGGAGGCGCTTGACAAATAAAAGAAGAGGAACCGCCCAAAAGTGCACACAAATTCAAAATTCAATCAAGCGAAATTTAAGGAGATTTCCGTGAAGAAGAACGCGTTGGATCAGTTGGATCTTTCTCTGGGTCCATCTCGCTTTCTATCTCTAATGGATGGGAGCTGTTTTGAGATACACAAATTGAGAAAACGAAAATCAAAAATCAAAATGAAAAAAACATCAACAAACGATGAGAAAAGATTCACAGAACCCAAAAGCCAAGTTTAGGGTTCAGACTGGGGCTGAGGCTGAGGTTGAGGCTGAGGCATTTTTTATAAAGTAAATAATAAATCAGCGGCGAGACGATGTGTATGAAATCGGAATAGTACATAAGGAGATACACACACACACATACGCACGCACACACACGTAGTGAGCTTCAGATACAAAAGCATCTGAGAAGTGGCCATAGAAGATTTGGAGTCTGTCTTTCGGTCGCTTAGGTAGCTCAAAGGAAGTAAACAGGATTTGAGCTTTACCAGGAATTCGGCTCTTCAACTCCTCGTATTATCGCATACCTTGGAGCGCCTTAGGTACATTAGAGAATAGTTTGCTCTCTTGGACGACTCCCCTTGGCTTTATTTACTTTACTTTATGGAAATTCGATATATTTAAATAAAAGTATTTTTTTTTTAATTTTTTATTCTTTGGTTTATTTTTGTTCTTTAATGAATTCTCTGAATTTATAAAAATTGATAAGACTTGTAATTTGAAGACATTGTACATTATTTGCGATGTTGCTTAGAAGTTTTGGGGGATGGGGATGGGGATGGGGATGGGAAGGGGCAGAAAGAGGAGCCACGATTGGATACATTTTCTTATACGATACTTGGGTATAAAAATAAAAGTCACTTGTTGCCCGAAATACGCGGAATTTGGTCAGAGACTCGGAATTTAACACGAATTTTGCTAATGAGGTCACTTGTAAGCAGGTTCCGATACGGTTAATAGGTAGGACACACATATACATATACATATATATATATATCTGGATACATCTCGATATAGTCTTTAAATATATTGTTCTCCTTTATTTATGGCATTTCCTTTAAAGTTCACGCTTTATTGGGCAAAATTGAATGTCAATCAAATTTCAAATGGTGCTCTTCTTTTGAACGTTGTTTTCATTTACCTTGAACTTGAGCTGCCAACTTGTTGACACGGTGCTGCCAATCTAACATCAAGGAATTTGCGATGCCATTTATTGAAATGTGTTTTCACTTAAAGAATCGCAGACAGCTTCTCGCCTATAAGTCATTAGCAGCCTCAGTCGACGGGCAGTGGAGCTGCAAAAACTGTCAACTTGCTGTTGAGGGGCTGCCAACCTGTCACAGCAGCAGTTCCAATTCTCTCGATTGACTGATCAACTGACCTTTACTCAATTAACATGAACTTTAACAGGTACCTGTAAATGAGTTTTGTACCAAAGAAAAGCCCATCGGTTACCAGGGTGACCAGAGGTTTTTTTTTCAATCTTTTTTCTACACGCAAAATGGTCACTCTGCAGTCATCATAATTTCATAAATCTGCTTTTTAAGTTCTTAAAAAATGTTCATTACTATTTTTTATGCAAATTATTTTTAATTAAAAAATATAAGAAAAAATTTAAAGCTCATGCCATCAATTATTCAAATTGCACTTTGGTTTCCCATTAGTATTTACGGTTATTGTTGTTGTTGTTGTTGCTGTTGTTTTTTTTTTTTCTTTTTTTTTTGTTATTGTTGTTGTCCGTGTTGCAGTTGCCATGTTGTTCTGCACAAGTGAGCAATTATTTGTGCAACATAATTAAAATTTTATTAATTCATAAACAAATGCAGCTTTAAGCAACAACAATGACTACAGTAATTGCTTCTGCCTCTCAGCACTTTGGGGACATTCAAGCAGCCTTATTGACTTTTTAATGCCCTGCAATTCGAGGAATTTGAGGGGACAAAGCATAAGGCTAGGTGCAACATGAATATCTAAAAAACGTTCGATACAGTGGTGGCCATATAATTAGACATAATGCAATAAAATATAAACATAAGAAAGTAAATAATATATTTTAAAATACCTCTAGACTATGAAAAATAAATTAGAAAAAATAAATAAATTATTTATTTATTATTTATTATTATTATTTATTATTATTATTTATTTATAGTTATATTAATATTTGTAATATTTATTTATTTATAAATCTAATTTAAATATAATTTTCTTTTCATAAATATGAATATCAATTATCCAAGCCATTGGATTGGTATTAAAATACCAAATTTGTCCTGGAAGGACCTCAGAAATATGAGTTCAGATATATATATATATTTATATATAATTTATATAAATTATAGGGTATATTACAGTTGTTGCGTTTTTGCTTCTTTTGCTGCATCATTCATAAAAAATTCCATAAGCGCAGACAGCGGACGACCAGCGACCAGCAGACAAGGGAGAAGAGGCAAGAGCGAAGGTGTCGTGTGGAGAGAGGAGAGGGGAGAGTGGCCAGTGACGAGTGGCGAGTGGTGAGTGAAGAGAGAAGAGAGGAGAGGGGAGAGACGATGCTTTTGCATATTTACGAGTTGCTTGCATATTCTATTTTTCACACACCCGAAACATTCACACCTACCCCCGAGCTCATACCTCATACCTGGGCCCCACCTCCTCCGCCGCCTACACCGTTGCTTCCGCACACACCTGTGCCCTGCTTAAGTTCGCTGTAAGCACGTGTCGTTGCTCGTGTGCATTGGTAATACGCAAAACTGCCTGACGACAAGTTCGCGACATGACCACAAAATTGCCATCCGCTGGTGTTCAATTTGGTTGAAGAACGTAGTGAGGGGGGAAGGGAATTGTGTTGTGTTGTTGGCGGAGGGGGAGCAGCTGGTAAACGAATCGCTTCAGATTGGAATGGCCGAAAAGCAACTTCCGCAATCACAGACCAACTTGACAACAAGACACACACCGCACACGGACGAGCTTTGTGAATTGAGTAGCAGCGAGTACACACAAAGAGAAGCATAGATGGAAAGCATTAGAGAAGCAAAATGAACGACTAAGAAATATCCTAAGCACGATAATTGAATTTATATAGCTTTTTTCAAGAACTTTCGTGGATTACAGTAATTCTATAAGCGAGTAAAAGTGCCGAGTGGGATAAATAAAATACATCAAGTACTTCAACGAGAGTAAAAAAAGTTGGTCGAAGCGAAATAAGACATTGAATGGAAAGAAATTTATGTAATAATTATTATCAACGAGTATAAACGACGAGTATTATTTAACTGCGAATTAACAGAACAGATAAACTGATTGTTATTAAAGACCGAAATAAGTTACTTAAATGGGAGTAAGAGCAACGAGTAACCAGGGACAACCAACTGCCAATTATACAAAGGGTTGCATAATTAAGCAACGAGTAAGAGTAGCGAGACAACCAAAGAAATTACAATTAATTCTTACATAAATAAATCGAGGGCAGTTTGAGAAAAAAGGTAAAAAGGAAAAGAAAGAGAAAATAGAGACAGAAATAAGAAGAAGACACACGCTGTAATTTTTAGCTTAAGATGACGATTTTATTTTGATGGAAATTAAAAATAAACATAAGTTTTAAAATGAGTAAATAATCATATTTAATTTAATTAAAAATTAATTATTATAAAATAATAATTTTAAAATTAAAAATGATATTGAAAATTATAAATTAAAAGCCAATAAAAAATATCAGTTATGCATTTCGGGTGAGAAGGTGGTTAAAAATGGTTAACTGCCTAAGGGTTAATGAACGTATGGAATGCAGATAGTATGGAGCACTCTTTGCCATACATGAGATCAAAGTGTATACTCCCTAATTCCCTAAAGCGAATTACAGGGTATCCGTCAGTTGCAATAGAAAACAAAGACTTCAACTTAAGGGTCGTAGTTGTCGTCTTTACTGTCAGCCATGGTTGCAACACCTGTCAACCTATGGAATCAGCATAAACAGCCACAAAAGAAAATAAGAGGCGACAAAGAGAATAAAAAGAAAAACGATAAAGCTTAAAGTAAAAACAGAAATAAACCTAAAAAACATTAAGAGAGAAATCCCCAAAGCGAATCTCGCAAACAAACACATAAAATATTAAGTAAACACCATAAATTTAAAAGCCACACACAGCAAACCATCTATAAACACACACACACACACACACAAAGTAATTTTATAATTTAATATTTTAATATTTAATATTTGACAAAGAGATTTGTCAGCGCTTTACAAATAATAAATAAATTAAATAAATAAATAAGAATTTGGCAGGGCTTTTAATTTATTCAAAGCTCCATCCAAAAAAAAAATAAATAAAAAAATATATAAAATTTATATTTTTGATGTTATTCAGAAAATATATATATTATATTATGGATTTTATGATTCCACATTATCCACATTATTCCACATTAAAATTTAAATTCCGTATTTTACTTATTTTTATTTTAAGAAATAAATGTTCATTAAATTTTTACCAATTGTCAAGTATTTTTTTTTTTATTACTTCACTAATTATAAAAATCGGCAAAGTGTAAGTAACAATTAATTTTAATCGTAAACTATCAATAGCAATAAAAAAAAACAATATTTAAATTTAACAGTAAAAAAAAATTTTAAAAAAATATTAAATTTTATATATTTGAATTTTGTGATTATCAAATTCCCATATCTTTAATTTAAAATTTATTTAAATTTAATTTTTAATAATTGACACAAAATTAATATTTTTTATGTTATTATATAGGTTTTTTTAAATTAAATAAGTGTTAATTTTATTATATATTTTATGGATTTTAAATTAAAAATAGTATTTTATTTTAAAACTTTCACATAAAAAAATTGATGTCAGTACTCACTTACGATAATATTTTATAATTATTATTATAATTATTATTAGATTATATTATTTATTAGATGCTTAGATATAAAACTTTAAATAAATAAATTTTATAATTTAATAGTATTTCTTATATTAGAATCCGAACTTAAGCTCCTTTTATATACCAAAATTCCATATTAACTTCCTTAATGAAACTGCTCAAAAAAAAATATAATTAAATAAAAATATTAATTAAATATTTTAATTACAATTTAGCCACCATGAAGAAAAGCATTAAAATTATTTAATGGGCATTTTATCCAGCGCAGAAATCAAAATAAAAATAAAAAAATAAAAAATAAAAAATAAAATAAAAATAAAAATAAAAACTCTCTGGGGGCTTGTCATAAATGAAAAGGGCAGAAAATAACGAAACGCCACAAAACTTTAATAAAATAGTTAAACAAAAAATAGAAGAAAAGGAAACATAAACAAAACGCTAACAAAGCGTAGCAGAAAGAAGAGGCGAAATGTATCTAGTACAGTCCCGATTTGTGGCCAGAGACAAGCCGAAGAACTGAACAACTGAAGAACTGAACAACTGTAGAACTGAAGAATTGGAGAGCCGAAGAACCGAGGAACCAAAGAACCGAAAGACCAGAAGTTGGCCAACAAAATGGTCAAGCATCAGGTTAACACTTTTTGTTGTATTTGTTGTATTTGTTGTAACTGTTAAAGCGAATCTCACGCTATGAGCCATAGATACAAATGGGCAGATTTACATCCAAGTTTGCGCAGATAAAGTATCTTTGCCGTTACAATTTATTAATTTGGTGATTAATTTGATTATCGATGCGAGGCTTTAAAGCTTTACCGCGCTTAAGTGTAAATATAAATATGTTTCTGGAAGATCCAGATGTAAAATAATAGTTTTAAAAATATTTATATAAGAAGCCTAAAAAATAATTTATATCGCATAATGTTTTTAAATATTTTGTGTATTATTTATAATTATTTATTTATGTTATACAATATATGTATTTGATTTTATTTATATTAAATATTTTATCTATTCACAAATACATAAAATGTTTTTTTAAATATAATCTTTAATTATAAATATTACATATATAAAATTAAAAATTAATAATTAATATAAGTTATTTTAGAAATATTTTAATTAAATTTTTAAAATATATATATATACATATATTATATTAAGCTGTATTATGTGCATTTTATTTTATAATCATTAATATTATTATTATTATTACTATTATTATTATTATTTTTATAATATTTCATATCTCAAAAATGTATATCATTATTATATAATTTATGGTAAAATGATTTAATAATAATTAATAAATATGATCTTATAACTCTAAAAATAATAATTGATTATATATAATATATTTAATAATAGTATTAATAATAATAATATGATGTTAAATATATAAAATATTAACCTTATTTTAGGAATATTTTTAATCAATTTTTATGATATAAAAAGTAGTAATGAGTTGATGTATCTGTTCATCTATCTGTATCTATATATTATTTATTAAAGATAAATTTAAAGATAAAGATATTAAAGATTATAATATTTGAAATTTTCCATCCGTCTATTATTATTATTATTATTTTATTTATAATTAATAGTTTTAAAGTAGAAATAAATTTGATGCATGAAATTCTATGTTTAAATGTTGATATTTATTATTTAAAATATATTAAATATTGTATATAATTTAAGAGGATTTTTAGGCACATTTATTTATTTAGATTTAAAATTTAAGTTTTTATTGAACGAAACTATTTTTTTGCCTGTTTAATTTCCTCCACTTGTCTTGAAATTCTTCCACCTCTGCAAAGTTGAGCTCTACGATAGTTGAAACTGGAGTTTCGTCTATTTTTTTGGTCTACCCTGGGTATCCCCTGCTTGATCCCCCCTTTCGGTCTCCAATCCAGTCCAAGAATACCATGAACCCTTCCCCGAACCCTGGAAGAACCTTCATGTGGGGCGATTCTTTGGCAAAACTTTTATTTTTTCGCCTCGACTTTTACAACGATTCAATTTCGCTTTTTCATATTTTTTGTTCTGTTTGTTGTTGTTGTTGTTGTTGTTTGTTTTGTTGTTGTTGTTGGTTGTGTTGTTGTGTGTATTACTTTAAGTCCAAGCTATATATATCTACTTCTTTTTTTCGCCTCGGACAGACATTGATTTTGACTTTGGTCTAGGGCTTGAGGCTTGAGGCTTGGGTCTGGGGGTTTGGGGTTCGGGGTTCGGGGCTCGGGGCTCGGGGCTTTGGGCTCTGGCGTTATTTTTGGGCTCCACCAGTGGCGTTTTTTTGGTAAGGCACAAACCCCAACAAAATGAATGGCGTCACGTTGGGAACTACTGGTTTTTATTGTTGTCGAGTAACAATCGAATGCGTATGGGAAGGGAGGTGGGTTGGTCGAGGGGGAGTGGACTAGGGGCTAAGCGGTAGGAGGTAGGAGGGCAGCGAATGGCGAAGCTTCGATACATTTGGGTGCTGGTAAAAATCACCTGAGTTGAGTCTTGCGCCCTTCAAGGCCAATTAGCAGTTTTCCAACGAAAACTTTGGAAAATTCTGTTGGCAGAGAGTTTTCTTGTTGGTCATCAAGTTCTTCAATGCTTTTGTCTCCCGTCATTTGGTTGCTAATTGTTTGTAACATTAGCCAAGAAACAAGAGACTTGGACCGAAGCATAAATAATGAACTTTGCCCAAAAGAAGAAGGGTATCTGAGCGCTGAATACCCTGTAATTGCGGTGGCTATCAAAGCTGTCATAGTTTTCAAACTTTCCCTAATTTCAACTAATCGCAATTTCGGCTGCTATCGAGGCTTTACTGTACCTTTAAGCCATATTACTTTTGCAATTATAGTTTCGGCTTGCATAGAGAACGAAACTATCTTTACTTTTGGTTCTTTGTGATTGATCAGACCCAAAACTATACCCTTTACTTTTGATGAGTGGCTACAGGGTATTCGAGGCATAAGAGACGAACCAAAAGGCAAGACAAAGTGGCAACCGAAAAACAAAAGAAATATAATAAGATTTTCAAATTGTCAGCAATTAAAGTGGCACATTTGCCATTTGCCTTTTGTAGTTTGGCAGTTTGGCAGTTTGGCAGTTGGTAAATTGTTGTAGCTCTTGTTGTTGTTGTTGTTGTTGTGGTTGTTGTTGCTGCTGCCGCTGAATCAGCCGTTGTTGTTGTTGTAGTTGCTGTTTATTGCTCTCATGTGGTAATTATGTGCATACAGCCAGCAACTTAACTGCATTTGTCATGCACAATTAAGGCTGAAAGAAGAAGACGAAGAAGAGGAAGAAGAAGAAGAAGATAAGAAGATATTAAGCTAAAGATCTTAACAAAGTCTTAACTATCCGCAAAGAGTGGAAAATGGAAATAATTTTATATGAAACTCTTGCCAAATATTAAATTGAGAGATAAGAACAGAAGCGAGAAGTGAGAAACGAGTAGCGAGAAGTGAGTAGCGAAAAGTGAGTAGCGAGAAGTGAGTAGCGAGAAGTGAGTAGCGAGAATTGAGAAGTGAGAAGTGAGTAGCGAGAAGTGAGAACTGAGAAGGGAGAAGTGAGTAGCGAGAAGTGAGTAGCGAAAAGTGAGTAGCGAGAAGTGAGTAGCGAGAATTGAGAAGTGAGAAGTGAGAAGTGAGGCAAGGATAAATCGGAAACCAAATAACTGGAGGTTAATTTTAAGGAGACTCCCAGATCTCAGAAGATATTCAGCATTTGATGTATATGAATCATATATAAGATATACCATTTTAATTTTAATTAAATAATTAATTATTTCTTAAAATTATACCTATGCCAATATTAAACTTTATTTTTAACGACTTGTCAATAACTAAAAAAATAAATCCCTCATTACAAGAAATTAATTTAAATTCTCAGACAGTTGAAATATAAATTCTAATTAAATTTCTATTAATTTAGGCTTCAACTCTCCTTTACATTGAATTTATATGTAATTATTATAATAATAATAATTTATAAATAATATTAAAAATTATAATATATTTAAATTAATAACATTTATTTATTTATTATTGACCAGTTGCATCAATATTAAGAGTGCAATAATTAATAATTATTTATTACATTTTTTAATGTAATAAAATGCTCCATGTTGAAATAAGCTCACTCAGTAAGTACAGTATGGGCTCGATAATGTGAACCGACAAAGTGTTTTTTCAATTTATATTATTTTAAAAATTTAAGAGGTAAAAGTGTGGGTTTTATTTATTCATAAATTGTTTAGTATTTTTTTGTTTGATTTTTTTAAAATTTAAAATATTGATCATATTTTTCCTCTATAAAATGTATAAATTTTTTTCTTGTTTTTTTTTTTTTAATAAATAGCATAATTGTTCTCTCTCTTCAAAATGTTCTGATCAATATTTATATGCTTCACGTTAGCGAGTGTCCACTGTATCATAAAGGCCAGCAGAATATCCTGTGTCTTATATTAAAATTTAAAGAATAAAATAAATAAATAAAATAAATAATAAATAATAAGTCACATATTTTTATATTCTTTTATTATTCATAAATTATATTTTTATAAATAAAAACATTTATATTTTTTAACAGTCAATTTTAATTTAGAAATCGGCTTAAAAAAATGTCAATAAAAAAGAAAGATACTATCTTAATTTTAATACTATAAATAGTTGGGAAGTTGAAGGTGTTTGACGGAAACTTCGGCTGGAACAATTTCCATTACCGACCTTTTCCAGTTGTGTTTCTTATCAGTGCCAGATAATCGATTGATAAGAGGAGGTAATCTGCCGATTACTTAACTGCTGGGGCTTAATCAGTTTCTGTAGACACGAAGTTTGTTGTGTTTGCGATTTATGAGTTTCCCCACAGAAGAAAAGCAAAACAAACGGAAGAAAAAACCGTTTTTAGATTTTGAGGTCTGTCCAATTAGAATGTCAGCTGGATTTTTGAAATATGTGTAGATTTTGGGAGATGAAAATCAAATACTATAAATTATCCCGTTCTTATCGATAAACGTATTAAAAATCATGCTATAAAACAACTTGCTATAAAATATCTTGAAAACACTTAATAGCTTGTGATTGGATATAAAAAAAAACTTCAAATTAAATTGCCATAAAGAGCAGCAAAATAGTTGCCAATATAACTAAATAGATATAGATATATATGAAGTGTATGAGTGTGTGTGTGTGTGAGTGTGTGTCTGTGTGAGTGTGTGTGATGTTAATATATACGAATATGTACAGATACTTATGTATCTCTTGTATCTCTCGTTTAGAAACAACAGTCAGTAGCTTTGAGTGCTGTTCAAATTGAAGGCGACAGTGACGCCAAAGACGGCAACGGCAACCACGACGACGACGACGACGACGACGACGACGACGACGGCGACGGCGACGACATCGAGAGCTTTTCCATTTTGTTTATTTTTGTGCTTAATTTTTGTGTCGTTGCTTCGTGGGGCGCGCGCGACAAAGCTGCAAAAAGAGCGTCAGTGCGAGAGAGCAGCTGCAATTGTCGCTCTCTCCGCTCTTATGCGCCCGTCCCCGTCTCCTGCTCCCCCCCTTCCATTCGTACTCCATCACTCACTCTCTCTTCCACACTTACTCACTCTCTTTGGCATTGCACTCATCACAAACACAACATGTGTTTCGTCATCAAAATTTGTTTTGTTGCATTTGCTGCGCGTGCGACTGTGTGTGCGAGTGTGTGTGTGTGTGTGCGTGTATGTTTGTATTTGTGTGCATTGTTTTCCTCAGTTTTTATTTTGTTTGCGATGTTTGAAGATCAACGGTAAATAGTGTATGTTTGCGGAAAAGCTCTTTTGAAATTGTTTAAATCTTTAATTATATATTAATTATTAAATTAACTATTAATTAATAAATTATCAATTTTAATTATAATAAATTAATTAATAGTTTTTAATTGTATATCAAATATGAATCCACTTTTAAAATAATTTTTATTTGTTAAACTTTACTTATTTTCAAAAGCCGCCATTAATATATTTTGCAAAAGCACAACAACAACAAAGCAGCAGCAGTTGTTGTTGTTGAGTTTTGTTTTTGTTTTGTGTGCTGTGTGTTGTTCTTGTCGTTGCTGTCGTTAAGCGGCGCGTCGTATCTGCGAGATACGCTAATTGTGGGGGCCACCACGCAAAATGAAAATGCCGGCAGTGGCCTCCAGAGAGCGAACGGCCGTCGACTGAGAAGAGAGAGAGAGTGGGCGCGAGAGTAAGCGCTCACCCACAGGCCCAGCTCTTGCATCTCGCTCTTGTGCAAGGCGGCTATACGGCGGAGTGAGGAGCGACGCAGCATATGCAGTTCGCACGAAGCATTGCCAACAGGCAGCAAGATGTGAACGTTTCTCGCGGCACTTGACACATGGAAAGAGCTGCTAGGCTTTCGGTTGGGAGTGCGATGAAGAGCGAAAGAGCGAAACAGAGAGAGAGAGAGAGGGAGAGCGAAAACGTACTGTAAGATAGCAAACACACAGCTGGTGTATCTTTTGATGCGTTTCAGTTCGAGTTTGTATTTCGTTTGGTGAGGTTGTCTGGCCGTGTGCATGTGTCAGGCAGACGAAGTGCCTCTGCCTCTGCTGTCCCCACTGTCGACGTGTCTCTTTCGTGTACGGTGTTCGGTGTTCGGTGTGCGGTGTGCGGTGTGCGTGTCTCTCAACAACAGATCCGATAATCGGAATTTACAGCAAACTTGCTTAACAATTGTGATTAAAGGCTTGAGATCTGTAATTCAAGTAAATTTGAATCTGAAAGTGCGCAAATAGCAAATCACTTGGCACGGCCCAAGAAAATCAAAAGAAGCAAAGTGCGTGTGTGTGTGTGTGAGTGTGTACGTGTATCTCTCTGTGTGAGTGTGTGTGTGTGTGTGTGTGCCTGTGGCTGAGTGTTGATCCGAAGCGCTTACAACAACGCAAATTCCTCGCGCTTAGCCAACATTTAATATATTTAATTTAAGAATAATATAATTTAATTCAAGAATTAAAACAGTAAAAAAAAAAAAAAAAAATTTAAATTTAAATTTAAAAACAAAAACAATTGCGAATATTTTCTTCATAAAGAATTTTTCAACTCGGTTACGGAATTTTGTGTCGCGTTTCATTGCCAACGCGTCTCCAAGAGCGCGCGGCGCTCTCTTGCATGTTTGCTCTCTCGCTCGCACTCACGCTCTTACGCTCTCTCGTGTCGCTTTGCCGCGTCGGCCGCATTTCATAATCCAATTGCCGTCATTCGCTTTGTGGTCGTCTTCGTATTTGTCGCTGTCGCCGCCGCCTGTTCGCGTATCTTTATTTATATTTTGTTCCGTTTCCATTACGTTTCGCACTCGCGCCTTGTAATATTTTTCATAGCGAGACCTTCGTCCCCCCCGAATGCCCAATGCCCCTTGCCCAATCATTGCCATTGACTTATCAAAATTTGAAAGTTTATATGCAACTCTTCCCCCTTACTAATATTTCGTCTTTCGTCTTTCGTCTTTGCATTTCCTCCCCCTCCCCCTCACCCGCTTTAGGCTTTGTAGTTCTGACTTCTACGACAAGTACTATATAATTTCTTCGAGAAATCCGCAAATACTATATCTATACATATGCATGTGTATATATGAATCTGTCTTACAAAACACACAAATAATACAACCAAAATATAAATAAAAATAAATAACAAAAATATTCGGCAATCGTGGAAAGTAAAAATACAAAAAAAAAATATATATATATAAAAAATAAAATATCTACATAAATACACGAATAAGAATAAATAAAACAAACAAAAATATATCAAGTTCGCCTTGACGATATATATAAAAAGATAATAAAAATAAAAATCATATATAGAGTAATATTGAGTATACAAATAATATATATATATATATTTATACACGCATCGGTTTCACTTTGCAAAATATATACAACAACAACAAAAGCAACAACACCAACAACAACAGCAACAACAACAACAAATTTACAATCATCACTCAAACCGTAATAATCGTAAGGCCAGAGCTGCCCCAAGTGTCTGAAGAAGGTGCAAAATAAATGTGCAAAGTAATAATAAAAATAATAAATTAATTATAAATTTCACATATTATTATGCTACATGATATGGAAATTATAGAAATGGGATAAAATGCCGTTAAATGAACTCGATAAACTTGGATTACAACACTTTTAAATATTGTTTTTTCAAGAAGCCTCACCGCTCAACTCTACGATTGTTAAAAAGGTAAACACAATTAATTACTTAAACTGAGTAAATTTATTATTTTTATATAAATTATTTCAAATATTTATTTTAAGTTAATAAAATCCTTAGGTAAATAAAAATACTAAAAGATTTTTAAATCAAATAGAATTGTTTATAGAAAATGAATAAACCAAAGCCTTGGGTAGTTAAGAATAAACTCTATAATATACATATATAAATACGTCCATATATCGGAATATTTCTAGATCAATTAATAATATATTATGTCATCTAGATATTTATAGATCAATTAATAGGTATAAATATAATAGGTATAAAATATAATATAGTATATAATAAATATAATCCAAGCATTTCTTATTTCTTTATAAAGTTGGCCTCTGCTTTGGAGAGTTTCTTTCTTTGTTTCTAATTCTAATTTCTAATTCCTTTAGACTAACTTTAGGATTTAAGTCCCTGTGATAGATGGGTATTACTTCCGAAGGTTTCGTCATGCTCTCCCATGATTCACTCACAGTTTGCAATGGATTCATGTGCAACTGTCAGTTGCTGCCCAGCGCCTCCAATGGCCTCGACGGCATTTATCAGACTTTTGCAAGTCTCTTATCAATTTCGCAGGAATTGAGCAAGAGAATTCCTAGATGGTTGATTATACGAAATTATAATATATCTTTAAAAAAAAAAAGACGGAATCTGACATAAAAAAAAATAATAATATATTTTATACATTATTATTTGATATCTTAAAGATAAATTGAGATCCAAAAAACATTTAATAAAAATGGTATTATTTTTTATAAGAAAGCATCCCAAGTTTTGACAGACTTTGATTCAGATCTAATTTTTTTTTTTTTATTAATTATTATTCATTTACTTACTACATTTTTTTCTTTTTTATTTTTATTGTGCTTAAAAACAATCGATTTAATTACAATTAATTTGCTGTAGTCGAAGTCTTTTCTTTGCTAATTGAAAGATTTAATAATATGATAAAAATATATAATAAAAGCAATTTTTAACTTAAGTCTTAATAAAAGTTGACGATTTAAAATATATAAATACATAGAAGCAGCTCTGAAGCTTTAATGGACTTTTTAAAATGTTCAAAGTTTTCTATATTTTGAGTGATCTTAAGAAAAGTTCTAGTTCGTAACGGTAACTTTTAGTTATTTTTTTCGTATCTACTGTATATTTTGATGTACGGAGGAGCTTTAATGTGCTTTCACCTAATTTTGAAAAATGTATTTCCATGCATTTTAGACAAAGTGATTGCTTTTTAAGACAAACATATTTAAAAAGGCATAAAGTAAATCTCATTTAAATAAACAGATTTATCCAAAAGCTTCCACTGTCCATTCTAAATAACAAAGCTTTTCTTATAAGTGAAATAAAAAGCTTTGATCGTGGGCCGAAGTTAATCAAACAAATGATCAGATTAATCTTGAAGTTGCTACTATTATATTTCAATCAGACGCGTTCAAAAGTAGTGGCTACATTAGAGACTAACCAGCGATCATATATTAATCGGGGATTAATCTCAAAGCTGCAACTGATATTTCATCTGTTTCTGATTGTCTAATGGACGAGTTATTACCACCGCTTGATTAAAAACAATCAAATGCCAGAAATGAATATAGGAACAAGTGGTGCGGGCTTCCACTCGGTCTTTGTTCTCAGTGTAGTTTCGTATCTTTTGCTATTACATAACGACGGGCAGTCACGTCAGACATTAGAGTTTCGGTTTAGCTGCTATAATTCTTCTGCTAATGCCGTGGCAAACATGGGAACCTCTCAAACAGATCTTATAGGCAAACAGAACCGAACACAAAGACTGCCAGAGAGCGGGAGAGTGGGAGAGTGGGAGAGCGGGTGAGAGCGAAGAGGAGTGCTGGAGAGGGATCGGGAGAGGAGGAGGAGGGAGAATGAGAGGGCTGAATGTGAAGTTCGACGTGCGACGCGACGTGTCGTGTCGTGTCGTGTCATGTGAAGTGCGAGTGCGAGTGCGAGTGCGAGTGCCAGTGTGAGTATCTCATAGATACAGATACTTTTCAGCGTATCGGACGTATTTGTTTGCTGGGCTATCAAATGGAGGGACTCGCCGCCGATGATGATATTGAAATATATTTATTTCTTTCATGTATATTTAAGCATTTTATTTATAATTTTCAATGAACATTTTTCTTGAGCTATTTTTGTGGCACTTCTCTCCCTCTCTCTGCCGATCTGTGTCTCTGCTCTCTCTCTCTCTCTCTCGCTCTCTCTCTCAATCGCTTTGTTAATTCTGTGTGTAATTTTGCGATGTATTTTGGTTTTGACTTAATTAGTTTATTGTTGTTAGATTTCCTTGTAGTTGCTGCTATTCTTCGTTTTGGCCAACAGGTTAGACCAGTTTTGAGCCCAGCCAAAGAGCCAAGAAAAATTTCTTTTCAAATAGTTTATAACGTCAGTTTTTTATTTATTTTTATTTTGTTTTTTTTTTTTAATATTTCGTATTTTATTCGTCGCTCGTTTCGCCGCACACAGAAACCGTCAAGTTAATTGCCCGCCTCATAATTTAATAAAAATAAAAAATACTAAACACTGCGCTTAAGCTTATCACCTAGCCAAGTGCGCGCTCTCCCTCTCTCACGCACACACACACACACACACACACACGCATATATGTACGCATGTGTGCGGAGGGACAGCAACGATTAGATAATAGCATTTCGAACGTTGTCTCTACTGTACTCTGAAAAATGACCAGCAACAACAATTGGACTTTGTTTTGAAACTGCAAATGCGAGCGAGAGGAGGCGAGAGTGTGCGAGCGAGACAGAGAGAGAGAGAGAGCGAGAGGGAGAGGGAGAAACTGACTGATAAGGTATTCGGAGTGTCGTGTGTGTTAATTGAATGCTTTCAGGCACTGTGTGTCTTAATAAAATTTAATATAATCAAAATTACTTTCGAAAACTATTTATTTCATATTCCGAAATTCTCCGAATTCATTTTCCCCCCATCATTCGTATTTTATGGTAAATGTAATAAGTTCTTCGAAGAAGGCATCTAAATATTTGCTCAGAGTTTATTTTTAGACAAAAGCTTCGACCACGAGTTGAAAACTTATCTTTCGGACTGCGAATGGTGAATATTTTCGTCATTTTTCGGAATTCCTAATGATGTTTTCTTCTTTATGTTCCGAAACATTTTAATTCCGATTATTTTGAAAATAATAATAACATTCATTAAGTTGTTAATAATAAATTAATTTTTTATTTATTTATTTGAATCTTTAATTTCTTCATTTCTTTAAAAACTTTAATTAATTATAATAATATTAATTATAATATTTATATTATACTTAAAACGTTAAGCTTAAATTGTATATATTTATTAAATTCTTGATATTTTGAAAGAATGAATTGATTTTCAAAAAAGTTACATTTTCGGACTTAACGAAAGATACAGATAGTTTTCGAGTGTCAGTTACACATTTTGTTTGTTTTCGGACTCATTTCCATATCGATTTAAGTCGCTTAACAAACTTCCAGCCTTTACTCGATTTCAAGAAGTTGCCTCATACACAAGTGTATCTGTATCTGTAAATGTAACTGCGTCTGCATCTGTATCTGTATCTGTTTGTGTAACTATATGCAGTGCATGAGCCATTAAAAACTTGTTGTCATCGCCGGAGCCTCTCTGACCTTTGCGTCAATGTCCTCAGAACCTTGAATGTCATCATTTTTTGTATATATTTTTTTTTATTGTTGTTATTTTTTTCTGTTATTGAGGAAAACGCAAACGCCTTATTATTTGTTAAAGAAGAAGAAGAAGAAGAGCTTGTACCTTTTCCTCAACTTCACCTTCTGCGCCACCTCTGCTCATCCGCTGGCCAGGCTGGTGCCGTTTTGTTGATTCTGAAAAACATTTTCCATGTTAATTGGGAAATTAAGCGTAGCCCCCGTAGTCGTAGTTCGTCAATGTCGAGTCTCCAGTCTCGAGTCTTGAGGCTCGAGTCTCGAGACTCCAGTCTTGAGTCTCAGTTCCAGTTTCGGTGCCCGAGTCACTCAGTCACTCAGTTACCAACTGCCAGTTACCAGCGCTTAGTGCCCCAATCCACGCTACACGCTGGGTAGCCCTCCCCCCTCCCTTTCCCACTGCCTACCATATCTTCTCCTACCCAAGTCGTTCTTGTTGCGGGCCACGTTTATAATTACGTTAACTTCAATTACTGCTTACGTACGATATCATACAAATTTGTTGCTTTGTTGTTGTTGGCTTCCACGTGGAACTGGTTTTCGGATGGTTTTTTGTTATTGTTTTTGTCTTTTTTTCGTTTCGTGTACTTCACGAGTTTTGCTATAATTTTAATTTCTGTTTTGAAGTTCTTCGTAAACGCATTGAAGGTCTTTACTTCATGTTTCTTTTTATTTTTTGGTCAGTCCTCCCTTAAATGCCTCTCATTTTTGAAGCGTCTTAAATTGCTGAAGTGTTAAGCTCAGTGGATAAGTGATATGTGGGTTAAAATGGGGAGTATCTCCAGCCTGAAGAAGACGTCTCCGGAATGATCGATTGCCATTTGGGGTACAGTCCTTCAGAAGTGCAGCGCGTAAATCAGTGACACTTCAGGTTTGATGCAATAAATATTATTTTTTTTTTTTATATTTTTAATATTTATTTAGCATTAAATTCAGACTTTTGTAATGAAGATAAGGCTATCTTTTCTTATCGCTAGACTGTCACAATTACGAAGATCAAAATATTAACTGGCCACAGAGTCATAAACGAGTCTTAAGTGCTTCTTCTTCTTCTTCGTCTTCGAAACAAATGAAGAATCGAAATAAAAGTAAATTTTAAAATAAAAATAAATAAAATAATAAAATTACAGACAATTATAAGCAATTATTTTACAAACTTGGCATAATTGAAAGCTCGAATTAATCCTTTCCCGAAATATTTGAAGAGAACAATTGCAACATGTCCCAAGGCAACAGTCATGTCCGTAATGATTGGTACAGTAAGGGGAATAATATTCGTTAAAGCTAGAAATTAAATTTTAAATAGAATTTTTTAATTTTATCTTTTTATTTATATTAACAGAAAATGTTATCGAAATGTTAAAGCCTAACTTTGCTGTTATAGAACTGTTACACACTGATTTAAGAGTTTGTCGTCAAAATAATTAGAATTTCTGATTTTGGGTGTTCCTTGACTGGGAATGCTTTGAATATTCATGAATATGAATATGAATATGAGTACACGAAAATATGAATGTTAAAAAGAAGCTTTTTAAAATTTCTTTTTCTTTTAAAATTGAGCTAAAAACAAGTCGGTTTCAAATTAGAACATTTTTAGCTCTACTTTTGCTTTTATTTCCCCAATTGAGATGTAAAATCGCTTTCAAACTGAAACAATTTTGTATCTCTGTTTGTAAACAAGCCAGAAATTCAAATGTCCCCCCCGCCCTGGCCACACCCCTCCAGTTCTTTGCCGGATCCACTTTAATCCAACTTCGAGTTGTTGCATTTCGGTTTGCTTACATTTCAGTCCTCGCCTCGTCGTATCAACAAATCTCAAGATAGTGTTTGTCATTGTCGCGTTTGTTTCATTATTTCCTCTAACATGCACGCACACACCCACACACCTACACACACGCACACGCACACGCACACACGCTCACATGTTTGTTTTGTTTTGCTTCGTGCTGTGGGTTTGCCGCCCGCTGCCGCATTTGAATTTCATTTTTAGATTTCAATTTATTTTCGGCGTAGTTTATGCCAATTTGGTTTTTTGGGTGCGATTTCTTTTAATACTATGTATGCCACACACACAACCACACACACACACACACACACACACATCTCCATATACACATTCATTTTATTGTATAATATCCAAAGAAAGAAATTGCATGCGTTTAGGAAGCTTCGAGTCTGACTATCCGAACCCCCGACTGGATGTCATATGTTTGGGTGGACGGACACACATCTGCATATGTGTAGTACATATGAATCTGGGAAAACATATTAACTAATTGACGTCCGTGTTTATCCGCACGCCAAGAATTTGTTTTACTTAAGATTTTCGGAACTGACATCTTTCAGCGCGACGCCAAATGCAAGACAAATGTTTCAACTCATCGAGTCGAGAAATTCGGTAATTGAAAGACTCAGTTTTTGGTTCATAGAACATGTCGTAGAGTACGAACAGGGGATTGACGCCGATCCATAAGTATATACTATATATCCATATATACACTAATTCCTGATCGGAATGTAAATAAAATCAAACAATCTGAGAGCTCAGCGATTGAGTCATAACACAGCGATTTCTAATTATGTCATACAGAGGCGTAGATACAATATATTTTCCTCCAGATACTCTTTTTCCTAGAATACGATTATTTGTTAATGATTAATGGATAATTTAATAAATTATTTCTCCCAATATTTCCCTATATTTTCGGTATTCAGTTTCGTTTCTTCCCTTCAGATACTTCAAGATACTTTCATCTATCTTTTCCATTTCCTGACTTCTATCTATAAAGACCCTTTGAGAGATGAAGAATTGCCCGAGGAGGATCAAAGAAGCTTACAGATACTTTATCCTTTATAGAGTATCTTTAAGCCTGCATGGATCTATTTTGGTTGTGTTTTTGTTTTTGTAGCAACTGTACTTGAAGAGAGTGTTGCTTGGATTTGCTTCTGACGTATTTTTGCGGCTTACTACAATTATCTTAATTAAAAATCTCAAGTCAAAGTTGGCCAGAGTCACAAAACAGTAACAACAAATCACAACAACAACAGCAACAACAACACAACAACAACAAATAATAACAAAAGATTAGCTCATCTGTTTTCTGTTTTCTGTTGAATTAAATAATCAGCGTCTCTCAGATGCCCAAGCTTAATCGCATAAGCAGGGCTTAAGCCAAACTCGCTTCAAGTCGGAGTCTTCGCTCTTCGCCCTGCGGAACCTTCGGCGGGAAAACTTAATTTGGGTGACCGAAAAATAGGGGGAAGCTCTACAAGAAAATTATGAAGCCAAAAATACTCCTTAATCATTTAAGTCTCATTCGAGCTTAAATACTTTACCTTTACTCTAAGTCCTTCCATCCAGGGACCTAATCCAAAAGTCCTGCCGCTGCCGCTTACAAGCCTTCAGCTCCCTCAGATCATCTGAAGGCCTTCGTTACATTCGTCATACCCGCACAAGGCATTACAGGGTGTCTCATATTGAGAGTGCCTGTATGTGTGTGTGTGTGTGTGTGTGTGTGTGTAAAATCGGTTTAACTTTTGGCTGAAATAATGTTGATGTCATAGGTTTTTGTTTGCTGGCGTAAAAAATCGCTGTGGCACGCACTCAGTTCGAAAAGTTTGTGAATCGAAGGAATGCGATTAAATGCCAGGCAAATTGCTGCCAAAGTATTTAAAAGCTTCTCATGTGTGCTCAACGTTTACGAAGATGCTGTAAAAGGTGTGAGCGCAAAGAAATAATACGCAAAGCAAACTGTGTAAATTTGGCCAGCAAATTGAGATTTTAAACTTAAAAAAAAAACTCAACTTGGTAGAAATATTCTTAAAATAAAATCGCTTGTTATTTAAAATAAAAAATAAATTAATATCAATTTAATGTCATACAATTACTGTTAATGCTTAATATTAATTATCATATTCAATGAAACTAAAAGTGTCCTAGTTAGTGGCAACTTTGCCCATTTGGAATTCCTCTGCCCAAAATTGTCGTTACACATCGAGCGTCGAGTTCTCGTCGCCAGTTTACAAGCTTTGAAAATGTAGCTCAAAGCTCAGTTGACGCCTAAGCAGCGAATGAGAACTTTGCTCTCTATAAACTCAGCTGCCGCCGTCGCAGTCGCTGGCGCAGTCACAGTCGCTGTCGCGGTCGCAGCTGTAGCTTCGGTCACAGTCAGCAGCGAAGCTTTGATCTGAGTTCAAGCTGGGAGCGATAGTGAGCAGCGATTCTGATTTCTGCACAAACAAAAGTCTCACAGATCCAAAGCTGCCCTGGCTACCTGTTGCCTATGGCCCGTTGCTTGTGGTCGCGACAAGCGACGAGAGTTGAGCGTCGAACGCCGAGCGCCAAATAAAATATGAGCACAATTTTGGTTTCTTAACGCCATCAAACTCTATTATTAACCCACACAGATGTGCGGAGCAAACGTCAGAGCGACCACCTTTTCAAAGTAGACAAGAAACGACAAAGCAAGACAACAAAAGCAACAAGAACAACATCACAGAATCTAGAATAATTATTGTATGCGGTTTTACACAGCAGCAAAAACAACAACAACAACTTTGGCATATCAAAAAGCGGCAGAGCGAAAGAGGGAAAGAGGGAAAGGGACACATTGCTACGCACACGAATAGAAAACGAGCGACAGAGCGAGATGGCCTCAGGTGGGGGCTTCAAGACTTTACCTAACGTTCTGCATGCGTTCATGTGTATGTGTGTGTGTGCGTGTGTGTGAGAAATATAGGGGAAATATGTACGAAATGCGGCAGAGGCTCTCAGCGTTCATATGTATATTTTTTGTGATTGTGTATGAGTGTTTATAAAGTTGATTGCACTCGATTTTTAGATACAGCTTTTTCAAGGTCACAAACGAAAAAACGACAAGCTAACCAAAAAACGCAAAGCACTCACACTGCTTCTTGTTGACTAAAGCGTCTAACAGCATTCCCAAAGCAACAGCCACAGCCACAGCCACAGCGACAGCGACTGCGGCAGAGACGATGGTCTAAGCACAGCCCTTCGGCTGGCTTCTTAAGCTGATCTAAGACAAGCTTTTAAATAAAGCTGCTGTGGGCTTTGCCACTGCTGCTGATCTTTTTTCAGCTGCTCCTTCTTCTGCTCTGCGCTTTTAGTTGAAAGCTTTGCACTGAACTTGAAGTTTCCTCTTCCTCCCTCCCCTCCACCTTCTCCTTCTTCTTCCCACAGCGTTGACTGCTCGCAAACAAATAAATCAAAACAAAATTAATCGTCGCTGCTTCTGTTGGTGCCGCTGTCGCTGTCGCTGCCTCTGCCTCTGCCGCTGCCTTTGCCTGTGCCGCTGCCTTTGCCTGTGCTCCCCAGCGACAACTGCTTCATATTCAAATCTGACAGACGAGAAAAATTCACAAAAATCCTGCAAAGCATCTTTACAAATTATTAGACACCTTTTTTCGCATTGCTTCATCGCTTTATCTTTTTGCAATTTTTACTTGTTTGATGTGCGATGCTTGCAGCTGTTGGAAGTGAACCGTTGTTTGTCTTCTTCTCTTTCTTTGCTTTCTGTTTTGTTTTGTTGTTGTTTTATTTGCCGCAATAAAAGGCAATAAGAACTGAAAACAAAAAGGCGTTGAAAGCATTTGCTCTCTGCTTGTGGTTTATAGCAGGCTTTTTACATGCAGCAGCCCAAAATGGACTCCATTTGAAGGACGTACCTTTTGATACAATCATCTGATTGAATGAGTCACTTTCGGTGGTGGGAGAAAGTGACTTCATTTTGTAACTGAATAAATGACTCAAGGTATCCGATAAATTTTCTATTAATTTATTTGTATTTTTTTTTTCTTAACTTGGAATCTGTCATTTTTTGATCACATCGAAGTTCCCAGTTTATCTTTATATTTATAAATTTATCTTTATCTCTTTCGGTGCGCGCCATTGGTGCGGTGACTCCCACATTAGTTTTTCCCCAAGTGTCGGCCTTTAAAATCCATTTTGTTTTTCTTTGCGCTTTGTGGCCCATTTGGGCACATAAACAACTTGTTAGGGCCTCCCATAAAAGAGGCGCTTTCAAGTGCTAAATGTCAAATTTTACGCAGTCTTATTTATGGCTGGTAAAATTGCTAGGCAAATCGAAATGAATTTACATAAAAAACCCAAATGTAAATAGGGACCGCAGATACCTACGGGTAGGCACATACCTACACACACACACACACACACACACATAACACACATACTTATGTGGACATATGTCCATACTCACAAGGGAAGATCTCACATTGTAACGACTCATGTCTCGGTTATGTAATGCGCACTGTGCGTAATTATGGCTAAAATAAATAAGTAGAGGGCGTCACTTCGCACTTGACCGACTTGGAAATACCCTGTAAAAAATCGAGAATTCCAAATTTGAAATGAAATGAGATTTCTGGTTCAGTTCCTTGTAGCAGGTGGAGCGCCAATTGGACCTTCTTCGCGTTTGCCAGTCAGACTCACCTGTAGACAACCGCTTTGTGGCATTTACAGGGTATCCAAATGAGTGAACGACTTGAATGACAATTTCGTGGGGAGAAAAGAGAAATTATAATACAATTTTGATGGATTGTGGCTGCCGCTCAATCATCCCAAGTATCTGCCAGCTCTTAATTAGCAATACAATGTGTGTGGTGTATCTGCGTGTGTGTGTGTGTGTATGTGTGTGTGTATCTAGAATAGTTGTGCGAAATGTTGTGGAAATTTGTGTATTGTTTACATCGCCCCATGCAAATCAGATGAACTGCAAATGGGGCAGAAAAATCCATTGTTGCATATTTTATAGCATCTACGCAATTCAAATGCAATGCGATCGGCTATCTGCGGTCTCTGCACGAGTGTCGATGATGTTATTGGGCCCCCAATCGAGCACTGGACGCCACTCAAAGAGTCTGCCAAAAATGGCAAGCCATAAAAAAGAGAAAAAAAAAACACAAAATTCAGATAAAAACAAAAATAAAAATGAGAATAACAAAAAATGAAACTGCGAGTTTCTTGAATGCCTGACTTTAATGAGGATGGTGTGTGTTATTGTTGTTCGTGTCTATGTGTGTTTGTTGTTGTTTTTACCATATGGAAATCCGTATGGAAAATATTTCACTGCTCTACTCTATTTGGTTTCGCCTCTGGCCGCAGCCACGCATTTGCATAGTCTATGGAAATTCCTTCTCCAAGCCAAAACTGGGCACGGGCTATGCAGTCCTAGGCCCCATATAACAGATGATTGATATGGAGTATGGCATGGAATTTGCGGATAGATGATGTGACATATCACACATATTGAAAAAAAAACCCTCTATATGATTTATAGCAACAGCAGATCTCCCATTTTGGCTGCAGTGTCTCTTATCAGTCCTGAAATTTATATGGAATGATGATGATTCTACAAGGATGTATTTCTTCCTAACTTTGAACCTATAACTACTTAATCTACCCTCGTAATTTATCTCACATATTGACCCTCTAAACCTTTGTGAATTTATTTAATTAATTTAAAACAAATCTACAGGGTATCTTACTGATTAATGAGCTAAAAGCTAGTTTCCTAGAGTCCCTCCTATACAGTAGTGGCCAAAAAAACATGTCTGGCTCTTAGCTGCCAAGCAGTTGCTTCATTTATGTTCTCCTCCAGTTAATACACAATCGTGGCTAAAATATTGAATAAACCCAATCGATGACATAAAATATAAACATCCTTATTTTATTCTAGTGGCACTCTTTAGCAGGCCTCGAGTGTTTCAATGCGCAGGTGATGTGTTTAGAAATCTGCTAAGATGATGCATTTAATTGAACTTTAAGCCTGATTTTTTTTAACCTCATATTTATATTGGCAGACATTTCTTCTTAGAGCATTTTTTTTTTAATTTCGCAAGTTTTAATTACATTTATTTTTGGACATGAAACTCAACTGTGATTCAAGCGTCTGGAACACGCGCGAGACAAAGCAGATCGAAGTTCCAGATATACATCTCTATATATATATATATGTATATATCTGTATATATCTGTATATATCTGTATATATCTGTATATATCTGTATATATAGAAATAATTATATGTCATATTCGATTTGTTGCCAAGTGTCTCGAGGGAATGCCATGACAACTTCTTGAAGCTTTTTCTTTCTCTGGGCAGCCCGCCTTCTTTATAATCAGCCGCCCTCTTTTTTTTTGGCTCCCGCCCTGCAGTTCAAATTCAATTAAGCGCGTCGATTGAGGTCGGGAGGACGAATGAACGGTTTAGGCCAGGTGATGTTGGTAATACAAGATGATCCTAATGCCCGCCGGCTGTTAGTCAGTCAGTGGTGGGATGGTAGTCTGCTAGGGGGTGGGGAGGGGAAGGGGAGGGGGAGTACGCGCAATTAATTGCATAGACAATTCGGGGGAGTCGTAACTTTGGTCACCTCATAAAATCAATAGATTGTCGTCATTGGCTGCTGGGCCAAGTCATGCGTAAAACTGACTTGTCTCCAAGAAAAGCCAAGAAAAACAAGGTCTTAATAAGTACACAAGTGTGTGTGTGTGTGTGTGTGTGTGTGTGTTATATACACGATGTTTTCCACATATACATATGCGTATACATATATATTCTATATATAAGGACGACGAGTGTTTGCCATAAATTGCACTTCAAATATGACAGAGTCGAATTCTCTGGAGAGTCGGTCGCCGGGGGAGACGAGAAAAGACGGGCTCTGAGATTATGTTAATGACAAAATTAGGAAAAGTATTTGCAAAGTGAGCTAATTAAATGGAGTTCAATTAATTTAACTCTCACTCTCTCTCCACTCTCTTAATTAAGTGCCATAAATTTCAAATATGCGGATACTTGACTTTCGAATTTTTGAGGCCGGTGGATGGAGCAGCCGGGAGGGCGGTACGGGGCATTCGAAGGAATTTTGGAGGTGCGGGTCTAAATTTAAATAAATCATTAAATTGACTACAAATTTAAAATAAAAAAAAAATTATATTTTTTTATTATTTAAAGTCAATTCTTGATGCCATAAAAACTATAGATTTATATAACTGAGTAATAAATAAATAATAAATAAATAAATTAAAAAAAAAAATGAGAACTTAAAAATAAAAAAAAAACTTATTATTTTTAGGATCAATCATAGCAAATAAATAAATAAATTATGAATGGGAGAAGGTCCTGTAAATGGGCAGAGGATTGCTCCCGCTTTCTTAATTAATTTTTTATTAATTATATTTTTAATATTAATTACTTAATTATTTATTATAAACTATATAATTATATTATATACCAAAATTATCTGAGGTCCTTATGGATATATCATAATTGAAGAAAGTTGTAATTTATTTTAATTACCTTCGAACGTTTTCCATATCTCAGTTTTCCGCGCTTTTCGCTTAACATGGAAAAGCAGGACATAAATATTTTTTCTGGTTAATTAACTTTTACGAGGCACTCGTATGCCCCTCCCCCATACCCCATCCCCCCTCGGGTTGTACTTTTGTGCGACAGCAAAGGGAATTTTTACAATGTTGAACTTCGACTTCAATAATAAAAATGTTCGGCGACATTCGACGATTTAAACTGGAAAACTTCGTGGGTAATAAAAACGTTTCACAAATGAAAAGAAAACAAAATTTGTTCTTCTGCGATTCGTATCGATGGACAAGAGAGGGAGGTGACCGACACACACACACACACACACACACACACACACACACACACACACAAGCACACACGTACGCATTCATATCAGTTTCAGGTGAACAAACAGAGCAACAAAAAAAGTCGTTTAAGTGTCTTGGGAAAATGTTTGTTTTGTTTTATGTTCTTTTTGCTGCTCTCCCCCTTCTGACAACGGGGAGACTTTCAATTTAATTGCCCAACAATTTGACGGTAGCGCAGTTGACAGTCTGTCACATGAAAGGAAAATCCGAGGAGCAAAAAATACAAAAAAAAAAAAACAATAAATAAAAATACAAATTATAAGAAATGAAAATGAAAAATGAAAATAAAATAAGAATAAAAAAACAAAAAAATAAAAATAAATAAAAAAATAAAAATAAATATAAAAATATCAAAATACAAATCAATTTCCACAACAGGAAGTCTGCTTCTGTTACCTCCGCCTCTGTCTCTGTCTCTGCCTCTGCCTCTGCCTCTGCCTCTGCCCCTACCACTGCTTCTTCTTCCTCTTGGCATATTATTAGCATATCGTGCCGTCTCGCTCACACAGCGCTGACATCTCTTTCTAAGTTGATTAATTGCCTTAATTCGACATAAACAAGTTTTCGCACAAATGAACCGAAAGGTAGATATAAACTGAGCCTTTGGCTACTTTTCAGATTTTTCGTCTCGCCACCTTGTCCCTCCCTCCCCTTACCACTCCTCCGTCCAACGTCGCTCAAAGCTCCTTTCCTTCGGTGATTAATGAATTGATTGACAACACGAACATAATAACCTTTAGTTTTTATTGTTGTTCCTTTTGTAGTAGCAGCAGCAGTTGTTGTTGTTGTTGTTGTTGCTATCAGCTAAACACTTGCTACTCACGACCATCAGCACGCGCCCTGCCCTGCCCCTCTCTCTCCCTCTCTCTCTCTCTCTCTCTCTCTCTCTGTTCCTGAGTCCCAAATTCTGTTTCCGGACACTCGGAGTTCATTTTGTTATACACTTCCTTTTCTTCTTCTTCTTCTGCTTTGGTGCGCTGCGCTTTGACTGTGAAGTGAAATAAATAATTAGCCATTTATTTATATAAATATAAATATTTATTTTTATTGCATTTTATTAATATTTAAAGGCAGCTTAACATATGAGGTGTCTATTAGTTCCCTGTTTATTAACTATTTATTTCCTTTTCCTCTTTGTATCATCAGCTATCAGTTGTTCTCTTTCACGCCTCTTCTCTTTCTCCGCTTCTTAATGCTTCTTTGTCTACTCCGATTGCATGTTTACGCTCAGTTACTCCCTGAGTCTGGGAAGGATACGCCGAAGGAACTACCTTTGTTATCCCTCAATAAACGACAATTTATGTTCTTCCAACTTTCGGAGGGATTAATCAAATTTATTAACATTGATTTATTCTGTGTGTGTGTGTGTGTGTGAGTCGCTTGGCTTCACTTTTTGGCCAGGTCTGTACAAACTAACCCATTTTCGAACTTTGGAAAACCCAAACATTTGTATTTACAATTCCTCAACATCAAAAACTCATTTGCGCAAGTACAAAAAACCTTTGTGGGCACGGACCGATACTTGAATACCCGAAACAGGTGTGTGTGTGTGTGCGTGTGCGTGTGTGTGCCAGTTTTGAAACAGCTATCGTACAAAAATGTTAAAACACATTTCGTAATACCCTGTAAAATTGGGTACATTTGACCAAAGGTGTCTCAAGTATCGCATTAAATTGAATTTCGATGCCAATCGAAATATCGAAATACTTACTAAAAATATACCAAAAATATTCAAAGTTTTTTATAATCTAATAAAATATTAATAAAAAAATCGAAGATTAACGCTCCCTACAAATCTTATCTAAAAATATTAGTTTCGAAATATTTTTGTATATTATTATATTTTAAAAATTATTAATTATTTTCCTATTTATTAAATAATTAAATATTTAAAAATATTACAATACTATAATTATTAAGTTATTTTTGTTTTGTTTACTTAGTAATTTGTAATAAATTGTTTATTGATTTACTCAAATTACACGTATACAATTTTAAATTTAATTATATATTTTTTATTTAAATATATTTTTTTTGTTTATATTTTTTTATTTATATATATTTTTTTATTATATATTTATTATATATATTTTTTATTTATATACATATATTTTTTTTTATATATTTTTATATTTATATATTTTTTTATTTATATATATTTTTTTATTTAAATATATTTTTATTTTTTTTTTATTTATATATAATTTTTCATTTATATATATTTTTTTATTTATTTATATTTTCTTATACTAGAGAGCTACTTAGAGAACAAGTACAAGTGAATTAAAATCTAATAAATTAAAGTTAAACTAAAAGTATAATTTAAATAATAAATATTATATTTCTTCTAAATTCTAAATCACCTCAAATATTTCTTATTTATTATTTAAAATGTAATAATTTTGGATTGAATTAATATATAAAATATATTAATAAATTATTTATTTGGTTAAATGAAGTTTATTTTTATTTTTTTTTTATTTTTCAAATCTTGTCATTTGTAATATAAATATATAAAAATTATATTTAATAATTTTTAATATAAATTTAAAAAATATATATTTATACACAAATAAATGAACCCATTCCCTTCTAGTTCCTTGGGAATACTTCATTAATTTTCGTTATCATCAGATGTGCTCCCCTTAGGGGTGTAGGGTATCCGCTAGTCGAGTTCCCCCCCAGCCGCGCCGCTGCTGCCGCTTATCAGTAACAAAAATTTAAACAGCTGCCATGAAGGCAGTGCAAACAGTTGAGAGAAAACATTCAAATGCAATGTGAGGTTTGGCTTTGTTTTTGTTTTTGGTTTTGCTTTTGTTTTTATTTTTATTTTTGTTTTAATTTATTATAATTTTTCTCTTTGCGTTTTTCGTTTATCGTCGCTCGTTTCTCGTTGTTCGTTATTCGTTTTTCAGTTTTGTTTTTCGTTTAACGCACTAACGCATTTACGTAGTTCATCGGGCATTCCGGACACGTAAAGCCGAGCACCTCCCTCGTTATTTGGCTGACTTGTTGCTCTGTCTTTGTATCCATTTGAAAATGTCTCTCGCCAAGCGTCGCTGATATGCAAAGCATGTGCCTTCGGAAGCCCCTATGGCACACACACACACACGTATGTACGGGCACGCCTAGTTACATGCAGACACCCGAAAGAGACCTTTCTTTCAATTTTCATATCCATTTCCATGGCCCCAACCCACAGCCCACAGCCCACAGCCCTCAGCCCACAGGCTGATAGCAGTGCGGAAATAGCTTAGGTCGCTGATAAGTCCCTTCTTATAGAGATAGCCCCAAACTAAGGGTACCCGATACGCGAAGAGCATAGCGACTCCTCAACGACGTGCCTGCAATTCTAATGACTGCCAAAGAATCCCCCAAGCCCCAACGTAGCTTTGGATAAGACTGGGAACTAAGCCACCCTCACTCATCCTGCTACTTCCCATAGAATCGTAGAAATATCGAAAAATTTAAATTTTATTTATATTTTATTATTTAAATATTTTAAACTTATTTTAATTTTTATTCCTTGTTTATTTTGTCATATTTTATTTTATATTTGTAAAAATAAATACTTTTCAAATAATTTAAATATATATATTTAAATTAAAATTATAGCAGTTATATTTTAATATATTTGTATTATACTGTGTCCTTTCAAATTGATATTCCTTGGAATTCCCCCAAACTCCCCGACCCGCAAAAGTTTTGGAAGAGCTTCAGGTGTTCGTATCTTCCGTCCCTTCCCCCAGCGTTTTCCATGCGGGACCCACCCAAAAGCTGGAGACGTGACATGTTAATTAAGTGGCTTTAACCCGAATAATCAAATGGTCTCTCGAATACTTGAGTTAATTCAGGGAACGGAAGGGAGAAATACCGTAAATTATGTGAAAATCATATTTAAATAAAAAAAATAAAAATAATCATTTGATTAATTGTCATCCAAGAACTGAAAGCCCTTCCCAGAGTTCCAAGAATTAAGTTATTTGATGATATAACCCATATTATCTTGTAGGTTAGGAGCTGCCATATGATATCATTATAATCACAGATAAGGGCGATTGGTCGTGGGTTTCCTTGAGGTTTATCAGTCACTTGACTCGGAAGGGTTACACGTCAATTAAATCTCGTTCCAAATACAATAAACTCGTGTTAACATGAAGTGAGCATTAGTTTTACCGTTAGAACTTCTGGTAGGGAAGCTCCCGAAGCTGAAAAGCTGTGCAAATCTTGAAACTTCGTTTGCCGTTGAACATCGTGAAAATATGTTTGCAAATCATCGCGGAATGAGGTCAGTTTTAAAATACTTATAACCATTTGTGCACATGAGCCATAAAAAGCGAGCTGCCAAGGAATGACCGACTACTTGATACCCTCTCTTCTGAGCATGTACCTCGAGGTACTTGCCAAATGACTCAATGTTTTCTAAATTTTAATTTTAGAAATATAAACACACACTTTGCTTGGTATGGTAATCATTTTTATGGCAGCCCTAATAATGTTCCTATAAATAAATTATAACAAAAAATATGTATAAATGGAAGGAAGTCTCCAGGACTTTTAAAGTAGGATTAAAGAAGATGCAACTCCTAACATTCATCTGCATCCCAGAAATCTTAAGTTAAGCTATTTATTTAGAACAAACTGGCGAATATACCCCATGCACGCATTATGGAAAGTACAGGGTATTAACAGCAAAAGACGCAAAAAATGTTTTATTGTCGCGTACGCAAGAAAACGTACAAAAATTTTGCGTCGACTTGTGCCCCAAATATAGAGTACGAACTCCAACAAAAAGAACAACAACAGCAACAACCATAACAACAACAACAACAACAATGTAAAGATATTAATAAAGTTAAGTAAATAAGCGCAAATGTACAACAAATGAAATGATATCTCAGAGAACTGAAGAGCTTAAAGGGCGACTTCAAAGTATCTCAGATTCGTTTTCCCTGAAAAAAGTCAAGCAATAAAATCGTTAAGATATTTTACACTTTATTTCGTTAAACCAACCGAAGGAACATCATCTATATGCATATATACCTATACATGTACATACATGTATATATGTGTATGTGTGTTTTATGGGAATTATATGTGATATTTAATTTGTGGGGAGTTCACACAAGAAAATGAATATCGCATTCCGAGAAATTCATTTGCGATTTTCATTTTCATTTTCATTTTTCGAGAAAATTATATTGGGCAAGAGAGCCACTTAAGAGCAGAGAATTCCATGAATCGACAGGAATAAAATTGAAAATAATAAATTGAAAAATTTATTCAAAATCAATAAATTTTAATTAAGCGTCAAAATTTTGAAAATAACATTTTTTAAATTTCATTTCTTTTATGAGCAAAAATGCATACTAGAAATGTGTGTGTGTGTGTGTGTGTCTTTTTAGGGTTGACCAGGAAAATATCTGGAGAAATATTTGTATTAACTGAAAGAAAATGAAGTCCATATTTTCACTTAATTTTGTAAAATGAAATATATTTTCTTCTATTCATTTACTTTAAATAATTGTGATAAGTAATATTTAATTCTGATAGCTTAATTAATGAGTTCAATAAATCATTTAAACAAACCACAGCCATAATTTAGTTTTTATCACGCTTTGAGTTATTCTTCGGCTGCAAATTTGCTAATGTGTTCGACTTTTATGGCCGTGACTGTCTGTACCTGCATAAACCACAGAGGAACGTGCCTGAGCGGCTCACTCATTTATCTTCGCTGGCATATCTTGTCTGAAAAATGTATTTTTCTAAATGAAAAGGAAGAAAAGTGCGATTCAATCTGTTATTTTCCAATAAGGCAATTATCCAAAGTGAATTTTCCATTTCCCTTAAGGATTGTCAATTCCCGATATTAGATTTTCCCAGTCTCTCGTCCAATCAATACGAAACTCGAATCCCAGACGCATCACCTGCGGAGCTTCGACCCGGAAACCTCAGACCTATATAAACGCTTCTGTAGGCACACAAAGGGGAGACGAGCTGGTCAGCTGTAGATTTACTGGATGAGCCGTACGTCCATGTAACTCTATGGAACTGGATATGTGGGTACAGCTGATTAGCGGGTCACTTCATCAAATAAAATTCACTAAATTTTCACAAAGACACGTTAATTAAAAGCGCCGTTTCGAATGGCGAGCGAGGGGGACAGCATATGTCCCCACTGAATGGCGTCCCTCTCTGGGCATTCTGTTTCGCATGCAGGTTACTTTGTATGTATCTTTAGCGCTTGAGATACTTTACACAAGTCTGAAAATTGTTTGTGTTATTGTCGTTCGTTGTCCGAATGATGTTTGTGTTTTATTTTTATCATCGCCAAGAGAAGAAGAAGTAGGACGGATACGGATAAGGTACAGGAAGGAGAAGTAGAAGTAGAAGTAGAAGTAGAAAAAAACTGCATCGAGGGACGTCGAGTGGCAGGCAAAACGTAAACAAACGCATTTCAATACTGCGAGATAGCACATACTGCCGTCCCTTTCGCACACATGCTCACTCACCATCCTCGACATGCGTCGCAGCTCGCCATTGCGTGTAAATTTCGGAAGTAAACAAATAACGAAATTAGGAAAAGAATACATTTTTCTAATTCCTCTTATTTGTATTTCCGTGACTGAAACGCATGACGAATTGACAAATTGTTTGCTTGACCAAAATAATTGGGAATGTGCCGCACGCAGTAATCGAGGGGGAATATCGCTTCGTCTGTTCTTATCGGCTTGAGATGCCGTTACATGCGATACCCTCACTAAGCTCGAAGGTGCTGAAGGGTGTTTAAAGCAACTCTTATAAGATTTTTAAATAAAAGTCTTATTTGAATATTTTTTTTATTAAATATAGAAAATCTCAGAACACATTCATTATTAAATATATATATATATATACCTTATGTATTATATATATATACTATACAATAGTCTTCGATCAGCGATTTACAGGGTATTAATCAGTCGAGCGCATGCAGTTTGCTTGGCATTCCTATGCAGTTACATGTGCAAGCGCGCGTCTTTGAAACTTACGACTTTCAGCTAACAAAGTAACTCTTAGTCGATCGTTCTCTCTCTCTCTCTCTCTCTCTCATCTTCTCTCCCTGCCTGGATGTTCTCTGAGCTTACATAACGCGCCGACATGCAGCAAATTCGCCGGCATCGTTACACTAACAACTTAACTTAGAACTTGGCCAACGCAGCAGCTGAGCGCTAAGACTCAAAGCAAGAGAAGAAGATTGCACAAGAGCGCCAATAGAAAAAGAGAGAGTGATGGAGAGATGAAGAGAGTGAGAGAGAGAGAGAGAGGGATGTGGGACAAAGACTGCCACTTAATACGTAAGTTATGCAACGGTCGAGGCGAAGAGCCGCAGAAAGTACAAAACAACAAATTTGAGATCCGCTTCTACCTCTGCCACGTCATTCCCCCACTCGCCCCCCCCTCTTCCCACATCTCTTTCAAGTGCCTTTGCCTGCTTAGCCAGCCGGTTCTTTCTTTCAGTTGGCGTTGGTAAAACTTTTGCTAAAATCGCGCTTCTTTTTGTTTCGCCTTTGTTTCTTTCGTCTGCACATTTTACCGTTAGATTAATGGCTAAATCACCGTTTAAAAACGCAGCGCGATTTCAGCATCATTTCTTCCCTTCTTCTCTCTCCCTCCCTCTCTCTCTCTCTGTCTATCACTCCCTTCCCGTCCTACAACGTAATTATAGTATTTTCTATATATTCGCCGACGTGCTTAGAATTTCATTAAACTAAAATTACCCGTCCTCCCCTCTCCACTCCAACCTCAGAGCGGTGAGCGTTAAGAGATGAGCCATTGTTTTCTTTAATCTTTAATGTGATTAAGCGAGGCTTTAGCTCGGTGCACATATACAGATGCAACAATATAATATATATATATATATATATATATACACTTAACTGCTTAATCAGAATCGTGTTGACAAAGGTTTTACTGTAGCCATAAGCTGTACTATACCTGCAGCTAATTAAGCTTCTTTTGTTGATCAAAATTAAAGGCCACATTTGGGTTTCAATTGCAGCTGACAAATAAATAAGTTTCCATAAATATAATAAATAAAAATAAAAAATAAATAAATGAAAATAAATAAAAATTATGAAAATATAATATAATTAAAAGAGTATATATTAAATAATTAAAAAATAAATAATAAGCTACATTAAACCTTATATTACACTTAAACAAAATAATAATTCCCTTGAATTAATTAAGAACTTATTATTTTAATAAAGTTTTTATTAAGTTGACTTAAAGTTGGATTTAATTTTTGAAGTAACATTTAAATTATTATATTTATTAAACTTGTAGTTAAGTAATCACAACTTTACATCTTAGTCATTCGCTCGATTTATATTTTCATTCTAAGTTTTTTAATCTTTAGATTCAAGTAGAGACTTAAAAAATTGTAATTAAATTTAAATAATTAATTTGATAATCTTTCATTTTTTAAAAACTTAGAAAAAACCTTAAATATAAAATAATAAAAAAATATTGAGTATTTTTTAAAATGAATTCCAAACTTTTATTTTTGGAGAAGCCTTGATTATTGAAGCAGCCCAAGCGACTCCTTGGCATTCCTCTGCATTAACAGTTACACATAGAGTAATTTCCGTTACAGTCGCTTCCCCAAATTAAATGACAAGCCGTTAGTGGGAACATCTAGGAAATCGCATCAATCATACGATTAAAGTTCGTTTTCTTTTTGACTTGTTTATCGAATTGTCAACTTTGATATCTGCTATTGGATGCCACGCCCATTGCGATAGATGAATCTTTAGCCTTGGCGTTGCCGTTGACAAGAAGGCAAATAAAAGCAATGTTTGCCAGAGGGAATGTCTTAAGGAATGGACAGAAGGGAGGGACCAAAGAATGGGGGGTGGTTGGGCTTTGTTTTAATCAATCAAAAGACGAGGCAGGAAAAAATATGAAATGAAATTTACCCACAGAAATAACAAAATGTATACACTTAACAGATATGAGCTACACACACACACACACACACACACACACATATGTGTGTGCTTAAATGTAGCAATGAGTGTAACTGAAAGGCGCCCACACAACGCAGCAGGAGCAACAATTATAAACAATGAGAGGCAACAACAACGAAAACAACAACAAATGTAACGGCGATGAAATGCATTTTTATTATCAGCAAAAAAGAAAAACACTACAAAAGAATTGACCAGTGAGTGAGAGTAAGAGCGAGTGGGAGGGAGAGAGAGCACGGAAAGAAATTACCCAGTGAAGAAGTGCGAAAGGGAGAGCAGGACAGAGAGAGAGGGAGAGATTATGCTTCTGCTTTTGTGCCACGCGTACAGGAAATTATATAAAACATGTTTTTTGTTATTGAGAAGAAGCTAGGAATCAGTGAGTGGAAGCAGGGAGCAGGCGGAGGGGCCAAGGCAAAGAGAGAGAGAGAGAGAGACAAGCGAATGGCAAAAACAATGACAGCAAAGAAATAATAAAAACAAACGCAATGCAGTTGCAGCTGCGTGCCTCTGTGTGTGTGTGTGTGTGTGCGACAGAGAACCCCAACAAAAGCTACTGCGAATGTTGTTGATGTCTTTAAAGCAAATACAATAAAGCGTGCTCCTTCCCTCTCTCGCTCTCTCCGCGCTCTTTCTCTCTCTCTCTCTTCGTGCCTGTGTGTGTCACGCAGTGCAAAAATATAAAGAATGCAGAAAATGTAAAAATGAAAAAAAAAAAGATTGTTTTGTTGGGTGGTGGCTGCAACGCGTATACGACACGTTGGCAACAGAGAAGCAACTCTCACACACACACACACACACACACACGCATGCATACAGTTTCACACTGATAGACACACACACTTGCACACTCGCACACTTAATGCGTTGTCTCACATGCGGCTTATGCTGCTGATGAGCTTACGAGAGAGCAAAACAAACGGAAAATCAAATCCGAAGTAAAAGCTTCAACAGCAGCTCAAGACACAGGACGAGGGGGACAAATTGCGGGTCATAAAGGGTTAACAATTTAGAAGCTAAAACGTGTTCTACTTAAAGATACAAGATACTCTTCGTTTCCCATTTCCAATTTTAGATGAAACTTTCTAATGGCAATTGCGTCTAGGGAAAAAGGACAACAAGTCCTTGCAAATTTTGCATTTACTGAAAATTCTATATGAAAAAGAAAAAAAATTATCTACATTATTTTAAAAATATTCCATATAAAAATATAATTATTTTATAATTATTTAATTGGTCGTTTGATTAAGTTGATTATTTAGGCTTATGTGTTTTTATATTTTAATTATTTAAAAGGAAGAAAATTATGTCAAGCTATGAGTTTATTTTTAGGTATTAACTAGTTTTTTTTTAATAATTATAAATTATTATTATTTATAAATTAATAAGTTATTTTTTATTTATTTATTAAGCTCAAAGTGTAGAGATCTTTTTGACTGTTTCATATATTTTTATTAATACATTTTTTTTTATTATTATTATTTTAATTTTTATTGTTATTATTCATTTATTACTATTATATATTTTTTTATTTTTTAATTATTTATTATTAATTTTAAAATAGTTTATATTAGAACTTTCCTCCATCCAACAAAACTAATTTTATAGTAACGCCCAAAGAGCATTTAAGCTTTAGTCTTTAACTAAGCAAATAAGTTTTATCGGCAATTATCTGATATATATTTATTTATTATCGGTTTTTATAATTATTATATATAATTATATATTTGCTAACAGAAGTTACAGCCAGTGAATAATAAACTTTAATTATTTAAAAATAATTGTATGGAATAAAATATAATTGAGACCCAAAAGCCTAGTAGCCATTGCTTCTATAATTTAGTAGGTTAATCATTTATTTGTTATTATTCTGTTTAATAATAATAATAAAATATAATTGAGTAATGCTGGAAGTCATGTTTAGTATAATTTATGGGAAATAAATATATTTATATAAACTTCTGCTTATTATCAGTTTTAAAAATAAATATATTTATTTTTAAAACTGATAATAAGCAGAAGTTTAAATTTATATTCGATTTATTGGATTATTTATACGCCTTGTATTAATTTTTTAATAAATTTGATTGAATATATTTAATAAATTATATTATTTCCATTTATGTGATACCATAAATAAATATTGAATTTAATTCTAACTATTCAAGTCACAAATATATGTTTAGTATATTATACATACTATACTAAATATACTTTATTATAATTACCGTTAAATTTGGATTTATTAAAATAAAATATTTAGTTTAATTTTTAGTTTTATTTAAAAAAAAAATAAAAAATATCCAAATTTTGTTATATTTCCAGTTTGTATATAAAAATACTATTAAAAATACCAGATGCAAAGTCGTAGCGGTCTTCTCACAACGAACCCAACGAACACCCCAACCACCATGTGGGTTTCGGTGTGCGGCTTAACCCTTTGCTGTTAACCCTTAACCCGCGCTTGCCAAAAAGAAAGACATGCACTTAGCCAGCGGCAAAGGCTTTTATATTGTGTCTTTGCCCCCTAACAACACTGCCTACCCCCAAACCTCGCTCCCTCCATCTCTCTCCCTCTCTCTCTCTCTCTCTCTCTCTCTCTCCCTGTCTCTCCTTCGCTTCGCATAGAGATTCACACTTGGCGCCATTTACTCATTTTTGCTTGGTTTTCTAGGGTTTACTTTTGGGTACAGAACTTAGAAAAGTGGCAGTAGTGAAGAAGCGGCCTGAGTAGAGGATGAATAGAAGAGGGGGGTGGTGGAGGGGCTAGGATTTGTTTGGTTGGTAGGTAGGTAGGTAGGTAGGGTAGGGTAGGTCGAAGGCGGCTCGACCCTAAGTGTTTCTTGTAACTTGAGTCTTCAAGTGGCCAACTGGCATTTGCTTTTGCCAGTTTTTCTTGTTTTCCCGCGGCATTTTGCTCCGAGTGTCTACGTGTGTTTCTTTATACGAGAGTGTGTGTGTGGTGTGTGGTGTGTGTGTGAGTGGGCATGTCTGTTTGTGCGTTTGCATGCGTGCGTGTGTCGAGTGGGGCAACTTATGTCAAGCCGAACAACGACGTTTTGTTCAAATAAAATAATGCCATAAAAGTATTAAAAAGAATTGTGAAAAAATGTTAATGAAAATTTCTTCTTGTTCTTTTCGTTCTCTTTGCAGTGTTTCATTTACGTTTCGTAACGCGTTTTTATGTGTAGCCCCAAAGAGTTAAACATCAAATCAACGACCAGCAACAAGCAACAAGCCACGAGCAACATTCACAACAACAACAACAACGACGGGCACATCTAACGCTGCAGCTAACAGATGAGCCCCAACAACAGATGTCAATTGCTGCAGCCGAAAATGCAGGGTAAGCACCTAGAAATACTTGAAAAATGTTAAAGTAGAAACTTAACAGTAATTTAGAATAATATAACAAAACTCCAACAGATGTATAACAGCATCAGTAAATTTAAATCAGAATATAATTTAATGTACAACTTGTAACATTCAAGTATAACATAAAACGTTAACATTTCTCTTAACATACTCTCATTTACTGTTAACGTAACAGAACACTAACAGAAGTACGCGTGAACTCTAAAAGTAGTATTTTTAACGTAACATTAAATTTTACATAAATGTAACATATACTTTACATTTATATAATAGCAACGCAATCTGTTAATTTAAAGTCATACTTAACATGGGTAGAAGTTAACAGATTTGTGTAATCAGCTTAAGATTTCACTTGATAAATTCAAAAAGAAACAACATTAAACAAACTATTATTTGCTATAAACAGTATCGCAGTAAAGTCTGAGAACTCAGAGAACTGTGCTTTTAAAATGCTGTTACTTAACATTTAATTATAAAAATGTTACTTACAAGTAGTAAGAAATTTCAAGAGAAAAGAAAGAAAGACAGAAGAAAAGGAAGAAGTTTTTTATTTAGATTTTTCGTCAATTGGAAGAATTTTGATAAATCTGTTAAGCTCAGGAGTAAGTTTATAGCAAATGCTTAGGAATTTTATAGCAAGTTTACAGGAAGTTTTCAGCAAGCTTATAGCAAGTTTTCAGGAATTTTTTAGGAAGTTTACAGGACAGTTATAGCAAATTAATAGCAAGTTTATAGGTTTAGAGGTTTATGGGAAGTTTATGGCAAATTTATAACAATAAGGTAAAATACAAAACCCAGAGGCACAGGAAAAGTTAAATGATCACACAGATCCCTTGCTATGAGGCTAATGTTATGTTGTTATGTATTATTATTTGAGTTATTTGCATAACTTATTTATTTATTTATGTTTCAATATTACCGAGCCCATCTCGAGGTTGTACTTTTAACATTAACATTTCGCTGTTAAGCTATCATGAAACTTTTTAACATAATTTTAACAGACTTTAAACTGCTGAGTAAAAGTCAAAGTTTTAAGTTAAATTATAAAGATTTTCTGCTTTGATTTGTTTTACCTTTAAAGCAAGTCTTAAACTTTTTTTTTAAATATGTCAAAATGGGCAGGATACTGTTAATGGCACGAATTTGACATGCTGTAGCTTAACATAGATCATAATGTTAAAATTTAATACCCGAAATTCGAATATTTGGAAATATGAGGAAAGTTTTTCCCCCAACAAAGATGAAGTTTAGAGCTGAAAATAATTATGACAAATGTTTTCCAATGCCAACGAACTTTTGTTTTATTGAAAATTATTATCGGGATTTTCCGAGCTGGCGCTGGCGCTGGCGTTGGTGGACAGAGTTTTCCAGTGTTGGGAAAGCGTTTTGCAAAGTTGGCAACTTCTTTTGCGAACAATGGAAAATTACGCTCGACACCACATGCCATGGCTGGCATCTTAACCACATCACGTATAGTGTAGTAGTGTGTGTATCTGTATCTGTAGCTGGTCTAGACTTAACGAAAATAAGACTAAACGGTAGTGGGAGAGGAGGTGGGAGAGGGGGAGGGTGCTCCTCATGTGTCAGTCATTAGAAGCTCATTGAATATTGCGACATCACGCCTGTGATGATATTTAAACAGACGGCAGAAATCATTAATTGCACGTTCTGGCGATGTCATGCGTATCTCGCAGATACAAATGTATCTCACACCAAAGTATCTCACAGATATAAATATATCTACTGGTTAACTGCCTGGTAGCGGGTCACGCCAGCTGTGCGCCGCGATGACACCTTCCCCTTCAATTTGTTTATACGAATCGAGGAGATATGAGTAATAGAATAGAATAGAGAGAGAAAGAGTGTGAGAAAAGGAGGGAGGGTGGAAGGGGGATGGCATGTCTTTGTCTCCGGTTAAATCTTGTTCTCAAATATTTTGCGCATATTTCGGCCTTTGATTTATAGCTTCCAATTTAGTTGCTTATTATTTTCCTCTTCTTCTTCTGCTTCTGCTTCTGCTACTCCTCTTCTATTATGCTTTGTGGCATTTGTCGGCGTTTCTTTTTGCGGCTTATAATTTCTGAACTTTGTTTTTGGTATTTCTTTTCGGATCGTTTTTGTTTCTCGCTTTTTCTTAAATCATTTTATACGTTTTTCTGCATTTTGATTGAAATTGATTTTATTACACTTTTTATTAGTTCAGCGGAGCGTCGAGGGGGCAGATTTGTGGCTCGCTTTATGTTTCCATTTACAGCAAATGCCCAAAATTATAGGGGCGTTTCACTTTACAGCCTACTTCGAGTTGTTAACGGGTTCCTTCACTTCTCAGAGGGTGGAAGGGTGGCACATGTAACTCAGAAGCTACGACAGTTAAGAGAAATCCTAAGAGGGGGAGACATATACTTTTAAGGATATTAAAGCTATGAGTTGAATGACATTAAAGGATAATTATAATAAAGCAAAGTCACGAGTAAAGGCAGCCAAAACCAACATCAGAAGAGAAAGAACGAGAAATAGAAGTCTGAGGGAAGACACAGGGAATCCTTACTGGTAGATAAACAGCTGCAAATAAAAAACTTAATTTTAAAGAGATAATTATAATTATGAAAATATTTTTTTAAATAAAAAATATATTTTAGAAAATTTGAAAAATCTTCAAAAAAGGAAATAATAATAGTGTAGTATTGAGAGCCTTTACAAGAATCAATTAATAAGGATAATAAAGTATTAATAAAAGTTTAAAAGAGGCGAATGAAACTTGAGAAGGAAATCAGATGAAAACTGATAGAAAAAAGAAGAAGAAGAAAAGCAAAGGAAGAATCTTAAAAGTAGTAAAATAAATCGGGGGATAAATTCCATTTATGGCAAAGACTTTTCCACAGAAGACACAAAGACAACAGCTGAAAGTATCTGAAAGTACCTAAAAGTATCTGAAAGTATCTGAAGATACAACTTCTCATACCAAAAAGTAGAACTCTGGGAACTTGAGTGTGAATGAAGAAAAGTCACTCAGATATCTGAACATCTATGGGAACCAGATTCTTCCAGTTTTGAAGTGAGGACCGAACTCAATAGCCGAAGGCCCAATAAAGAGACACTCGAGCGCTCGATTTGTGCCGTAAACGCAGTAAAATTCATTCAAATTTTATGCAACTTTCCCAGTGCTGAGCCGCAGCTACAGTTAACGACTAAATTAACGCAACGGCGCTTTGAGGATTTTCACTGTATAATTTTCACTTTTCTTCGATGCGGCAACGCAGAAAGTAAAAAGGCAAACCCAAGACGAACGATGGAGATGGAGATGGAGATGGAAATGAAAACGAAAACGAAAGTGAAATGAACGAAAGACGAAAATTCAAATCCCCCACACAAAATGAAGAGAGTGAAGAATGGGAAGGTGGTTATAGATTGTGGATTTGGGATGGGGGAGGGGTGGCCATTCAAGATAGAGTTACGAGTGCAAAGAGTTGCCTGGGCCTAGCACACATTAAAGCTAAAACACAGTGAAGCCTCACTAAAAGATCACGCTCGGCCACGCTGATGAGTTTGGCCTACTTTCACTTTCATTTGGTTTCGTTTTCATTTATATACATTTTTTTTTCTGTTTTGTTTTTTATTTATTTATTTTTTTTTTTTTTTGCTTTCCATGTTTTTGGTGCTTGGGCAGCACCGGTTTTCCCAACCACACACACACACACACACCCAACGACCCACTGACAATGAAATAAAGTTGTTTCATATTTCACGGCAAAAGTTGAAAAACTAAAACCGCTCGAGCCTCAAAACTATCTGAGCGCCGGAGTAACGCCTAAAAAGTTGGCATGGAAAAATGTCTGTAAATTACTCATCAGCTGTAGACAAGCCGCTGGCTTTGTGCAGCTTAAGTAACCAATACAAAGCCACTCACACACACACATGTGTGTCTGTATGTGTTGCAGTTGTTTCTTAGCTTTTTCCATGAGCAACAACAATTCAAGCCATTGTCTTCCCACACACGACACTTGTCAGAGTTATTGCTCAACATTCGACATTCGGATAAGTATATATATATAAATATATATATATATATATACATTTATATATATATATAGTACATGTGTCGAGTGTCTCTAACATGTACCTATTAGTTTCTAACATTCGCTCCCTCACTTTCTCTTTCCCCAGTCGCAATTAGAGACCAGCAGCAACAAGTTAATAGAGTTTCTCATTTTAATTGCGCCTCGTCTTCAAAATAAGCCTACAACAAAGGCCAAGACAAGTCTTATTTAAATACCCAACCCCGCCCAGTTGATCGACTGAAATATACCCTACAACAGGTGCTTCCCTCCGAAAGTAGAACTCTGCTGCTTTTTTAGTGGAAAACAGACCTAAAGCAAAGCTTGAGAATACAAAATGACATTAATTAATTAATTAAAATTATTTAATATATTTATGAATTTATATTTAATAAATTAAAATAAATCTATTTTCCATTTCATACAATTAATTTAAATATTTTAATTACAAACTAAAAACTACTATTAAAAATTCTCTTCCTCTAAAAAAGCTAGAATAATTTGAAAAAATAGACTTTATTTATTTATATTATTTATATTTATTTTTTAAATTTAATATATAAATAAATTAAAATATATTTACAAAAAAGTTGCTTTGTTATATTAATAATTATTTGCATAATAAAATAAATAATAGTTACTAATATTTTCCTTCCTTTCTACCCTCATTTCTAATGCCTTTCCCCAGTCATTTCTAAGCTTAAAACACACATTCGTTTTTCGCCCGGGGAAAGACTTATATACCCCGTGGCGGAGGCCCACACACAGGGTATTTTTACTATCAAAACTTTTAATTATTTTACGCTGCTTTAACTAAAAGTGAACTTGGGCTTTTGGGGCTTTGCGGTCTGCCTCGATGGTTTTGGCTGGAGCTGCACACAAATGATGTTCCTCAAGAGTCGAGGCTTCTAATTGCTGCCTCACTTAATTTAGTTAATGACTTAAGTTTTTTTTTTTTTTTTGGAATGAGGATTAAAGTGTTGTTCTATTTTAAACCATCTAAGAGCTGAACTAATTTTAAATACAGTCACTTTTGGTAATAGTTGAGTTTTATTTAATCTGCTTAGTTATATATTAAATGAACTCACTTGAAGCTTAAGCTGATTTATAAATAGAACTAAAAAGGAGAAGTTCGAATGAAGAAACGTTACAGAACGCGGCTCAAAGAGGAAAGAGGAAGAACTTAAACTGTCCTCAAGCATTTGAGGAGGGCTTAAAAATCATCTCAAGTAATTGAATATTCCACTTAAACAGGAAAAGACTCTCTGGGTGGAAATTGGATTAAGAATTTTCCGCCGAACATACGAAATTGTAATTTTATAATTTTCTTGAGTTTTCTCGTGTTTAAACTTTTCAACAATCCAATGCTTTCCACACTTATAAATCCACTCAAAAGCATTTTCTCATAGCATTTGCCTTGTTCCCCATGAAGTCCTGGCTGCCAGTGGGTCAGAGACTAATCATTAGCCAATTTGAAACCCATCCCGAGGCAGCTTAGATGCTACAGTGAAGCACGTATATAATGGACGGCAATGTGAGCGAACCAGAAAAGCATCTATAATTTTTGTTGCCTCTAAGTGCCCGAAAACACAAATTTTCCATTTGGCAACGGAAAATTCCATATAATTTCCAGGGGAACAGCAACAAAAAAATCCGTGAAAAAAAAACAAAATAAAAACAACAACACCCACACAATCCTAACAACGCCCAACAACAAATTGAAATCAGTTTTTCCAAACTTGTGAGCGGAAAACAAAGAGCAACAACACAGGGAAAATTATAAGCCGCTTACATTACATAAGAATCAATGAATGTGCCTACGAGCATTACTTGGCACACCCTGTACTTCAGCTCTCAACAGGGTAGTTCCCTTGGTAGCAACAAAACGAGGGATCTATGGGAAAGTTGGTATAAAAACTTAAGTTGGAAGTTGAGTTGAGTTGAGAAAAGGATCCTTCAAGATAAATAAATTAAGATTAGATTTTTTCGGTTCGATAGTTATCGAGCTATCGAGTTATCGATATTAAATTGATTGTGCTCCAATTACGTTAGGAGGAACTTTTCTTCTTTCTTAAGAGTGGAACTCAAATCACTTAAATGAGTATCAATAATTTTACAATAATCGATAATTAATCGATGACATTCTTGCTTAGTTTCATACAGAGCACCCTTCCTCCTTCCCTTCAATTACAGGGTATTGCCTAGTCAGGTGCAGTTGGCAGATGAATGAAAAAACTTGTTTCGCTCTCAAGTTGATTTTAAAGTACGCCTAAATTGGCATTGGGGGCGTGGTCAAGTAGCGGGGCGGCCACATCAATCAAATTTTATAAGGAGATTTTTATTATTTCCTACGAATATTTGTCTTGTATCTGTATCCAGGGAATGTATCTGTATCTGCCCGTGAATGCGAAGATGTATCTGTATCTCTTGGTGAGGCGTCCGATGGTGTCCCTTTTCCATGTCCACTTTGTCTGCTGAAAGAAACTTTGATGAAAATTCCAATGTCTCGTCTCTTTGACGCCCTTCTGCTTCTTACACACACATACACACACACACACACACAGGGGGGAGACACCCACGCACATCATGGGAAACTTTTTTATTATGATTTTTCTTTGTCAGAATCTCCATTCTAAATGATCCCCTTTCTTTGCCAAATTCTAATGCACAATCGTTGTACTTTCCTCGGAAAATTATTGCATTTCATTCTTATCCTTATCAGACTCATCTCTCTCCCCATAAAAGGACTATGTGCCACTCCCTCTACCCGCGAGGCATCCCCCACATAATTTATATGCAGACAACGCAATTGCAGTTTTGCGTTCAGTTCGCTTTTCCTTTGCTCCTTTTGCTCCATATTTTCCCTTTGCTCCTTTTTCTGGTTGGCGAAATCATTTTCAGCTCTGTTATTATGCACTTTATTCATTTTCATTTTGTTCTCCTCGTCCCCGTCGCTAGCATGTGTTCCCCCTCATCTTTCTGTGTGCATTGAAAATGGCTTTCAATATTTTATGGTTCTCCTTGCAGCCAAAAGCCAAGACCCAAATGGCCAAAATGTGTCTGAGCAAAAGAAATAGATTGCCAAGAAGGAACCTTAGATTAGGTATAAAATGATAAGAATTGGTATAAACTCTTATACCTTATATTTTAAAAGCCTTAAAGAATTTTCTATAAAATTCATTGTTTGTTGTCTGTTAAACTTAAGTTTATCCATTGGAATAGGTATAAAATAATTAGAATAGGTATAAACATTTATACCTCGATTTTGACACAGCTGTCAGAATTTTCTATAAATTTTTTTGTTTGTTGTCTGTTTAACTTAAGCCTATCCATTTTGGATAGAATCATTGGAATAGGTATAAGATTTATACAATTGGTATAAAATATTAAGTATAAGTTTTTGAATTAGCTCCAAAAGTTTCTATAATTGACAATTGGTTGTTGGAAGATTAATTTTAAGTTATTTGATGGACACCAATACCAATTGATTTATATTTTTTTCATGATGGATAAGTTTATCCCATAAAAAGTCGATTATAATTGGTATGAAATATTTCACGTTATATTTAAGATGTGTTTCTATTATGTCAATTATAAATCTTTATTATTTATTAGTCCAAGGTAATAAAATAACAATTATGAATGATATCTATGACTTTTATAGTTTGAACAAGAAATAAAAGCGATAAAAATTCTCATTCAGCACTTGAAAGATTTGTGGGCGGGGAGCCATAAAATGTGAAATATCCGACATTTGGGGGGCTGTCAACGTCTCCTTTAATGAGTTTAATAATTATTAAGGCATTTATGCAAAATACTTAAATAATTGCTGCAGGTTGTTCGGACGGCAGTTAAGTGTCACTTTGGGTGGGGCAAAATCACTGCACTTCCCATAATTCAGACAATGAATTCTCAAAAGGCAGGGCAACAAATAAAAAGGTTTATTTAATTTTTTAAATCGAAAACTGTAAATAATTTATTCAACTTAATACCCTGTAAGTTGCCATAAATATTTAGATCAATTATAAATATATGTCGTAGTACTTTTTAATAACGGCATTGCCAGTTCTTATAAAGTAAAAGTGACAGCGTTGCCACCTTTAAGAGTTCTTAGAAATTGTCTTACATTATGCTCATTCCCAACGAAAGTACAAGCATTACTGAGTTCCTCTACATAAAGACATTGCCATCTTAAATTCGATATCACTAAGAGCATTGCCAGCTGTAAACTGCCACAGCAACACTAAAGGAATTTAGCTGTAATATAGAGTCATCTTCACGGCATTGTCAGCTTCAACCTATCATACCTTGGGTATAGCTTGTCATCAACTGATACTGCAAAAGGCGTTGCCAGCCTCAAATTTCTGTTCTGTACAGTTCGAGATTTCAGTTCAATGAGTAGAACAAAGTTACAGCATTGCCAACATGCATCAAATGCGACTTAAGGCATTGCCAGGCTGCATTACTCTGCTTCTTTGCCAGCTTAGGATTTCTTTGCTCCTTCGAGCTACAGTTATGTCATTAATGGCACTGTCCGCCTTAAGTTATTTACAGAATTGAAGGGTTGCCAGAAACACGGCATTGCCAGACCTAAGTTTTTCTTAAGCACGATTGCCAGCTGTCAGTTCGATTATGAGACTTTCTTCAAAATGGAGAAAAAATCATTCAAGCTTTATTGAGTGTTTTTTCGAATTTTATTTCTCCCCTCTCTCTCTCTCTCACGCACTTTTTTCAAGTGGAACATAGAAATTAAAGTGGAAAAGAGAACAGTTGACAATTGGATTTTTGTGTCCTTGCCCCTTTCACTTTTTACAACTGATTTTTTGAAACCTTCTTTGAGTTTCTGTACGCGGTATCTCGTCGCCGTGCACTGCCGTCAGCCACAAATGAATTAAGGGTGTTCTCCTTTCAAGTATGGATATTCCAGACGTTTATTGTAAACGCAAATGAAATGTGCAGTGGCCGTCGCTGAGGTCTCCGCTCCGGAACCCCAACATGAGGCTGATGCATACCGAAAAGTCTCGTAGACGCGACTGATGAGACATGAAACGAAGCGACAGATGAGCTGATGGGCCAGACAAATACAAGTTTCATACAACACACACACACACACACTGACACACATGCGTGTGTGTATCATTGTGGCAGATATTTCTTAGCTTTTATTGCGCGGGGCGAGCACAGAACTCGAGTTCTGTAAGAATGTGCATCATGACCTACCCCAAGGCGAAATTTATTATTGTTTTCTTTCTTTCTTTCTTTCGGCTTATACGATATTTCCCTTTACATTTTCGCCTCTGCTTCTCTTTTTATTGTTTGTCGGTCCGTTGCCTCCTGCTCGCCTCTACGGACGCTTGGCTACTCCGCCCGTCCGCCTGTCCGCCCGTCCGCTCGTCCACCCGTCCGCTGGCAAAAGGCATATTTGCCTTTGGTGTTATTACATTCACCGAAATGAAGCAGTAAAATTATATACGCATGCTGAAACCTCCCGCAGCTAACCCCCCTTCATCCTCACCCCCCCGCACTGTGCCCTATATGGGCCTGCCCATCCTCCCAAGTCCGCAATGTGCCGAACTGTGAACCGTCGGGCCAATAAATGAGTAATCCGACATTAAAACAAAGTTTGCACAAGGCCTCCTCACATTCCGTAAGCCCCGCTCCCCGCTCCCCATGCCCCGTCCCCCACCCAACCCTTTCTCCCGTTGTGACTCCTTGTTTGGTCTGGTCGATGCTACCAGAAACTATATTATATCTTCCACAAATAAACCATACTCAACCTCAAAGCCGATCTGCCCTTACTCATAGTAAGCACCTCTGAGTCATGGATCCCAAGAAGAACGCGTATATCTTGAGCTCAGACTCGTATAAGATTTCGTATAAGAGTCTCCCTGAGTCTTCCACTATCGACTTATGGTATCATTTTGTTAATCGAATGAAAGATATTTTAAAGATATATTTCCAAGTGCCCCCATTTTGTAATATGAAGTACTAAACGGGTCATAAATAATGTAAGATCCTGTGAACCGAAGTCTCTGGAAGATGTATAAGAGTTTCTGGAGTCATCAGCTGTCAGTTTATCTTCAGATATGATGATAAGGATCTCAAGTTGTTATTAACATGTATTTTAAGAAAAATCCCTGTATATCATAAATATATAGTATAAGAATTATGGAGTTTCTTAGCGTTCAGCTATATTTCATCTTATATTAAATGATCCGATCCTTAAAAGAATTTCCTATTGAGAAAATACATAGTTTTTTTTGTGGCCAAATCAAAACTGACATACGGAAGAACCACACACCCAACAACCAATTGAATGAACGTTGTTTTCCGCTTGAAAACAGCATAGATCCTGAGATAGGAGCAGCCCCATCAACGGACAACCCATCGGAACTCATAGACCGTACATCACAATCCGCTGAAAATTGGTATGCATTGAGTTTGAGTCAAATTAAATCATAATTTAGTATCATGCGACAGATGGAAGCATCGGATAAGAGCGGACAGATGATTAAAACTATTGCAATGCGGCTACCGAATGCGAGCAGCGCCACAAAAAAACAAAAACAAAATGAGATGAACGGAAAGCAAACATAATTTGTCATTATGGAAGCAGCTCAGGTTTGGGGACTGGCACTTGGAAGTTGTAGTTGGATGTTGGATGGTTAGGATGGAGGTTGGGATTGGGATTGGGGTTCGGGGTTCGGGGCTGGCAACACCGTCACATATCTATGAATTTATCAAGTAATCAGACCGTGTCTAATGCCCAGCAATGATACTGAAAACGAACAACTTGCTGGCTAACTTGGCCACAAGGCACAACTTGGCTGGCAAACTATCGGATAGAGACAAAGGCATTAAATTACAACCTGAAACCGAGTACCCCAACTATCAAGCCGGCAATCCAACAGCCTGGCTATAATTTAACAGCAGCAGCTCCAGTCCCAACACTCGACCCGCCATCTACGTGCCTGCCACTCTCTGTATATATATGTGTATGTGTGTGTGTGTGTGTGTGTGTGTAAGTCTAAACTTGATTTCAAAGTTAAACCAACCTTAACCAACATTCATAGACATCAAACGTAGCAAAAAACTATGCGGCGTTAAGAAGCGAAACACCAGCCACGAATATTAAAAGCAAAATTCACAGAAATATGAATGCATCCAACGGAGGCTACCGACTAAGGGATACCCTGGAAAACGAGAAAGTTAAAGTTAATACCTGTAGTACTTCCTTTTGTGAAAGGACCTTTCCTATGATGACTTCAAAAGCAGCAAAGTATTTAAGGAGAAAGATTATTATACCCTATTTGGCAAAGGATTTACGAGCTTAAAGGACCCTTTGTAAAATAATTTAAAGTATGGGTTTTATGTGTAAGAAATTACAGTCCTTCATATCCAGAAGCTGGCTGTGCCCCAAGGACTTTCTCTATAATTGTTTCTAGAAAGCAATGAAATTTATTCCCAACTTTACAGGATACATCCGCTTCAAGGACAACACTTGACATGCATAAACAGACTTGGAAATATGCGATCCAACCTTGTGGCTACTTTCTAGTATAGATCCTATTATGCCCCAGTCGAGGCTTTGACTATTTACAGGGTATTAAAAACCCACAAAAATTGCAAAGATTTTTCAGTTTTTATGTTATTTTTCTGCTTTTTTTGCGTTTTTGGTTTTAGGTTTGTTTTTTATGTTGGGTCTTTTGGTTTTAAACTTGATTTGCAAAAAATGATGTTATGTTGAAGGCAAAGAGTGTGTGTGCGTGTGTGTATGCGTGTGTCTGTGCGTGTGTGTGTGTGTGAGTGCTATTGAGGTAGGCACCAACATTGTTGGGTTTGTTTGTTGGGGAATCTCGCTTCTGAAGTAACACAATCAAAAGGCGAAGCTGAAAGCAGTTGATGGCTAATTAAGCAACAGAAGAGGAGATAGAAGAGGGAAGAGAAGAGAAAAGAAGATGGTGGGGGAGGGGGAGGGGCAGAGCTGCAATGAATGAAAGAGCCACATACATAAAAGATCTTCAAAGAGAAGACCTTGAAGCTGAAACGGGAGAATGTTCAGAACGCTTACAGGCGAGCCGAAAGGAGACAGAAGCAGCAGAAGAAAGAGAGAGAGGGAGACAGAGAGAGAGAGAGAGAAAGAGAGAGCATCATAAACGGAGAAGAAAGAGATTGAAGCGCTTTGTTCGGGAAAAGATGAGCATAAATGTGAAAAGAATCGAAAGAATTTTATTTTTATTTGATTGGAGTGTCCTTCAGTGCACATTATAAGGACACTCCACTCGAAATAAAATTGGTCTGATCAACATTCCTTTATTAAAGGAACCCTCAGTATTTCTTCTGTGAATTCTTCTTTCCACCCTCGCATTAAGGCTGAATTTGAACTGCTTTCAAGTATCGAAGGTTGCCCATAAAATATTCAGCATTTTGTCAGCGCTTTTTATCCCACATAAGACATCTGCACCTTTCGGAGGCACTTGAGTCCTGGAAAGGATATAGTAAAGGATTGGCCGAGTCTCCAGCAGAGGGCGGTCCTGGCCAGCTGGTGCAGGATTAATAATGCAGTTTCTGAAGGGGCAAACTTTTGAGTTGCGAGTGACAAATATTTAACAAGTGGTTTTGGTTTTAAGGACAATTGGCCATAGGTAATACCTTGGGAAGTTTACGAAATGTCCTTTCGGGCCTTATATAAGGACAGCTCCGGGGCCGCGACTAAGTTACCCAACAACTGATTCAAAGGCCTCTATTGGTCAGGTTTCGAACTGACCCCGAGGGTAATTGAAAATCGTCTAAGTCCTTGCCTTTGCCGCGTCAGCCAGGATCTGCGCGCTGTCCAGGCTCACGTTACGTCGCTCGCGAGCTGTGGTAAGAGTAAGAGAAAGAGAGAGAGAGAGAGAAAAGGAAAGAGGGGGAGAGCGAAGAAGGTGCTTAGGTGGGCAGCGGGTAATTAATATTTCTCTGAGCTCTCGAGAGCAGCAAAGGATGAGCACAGGTGGTTGGAGGGGTAGGGGAGGGTGGAAGAGAGAGAGGGAATAATTGAAATAATACGAATAATAAGCATAAAGACTTAGACGGAGATCAAATATCAAATTTTGTTTGTGATAAACAACGGTTTCTAAGTTCGGGTATTAATATTAATTTAATGTTGTTGTTGTTGTTGTTATTATTATTAATATTATATTATTATTGTTGTTGTTGTTTCTGCTGTTGTTGTTGTGGGTGATTGGCACTTGGCGACATGTGCTGCGAAAAGCTGTTCTTGGGGTGATTATCTCGGGCTTGTCTGCAGTTCGCACTGCGCAGGCAGACGGACCGAAGCTGCTTGCTTTGCTGGAAGACGCTGGCATATGCTGAGTGCTATGTCCTTAATCCCCTTAATCACTTAATTATTTTATTACAAACGTGGTTATATTGAATAAGTATTAACAATTAATATTTAATTAATATTTTTATTATTAATATTAATAAAATATTTTATTACCTCATTCGATTCCCATGTTTTCTCTTTTATTAATTTTTTATGTCTTCTGGGCAAAAGGATATATATTTTTTATAAAATTCTATTTTTATTTTATTAGCAAAATTTTAATTTATTTGGGAATTACTTCAAATATCCCTAAATACTTAAGTACTTTGATATTTAGGCCTTAAGCCTCGAGTAATTATCGCGGCCTTCCTAAGCCGAGCCCAAGCCATTGATCGGGCGATGGTCGAAGTCAGTAACTAAGTTAGTTAGGCGGTGGCTAACCAACTGTAAACCAACTTGCTTCATTTCAAATTTGAGGTCAGCCAGCGTAAAGCTAACTATGAGTTTATAAAAAATCATAAATCATTAATTTAAGTTTCGATTGAAAAACTTTTAATTTCAATTTAATTGCTAAATTTTAATTGAAAAATCAATGCTTTTCACTAAGTTAATTTTAGCGTCTGTTTTCAATCGGAAATTGATTTGAGATATTATTGAACATTTTTAGACACATAAACACTTAAATTAAAATTATTTTTTTAGTTTTTTTTCTTTAGCTTAAATTTGATTTTTAGCTTTAAACTCAATCTTTATGCGGTTCAGGGTGATTTTTAAATTTATTAATTCAGATTAAAAAATTAAATGTATTTAATTTATTTCTTAAACAAAAATTGAGTAGAATTTTAATAATTTAATTATAAATTAAAAACCTATATATTTAAATAAAATAATTCTTACTAACATTTAATTACTTATTTAATTACTTAAACTAAGATTTTTAATTAAAATTCAGTTCCAAGATGAAAAACTTAATTTTAATTCCGTTTTAAGTCCTGATAGTCCTCCGTTGGATGTCCAGTGACTTACAGGGTATCTGCCCGTCTGTCGGGTTTCTACAAAATTTGGGCGTGGCATGCGCCACATTGCTGCCTCTTCCTTTTGCAAGAAGGAGGAGCATGTGGTCTTCCTTCCAGACCATCTGCCCAACATTTTGTTAAAATTGTTGTTGTTTCTCTGTCTCTATGTGTGTGTGTGTGTGTGTTTTTTTTTCAGAAAGCGCAGAAAATGTTTTTCTTTTTTTCTGCTTCCTCCCATTGCAATTTTCCATTTTCAATTTTCCGCACTGCATTCAACGCCGCTGCACTGTTTGCAGCTGTTTTGTGTCTTTCATTTGTGCGAAAATTTAATGAAAATTCTGCGCGTCTCTTCCTCCACCCCTTCCCCCTTTTCATCCCCTTTCCACCTCTGTCTACACAGTCCGCCCGCCCCTTGGCGCTCTTCCTTGGGGCGTGGGCGCGTTTCGCGTTGCGCGCTGCGCGCTCTGAGTTTTTATTGCAATTAAACATGCAACTGGCGGCCAGTCACAAGGTGCAGTCCCTATCTATGTATGTGTGTGTGTGTGTGGGTGAGGGTGTGTGTATCTGGAGCCATAGGTTTGCGTTGATGTATCTAAGAAATTACGTGGATGGCACTACAACTCGATTATTTTATTCTCCTTGCGTGTGTTTTTTGGGTGCACTTTTGTTCCTGTTGCAGGTTTGCCTGCGGAGGGGGAGTGGTGCCCGCGGGGAGGGGCGGAATCAAACAGGGAACACCCTGTGTTTCCTTTTAGAGCAAATGTGTAAGATGGCTGAGACACTCACACTGAGCTGCGTCCCAATAGATCGTGATCTTCAAGTCAGCTTCCACTCTGACTCAAGTCTGTCTTCCTCCTTCCCCCTCCGTCCCTCCCTTTAGCTCCTAGTTTCTCCACTTTGCGGTATTTCCTGCAATCCCGCACTGGAATTTCATCACTCGCATTAGTTTTCCATTATTTGTTAAGCGATGAGTAACATAATTTTGGAGATTCCGCTTGGACGACCACTAAAGTTGACGCCACATGGCGTAATGACACGATGACGTCATATGTGGTGTGAGGCGGGCTAAGAGAAGGTGGGGAGGGGGGGGGGGGGGGGGATGACGGGAATAAATAGACCAGTCCAGAATAAAGTATAACGAATGAATGGAAACAAGTTCATTGTCTTCGCTTTGAAGTTTATTGCACTTAATTAACGAAAAAAAACAAAATTGGGGGAGCGCGATTTTCGACTCGCACTTCAGATACTTCAGATACAGATACAGATACAGATACATATACAAAACACATACGAAGCCGGAGCAACTGATACCAAGTGTGTGCATTGGCTGGCAACACCTTCGACACGGCGAGATACAGATACGGGCACAGATACAGATACAAAATGCGGCAGATAGTGAATTATTGGCGAGGGCAAAAGTATCTGCCGGATATTAGAGCTGAGTATTGAAACAGGCGGAGGAGCACACAGACACACACACTCACACACTCACACAGACTGGCAAACAAACAGCTAAAGCGACAACATGTGTCCCGTCATGGAGACGCGCACAGGAGTCGATGCATTTGGAGTGCTCCCCGAATTCCCGAGAAGTCATCAAGGGTCCGGACTGGGAATGGGGCGGAGTGTGGGGAATGAATGGAGGATGGGGTATGGAGGGTGGAGGGACTCTCCTTCAATGTGAATCACTGCGTTGCTTCGCTCTTTGCAATGTTGCATGGCAAATTTAATTTCTAAATTGCAGCTGTTGTCGTCATCATCTGTGGCAGCAACAGACACACAGCCAACTCCAGCAACAACAACAACAACAACCCGAACAACAACAACTCCGGCCATTTGTTTGACGTTCGTCGTAATCGCGCCAATAGAATCATAAATCATATTAAAAGAAATCATTTCATCAGAAGGCGCAGACATCGCGTATACGACGTGTGTGTCGTGTGTTGCCCCCCAAATGAGGCGAAGTGTGGAAATGTTTGGGCCCAAACCGGAAAGATTCTAGACTCGCAGATGCTACTTATAGGGCCTTATGAGGGAAAGAAGATCGAACCTCTGGAATCTCAAAACTCGAGTTTAAAATTCACCTTGAATGGAAAACAATTTGCTGATCCTTTGGAGGATACAAAATCTGAAGGCTTAAACAAATAATATATATTTTTTTTTTTGATTTTTTTAAACTTAAAATTAAATGAAGACAGAGAAATGAATTATTCAGGACTTTGTAACTCCTAAAAAGCAGCCGCCAATCCTTAATTCCTTTGCTTGCTTTATTATTCATCGCATATCCTCCCTTAGTCAAGCTCCTTCAGCTTGTGACTCACTTCAATTTGCACCTGACTTTCGCTTTGTTCCTTGAAGTTTCTTTTCACATTTCGCATTTCGCATTTACCGCTCGAATTTTTCTATACATATACACATGCATATTCATATGGCGCATATAGGAAATGCTTGCATGTCAGACTTTTCTCTGGGAGTGTCCTTAAATGGCAATCGGTGGTGAGCTCCTTAAATTTACTGCTGCGGACTGACTCGAGGCTGCCCGCAAGGACTTCAGAAATTTTCCGTAGATTTATAAAGGCAGATAGAGGGAAAGAGAGGGGGGAGCGAATGGTGCGGGATGAAGGCATGGCGAAAGTGGGTGATGGGTGGTGGGAAGGGGAAAGTGAAAACTAGCATATCAAGTGGAAAGCCGCGTGTAAATCTGTCGCATTAGCAAAACATCATGTTTCACTGGAAGAGGCACGCACTGTAAAATATGCTAACTAGGAGACGGGCTCCAGTTGTTGACTGACGTGGGTGGATCAGTGCCAGTGGTGGCTGTGAAAGCGAATGCTGCGGAAAGGGGAATGGGAATGGGAATGAAGTGGAATGGAATGGTGAAGGCAAGCGAGGGCAGGGCAAGTGGAAGGGACAAACAAGTGCTACAAGTACGAAGCCAAGCAAGGACATCATCAAATTGACACGGCAACGCAGCTCCCACGCATGTGGCACAGTGGGTCAAAATCAATTAAATGTGATCGAATTTAAAGCAATTTGATTTCAATCAATACTTAGTTAAACAATTAGTTATTTATGTAAAATAGATGCACATATTAAAATATAATGCTGAATATTTAAAATTCAAAAATAAATAATAATAATAAATAAATAATAATAAATAATGATAATATTAATAATAAACAATTTATGAATAAAATATAATAATAGGTTTATTCGAAAATACAATAGTCGGCATAATTATTTTGAAAAGTAATATTATCAATATTTTTTTTAATCTTTGACTTTAAAAAAAAATAATTAATAACTTAAAGAAATATTTCAAATGAAATGTTACTTTAATTTAATTAATAAAGTAGTCTTAAAATTAAACATCAAAACAGAAAAGACCACATTATAATTTTAAATTAAATAACTAATACTGAATTCAAATTAAAATAAGATAAATTCATTATTTCTCAGAAATATTTTGGAGTTAAATAAAATAATAATATAAATTTATTTTATTTATATTTTGTGTTTTAATGTATTTATTTTTTACTCCTGATATAATTTTATTATATGTATTTATTGTTATAGAATTTATAATAAATTATATATATTTTATATTGTATGTATAATAAATATGTTATTAAATTTATAATTTATAAAATATATATATTTTTTTATTTATTTATTCCTGGGCACTATTAATTATGTATTCATATTGCTATTCTTGGACCACTGTGCAGTGTGTCGGCACTTGTAGATTTTGTTATCGTTGTCGTTGTTTTTTGTTGTTCGTTTTGTTGTTCATGTTTTCAATGTTGTTGTTGTTGTCGTCGTTGTTGCTTTGGTTGTTGTTTTGTATTGGTTTGGTATACAACATGTTGAGCCTGAGCCTTAATTTATGCCACTCGCCGTCCCCATCACCAGCGCCTGTTGTTGTTCCCGTTTATTGGTTTCGTCCTCGTCTGTGTGTGCAAAAGGATTTTTTGGGTCTCACCTTTTGCCTTGTGTCGCCGTTGCCAGGCTGCTGGCTGCTGGCTGCTGGCTGATGTTTGCCACTTTTTTCCTTTTTCTTTACTCCTTGCTTCTTGCTTCTTGCTCTACACATTGTCACTTTATTTTCCATCTCAGATGCTGATACACACATACATCCATATAAAAACGTCTGTGTACTAAATGTACATAAATATATTTGCCATTTTCCAGCTCACCGCCTCTGCCCCCATGCCCCCTGCCCCCATATCCCCAACTCTCTAGTCTCCTAGTCTCCGAGTCTTCGGGTCTTCGAGTCTTTCTATTAGCTTTTTATGCAGCGTCTCGCTTTATGATAATTTTTATGGCTTATTGTGTTTGATTACACGTGTAGAGAGCTACGAGACCAACAATTACAATGTCACAAACATCGGCAGCACAAGCAACATAAACAACATCAGCAGCAACAGCAACAGCAACAGCAACAAAATTGGTCTGGCCATTTGTGGGTTTCTTTTTGTGGCAGTCGCAAGTTTCGCTTTTTATTTATTTTTTTTTAATTTTATTTTTAACTGCCAAGGCTTCCTCCGCGGCTTTGCCTTTGAGACGCAAACAGTTATTTATAAATTAATTGCTATTTAAGTCCGTTATCCAAAACTAATTGAACTCTTTAATTGTCTCTCTTTGCAGGTACGTAGACAATTGCATAAACCACTTTCAATCACAGCTGACTGGAGGCTCTGCAGATGAGGCTCCACGGAGGGAGGGGGCAGAAGGTGAAACATCATTTTATACCTCTGATTAAAAAAAAACTCTTTCATACATTTCACTAGTTCCAATCTCTGAGTGAATAATTAATTATTGGTATTACCCCTCCATTATAATTCTCAATCCATCAATGAGTCAATTATAAAAACTGCCCCAATCTGCCCCGAAGCTCGGGGAAACAGAACCAAGTTATAAGCAGGGAAATATCTGATAGATACGGAATATATAATTTTAGTTCTTAATCATTTATTAACACTCAATATTAATTACTTATCAGTTGCGCATAGAATCATTTATAATTGACGAATTGAATTGATATTAAATAATGGGAGGTGCTTTAAACTTAATCCTCATTTTTGTAGGGTATTTGAAGTGCCGCAAGGAGGACGCTTTACAGCGATCACAAGTTTCAAATTGTAAAACTGCTGACAAACATTTATTTTGTGTCAAAAGAACTAGTTCCACAAGATTTGTTAGCATTTCTTTTTCTTGACCAGAGTCTTAACTGTTCCATTGGTTGTTATCGAGCAATAAATCTTATATGGCATTTCCGTTTTTCATTAAATTATTGGCAGCAAGGAATTACACTATTTTTTGAGCTGATTCCCCTCTTCTTCTTCTCCTTCTTCTCCCTCTTCTCCTTCTGCATATACTTCTTCTGCTCATTTTTCTACTGTTAGCCACGATGGCGTTTATTAAAAAACTTGCTCGTTCAATGCAAAAAGCCAATAAGAGAACAAGAACAACAACAACAACAACAACAATAATAACAACAACAACAACAACAACAGCAGCAGCAGCAGCAGCAGCAACCACAAACCGTCAAACGACATTGTTTGTATTTGTTGTGTGGATTTATGGCGGTTGAGTATCTCGAGAAACTTTTTAACTTTACGTACGTATCAGTAGTAGTAGCCAGAACTACGCACACAGCTCTTCCCTCTCTCCCGCTCGCGTTCTTGCTCACACAAGCACACAGATATTTACGCACACACACACACACACACACAACACTTCAATCCACTGGTCTCCATTCCACTCCGCTGTACTCCACACCACTGCACTCCACTCCACTCCATTCCATTCCGCGCAGCAAGCACACACGATAACAGAGCGTGCGAGCGTTCCGTTTGCCAGAACGTTCCGCGAGAACGTTTCTTGGCGCTTTTGGAGCTGCGAACGAAAACTGCGACGCAATTGTGTGGCGCTGAACTGTACAGTGGAGGACATTGACATTTTGCATTTTCGTTTCGTTAGCATTTTTCGTTCGTTTGTTTCGCCAGCCCCAGAGCCAGCGAAAGAGAGTCAGCAGCGAGCGAGCAGCGAACGGGCAGCGAGCCAGCAGCGAGCAGGCAGCACAACGTGTTGAAAAGAAACAACTTTTTAGCCACTGTTTCGCTTGCTGCTTCTTTTGAATCGACTTATTTTGCTGCTGCTGCTGCTGCTGCTGCTGCTGCTTCTCGTTGTAGTTGTTGTTCTTGGTTGTATTGGTATTATTATTATTAATGTTGTTGTTGCTTTTTTAGTTGTTGTTTATGGTGCTTACGTTTCTTACGTTTCGCCATAGAAGCTCATTAAAGTTGTGATAATGGGCGACGCTTCTCATGTTCTCACTTCTAAAAATTTCTTGACAGCTTTATGGAGCATTTTGCCATTAACTCGTGCAAGTGTTAAAACTAATCCCAGTCATAAAGCCGCGATCTCCCATAACCTCAAAGCCCGTAGCATAACCCCAGCATACCTTCAGGCTCTCAACTTCAACTTAAAACTACATTTTTTAGTCTCCTTAGGTCTGTGGGACTCGAAGAACTCCTAAACATATTTCTCTATATGAAATATCGAAATAATGTATATCGACTGAAAAGCTCACACTTTTATATCGAATAGTTTTGAATCGCTTTCAACAGCTACCCAAATGTCTGACATTTGTCTGGCCTTTAATTGATTGAAGTGCGAAAATAAAATATGTTAATTGTAGATTGAACTACTCTAGTTTCCGCGCATTTCTTTTATGTTAATTAAAAATCTTTCTATTCGCAGCTTTGGGTATAAATCTTGAAATATTCATTAAAATTCCGCATTCCAAATCTCTGAAAATATTGAAAGATTTACGAATTTTTCCTCAATTTGGGAACTCGGTGTAAGTGTTTTTTAATTAGTTTGATCTCTTTGGAGGTTTTTGATGTTTCCATTTAGGGAATATACATATAACATATATGTATGTGTAAATATGTGTATATGTGTGTGTTGGGTCCGCTGCAGCCCAAGTTCCATGCACCAAACTCTGAGAGTTTCTCCCAAACGCTCGTCGTATATGATAACGGCTCTCGTTATAAGGTTATCAGAAGAGTCAGAGAAGTCGAATCGTTTTCGTATTGACCAATAAATAAATTTGTTTAGCTGATAGAAATTTAAGATTGAGAGTGGAGGAGAATCTAAAGAGACTCTAATTGGGAAGGAGCAGCATCTAAAGGTATGCCAAGGGAAGATCTTACACCCTCCACTCACTTTCACTTCACTTTCATCTCTATTTTTAAGTTTCTTCTCTTGAATGGCTTTTATTTAAAGCCTTGGTCTGGGCCCAAGCGACCTTCAGCTGTCCTATGAACAACTACAACTACAACTACAACAACAACTACAACTTCAACTACAACTTCAACTTCAACTTCAACTAAAACTTCACTTCCGCTCACTGACTCAGAATGGCGGCCGAATATTTTCACATGGTCGCAATTTCCTTTGTGTTCCGAGTTTCCATTTTACATTAAACGCCCGCTTAGAGAGGGGGGAGTGGCATTTCCTTGAATTTATATTTGGGCGGTCATTTGCATATTTTTTTTATTGCCTTGATATTAAAGAAAACATGTAAAAACAATATAAAAAAAAACAACCTTAGCCACGCCCATAAATAACGGTACCCCGACAACTGAACAAGAAAAATGTTAGAAAACAAAAATTATTTAAATGCAAGTAAAAATTCAAAGTATGAGGCAAGAAAAGTGAGTGAAGCGACAAGGTAAAATAATTAGAAGAAATTAGAAAAGTGGCGATTGCTGTTGTCGCCACCGCAACACACACACACACGCACACACACTCAACACAAATACAAACAAAAACACAAACACAACACACACACACATGGACGCAAATACGTAAGGGGGGGTGGGGGGAAGTTTGGAACCCTATCCCAACCGGCGTTTTGACAGCGACATCGTTGCCGTTGTCATGAATGGGGCGGCTGACAATGAAACACACGCACAGGCAAACACAAGCGGGCCGAACGACACGGCGACAAAGCGACAAGCAGCTGTTTGGATTCCCAAAACGTTGTGAAAAGCTTTCTCCATGAACGACAGCCCTTGCCTAGGCCCGAAGCGAAGCGTTCCACTGCTTAAGAGTTTTATTTGTGATTTTGGCTATTGTCTTTGTGTTTCTTTGCAAACACAAAATGACGCAAGCGACAGCGCCACAACTCATACTGAGAGGAGAGCGCAAGCAAGAGAAACAGAAACCGAAGCAGAAACAGAAACAGAAAGGGAGGCAGCAGCAGAGCGCCAATCGTTCGCTGTGCTCTCTTGCAGCTGCCATGCTAATTGGAGCAAAACAAACACAAACAAATGGCAATGGGTCGACGTTGTGTGTTCCAATGCCAAAACGTTTCCGAATCGTTTCATTGTTGACGTAGTTTGATGTTCATACTCACGACGCAGCGTCGACGTCGCTGCCAGCGTCTTGTTGCTGTTCTTAATGCGGTGTTTGTTGTTGCTGTAAGGTAGGTCGTCGGCTAGCAGGGAGGGGGTGTGCGGACGACTATTGACGCTATTATGCTGCTCGTAGTGTCCTTACACAACTGTAAATGTAATGTGTCAGGATTTTATGCTGCACTTCGCTCAGTGCGTCTTTACTCTGTTAATGTGTGTCTGTCATTTCATGAGTGTGTGCCTGTGTGTGTGTGTGTTTTTGTTTTACTCAGTCGCATAGTTTTGTCGCTCAGCTACATTGCATCCAGCCCGCTCTTACTCTCTCTTTCATGCCCTGCCCCTGCCATCGCCTCGCCGCGCACCCAGTGTCCATCCGTTCGTATTGATCTTGTTACACTTTCGAAATGTGTGTAATTTGTTTGTCTGCCGCAGTCACTACGATTTATTTGGCTTTGTTTGTATCTCTTCGATTGCGTTTGCGTTTGCATGTTTGCTGCGGCTGCAGCGCTGCTTATATTTTTATTTTCGCTGCCTATTACGTCACGTGCCTTTCGAGTATTGAAAGTTTTTAGTCTGATTGTGCGATTTAAATGCAATCATGTCAAGTAATTGATGTTGTTTAATTAAATCTTAAAAAAAAGTATTTGGTTCTTTTACTTTTGTTAACAAGAGTAAAATATCATTCAATATACATTTTTTATACTCGATATACATAAATTCAATATGAATAAAATGACTTTTAATTCAAAAATAAAATTTTAAAACTTCTTAATTTATCGTACATACTTTTTGATCAAATTCCCACATGCAAAATATCAATATTAAAGTTTAGCACGTGTTCGCACAACTCGTTAATCTCAAGGCGACTTTCAATAATTTCCTGCCCAAATTATAACTCCCCGTAACTACAGCAACAACTTTGGACAAGTGCACAAACAAGTAACAAAAATGAAAATAACAACAACAACATAACAACGATAAACTGGCCCAGAGAGCTATTAAAGCCCACCTTAAACTTTGGCTAATGCAGACACGAAGCCCGAGCGTTCCTCCATGCCCCTCAGTCTAGGCTAGGCAGCTTTTCAAGTTGAACTTTATCGACAGGAAACTTCATTATAAACGACATTGGCACACAGACACGAACACACACAGGCACACACAGGCACACACAAACACACAAACACATGCACACGCGCAGGCAAATAAACAAAGCTACACGCAAACATGGAAAAGCACGACAAGCTTTGGCAGCCGAGGCTTTAGCCGTCGCCGTCTAACGGCAAATGCAGCCAAGTGAGCGTCACAGTGGGACGAAAGCATGTGGTAATACAAAAATAGACGAACGAAGCAATTTATGGGAATAGGCGCATGAAGTTGGTGGGGAATAAAAATAGCCAGCGAAAGAGACAGACACACTTTGAAGAGAGATGAGAGAGAATGACAGAAATAGAGAATTGGAGAGATGAAGCGAAAGAAAAAAGAGTTGTAGCCTACATAAAAATATTGTCTAACATTGCAACGTGACCATCGGCAATGCCTGCACTTGTAACGTGTTGTAATGGTATTGTTGCTATTGCCATGTAGCTGTAAACTCGTTCAAGTTGCATGCAGCGCGTGAGGGACGGGCAAGAGATGGTTAGAAAGAGCCGGCCCATTGGAAAACTGAGCTATAAAAAAATAAATAAAAATAGCGCTTCACAAAACTGGATTAGAGGCCTGCCAATTCAGAAACAACAGCAACAATCATAACCGAGCAGGCAAAAGGCCAGACAACAATTTACAGTGGGCCAAATGCTGTCGCCCCGAAAAACTGCATTGATTTCAAGTCTCTTAGAATATTGCTTCGTAATAAAAAATAAACAATTACAACAAATAAATAGGGATTAAAATCAAAAGCTTAATTTAAATAATAATCTTCTACTTGAGAAATATAATTCAACTTTCATTTAAACAAAATCAAAATAACATATTAAATGTTATTATTAAGTAGAAGCAAACGTATTAATTAATTAGATTCAATCAATAAAAATAAATAAAAATAATTCAAATATTTAATATTTTCCTTAATATTGTTTTAATTAAAGTATTTTTTTTTTTTTTACGTATGCCTATTACTTATTTTGTACATATGTTTAATTATTTTATTTATTAAATTGTAGTTGCAGTTTCAATTTTATGTTTCAAAACATAAATTCACTTTTTATTAACCCCTTACGGTTAACTTAGTTTTGAGCCTGCTTTGTTCCACTGTGCCCACGTCATCAACCACAAACACAGCCGCCCAAAGTTGTAACAGGCAAATATGCATTGCGTCGTCTCTCTTGTTCTTGTTGCTTTTGCTCCATCACTTCGTCTGCTTTAACAGCATTTTTGTTGTATGTTATGGCTGTGTACATGTGTGTGTGTGTGTTTGTGGGTTTTTTTCTGTTGTTATTGGCACGTTTTTGTTATTGCTTCGCGCTGCAATTGCCGCCGCCACTGCTGCTGCTGCTGCTGACTTCGTTTTTTGTTGTTGTTGTTGTGAAATAGTCAAAAGTAGTGAAAACTCGTTTTTTACAGGCCTCGTTGCCGAGTTGCTGCCGTTGTTGTTGCTGTTGTTGTCTGCTTTGAAGTTTAACTACTTTTAGTGGGTAGAGCGGCGGGGCAAAGTTTTATTTGCGTGATTTTTTAGTTGTTTTGAAAATTTTTTATTTCGTCTTTTGTTGTTGCGACTCTGCCATATCCTTTACCAATGACGCCCAGTTTTGCGCCTCGTATCGCTCCCACCTGCTGTCAACTCCCCGCCCATTCGGGCAGCTATTCACCGTCACCTTCCTCTGCGTCTCGCCGAAGTTGGAGAGTAGGTCAGGAATGCAACAAAAGTTGTTGTTGTTGTCGTTGCTTGTGTTTTGTTTTTCTTGCCCGCTGTTGTTGCTGCCTTGTTCAACAAGGCTAAGCAACAACGGCAACAACGGCAACAACGGCTACAACGGCAACGGAGCGACGCGCCCACTTAGCAACTGCAACATGGCAATGTTTGTTGTCATTGTTGTTGTTCTTGTTATTGCAGTGCCTTGGCTTGCCATACGGTATTTCATATTGCCTTCTCCCTCGCACTCCTTTTCGTTTACTCTTCAGCGCGCTCTTCAAAAGTATTTTTTATTTACCGTTAGAAGCCGCGCTAAAGTTGCATGCCTGACTTGGCCAAGAAATATTCCCCTCTCGCTCTTCCACAAGCCATTCTTCTTCCGCCGCCGCTGGCCTCAGTCTCTTCTACCCTCAGGCTGAGGGCCCCAATCAGCCGACTGACTGAGTGACTGACTTTCTGTCAGTTCTTGTTGTTTTTCGCTTCTCTCATGTCATGTCATAAAATTAAATAAACATTTAGTTTCCTTCTGCCTTCTGCGATTTCTGTGTCTTTATCCTTGTTTACTTCGCCTCTCGTCTTCGCAAGCTCACAAATTGCAGACAAATTGAAAAGAAGAAGAAGAGTTCCTTTTTTGTCTGAAAAAGAGTTTTAATAATTTATATACATGATATATATATTTTTTTTGTATAAATAAAAAGTATTTAATTTATTAATAATTCTTAAATAATAATAATAACTTTAAATATATATTTAATAAATAAATAAATAATATAAACAAATTAATATCAAATATTCATACGAAAATGTGCTCTCACTTAGCCGAGACATGAACCTCGACTGAAAATGGCCCCTGATTAATAAAGGAAAATAGACAAAAATTAATGAGAAAAAATAATGACTCAGTTTTAAACCTCAGATGGTTGTGGCTTTAAAGTCATTTTAATTAACCCAAGGATTTCAAAATTTTGTATAATAACGAAACAATTAATGAAAACGGGATTGAATGATGAGTATTCGAACGATTAATTTAAAGGCTTTACAATTATGAAATCCATAAAAGTTTATTGAGGAAAATATCATTTTATATTCATTTTAATTACGAAGATGTGAGTCGACCTTTGGCTTAAATCTCTGTTTTTGTTGACCCTAGTAACTGGTCTTGTTTATTTCTATGTTTTCTATATTTTATATTTTTTATTAATTTTTATTATTAGTTTTCATTTTTTTTTTAATTATCTTGTCTAACATCCTTAATCATTTGTTTAGATAGTCAAAAGAAGAGCTGATCTATTTCAGTCTTAGAGCGTAAGGAATTAATTAATATTTTTCCAGTCTCCTCAGTAATATTAAATAATATTTTTTATTTTTTTTTTAACTTTCTTAACAATTTAAAACTTAAATCAAGAAATTATGAAGCTCCCAAAACCATTGAAATGACATTTCCTCCATAAGGAGCATCACTTCCTTTAAGCTTATTTTTTTATTTTATTATTTTATCTCCTCTGCTTAGATACATATAAATTTTGTATATTTAACAGTTATTCAAAACTGTAAAATCTTAACATTTTTTCTTACTGATTTCTGATTTCCAGAATTTTAATCAAATAATGCATTTTTATAGGTATTCAAATCATCTTCAAGTCAAGAAACTCAAAGCCGGCTTTAAACTCGCCTAAGACTTAAGAAATATCCATTCAGTTGATGTATCTGAATGTCAGTGGCGGTTGTCAATCAACGACTTAGCTGTCAACCTCTCAAAGAGAGAGAGAGAGGGAAAGAGAGGGAGAGAGAGAGATGGAAGGAGTAGGAGAGGGAGGGAGAAAGTGAGGTGGACTTGGGGTACTGCTTGACAGGTCATTAGAGAACGAGTCTTGCATTGGTTTGTCTTTAGTGTCTAGTTTTCTGTTTGACTAGTGGATGGCAGTTGGTTGATTGTCGGGGCTAACAGTAAACGACATAATCATCATTATAATCCATCATGATTGAAGTCGCTCTTTCCACTAATTAACAGCAAATCTTGGCGACAATAATGAAACCGTTTTCAGCACTCGATTGTCTTTATGAGATACTTGTAATTGCAATTAACATGCAACGTATCTGCAGCTCCGACAGTATCTACCTCTCTCTCTGTGTGTGTGTGTGTATCTGTGTGAATGTTAATTTACTATAGTTATGTATCTGTCAGTTAGCTGTATCTGCAATTTAGTCTGCTCGACTGCCAAGCTGTGCTCATAAAGTCGCTTGTAATTATCAAAACTAATTAATGCTGCTAAAATGTGTGCCACGTCTCGCTTTGCATCTGTATGTGTGTGTGTTTGTGTGTGTGTGTATCTACCTGCCACACACACTCGTTGCGCTCATATCAACTGCGTTGGGAGGTGTTGCCTACCGTTGGGCACCGTTAAACCGCCGAGGCAAACGTTGTTGTTGCTTTTCTTGCGAGTTTGCGGCATTAATTTTAAAGCAGCTTCGTGTTGCAGGCTGCCAAATGGCCGGAAACGACTCCCAGGCCCGAGCAACGTACACGTAGCTGAATACCCATAGATGCAGACACTCGCCCGTAAAGCCGCATCGAAGAGTTGACCCAAAAGTCGGCGTTACTTTAATATTTATGCTGGAACTCTAAACACTTGTTCAGGCCGAGGACTCGATTTTCCAATTTTCTCGTAATTTCAAATAGTTTAAAAGCAGTTAACGTAATTTTATCCCCAATTCCCCCCCTCCCACCCTCCCCGCCAACCAGCTAACTGCACAGACTATATTATTTATAGATCATTCACTAATCGCTCCTAGACGCGCTCTATATAAAGCCCAAAGGCAGCTGAACATCTTTACCAACTCGACCCGCGATCCCAGCTGCTCAATTTGCTGCCAATCCCCCCACCCCCCCATCCCTTACTGCTGGTCTTAAATAATAAGCAACTTAATTGATTTAATGGTGAATAAAACCATGAATAAATTATATCAAGCCAAGACGCTCCTTGCGAAGCCTTTTCCATGGGTCTTACCTACAGATTGGTAATAGAAAAAAAATAAATATATTATATAAGTAAATAAATATATATTTAAACAATAAAAATAAATAATATAATTTAATATAAAATATAAATAAAATAATATATATATCTCCCGATCGGTTCTTTACAAAATTTCTCGTCTCACTTCGCTCTGCGTGCACGACCTTCTTCAGAGTTACTTTTTTGGTCACTTCACGGACTTCACAAACTGTGACTTGTGGAAAGTGAAATTTTCGGGAGTCCAAAGGTTCCATTAATAATCCTCCTACTTTTCCACTTTATTCATTTTCGCGGATGCAGACAAATCATAAGTCTTGTTCGGGGCGCAGATGTGCCAGCGCCTAAAAGCAGGCACTCAGCGGCATGGGAAAGAGCGGGTGTTGGAAAGAGACGGAGCGATGCACACGATTCGAAGTGCTGCTTTCTGAATTGCGATGTTTTTGGCAGCATTTCCCATTACTAGATGATTCAAGTACGTGCGTAATTTGTTAAAAAACCGTAAAACATAAATTCTTTGCCGTAACTCGTGCCTTCCCTTTCTCTCATTCCCTCTCTCTCTCTCTCCCTCTCTCTGTCTCTCTCTTCTGTCTCACTCGCTCGCAGCGAAAAGTTTGTTTAAGTTGCGCTGCTGGAAAATTTATCTTTGAAAAGTCTTGTGCAAATTTTTTACGCCTTTCCTTTCATTTTTTTTTCGCTTTTTTTTTGTTTTTTTTTTTTTTTGGCAATGCCGCGGCCTCAAGTTCAAGGTTGTCTCAACGCTGTCGGTCCCTCTCTCTCTGCTTATCTCCTTCGCTCCCTCGCCTAGCAGCTCTCGCTCACTCTCTGTTATCCACTCTTTCTCTGCATCTATCTCTCTCTCTCTCTCTCTCTCTCTCTCATTCTCTCTCTCTCCCTCTCTCTTTCTGTTTTCACTTGCCTGTGTGGAGCTTTTGCTCAATTTTTGGGCGTGAATTTTTGCGCTACGCTTTTTGGAGGATGTCATATGGCCTTTTGTTGCTGTTGTTCGCATTGTTGTTGCTCTGCCTCTATGGTTGCTGTTGTTGTTGTCGTTGGGGTGTTGTCGCCTTCACTGGTGTCGCCGACGTCCCGTTTGCCGACAACATCGCCCGGTTTCAGGTTATTTACCCAACGCTCAGAATTCGTTGAACTTGAATTTTTATCGTTGGCAAGTTTTTTGGACCCAAAGCTGTAATTGCTGTGCGGTGGGTGGTTGGGTGGTTCAATGGCGGTGTAGGTGGTTCAGTGGCTGGATGGCTGGGTGGCTGGGTGGCTGGGTGGTTGGTTGCTTGGTTGAGTGATTTGGGCAGTTGGATGTGTGACTGATGTGTGGGTGTAGCAGCTGCTGCGGCTTTTTTCTTTGGCTTGATCCTTAAACAGGACGTCAACTCTTGGTGTTCGGTTACAGAATCGAAGAAGGAACTTTGTTCACTTCTAAAATTTTGCTATTTCTTTTCATTATATAATCCTTTTAAAAACGTTTCTTATAAAATCCAAGAATACAAAGTCAAAAAAAGATTATGTCATTTCCCGTCTAACTCAAGAGTCCTTTAAAAATGGTTGAAAAACAATTGAAATATATTTTTAAATATTTACTGATCCTTTGACTTTTTTAAAATTATTAAACGATATTCAAATGTTAAAAAAATCTTCAAGCATTTCTCAAATGTTTGCGGGATTTGTCCCGCGGCTGTAAAAAAAAGGAATAATTTCCCTTTCCACTTTGAGGGGGATTTTCTGGGTGACAGAAGCTTAAAAGCTGACCACAAATTTGAATCAAGGAATATAAAGGACAGCAATAAAAAATAATTATTAGCTTTTTATCATTAGACGCCAATAAAAGGAACAAAAGGCGACGGAAAGAAGAAACGGAGAAGTGGAGAAGTGGAGAAACAGAGAAATTGCAATTTTCGGAGCAATGAAAGGGATAAGAAAAATGACCGTTAGAAGCAGTGAGAAAATGGCGAATTCTCAAGAAGAAGAGAAACTACAAATCTGTTACGCATGCGATGCTTACAAAGGCAACAAAAATGAGGACAAAAACAACAACAACAACAACGAGAAGCGAAGATAAAAAATAAAAAAGAACAGGCAACAAAATCGAAGAGCGCTTTTTGACAGTTGAACGTCCGCAGGTCCTGAGTTCATTCACCGTTGAAACCAAAATCAAGATACAAAATACAGCGACGGCAGCGGTAAAGTTGACGCCTGCGTCGGCAGCGACGCCAGCGGCTGCGGCTGTGCATACGTAAGACGACGTCAGCGGCGACGCTGCGACGCAAGGCATAAGACGTGAGCGGCGGCAGAAAAATAAAACCAAAGAATTATAATAAAAACAACGCAAAAATAATACCAACAAAATAATAAGAACAAATGACACAAATGCAACAACAACAACAGCAAGAAGGGGGAATAGCTACAACAACAACAAGAAGAAGAACCAGAACAATATCAACCGCAACAGAAGCGTGAACAATACGCGCGCCGCAAAGCTCTCAACGCACTTTTGAGGTGGGTGAGCGCAAAAGAGAGCACGAGAACGCGTAAATGCGAGTGTGCGAGCGGGAGAGCGAGAGAGAGACTTGATCTGAGATGGAGTTGAAATATAATATAAGAACACACTCATTGTATGCGTGAGTGTGTGTGTGTCAGCGTGTGTGGATGTGGGTGTGGGTGTATCGGTGGCTGTGTGCGAGTGAAATGTATGCAAATAAAATGCGTATGCGAGGCTGAAGTGGGTTAATATTAATACAACAACGTCAACAATAGGAGCAGCAATGAACGGCACTCGAGGAGGAAGACGATGAAGGACAAGAGTGCATTGACCGAGGCTGGTCACTCTAAAAGCGATAACAAACGGACGGCATCGATAATAGTTCGCAAATTTATGAAAACAGCCCGCAAGAAGCCTGCTTTTAGGCACGGCTCAAAGGCCTTAAAGTGCCCAAAAGCAGGCAACGAACTTTGCTCAACCGCAAGCCTACACGCGCACGCACACTACAGCCCACCCAATACACCCACGCACGCACTTTACCAAACCCACAACCACACACACAGTGAGCAGCAAAAAGCATCCGCCGCAGCTGATTTATAGAATTGCTTGGGTCGACTTTTTATCTCGCGCTTGTCTTTTAGGCAACTTTGTTCTTTTGTAACCAACGTAAGAGCTCCGCGTGGGTGTTGTGTGTGTGCCTGCGTGTGAGTGTGTGGGTGCGCGCTTGTCAAAGAGCAGTGCGTGGGCGATATAACATATTCTTTGCATTTCTCTAAAATTGTTATGACAATGAATTATGGGAAAAATTAACAAACTAATTGCGAAAACTCTGAGCTTTTTTAGAATTTCCCAGAATTAAATTTAGTACATGTTTTAGTACAGTTTCCTGAAATGTTATTTTATTAGAAAAATTTAAATTTAAAATTGAAATAGAAACTTTTACTTTTCGAATGTTAATCATAACATAACTGTTATTATTAAATTCAGCTGTAAATGTTATTACATATGTTATATAACATAAACTGATAGAAACTTTTATCTCTTATATGTTAAGTTCTTTCCTATGTTCTGTTAATGTTACTTTGTTGTGGACTTAAACAAGCCACATCCTTAAGCCTCAAGACATGGAAATGTTAACGTAACATTTCTCTTGTAACCATATGTTACAATGAAAATAACAGCCAAAGCTGCTATGTAAGGATAAGTTCCTACAGTTCATTACATACCTATGTAGAGCTTAACATTGACTGGAAATGTTCCCATTCAGAACAGAATAAAGTCCTTTGATAATCATCTCACATTTTGTTGTAATTAATTTGCCATTTTGCTTTAGTCCTTAAATATTTTGTGGGTATTACGTTTCCCGTTAACTAAGTTCCAGCCATAGAACTCGTAATATCTGCCCACTTATTATGCCCCTTGCGCCCCCCGTTGCTCCTTCACATAATCGTCCTTAGGAACACGTGCAGTTGCTCGTCGCTGTCTCTGTGCTTGATGTTTTTTGTTGCTGTTGGCAGTTAAAGGACACGCGCTATCATAATTACATAATAGCCGAGAAATGAGTACCAAATACTGTCTATCGAGTACCCTCTACCGAGTACCCTCTGCCGAGTACCGTCTACCGTCTACCGAGTACCGTCTGGGAGGTACAGTTGGACCGGAGACAGACAGACGAAATAACAAATTAAATATTGTGTGTCAGTGAAAGGAAACAGCAAAGGAGACCAAGATGACAAGCGAGAGGGAGAGAGAAAGAATAATAAGAAGGCATAGCAAGACAGCAAGGATAATAGATTGATAGGGGGAGGGGAACAAGTAGGCCACGGGATGTGTAGCTGCTAGGACATCGTGTGTAATGAAACGCCGCTCACATGTCAGTGATAAATGAACAATTTATTAAATTACCACGTAGCCAAATCAAAGCAAATAGACGCACAAAAAGGGAAGAAGGGGAGGGGGAAAGGACAATAGATATGAAAGGATGCGTAGGAAAAAATGTCGGATGAGCTGTTCTAGTTGATTTATCGTCACGGAAAAGGCTATAAATGTGAACAAATGAGCCTCTATGTAGGTGACCAGGATGTGGTCCCTGAGTGATTGCTGTCGGTGTGTGAGTGCGACACTTTTGACAAATACTGGGAGGACCTCTGGAAACTCGGGCAGAAAGTCGGGATACACATTAAGTGAGCTGCGAGCGAAGGGAATAAAAATATGAAACTCATCTAGGAATTTATACAAGCTCGAGTTCTATGTACTTTTCATCAATTTAATAGTAGGTCATTTAATACCCTTTCTCTCGGTACTTATATTGATCGTCTTTGGCTTTTGCCCCTATCAAAAACTCATCCCAGTAAAGGCCGAAGTTCGGGCCAATTGAGTGGAGTCCGTGACTCGGTCTACAATTAAGCCAATCGACCAGGAACTGAAATGCCTTTAGCCACTGGCGTTGCTAGCCAAAACTATCGCCTATATGGTTATATGTATATATATGTGCGTATAACTGTAGAAAAGGGAAATAAGAAAAAAAAATAGCAATGAAAGAAAAGACCACAGCGAAGGCAACGAGAAGCAAGTCCAAAAAAAAAAACCAGTCCAAGTCCGAGTCGGCGTCTTGGCCAACGAGTGTGTGGTGTGTGTTGTGTGGTGTGTGCTGCGTGGTGTGCGTTGTGTGTACTCGTATTTCCTAGACCGAGGTCTCTCCAGATGACGTCAACGCACAAATATAACTACTTTTTATGGCCGAGAATGGGGCACAGACCAGAAGAAGAAATAAAAGGGGAAATAATATGTGGAGGCATTTGGAAAGGCAAAATTGCGTGTAATTCACTTGTCAAAATATTTTTGTATACCCTGTAATATTTTCAACGGGTAGATCAGTGCTTCCAGCGGGTTCAGTATGTAGGAGGGACACGCCTTACCTATTCCCAACTTACGGAATCCCATTGATCTCCGGAACAATAGAAGTGAGAGTTACTAAATCAGAGATGGGGGATTTTATATAATTAAATAATAAAATAGTAAATTAAAGTAATAATTATAAATATATAATAAATTGCGAAAATATATAATTTAGATTAATTTAAAATAAAGCTCATTTCCCGCTTGAAGGATATTTTCCAGTCAAGCACTACCCCTTCTCGGGCCTCGTCGTGACACCTGCGAACGACGCACTGAATTGACTTCTGCGTCGCACACACTTCATTAGCTGCCCGTTGGGTTCATTGAACCCTGAACCGGTCAGGACATTAACTTGGGCTCCATTGCGATACATTTCGCTTGTGGCCGTAGCTCCTGTCTAATCGGGAAAATCGAAACTCTGACACGTGCGGCCCTTCCGATATCCAAGCCACTGACACCTCTCCCTGTGACCAAAGGTACCAGAAATTTCCAGATCTTAAAGAACTCCTAAGTTCATTAAGGGTTCTCCCTATCATCGATTTGTCTTTATTATTTTAAGCGTAAAGTTCTTTTCGATTCTAAGCTGACATCTCAATTGAAATCAATGACTCGATACTTTTTGTTAAGCATCCATTTTATGAGTACTTAAATTCTTCCTCTTCCAAATTCTCGATACCGTTAGGCGTAATGCGTATCAATAGTTCCCCTATGGAGGGATCTTCAAGCCCCTGTAGAGGTAAAGGTACTTCACGCACTTCCAAATTCTATGTCAATTAAACATAATTAAAATTAATAAATATAATAATTTTAAATTAAAAAATTTCAAAATTTAGATTTTTATTTATTATTATTAAACAATATAGTTAATATATTATTAATAATAATTAAATGGGAATAAAAGTTGTAAGAACAACTTTAAGGGAACTCAAAACTTGAAATATAAAATATAAACTCAATCAGACAATCACTCAGTCATTAAGTCACTCAGTCCCTCAGTCATTCAGTCACTCAGTCATTCAGTTCCTTCGTTATTCCCAAAATTATTCATACATCAAGCTTGAAGAGTTTTAAATTTTAAACCTGTTAAATTGAAAATAAATTCATAGTCCAATCGATTGTTACGAAATCGAATCGTTTATCGATGAGCATTCAATAAATTCGTCCGCCTATCGAGTGAAACTATGAGACTTATCATATGAATGGAGCATAGAAGAGGCACCTCTGGCGGGGAGCTTTTCTGAGGCTCGTTTGATGTGCGGTGCACGGGAGACTCACACACAGAAAAATACTAAATACTATAAATAAAAGGGTATTTTTAATATACCAATTGAAAATTGAATTTCAAATAAAATGTGTGCTATAAATAAGCATATAAACATTGCGCATACGACGCGTTGCACTCACTGCGAGTGGTGATCGAAATATTTATTGCCAATTGCCAGCCAAGCGAGGGTCGTACGAAGAGTTGCTGATTGTTGCCGGGGAGCATTGAAAATCAACTTCAACAAATCTCCACCCACTTCAGGGCTTCAAACAGTTTGTTTATTTGTCCGTTGGGCATTGATTGACGAGCCTCTTCAATCACTCAACTCAGTTCAAGTGTGTGTCTGGACATGCGTGAGTGTGAATGTGTGTGTGTGTAGATGTGTCTGTGTGTGTGGCCTTAAACTAATCACTGATTTTTTATAGCGCGTGCAGAAATTATTTATATTTTGCGTACATTTTGTTCGCCAAAACTGCAAACTTTTCGCCAATTTTAATTAAATAAATTATTTTTTTTTAAATATTTTTTTTATTATTTATTTATTTTTTGTTTTGCGACATTTTAAAATTAATTATAATATTTAATATTTGACTTGAAACTAAAACATTTTCTTCTCTTCTCTTGCAGGTAAGAAATCGTTGCACTTCGTAGACTGCATCCTAAACTAAAATTCTCGTAAGTCCTTGGCAGTGTCCTTCGAGTCCTTATAAGTATCTCTTTTATACTGACATCTTCAGGCTTTCCACTCCACCTAACTGACATCCGAGAATCAGAAATCTTATAAATTGTTTATGTCAACACGTTCCAACGATTTCCTCGCCATATTCCATCTTCCCCTCACCTCTTCAATCTATGTGTGTGTATGTGTGTGTGTCTGTGTGTGTGTGCTTCTTGATTCGTGTTTAATTTTGCTTATTGCCTTGTAATGAAAATTAATTGCGGTCCAAACACAACGACAATTGCCCATTTTGAGGGGAAGCGGTTGAGGGGGCGAGGGGAGGCGAAAGCGGAGAGTCGTGCAGCGAATTTTGTTGAGAGGGGGGTGAGGGAAGGTGGCAAGGGGTGCTTAATTTCTGACCGAACAAACATTAAGAAATTATTCGTCGTAATATCTCTCGGGTCGCTGGGAAGCACTTTGGGTCAAGACCCGAAACCTGCGTGGGTGAAATACGTGCCGCATATTTACACAGCAGATTAATTTCTTTTGTTCAGTTTCTTCGGTTTTAATGGATACGCTTGGATCGGAGGCGGACGTGGGCGGTACATGGCCTCCGGATGGTGTATGGTCTATGGTATGGGCAGCCAGAGAACCGACAAAGTGCAAAAAGTCATTACAATTATTAAGCTATCATCTACCCTGCAAAATTTTGCCATTAAACATCATTTTCAACGTTGGAAAGTAGCAAAATGAAGAGACTCTTGAGCGAAGCAGAGACTACAGAGAATGTAACAGAAAGAGTAACAGAATGTGGGTCAAAATAGTTAACAGAATGGGTAACAGAATGAGTAACAGAATGTGAATCCATATGGTTAACAGAATAGGATATATATAAGTAACAGAATATGCGCCATTGAGAATAACAGAGGCTATACTGAATGTTACAGAATTTGTAGCAAAATGAGTAACAGAATGTGAGTCAAAATAGTTAACAGAATGGGTAACAGAATGAGTATCAAAATGAGTAAGAGAATGCCTACCAGAATGTGGATCTAAATGACTAACAGAAAAGGTAACATATCGTGTAACAGAGTCATTCGGACCAAAATGTGAACCAATGAGAATAACAGAGACTACAAAAAATGTTAGAGAATCTATAACAAGATGAGTAATGGAATGACTTTCAGAATGTGAGTCAAAATGGATAACAGAATGGGTAACATATCATGTAACAGGATTTGTAACAGAATGACTTCCAGAATGTGTGTAAAATTGGGTAACAGAATGAGTAACAGGACTTGTAACAAAATGATTAACAGAATGTAAGTAAAAATGGTTAACAGAATGCGTGACATATCGCGTAACAGAATGTTTAATAGAACGCGTAACAGAACGAGTAACAGAAAAATTACCCGAATGTGCAAAAGATTTCCTAAGGGATTTACTTATGTGTCATTCTCTTAGATGTACTCCTTTGGGTAACATTGAGATAAGCGTAACGATTGGCGTTACACTGAGATGTAACATAAAAGTAAAAGCAATTACTCTCAACTAGAAACATCTTTGAGTGAATGGTAAGAAGTCAATTCCGGAACTCCTGTGACTGCCCTCGCACTTAAGTACTTAAATTACTTAGAATTCGAATCGAAGCCGAGGATTTGGAGTGTTAACATAAAAATGAATTCATCTTCAGGTGTGTTTCAGTTCCTTGGCAATCATCGCCTTTTACTTTTAAGGTGTTTTCCGAATCGCCGTATTTCGAACACTTTCCCGACGTCCCCGGCATTTTCAGTAATTTCGAGGCGTTTTCCGTGGGAGACAGCGCCTAATCGCATTTAATCACCTAATGCAATTCCATTAGATTGGAGCCACTTCCATCGGCCTCCACTTTCATTGGCTGTTCACTTTTTATTGAGCTATTTTCCCGCAACGCTCGTATCTCGTCTGCTTTTTATGGTCCACAGGCCCACGGCAAGGCCCGGATAGGCGGACAGACGGACAGCTGGCGGACTGGCGTATTCCAGAAACTGAAATTCTAGCACAAAAACCGCAGACACTTTACGAGCCACAAAAATTTAATTGCCCAAATGTTGACCACGAGATGACAGACCCGCAGACTCTTAGACCAGAAGCCAGTAAATAGATCCTTAATTCCATCTATTCATTCAATACATGAATGCTCGGTACTTATTCACTTCTTGGATTCGAATTCGGACTTGGATCCCAACTCGAGTTTGTTTTCCAGATAATCCCTTAACGAACAAGACACTTCATGAAATTTTCCCCACATTTTTCTGGCTCCTTAAAACTCCATTAAAGTTTCCCAACTCGGGAACAGATTGCATTTCCTTTCCTCCCATTTCTGATTTTTTAAGTCTTAATTTTGATTTTTCCGCCACCCTTTAAGGACGGGGTACTTCAGTTTTTTAATAAAATTAATAATCTTAAATTTATATAATTAAATTATTTAATTTAAAGTTATATATTTAATTATTCAAATTTTTTTTTTTTTCTTAGGGGAAAAGGCAATTTTGAAAATTACCTTATTTTAGAGCAAGTATAAATATTTGCAATTTAAAAATTATAATTAGAATGAAATTTATAAATTTAAATTATTAGATTTAAACTAATATATTTAAATATTAAAAATTTTTTTTTTTTATTTTTTTTTTTTTTGTTAAGGGTAAGGCAATTTTAATATAAATAAAAACAAGTACAAATATTTGCAATTTATAAATTATAATATTGATCATCATCATAATAATTATCTGTCTTATGAGTATAAAATATAAATAAATTAAATCAAGTCTTAAAAGTAAATTTATAAACAAAATTTTAAATATATAAAAATGTAATATTTAAAAAATTTCATATTTTTATTTAAGAGATTTTACCAAATGCGCTTAATGTTCGGCCTTATTTAAAATAATTTATTTTTTTTTTATTTTATTTATATATTTATTTTGTACTTATTTTATTTTGTTTATTTATTTTTCTGCTTTCTTTTGATTTTTATTGTTTATGTTGTTCGGCGCGCGCCTCAAATGCAAATATTTGTCAATGAGGCATTTTTGCTCGTGCTCTGCGGCCCCTTTTCGCCCCCGTGCCAGCCCCGCCCACCTTTGCTCCACCGATACCACTCAGTATACTCCATATACTCCGTCTATTACTCATAGAGTCAACTGCGGATACTACGTATAATTCTGGATAGGGTTCAATGGCCTGGCGGGCGAGTGAGTCTGACGCATAGCGGGCACAACACATGAAATTAAACACTTTATTTCAAAACTTGTGCAGTTTTCCTTAGCTTTTAAGTTTTTCATTTTTTCCTTAGCTTTGAAAATTTATTATTTCTCCTCTTACACATTCATTTCCTTCGAATTGTCTGAAGGAAAAATTGTAATCAAAAATTTTATGTTTTTGTTTTCCCTTTTTTTTTATTTCTCAAGTTTGTAAAAATAGCAATTGACTTTTTGGCCTGAGACTGTGTGTGTGTGCGTGCGTGTGTGTGTGTGTGTGGGTGGGTGTTTGAGAGCTCTGCTTCTTTCCTCTGATAAGGCGACGAGTCGCCGTCACTCTGTATACAACATGAATGCAATTTAAACTCCTCCGACGAGTATTTATTTTATGGACCCTCGACTCTTTTTTTGAGTGCAAATGTTTGTTCAGACTGAAAAATCTGTTAAGCGAATGTTAACTGTTTTATTGGACTCGTTATTTGATACTGCAATTTTCAATTAAATAAAATCAGCAGATTTGACAGAAATACATATATTAAGTTTAAATACACTCCGTATAAAGTTTTAATTGAAACGCATTTTTAAAATAAAACTTGAGTATAGAAGGATAACAGCTTGTAAAGATTTTGACTAAGCTAACAGTTTTTGGTTACTGTTATGTTAACAGTTGTATGTTAATTGTTTCTAATGAAATACCAATAAAACATCCGCTTTCTTGCAATAATCATAATCCTTTTAATTTAAATTTATTATTATTATATTATATTATTATTATATTATATTATTTATATATTATTTTATTTATAAAAAATGAGAGAGAGGTAAAATATATAACGAGAGTGAGAAAGAGGGAGAAAAAAAAGAAAAGCGAGATTAGAGAAGTTCATTGTAATTCCGACTTCCACATTTCTCAAGTAATATCCTTTTATTGTCCACTTCCGCTCGCAACATTTAAGGCCACATCCCCGATTATTATGTCAACAAATTTATCGATAATTATGCTTGTATTAAATAGAAGTAAATATATAATAATTTTATATCTGCCATACAAAGATTATGTTTCCATATTGGGGAGTAGTTGGGAAAGGTTCCCCACAATCTTCTCTCCTGCCGAGTACAATTTAAACATTAAGGCATTCATTTAAGTTTTAAATATAAAAAATCGATAAATTTAAAATTAAGTTGTATTTCAATTATTTTAGCGATTTTAAAAATATAATTCTAAGATCCAAAAATATCGGGATATCATATCGTACATATTTTTATAGCAGTGAAAAGTCTAAATTTTGTTCTTATTTTAATCTCACTTCTATATTTTAATTTTCACTAAGAAGATATAGATTTTGGATCAAGTAACGATATTTCCGATAACTCAAGTTTTTCTGTGTCCTTACTTAAAATAAAAATTTAAAACTTTTGCCAAATTTGCCTGTTATTCAAAGGGAGCAACTCCCAAATGTCAACTTGGTAGCTCGCTTGGGTGGGCAGAAGAAGAAGAAGAAGAAGAAAACGGAGGAATGAGATACATGAAATAAATTGAAAAACAAAATCATCAAAACTTTGAAATTAACTAATTTAAAATAAAATGTGGCAATTCAAGAATTAAACTTCTTTTAGAACTGAAAACTTTTCAATAAATGCCGAAATCTCAAATGGCTTCAGTTACATTTTGTCTTGGTAACGATTTGTTTTTCTTTGCTTTTTGCCTTCCGCCACTCCCCCTTCTTTATTCTTCCGTCTTTCATTCCGTTCTCCCCTCCTCCTCCTCATCTTCCGTTCCTCTAAGCGACGTCTCGCATCGTCTCGTTGTTTGTCTAATTTAAACAATTTTTGCCATTTACCTTACAATTTGTAGCATAATTTACAAAAGTGCCGTTAAATTTACTGCATTTCCATGTGACTGCGAGTTCTTCGACTTGCCCGACTCTCGCATACCCTGTAATTCATATGAAAGACCCCACAGCAAGAATAAAAGCATTTTCCATGGCTCAGTTGCATCCAAAGTGCCCCAAGTTGAGGTTAGGTTGGGGTTAGGTTCAGGTCGACCTTTCACTGGAGGGTGACTTCCCCTATGCGCCTTCCCAGCTCCGAGTAACTGTAAAACCCATTCATCCACTTGCCCAGTTTACAGGGTATATTTAATTCATTTTTTCAATTGTTTCAATTTTATTTTCGCTTAATTTCCATGTTGACTTTTCATCATTATGATAACTGTACTTGTTGTCGCTTGTGTCGTTGTTGTTGTTGTTGCTGTTTTTGCTGCTGTTGTTGTTGTTGGGGTGGGAAATGTACAGTTGTTGACAAATTTGTATGCATGTTGTGTGCGATTAGAGATGATTGTTTGCTTCCATTGTTCTCATTGTTGTTGGTGTTGTTGTTGTTGTTGCTGTTTTTCTTGTTGTTGTTTTTGCTGTTGTTGTTGCTGGGAATAGCTAAGAACTATTATTACTTTTTATTGTTGTTCATTTGCCGCTCTTTCCGTGCCTTACGTGGGTCCGCTTCTGGCCCACAAGTTCTCACGCTTTGGGCCAGTTACCACTCCAGTTTATTACCGGGCCCAAACGGCGTTCGGTCGATGTCGGCGATAAGTCTTTCCATCTGGCAGTTAAGTCGTTTTGTACGCAATTTGCATAATGGTCGCTGGGGCGTTCGCCGCTCGCCGCTCGCCACTCGTCACTCGCCACTCGTTGGGCCTTTATCCTGACGGACCCCACGTTTGTTCAGTTTTATGTTCTGCAGAGTTTTCCACGTTATCTTTGGGATAAGTGAACGGCGGTTACTCTGTGCCTTCCAATGGCTGCAAGGGGCGTATTGACCACTGACGAGTTGTGAAATATTAATTTGCGGCTCTGTTAAGTTTACAGCGCGTGAGTGGCTCCTGAGCGAAGCTCAGTTTACTTAAGCCCATATTTAATTCTCTTTAAACTGTGTAATTAATGAGATTAGTTTCTCCTATCATAATTAAATATAAAAGTACAGTTCCTGCTCATACATCATGAGGAGTCCCGTCTGCCCATAGGTGTGTCCTGTTAAGTTAAGTTTCACCCATTAATTAACCGCTAATGCGGCTTTAATTTTCACTCATTAAGTGACTTACAGTTATGAGTAAAAATAAGTCATCCGTTCTTTGAGTTGTTTTTGATTATTGTGCTTTTCCAGTCCCCCTTTCTTTACCCCTCTCACCCACAGCTCTTCCCTCACTTGGCAAACTTCTGCCTCATCAATTCCAAAGACATTTCCGAACCCCCCCACAGCAAAGGCTCCGCTCTGCCTTCCGTGGGTCGCTGAGAGAAACTTCATCTAGCTGTACTTTAAGTGCGACTGCAGCTGCAGCTGCCGCAGCTTTTAATCTGCGTCAGTTTTAACATATTTTTGCATTTACGTCACATGAAATTACACTATGCGTGACATGCTTTTAAGTTCCGTGTGTGTGCGTGTGTACATATACTCACATTTGTGTATGTGTGTGTGTGTGTGTGTGACTGTGAACATAACCTCACCTAACCAAACGACTGACAGGCAGAAGATGCAAACTTCAACTTCAAAACAACAAAAGCAACAAGAGAAGCACAGCAGCCGCAGCAGTAAAAACAACAACAACAACAAATAACAAACAACAACAACAACAACAACAACAACTGCAACGTTGACATATTTCCGCAATATGGCCGCAGGGCGAAGCAGCAGCACAAAACAAAGAACGGACAACTTTTCAATGTGAGCTGAGGAGTGAAAGAGAAAAGGACAGAGAACCTCTATGCATCTGTGTGTGTGTGTGTGTATGTCAGTTGCACAATTAAGAATTTGTTATGCAAGTCTCTTCTGGTCTTCGAGTGCAACTGCAGCTGCCTTGCGGCAATGTTGCCCGGGTGCATTATGCGTTCGCCGGTCGTTACATTGGGGTAGGACCACAAAGTAAGCTGCAAGACAGCAACGGAGAGAGAAAGGGCGAGCGCGAGGGCGAGGGCGAGGGAGAGAGAATGGGAGAATGGAAGAGAAGGAGAAAAGAAGAAAAGGGTCGCAGCAGAGTTTCTGAGCTTTGATGATTTTTTTCATGTTCCCGTTTGTTGTCGCTTCCACCCCGAAATCAAGCATGATTGACCAGCGCCCAGTGTAATTAATGCAGAGCTTGTCAAAAAAATGTTGCTTGTTATTGTTGTTATTGTTGTTACTGCTTTCACGTTTCTTTCTTTTCTTTTTCACTGTTGAATTCCTTCTTTTTGTCATCGCCAAGCAGAGGTACATAACGCACAACAACAACAACAACAACAACAACATCAGAAACAAAACAAAAGCAACGACCATCAGCAGGAAATTTAACGAAGCATAAAATTGCGTAATTTACTGCGCATTTTATTTCAAGTTGAGCTGCAAATTAAAAAACAAAAACACAAAAACAAAACACACAAAAAAAATCAAAATAAAATAAAATAAAAAGAGAGACGATAACAACGGCAAAGAACGCGCTCAAATAACTGAGCGCCGATTCCGAAGCTAAGCTGAGCTTTTGCCTGCGTTGGTCCAAAAACTACATGAAACTCACTCATCGCAATTCTAATGGCTGCCCGACACTAGTCGGGCGACGGAAGAGAGTTGATAAAGGTGATGCGTGCGGGTGATGGAGTGGGAGAGGGAGAGGGAGACGTCGAATCGCAGATGCAAACTAGCGTGCGTGTGACGGAGAGGGGCTTATGGGCAAGTTCTTATAGTCGCGTGGATGCGCTCAGTCGTAAACTGAGTCGTAAAATGCGATTAACGGCATTTGAGCAAATTACGTCCTTACATTAATGCGCTCAAATTGTGGCTCTGATTTTTGGCTGACAGAAACGCGGGGAGGGGAAACTAAGAGTTCTCTGACGAGACAGCGATTTATGTTTTATCGAGTGTTCTTAGGCAAGTTACTCCTTCTATAGGGCTGAATGTTGTAATTCAGAATTAACGCAATCAAATTTATTTTTTATTAATTTAAGTAAATAAATACTTTTATTAAAAATACGGAAATTATATTGTGCTTATTTTTTCCAATTCAAAATTTTACAGTTTTATTTTTTTTTAATTAACTTGAAGAGTAATTTAAAAATGTATAAGAGTTCGTTCTGAAACCGATAATTAGTGAACAATTAAAATAATAATTAATTCATACTTTTATCTTCTTAAATTCGTGCAAAAAGTGGGCGTATCTCGAGGCGTTTATAAAGGATATTTAATTCTTTGCTGTAAGCGGGGATATGAAATTCCTTTTAAGCCGAATTCTTATTATTATTAAGTGTCTTGTTTGGCACTTTTTATCTGCTTAAAGCACATCAAATTGTCGTCTGTGGAATAGCATACTTTGTGTGTATTATGGCATGTAATCGCAGTAAATCCTTTTAGTCGTAAATCCTTCAGGCTCAACTGCCGCCTTCTTGTGATTTTCGAACCGCACAATTCCCATTGTCTTCCCATGGTGATCGACAATCTTGCGAGGCAGCGAAGTAGACAAAAGCTGACTGGGACAAAGGACGATGCAGCTGAATAACGTGGTAAGCAGCGGCATCACCATCACCACCAACAACAACAACAACAACAACAACAACATCAACAACAACAACAAGAATCTTTACAGAACACCGTAATTCTTGTTGAGACCTACAGACCTACAACTTCACACATAATCGCATATTCACATATTCACGCATGCATGATTGAACTGCGTGTGTGTGTGTGTGTGTGTGTGTGTGTGTGTGTGTGTGTGTGCATACAAGTCCGGGTATAAGAAGTGCAGAACGGACCGAGAGAACTTGCCGCTGCTTTTATTTATTTTTGATTTTTGTTGTTTTTGTTTTCGCTCTTCGGCTTTTTGCCAAATCAAGTTTGAAAATGCCGGAGCCTGTTTAAAGTTGCTCCACGTCTCTCCCCCCTTCCGCATCTTTGGGTCGCCCCTGCTGCTGCTGCCGCTTCTTCTTTTCATTCTTTTCTTTTAACTGGAAACCCGGCAACACAGGGCGTTGCTTGTTGCCGCCTCTGTCTTTTCCCTCTTCTCGAAACACAACCTACGTTTCTACAACTGCCACTGCCTGTGGCTCTGTTTTTGGTTTCGGGTTTGGTTTTGGTTTTGGTTTTGGCTTTGTTTTTGGTTTTGCTTCTTCTTCGTTTCGCTGTTCGTTTTGCTTCTTCCTCTTTTTTTTTAATGAAAAATCTCAGTCAATGTGTTTGTTAGTTTGTTTGTTTGTACTTTGTCTTCCATTACCCTCCCCCTTCCCCTGCCCTTGCCCGTTGCCCGTCTCCTTCATTCAATCCGTTTGCTCATCCGCTTGGTGCAGCGCTCTGTAATTAATTTGGCAGCTACACGGAGCACAGCAACAGAGCAAAGGGAATATTTAAAGCCGCATAATATCGAATTACCATTGACAGACGTGTTGACGAGCAGGACAAGCTCCCAACGTACAGGGTGTCGCATCCGGCTTACAGAGCTTAATCGGTTCAGGCTGCAGCTGAGAACGCTAAGTGCATATTAATGTGATGGAGTAAAAGGTATACAGGGCGTGACAGTCGAATACACAGGGTGCTACAATACATAAGCAACTCCGTTAGTCTCTATATGCATTTATTTATTACATATTAAATTGTTATAATTATTTTATTTTAAGTATGAGCACATTTTGAATATTCTTCCCAAGTACACAGGGTGCCTCACATAGTTTAATTGCTGTGGATCCCTAGAAAGGAATGGATTACTAATAAAAAACCGTTTTAAGTATTAGGTATTTCTTGGAAATAAGTGCAGTTAAGGATTATACAGGGTGCTGTCACAGACTACTTTCAGTTCTTGCAATGAATGTACAGGGTGTTCCATTGACCACAAGCAAAGCAATTAAAGCTGTCAAGTATTTGAATCATAATTGAATTTATGGCTGCGAAATTAAAGCGATTTATTTAAACACAATGAAACAGGGTGTTTCCAGTGCAAAATAAAATGAACAAAGGTCATAATTGAATCAAAGTTCTTAAAGGTAACGCATTATATTTTTTTTGATGGGTGTGAAAATGGAAAGAAAAAAACAATTTATTTTCATTTATTGCAAAAGCGCCGAACGCTTTTAGAGCTCAACCCTGATGAACCCTTTTGCCTTTTGCTTGACCCTTCGTTAAGTTTGCATTCAGCTTTGGCTCAACTTAATTAACTTGCCGCTGCCACTGGCGTTGCCCCTGCCCCGCCTCCCGCCTCCCGCCTCCCGCCTACCGCTTGCCTGCCGCAGCAGCAGCTCGACTTACAAACAAAACAGCAATGGAAAAACGTTCATTTAATTAAATTTGCATGGGAAATCAGCAAACAGAGAAACACAAATGGAAGAATGTCAGTCCTGCTGCTTATCAAACAATCCAAAGCACGGAAAGAGCGGGGAGAAGGGAAGAGTGAAGAGAGAGGGGAAGAGAGCGGGTGTAGCAGAGCGTAGGGCCTGCCATTAAAGGACATTGTGTGGGTTTTGTTCCTGGAAATGTTTGAAATTCGCTTAAGTTGACTTAGGCCCGAGAATTGTGTAGAACCTGTTGCACATCCTTGCGACCATTGGCACTGAAATCCTGGCAAGGACTTTCCCAAGATCTTATTTCCTTAAGATGACACTGGTAATCCTTGTGACAATGTTATACATCGATTAAACAAGAATTAAACAAAAATAGTATTTAAAATGGTCAAAGTGACCGAAATCCTTGCAGGATCTGAGGAACTTCTTCTCCTATTCATCGATTTAAGTCAAAATTAATCGAAGTTTTAAAATACTCACTATCAAAAGTGTCTAATACATTAAAGGACATTTTCATCAAAGTCATGGTTGGAATAATTAAAAATTTAGGATGTTAAATAGTTGTTTATAGATATGTAAATCGATATTGATATCGAAAAAATAATCGATAATATAATTTAATTTTGATATCTCTCTCAAAAGAATTTTATGCCCAACCAGAAAAAGTTTCTCTGCTTAAAACTATACATTGTGATATATCGATAAATGTTTTTCGATAACCATTTATATGTATAGATAGACACATATGTATACATGTGTGTGTGTGTGTGAGTTTAAGATCCAATTTTCAGATTCAGATATCGTTTAAATTCCTTTAATCAATTATTTAAAAAGGATTTCACTAGCGGAGAGGAGGCACTCCTGCTGTGACTTCCTCCACAAACTGAAAGCTAAATCCACAGATCTGCCATTTTATTTATCGATGTCATTTCTTTATACTTCCACCCATAATCAATATATCATGATATCCAATGGTCTATTGGATTAGCATCGGATTGTCCGTTGCACCTGTCGTGCAAGTTAAACAAACTGTCGAAAACTGAGTACAAAACCAACAATGCAGCTCAACTGATAATGGGGAAACTCTCCCCCGCCCATGTCACTCCCCCACCCCCCCTCCCTGCCCTCTTTCATTCCTTCCTTCGCCCATCAACCCCGCTCAATGCTTGCATATCGGTATCATCATGGCAAACAGACAAGCAACTACCCACACACGCACACACACACACACACACACACACGCACACACACACAGACATGGACATGGACATACAGTCGCTTATTGCAGGAAGCCACATGAGCGGAAAATTGGAAAAACTTTGAAAAAATACAAAAACAAAATAAAATTGTGACTGGCAAATGTAAAGTGAAAAGCACACAGAATGTCGGGCACTTGCGATGGTCAAACGCGGCGGGGAGTGGCGGGTGGGAAATAAAGTGAAATGTTAGACAAAGTGGCAGCCACCCCCCCATGCACCACACACACACCCACACATTTGGGGGAGGGGGGACATGCAAAGCGCTTGCTGTAAGTCTGAGCCAACAAAAAAAGGATCCGTAGGCAGGACTCACACACATGAAGACGCACAATTACGTATATGTGTGGGTGTGGGTGTGTGTGTGGGTTGTGTGTAGGTGTGGCTGTGGCTGTGGGTGGATATGTGAGCGGCGCTTAGGACATGCCAGGACATGGGTCGAGCCATGTCGAAGGTGCATGTGTGGGGGGAGTGGAACGCAGTCAAACAATTGCAGCCGTCGGGGCGACTGTGGAAACTGTGAAAAATGTGGAAACTGTGGAAACTGTGACAATGTTCAGTCGTGTGTGTAAACAATTGTAATCCGGTAGAAAAGTCACAGACAGAAAGAACAGAACAGAACAGAACCGAACTGAAAAGAACTGAACATGAACTGAAATGAGCCAAATGAAGAGAAAAGAACTAAAGTGAACGCATCGGAACAGAACCCAATATAAGCGAGCCCAAGTATTGGAACCTGAACCTGTAATCCAGTATTGAACATTGAAACGGGAATTGTCCTGCGAAGGACCAAGAGTTTAGTTCGATAAAAATATCGGAAAAGACTCAACGGAAAGATAAAACGGGGTTAATTGATAATTAAAGGAAATTTGGAACTTTCAAAATGAAGAAGGGATCAATGCATCGATTATTATAACTTTTTTTTAAATTGGAACGGAATACAATAATGTGGAACTGGTTGGAATCGGTTTGATGTGGAATCAGTATAAAGTATCTACAAAAAATATTACGGTTCAGTTCATAGCCGATTAAAAGTCCAAAGGCCGATAACAAATTAAATTCAGCATCGGAAAGTCTATTAATCTAAACAAGTTTAAAACGTACTGTTAGTTTTATAGCTCACCTTGCATAGCTCACTAGTTCGCTAGTTCACTAGTTCATAGTTCCGAAACAGTTAATAACTTTGTAAACTAATTAATTTATTTTTTAAATTTTAATAATAACAAACTTTTCATTTTGGAACTAGTTCCGGATTAATGAAAAGAACTAGTTCCTGCCACTCTCTTCGCTCATTAAGAAATGACACTACATAATATATAATATGATAATTAATATTTTTTTCTGATTAAATGTTTAATTAAATTATAAATTAATAAAACGATTAATTGATTAATTGATTAAAAAAAAGCAATCAAATTCCTTAGCTTAGAAACTAAAAAAAAAAAAAAGATGCCTGTCTATATTTTTCAAGTCATCGCATTGCTTTTCACTCAATATTCATCAGCATTCGCTTTTCCCTGTTTTTCCTTCTTTGCAGGTGAGTAATGAAACTTTCCATTGAAAAGTCAGCGATAAGCGGGAATGAAAACACGCAATAAAATCGTGGGGAAAACAAAACGAAAACAAAATTAAAAAGAAATAACGTTGAAAACAAGGAACACAAAAAAATTGATCGTTTACTTTGTCGTTGTCACCTTTGCGCCTTGTAAACAACATGCAAAATGCACAAGTGCAACAACAACAACAACAACAACAACTGCAACAAAAGCTACAACAACATCAGCAACAGCCACTGCAACTGCAACAACAACAACAACAAGATTCTGAAGGTTAGCTTATAAATTTGATTTTTATTTCATTTTCATTGAAACGCCGCCAAATGAACGCGGCAAGAGGGGGAAAAAAAAATTAAATATTAAATTAAAATAAATTAAAAAAAATAAAAAAAAATTTAAAAAAAAATATAAAAAAAAAATTAAATATTAAATCAAAAATTTATTTAAAAGCTTCAATATTTATTTTAACTTTTACCTTGTCGCTGCCGCAGCGAATGTTTGCTTTTAAAATCATATCTACATCTGCATGTGTATATGTATGTGTGTGTGCCTGTGTATGTGTATGTGTATGTGCCTGTGTGTGTGTGTGTTCCGTATCAAGCGCTCGACACGTGCAGCTCACGCCCCAAGCAGAAGTTTAACTGTAAAAAGTTTGCTGATAAGTCCCTCGATTAGCCTTCGCCTAGTTAGGCTTAGTCGCATTGCCAGTGTGACCGTATTCTGTGTGTTTTCTATGTCAAACGAAACAGCTGTTTTCTCACTAACCTTAACAGCAGCAACAACAACAACAACAACAACAACAATAAAAATGCCACAAAATGCTAAATCGACTGTGACCCACTGACATTATTTCGCTATAGCGTCTGATGACGACGACAACTGCAAGTACTTAGACAGCAACATAAGCGACCACAGCTGCAGCAACAGCAACAACTACAACAAGGGTAAATACAACAACAACAACAACAGAAGCAACTGTAAAACAACAAGCAAAGTGCAGTTTGTCAGCAGGTGGATTTCTGGGGCCGCTTATACAATGTCAATCTGAAACACACTTATAGACAGGGCGAAGAATAGACAGAGCGAGAGAGAAAGAGAGGGAAAGAGAGAGAGAGAGAGAGAGAGAGAGAGAGAGAGAGAGAGAGAGAGAGAGAGAGAGAGAGAGAGAGAGAGAGAGAGGGAGAACGTAGAAGGTAGGCATTTAAAATGTGAAGGGGATTGCCGGAAAAAGAATCAATTGTTTACCTTTGAAATACTTTAATCAATTAAAAAAAAAACCTTATAAATAAATTAATAATATTTTTTAACATATAAAAATAATTAATTTTTAAAATATATTCCAAAAAATGCATAATTTAAATAAAAGTAAATAAATATAGATAAATCGCACGTCTACTGTTTCTCAGAATGTGACCTTCTAAAAGAGTTAACCTACGACTTAATTTATTAATCATAGACAAAAATATTAAATATTATTAAAAAAAATAATAAATAAAATAAAAATAAAATAAAAATAATAACATATAAAAATATAATAATTGTTAAATTTATATCTTTTATATATTAATTTTAAATATTAATTAATTCTTGAACACTTTTAATATTTTATTTACTGTAGACAAACAGCTAATAAAAAAGCTATTTAAATAATATTTATCTTAGAAATAATATTAAATTTCTTTCTATTTTCTTTTAATTTTTAAAAATAATTTTGCTACTTTTTTTTTAAATTTTTAAATTTATCTTTTTTGGTATTTAATTTATTTTTTTTTTGCGTTCAATGAAAAGTGAAAACTGTCAACACATCGCCTGGCAATTAGTCAGTGAAAGTAAATGTAATCATATCGATGACTCTCCACCCTCCTCTCTCTTGCTTCCTCTTTCACCTATGCGCCTCGGCGGGCAATTAAATAGGCAAATTTCACATGACAAGAGCAAAATAATTCAAAATCATAAATCAAAATCCCAATTAATTGAGACGCCAATTGAAATTGATTCACAGTGATGATGATGACGATGATGATGATGATGATGATGACGAAAGCAATGATGATCATAATTAAATTGAAGATGGCCAAATAAATAAATAAATAAAATTTTACTTTTTGGGTTTTGTTTTAGCGAATTGAAAAATGATTTCCGCGTTTCTGAAAAATGTATTATTATTATTAAATTAATATAATAAAAATCATATTTATTATTAATTTATGTATACTAATGTTTTTAACAAATAATTAATGCTATTTAAAAATGCAAAGTGGAAAATTCCTAAAGCAAAATTATTTTAAAGAAAAGTCAAAGAAAATACACAAATAAAAAATAAATAAAAATTGATTAAATAATTAATTCTTTAAATTTAATAATAAGAAGATATAAACAAATTAATTATATAATTATATAAATTATAACAGTTTTTTAATTTAACACATATCACAACATATAAATAAATAAATAATACTAATAATAAATTACAAAAATAATAATAATAATAATAATAATAATAACAATAATAATACTTATAAATAATTTAAAATTTAAATTATATTTGAAACAAGTTGGTGAAAAAAAGATTATAAATTTAATAGAAATATATTAATAATTATTTATATTTATATTTATATATTATTATTATATACATTATTAAAAAATAAATATTTTTTTCTAGATTTGCAAAGCTCTTTAAATTAATTTTTTTTTTGTTGAAAATATTGATTAATTCAAACAGATAATTGTTATTTTTATTTTTAATGCGCAAAATGCAAATAAAAAAATGTATTTAATTTATTTAAATTACAATTAAAGAAATCTATTTTTTTTTTTAATTTATAAAGTCAGAAGAAGTTAAATACATACAAATAGTACATATAATGTTATTTTTGACTAATTACAATACTTTATAATAAATTTAGGATCTATTTTAAAATTTAATCATTTAAATATTTGGTCACACTTAAAATAAAATTAAAGCTGACAAAAACTTGAATTTCCATCGGATCTCAAAACAAATAGAGAACAACTCGTCTTCTACGCTTTTGGGTGATTCAAAGTCAAAAACGCATAGTATAAAAATTTAAAAAATTAAGACGTCGAATCGTCGAAAAACTAATGTTGAAAAAACAAAATAAAAATAAACAAAAATAAATAAAAATAAACAGAAATAAACAAAAACCTGAATCACGCGACGATTAAAAAAAAAAAAAAAATGTTTTGCTTTGCAAAAAATAAATTTATATTTGAGACAACAGTCAGTACAAGAGACAACAACAACAGCAACCAGAGAACGACAAGCAACGAACAACATCAACATCAACATCAATATCAACATCAGCAACAAAAATAAAAGCAACAACAACAACAATGAAACAAAAACAACGAACGGCAATCGAAATACACTTGAACGTGAGTGAAACAAAATTCATGACCCACTTTATAAACGCTTTTTCTTTCATCCGTGACCCACTTTATTATTTGTAGCAATGCCTACAGTGAGAGAGAGAGGGAGACGGAGAGAGGGGGAGAGAGAGAGGGGGAGGGAGAGAGAGAGATCGGAGAAGCGCGAGAGAACTGAGCATATGTTTTACATTCAGACAATTAGTTGCTAAAATGCAGGCTTAAAATAACAACAACAACAACAGCGACACACACACACACACACAGCTGAGCAAATGAGGTGTGCGAGACGTGCCAGACACTACACAGCAGGGGGTGCAGAGGGGCGGGTGGCTGTGGGCGGTACAGAGGCTGGCGGCAGCTCAGCCGAAAGCATCGAGGGGATCGGCGGGGGGACTCGGTTAGCTCAGCTTTTAGTTTGGGGCCAGACAAGTGCCGACACTCGTGTGAGTGAGTGTGTGTATGGGCGGGTGTGTGTGTGTGTGTGTAAATGTCAGTCAGCTGAAAAGACTGACAACAACAACAACAACACTCGAAAAGCCGCACAACAAGTGAATTATGTGAATATAAAAAACAGCAAAATGATTCGCGTTTGGAGGTTAAGAGGAAACTAGAAAAAAAATGATATAATACGAAACTTAAATAGACTGAGAATCAGATACCAGAGATGCCGGGGAACGGCAGAATCGGAACAACAACAAATGTGCTCTGTCCCAAAAAAAATCAAATGAAATGCGAATCTCAAAGCGCGCCCAATGGAAAGCCACCCATCGACCCACTTGGAGGTACGGCCCCTCCAAGTGTCACCTATCAAAGGTGGAGCACCTGCTGCTCGTAGCACTTATCAACAATAATCTATAAAGAATAGATTGTGCTTCATAGGAAACCCTCGGGCTGTGAGTCAACACTCGAAAGAGTCATTCGAATTCCATTGAAATCCGAAAATTTTATTTTGATATTTGCAAAAATTTGTGCCAAGGACTTTCCCACTTTGAGGAAGTGACAAGTGAATCATTCGACTGGATGGATTGCCTTGCTTATAGAAAAATAGAGAGAGTACCGTTAAGTATACATAATTATATATATACATACATATATATACAGTTATATAGGTATGAATACAGAACTACATCCAAGCTAGCCTCCAATTCTCTCACCACTGGGGTTTGAGCCTCGGCTAAAATTGCACTACAACAACTTCAGTTGTCATTGTTTGTGTGGACTAATTGTTGTTGTTGTTGTTGTTGTTGTTGCTGCATGTCAGTCTGATTGTCAACGTTGACATTGTGGTCATTACGTTTGTTGTTCTTGTTGATGTTGTTTATCATGTTGCCATCGCCGTTGCTGCCGTTGTTGTCGTTGTTGTTGTTATTGTTGTTGCTTTTTAGTACATTTTGTATTACATTTTCATTGCGTTGTCAGTGGCAGCTGCCTGTAATTGTTAAAAACATATTGTTGTTCCTGTTGTTGTTGTTGTTAGTATTGTTGATACAGTTACTGTTGTTGTTGTTGTGGTTGTTGTTGTTGTTACTCTCACTCGTTTTCTTTTAATTGCAACTGGCAGCTTCGACTTGTTGTTTGTTTTCGTGAATTCCCAACGGCAGCGCCGAGCGTCAAATTGGAACGTTGTAAATTGCGTTGTTGAAGCTCGTAAACAGATGCTCTACATGCATAAGTGTGTATACGTGTGTGTGTGTGTGTGTGTGTGTGTGCGTGCACTCTTTGTAGGTTGAACTTAGGTGGTAGAGATATGTGTCATATGTGTAGTCCGTTGCTCGGGACGAGCGGCGGCTCCTTCTTTTAATTTAATAATCAATTAACTAAACAAATTATAAAAATTAAAAAAAAAAATTAAAATTAAATAAAAAAAAAGTGTTTAAATGAAGCTTCCATTTATTGCTGAATTTATTAGTTAAACAGAAGCTCAAAGGTGAACAGTTGAGTGCTTTGCCTTTTTTCGGTTTTTTGTAGAACACAAATTTTGACAATTCAGCATAATTTACGGAGCTGCCGGGTCTCCGGCCGGACAAATCTGTGCGGGGACTTTGTGGGCTCCGCGAAGGTAGCTGTTTGCCTACAGGTCCCACATCACGTAGCCCCAAACCCAAAAAAAACAACAGCTGAGCACATAAAATTTTTAGCTCTGCCCTGGCGACGCCTTCCCACAAGAAGAAAAATTGCCGCCTTATGTCATACAGTGCGTATGAGTAATTTTGATGTTGACTGCAATGTTTACAGACTGCAAAGCTGAGACCGCAGCCACAGCAGCCGAGCCCAGATATCCATCATAATCAACATCATCGTTACCTCCACCTTCATCATCATCATCGTCATCATAATCATCATCATCTTCACGCACATAATGATTATTATTATCAATTTGTCTTGTTGCTCACTTAAGTGCCTCGAGGCAGACTTGTGGGTAAACCCACGAATCAAGAACTTTGTGTGCCTTCAGCCACGGCAAACAATAAAACTTAATGTAGGAATTCAGCTGCTTTATAAAACATTAAATTGCGGAAGATAAATACTTGGAAAAGCTCTTAATGCCAAAGCTCCATTGACTCCAATTTGATTGATGAAAGCTTTGGGATTAATCGACCTCTAAAATTGTAAACTTTATTTGAAAATTTAAGACTCCAATCTCAAAATTAAAAATAAAAATAAAATTGATGGTTCTACTTAAGCTTTAATCACATTCTTAATTAATAAAAGCTGCTTATTGATATCTAAGCAAGCTTTAAAATAATTATTATAGCTTGAGATTTATTAAAGCGCAACTTTGACTTAAGTCAGAGTAAAAATCACGTATAAAAATTGATGTGAAATATCAAAAGAGCTTTAAAGCTTTATTTTCGGAATTTATTAATTTAATTGAATATGAAAAAGCTTTAATCGGCTGCTAAAACACATTGAGGGGTCAGTTAAATCTCTTAAAAAATACTATAGATTTTAGCTCCGTTTTTAGCTCTTCCATTTTAATTGTAATCAATTATTTATAAAGAAGAAACAAACTGAATGCAACACTTGCATCTGCAACAGAGTCACTTCCATTAACCAAGTGCTTCAGAAGTCACTTAAGCTGAGCTTTTAAACTCTTCAAAGACAACTCCATAGCCGCCCGATTTTGATGCTCAGCGCGAAGCGAAGCGTTAAGAAATCGCAGGCTTGTGAGTTTGATACCTGTCGTTAAGCTTCTGGGTAACCTGGGACTGGGACTGGGACTGGGTGGGACGAGCCATGAGTGTGGAGAGAGGAGAGTGCGGGGTGGGGGAGGAACAGAGGAATATCTGGGACCACCCAGCAACTAGCGCATAGTGTCCGGCTAGACCGCGAGCAACTGGAAACCCATTCCCCGCTCTGGAGTTCTTTTTAATTACATTATATGCATAATGAAGGCCTCGACAGGGTCCCAGAGAGCATGCGAATGCGAATGCGAATGCGAATGCGAATACGAATGCGAATGCAGGCAAAATAATTACAGACACTGGACACAGCCCCGAGTCAGCGATGTAATCAGCATAAAGCCACAGCCAGAAATGCCTCCGAATAGACAGAGAGAAAGAAGAAGAGGGGGAGAGAGAAGAGAAGAGAAGAGAAGATAATATAGATTAAATTGCGACCGATTGTAACATCCTCGGAGTTACCCTGTTTAAGGACATTCGCGCATTCCTTAAATTCAAATATTTTATTTCTATTTCTGCCTGGAAACCTACGTAAAGGTTGTGAACTTGGATAGACGTGGTCAATAAATGAAATTAATTAAATGGGGCAAAAAATTATTTTAAAAAATAATTAAAAATCACTTTAAAATATAAAAAAATATTAAAATATTTAAAATGTATTATTTTGTTGTTTATTTATTTTTTTAATATTTATTCAAGTAAAAATAATAAAATGAAATAGAAAAATATATTTTGGGGCATGAACCTTAGTCCGGTGTACCCCATCTGTGCAGGTATGAAGGGTATTCGGGGAGTCTGCTGTAGTCTGGGGAGCGGCCGGGAATAGGATGGAAGGTGGAGGTGACCGGCAACTGGCCAAAAATGGAAGATTTAACCAAAATAAAAAATGGAGAAAAAAAACTGTGAATGGAAACACGAAACTGAATAACGTACGCTGCTCCCGTCCCCTTTCCACACGGACTTAATCTTGTAGAACACTTCTCCACACCCTTCCTCTCCCACTCTCTCCCTCTCTCTCCCTCTCTCTCTCTCTCTCTCTCTCTCTCTGTAGCTGTCCCTTTCTCTACGAGCAGCGCCAGATGGTTCCCCTGACAGGCGCAATAATTGTGCAGATTCTTCGGCGTTGCGGTGAGTTTTGAGTTTTTTATTCCTCGCTTTGACAGGGCGACACATTAAAGTGCCAGCTAGCAGATGATGATGATGATGATGATGATGATGATGTTGGTGATGATGATGATGGCTGGTTGGGTTGGTCTATTTGGGCAGTTGGGCAGTTGGGCAGTTGGCTGGGCGCATGGGGCGTATGATTGACGCGCTTAATTAAAGAAAGCAGCGAATAAAGCGCAACGGTAATTAATTAAATTACAATTAATGCGCTCGCTTCTTATTGCAGGAGGCTTATCGCTGTTTGCACTTTGCTGCCATCCACCGATACCCGAGCACACCTTTATACATACATATACATATGTATGTGTGTGTGTGTGTGTGTGTGTGTGTAGCTAGAAAGTCTGCATCGCTATCGCTGCTATACACATCGAATCATCAATTTCACAACTTATCAATTGTTGCCCGATGGAGGCCGCGATATTTTTTTATTTATAGCGATCGATTCTCTCAGGGAATTCTCTTTCGGATCTCGATTACCGACTTTCGGCTCGAACTGCGCGAACTGCTTGAAACGCTCGGCAAACATTTGACATGCGATGACAATGGGCATCATTTGTTGTTATTTGCTTGCCCTGAATCACCCTGTGCTTACTCATATAGCACAGCTACTTCTCTCTGTGTGTGTGTGTGTGTGTGTGTAGGCAAATATATTTTTCCACTGATTTCACTTTCGATACGTCGATGACATCGACGGTTCGTTCTTTCTTACCTCTGCGGCTGCCAGAAACACATTTTGAGCTCTGCAAATTTAAACGTCATTTTAAAAACATTAAATTTTAAATATTTATTTTTGAAAGCGCAAAATGAAATCAACAAAATCAATCGATAATTTAAAGGCAGTATCTGTTTGTATACAGAACTGCAAATGTTCAGGTAGAACCCTGCCCCGCCCCTCCCTTATCATTCGCCTCCCTTGGATATTCTATTTTTAATTTATTCATTTATTTATTATATGTATAAATATTATTTATTTATTGCATATATTTGTAGAGATGACTGTACCGACCCGCCAGTTCCAGCCTCCCCCTGAAAGGCAATCATTGTCGGTCAGCCCCTTGCCCCTTGTCATTAATTAAACAAATGAAAGGAGCCAGCAAATATTTATGCATTAGCCAAATTTGGATAATTTTTCAGTTCTTCAAACGCCGAGTTTCCAGCTACGCGAATTTCCTAAACACAAATAGAACGCCTGCCACAATTTGTAGCTGCTGTGCCCCACCCACACCCACACCCCCACCCACACACAACGTAAGTCGGATTAATGTTGTCAGTTTGCTGGAAGCTACCCCAGTGCCCTAGCCCACAACTAGAACCTCAATGAGCACCACTACCACAACCGAGACCAAGACCAAGACCAAGACCAAGACCAAGACCAACCCAAGACCCAGACCCAGACCCAGACTCAGTCCAAGGGCCAGACCCATAGCCAGACTCAGCCCAAGCCAAAGACTCAGACCCAAACCCATAGCCAGACCCAAACCCATAGCCAGACCAAGACCCGAACAACCAGACCCATATTCAGTCGCCTACACAGATCCAGACCCATACCCAGACCCAAACCCAGACCCAGACCCAGACCCAGACCCAGGCCCAGACCCAGACCCAGACCCATATACAGTCCCTGCCCAGTCTTAGCCCCATTTAGATTCAAGTGGTCATCATTGTCATTAACGTTTGCTGTTGTTTCCCTGTTGTTGTTTTTCCGACTGCTTCTTGTCCCTCAAAGTCACACACTTTGAAATACCCTGTAGTAATGCAGCTGCCAGATGGGTCGACCCATGTCACAGTCATTCGCGGTTTTCTATTTTTATTTTTGAATTTCTTAATTCATAGCCTTCATTTAATGAAAATAGCTGTAAATAAATGTTTATCGATAAATTTGTGGGTTTTCAAAATGGACAAGCGACGACATCTTTGATTTGGAATCGCCTTAAAATCGCACTGCTTGCGCTTTGACCAATGCAGTTACTCATTTGCACTGCTTGAGGCTGGCCTTGGGAATGCAGCCTTCCAATTGAACTGCTTGGATCCGCAATGTCGCAGCTGCACTGCTTTGTTTTGAGTTTTGATCTTTGTTTGATGGCGATTAATAAGGCATTCCCTTTGAGTTTTATTTATTATTGAATTAACTAATTAAAGGGTATCACGTAGTCGGTCATATTGAGGTAAAGATCTTTGCGTTGCGTGGGGATTTGCCTGGCTTTTTTTTTCAGTGTATTTTCTTCGGTGATTAATTGTTTACTTTATGCGCTCAAAGTGTGTGGCATATTATTTGCCTTTTTTGCGCGAGGGGCACTTGAGAAATTCGTTAGTATTTTTCTTGTTAATTATTGTTAATTATTTGCGGCTCTTTGTGCATGGAAATTTTTAATTAGGCTCGCGGTATTAACCAAATTTGTAGGATATTTATTACTGAAACTTTTCAGCCTTTCGGCAGGAATGGCAAATGTTAAGAGCCTTGAAGTTGAATGAAAAAATAATTGGTAAGGCTTTACTCTAAAGTCTTAAAGCTCATTAAAATTTTTTGTAATCAAAAGACAAATTAATTAATTGTTAAACATTCTCTAAATATTTAAAACAAGCTCCAAACATCTTCAGACAAACTTCAACTCCGCCCAGACGTATAAAAAATGTGTCCAAGTGCACAGGTTTTTGGGCAGCGCTGGGAATATGTAAATGTCCCGTTGATCCTTTGCTTGAGTTTTGAAAAAAATTAAATTTAATTTAGATTTTAAAATTTAACTTAAAGTCGAGTGTTTTTTGAATTTTCTGATCGATTTTTGATGAGTTTTATAAACTCTACAAAAAACCTGCTCAGATCCGAGGCCCGTTGATTTATTCAAAACTGTAAACCGAAGCCACTACCTGCATGCATAACTGTCTTAGCGAGGGCAGCAACCATAACGACAGCCCCTCTATGCGATTCTCAAATGCAAATGCCTCATAGGCCGACGAGAGGCACTGGGAATTTGCATTTTGTTGGGGCTTTGGGTGTTAGGTGTGGGGTGTGGGGTGTTGGGCGGTGGGCGGTGGGTGCTGGGTGCTGGGGACTGTACCTAGAGCTTTGGCTGAGTTGAAAGTAAATGGAAAACTTTTCACTAATTCACAATAAATTTGCTTGGTTCACCCTTTTGCAGGCTTAGCCCAAGTGACTTACCAGATCATTGGGCCTCAGGAACAGCTACAACAAACGGAACAGCAGCAGCCACCACAGCAACAGCCACGTCAGCAGCTACGAGCAACAAGCATAGCGGCAACATCAACAGCTACAACAACAGCGGCTTTAACAGCAACAGCAACAACAGCAACAACAACAACCACTCAATTTGCAATCTGCCGCGCTCATCGCCGGCCGCTGCGACCGCAGCCGTTACAATCCCAGCCACTGGCGGTAGCGGGGTAACTGGCCCGGGACCGGTCCCGGCACCGGTGGCGCAGCTGCAGCACGGATTGGCGCCCAGTACGCCACTGCAGCGCGCGACGGCAGCGAGCGGAGGGGCTGGAGCTGGCGCTGGCGCTGGTGGTGCTGGCCCGTTGGGCGTAACTGCCGCCTCGCCCTCACCAGCAGCAGTGGCCGCTGCCGCAGCAGCCTTAGCTGCTAACAATCTTCTCACGCTGCAGCAACAACAGCAGCAACTTCTTTATCAGCAGCAGCAGCAGCAGCAGCAGCAACAACATCAGCAGCAACAACAACATCAGCAACAGCAGCTACAACAACAACAGCAACAACAACAACAACAACAACATCATCATCAGCAGCTCAACTCCCATCATTCGCATCAAAACAAAGCAGCGGCCGCTGCTGCCGCCGCCGCCGCCGCAACGGCCCACATCGCAGCTGCGCTGCAGCGATCGAGCTCCATAATGAATGCGGTGGCTTCGCCGATATCCGCGAACTCAGCGACGTCCGCTCGCAAGATACGACGCAAAACTGATGCGAAAGTGAATTTGGTAAGTTCATTGATTGATTGATTGATTGATTGACTGATTGTTTACTTGATTTGGTACCAAAAAACCCATCCAATTCAAAGACGAAACGTTTAAAGTTTCAAGGTGCATTTTTTGCAGGTGTAAAGGAAAATTAAAATTAATTGAAGAAAAGAAAAGCGTAGGAGTAAAATGAATTAGTTCACCTTTAATTAGTTAATTTGCATTTATTATTATTATTTAAATAGTGTCAAATAAATAAATTAATTCAAAAAAGTAAACATTTTAGCAAAATTTAAACTCTTCTGGCAAAACTCAAAGAACAGCAATAAATTTTTATTACATTCAATTAATTTTCCCACAACTTAAAATTAAATTTAAAAAAAATAATATTTTTTTTTAATAATTATGAATTTGTAGCTTCCATATATATTAAAAGATAATTTATAATAATTTTATAAATATTCTTAAACAAGAAATAAAAATATTAAGGCGTAATTTTTCACTGTAGCTTCAACAATATTTTTTAGATAATTAATTTTAATGAAATTATTCATTTCTATTGAATAGAACAACCACAAATAAATATATATACATTTTTTTTATTTGTTATATTATAATTTAGTTTTTAATTGCAATAATTTAATTTAAAGGTAATATTTAAAGTTTTTAAATTTATATCCAATATTTTATTTAAATTTTTAAGAATGATGTTTGCTTTTTTTTCAATAATTTAAATATTATTATAATGATAAATTATTGAAAATATAAAATTAATAATTCGTACATTTTCCAAAAGTTTTAATTTTAGCCAAGCTCAATTTTTTTTTAAATTTAATAGAAATTTGCATATTTGAAGATTACAGATTATAGTTTATACAGATTATAGTTTAATTAACCGCTAATTAAATTTAATTGTTATGATTAAATATAATTAATAGATTAATATAAAATATGATATATTAATATAAAATATAATATATTATTATAAAATTTAATATATTATTATAATTCACCATTTAAATGCAAACTAACAACATTTAATTTTAACTTAACAAAAAATTAATTATTAATTTAAATTTATTTAAATTGAAATGCCAATAAACAATAAATATTTTTGTGACCTTCGCTTTCAGCCGCAATCGCAAATAAACAAGTGCAACAATGAGAAGCGTCGCAGGGAGATGGAAAACAACTACATCGAGCAGCTCTCCGAGTTCTTGCACCTCAACAAGCGCGGAGACATGACCTCAACCAAACCGGACAAGGCGGCGATATTAAATCAAGTGGTTCGAACGGTGAGTACCCGGAGATATCCGGGGACATTAAAGAGCGGCCCATTCCATTCCACTTTTCAATCAAAAACTCATCAAACTCGACTAATCAACGACTCGGCGGATCGGGAGATTGGGAGATTGGGAGATTGGGAGATTGGGAGATGTCGATGAAGTTGTCGCTGTGACACCGCTGGGAAATGAGTGGAGCTCGGCGCACCGCCAGGAATAGTTAATCATCAATTAGAACTCAAATCCCCAATGTAATTTTCATGCAGTTTTTCCATTTTCTATTTTCTGTCCTCCGACACGCGCTTATCAAGCTTATCAATTAAAAAGCAATTAATTCAAAATTAAAAGCACACCAGATGTAATCAAATTAGCGACGAGGTTGTGCCAGACGTGAGGATACCCTGTAACTAGAAGAGAGGAGTGCCATTAGATATAGATACAGATGATAAAGGACATACTTTCTAGGACAACATACATAAGGTTTCCCCAGCAGAATTCAAATTGATTGAGTATCGATCGCCAGGCTATTTATATGGGTAAATAGATAAATGATTTGACAGGATTTAAGGATACGCCAGGATATCCTTTTCTCTGCGCAAGCTGATAGAACAATCATTGAAAAGGGTTGCGACTCTCATCCCATCGCGCTTGTCCCACCCACCCCCTTGGGGCAGTCCCCCGGCCCCAGGGTGTAGATGACCACACGGACGCCTCGTGTGACGTAACTTTGGCTGCAGAATTGAATTAATATTTTTGAATTAATATTTTTGTATAATTTACATAAATTTATTTATGTTCCAAGGCATCGGCGCAGCGCAAAACCCACTCTAAGGTCCATGTCCGTCAATGTTATTTTAGGCGTTGAGTTCTGCGTATTCATGTGCCTTTTGCTCTTTGCTTTATTTCTAGTTTTCCTCTTCCTCTCTCCCTCTCCCTCTCCCTCTCCCTCTTCATTCCACCTCTCCATTCCGTGGATTCTTTTTGTTCTTTTTATTGGTTTCAGGTAGCCTAAGCACTTTATTATGCAAATTACAAGCGCCACGCTTTGGCGAGCTTCAAAAACAAATTAAATTAAATGCCGCGGCGAAAATACAAAAATTAATAACAAAAAAAAGAAAAAACATAAACAAACACAAAACACAAAAGACAAAAGACAAAACACCACAAGCCACAACAAAGCAAAATTCATTATTTAATTTAATTTAATTTTTTTCTATTCGAAACTAAACAAAATTTAATGCAATCAAAGGGCCGCGGCGACTTCTCTGTTAGGGGTATTCCCGGCACAAATACTGGGAATTAAATTTATTTAATAGCATGTGGTAATAAATAATTGATGGTTAATCAGGAAGCGGCAGTCATAGCTCAGTCTTTTGATAATCTCATTATAATCACTTGATTTAAGCAGAGGAAACGCAATTAAAAGGACATTCGACCAGGACTCTAATGCAATTTCAGGATCAATTAGGCTCTAATAAATTTTAAATATATTCATTTTGAAATTCAAACAACTGAAAATTTTCCATCACACGTAAAAAAAGGCTTCAAATTTTTTCTTAGAATTTTATATACATTTTTTTTAAACACCTCGAGTGATCATTGAACTCATTTTTACCTGAAAGTATCTATGGTTTTTGTTCGTGTGTTTAATTTGTTGATGCAACTGAAATTGCGGAGCTTTTCTGTACTCAACTACGACGCTGAAATTGATTGGTACCTCCCGACCAGGTATTTCCGCTCGAGTGTACGTGTGTACGGTGTGTGTGTGTGTGTGTGTGTGTGTGTGTGTGTGTGTGTGTGTGTGTGTGTGTGTGTGTGTGTGTGTGTGTGCTGCTAGAAGACTCGAGTGTGAGTGCAATTTGAGTGAGTGTGGGCCATGGGGAGAGAATCGAGTGCATTAGATTAAAGGCAAGCCAATTTTCACTTTCGTCTATCCAATTAACATGTCAAAAGACAATCGCAGAGCCAAACTGTACTTTTTTTGGGGAGTGTCGCATGAAAAGGATAAGACAGCCTTGAGTATATTGAAGTCTGGACTGCAATGCGGCAGACAGGCCAAAGCCTACAAATCACATAATTAGACAAATTGAGAATATGTTCAGTATATTATTTAGATCGTATCGGGCAGACACTCGGGTTCATTATATTCTGATCAGCAGTTCGGCGACAGTTCATCCACTTCTTTATCACCGCCGCAATCGTTTATTGTCCTACCCAATTCAGAAGATACTTACCCCTTTTTTTCATTGCTCTAGGTATCAGTTTCTTTTCTGCTTGTTGTTGGTTTTCATTCTTCGTTTTTCGGTTTTCGGTTCTCGGTTTTCGGTATTCGGTTTTCAGTTTTTGTGCATCTGCGTTTTTTATATGCCTTATTGCTTGAAAGCTCTCTCGCTCTTTTTAAATTCGCACATTACCTGGTGCGATTAATTGAAACTGCGGGCCAAAGCCCGCAAAATATACACACGCGCACAGACACAATTTTCACATATCGAGAACAAAAAGAACCAGACACGTTTTAGACATATTCGTCATTGCATGCTCCGGTTCGTGTGTTCTTGCTGTGGCTGTGCCTGTGCCTGTGCCTGTGTTTGTTCTTGTTGTTGTTTGTTTTATTATTTGACTGATATTTTCGGAGTGCCTTAACCCCAACAGAACACACGAGCGACTGTGTGAGTGTGTGTGTGTACGGCTTTAAACGGCGAGAGCCCGTTGTTTGAGCAACTTTTCCTGGTATGCTACCGAATGCGCACACATGCCCTAAGACATTTACTTACATTCATACCTATTAACACACATGTTTCCTTCAAAACATAAACGAAGTACGAGCGAAAGCTCGCAGATCGCAGCTCGCATGCTCTCTTGCTCTCTCCGTTGCGCTTGCAATGGGAAGATCAACGAACTGCGTTCGCTTTTTGGCGATGACGTCGTACATCGCAATTTTATATTTTGTTTGTTGTTGCTGTTCTCCTTTTTGTTCTTGCGTTTCGAGTGTTTGTGTGCTCGCTGCAGTACCAGTAGCAACAACGGCAGCAGCGGCAAAGGCAAAGGCAACGGCAACAGCAACAGCAACAGCAACAACGGCAAAATACGGCAGTTTCTTTGACGCCCTCTCGCACAAGGTGCAAAGGCAACGGTGATAAGAAAGCACTCACACCTATACAGTCAAACGAGCGCCGGTAAACAAACGCCAAGAGAGCAGTCACGTATGTGTGTGAGAACGCCAGAAAGAGAGCAACGCTTCATAAGCTTCAGGCTTCTTTGTTATTGTGCTCTCGTATTTTTGCCGTGTTTTTCGGGTGTTTTTTTTTATATATATTTTGTAAATACAATAACACAATTGCATCAAAATGTGTGTTTAGTATTTCGGCAACTTTGTGACAGTGCTGAGTGTGCGCAACGTTTCTGTGATTTTCTTATTATCATTTTTGTCAGTGCTTTTTACTGTGAGTAATTCCTAAGGCTCAAAACTCAAACAGTTTCGTAAGACACTCGAAAAACGGACATTAATTTTATGCTAGTGGATGACAAACAATAACAAATTGTGGAGCCAAGCTATTGACACGCTCAGAACTCACATCGTCAAGTTGATTGACCTTGAAGTTGTTGTGAAAACGTGAAATTTAGTGTGTACGAAAACTACGTCTTCAATTATTTCAGTGGGGATATTGACATAGTAATATTGAAAGTGTTTTTCTTTTGTTGTTCACTAAGCTGTAGTTATGTTTCTGAATGTGTGTACCCATACACATGCATACACATCATACAAGCTTGTACGTGTATTAGGAAGAAGTATCAATGTGTAGATGTGTATGTGCTTTCGTGTGTGTCAATGACTCAAAACTCAACGCGCGCGCTAAAATTTGCGTGGCGGAGTAAAAATATGGTACACACACGCACACGCACACGCACATGCATGCATACATACGTAACATATGCACAAACGTAACACACGCACACAGTCAAACGCTGTTTCAAAAGAAATGAGATGAAATGCGGTTTATTGCACTTGATTGTGTAAACAAAATGAGTTAAACGCCGACGCACAGTGACTATTTGCGAGAGCTTTTCTCTGTTCCCACTCGCACTCGTGTGCAGCCGATCCGACCAGCGGAGCTTTTAAAGTGCGGGGGTCGTTTCGCTAAAGATTTTGATCGAAATGCGAGCCACAATAATTCTTATGAGTGAAGTGGAATGCTCTGTTCCGTTTTTGTTTTTTTCCTTTCTTTTCTTTTTTTTTTTTTTTTTTTGTTTTGTGGTTTTTGCTTTTGCTGTTGTTGCTTTCGAGACTTAAATTCGCATATGGAGAACACTTCCGCAAATGGCGAACTGTTTTTTATCGCCACAGATAAGAATGCTTTATGTGCATTCACGACGATTATCGCCGTAAGGAACGGCGGCTCAGTGTGGCGAGATGAGCGCTATTGTTGTAATTTTTGTTATTGTGCAAAACTGTACTACCAACAATGAGTTTGATTGCTTCGGCGATATTCCACTTGAATACATCAACCGTTACTTAATATGAGCGCATCAAGCGAGAGGCTTGAACTCTCTGTTATATAAGCGATTTTAGTGGGAATTTTTAAAAAACAATTCTATTTATGTTTATTCATGACATTTTGGCACCTGAAGCCGCCAAAGGTAGAACTATAGCAGTTAGAAGTATGCTTAGACTCAGGAATTTAATGACATTTGCCAATTTGAGCTACGAATTTCTGCATATATCAGATATATATCGTATCATAACAGTCCCGTTATTTGTTTATCTTTGATTGAGCCCAATACCTATCGACTGCAGATAAGAAACTGTCTGGGCGAGGTGCATATTCGGATTTTATGAGCAACGGGCAACCAGTTTTGGCTGACTGTAGTTGCTGCCAAAAATAGAACCCTCAGAACATAAGCCGAACAAACATATGCACAGAATGCGGTTCTATAAACGGAAATTAATATTTATATCCCAACAGATCGCAAATTGGCCAGAAACGACAAGTTTTGGCTAAGGTTTCCATTTATGATTTATGCAAATGTTTTAAGAGTTTGCCATAAAATGAAACGACTTAAGAACTTACCATAATCCCATAAAGCAGGATTAAGTGTAATATTTTGTTAATTGTTTGTTATGTCTCTCTTTTTAGTATCGTGATATCTGTGACAAAGGCCAAAGCCGTGATATATCCTCAACATCAACCAATAACAACTCCACGACAACGACCAACAACAATAATAATAACAACAACAATAATAATAATAACAACAACAACAACAACAATAACACAAACAACAATAATAGCAAACCACAAGCAACCTCAACGCGCTGCACACGCTGTGCAACTGACAATTGCTCTGTCCACCCTGTGCAACAGGGTGAGGTATCCTCGACGGAGCCACCGCTGCCAGAGCCCTCGCTGCTCAACGGGCAGGTGCCCGAAATCTCTGCGTACTTCGAGGCGCTCGAGCACTACATTAGCTCCGTGGGTTGGGTCCTCCTGCAGGTGAACGCTAACGGCATCATTGAGTCCTGCACGCAGACTATACGCGAACTGATCGGCTATGAGAAGCAGGAGCTCTTCCATCAGCCGCTCTACATGTACCTGCATGCGGGGGATCACGCCAAACTGGAGCCGATCATAAACAACATGTACAGCAGCAGCAGCAACAGCGGTGGGATGCCGGGCGGCCCTGGCGGCGGTTCTAGTTCAGGTCTTGGAGGACCTGGCAACACCTCCGGTGGCTGGGGTGATCTTGATGAGCTTAACAATGGCAACGCCTCACAGCAGTCGGCCGGCTCCAACTCCAGTTCCAGTGCCGGCAACGGTGCTGGCTCCGGCGGTGCGGGCAAATCCACGCGCAGCATATCCACCAAGGTGCGCATGCTAGTCAAGGACATGCGACCGGCCACGCAAACCTCCTCCAACTGCGATGCCATGGACCAGAAGCCGCTCCGGCAATCCGGCCATCAGGATAAGTATGAAGAGGTCGTGTTGACAGCGGCGCCAGTTAAGGGTAAGTCCAAGAGCCCGGGGCCATTATCTTGAAGTGTTAGACGAAGTGTTTAGATATCAGCTTAAAGGACAATTGCGATTAAGGAGACTTGCATAATTTTCTTTAGCCAAGACTCCAAATTTTAAGGGGTAAACTTTATTTAATAATCATAAGTAATTTAAAAGAGAAGAAAAAGGATTGTCTAGGACACAACTTGTGGAATTATATTAGCAGATGGAAAATTTCCAAGTATTGTCTTAATAGTATTTACCTAGTCCTAATTAGAGCCCTTCAATTCGTATAACTCAATTTGGATAAAAATATATATATTTGTTTCACAATTTCCATCCGGATAAGTTTCTTTCGGATAAAAAATAAACTGACGTTCGGAGAGATTAACTAAGTTTCTAAAAAAGTTGAGGTTACATTCACAAATTTTATCCGGGAAGAAACTAGTAGGCAATCCTACAACAAAATGAAGAGGGGAAATTAAAAAGAAAGTTCATAGATGCTTCGGATTATGTTTCCAAGTGCCTTAGATGGAGTCCGTATTAAATTATAGAGCCTCCTTCCTAATCCTCACTCTGTTATTGCAGATGACGCCGATGCGAGCAGCTCAGTGCTTTGTCTGATCACGCGGCCGGAGGACGAGTCACCGTTGGAGATCAACATGCAGCAGCACGTGCAGCAGCAGCAGATCGAGCAGATGACCTTTAAGCTGGACGTGCACGGCAAAATACTCAGCCTGGACGCGAATGCTCTGCGGGAGCCCTTCAAGCAGCATCTGCAGACGTGGGTAGGTCGCCTCTGGCAGGATCTCTGTCATCCGCACGACTTGTCCACGCTCAAGTCGCATCTGCGCGACATACAGGAGTCGGCGACGGTGCACTCACCGGGCAGCTCCGGTGTTCCTGGCGGAGGCCCCATGCTCAGTGCTCCAATACCGAATAAAATATCGCGTCCATTTCGACTGCGCCTTGGCGCTCCCGATGTCTACGTCCATGTGAAGGCCAACTCGAGACTCTTCCTCAACGAGCGGCCCGCCGAGAGCGACTTCATCATGTCCGTGCAAACGCTGCTCAACTCCGAGAACGACATGAACAGCAACAACACGGGATCGGGTAGCACCGGAGGATTGGGACTCAACAACATGTGCGCCATGTCGCCGGGCGCCGCTTTCACGCTTTCCATGGATGCGCTGGGCCACGGCTCGGGAGTTCCCTCCATGCCCACGCACCTGTTGGGCGGCCTCATTGGTGGCGGGCAGCACAACAACAGCAACAATAACAGCAACAACAGCGGCAGCAGCAACAACACACAGGCCACCAATGTGGGGGGGCCGCTGATGAGCTCCGCGATCATTAATGGCGGCGGCATGCAACAGCGTCTGGGCAACGCGGGCGCCTCGGCCTCGAACTCGTCAGCGGCGACGATGGTGAATTCCTTCTCCGCATCCCCCGCCCCGGGGGAGCACTCGTTTTTCAGCAGCGATGCCTTTGAATTCGAAATTGCACATTCCTCGTTTGACATTGATCCCAGCGGCGGGGTCGTCGCCTGGACGGACTCTCGGCCGAACTCACGTGCCTCCGTGGCCACACCCGTCAGCACGCCGCGCCCACCGTCCGGTCACGGCTTTAGTCCGGCGGTGTGCGTCTCTCCGGCCACGCCCTACCAATTGTCCTCGCACTCGACTGCCAGCCTGCCTTCGCCACAATCGAATGCCAGCACCGGCGCCGGCGGCAGCTACGGTTTCAACTTTTCCTCCTACGATCCGGCGGACAACAAGCCGGACAAGGAGCAACAGCTACAGCAGCAGCAGCAGCAACAACATCCGGGCAACAACAAGAACAATCCGCTTATGGGTGGCGGTGGTCTACCGAACGGCGTTGGCGGACTGCTTCTTAGCCAGCAGCAGCAACAGCAACAACAACAACAGCAACAGCAGCAACAGCTGCAACAGCAGCAGCAGCAGCAGCAGCAGCAACAACAACAACAACAACAACAGCCGCAACAGACGCCTCCGTTGCAGGAATCCTCGGAGCGCTTACGTCACCTGTTAACCAAGTCCCAAAGCCTGGCCAACAGCCTGGGCTCTGGCGGTCTTGGTGACGAAGAGAAGGTAAGTGCCTAACTTGTTTAGCTGCCCTCCAACTATGAACGAAATGAACGAGCGAACCACTAGTTCAATTCTCGACTTTTTGAGTCACTTAATAAAATAAAAATTCAAAATGTTCTGTCTTGATTTTTTGCAGTTCTTTAAGCAGGAGTGCAACGAGGACGACAAGCTCAATGTCGGACCCATTGGAGGTCCAGCGGGAAGCTTCAAGATGGGCGGTCAACTAAGTCAAATGGGCATGTTTGGTCCCATGGGACGTGGTGGAGCGAATCCTGCGCTGCTTCAAAAAGCGGGCAACTCGCAGAATCCAATGCTGCTCAAGGTAAGTGCACAAGTCCTGGACATCTAAGTTCGATGCTCAGCTTGTTGTTCCTTGCAGCTACTGAATGAAAAGAGCGAAGAGGACGATGGCAGTGGTGGCGGCAGCTCTGGCGCCGGCGGACCTGGCGGCATTGCCGGCAATGCGCGTCAGAGCGAACTCATGCGTCAGCTGCAGAAGGACGATGGAGGCGGTCATGGATCGGGTCATGGCATGTTGGGCGGTGGTGGTCCCGGCGGCGGTAACAACATGAGCAACGAGGATCTCAAACGCATGCTCAAAATCCAAAGCGATCCCGCCATGAATCGCAAGCGGTCCCTCAACGAGCCCGACGACGACATCTCAGCGAAGCGATCAGAGGACAAGCCCAGCAAGCTCTGCACCCAGAACAAGATGCTGGCGCAGCTGCTGCAGAATCCGCCAAAGCTTCCCAAGGCACCGAACCCGGAGCAACCGCTGCAGGTGAAGACGCTGCCGGACATCACCAGCTCCACGGTGAACAACATGAGTACCTCCTTGTCCGCGCCGGGCAATCTCATAAGCGCTGGCAGCACTGGACCGAAGGCAGCAGCGGCAGCCTCAAATCGCGCTCGTAAGCTGCAACAGCAACAGCAGCAACAGCAACAACAACAGCAGCAGCAACAACAACAGCAGCAGCAACTCCAGCAGCAGCAACAGCAGCAACAACAACAGCAGCAGCAGCAGCAACAGCAGCAGCAACAACAACAACAACAACAACAACAGCAAAACGAAGTCTACCTCAGTCAGCAGCAGCTGGCATACCAGCAGCAACAGCAACAGCAGCAGCAGCAGCAGCAACAACAGCAACTGGCGACCACAGCAACTACCTCAAATACCATAGCGGCCTCGACTTCTGCGGCTGCAGCCTCCGACACGGAACTGTCCAAGCTGCTGGACAGCGTCATGGACTATTATTCGGACGACACGCCCATAGTGCCCACTGCGCCCTCAGAGGCTTCGGCTATCAGTGACATACAGAAGTCCCTGATGCTGGGCGTTGAGTCTGTCGCGTTTAACCAAATGAACCAGCAATTGCTCATCTCACAGCAGCAGCAACAGCAGCTGCTCCTTCAGCAACAGCAGCAGCATCAGCAACAGCAGCAGCAGCAACGTCAGCAGCACCTACAGCCGCCGGCCTACCCCGGCATGCTTGGCATACAGCAGCAGCAGCAACAGCATCAGCAGCAGCAGCAACACCAACAGAGCCAACAGCCGCAACACATAATGCAGCGGCAGCAGCAACTGATGGAGGCTATACGAAATCCAAGCTTCCAGCGGCCGCCACCCATGTACCCAGTGCGTGGCCGCGGGCCCATGAACGCGGTGGCCACGCCCGGCGGCGGAGTTGTCCTGCCCAACCAGCAAATGCGCAACCTGCGGCAGCAACAGCAACTGGTCGCCCAGCAGAAGGAGCGTCTGTTGCAGCAGCAGCAGAAGCAGCAGCTCCTTGTCCCCGAGAATGCTAGTAAGTAAGAGTTCCAGTCCTGGAACTGCCTTTCAAATCATTAAGGCTTTACACATTCCTCTGAGTTTCCTTCGAGTCTGGAATTGCGCGGAAGGTAAACTCTGTCTTCAACTTCAAGTTAATGTTAGGAATTAGTTGTACTTCAAAGTCTCAGCAAACGGCAGCTCAAGGAATTGGCCTGCCAATCTGTTTTTAAAAAATTGCTAGAAAAGGATTAACATATTGTGTTCATATGAATCACGGGTCCAATATTTCCAGTCAGATTTTTTGTTAGTTCCTTGGACATGCCAACTCAAGGAAACGTCAGCTTCAAAGGTGGCCCTGCCAACTTTCCATTTAATAGCTGCTTTGACAGTTAATCAAGAGGTTTATTTATTTATTGAATTAATTTGGGACGTCCTGCCAAGTTTCTATCAGACAAAAAGTACAGTTTCTTCAGATTGTAATTTAAATTCTTTCTTTTAACTGGAACTATATGGGGAGCGTTGCCAGATCTTTGGGGAATTTCACTTCAGTTAAATGAGTGTTAGGACATTTGGAGCTCCTGAAAAATAACTTTTCAAGAAGAGTAGGAAACCTTTTTTAACGAGTAAATGTGAAGTAGAAGTCGCCCTGCCAACTTGCTAAAAATAAACTGTAGTCGAAGGTACCTGCTGGGAGTTTCTAGGAAGTAGTTTGAGATGTGATCTGTTCGTAAGTGAACCGAAAGGTTGGAGATAGAAGTAGGATGTAGCTTGCAGACAGATGCTAGACTGTACAATATGGAGACTAAATCCTCTGCCCTTCAATCCTACAGCTGGCATCAATGCGGGCATCAACAACATTGGATCCCTGCTGAACACGACGGTGGCGCCAAACGTTTCGCTGTCAAGGACTAACCTGCCGGCGGATGCGCAGCTGAGCCCGAACTTCACGCAGACGCTGATGCAGCAGCAGCTTAGTCCAGGACGCAGTGCGCCCTTCAGTCCGCAGCCCAATCAAGGTGAGTCTCCCATAGCTTCCAAGGTCATTCGGTGCACTAACCACAAGCTTCATTCGCAGGTTACGTAACGCAGTTCGGACAGAGTGGGCAGCGTCTGTCGCCGCAGCAGCAGCAACAGCCGAACCCCCAGCAGCAGCAACAGTTGGCGTACCTACAGCAGCAACAGCAGCAGCAGCAGCAACAACAGCAACAACAACAACAGCAGCAGCAGCAACAGAGCGGCGACGGAGGTCGCTGCAACACACCCTTTGGCAGTGGCTCTGGCCTGCAGTCGCCAGGCATGCAGAGCAGTCCGCAGCAGTGGCCCACAGCCGGCGGTGCTGGAAACGGAGGCGCCGGTGGCGGTGGCGTTGGTGTTGGCGGTAGTGGGAGCGGTGGTGCCAGAGGACCTGGCGGACCGCTGCCCGGCGGCAATGCTGCACGCTCACTGCAGCAGCACAATAATCCATTGCTCATTGCGCAGCTGCAGGTGAGTAGCAAAGAGTTTACCCTTCCGAATGGCGCACAACTAATGAGCTTCCACGATGCCACCCAGAACAACTACAACGCGCGTCAGTACCAACAGCAGAGCCAACAACGTCGTGGCCTCAACTCGCCCGGTGCCGTTGGACCGGTGAACACCGCGGCGACTCTGCAGCGGCAGAACTCCTTCCAGGCGCAAGGTGGAAGCGGTGGTGGTGGTGCCTCTACACCGGACGGCAACTCGGGACCCGGTGGTATGGGTGTCGGTTTCGGCGGAGGTCCACAGTCGCCCTTTGGTGGCGCACCAACCAATGTGTTCCAGCAACAGCAGCTGCAACGCCTCCAGCGACAGGGCAGCGTGCCACAGGCCACTCAGCATTTGCCAGGTGAGTTTTGATCCTGGAAAGGATCCGTCTGGGGAGAGTTTTTTCAGGATGAGACGAGGTCAAGTCTTAGACTTAGTTTAAGAGTCCCGCCCCATTGAAGCTCACTGCCCAAAAAGAGTTTATTTAGAATACATAATTATGCAGAAATTGGAAGAAGTTCGCATTTTCCAGCTCCAAATGTTCTTGGAACTATTAAGTTCATTTGCAGAAAGAAGTTAGAACCACAACTGAAACAAATTTCAAGATATGTGATGAGATTATAAGATTTTTAGGCTACGGATTGTTTCCTGGAACTAGATCCGTTTTAGTTCTGAACTAGTTCCACTAGAAGTTTTGAACTAGTTCCATCAGAAGTTTTCAACGTGTTCCATTATGAATATGAATGGATCCTAGTACACAAAATTCACAATATGAACTTAGTTCACATGAACTAACTCACAATTACCGCTTGCCCAAAGAACCGTACTAAATATTTTAAGATATGAACAGCTTCCCACACAGCCACACACAAGTACCCATACACATATACATACATAAAGAAAGAGCGTTTCTCACACACACACACACACACTGATACACCACACACTCACACACACGCGCACATACACATTTTTATTATTTGATTAGTTTTTAACCAAAGCCAAACAAATCAAACGCTTAACCGAAACAGGCTCCACGCGCTTCGGTCTATCGCCGGGCAGCAACAGCGGCGGCAACGGCAACAATGGGAACCACGGCAACCACAATGATAATGCAGCCGCCGCCGCCGCCGCCAACCAACAACAGCAGCAGCAACAGCAGCAGCAGCAACACCAGCAGCAACAGCTGATGAATGGGATGAGCATATCCCCGCATCCGGCGATGATGGGTGTGGGCGGCATGGGCAGCGGCGGTGGCAATGGCATCATTGGGCTGGGCGGCGGCGGCAGCGGTGGTAGCGGCGGCGGTAATGGCGGCTATGCAGCCCTGGCTGCCTATGGCCAGGCCCAGCAGCCGCAGTCGGCGAATGATTTCTATGGTCGAGCGCAGACCGGTAAGCCGTGTGCTCACTCTTCCTCTCTCTCTCTCTCTCTCTCTGTCTCTCTCTCACTATCTCTCTCTCTCTCGCTCTCTGTAATCACCTATCATGCTCCACACTTATATACACCCAATTATGTATATGTATATATAGCGAGCTAAAATCATTGTGTACATACGAAGAACACCAAGAACCCACACACACACACACACACACACATACACACATACACATACACACACATACATCTGTATATAAGAACCCTAACCTCGGGCGATCACATCCATTGCCTAACCACATTTGCGTGTTTTGTATAACTGTATGACTGTACCATATATATATGTATATATGATCTTGTATATAACCCAATCTGCAATTAGGTATATGTGTATATAATACGATCAGTTAGTCTTAGACGCTGCACCCACTGTATTAACCCAGTAAAGACGCTGAGTCCACCTGAGTACCCCGAACCCAAAACCCCAAACCGAGTCGAACTGAACCACCGATATAATCACTCCGATATATGGGAATCGAATATGAACTATATATATATATATATAAATAGATAAATAATTGAGTATCATAAGTTGCGATTTGGTTTTGAAGGGAGTCCATTCACAAGGCTTACTCTGAAGGCGAGCAATTGGCCTGAAATCGAGTTGGCAGCACCTGCCGAACAGGTGGCAGCGCTGCAGCGAGTGGAGTGGCGGGACTCCCCCCGGAGTAAAGTCGCTGTGAATGGCTTCCGCTTTGTTTTAAGTTCTTGATTTAAAGTGGCACTTATCTTTCATTATCCCCGTTATCCTTGAATCCCTTCCCAAAACCCCCCACCCCCGGCTCATTTAAAGTATGTGTCGTATTAAATATAAATTAAATTAATTTTTTTCCGTTTATTTTTATATATGTTGTATTCTGTTGTCTGTTGTGTATTAATTTATGTTACGTGTTTTTAGCTAAGATGAAAATCGATTGTGACTAAAAATCCTTGTATTAATTTTAATATTTGTTATGGGTCGAAGTTTCGAAGCATATCCTTCCCGCAGGATACGTCCACAGACATCTAATGAGCGGCACTTCTTGTACTTTGTTTTCCAGCTGGCAATGGCGGCGGCGGCGGCGGCTCTGGCGGCAACGCCAACTCAGACTATGTGAAGCAGGAGCTGCGGGCAGTGGTTAGTGTGCGGGCCCAGCAGGCGGCTGCCGCAGCAACGGGCGGCGGTGTTGGTGTGGGCGTGGCACAGCGCGGTCAAACACCACAAAGCCCGCTGCAGCAGGGACCAATGATTGGCGGTGGCAACAACACAAATGCCATGGGCAACGCCACACTCACAGGCGGCGGCGGTGGCGGAAGCGGCAACAACAACAACAACAACTCAATGCTCAATACTCCGCCGGATCCGACGATGAACTTTGGCTTCGATACGCGTAAGTTTGCCATCATCTTGGGTACAGACTCTCAGACGCAGTATTCCTTTAAGGATCCTCTATGAATTGTAAAATATATTTATTTTTGTTCATTTTATTTCAGAGGAGTTTTTCTCCAGCAGCGCCACGAGGTGACCCTAAGGCGGTCCGGATCTACACTCAAAGCTGCACCTCTAGGAAAAAAAGGACAACTTCAAAGGAAACAAAAAAATAATTCAATTCTGTTCTTCAAACGCATTTATGGCTCTTAGGACTTCTCCTTCGAAACGAAAGGAGGGGCTATTGCATTTTTTGTTAGGAGCGCTAAAAACAAATTCAAAGAGAAACTTAAATAAATGTGTAAAGTGTAAATGTAAAATAAAATATAGAAAATGATAAAGATGCAGAAGCGGAACGGAAACGGAAACGGAAACGGAAACAGAAATGAAAATGAAATAGAAACATAAATTAATTAGCAGCACTATTGAATAAGCCAAAACGTATAAATTAACATATACATATACATACAGATATATATACACACACATACATATATATATTCATATACATAAATATATTTATTATTAAAACTAGCAAATATTAATTGTAATGCATAAAATGGGAACCTCGTCTATGGAATAACAAAAGTGAAGATGAAGCATAAAGCATAAAGCATAAAGCATGAAAGATAAAGATAAAAGAATTATAACAAATTAAATAACGGACACGCTATAGTTAAATATTTTGAAAGCTGCTAAAGAAGTTAAACAAAAACCAAGGTTTAAAAAACTTAAAACATATTTATTTCATTTAAAATAAAGCCCTAGCTTAAGCGACACAACAATTAAAAATGTATAAACAAATATATATATATATTCATATTATAAATATATATATATAGATTTATATATATAAATGATGTGTATATATATTTATTTATATATATATACATATACTTTATACGAAAAGCTGCGCAACGTTTCAAACTGTTGTTTTATAATATAAACAAATGAATAAAGCTCTTAAAATAAATTATAGATAAAATGAGAGGATGAGAGGATGGTAGGATGGTAGGAGGAGTGAAGGAGCGGAGGAGTGTAGGAGCAGAGGAGGGGAGGAGGAGAAATTGAAAACGGCAGCAGTTTTCTAGGCTTTAGTGTTAATTAATAATTAATAACAAAGAACATAACAGATGTATACAATTAAAAGAAAGTATCTACACACACACACACACACACACACACATATATATATACACATATATATATAACAAGTATGGATAATTAAAATTAGTGTTGAATTTTTTTCAGTGTGATAATTTGTTACATTTTATAATAAACATTTAAAGTTGTTTATTTGTTGTCCTCAGACTCAGACAAGGTTAGATATGATTTTGTTTATATGGGTTTCTGTAAGCAGAATATTTGTGAACGCTTCTTTGGCACACTAAAGTTAACAACAATAATAATTAAATAAGCAACAACAACAGCAACACAGAAGCAACTGCAAATTTGCTTAGTTTTATGATTGATTGTAAATTTGTTATGCGATTGAATTTGATTTGAGCTGCAATCTTGAACTGTATATATTTCATTAATTATTAAATACTGAATTATAATTTATAATTTAGTTAATGCTTTAAACTTTATACCTTAAATTAATTATTAGTTACCATTATTAACTATCAAAATAACAAATGAAAAATAAAGGCGCGCTTCCTTCAGTTTTGAGGCGCTGCGTTTCAATATGAAGGCTATTTTACAGGTTTTTGTTTTTTAACTAAATTTTAACACAGTGTTTTTAATAATAATAAATGCATAAATTCTTAACAATTATTATTATCACAATTCAACACACAATTTGTAATTATTTTTCTCCTTATTTAATTTAATTTTTAATATTGATTTTTGACCTTTCTTCTGTAAACTGTAAACTGTTATTTGTAGTTGGGTTTTAATTGTTATAAATATTATTTTAAAAATGCTATACAAATATTACTATACATTTATACATATACACACACTTACATATACATATTAAAATATTAAATATAGTTTTTTAATTTTATGAAATATGTTTAAATAAAAATCTATATACAATATATAAAAATACAAAATTCTCAGTTGATTTTATTTCAATATTTTATTTATTTCTTTTCTCTTTTTTTTTTTTTTTTAAATTTGTTCCATTTACTTGACAAATTATGATGCTGAGAGAAAAGCAACAAGACAACGATTCAAACACAACACTCGATGGGAATTAAACCTTTAATATTCTAATTATATTAAGGTGTTTACACAAATGGCGATATTAACACTTGGGAAAATAGAAATACCTCTCGTTAAGTTCAAAACAACCTAAAATGAAGAAATACAAATTTATATATAAAATCCTGAACGTAAATAATAAAAAAAAACCAATGCTAGTTGCATCACTTAATTATAATAATAATATATACATATACATATACATATATATATATGTATAAATATATATAAATATATATTTATTTATAGAGCGTAAATTGCAAGTTTCACATTAATTTATCTAGTGGTTAAGTAATTTTATTTTTAAGCTAAAGTTAGAAAAATTATTATTTTTATTCGGGGCTACGTTGAGAGTGTAGAGTGAAGGCCGCAGCCTTGAATATCCTTGCGGATGAGTGCAGGCTCATTTTTAACTGGATTAATCACTTGTTAATCCTTTAAACAATTTATCATTGATATATAATATAATTTGTAATATTTGTATAATTTTATTTTATATTTTATTTGTAAATGATTTTCGACAGGAAAGCTTAAAATGTGCAAAATTTGAAGTTTGTGAAGGGAGATATATTATTTTCAAGCATTTTCAATAAATTGCCTTATGAGCTTTGGACCATCTGCAGGGGGGGAAAATTCATAGAGGGGGATCATTTCGTGGTCAGTGCTGACTTTTCAAATACGATTTTTTGATACTGAACAAACCTCAAGCAGAACAAGAAATGATATACAGACGTATACTGCATTTAGTATAGGTTTGAAAAATAGATTCGATTACAGATTAGGGGTATATATACACGTATGGTATATGTATGGCATATATATGGCATATACATAATTATTTATAGAGCTAAGAACTTGGCAAATGATTATAGCAAATTTCATACACAGCAACACAAAAAGTACATATAAAGTGCATTAATGAATTTAAGCATTTAATGAAATTAATTAATTTATAAGCATACGAAAATATATAATATATATATAAAATTATTAAATAGTTATACACGGCATACATGAAAATAAATATATATATACATATATATATTTAAAATATTTACAAAAACAAAAAAAAAATATATAAAATAAATAAAAAAAATACAAATTAAAAATAAAAATAAAAATAAAAAAAGAAGGAAAATGTACGCATTAATATAAACATAAACTTTCACATTCTTAATAAGAATTAATTTAAACAAATTTATTAAAACACTTAAAATAGCTACGAATTATACAGCAACAAAGAAAAGGAAATTCAGATATTAATGCAGATTCCATTTTGATATTCGATATATTTGAATAAGTTACGAGTACGAGTCTATAAGTAAGTTTAGTACTAATCAGTTGTATATATTATATTCAACTTTGAAATAGTTTTACTCTTAAGTTATTCAACTATTGATTTAGATCTCAAATGTACATAAACACGATTATTTAGTTTTGCAACCTAGTACCATAAATTTGTACCAAACAAAAAACGAAATGCAATTGAGAGAAAAACAAGAAGTAAATAAATAAAACAAATAAAATCGTAACAAACATAATTAACACAAAATGCAACGCCCTGTACCCGTGCATAAGCCTACAAAACAACCACAAATTGTTGAAAAAAAAAATCAAATATTATAAAAATATAAGCAAATACTATTTACTAATAACAAAACAATGCCCTGAACCGTAAAAAGTAGTGCCCAAAAACGAACAAATACAAAATACAACAAATCTATTACCTAGCATTTAAAGAAAGTTATAACGAATTCTAAAACAACAGCCTAAAAATAGTTATTAATGAAATAGTAAAATAACGAATAGCACAATTTTGTATAAACAACAAATTCATATATTAATAATATATCATCATACAAGCATTCAATTCAAATCAATTTCAAATTTACACCCATCACAGAGTACACAGAAATACTTAGAAGCGGAATACACACACACACACACACACACCCACAGAAGCATCATTAACAGAATCAGTTAACAGTTGATGGGCGCAGTCAGCAGAGAGATTAACAGCGATAACTGATCTTCATTGATATCGATAGAAACAAGGCTTAACAGAATGCAAATGCCATTTTATTTCAAAATAAAATATTTATATCTTTGGCTGAATCTCTCTGCTGGATGAGTTCCTTATTATTTGGATTATGTATATAGAGATTTGCAGGAAGAATGGGGGATGGATGATGTATCGGAAAAGCTGGGAGAATGGATTAAAGTCTTGTTGATTGGCTGTGTTAAAAAAAGAACAAAAAGTGAGCGAAGGAAAGTAAGAAAAGTGAAACGTAGAAATGACCAAAATTTGTATTGGGAAAAACAAGTTTTTTGAGGCGAAGGTCGTGTTTTTGTATGGTGGGTTGATTGAACGGATGGATTGATGGATTGGATGGATAGTATGGATAGTATAGTTAGGTGCGTTCAGGGAACGCTTAGTTAACTGATTTTTGATAGGCTTGTTTCGGAGGATAGTTGTTAGATAAGGAAAATACGTACATGGGAAAGAAATGAGTTCAGTTTCGGGCAAACTTCAGTTCAAATTATCACACACATATGCAACTCTCTTTTAAATGTTAAGCTTTTCGTATTAATTTTTAAGCATACACACACACACACACACATATGCGTATATTGTTTCCCTATGTTGTGTATCCCCACTCCAGGCGCATGGAAGAGTTCGCTTGGGGTTCGGCTAAGCGTAACTCACATACGAATGGATAGATGTTTAGCCTCCATAAAAAGTACCCTATTAATGTACCCAAGCTAATTAAATGTTATAAAGTAAATGTTATATTGTGTTGTTGTCACCGTCACTGTCAATATTACAGTCAATGTTCGTTCGCTGTCACTGTTTATTTGTTGTCTTTTGTCCCGTTTAAAAAGTAATTAAATATTGATAATTCAAACATATTTTATGTAAGTCTATGTACCTTTTGCTATGTATTGTATTTCTATGTACGACACACTCACACGAATGCGTTCTATCTCAGCTACACATTAAACATAACACACACACACACACACACACGCGCGCGCATCAAACATAACGAAAGATAAGAAATTCGTGTAATTTAGAAACTAAAAGAAAGCAGAAAACATTTGTTACCAGAAGAAAGGAAAGGAAAGGAAGGGAAGCGAAGCGAAGGAAGAAAGAATGCAGAATAACATGAAATACACATAAGTATTAAATTAATTTTTAAAATTAATATTGTACATGTGTAAATGTGTAATTTTGGTGTAAAAAAAACAAAAAAACAGCAACAACTTTGAATTTTCAAAATTCAACACGCACTTTCAATTGAATTTATAATTAAAATAGAACTCAACAATTAAAATTATGTGCGCTATGTTTATGTTTATACTTAAAACTCTATTAACGATAATTAAATTTATTAATTAATTATAAATTAAATATACAACACAACACACACACACACACTTAATGTTTGTAAACTGAACAAAACAAAAACCATAACAAAAAACAAAACAAAACAAAAACATTGAAAATGAGAAAATGAAAAAGACTAAATAAAATATTAACGAAATAAGAAATAAGACTGAACTTTCCGTTATTTCAGGTCTCCTCTAAAAGTCCACTAATCACTTTTCACTTTTCTTCACGTTTCAATTGATCCTTGGACGATGGCGCAGTGAACTGAAAAACTAAAGCAGGGATTGGACGGGATGTTCCCAAGGGCGAAATGCATACAAAAATATTTTTTAGGATCTTCACTGAAGCCTTGGTCCTTTGGTGTGCGCAAGCGACTTTTAGGTATTTTATTCTGACTGGAACAGATTTGTTCTTTAAGCGGATCCTGTCCAAGCAAAGGGTTTTTCTCCAACTCATATCTATTCCTCAGGCTAGAGGATCCTATCCTACAGGTTCCTGTAATAGGAAAACTTGTGCTTGGAGAAGGGGACACTCGAGTTGTAGGTTGCAGGCTTCTTAGACGAACATAAGTTTTATTTATTTGTGCGAGAACAAATCTTACTTAAATTTTAAAATACATTTTAAAAACTGAGCTGAAAACTTAATCGACTACTAACTGAACATATAATAAGTATGATATATATATATATATAGTATTGGGATATATGTAAGTATGCATATGACCTTGGCGAAGACCACTACTTCAGGTTGACCTTGCTGGCCGTGTCCACAATCAATTGCAGGTTCTTGTGCAATGTCTTGATCTGATTTAAAACATCAGAGTCCAGGTCCTCCAGTATATTTGAATTTACCTCGTCCAGTCTCATGGGCCGCAGGGACAGTACGCCATTGCGTATGGGTATATTGACGTTTGCAATGTTGTCAGGCATCCTGCAAAGAAATCATCTCATATTTATCAGCCGTTCAGTGCTTCAAAATTTGGGATAAAGGACACTTACACTTGGGCCACAATGGGGCTGCCAAATTTGGAGAGTGCCACCTCGCCGGGCTTGGGCCAGCGCATGAAGGCCAGTGGCGGCGTATCCGGGGAGGAGGCGCGGTTCTTGAGTGGAGTGCGGTCTGCACTGAATGCCTTTGGACGTGATGCCATCGGTGTACGCATCTTGCTGCGCGAGGTACGCTTGGTGTTTAAGGTACTGTTGTTGTTCACTGCCGGTGGTGCTGGCAGCTTGTTTCCACCGCCGGCCGAGCGACTGCGTCGATCACGACGAGCCCGAGCTGAATGCAACGGTCCTGGGGTGCGCATAGCCATTGCTGAGCGCTGCACTGATCCCGAGTAGGCCGACATTGTGGAGGCGCTGCTGCTGCTGCCCAAAGCACCGCCCAAGCTGCTGTCCTCTGTAAGGTAACCTAAGTAGAGTATGGGTGGAGCAGCAACGCATTGCGCGGATTTGTGTGTTTTTGTTTGTGTGTGTGTGTGTGTTATCAGAGCACCAAAAGCGTGTGAGTGTGTAAATGAAATGAAATGTTAGTATACAACAATCAAAGCAAGAGTTTTGCGACTTGTTACAAATAAATGAAAATTACAATTATGTTTGTATGTATACAATGCATGTATACAAACAAAGCATTCACGCTGTGACCGGATCGAAGGATCTGGCATTAAGACTACACCACCAAAAGTCAAATAAAAATAAAACAAAATCAAAAGTGCATACAAATTTGTTACCTTCATCATTGCGGCTATTGGTCCCGGACACTGCACAGTTGCTTGCGGTCGTGTTTGAGCTGTTGCAAATGGTCTGTGAGGCGATTAGCTGTGTGTGGTCGCTGGCTTTGAAATCACTGAAGTGCTCCAGGCTGCCAAGTAGCTCAAGGAACTCCGATGTCTTCATCATGCGGAGCTCTGTCTGGAGACGCGACTCGATAAGCTGCATCTCTGTATCCACCATTCCCTTGTAGTGCATTTCCAAGTCGTCGATGCTCGCCAGTACGGAATCCAGCTTTAATTCGGATATGCGAACAATCTCCTCGCGATTGGCGGCCTCACGATTTCGTTTCGAATTTTTGGTTATCTTTGTGCGCGGCATTTTGAAAGCTTTTAAATTAATTAATTTCCTCTAATTTAATACATATATGAAAGCGAGTTTATATTTTTTATATTTCTTTTAATTTTTTCCGCCTTTTCCAAATACAAGGCGTCGATAGGCAACTACAATGAATTCTCGATATATCACAAGCACGATAGTATTTTGAAGTATGTCGATGTTAAGTAAGTCAGCCCTGTTAGCAGTCCATTTTGAGTTTTACAGAATTTCATATAATGTTATTTGATGTGTTGCTAGGGTTGCCCTGTCTCTGTAACAGCTGTTAATAATTTAGCTGGAAAAATTTAAACTGCAAATTTAATACTAGTTTTAATTACATACGTACGTATGCAAATTAATTTATTTTTCTATTAAATAAATATTTATTTTATTTATAATATAATATTATTAATATTATGTATTGATGCAGTACACAAAAAATGTTTTTATACATTATTTAATTATTGTCTTAATGATACAAATAACAACTTTAAGTTAACAAATTTGACTGACTGTTAGATATTAAATATAACCTATTTTAATTTGTTGTTTATTCAAAGCTCAGTTACATTTTTACTATGCACTTTTTATTAACTTTACCCAAACTAACTAAATAAAAATCCTGCAGAATTGAATGAAGACTCAAATTGAAAACTGAAAATTCGGTCAATAAATAAAATTATATAGAATTATAAATATATACAAAAGATAAAAGAAAAGTATTCTTTTCATTTTGAAAATAACATCATTTATATCTATCTACTTTGTTAGTTTAATAGCCTCGTTTGTTCTGTGTTCAAGTTTGTTGTTTCGAATTTCCAAAGGAAGCTTCTAATCTCTACTTTCTGTCACGTTGGCAGCTGGAAGTGGCGTCAATGCAACGCATTTGCCTGGGCGGGACTCAATTTCAAAATTGGGAAAGTGGTGAGCCAAAAATGAAAGCCACAATCCTATTAGACAGCCTCGCCCCATCGGCCCCCTCTGGTTTGTCATGAATCAGCAACATAAATTGCATTCCATGTCAGGCGACGCTCGCATAATTTGCAAGCTCATTCTATGTAGTGCACTGTATGTACAGTGACTCATAAATAAAATGAGCCAGCTCGACTCTTAAACTTCACGGCACCAATAAATAATTAAAGGAAAAATTATTTGGATAGCGTAACTTTCTTCTTCAAAGTTTCCTTGAGTGTCCTTATGCATAAATTATTCTCAAGACTTTTTATTCTTCGCGGAAAGTTGGTAGCTAATTTTAGAACTAGATTTATGCTGGGATTAAGTTTAAAATAAGAAAAAAATAATAGAAAATTTTAATAAAAAGGTTTTCTCATTTGAGTTCACGAATAAAAGCAATAAGGATCAACAACAAGCTGTTTTTATTTGTATTTAAAGAAACTTCTACCACAATAAGGATAATTTTTAGAAATGACAATTCTAAAAAAGTTTTGAGATTGTCAAAGAGAAGAGAGAATCAAATGCCACAAAGGCTGGACGCTGTCGAGTGTCTGGCTCATTAACTCTTGAAGTCACTGTTTGAGAGCCAGGGATGACTCCTTCTGGCTGAATGGCTGACTGGCTGCAAGCGCAGATTATAAGGTAACTGATAATGCAGTTGAGTGCATTCCATCTGGTTCCCATCTGGTCGAGGGACGTTATGACAATTTCATCATTTGGGAACACTCAGTGATTAGATATTCCCAATTAAAATGTCCGATGAGTGGATGGATGGAGGGGGGAAGGACGTCAAAGCCTGCAATTGGCAGTTGACAGTAGCAGTTTCTCTGCTGGAACTGCCTTAAAGCTTAAACCGCATTTGGTATGTGGACACGTCAAAGGCACATCCAATCAGCGGCAACGTCAACATTTTCGCTCCACTTTATTTGGGGAGCAACAAAAGCATCTGCCACAACAACAGTGAAACTCAATTTGCGCGGCCAAACGATGCGTTAAGCATACAAAATGCAAAACGGATGCGACTTTCATGGATAGATTACACAACGACTTACTTTTATATACACACACATTCACACACACACACATACATATATAAAACACAAATACACACACACCTTTAACGGGACTCCACCTCCAGCCCCCAGCCACCCTGCCGTCAGTCCCCCAGCCGTCAGCAACTGTTGCATATTACAGTGCGTGCGACGCTTTTATTGTCCTGCCTGTCGCTGCAGCTGCCGGTGGAAAGGCGCCTCCCCGACAAATGAAACAGGAGCATCATTACATTTCGTATGTATAGTGTGTGCACACACAGTGTCCTACGTAGAACAGGCGCAACGCCACGAAAACCACACAAAGACCAGGATACAGGATACACAGCCTAGACAGGCTGGCAGCCGTACCCGAAAGATGGGAAAATAATGCCATTGCTCGTAAAGTGGACTGATATTGCAGGACTCGCTCCAGGAATACCCTGCACAGATGCTGCAGGAGTCTTAATAGAAAACTTTTATTGTTTTTTTTAATTATTTAAATTTTAATTAAACTTTATTTAAATATTTATTACAGTTAATTTAAAACTAAGGCCTAAACTGTCCTTTCCCACAATTTGAAGATCTCCTCGGGAAGAAATGCTATTGATGTGCAGATATCCTAGACAAGTCCAAACATCCTTGCTGCCGCTTCCTTGTTTCGAGCTACTCCTCCCCCCTCCCCCCCTTGATTTTAATTAACTAAGAAATAAATTAACAGCCACTAAAATTTATTTTTTTTGTGCCTCTGCGAAGATATAAAAATTTATAGCGTTTTAAGTTGGGACAGATAGTCTGGATATATTAAGAAGGTTACAAAGGACATGCCCAAGAGCAGGGAGCTGGTTTTCTGCCACTCATTGCGAATATCCTTTAAAATGCCACGGTAAGGGAAAAACTTTTGTTTTTAGTTTCGCCTCTTGGAAGTGACTTTCATTTTAAGGACTCTTTTAGCACTTAAATTTACTATCCGTTAAGTTGTCAGCTTGCGAAGGAAGGACACTTTTCCTACTCTGCTTTCTAAATTCTAAAAGTTCAATATCCTTATTTATATTTCGGTCCTCTTATGCCCCCAAAGTTTGTACATTTAATAATTTGGGCTTGTGACCTGGACAAACTTCGTCCTTAAACAGGCAAAATATCAATCAATTTCCAAGCCGCCAAAGGAAGCTCAAGGATCAATTACGAACGCTTTCAAAGGATTTCTTTGATTCCCCAATTCCCCATTAATTACCTTTTTTAGTTTCGTGCATTTCGATTGAGTCCTACGGCCCTTCTTCTTTGGTTCTTCCTGATAAACCGTCCTTACCATCTTCATCCTTTTGCCACCTTGCCTCCCCCTGACGGTAATGAGCCAAGTATTAAATGGTATGCGTCCTGCCCCTAACAATGGGTGAGTATCGCAAACTCAATTAAGTTTTGGTCTAGGAATCTTGTTCGATATGAAATCCGTCCTTCGTTCCCCTCTCTTCCCCTTCCCAATTCTCTCTCTCTCTCTCTATCTCGCTCTGTCTGTCTCGCTCTCACACTGTAGTCCACAGGTAAGCGAAGTGTGGGTGAGTGTCTCAGGTTGATTCACTCCGTTCCGGAGTACTCAAAAGTGCAAGTTGCACTCAAAGCAGCGGCAGTGGAAGCGACAGCGGCGACCGTTCCATTGCCACGCGTTCCGCACTCGTTCGTCTGCTCGGGCCTGTAGGTGGCCGCCTTCGCATATGCAACACACAACGAACAGTCGCTCGTAGCAGGCAGCGGCAGCAGTTGCATTCGATTGCCAGCCATCAGCCAGCAGTTAGCAGTTAGCAGTTAGCAGTTAGCAGTTAGAAGTTAGCAGTTAGCAGCCATAGCAGCTTCCAGTTGAGGGTCCCCAGTTACGTTTCTCACATTCCGCAATTCACATTCATTCGCCATTCATTCGCCATTCGTTCGCCATTCGACTATCGGCACTCAGCACTCAGCATTCAGAATTCAGAATTCGCGCGCCCAGCAGAGTCCAAAGTGCAGAGCCCAAAGTCGCTTTGTAGGCGGTTGTAGGAATTAGCCACGTGCCCGCACCCATCGGAGCCCACGGGCGGACCCGTATTTGTATTTGTATCCCGCCAGTCGACAGTCGACTGTTGGTTGTCGATTGTCGGTTGTAGGTTGTAGGTTGTAGGTTAGCTGCCTTCTGTTTTTCTGTTATTGTTGCCTTTGTTTATTAGTGCGTGTCTTTCAGTTTGTGCTCGTTTGCTTTGAGCAGTTTTCGTAATTGCTGAGCGCGGCAGGAGAACGTGAGTGCCGACGACGACATAATTAAATTAAAATTTACTCACAACACACACTTCCACACTTCCCACACACCCACACACATCCAGCAACACTCACATCTGCGACGGGCCAACTAATCACATTACCAGCCATCAGCCATCAGGCATCAGCCATCAGCCATCAGGCATCAGCCATTGACATCGTCGAAGGCAGTCGGCCGAGAACGGACCCAGAAGACATTCACAGTTTGTGTTGCATAGTTTTTGGCGCGCGGCATCCGTCCAGCTCTTAACGCAAATTAAAATAACATTGTATTTGCGTGTCTGTGTGTGTGTGTACGTGTGTGCTCGTACGTTCGGTCAGCGTCGACGTCAGCGCCAGCTTCAACGCTAACCCCAACTGAGTCGGAGGCCCAAAGCCAACTTTCCGGGCGGAGCGACAAAAATTTTCAACTCTTCCGGCTGGTAAGTTGGTTACGAGCTCAAAAAGTATCAATTATGAAGTTCGCCATGAAAAAAATAATGTTTAAGGACCCAAAATTAATTGGGACAGTAATTAAATTATTCATTTTAATTAACTATGCATTTTGAACAGTTTGCAGCTTATTTCAACGTATCCTTTTTAGATCCGAGGCAACAAATTTAGATTCAGTCCTTAAATACATTGAGATAACTATGAAAAAATAACTAACTGTAAATAAATAAAAAAAAATTTTAAAAATTTTAAAAAAAATTAAAAAAAAAATTGGAAACTTATAGTTAAAAAATAAAATAAAAAATTGAGGAAGCTTACAAGTTAAAGAGAAAGTGAAAATTATACAGGATATTTCCTAGACTTCCCTTGAGCCACGAATAGATCTTCCGCCATATCGAAATTTGAAGGATTTCTTTTATCTCGTCTAAAGTCGAAGTTCAGTTTCATATTTTTTATTTCGTCAAAGGACATATTCGTTACGTTTTAAGACTTCTATTAACAATTAATTTTAAAATTAAAAATAGTTATATTTTTATCTGAAACTCTTCCTCCAGCTAATTAATTTTATTTTTTATTATATCGTTTTTTTTTTTTTTTTTGTTTCAGATCAAAGATTTCAAAGTTTTTTTTTTTATCATTTTTTTCTTCTGATAAAAAGAAGTATTATAAATTACAAGGATAAAATATTTATTCAAAATGAGGTACAGTTGTGTTCGGTCTTAGTGGAAAATCCAAATAAATATTTTATTGGCCGCTTGTTATTTATTTAACTACCAATAAAAGTCCTTTTTGTATGTCCGTAATAAATTATAGTGTTTCCTAACTGAAAACTGCAAAGCATTTTCAATGTAATATCCTTATTTTATAGGCCATCTTTATTGGCCTTCGGGCCATGTGTAAGTCCCCTCAAGGCTTAAGCCATTTTAATTTTGAGGCGGATCGTTAATGGCCCAGCGGCTCCTTAGGACCAGTGCGGGACAAGTGCCCGATGATTAAAAGCTGGACAGCAAAATTTATATTAACCGCTGGGAAAACAGGGACTTTTCCAATAAGGATGCTTTAATGAGCAGCTTGTGGGTCGCCAGGCGCCAGGCGCCCGGGTTTACACTCCGATTGCAGCTGAAATTGTCATTTACTTCCCAATGTCCTTTTTCAATAAACATAAAGCGAGTCGTGGCTTTCAATTTGGGGTTCAGCTTGGCGTCCAATGTCCGACGGTCTTTGTCCATTGTCCTGCCGCATCTGCGGTTAATGTGCGCGAATCGTTCAACTGCAATTTACTGTTGATTTCCTGATATACCAAAATATCCAGGGGCGTAACCAGAGACCATTTTTTGGGGGCTTAACCCAACTTTCATGTGTTTCATTCACCGAAGTATCCTTCAATCATATTTCTGGCGGGGATTTTGGCTGGAGGAATCCTCCTGTGCCTCTGCACACTTATTAATTCTTCTTTTATGCTCTCTCCCGCCTACCCACCCATCGCCCATTTCCGCCCTCGCGCAATTATTTTTCCAACCAGTAGTTTTTATTTTATATTGTTTTTTATTTTTCACTTAACAAAAAGCATTTTGAAAGGCATTCATTTTATGTGCCGTATACCCTGTACTTGCCTTCCACCGGGGCACCCACGTGACAGGCAGTCACTTATTCATTTATTGTAGAGCAATGTGTAACGGTAAAGGTACAGTTGGAGCAGCTTAAGGTGCACTTGTAGGGTATTTGCTAGGTGAGACACGCCAAAGGAGAGGAAGGAATTTTCCATTCTGCTTAAATTAAATGATGTTGTCAATGAAATAACAATATTTAACCAGAGACTCCACTGCTTTAAAAAGGCAGCGCGAATCAATAAATATATTTTTAAGGCACACATAAATATTTATGTTTATTTAGTTAAATCTGCATACAGTCAAATTACATATTTGACTTTCGCATAATAAAAAAGCTCTGGCAGTTTAAGCGGCGATAACCCAGAAAGGCAAACGACAGAAATGTCGCCTAACAGAAATCATCTATGCACACACACACACAAACATATAAATATAAATATGAATATATATGCATACCAGTGCATATTTATTGTTGCTGTGAGTTTTGAAATCTAATATTGACTGAAATACGAGCAAATCGAAAATACTCTTGCATATTTTATGCCGGGCATAAATAGAAAAGCGAAACAATGTTATAACAAGGAATTTAATTTTTGTTATTAAATCGCTCAATGAAATGATTTTATTTACTACCATAAATTTAACTGGTAATTTTAAATAAAATAAATACATTTTTGGCAACCAAACTACAAAAACGGCTTCCCGAATCGCTGTACACTTTGCCGGCAGCAAACAAGAACAACGGTGGTTTCCCAAGCAGTGAAGTGAGCAGTTGAGCCAACAACAAATTCGTATTGAAGATAACGATGGCAACAACAAGAACAACAACAACAGGTAACTGGAAAGTGTTGTTGCTGTGGTTGTTGAGTCAGCAACGGTTTACGGTTTACGCAAAGTTGCTTTGTGCTCAAGATTCGTCAATGCTGGCGCAGTTGTCTGTGGGGCTGGAGGCAGAGGACTGCTTGCCTATTTGTCGGCCAATGCAAAGAAGTGACCAGTACTGCTTGCGGCAGTGCAATATTCTTGGCAGACATCAGCGGCAATAAAAAAACAAGAGGTTGTAGTTTGTGGTAGCGATTTTATTTGGCTTCTCTCTTATTCGGGTTAATATAAACTTTAATTGATTTTCCGTAGATTCAGTTGGAGTAATTAAAAAACCTTTTGTTTCATTGTTCTGCCGCTGACAATACAATGTTAAGTGAATTGCATTTGAATTGATGCGCACTCGCTTGTTTGTGTGCCTATTAAACTGCATTCATATTCACATCTATTCGATTACCCATTAAAATCAGAATTTTACTTCATGTTCGTCGCGTTCAATTATGGGGAAAAATATTTGCATTCTCGCCACCAAAGTGGGTGGGGTGTGGTGTATATCTGGCTACGGAGGTGGCTATGGATGCACAAGGTGGTTAATACGTGACATTAAACGGGACGTTGAGAACCCTTCAGTCCTTTTATTTACAATCAAACATGAAACATGGTTCAATTAAAATTTCAATTAAATACGCAGTACTATTTTTCCCCTCCACCATACTAATAAATAATTACTGAGAGCCAATAAAACGTTTTTGATTAGAGTTTATTGCGTTTTCAGGCTCGGGATATTTTTCTGTTTGAGTTGCAAACGAGTTAATTTAATTTTGCTTGTTTTCGATTATCCACACTCTCAATTGAGCTTTGATGATTCACTATTATTTTTAGTTACTTTAATTTAATTCCACAAAATGAAATTAATAAATATGGAAATTGAATTTAAATTTACTCTAAACATTCATAACCTTTATATAAATAAATAAACTAAAATCAAGAAGCAACATTTGATTCTTTTCAAGGTATTTATTTTTTAAATTTGTAATTATTTTATTCATTTTTTCAATTTCTCGTAACTCTCACATAACTTTCCATGATCTCATCTCATCTCGTGCTGCTCATGTCCAATTCTCATTTTACTCACCACCCCACAAGTGTGGTAAGTTGTCTCTGGCTCAGTGGCATTTGCACTGCTTTATATTCTATAAATGTTTGTATGAGAAATTTTGATCTCGGTGGATGGTGAGTTTTTTTTTTATATATCGTGTGATATTTATTAAATTTAATTTTATTTAAAATATTATTTTTTATATATATTTAAAACTCGCAGGGTTCATTTTTCAGTTTTAAATTTTATTTCCTATTCAATTCTTTCTTTCGCTCTGCTATTTCCTCGCTGCTATTTCCTCGCTGCTATTTCCTCGCTGGGTGAGTTTCCCGCCGGAAATTATTTCAAGTTTTGGTTATCTGAGATGAAAGTCGTGCAGATCCTTAAGCTTGAACTCTCTGGCTCTGAGTGTGGGATTTGTCCTATCATTAGACATCTGGTATAACAAGCCATCAACTTCTTGTTGCAGTTTCGGTTTTAATCTGCATTTTTTATCGCCTGCTCAGTGGCCAAGGCTGCTCCTTAAAGGTCCTTTAAGAACGTATGCATAATTTAAGTAGGAAAAAAACTTGTATTTTTGCTGCGCCTGCAGTAGCCACGCAGCCATGACAACAATAATAATGTTGTCCTTCCGCAGGACACTCTTTTCAAATCTCGCTCCCCCAGCTTCTCGTATCTTTTATCCTCCCCCTCCCCCTCTCCCCCTTCTCCGCTGAACCCAAGTGCAGGGCAGGAAAACTCTTCAGACTTGAAACTCTGTTACAAGCAGTTTTTTTCTTACTATTTTTTGTACTTTAGTCAGCGCGTCAACAAATTATAATTGTAGTGCTCGGATGGGATAGGAGAGGGGGAGTGGGGGAGAGGGGTGGGGGTGTAAGTGGGGGTCAGAATTTGCGTGCGACGCTCAGCCCTTAGAAAGTGCTTGGACAGGAATTTTCATAGTGAAAGCCTCCTCCTGCAAGGAAGAGGAACTGTGGTCGTCATCCAGCCGAGCTCTGGACAAGTTAACGTTCCATGTGGGGTGGGCGGGGGAGAAGTGGTGGGGGGTGGTGAGTGTGCTTGGGTGCTTGGGAGCAGAGGCTGTTGCCGTCAGAAAGTATGTTAATAAAAATTTTAATTTATCGTCAAGCATTAAAAGTGGTAAAGTGCTGGACGCTGCCACTGCCAGTGTCACTGCTGCTGCTGCCGCTGCCGCTGCCACACGGCGTTAAGTATGCAACGTTTTTTTTATTTTCATAATTTCCCGTTTTTCCATTTTCGTATTTTTCGTATTTTTCTACTTTTCTTGTTTTCTATTTTCTGTGTGCTTCAACACGCACATAACGCATTCGTTGCCGCGACAACTCAATGGGCTACACACCCGGCGCCCCGCTCCTCCTGCTGCCGGTATCAGTGCGCCTCGTGGATATCCTCACCCTCGCACTGACCCTTGACATCCACCACAGTATCGAGCCGCGTGTTCATCAATAGTTTCAAGTTGTTTTCGGCCAAGTCGACCAACAGCAGGCACGCCATGTGGTGCAAGGGCAGCAGGAGCTGCACCAGCGTTGCATGCACCACCTTTTCCCCTTCCCCCCTTTTCCCTTCACATTTCGTTCAACAATAATCGCTATAATCCCCGAAGCCCTACGCGGCGAGTCGCCGTCCACTTCAACGTTCGATTTTCCGTATTGAAAATTGGCGGTAATAATGTCTTAGTTAAGAATCAGAAGGAGACTCAGACGTGGGTGTGGAACGACTGAGTGTGTGTGTGTGTGCGTGTGTGTGTGTGTGCGTGCGAGTGTAGCCCCTCTGCGTATTGGACACCCTTTCAGCACTGCTTTAATTAGGGCCAAGGGCCCAAGCCGCCTGAGCACTGAATTGCCTTCAGCGAGCTTCAACTTTAAAGTGTTTAATTTAGTTTAAAGCTAAAATAACGGTAATTTGAATATAACATGTAAAATGTAATTCAAATTAAATTATCTCAGGATCTACAATATTTTAACTATTTATTTAGTTGCCTCTTCTTGCAACAAGGTTTCATTTTCTAATTAAATTCTTTTTTATTTATAATTCAGTTATAGCTTATAAATTATATCAATGATAATATTAAAATTAATAATTAATTTATTTATAAATTTCTTATAAATTATATCAATGATAATATTAAAAATAATAATAATTATATTTTTTTCCATCGAAAAGAATCTTTCTTAATTAAAAAAAAATTATTTCTTTTAAATTTTGTAAATTTGTTATTAATGTTTTTTTATTTTTATATTTTAATGTATTTTAAATGTTTTTTTTTGTACATCAAGTCCTTGAAATGTAGGCGTTAAATTAAATATTCTTTTTTTTAAAATTTTGATAAATTTTTACTATTTATTTTATTATTTTAATAATTGTAAATGATAAAAAATATTTATTAAAACAAATATAAAAATATGTATTTTATTCAGTAAATAATTTTTTATATGAATTTATTGTATTTTTTTTGCTACTTAAATAAATACCAAAAATATATTATATACCAAAAATAAATAATATATATTAAACATATAATATATTATATATATTATATATTATATATATATATAGCGCAAATTTTAATTTTTAAAAATGATTTAGTATTTTTTAAAATATCGACTTGACTTTCGGTTCGATTTCTATGTTATTTTTAGCTGAGCTTTTGTACTGGTATTTATTACAATAGTATTAATTTTATAATTTAATAAAATAATAATATTAATTAATTAATGAATTTAATATAATTTGTCAGGATAATAATTTTATTTATTTATGTGTGCACACACGAGTCCCATATTCAATTTTGTTCCACGTTTGCCTCGCCATGAAATTCGATGCACTTCATGTAAATTCGGGGCGGGGCTCATAAATTTTGCCTTTGAAGTTTTATTCGAAATTTCGACTCAAATGCTTGAATTATGAATAACAAAGGCGAAAGCCCGGCCAAAACCATATTCAGGACGAGGAACAGCATCCGAGCCACATAAGTATCACAGTTGCCATTTGCTGGTCCCCGAACCACATGGTCGGAGTCCTTATCCCGCTACCCGTAACCCGCAATCCGCAGCCCGCAATCCGGAGCTCTACCAACGGAAGTGCATTCACAAAATTTGCGCTCTACTTCCGGTTTCCATGTTGTAACTGTTTCACTCTCACTCTCTCTTTCTCTCTCTTTCTCTTCTTCCCCTCTCCCCTGGTGCAACATGTTTGCTTGCGGTGCAACGTAGCAGAAGAGGACGATAAATTTAATTTTAGAAACTCTTATGTCGAATTTTATGTTTACTCAGATTTCTTTATGTCCTTGTGTATCTCAGTGCCAGGAACCTCCCAGTGTTTTAATCAATTATTTACCTTCCCTCACAGATGGAATGTTTGTTGTTGTTTCCATTGTTGTTGTTTCTATTGTGTCTTCGGGCATGTCCCTGTGTACGTTTGGGGCTGAGGTCACGTTGTCCTGATGCTTTCGCCGGTAAAGTAAACAAAAACAATGCATTGCATCTGTGATTTGATACAGTGTTGAAAAACGAGAAAATGTTTGCTTAACATAAAAACTTTAGTGTCTGTCTTTATGACCAACTAATGACAACAGACGCCAAGCACTTCTTCTGGCCAGAGAAGCTCACGTTACGATAAGTGGCTTAAAAGCCGGAAGCTAACGTAATAAATCTTAATCGGGGGTCGCGTATAACGAAGCTGGCAAGGATCAGGAAGGGATTGCTGAGTAGGAAACGAAGAGAAGGGGTTGGGCAGGAAATTGACTTTTTATTATTGTTATCAAATGTATTCATTTATCCTGAAATGTATTCATTTATCCTGAATACCTCGTAAAATGTAATTTTCGTTAAGATGTTTCCCCTATAAAATATTTGATGCCTTGTATTAATATATATCAATTCTTGTTGTATATAGATATATACATGTATTAGTGTGTATATACATATATATAAATATTCAAATGTATGTGAATTGTCCATAGTCCATAGATATTGCAAGTCTAAGTCCTTTAGAAAATGATAAATGTCACAAGTTTCTTATTCCAAAAATCACAACAAAATTTGATAAACTAAAATTAAAAAAATTAATATATATTAATATATATATATAAAATATATATAAATAATAAATATAATTAATAAATAAATAAATAAAAATAAATAAATATATATAAATAAATATATGAATTAATATATTAATTATTTAAACGAAAATTATATATTTTATTACATATATTTTATAACAAAAACAAATTTTTAGATTCCTTTATTTATTTATTTATTTATTACGCCGGAAACTGTTCAGTATCTTCTGAGCTCAATCAGGCGCTTAGAATAGGAAAAGAAAGTTGGGATATAAAAGTGTCCTTATATTTAATTAGTCTAGTATTTATATACCAAAATATTTGATAAAGTCTTAACTAATCTTACGTAGTATGTATTCTTTTTAACCGACGAGATCTTAGTGGCTCAGCTATTGGGTGTTTGGGTTTGCCCCAATCCTTTTGGATACTCGATATGTACTGAAGAGATTTAATTGTTCTTCAACGCGAAGAAGCCGAAGCTCCCTTTCTATGGCACAGCTTGTGACGTACCAGGGGAGTCCGGATGCACGCCGAGGGGCAATCGATTGGACAACTCTTATGCTGTTAATTTGAGTCTTGGACGCAGTGTCCCACACTTGGAGGGCGTAAGTCCAAGTGGGCGTAACAATGGCTTTAGTCAGGAGAGCCTTGGGTTTCACTTCAAGCTTTCTCGACCGCCACAGACAGCCGAGCTACTGCAATTTTTGCACAGATTCCTAGCCACAGGTTGGGTTCCATTACGTAGAAAATCGCTGCATACTTTTAGGCTGCTTCATAAAGCATTTATAGGAGTTAAATAAATTTTCATTATTTCTATTTAACGAATATAATAAATATCCTAAATAAAAAATTATTACCTAAACAGTTTCCAAAAAATGAACTATATTTTAAATAATTTTTAGTCATATTTAATTATCTACACATATATAGTATATATTCATTCATAGATCCTCCGATTGTTGTTTTAAATCAAATCCTTCCAAGTGGAAAATCAAGCCCGTCATTGTAGTTGGGCGAATCAAATAAAACGATAAAAAATGCTTTCAATGAAAACCTAAGAGATGGATACTTGAATCTTGGTGGTTGATACTTGAGGATCAGCGTAATTTAAAGCATTTCACGGTCTCTAAATGAATAAAAACTTGAACATTCGAACTTCCTAATTAATTAATTTATTATTTTAATTTAATTAAGAAAATATTTATATTTGTTGCAATTGACGATCGAGTTTTCTTCTTGGGAAAATAAATATGTACAAATTGATCCAAGAACAGCCACAAATCGAACGCCCTTCTGCCAAAAGAACACGAGTCAAAATAAATATTAAAATTAAAAAAAGAAACAAAATTTAATTAACTTACTAAATATTTAATGGAAATTGCATGATTTTAAACTTTATTTAGAATCCTAAATAAGTATGAAAAAACAACATTTTTAATGATTAATTAAGCTTTTGCATTGAGCTATTAAAAAATACGTCAAAATTTATATTCGCTTTAATATAAAATTAATTTATTTTAATTTGTTTACTTTCAACAGCCTCAGGGCTCTATTTTTATACTAATTTATAAATATTTATTTTATTACTTTTTTTGTGTGTTGGTTCAATGAACTCCGCTCTCGGTCATTTTAGTTCATTTGGAGAGCTCAATGTGCATTTCCATAATTGAAACTTGTTAAATTTGCATCCTGTGAAAATGTACTGTTATTTTGGCTCTTGGATTTCGCTGCATCACGTGTCAGCCTAGAAATAATGTTTAATCTATGAGCAATTAGTGTAATCCTTTAATCCTTTGCAATTTTTTACCTTTTCAAACCAACAAGGGATGTACAACACAATGGAGCGGAGAACGGGAGGGGGAAGGGGGGAGGGGCAAGGGAGCACAGGAGATAAGCTCGTGGAATTGCTGCTTTGTCTAATTGAAACTATAATTTATGATCGTATATTCCATGGGGATATTCCTGTCCACTTATTTTGTCTGCATTTTTAATTGGAATTCATGGTCGCAATGGGTCGTGGGTGGGATGGGGTGGGGAGGGGAGACGCGGCAGTTGCAGCTGCGGCAAATGCGAACATGCAACAAATAATTGCCAGGTCCTTGCAGGTGTGAAACGGGGGAAGGCTATGCATAATTTAGCACCTAGTGCGCCCGCCCACTAGAAAAGTAGGCCAAAATATAATCAGGGGGCGTGGCAAACAGGCAGACAGGCGGATACAGGGCGCTAGCAGCTTGTAAATGGAAAAGATGGAAAAAATTCTGTAATAATAATAATAAAAAAGTGAGCGGCAGAATTATACAGGCGCGTGTGTGGGGCAGCCATCGGGGTGGCGGTGGCTGAGGCAGAGGCTGCAGGTGCCACACTATTGGAGGCGAGACGACTGCTACTGGCTACAGATAATTTCCTTGCCTTTTCCATTGCAACGAGCATTTTCCCAATGTATTTTTCGCAAAGTTTCCGGTACGTTCGCCAGCAAATTTATTGAACCATGAAATGTTTGTGTACGTGTCTGGGCCGAACGGGTTAGGCGGAGGGCGGAGGGTTGTGCTTGGTGAGTAGTTGAGGGGAATAGGTAAGCGGGGGGGCAGACTGTTGCGACTTGGGGTACATAAGGAGGCTGTAAAATGTATGGAACAGTCGTATAAAACGGAAGGAACAAAACGACAAAAGCTTGTTAGTTGTTGCCTCAATTCGATACCCTGCCGGAGTCCAAGCTAAGGACCTGCTCGACTTTGTACTAAATGGTAGAATCTCGTGTTATTACTTTGATATTCAGAGCTTAAGTTTTGGGAAAATTGAAGATTTCTTTAAGAGATGCACCTCTGTCAATCCATCCATTAACATTGATATTGATATAACTACACCATCCTAAAAGTATGCTACATTTATTGAGTAAACTCACGACGACTCAAAGTACCTCAAGGCAAAGGGGAACATCACGTGATGCAAAACAGCAAAGATTTAAAGAGATAAGAGCAACGACGGGTTATCACGTGATATGCCGATGTAACGGTTCTATCGAACGCCGCAGCGCCGAAGCCAGCAGCGCGGCTGAATAAAAGGCAAAGTGAAGTGGCTTAGAAAAGCCCCAAATTATCATTTGAACAGAGAGTTTTAAATAAAGAAATCATTTCCTTTCACACATATATGTGCATATATATATATTAAATATATATATATAATAATAATATATATATAAATAAATATATGAATATATGAATAAATAATTAAACGATGTCAAACACTCAGGTAGAAACGATCAAAGGCGCCACTTCATTTTGTGTGCAGGGTATCTGCACTTCGCCTGTGGTCGGTCGAGCTGCTCTTTATGCACAGTTGAATGTCTTTGCCTCCCACTGAGTTCGTCCGTGCGATTCTCTTCTCTTTCCTCTTTCCTCTCTCCCCTGCTCTGTGCTTTTAACAGTTCTTATGTGTGTAAACTTTGCCCCAGTCATCGGTGGGATGGGTGCTGGGAAGATGGGGAGCATCTCATGGCATCGGGACTCGCTTGTTTTTGCCTGGGAAAATATTTAGTTGAAGTTTTTATTTAACGCATCGATGGCCACGTGGCTATTGGCTCGTCCTGGTCGATTGCAGATTGGCAAAGGGTTTGCCCAGGACTTTGTTTGTTATTGTTATAGTCCTCGGTTTGTTGTTGCTATTTCCACTTTCTAAGTGTTGCCGCTGCTGTTGCTGTCGCTGATGTTACTTTCATTGTTGCTGTTGCTGTTGTTGTTGTTGTTGTTGTTGCTGCCACATGGCTCATAATTTTTCATTGCCATTTCGAATTTGAGTTGCTTTTAACGTTTTGTGCCATGAAAAATTGATGACGGTTTCGATTTGATTGGATTTTCAACTGCCACCGAAGTGTATTGAATCGCAAGGAGCGACTGTAACACTCGCAGGACACGGACAAAGGACGTGCACCGACAAGGCACTGAGGCAACGTAATTGCTCTAAAAAATACTCCTATTACCTGCAATTTCTACACCTACGGTGATTAATGTTGTAGTACAATTGGTGGGAGGGGCTGGGGGCTGGGGGCTGGGGGCTTGGCCTGTGGTTGGGCTGTTGCAAGGCGCGTGCTCCTTTAAACGGACCAATAAATTGGATATCAAGTGGGCTCAATAATTCTCCTGAATAATGGATAATCGGCTGTCAAAGCCAATAATTAAAGAAGGTAAGTACGGTCGATGTGTGATAGTCTAAAGGACGATAATGACTGTTTGTGACAGGACACAATAACAGGTTTCCACGTCGATTAAGTTCTTAGGAAATACATGGGATATTCATGAGCGAAAAGGAGTAACAGTTTTTAGGTCGTTCACATGGACTTCCCAAGGACTTTAAAGTCTACTTAGCGGATACTTGGACAGTTTTACTTTTGCACGTCCGCTGATCATTTTTCTAACTAATCCAGGACTAAATCAAATTTGTACGATCGTCTCATAAGTGAATAAAATTGTAACTTCTACAGATCCCGAGGATAAACACTCCTCAGGAATTAATTTATCTCTTCATGGACTTATATCCTGGTAGCCACAATAGTCGGAGGACGCTAATCGAGTCTAACTGACTGAGAGTAGGTAATAGTCCAGGGCTCCTTATGGAGCCATCGAGTACTCCTTTTTCGATATTTGTTTATCTTTTATCTTCCAAATGTCCTTTCTGTGCATACAAAGTGCAACCATCTGAAATCCTTTCAGGGAGTGAAGCTTGTATCTAGTGCGGACTTACTCGATTGTGCTTTATGTAGAAAATCCATTGTACTTTTAAGTTTTTAAAAATGAAAATCTTCGTTCACTTGCATTGCTTTCGAAGGATTCAAGAAAATGTCCTGCTATTTGGAAAAACTCTGAAAATATTTCTGTTGAAAGTCGTTTTCCAAAGGAAGGAAAATCTTGAACGCAAAGCAAAAGAATTAAAAAAAAAAACACAATAAAAAAATCAAAGTATTTAAAATTTAAATTCTTATTAAAATATTAAAATTAACAAACTCTTAAAATATATATTAAATAATACAAAAAAAAATTCCAGAACGAACTTTGAGCTTTTCAGTGTCCAAATTCAATCCTTCATTTCCTTTGATTCTCCTTTTAACGCCCCCTCCTCCTCCTCGCACCTTAAAGTCTCTTCTAACTTTAACAATAACAACAACAACAACAACAACAACAACAACAGCACAAACGCCATTCGAGTGGCTCAGCTGCTGCCTAAAGTTGTGTGGGCGTAGCTGAGGGAAGGGCGTGAACGGTTGGCGGTAGGAGGTAGTGGGCGGTGCGCAGTGTGTGTTGGGTGGTGGGGGGTGGGCGGTGGGGTGGTCAACAAGCGGGACCAACTTCAGCTGCGATTCGTTGCTGACCCGCCAGACCGGGCGCGGGTTAATTCAATTAAACAATTTCTCGATTTTACCAGATTTTCCAGTTTCTAAATTCGCGAGCTTGGAACTAGTTCGTTCATTGATCGCTTGTTCAATTATTGGGGCCGTCATTCATGGCGCGGCCCGAGCCGACACCAATTTGGCGTCTGCCCCTTAACTGAAATGGCAGACAAAGGCGACAGCAGCCCCTCTCACCGCCCACCACTAACACCCACCTCTCTTCACCTCTGCCTCTCCGCCCCTCCGCCCATTTGCCACTCACAGCAATCGAATGATGCAACTCGGCATTTCTATGGATGCCTGGCAATGGGCGGCATTGCTATTCCCATTGCATTGCTTCACACTGTGTACATACATATATCAATGCCCGAAACCCACCCCTCCCCACCCCCACCAGCCCCACCCCCACCACCACCACCCCTACCCAACACTCTCATCGCCACCCCACCCCCCTGCGACGACCATTCTGCTAGGCAGTGCGTTGCGCTTTTCGGGCCACGAGTTTTGGGACTTGCCACGCGGGTCGAGCCGTGCGAAGGATATCGTATCCTGGTCAAGGACCGAAAAACTGCCGTAAACTAAATTCAATTAGAGACTCTTTTTTTCTAGCTCGGCTTTTGGCTCTTCCACTTCTGTCACAATGGATTTGCATTGACCAATGCCGAATGCGGAATCAGTTAGTGGGGCGTTGTGGGGGATGCAGGATGCAGGATGCAGAATGCAGGGTGCAGGAGCACGGGGATTTGGATACAGAGAATAGAGTCGACGGCTTGCAAATGGCTTCGACATTTGTAACATGTGTACAATGAAGCGATGCGGCGGAGGTTAGAGAAATGAAAATGGATTTGATTAAACGTCGCTGCGCTTGCAACAAGTGATGGGAGGGGGACAAGTGACAGGGATGGGGTGGGGGAGGGGGGAAGCGTTAAGTGATTGGGAGTGGCCGACATGGACAGGGGACGTTCCAGCTGCTTATGCACAGCTTTTCCACTTAAGTTGCAGATTTCAATTCCGGTTTCTCTGCTGCTGCTGAAGCGGATTGATTGTCCTTAAAGTGCACTTATAAATTACCGAGAGCTGCTGGCTTTTCCACATGAAAACCTTTGACTTTTCCAGATGGAAACTTTCGCTTAATTCTAAAATAAAAATCGCTCAGAAAATTTGTGGTTTTTAAGTCACATCTCATTTATCCTCTGAAGTTCCCTTCAAAGCGGAAGGAAAAGTAAGAAAGGTTCCTTTCAGCTGTCTTGTCCTTCATTAATGTGAGGAAAATGCGGAAAGTGTCTTGGAAAATCTTCCTGTAGCTCAGCGAATTTAATGAGTAATCAGAACTTTAATAAAACACGAGGCTGCAATTTGTGCTGCAGCTCCCAAAGGAGCAGCTCCTCCTTTTTATATGCTGCCAGCTTTAATGGAGGTATCTGCACTTCGAGATGTACAGCTCAGAGTTCACATCACACCCGCACAGTCAGAGCCACTCACACAGACAAACGCGTACACACACACACACCTATACGAACACATAAATACAAAGTCCATGGACACTCAATTAAAAAAGCACCAAAACTAAGAGTCGAGTATCCTGGCTGTAATCAGGAGTTCGCACTTACATTTAGTGTGTCTTTATACGCGTGTGTGCATGTGTGTGTGTGTGTGTGGGGTGAGTATGTGTGTGCATGTGTGTATAGCTGTGATATCGAGAATTTATGGCCTTTGCTTAAAGTAAATTGTATGGGACTTAAAACTAAGCTCTCCACAGCAGCCACTAACTAAATGGCTGTCTGCGAGTCTGCGAGTGTGTGAGTGTGATTGGGTGTGTGTATGGGTACTACCGCATGTGTGTGTATCTGTGTGTGTCTAGCTGTGTGAATTTGTTGGCAAGAACAACACAAGTAAATCCGTTGAACAAGCAGCTGCAGCTCTGCAGCTGTTAAACTTTGCAGCATACTTTGCGGCGCTCTTAAATATGCAGCTACACACACAAGCACACACATGCACACACATGCATACACACGCATGTTCACAGATGCTGACTGCGATGTAATTCATTTTTGACATACGCATACAAACGCAATAGCACACACAAACACACACACACAGCCACACGCACAGCAACAGAGCTGCGGGTAGAAGGAAGAGTAGAAGGAAGGAGGAAGAGGAAGAGGAATGGGAAGCAAAGGCGATAGCTGGCAGCTGCGAGCAGAAACGCTTTCCTACATATTTACAACTTAATACCTTGCCCAGTCCGTAGTAAGTGTGTGTGTGTATGTGTGAGTTTGTGTGTGTGTGAATGCATGGGCTTAACTTTGCATGCTACAAATAATTAAAGCATAAAAGAAGACGCCACACAATGAGGCAGACTGTACTTCAGAGATAGAGATGAAGACCAAGCGATAGATGGAGAGAGAGAGAGAGAGAGAGAGTAAGAGAGAGGGAGAGAGGGGAGTCACTGACAGACCATCGCCAGCGAGCTGAGCATCTGGATGTGTCATCCTCGTCTCCTCATAAAAGTCATTCGCTGCCTTTGATGCTGCCACAGAAGGAGCAGCCATAGTAGGAGCCACGTTGCCACGGAGAAGCATCTGCCGCACTTGCCACATCTGCCACATCTTCGGCCTGGGCTGCTTCTTCATCTTCGCCTTTTCCATCTATCCTTCCTTAATGTGACTTGTGTCCTGTGTCCTGTGTCCTGCGTCCTGCCTCCTGCGTCCTGTGCCCTCTCTCTAAATTGAATATTTTAATGCAAATTTAATGGGTGGGTTTTTGTGTCGGTGCTTACATTTAATTTTGTCTCGAACTTTTGAGGTGTCCTCCCCAGACACAGTCCCCCCGGGGCCCTCCGCTGCCCCACACATTGGGGATCCGATGTAAGTGGTTCATCTGTGTTTTTAGTTTATTCGCTTAGAATTTAAGTGCATGTCATTTACAGCATAATAGAGACTCTGCCAGAGACAGAAACAGACACAGAGACAGGGAAAGGGGAAAGGGGAAAGGAAAAGAGAAAGAGAAAGAGACAGAGGCAGAGGAGGAAAGAAGAAAGAGAAAGACTGAGTGAGAGAGAAAATGTGGAGGAAACATTTATACAAGGAATTCCTAGTTGAAGGCTTAACGCAAAGGCGCGTCTGCACTCTGTGGGCAGTTCAGGGAGTCCTTTTGATTACCCAGAAAGGATTATCCCACTTAGCCACAGACTCAGTTTGCTTGTTCTACAAGTTAATTAAAAAAAATGTTATTGACCTTATTTTGTTTTGCTGTAAACAGAAAACTTTCAGGAGTCCACAGCCGTCGCAACAGTTGGTCCTTTCCTCTTGTTTTGTCATTCGCAGTCATCCGCTTTTTCTGCGCTTCATCTTTATTTCTCTCTGTTATCCCTTCTTATTATCTCTTTTCTACCATCAAGCATTCTTTTTGCATCCTTGGCGAGCACTCGTTTCACTTTACTAAGCAATCGGCTTGAATTTCCTGGGAAATATCCTTATTAATTTTAACATTTCTCCCCATTGACATAAGAGCTGAAAAGTCATAGCCTCGATTCTCGTTACAATCAATTGAATTATTTCCCATTTTCCTGGCCTTTTCATTAATTGTCATCATTCGTATTTTGAAGTCCTTTGGTATTTCAATCAACTACCGTGTGTCTCGTTATCCGATTTCAACGAGCTGTACATAGACACATAAGTGTCATTCGTTATTGTGACTCGTTATTATCAGTCTTTACTCGTTAATGAGATTTGAGATTCAGTCGCCTTCTCTGTACCTTTTAGTGCTTACAGCAACTCGTTAATTAGTTAGTATCGCTTTTCTTCTTTAACAAGCTGTGCATAGGGACATAAGCATTACTCGCTATTGCGATTCGTACATTTCTCTGCTTAAATTATTTCGTCAAAAGCTTGTATTTTCATCATCTCGCTAGTTCAGTAAGTATGTGTCGTGATTCTTTTTCAAACGAGCTTTGTGTGAGAATTTAAACATTACTCGCTATTACGTTACTCGTTATCAATAATTCATCTAATTATTTTTTTTTAATAGCTTGAATACTAAGCCACTTTACTTTTTAAATGCATGCAACTCGATTTTCAATTCCTCTTTCTATTTTACTCGTTACAGCAACTCGTTACAGCATATCGTTACTTAATTTACTTCCCTCGTTACAATTTCCCATGTTGCTCGTTGTTAAAGTGACCTCCTATAAGGCCTTTTAAATAAACATCTTTTCCAATTACTCTTTACTTTCCGATTCACTCGTTCCTACTTTAACGAGAGTCTCTTGTGACTCAGGTCGCTATTCACTTCAGCATTCGAATGGGATCCTTATGGGTTGTATCCTCGTTACGCTCCTTGAGTGTGTGGCTCATCAATAAACGTGTTCATCTTTCCGCTTTGTTCGCCCTTTGGCAATACAAGTACCGTTATTCCATTTGCCCCCTCTCTCTCCTACCCTCTCATAGTTATCTTCTCTGTGGTTCCTCTTTCAAAAAATATTCTATCCATCAATTTGGAACGTTGCTCTTTTTACAGCCGCTATCACCTGCAGTCCTTGGACCGATGCTACTTTTATGCAATAACTCCTCGGGCAACTCGAACATATCGATGCCGAGAAAAACCCTTAATCACACACACAAACACACATGCACACCCATATGTACACACACACCCATACACCCACGCATCCAGTGAGGCAAGTGAAGTGTCACATGAAACGCTTTTAATTGCATTTTTTGTAGCTTCACTTTTGCATTTCCTGCCGTTGGCGTCGCCGTCGCCGTCGCTGCTAACGTCGACGCCGCTGTCGGTGGCGGTAAACAAACGGGCAGAAAACAAACAGATAAACAAGCTGAGGCACACTGAAACGGTTTCGAAATGGTTCCGCCCTCCGTCCTTGGTCCTGGCGCCATTTTCATGGGGCCACTGCTTTGGCCCGTAAATTTAATGGCCATTGGGCTCCTTTCGAATCGTTTGATTTATGCGATTTGCCACAAAAAGTTGGCAAACTTCTTTAAATGCAATAACTTAGACGCTCATGTGCTTCTCTCCCTCCCGCCCCCTTACCCCTCTCCCAACCACCTACTATCTTCGTGCCAGAAGGAAGTCTGCAACGATTAAAAATGTAAATACCCTGGGAAAAAAAACTTGTTCCCAAATAAAATTTGACTCACAGGCTAGTTGAAAATTTCAAATTTTTTGATTTACTTTTTAAAATATTAAATATTTAATTTATTATATTTAAATATTTAAAATATTATCAATAACTTAGAGCTCGTTTTAAAGTATAATAAAATATAGTTTGGGAATGCCTGCAGCCTTTGGATACACACAAGGAACTTTCCGAATTTTCAGAATGATTTTTAAATATTTAAATTTTAAATTGGTAAGGTTTTTTTCTTTAAATTTAATTTTATAATTAACTAAAATTAATTATTTTACTTACTAACATATTTGATTGGTTTTCTTTGCGACTATTTAGTTTTAGTTTTTTCTTTATTTTTGAGCCTCTGATCCTAAGATACAATTTAAAGACTCTGATGTAATAAAAGTTTATACATATATTTATTTATTTATATTGTTAGTTAGTATTATTTCTATTTAGTATTTTAGAATTATTTATGTAAGCATGGCTATCAGTGCTGGAAAGTAGTCTTAGGTAGTTTTAAGCTAACACTTTAACTATCGAACCAAGAATATCGATAAGAAAAGAAAAGATGAAAGAGGCGCTTAGAAAAAGCACATGAAATCATAGAAATTATAAAAAGAGAACCAGAATTAAAAGGAATCAAAATAAGTTTTGGCTCTCATATATTTAATCAGATGAATAATTCAGTTAATCTTGTTTCAATAAATGCTATTTATAATATATATATTCAAATTGATTTATTTCTCCCTCAGTTTGTTTATTAGTTGCTTTTTCAATTTATTAATGAAAAAAATGTGCTTTGTTTTAATTCTCATTCGCATTCTCAGTAATAAATCAATACATTTTATTAATTTATTATCTAAACATTAATTTGAGACAATGATTGTATTGATTATTAATAAAAATAATTATAATAATAAAAACAATAAGTTCAACTGACAAAATAACTTCAAAAACATGAGCTTATTGATTAATTAATTATTTAACTTTTATTTAGTTGTCAATAGAATTGATATTAGAAAATTAAACTTTTAAATTTCAATTCAATAACTGAAATCGAGAGCATTTGAAATTTTACTTTTTTAATAATTGTTTATTACCTTACATATTTTAATTTGTTGATTGTGGTACTTTATTGAATGCGTGAATTATTTTTTTACTTTTAAATTAGGGAAATTAATTTTTTTTCTATGATTAATTCTCCGGCAGGAGTCAAAGACACAATTTTATTAAAATCTGTCCTTTAAATTGAAATTAAATAATTTGAGAAAATCTTGAAATTATTTTTTTTTATTTGAGGTAAAGTTAAGTTAAACATTATTCTTATCTTAATATAATAAAACTTTACCAGATTTTAAAAAATTGTTTAATATTTTCTATTCCGTTTTAAAAAACCATTATTAATGAATATAAATATAATTTATAATCTATAATTAATTAAATTTATTTAAAATATGTGTAAATATTTCAAATCGTTTAAGCTAATGGAATCTCTTCAAAAGCTCTCAATTTAAACTCAATCTTAATCCAAATCATTCGTAAATTTTGAATTTTATTGTATTATTATTATTATATTTATATTATTGTAATATAATTATTATATTTATATTATTTTAATATTTATACATTATATTATTATATTATTATTATATTTAATTTTATTATAATTTTTAGATCCATTGAAGAAAATCTTTTATTTATAAAAAACACCAAAAAATTCAATAGACTCGCCCCCAGAAGACGTAACGTTTTATTCCCCGAGGCTTGAATCTCCTTTCATCTTAAATAAAAATGATTAAATATTAAATTTCTTTTTAAATATTTAAACACGTCTTTTGTGCTTTCATAATTTTACTGTTTTTATTTACTTTGTACACACACACACACACACACATACACCTGTCTATTATTTCCATTTACTGTTTACCTTGGATTATGAATCCTTTCTTCGGGTGAACAAACATCGAATCATAGTTTAAGTTTTGTTTCCCTTTCGGAGTTCGGGGCGAAGCGACCCTTTCGGGAAATGCCTGCAGGGCTCCAAGGAATGAATTCCTCATCTTCGCAGGAAGCACATGGCTGGGGCATAAATCACGCATACGCCGCGTGCAATGTGCGAGTAGATGCAGGTGCATGGAAATAGATGTATGGTGAAGGGGATGGGTAGGGGAAGGGGAGGGGGGGCAGGAAACGGGCGGTTCCTAGGGCGAGTGTTGCATAAACGCATTTGCATTGTTTGTGCGTCGTAAATTAACACATTATGTGACTCAGAGGTACGCTAATAAGTCCGGTTAACCGAACACCGGCCCGGAATTGAATCTCTTCCCCTTAGCAGACACACACGCGCAGAATTCGAAGGAGCAATGGGCGGGAGTCATTTGGCAAATTGCCAGGACAAACTAATCGCATTTCTCGCCTTAATTATTTATCTCTGTAAATTGATTTACGGAATGCGGCCCAAACACTCCGGACGATGCATAATGGAGCCCTTCTGGGCCCTACTTGTGGATTGTGGTCGGTTGTGGTTACCAGGCGTTCACTGTAGCTCGCTTAGCCATTCGAAAGTTTGTGCAAATTGTCGTCGTTCGACTTGCGGTTGAGTTTGAATGGCAGACGAGCGCTCAAGGAGTGCCATCAGCAGGCGGAGCTGCTGCGAACTGCTGGCAGTTTAATTCTGTTAAACACTGTATAAACATTTTCACAGCATTATTCAATAGTTCCGGCAACTTGATGTACGTGATAAATTGCCGGTGAATTATTGAGCTCATCTTCGGGCAACTTTTGCCCACGAACTTCTACTTAGTTCTTAATTGCACTCGAGCTGCAGCTCTCAGTGCTTATTGTCTTTGTCCTTCGAGTCCTCCAATTGTAGATATGACATTAAATATTTAAGCTCTGTCCTTTGGACACATGTTTTTCCCAACTTCCGGCAACATCTTCTGTTTATGTGAGTCGTGGATTACTCAAGGATTATCCATTCAAACTGCAGGCTGCGACTTGCCTGTCTCCTACTTCGCCTTTCTCTGAATAACATATTTTTTCAAAGTGATCCTTACAACTCCTTTAATTCTCTTTTTATGCTTCTTGCCTTAGGCTTTACTGTGATCCTCTCTTTACATTTAAATCGAATGAATAGGAAATTCGAGCGAGTAGTAGACTCACTCGTTCCTTCCTGGCGATCAACTCGATCTTTGATTCTCTTCTTTGCTTCTTGCTTTTGCCCTCAAAAGTTTCTCTCTTCAACTCGAATAATTCAGTTTAAGTAAAATCCTCAAAACTATAAATAATTCCCCATTTAATTATTAATTTATTTTTTAAATTAAGAATGTCTCTTCACATAAAAATTATAAATTACCTGAATATTTGATTATCGAGTCGCTTGGAGGCTGCATTCATATGAATAAATACTTAAATTCGATTCAGACTTAATTACTTATTATTTCTTCCCTTAAAATTGAATATTAATTTTACTTGTGTGTCTGTATATCCTTTGACTTCGAGCTAGGACTTGATTAACCACAAAATTTACTCACAATTATTTTTTATTGATTCCCTTTTTCTACTTAAAGAATTTCACGTTCCTTAATTGAACGAATCTGTGATTTATTTACTTATTTAAATAAAGGCTCTCACTTCGATTAACATATTTTTATATTATTCATATTATTCATGTTATTTATATCATTTATATTATTTATATTAATTATATACTTATCTTAATATTAATTATAAATGTACTATTTATATTATTTATATGATTTATATTATTCATATTATTTACATTATTTATATTATTTTTGTTATTTAATATATATTTATTTAATTTTGTTCCACTATTTCTATTATTTATATTTTTTATATAATTTATATTTTTTGTATTATTGTTATTATATGTATTATTTATATTATTCATATTGTTTATATTATTTATAATACTCATATTGTTCATATTATTCATATTATTTCTATTATTTATATTATTCATACTATTCATATAAATTCATATTATTTATATTTTTTATATTATTTGAATTGTTTGTATTATTTACATTATTCATATCATTTTTATTATATATATTATTTAATTATATACTTATCTAAACTATTTTTGTTATTTGTAGTATTTCTTTTATTTATATAATTATTTATGGCAAGGAAATATCTCATACATCAGCCAAATCATTGGTGTTACCCAAATGTGTGGCTTTCCCCCGACAAATTTATAATTTATAATTGATTTTAATTCATTTTAATTGAGAATACTTTTCGAGGGTCAATCCTGTCTACTGTCTTCTTCTTACTTAATATTAGGGATCTTTTTATTTATTTACTATATAAAAGATCGCTAAGTCGGAAACTGTGAATACTTTACCTCATTTGTTTACTTAATCAGTGAGTTATTCCTTGCGATTCGCCCATCAACAGGATGAATAACTGAAAGGAAGCTCAGCTGAGGACACAAATAAAATTCCCAGAAATATCGTAAATAAATTTATTTACATTTATCAAAGTTTCAATACTTAAGTTTAGGATTCGAACTTGTAACTTGTTTTTGGAGACATCCTGTCAAGAGGTCCTCTTCTTGTTTCCTGCTGCATTTTCCGACTCACAACTCAATGTGTTTCCCCCTCTTTTCCCTCATTTTTCCACTTTCCATTTGCATAGTGTGGAAATTCCATCTGAATTCGCGTTTCACTCTGCACGTCGATTGACTCGTTACGCTTTTCAATGACATTTCACTCGGAGTCGCACTTAACTTCTCTCTTCGCTTCTCTTGAGTCTTGTTCTGACTTTTGCCTCGTGTCGTAGGCTTCAAAGTTTCCTTAACTTCTTCAATTAACATAAATTTAGTTGCTCTCACTTGTTTGTGTTTCCAAGTTGAACTTATTCCTTCGCTTCTCCCTGCCTGCCCCCTGGCATTCAGCCCTAAAGTCCTTATTTCTATTTTAAGCGGTTTTCTGAAAATTTCAACTAATTTTTCATAAATTTGCACCTTGCGGCAGGCTCAAAAAAGCCCAAGAAAGACTTTTTAAGAACATAAACAAGGATATTCGGAGCAGCTCGGGGAAACATTATCGCATTTCATGAAAAGTTAACAGGCCCAAAATTGCCCCTCAAAGCCATCCAAATTTATACCTACGAGAATAATACTCCGAGGAGGCTCTGGTATTGGGGCAAGGATCCTGGTACTGGGTGCTGGGTGCTGGGCCTTGGGCCTTGGGCCCAGTCGAGCGCATTTAGGCAAATGCCAATTATTATAATAACCTTAGATGAGGCCTTGGGGTGAACCAAGGGGCGGGGGAAACGTAAGGTAAATAAATAAAAAATAGAAGCCTTAAAGTTATGGAAAAACTGTTCAGGACTCCGACGGGAGTTGTGGCAGGCGTAAAGTAAACTTCAATTGCCGGACAATATTTGATATTTACTCGCTGCTTCACAACAAATGTTCGTCTTCCTTTATGTGCGGGGAACAGAATGGAGTTCCTGTATAAAGTTGACTAACTGCCTGACAGGACTCGGCTGCCGGCTGCTGGCTACTGGCTGCCGTCTGCCGTGTATCGTCTGTCGTCTGTCGCTTGCCAGCTGACAATTTGTTTGTGTCGGACCACCAACAACATCAGCAGCAACAACAACATCAACAACAAAAGCAACAGGACACCATAACAACAATGAGAAAAGAAAGAAAATCACTTGACTTTTCGTAGTTGTCCTTGTCGCTTGCAGGAAGTCCATGCTTTATGTTAGCAACAGACGTTGGGGGCCAAAATGTGGACTGGGCTGTTGCGGGTGCTGGGTAGGTAGGCGGGAGGGGTGGGGGGGGGGGAGCATTGGGAGGCTCTAGTCCCAGGGAAGGAGTGTCAAAAACTTGAGCGCCTGTTGACACACACGCGGAACACCCGAATGGTTCACACGTCGATGGAATGGTAGGGTGGGGGAGGGGGGAGGTGGATCTGTCGCGGGTGGCTGGCTGACAGTGGGGAGGCGCTTGTAACCGCCAAAAACATTTTGCTAACGATTTATGTCCGTTGCATGTTCTCAATTCGAGCCCAGAGATAAATTTTTGCTACTCTTTTGGTGGCAGCGCATTGCAGGTCCTTCCCCCATTCCGACGGCAGCAGCAACAGATCCTGCACATCTGCCAGCTTCCCTTTCTTCTCGTTGCGGCTGTGTGAGTGTGGGCGTGTGTGTGTGGCTGAGTAAAGGGTGCTTAATGGCGCATCCTTCGTATTCCTCGGGTTAAATGTCAGCTGACGTTTACCCTAACCCAACGCCGGCAATCGCTTGGAGCAATTAGTTCGGATTTCTCCTTGGCTCGTCTGAGCTTCAGCTGCAGGAGCGCGTCAGCGGCAGCAGTTGCATGTCTTATGGGTCCTTAACAGGAGCAGCAGTCGCTTTAAGTCAGCCGAAGCCTTTGTTGACGTTGTTCTTGTTGTTGTTGTTCTTATCCTTATTGCTGTTGTTGTTGTTGTTGTTAACGCGAAGAAAACGCAGACGCCCCGAGAAAATTCATAAAACCGACAACTTTTATATGATGATTACAACTGAAACTGCTTCCACCCCGAGTTTTCCGTAGCTTCTGATTAATCTTGAAGGATACCTTTAAGGACGAAGGATTACAATATTCCAACAAATTTGTGTTTCTTGCAAAGCTTTCCTCTCATTTGACGATTCAAAAATTGCTTTAATTCTCCTGCAAAAAAGGAAAAGGAACCTTCTTTGGGGTCGCTTCCCTCCTGGTCAGTCGCCGAAACTACAGAAAATATCCTTAAAATTGGGTGGGAAATCTAAGAGAAAAGATTATTTCACCCATTGACGCTTTAAACTAAAAAAAAAAAAGGCACCATAAGTCGATTGGAAGTCTGCAGTCATTTCTCAGGCTTGGGAAAAGCTGAACAGATCCTGAAGGACTCAGATTAACACTTGTGGATTATGTGTCTCGCTTTAAGTGCCCGGAAAATGTACAGAAAATTTTCCAAATAACTGATTTTCACATCCTCAAAGACTCCAAGCCAATCCACTTGGAAAATTCTACTGCGAAAAATGAAACAGTTTAAAGTTGGGAAAATGTTTAAGGACTTCCGAGTGTGAAATCAAAATAAATGAAAAAAATTCCGAATTTAAGGAATTTTCAAGTGTTGCACCGAAATTTTCTGAAAATTATATTCAAAAATTGTGTGCGGCAGTTGGCAACAATTTCCCAAAGTGGCTTACACGATTTGAGCGTGTTGCAGGGGCTAACAAGGCGCTTAAATTATCATATATCAAAGTGTTTTTTTTGGCACATCAAATGATTTGCACCCTCAGCTTCAAAAAAGGACAGTGTTGGTGCAGCGTTAACAAGTATCGACTGGGCAGCTCGCAGGAAAAGTTTTAATTAAACCAACTTTAAGCTTGCTGCTGGTTGGTCAAAACTGTCAACAGTCCTGGCAGTCCAGCAGCCGCCCACAACACATGTTCGATGGCGGGAGAGATGATCGGCGGGATGGGTCAATGGGAGGAGGATGGCAGGACACCAGACACCAACATAAAATCTCGGCTTTAACAACAATTTTGGCATTAACACTTTGGCCAACGTTTAAAGCCGACAAGCGAGCAGAAAAATGAAAACAAAAGGCAAAAGGCAAAAGGAAAAAGGAGAATGGAAAATGAAAAAATAAATAAATAGCAGCCCGCAGGCAACTTGTGTTAAAGCCTAAAATCCTTCCGCAGCCTGGCAGCTGGTCACGGCTCCGGCCGGTGAGCCTGCTGCCTGTCAGTTGACCAGTGAAGCGGCAAAAAATGATGTACTGGTGTCCATATCCGACCAGGGGAAGCAGCCAGTGGCCAACTAGTAGCCCGGTTCGTCCTTTTTGTATTTTGGGTTACACCTACAGAAGGCGACAGCTGTGCATTAATGTCCACATTCCGCCTTCTTGCCACATCGCAGTCATGTCCAGGCGCTCTCTGTGTCTGTGTCTGTGTGTGTGTGTGTATGTGTGTTAGTGGGAGTGGGTGTGGGTGTGCGGGTGCGGGTGCGGGCGTATGTCAGGCAGAGCTTTCTGGTGGACGAAAGCCAATGTCCCATCAATGGGATTCATAGTGACTGACCGCCCAGAGTCGCCTTTTGTGTAGCAACCGTTGCCTTCAGCTGTCAAACCCGCAAACATGATATTTTCATGACCGCAAATCCTTCGTTCGTAGGACAATCCAATGATGCGGTTTGCCACTCTATTGAGGTTTTGGCTCGGGCTTTGATTATCTGCCCGCAGTCTATGAATGTCTATAAAAATATCTCATGCGATAGACGATGACCCCTGGCTGCAGCTGTCATGCGATTCTCACCACTACTGCTGTTTGCACTGGTTCGTGTCTCCGCTGTGATAGCGGCCACAGAGCACAAACTACAAGAGTAGGTGATAGCTTTAAGGTGAAATGTTAACGAAAATGGTTTTGACGATTGGCTCGGTAAAGAAATCGGCAAAGTCAAAAGCAAAATTGAAAACACAACAAATGCAGAGAGCACGAGCACATTGGCTCGGTGCTGAGAGAACTAAACTTTGTTCTCTCTGCTTTTTGGCAAAATGAACACTATATGCCACTACATGCTGCCTTGTCTTACTTAGGCAGTTCGACAAACGCATGATTTTCTGTCTTAGTTTAAACAAAATAAACGAGCCTGGCTATTATTTAGCGCCGAACTTATACCTTATAGCCGAAGTTTACACTTGCGAAGTGATGTTTACAAATACCACACATTTTGTCCATCAAGAACAAATGCAGAAGCAGATCTTTGAAGATAGATCCAATGCAAATAATAACTAAATTTAATAGAAATTAAGTTATTTTTGCTAACATTTCAGCAACAAATTGAAACATATGGCATCGCCAAATTATACGAATACTATATTTTGTGAAATTAGTAAATTAATTATATTTTAAGTAGTAAAATAATTAGTTCAAAACATATTTGTCACAAATGTGTAACATCATAAATGCCAGCTTGTATGCCTGTGTGCGAATAGGAAAGATACATATGTTTTTCCTTTTTGGTCTTCGTTACGTTCATTCAGAGAGCACTCTCTGCTCTCTGCGTTCATCGCTGGTGTAAAGTCAAATAAACAAAACTGCTTGCCATGTATTTGTTGGTGCTTTGTGTTTGCAGCAATTGTCTTTACGCTACCGAGCCAATCTCAAGATTCTATTTTTAACAGTAACATTTTTCTGTTAAGCTATCGCCTACTCTTGTAGTTCGTGCTCTGTGCCCACACTTAAGCGAATACATTGCAAATTTAAATAGTAACTGTTGTTGATGGTAAATAATAATTTAAAAAAAATTCAAAATTATAAAAATTATTTATTAAATTGACGATATTTTTAAAGTTTTTAATTACTTATTATTTTACATTTTATAGGCACCTCATTCATTATAGATTCCCCAACATTCGTTTATCTTATCTCAATTATTGCAAATTTATTTAATCTGATAAATTTAATCTTGTACTTTGCCAATTTAGCTGCTGGCGCGCCAAAAGCCAATTATCTTATTCGCAAGGATAGCAATAAATTTGGGTAGTAAACAATTCGCAGTTAACAAAAAAAAAATTAATTGTCGTGTAACACGCAGCATTTTCGCACCGCCTTTTGTCACTTTTCACGCTCTTCCCACGCGCGACGCGTGCTTTTCAAATGTGTGTGTGAGTGTGTGTGGGTGTGTGTATGAATATATGTATGAATGTGTATCTATATTTATATTTATATATTTTCGGACATGAAAAACAATGACACGAGACTTTTGCTTAGCAAACAAAGCAGAAGTTTAATAAATTACACGCTGAAAGCCGGTCAGCGCGTTGAGGTATGAAGAGTGCTCTTTAACAGGAAAGAGAAAGAGAGAAAGAGAGCAAGAGAAAGAGAGAGCGATGGGGATGGGGCGGAAGGGAGTGGGGGAGAAAGGGAGGGCGAGTGAAATGCAGAGAGAGCATGCTGCGTACTTGGCTCAGCTGTTTTTTGATAAATGCCCAACACTTGTGTGTGTGCATGCTGTGAGTCAGTGTGTGTGTGTGTGTGTGTGTGTGTGTGTGTGTGGGTTGTGTGGTTCCATTTGAAAGGCTTTTTGGGCGCGCCCTTTTATTTTTTTTGCTGCATTTCTCGTGCTCTCCATCCAAACGGAGGTAAACAAATGCCTTTCGGGGGCAGATTAACAGCCGCGCGCAAAGGTAGAAGGCGAATTTATGGCAGCCTCTTAGGCGGCGCTGTTAAACTCACGCTCTCGCTCTCCCTCTCTCCCTCTCGCCCTCTCTCACGCGCTCTCTCTTTTGCTCTCGCTGTCTCGTTGTCTCGCTGTGTATTGATTTGTTGTTTATGCGTCGCGCAGGCGTCAGCTGAGTTGCTCCGCCGTAGCTGCGCCGCTGCTGCTGCGCTGCCGAGGCTCAGACACCGGCCATTAATATACAGGGTGCCTCTGCAGCGGCGACAGGGCCCAATGTAAGGCACAACATTGCGTGTGCTTCAACCCCCAAAGACGCCAACTCGACTATCCGACTACCCGACTACCGGACTTAGGGGAGGCAATAAGGGCGAGGCATTAAGGGCGGGTGACTACGGAAGGAACGGAATGAGAGAGAGAAAAAATGGGGAGGGTGAATGGGTGAGCGGAAGAGCGGGAGAGAACAGCTTCGGCTGTGCAGCTTTTTTATAGCATCTCATGTTAACAATTGCGCTCTCTCTGTTGCCTTTGCAGGGGTGGCATGTGGATAAATTTTAGCCGCCATGGATCCCAGTGCTCTACAAAACATGGATCGGGACGCATTAAAGAAGCAAATCGAGAATATGAAATATCAGGCCTCCATGGAGCGCTGGCCGTTGTCTAAGAGCATTTCTGAGTGAGTAGCCCAAAGTACACAATAAATAGAATTTACAAAATAAATATTCAAAACAAAAACAAAAACAAAAACAATAACAATAACAAAAGCAAAAACAAACACAAGTGCCAGAAGTTAAGTGAAAATAAAATACATAAAATCTTTAACTGAAAAATTCAACTTTGAAAACAACACGAAAACTTTTACCTTTCGACGAAACTTCAGATGTGATTCTCTGTGTGTGTGTGTGTGTGTGTGCGTGTGTGTGTGTGTGTGTGTGTGTGTGTGTGTGTGTGTACTTGTGAGTGTTTGAATATGTTTGTGAGTGCTTGTTACGGTTCGCGAGTGTTTTTGTGTGTGTTTACTCCCAAGAACCGAAACTGAACCCAACTTTGTCTAGACGCGCGGCCCAAACACAGTGTCTGCTTTAAATATTCATACACGTGCCCCAACGACACCACCTGCGACGCCTGCGACGCCTGCGACGCCTGCACCGCTTATCTGTTCGTCCGTTCACCTCCACTCCACTCCCCTACCCCTACCCCTGCTCCTACAATCACCCATTTCGAATCGCGCTATCCCCCCGTCACGTTCCACATTTCCATCGCTGCACCCCCCACACCCTCCGTCCCATCCGTCCCTTCCGTCCGCGTGCTCTTGTTTGTCTTTGCAAAATATTTACATAAATATAAAGTTGTTCTTATTTATGTTAGTCTTGCTCTTGTTGTTGTTGTTGTTGCTAATGTTGCTGCCCCTGCTGCTGTTCATGTTGTCGCGGTGGCCGTTGCCCCAAACTCAGCCCCCAAACCCGGCAATGGATGCCTTTCAACCAGCCCTCGATCTCAGCTGTTTCTGTGTGTGTATAACTCACATTTCAGTCTACTTTTGGGTGTATGGGTGTGTGCGTGTGTGTGGGAGTGTGTGGGAGTGTGTGGGAGTGTGTGGGAGTGTGTGGGAGTGTGTGGGAGTGTGTGGGAGTGTGTAGACGTCGACTAGACAAAGTTCCGTTGTGCACCAAAAATAGCTGAGCAAATTCGCTGAGTGATTTTCCATAGAAATACCAACGGATACCCGTAACTCTGCCCAAAAGGGCCAAAGATATCCCCCGATGAACTTTGTGGGGGCGGCAGGAAAAACTTTTGCCGACGGAAAACTCAATTTTCCAAGTGTGTAGCTGGTATAATGCACATGGATACAGGAGTATCATTTATAGATGAAACAACTAATACTTTAATTTGGCTAATCACGGTTAAGTTTCATCTCCCTCTCATAAGTTGTTAATCATTGACTAAGCCTCGTCTCACCTCAGCAGAATTGAGTTAATTTTTAAATAACTTTATAAAGCTTCACTCTCTTAATTTTCCACTCTTCATCCATTCATTTAATTTGGGCGGAATTCGAACTTTCTCAGACTTACTACAAGAAATATGTCCTGAAGTCTTCCGGAAAAGTATCCGAAAATGAATGCAACAGTTGAAACAGAAGTATATTCCAAATTGACTCCGAAAATCATTTAGTATATTCAAAGATATATTCAATAGTATATCCCAAATAATATCCTAAAGAACATTCGAAAGTGAATCCGAAATTATTTTTGAAATAAATCTGAAAGCCTGAATTCATTTGCTTATATGCAAGAGTTTTCGGAAACTATATCCGAAAAGTTATCGGAGTGGATTCATTTCAAAAATTGTTTATTTACATAAATAAATCCAACAACCAATAAAAAAGAACATCTCAAACTATGTTAAAGAGTAAAGCGAACAAATTATTCAGAAGTGTGTCCGAATAATATCCGAAAAGATATCCGAAGAACTATCCGAAAATGTAAAAGTCGAGCATATCCGAGGAACTCTTCTGCCCAGCAGTTTCCCGCTTGCAGATATAGAAATATATTTATTTCGCCCCTTATCTTCAGAGATACATAAATAGAATATATATATTTCCGATTTTTTATCAGTGACCAAACTACGAATTGGCAATAATTTCAATTCTAAAAATAAACCTCATCCCAAAGAAGAGAGAAAGAGAACTCTTAGAATTTCGCTCTCAATGAATGATTCATTTGAGGCTCTTGCGGCCTTTGAATCGCATTTGTCAACTCGTTATTCACTTGAAATATAAATTTTATGCATTTCGATAGAGTGGAAATTATTATTAGATTTGAGAATCTTTCATATATCAACGATTAATTAAGAGTCTCTGAAATACATAATCCCATACACATGTTCACAGACAACTCAATGAAGGTTTCTCTGCCCCAAGAGTTTAACATGATTTATCGACAGATAAATTCACACTTCTAAATACTTGATAAGGATAATAATGATAAAAGGATCCTAATAGACATCATTGGGTTATTATATTAAGCATTAAAAAGGTTGCAAATTGGTGGAAGAAAAAACAAAGGAGCTTCAGAATATAATTCAAAGTTATCGATACAAAAGAATTTAACACATTTCATGAATCATATGAACACGGAGCTTCCACACCTTTGGTATTCATTTCTCAAAGAGATCATGAATTTAAATATATCAAAAATATAAATCGAATCGTCTGTATTCAATCAAATTCAATCCCCACACTCGATACATAAACATTACTTATCGATATAAACATATCGATATGTATTTCCTTTCATTTCCAGCCTCGCAGAATTCTTAATTTATTTTATGATCTTCAGATTATTAAAAATATTCGTGTTTTATTAGCCGATGATTTGCCTCGGGATGTCCCTCAATCAATTTCATCGATATCTAAATATTCCCAATATTAATCGATAACAAATATGAGAGAATGGTTCTTTAAAACATTTGTCTTTATTTCGGGACTGTTTAATTTACTTCCTGTGAAGAGGAGCCTCCTATCGTGTCGGCACTTCTCATAGTCGCCCATAACTCACACTCCACATTTTCCGCGTCATAATTATGGACTATGATTTTCATGGGTCGTAGGAGAGGCAGGCGATGCACATAAATCACAATTAACTTGGGGCACTCTTATGGGACCAAGTTTTAATACCGTTAACTGGGAGCATATTGCGTGCACTGACTGTGGCTTTGGCTGCCAAGTCGCGGGCGAGCGCCCACAAAGAGTCACCTCTTGAGAGGCGGAGTCACGGCTGTGGCTTGACTCGTGGCCAGCGATTGGGTTAAATATTTAGTTAACAGCTAATTATGAATAACTAATTAGCGTTTAGTCATCCGAACCATGCCACCTACTAATGCGCCTTGCGTGGCTGCTGCTTGACTTAAAGTAAGCCGAGACTCACCTGAGGCTAAATCGCGACTCACCTGAGGCTCAACCGCGACTCACCTGAGGCTAAACCGCGACTTACCTGAGGCTCAGCTGCAACTCATATGACCCCCGCCTGGTGCTTAGCTTGAGGTCTTACACAATCTCCAGTCTGTGCGTCGGCATTTATAAATTATTTAACATAGCTAATACGCCCTTCCCGACTCCCCCACTTTCCTCACCCTGAACTGTATTCATCCCCTTCTACCCAGCCCCCGCCACTCCTCCACCCAAGTGCAGCCTCCACTTGGCGGGCTAAAATTGTGTCTACTAATTAACAACGCGCTCGGTCAAAGGCCTTGTGTTTGTTTTGCATCTCAGCATCCGAGCATCTGAGCATCTGAGCACGCAAAGCCCGCTGTCATCTCCAGCGCTCCTCCAGAGATTCGCTCGCTTAGGTGGCTCAGGTATCAGCAGTCGCAGGTGTTAATTGCTCCAAGCAAATATGTTTATCATAATTGAGATGATAAACATTCTTGAAGCTTGTGTGGCTTTGTTTTGGTTTTGTCTTAGCTCTCGATTATTTACACTGCAACCTCTGTCAGTGCTTGGACTGCATTGGGTCCTGTTCGTGGCACTCTAAATACCCTGTAATTTATCACAATCGGGAGTATTGGTCAACAGCAGGCGAAAGGGGGAGGGGCAGGAGATATCGACTGACTTCTACAGTCAGCAGACTCCTGCAGCTTCAGCTTCAGGACTTCCGAAGCTAAAATTCAATTGTAATCAAGGGGTGTCCTACTTATTAATTATAGCTTCGTCCTTAATTAAAATTTTCTCTCTTGAATGTTTACACCTCGAATAATTAGAATTGCCTTCATTCAATTTAATCCTTTTCTCTGGATTGAATTCATTTCTCGCAAAGTCTCTTAGTTTTATTATTTACAATTTCTACATAAAAATTACGTCCTGCTTAATTTGTAGCTATGACTTTCCTGGAACAACATCAAAGGATATTTGCAGCTAAGAGATCAACGGATAAGTTTCCTTTGTGTTTGAACAACTAATTAGTTCATATTTCTGGAGGAGATGGAAGCACAGATGTCAGAGCTTTGGTTCAGTTAAGGATTTCCTTTCATGTCGCATTAATTGTTATTCCTCATCCTTTGCTAATCCTTGCCTTAAGGATAAATCTAAATACACGTAGCAGTCAACTCTTCACTGTCTGTCTTCAAGTCTCCCAATCCGAAAATTACTGTAAAACAAATTCCACTACTCACCATTAGTCCTTCTCTCAAGCATTGGGAAATATCCAATTGGCGAGGACAAGGACATCTGCGGTAATTTGACGGCAAGGAGCATGAAAACTGCAATTTCATTTAACGATTTTAAAATGTCCTTTTTCTGAGCACTTAACAGGCGCATCAACTCAATTTCATGAAACATCAAACATTTGTCACTCAATCAGCAGCAAAACGAAGCAAATTAGACAAACACACACACACACACACACATGCGCACCCACACACGACACACACACACACACACATACAAAAAATGGTCTCCTCAACTTTGGAAAATCAAAGTCAATTAAATTTTGAGAGTCGGACTCAAGGCCTATGATTGATGGACAAATTGGAATGTCCTGCCAATTGTACACGGCGTGTAGAGTCCGGTGAAAGGAGAACGGGGAGCGGCTGGTGGGTGGTGGGTGGTGGGTGGTGGGTGCTGGCGGTTGGTTGGACGGATGGTGACGTGGTGCGGTCAGTGTGTGCGGTAGGCAGCTCGTTAAGTGCAGTAAACACCGCACATTACGGCGATTGGTGCAACTGAACAAAATGGAGGCCCTTGTCCCGAGCAGCCGCCCCTCCACCCACCGCCCGCTCACTTTGTCGGTCAGTCGTGATTGATTGACACCCTGTGTTTGTGGCTTTCACCGCACACAGGCTCATATACAATGCCACGTTCCGTGTCACACAGACACGTGCACACACGGTCGGGTCTAACCCCATAGAAGTCCTTGAACGGCTTGTCTTTTGGGTGTCATTGAGAGAATGTTGCATACCCCGAGGCGTCCACAGCTCGCAACTTCCGGTGACTTATACACCCGCCGTAATGATAAATTCAAGTTTTGCGGCTGCCTTTGTTTTAGTTTAAGTAAAAAAGGAGGCGTTCCAGGACTGGCAATAAATGAACGAAGCTGCCCAACTTTCTCCTTCTCCAACTTCTTCGACTCCAAAAGTTTGCCCCATGCTTCACGTGCCAAAAACTTTTACCTGGAATCCCAAAAGCTCTTGACTCTCGGCCCATTCAGCTGGCAGTCGTCGGCTCCGGTGCCCATTTCCTAGTCCTGAACTCCCAACGGCAGGCACCGCCACACTCTTAGCTCCCACAGCTGCTCCTGTCTCTGGCTCCTTCTGCACATAAATCTGTTGAGCTCTTCCATTTGCCCCGACAACAAGTGTGAATTTGTATTTGTCATCTTTGCATCTCATAAATAAATAAAAAACAAAATCCAAATAAAGCAGCCCAAAGGCAACATTGGCCAACACGCAGCTAGCCATAATTGCCTTCTAAGGAAAGGATATTTTTCAAATGATATCTGAAATATTTCCAAAAATAAATTAAAATGTTGAGTGAAACAAGTTCAAACCTCGGAGAGACTTTTTCTGCTCAATTTATTGCATTGTCCTAACAGAGAACTGTACAGGTACAGGTAAGGCTGCCTAAGTAGAACTCCTTGACATCCTAGATGTGGATCTCGCCTATGGAAGCAAGCCTGTGGGTGAAGTTCCAATAAACTGATAAAAGTAAAATTAATAGATATAGTATATAATGAAAATATATATAAACATTAATTTTTAATGTCCTTTATTTCAAAGCTAATAATTATTTTTATTAAAAAGTAATTAATTTGATTGGCTGTGCGTGAAAAAGCAATGCGGTGCGAGTCGAAAATGATTCAAATTCCTGCAAATCGTTTATTTTAAATACTGCATTTGGTATTAGAGAGGAAAAGAAGCAAGAATGAGTAGTGAAAAGTGATAAGTGGAAGAGTGAGAAAGTGGAAAGGGATAAGTGAAAGAGTGCGAGAGTAAAGTAAGAAGCGACCGAGCAATAAACTTGCCTTAAGGCTGAGCTGTCTAATCTTCTTTAACTTTTCTTATTAAATAAACAGGAATAAATTAAAAATAAAAATATATTTAATATTTTCAAAATTATCTAAAATAATTCTAACCATATTAAATAAATAAAATCTTATAAATAATATGCCATTTAATGGCTGCATTTGAACAACGTCCCTCGTCATCCCAAATTGCCTTTGCATTTATCGCATGCGATTCTTGCCTGCTTGTAGCATGACACACTTCGCTCTCTTCTAAGATTGACTCGAGATCTCACGAAACTCAAAAGAAGAACCCTTTAGAAATGTTGACTGAAAAAGTTTGAAAATCAAATTTAGCATTTCTTATTAAAAAAAATAATTAAAAAATTCATTAATTAAAAAAAAACACAGAAAATAACGGAAAAAAAAACTGAGGAGGTTTTAAATTGAGGGGATTTCAAAATATTTGAAATGAAACTTCACGTGTTGGTTGAATGAGTTGTATAGTTAGTTATAGGTAGGTATAAATACGACTGAGGGTGGTTATAGTTTATGTTGGAAATTACCAATAACCACATGTGCATAAATAACGGGACTTTACATACAGTAGGGAGCACACCAATGGAGTAGCTTTAATTATGTTTAAAAACGGGAAAAAGTCGAAAGTTTCTCCCCACTTTGGTGACTTTACAGGACTTTATTCAACAGATGATTTACTTACTATAAATTATATATAATAATTGTTATGGATATACACTCCATATAAATTATTTATTTCATAATATATATGTATTCATTCAATCGGGAAACCTAACATTTTTCTTAACAGACTTCAGAGAGAGATTTTTCAAGTGGTGCATTTTTATATCTTCTTTCTTCTTCTTCTTCTTCTTTTCCTTCTCCTTCTTCTCTGTCTGAATAAATACTTAATAAATTATTAATTGGGAGCTCAACTTGAAGTTTCCAGATATCAAATACAAGCAACGCATATATCCTTTCCAAGGAGTTGCACAGGGTATATTATTTGTGAATTGCTTTGGCATTTCAAGCAGAAAATTGTGTTACAGTTGAAGGTGCAGGCATGGGTATGGGGTGGGAGTGGTGGGAGGGGCGGAAGGGGCGGGAGGGGGCACGGGAACATTAAAGATGGAGGGTAAATTTCGCCATTTCATTTTTTTATTCCTTTTGTGCCTGTGGATTTTTCCTTACTGTTTTTCCCTTTTTTTGCTGTTTCGCTGTTTTCTGCTTTTATGACAATATATAAATATATACGTACATATGTTGCGGGTGGTAAGGAGAAAGGTGGGTAGTGGGTGGTGGTGGGCGGTGCTGAAAAAATTCCAACAACTCTGAGCTTTTCCTGCAGTTTATGGTGGTTGTTGGCGCTTTTGTTGCGGTTTATTGTGGTTATAAATTTGTGAAATGTGAGTGCGAGTCGCAGCCCAGGGAAAGGGTGCAGCCCGACGGGAGGGGAAGTGAGTGGGGGATTTATAGCTGTACCTATGTATACCCCCATCCTATGCAGAAGGAGAATTCCGCCAATTGATGTTGTACCTGGAGAGTGGATGTTGCAGCAACAACGTTTAAGGCGATTGACAAAAAAATGGCGCCAGCCGCGAACATTATATATTTTTATCCTTTTTGCGATTTGGAGATTGATTCTCGAGTCTCGTGGCTCGAGTGCTGTCATCAATTTGGTGGATCCTGTAAATAATATCCTGCAACTTAATATTTTATTCAAGCGAAGCTCGCAGTAAATTATAATTTATGGATTATATAAAAGTGCTCAATGAATCCTTAACTCAAATTTGGCCCCAGCAAACAGGAATCTCACTTGAAGGTAGACTGAAGCAGTGCCAGGACCTCTGGCATTAGCTCAGCTTTCATTTCTGCTTACCCAATCGAATCTCGCAATTTTCACAGATATTCGTCCTTTCGTCAGAACGAAAAGAAAATCGATACCTTTTCCAATGTCTTAAAAACTTAAAGAGGGGTCACTTTTTGTTGTCTCTGCCTCATAATCAATGTTCACCTCAAATTTAAGTATCGATACTTATCGATACGTATCTAAAAAGTTTTTTGTGGGCAGACAATGGAGACTTTCTTCAGGATAATTAAATTTTATTTCATTTATTGGTGTCAAGTATCAAATATTTCGATATATTAAAAGTAAAAGAAATCGATAAATATCGTATAACCTGTCATCGTTTAAATAATCGAAAGATTAAGTCAAACTCGAAGGACAATTTGAGCTATGAATATAAAAGAAGAATGTAGTTTTTATTAAGGATTAAAGTCGATCCTTTCAGTTCCAAGTTTCCACTTACTCAGCTATTTGGGCGGCAAATGTGATGACTCGATGGCCGAAAACAACGAATCGGCAGTTTCGTCCTGCGCGGCTTAAAGCCCATTGGCTGGCTGCCACAGGACATTTAATAAAACTAACGGTAAGTGGCAACAGGAACAGTAAATTGCATTGTTTCTGTGCGTCGAGTGCAACGTAACGAGCTCTGAGCCCGGGAAATGGAGTCCGGCGTGGGGGAGGGAGGGACGTGGGAAGAAGGGTGGAGGGTCAAGGGTTGAGGGTTGAGGCTGGGGGGTGGAGACTTGAAACCCGAAATAGGCGAATCTCTGGTCAACTTAAGAGTTTGCAACTGTGCCAAAAGTGGAAGCCACTCAGCCGTTTGTTGCCAGTTTCGCGGCACATTAAGCCCAAGCACACACGACACACACGACACACAGTCCCATTCACACACACACACACACACACACACATACGTGCAGATACATCCGATAGGCATGCACATACCCGAAAGTGAGTAATGCCTTTTAGTGTCTGCAGTGAAGCGTGTTTTGCAATCCGTTTACCCAGGACTCTTCGTCCTTGGCAGACGCAATTGTTTATGCTTCGCTTTGAGCTGGCCACCTAATTGACAGTATTGTGCGGCGAGTGGGTGGGATATGGGTGGTGGGAGTTGGGGGTTGGGTGATAGTGTGTGGTCGGTGGTAGGTGGGCGGTGGGCGGTGCTGTGGCATCATTAAACTGCTTGTCTAACGGTGTTTTGCGAACTGTTCAACTTTAAAATGGCGTCACCGCCCAAACATGCAAATTAAATGGCAAAGGAATTCAGGATACAAAGCGCAGAAGGCAAATAAGGATATGGAAATTGTTTTGTTCTTTGCCTCGCGACTTTTGCTGCTTTCTGTTATTTCTCTGTTCTTTTCTTTTCGTCCGGCGGCCTGCTCACATCGTGGTGGGCTGGCGGGGGGCGTGGTCAGTGAATTGGATTAACGCTTTATTCAATTTAATTTAAATGCAAAACATTTTATAAAGCGTTGACTTTCGGAGTCAAAGGTCGAAACCAGCGCCACGTGCGTAAAGTTTGCTTCCCAAATCCGAAGGGAGGTGGGGAGGGAAACAGGATAACTCAGGCGTACACGCTTAAAGGATGTTGTGCTCTTTAATGAGAGACGAGACAAAAACAAACAAAATTTTGTTACCAGCAACCTTTTCCGTACTCGGAAGGATTCTCAGATTTTCAATTTTTCTATGTCTGTTCACATTCAATTGAAATCACTTTTGTAAGGATAAAGAGAAGGATATTGGGGGAGGAGTGAAGGAACTACCGTAAGTAGATAATTACATTGTGCATTTTATACTCTTAATATCCTGGAGTCAAGTCACAAGTCAACTCTTCTCTTTTCTGCCGCAATAAGAATGTCCTTGCTGCACATCTTTTAGCTCCTTAAATTTGGCTGAATAAGCGATGCTTCCAAGAAAGACCAGGGCTTAGAAATGTATCCTTTGCAACCCTCGAAACTTTGACGTCGCTCCAATAAGCAATAAGTAAAATCCTGCAATGAAGTCCTGGCCCGGATGTCGAAATCTTCATAGAATCTTCTGATTTTTTTCATTCCCAAAAACAATTTGTATTCTATAACTTGCAGTCCTTAAAGGACTCCTGTTCTCTTAAACTGCAGAAGTCTGTTGCTATTTGGATAGTTCCCTAACAGTTGCAAGTCGGATTCCGTTTCCCTGTTGTGAATATCCTTGACTTGGGTGGACTCCGGATTTGACTTCAAGTCCTGATTTATAGAGCACGATTTATGGAAAGGTTTGATAATCTTGCACTGACTTGTCTGGAGAAAGTTCGCTCTTCTTCTCTTCCGAGGCTTTCAGTATATTTCTGCAGGATATCCTTCAGGACAACTTAGAGAAATGCATTTCCCTCTCACGACAGTTTAGTGTCCTTTGGTACCCCGCATCTCGGACTGGAAGTTACATAGGATAAATAATGGTTTCAGATACTTAATAGTTCATATTTAATAGAGACCGAGACTGTGCCTGAGATTGGAACTGGAACTGGAACTGGAACTGACCTCCGACCTCTGACCCGTGGGCTGTTGTCAAGTTTGTGGGGACATATAAATTACCAGCGGATTAGAGGAAACACCTGCTGATTGCTTTATGGCAACCAAGTGCCATTCTCTCTATCAGCAAACGGGAGTGGGTGACCACCTCCTCCATCTCCACTTCCACCTCCACCCACCCCATCAACCCGTTTCCCCCTGCGATGCCTGGCGCGGCATCCTGCCGGCTATTCATGAGGCGCCCTTCACATTTCATTTTGCATAAAGCGAGTCGCTGGCTTCGCAATTTTCCGCTCCTTTGTTTGTGTTTTGTTGTTGTTGCTGTTGCTTTGGCTGTTGCTGTTGCTGTTGCTGTTATTGTTGCTGTTACTGTTATTGTTGACACCTTTAATGTTGATTAATGACAGCACGGCAAAGTATGCCATAAAACATGCCACACACATAAATGAATTGTAATTTCAACCGCTCCAAACTGCAAACTCGAGCGGATCCCGAGCGATACTTGCGATGGCGTCTCGAGCCTCTAACCAGATGCTGCTTCCGCATATTATGCACACACACACACACACACACACACACACACACACACACACGCTTAGTTACGCACACACATGCCTGAATATTGGAAATGTTTTCAGGCTCATAAGAATTTCATCTCAAACAAACGACGCTCATTTAAAGGAACAGAGGGAAATGAGAGAAAGAAAAGGACAGAGAAAGAGAAAGAAAAGGGGAAAGAAAGCTTTATAGAAAGAGACAGCCATAAGGGTCACACACTCACACACTCACACTCCCATAAACTCACACACACTGCTTGAAAGTGTTGCTTATCAGTTTGGCAGGACACATTTATCCTGCTCGCTCCTTGACACTGCGAACTATGAGTTATGATCTCTTTCCAACTTCTTCTTATTTTTTAAATGTCCTAGGCTTAAATTTGGAAATGGGAGGAAGGCTTCAGTTCTTGGAACTCGCATTAATCACTGAAAACAGAGCCTGAAATTTTCATCTCATTCGCAGGACGAGACCCAAACTTGAACTCCAATTTCAAATTTGTTACAATCATTTTGTGGCTTCCAACTAAGTAATGAATCCTTTTTCTGGTCCTTCTCCCAACAAATGATATCAATTTTTTACTTTCTTAAAATCAATCAATGATTGGGATATAATAAAATATTCCCACAGCAAACAATGTCCTTGAATTTGGTTGTTTATGAAGGAAATGTTTAACTTGATAAAACTCTCAGTATTAAATGAGCCAAAGGATAAAAGGCTTAGTAGAAGTCGATCCTGAATTTTAATCAAAGGAAAACTTAGGCTTAAATAATTACCACCTACGATCCATCAAGGAGTCAACTGGCAATTGACTTGATATAAATTCAAAATAGATGCTGTGTCTCCTGAAGGATCAATAGAGTTTCAGGATAATCAAGGAAACTCGAGGAATGATTAGTCAGAAGAATTTCTCTAGACTCAGTAAATCGTTCATAATAAAAGGACTTCAAATGTGGGTAGATCTTAAGACATCAATTGCAGGATATACGAGCAAGGATATGTAACTCGAATCAGAACTTGAGACTCCTTCGCACTTCAATGGAATCTCGAAATTAATTCAAGTTTCCCCAAGCTCTTCCACACTTCCACATGTCCTCCCAAAGTGGGGAATGAAGGAATGTTATCTAAATTGTATTAAGGAAACTCATGGGGAGTATCCTTTTCGCCGTTCCAGCAAATGCCGTTGATGCCATTGCGGGATAATCGATGAAACTCAAAGGATGATCAGCCAAAAAATGTGCTGCGAGCTCTCGAGGTGCTCAATGAGCTGCCCAGTGGCAAAAGCCAATTAAGCGCTCATCGAATGGACAGCGCCGTAAGTTGCAACTGAATGCAGCGCACGCAACATGCCACACACTGGAACCACCGCGAAACACAACGCCCCTCGACCCCGCCCCATTCCTTTGGCCGTAGCTAAGCTGTCGAGTGAATCGTCGCCCGGTCTATTAGTTGAATGATTGAACAATTGACTCGAGGGCTTCCACCGCAAGACGAGGATAAAGACGACGATAAGGAAGACGGGAATGAAGATAAAGATGAAGATGAAGCCGTAGGAGCAGCCAAGGCTGAGAGGACATGAAATGCGTTGCAAGTGTGAGGATGATGGGAAACGCCGCTTGCAGCGAAAACTATTAAGCTGGCAACATAATTAAGGCTGCAAACAAGCGCCTTAATTGCTCCGAGCGACGGACAGAGAAAGAGAGAGAGAGAGAGAGAGAGAGAGAGAGAGACAGAGAGTCTAAAACTAAAAGAGAGAGAGAGGGGGAGAGTGAAGAGGAGAGACGTTGAGAAAACGCAGCGAATAAGCGAGTGTCAGGATAAATGGCTGATGTCCTCTAAGCGCTTGCTCATTAGCCTCTTAGGTCCTTGAGTCCTACAGTCTTTTATTACATCATTTGTTTAAACAAATCTCAGGCAGCGCCGCTCCCCAATTAAAGGAGCTCTGAGTTTCGGTTATAATTAAAATAAATAATAAAATTAAGAGCTAATTAGGACTGTAATCGAAGGAGGTCCTTTGCTGCCATCGATATGAGGACAATGCATAATGAACTGATACTTAAATAGCTTATGGATACACACACTTACACACACACTTATACACGTGTGCTTGTGTGCTTGTGTGCTCCGGGGGATTGCCGTGGGGAGGCCCCAGGACGCGGTCAGCTTTCCGTGCGGTTAATTAAAAAGTTATTGCCACTCTCTGGGGGCTTAGCTGCGGCTTAGCGAATGAATCGAGTGGTGCAAGTGGTTGATGGTCGCAGGTAGGGGCGGTAGGTGGGTGGGGGTACAACGGTACGGCTAGGGAAGGGGATGGAGAAGGGGTAGGGGGTAACAAATAGTATTAAAGAAGTCAAGTGAAACAAATCTCCAATCATTTGCTTAATACGCGAATTAATAGGATTTTTATGTTCCAAATGAATGCTCCTTAAGGGAAGTCTCCATCCTTCTCTCCCTCTCTCTCTTTATCTCTTCCCCTCCCTCTCTCTCTTTTTCTCTATTTATTTGATGGATATTTCATTGTAAGATTCGAACTTCGCTCAGCTCTGAACTTGAATAATTTATTTAATTTCTACTTTAAATCCTTTTCATGCCCGAAAGGTTGCTTCAAATAAGGAGAAGGACTTTTCTCTCAATTATTTGCGCTTCCCCACATTTTCGAATTTTCAATTTCTTTATTTTCTATACTTTTATTAATCACAGTATTAATCGCAGTCAAGACATTTGGAGATGTTATGTCAAGCCAAGGAGTTACTTACATCAAAAGGGATGTAAGAACAAGCGAATCCTTAAACAATCTCAGATATGGGGAAGACTCTATAATTTAATACTTATATTAAATTTACCTAATATATCAAACATATCTCTACAACGATTCCTTTATTGTGATATTAAATAATTACAACAATAAATTAATAAATTTTAAAAATAAAATAAAATAAAATTAAAAAAAAATAAAATTAAGAAAACTAATTTTTCTATCGTCACAAATCCAACCACATTTTATTTATTAATGAATTGACTACAATTATAATTAAATTTATAATTACAATTAAATTTGTTCTAAGACTTTAAGCTATTAATTTTCTGCTCGATTAACTGCAATTAACAATTAAAATATTTAATTCGAATTGCATTAAAATGTGGAAAATCACAAAAGTCCAATCATTGAAATAAATAAGTTAATTTGTTGACCGCAGAAAAAGCTGAGTTTTCCACTTAAATAAATTGAAATCTTCATCTAAATTAAAATATAAAATAAATAAATATATAAAAAGAGAATTTAAATAAAAAATCCATAAATTGTAGATAAATTTTTATAAATAAAAAGAAGGCAATAAACACAAAACATTTTCAGATAATTCATAGCTCCCCCCACACCTCCCCCTATTTTTTAGAGGGCGAATTGATTTTTATGTCACTTTGGTGACTGCAGATTTATTAATCTGCTTCTCGACCAAATAAAATTTCAATTAAATTTTAGTAAACGTTTAAATTAAATGGTCTAACTAAAGATAGTATTTAGGTTTAAATAAATATATGTGGTTTTATTTATGTGTGAAAAACAAACGGGATTCCAATCTGGGAGAAATTTATTTTCTACACTTTACCTCCTTTTTCTTCGTGGAGAACCGGAAGTTCGAGAGTTACAGTTATTTTTTTTAAATATATTGATTTATTTTTTTATACTTTTAAAATAAATAAATCAAAGCTTTTAAATTATTGACTTAAATTTATTTATTTTAAAGCGTCGAGAGAGTCAAGAACTTCATAGCGGCCTTAACTTTTCTGCTACATTCGGAACTTAACAGAGTTTTTGAAGCAGAAATGTTCACTCTGTTAATTAACAGAATGCTTGAAAAGGAAGTTTCAATACTGTAATAATAAATACAGGGGGATTTAAGCTTAAATTAATAATCTATTTAATGTCATTTCCTTCTAAAATTGAACTGAACATTTGATCAGGATTCATTTTACAGATTCTGTTACTTAACAGGATACTTATTCATTCTGAATTTAGGAACTTAACAGAAGCTGGAATTTTTTTTCTCTACTCTGTGTAGAATTTTAAGATTAAAAATCGCAATGAATTTCGAATCCTGTTTAAATTCTTAAATGTTAAAGCTAATTATTGAGTAGTCTGTATTTATGGGAGGAGCTCGTGTGATCCTTGACTGTCACAATATTTGGCATCCAAATAAGTACTTGATAAAAAAGTCCTTGCTGACTTAAATATTTATGTCATTATTTATTTAAAATTATTACATTTAATTTATTCAATTTTTTGCACTCGTTGCCTTTTTTTTGTTTTTTTTTTTTTATTTTTCTGAGATACGCTGTAAATTTTGAAATTGAACGTTTTATAAAGCGTTTAGTAACTTATTAAATTTATAATAATTAATTAATTTTTACTCTTATTAAAACTGTTATTTATATAAACAAATCAAAAAAAAAAAACTCTTTAAATATTTTTCCAATTTTAAAGAAGTTCAATTTAATTATTTTTTATTTTATTTTTATTTTATTTTATTTATTTGTGAAGTATAATTTTGCTTATTGACTATCCCATTAAGTGATTATTAAATCACTTGAATTAAATTAATTATTTAGTGCCAAGTGTAGGGTATCTGGCAGTCGGGTAACTCGTGTGGGGGGGCGGTGACTCAATCACTCGTCGTTTTGCAGTCGCACGAATTGTTAATAAAAACAAAGATTATGGAAACATGTGTAAACAAAGGGGGGAAGGAGGGAGAAGGATGATAAAAAAAAGCGGACAATCAGAGAAGCGAGATACGAGGAGGGAAAGTGAAAAATAGAAAGCCGTCGAGTGAGACGGAGCATGAGAGTGAGAGGCCACATAAATTGCCTTGGAAAACTGCGACATTTTGGCATTTCAATTTTTTTCATCGCGATTACATTTTTCATCGACACATGACTCACAAAAAGGTGGGGCCGACAGCAGAGTGAGAGAGAGAGAGAGAGTGAGACGGGGAGAGTGAAAGAGAAAGGGAGAGCGGACAGCAACTGGCAGCCAACGTTTGAAGAGAATGAGGATATTGATACGAGGGTCACACACTCGCGCATTATGAGCATTGACATAACTGCGAACAATTTATGGGTAAACAACAGTTACGTCTCCGCCCCAAAAACCCCCCCTTCCCTCCATCATACAGCTTCCCCCCAATAGCCGAAGTTCCCGCTTGAGCCACGGTAGGAGATGCGCGGCCCGCGGCTCTTCCTTGCTGATCGCCTCACCCCCCGCGACCAGTTGACTGCCATAGTTATAATTGAATTTCTTCCCCCCTCCCCCTTCCCCCTTCCACCATCCACCTTCCCCTCTGCTCCTCAACCGAACCCCTTTTCGCAACACTTTTCCGCTTTTCATTTTCCTTACTGCTCATTCGTTTTGCCGATTGCATTTTTGACAGCCAACGGCCAACGGCCAACGGCCAAGAGACAGAAGGCAGCAGGCAGCAGGCAACGCCACGAAATCGGGCCATGGCTTAAATAATAAATGAAATGGCTTAATACCATATTAAAGCCATATAAGCCAGATCAACAGAGCTGCTGCATAATTCACGGCTACGGCCGGCGAGTGAGTCCCATGATGTCTATGCTCCGAGAATTAAGCGGAAAATGGTTTGGCATCGGTTGGGTAACGGTTGGGCAACGGTTGGGAAACGGTTGAAAAACTTTCGGCTAGTGAATATATAATTCAGCCTGGAAGTCCGGAGATGCATGTGTGTGTGTGTGTGTGTGTGTGTGTGTGTTGTGGCTGCGGAAGAGTGTGCCAGAGGGGAATAGCGTAGATAGAGGTGGATAGAAGGGGGCGGAGAGAAAGAGAGAGAGAGGAGGGGATGAGACACAAACAAAAGCTCTCAGAGGAAAAGTGGCATTCGTTTCATTAAATGGAAAAATACGTGGAAATCTCAGAGTCTTTAATAAAGAAGCAGCTTTGACTCGTATTTCCGATTATCCTGTTACACATACACACATGCACACACACATACACTCACCTATAAATAATACACATACATATAAATATAGAGTGAAAATCTAATAGTATTTTTTTCCTTCCTCTTTCAGGTGAGTATTTCCAAAGGACATCCCATAAAGTAGAAGAATTTGGTTCACGCCTCGTAAGTATGCGGGAGAAAGGACTTGGCGACCTTTGCACTTGGTGGAAAAGTGAGCATCGGTAGCAGAAAAGTTTCAATAGTTTGGGCGAACTTTGGGGGTGAATCATTTATAGTTTTCATTATGACAAAGGACCTTTCAGAGAGTTTTCAAGTTTGCTATAAAATCAGTTAGTTAATGAAACGTCCACCTCCCCCCCGCCGACAATTGGGCTGTTGTGTGCCCTTGGGTCTTGTGGAGCACTGGCCTGCAGGATATGATAGCCCCGCCCACTGTTGCCCCACATTCAGAATTTTGCATATTGCATATTTTTCTCCTCGAATCGGCAAAACTCTTGGTCATGGCCATCGTCCATTTCGCTCCTTTGCTCTCCCTTCCGTTCGTATGCCGTACGAATTCCGTGCGATTCTGTCCGGCTTGCTCTTCCGGCCATCCTTCCTCCTTTCTGCTGCGCCCTTTTTTTAATTTGTTAAATTGTGTCTGGTCGCTAGGAATTCGCATATTCTGCCGAGGAGGAGGCCCAGATCCCCGCTCAAATGTCAGAGACAAAGACAATGGCCAGGCTGGCAAAGCGGCGCATCTAGGAGCCAGGATGTTGGTGTCAGGAGTAGCGGGCTTAAGGCGGCTGGTTGGAGAAAATGTGATTTGCATTTCTGCCACACTGACAGTCACAGTCACAGTCACATTCACACTCTCAGTCGCAGTTAAAGTCACAGTCACAGTTGCAGTCACACTCTCAGTCACACTCTCAGTCACACACTCAGGCACAGTCACACTCTCAGTCACAATCACAGTCACAGTCACACTCTGAGTCACAGGCATACTTTCAGTCACAGTTACAGTCACAGTCACAGTCACAGTCACAGTCACACTCTCAGTCACAGTCACAGCCATACTCGCTCTTGCAGTCATATTTGCACTTTCAGTCGCCGTGAAGCGCTTCGCATTTGCGGGATTAAATTTTGCATATGGAATGCGGACATGTACACGTGCAGTGTCTTATACCTTATAGGAGAGGTGTCTCCGTCCATCCGTCAGGTGTTATAATTAAGGCAAATTTTTCCACCCCGCCCCCTTCCAAAGAAAATGCCAACATAAAATCGCACGCTCTGCGCTTCGCTCCGCCCTCTGTTGTCCTCCGTTGGCGCTGCGACGATGTGAAGCGTCGACAACTGCTCGTAAAGCTTTATGACCCACAGGTAAGGCACACACACACACACACATACACGCAAGCCAACACGCACACACGCATACCTAGACGCATTTGCACGTGCACAACTTAAACAATGTGTGTGAGTGTGTGTGTGTGTGTAAGCGTGTGAGTGTGTAAACGTGTGCTAAAAGTACCCAACATTTCGCATTCATGAACCTCTGAGCTGAGCTCCTGGCCACAGGTGCGGTCCTTAAATAAAACTCCTGGCTTATTTATGAAACAAAATGGTCAACAAATTCTGATTGCAAATTGCAGCAAAGGACGACGTGAAGTATCCATTATATGGCGCAATATATGACAGGCGATAAACGACTGAATTGGCCCTTGGAACATGAGATACTTTTTAATAAAATTTAACCTTGAATTTATACGAATTTGATATCATTTGAATGAAATTGATGCCAATCGAACTGTGCTTCAAGGAGCTTCACATTGAATTGCAGATTGAGATCTTTGCCAGACGACGGCGACTGTATTAAAAGTTAAGAGGAGGAAAAACCCAAAGCCAAGACTTCATATAAACTCAAACTGAAAAAATCGACTGCATTTTTCACATTTCTTGTGTTCGCTTTAAATTAGCTTTCCAATTAAATCATAAAACTTAAAGTCAGGAACTAAAACAGTATCAGACCGCAGAAAGAAGTGAGCTCAGAGGGACTTCAAAAGGATTTCATAACAGCCAAACAAGCAAAGAAGTCTGCAAGTTCAATTTATCACTTGTGACGTTCGGATTTTCCACTCCGCCCCCCTCCCTTAGATGCTATCAATGCTTGAAGCCTTTCCAGAAAACTTTTCCCTTCCTTTCACTGAATCATCGCCATCTCTGGGCAAAAGCAATTTGCGCAGCTTTTGCTCCAACTTTTCAAGAGCACTTTAAACACTTTGTTGTTGCGCGGGCTCTAAGCTACCCACCCCAAAAAAAAAATAACAACAACATACATGGGAGTGGGGAGGAAGAAGGGAATGAGGAAAAAAATCTTTCCTTCTCTCTTGTCACTCATTAATTTACCGCAACAAAAGCTAAGACGCCTCCGCTGCGCTGCGCTGCGTTCCGCTGCCCTGACATAACCGCAGCCAACTCGCTAACGGTATTGACTGCCCAGGCAACAAAAGCAGCAGCAAACGGAGGGAATGTTCAACTACATAGTAAGTGGTTCAAGCGATGGCAACAACAACAACAACAGCAACGAAAAACGCTAAAGTTTCGCAACAAATGTCCAAAAGCCACTTAACGGCGAATTAGAGCGCAAACATTCACAACAATAACAAGAGCCGCTACAGCAGCAACAACAACAACAACAAGAGCCACATGAACGGAGAACAGCCGCAAAACCAACAAGAACAAGAACTACAACGCCAACTACAACGACAACAAGAAGAATAACTAAAAAAAAAAAGTACAGTTAGCGCTAACGGGACACAGAAAACTTTACAAGCGACTGGACTCGTTGCGGGGGCATCAATTTAAGAGCGCGTTCTGACATGCCCGCACACCCGCACACACAGTAACACACAGTGACACACAGTGACACAGTCACCCGCTCACTCGCTTTCTCTTCCTCTTCTTCTTTAGCCCGTTAAACCGCTTATCCGTTATATGCCATAAGCGGCTAATGCAGAACTACAAATGGCAAATTAACTGCTGCCATTCTAGGAAGCAACTTCTGCAAATTTTATGCACTTTGTGGTGATACGAATTTTTAATTGGTTTAAAAACTTGTTTTTCACTCTCCCCCTCTCCCTCGCTCTCTCTTCCAGTGTTTGCTACTGCAGTTTTAAATAAATAAATAAAAGGCCCAAAATACATTACACGTACAACACACACACACATACACATAGCCATACCCATACTCATACAGCTCGTGCACACGTCCAGCATGTAATGCGGTTATTGAGAGCTTTGAGTTTTAGTTATTCATTTGAGGTGTTGCTCGCATTGCTCACAGTTCACGTTGAATGAATAATTGACTATCTTTTAAAGTTTAAATTACACTGTGTTTAGGCAAGGACAATATCAAAGCTCTCTGAGGACAAAGTGATTTTAGTTTCGAGCTCTAAAAGAGCCGTTATATTTTATATCAAAAAATCCCTCGCCTGAATTTCCTCTCTTTCTGTCCGATTGAATAGTTTTCAGCTTAGTTTCCCGGAGAGTGGAAGACGTATCAGGAATCATTCAGATGTGCATTGGGGTCCGTTTTAGTGTTTCAAAACTTGCACTCTGTGTACACAGAAATGTCCTTACGCTTGTTGCAGCTTTAGGCATCCGTAAGCGCTCCTTTGAGCCACAGCCTGGCTCATGGCTCTGATATGAATGATATAACTCTGTTGGCATGACTCCAACGCGTACAGTTGTGTTCGGTTTCAGTAGTCGGTCGGTGGCCACATAATCAACGGTTCGTCCTTTACTCCACACTCCACACTCCGCACTCTGCACGTTCGGCTTTTTGTTTCGTCTGTTGCAGACTGACAAAGTGAAGCATGTGCCGGGGGCATGCCACACAAATTAATCGTTGCAGTTACACGCCGTCTGCCACAATGGCGCTGGGCAGCCCGATTTTTGGGCGCCGTTGACCACATGTGTGTAATTTTGCAGCTCCTGTTGTTGTTTAGTCCTGTTTTGGATCACATCATTTAATTTGATGGCTCGTGGCAAATTGGTTTGCCGTATGGAGCACCCCCAGTCCCCACCCGAGCCCCCTAACCGAACTCATTGTAATGCATGCGAGTATCACCAAAGGATGCCCAAACTCCTTCTCATTAGGAGGCAACGGTTATACGTGCACTCAGCACGTGAGCTCGGGAACTTTAATTAACACCTGACTCAGGTGTGGCTCCAGGTAATTGGATATGTAAATATGAGTTCGTGGTCCCCGCCACTTGGCCCCCGCACGTTTTGTCCCCTCTATATATCCACCACTGATTTCGTTTGCCTCCTTGCCACTTAACTGTTTGTCCAACTCATGAAGGACGCGGGAGGCAGCTGCTCCTGCGACTGCTGTAACTTCCATAAAAGTTGCCCCGCAGGCGCATTAAATCCAACTTTAACTATCAATCAAGCTCATTGGTTACTCGCCTGACCAGCGATTTTCCACTTCAATTAATCAAACGGAAAAACTAACAACTTTTCCTTCTCCCTCTCTCTCTCTCTCTCTCTCCGTTTATCCCCTCCCTTCCCCCAATCACTCCCCCAAAAGATGAGGCATTAGCCTATTTCTTGGAAAGTCAACTCCGACCCTCACGTGTGTGTGTGCGTGACAAAGGACTAATGTCAAAAGGACAAACTAAATTGTACTCTCGCTTTCTTCTACTCTCTCTCTCTCTCTCCCTCTCTCCCTCTCTCTCTCTCTCTCTCTCTCCCTCTGTCTCTCCCTCTCTTTCTCAGAATCGTAAATCTAAAAATAATAATTTCTTCAAATATTTCATCAATTTTTCCAATTTCCTGAAATGCGAGAGCCGAAAATTGAATAAGGACAATTGCCTGGACTTATGAAGGATATTATTCATGTTCAAAGCTTTACTTGGAGCATGCTGAAAACTTTTTTTATTCCGTGTCCTTTCCACTGGTGGTTTGCATTGAACAAAGTTTATGAGGAAAGGACTACTTCTTCTCAAGTTTCTCCTTTAAAACGATTACCTTTTCCTGAGAGTGATTAAATTTTTAGTCGCTTCGACTATCTTACATTTTAAAGTAAATAAATTGTCTTTCACCAACTAATTTATATTATATTTAAGTGAGTGTCAGTGTAATTGTGGAAGGATCCTAGGATCCTAGGATCCCCGTAATAGTCCTAGGGACTTATTCCCCACGTTGTATGTAGCCTTTGATTATTGTCAACTTCACCTTCTAAATATTCATTTTATTCTTTACTTCTAAGGATTTAAATGATTTTCGAATATTTTTAAAAATTTTATCTCCTTTCAAGGATAACTGTAAATATTTTATTACCACGAAAAATCCTTTTGCCGCGCGGCTTTTGCGGCTGCCCGTGTTTTAATCTCTTTACTATTAATTTAACATATGTCTTGGTCCTTTAAAGGACATTCCAGCATTGAATGCAGAAATGCAGACAGAGGTTTGTCCTTTGTTTGGCCACTGTGATAAAAGTTAATAGAAATTAAACTAATGCGATTATGAATTACAGGACATTTAAACACGAGAATTAATTAACTTTCAATTCATGTTATTTAAGGACATTCGCATGTAATCACTGCCAGATAAACTCTGGGGCTATGCAGAATTGGCATTAAATATGCAAGGATATTGCCGGTAGCAAATCAGAGCTAATACTGAGGGATAGGAGAAGTGGAAGGAGGGGGCAAAGGCGAGAGTGAGAAAGGGGGAGGCAAGAAAAACATTGAGTGAAATCCTTCAATGGAAAACATTCCGTGTCATTGATTAAAGTCCACCACAATGGCGGCTTCAAGGACAATGGCAGGTGCTTTGAGGTGCGCTCAGTTGTTGTTGCTCCTCTCCTTCGCCTTCTCCTTCTCCTTCTTCTTCTTCTGCTTGTTTGGAATTCTGTGAGGCGTGTATTTTCAAGATGCTTAGTAATGAGTCTTAATACACACATACACACACACACATAGACACACACACTCGCAACCTAAATCCTGTTGGCAAATTTTATATGATGTGCGTGGTCCGGCATTACGTATACGCCACATGTGCCGCAACAGTCAAATGTGGAATACTGTGAGTGCTCGAGTCAGATACAGATTATAAGTGTGGCTAAGGACGAAACTCACACTCACACACATACACACACACACACACACGCAAAGCATAAGTTTGCCAACAGTTGAAAATCAAATATGCTAATACTGAGGCACATGGCAGACGGAAGGACGGACAAGCGGACAAGCGGACAAGGGGACAAGGGGACAGACGAACAGACGGACAGTCAGGCAGTAAAATCGACAAACCATTTAGATATTCTACGGAATCCTAGGTACATCCTGGCAGCCAGGGCTTGAGCCAAGTTGCCAGCCGAGGCCCGACAAGTTTTTGATAGCAGGAAATTTGCAATTTCTGGCATTAAATTTCCGCTGCGCATTCATTTCGCAATATGCATAAGGACGCATATCCAAGGAGAGTCCTGCCCATATATAGTATCTGTAATTATTGATGGTGTCTAGGAATCATGTGCTTAAGCTCCTTGCCACATCCCCGACGAGAGAGCATCCCTCGCAGCGAGACTCACAGCGGGAGCGGTGACTATGAAATCCTTTATCCTTCATGCGTGCCTCGCATACGCAATCCCAAGAATTAGGCAATCGGCGTCATGTTGCATGCTAAGCTTTTCTGCCGCAGTTCGTGTCGTCTCTCCGCAAAAGTTTATACACGCTCACACACGCACACACTCACACACTTACACATACACCTGCACACCCGCTAAACGGGCTGTTGACATTTCGCATTAGCGTCTGATTGGGTTTTATATTTCTGGAAATTGAATTTCAATCGCAATTAAAATAAAAAACGCAGTTAGCTGAATAAATTTATGTATCAATAATTTCGGCAGTTATCGATAAACGAGCTCTTTACGCCGTTTATCGAGTGATTCCAATCATCAATAATAAATGTGGCTTCGAGATACTCAGAGCAATCGTTTCTCCTTAAGGATTCGAAATTTAAATCAGATTATTACTATTATTATTATATTGAATGTCAGACTGAGCTGTACGAACTTCCCAGACGAACTTCTGGAACAGCCCTCGCACACTCGTTACATAAAGAGATCAATAATAACCCAAGACTTCGCACACATGCGGATGAATGCAATTTCTGTGTACATTTAATTAATCCAGACACACACACACACACACACACACACACACACACACACACACACAGATACACTTTGGAAACATGCAAATATTCAGTTTGCTGTCTTGAGTCACATTTACATTTTCTGTTAAGTTTACGCATCGCATTTACATAAATACTTAACAGAAAATCCAAACGTCCGCCGCGTGCGATTTATCGATTTCGTCTCCAAATGAGCATAAGTTTCATTGTGTGTGTGTGTGTGTGTGTGTGCATGGCTCCGTGCATGCATTAATGCTATAAATGTGCATTATGCATACATGTATTTGTACTTAAATGTGCACGTATGTATTTACGTACTCACACACACACATACACGCTCACGTACGTGTTCGCTCAAGTCTGTGCACACGTGCAGATACGCAGTGCTAAGTGCTTACTATTGACACACATTGGCAGAACGCACTCACCCACACACACACACACACACAACGCCATTCCAGTAATAGTCGCATGCATTCATACATGCATTATACGCACACACACACACACACACACAAACAGCAAGTGATCTTCACTTAAATTTGCCTAAGGTTCAAAATCAGGCCGAATGAGCAGCAAAGAAGAAGAGTGGAGAGTGTGGAAAGTGCCTCGAGTTGGAGCGAGACAGCAACAGTGCGATGAAATTCACCTCACGTGTGTGTGCATGAATTCATGTGTGCTTGTATGTGTGGCTCTTGGCTGCGCAGCTTGCCAACTATTGGCCCTCCCGACTGCATTCAATTTAAAGTTCTACAAATTGACAGGCGGCATTTAAAACCAATTAAAAAACGAAAATCAAAGATCGATTGATTAAATAGACTTAAATATTTTATTACAATTAATGTAAAGCATGTTGAACGGAGGTTTGATTAAATCACAAATGCTTTAAGCGACTCAAATTTGAACTCTCCAATAGCCTGGAAGTTGAGATCATTTAAAAGCCTCGTTAGATAAGTTGGAAGGATTAGATTTTTTCGATCGATATATTCTTTTTTTAAAAATATTATATATTATATAATATATATTACAATTTACTTAGTTACTGATATTATAAATACAGCTGATACTCAGTCCCATTTGCAGTTGTACAAGGGCTTAAATTCATAATTCACCTCTGAATCTTACAGATGATTTTTTAAAAATAAATATATAAATATAAATAAATAAAAAAATTAAATGTAACCAATAAAAATTAAATAATAAAAAAATTAAAAATAACTAAAGAACAGATAATAAATAAACAATATATATATTATAAGTGAATAATAAATAATAATAAAAAAATGTAAATTTTTACATAAATAATTAATCTTATTAAAATTATTTATTAATATTATAAAATAAATAATAAATAAATAATAAACAAATAAAACAAGAAGTAAATAAATATAATATATTATAATAAATAAACAAGTGAATAATAAATAAATAATAAGTGAATAAATACTAGATTCAAGTGAATAAACAAATAAACTTCAAATTGATACCAAAAATCGAGCTTCAAGCTGAAGGACGATTTTGATCCACAATCTTCAAGCCTCGACTGAAAAGTTTTCCATATTCTTGGGCTGATGATGAAACTTTAAGTCCTGCCACTTACTTCGTCTGGACAGTCAATTATAACTGTACTTTTTCGAACTCGAGGAAAACCAAAGACCCAAAACTAATCTGTGGGATTTTCATAGTTTTTTTTTTGCATTCGCTGTGAATTTTGTAACTTTTTATAATTGAACTTTTTGGTTGTTCGCAATTCGAGCTCTTTGCCAATGTCCTTGAGATGTGAGTGTCTTGAACATTGCTCTATTTTACTCTAAAGTTTTTGGCATAATAAGTGTCCTGGCATCTGGTATCCGCACTTGTCACACGTCATTTGATTTGCTGCTCTGAAATGTCAGCTGCAGGCAAATGCAACAAATTTGAATGGCCGCAACCTGAGGCAAACTTTGACAAACACTTGAAAAGACCTAGACGACAACGCAGATGATAAGGATGTTGATTCCGATGATGATGATGATGATGGTGATGATGATGAGCAGGATGATGATGATGATGAAAACTCAGCTCAAGTGTTTTTTGCACAATTTCTTTTGAATTCAACAAAAGTGGACCAGAAGGCCGGCAAAACATTTCTAGGACAGCCGCCAAGCCCCCCATCCACCCCTTCACCACCCCTTGGCTGCCACCCACGCAACCCAGCCCAACTGAACCGAACCCAGCCAATCTGCTGCATCTGTAGACTCTTTGCCATGCTAAACATTACTTGTGGCGCTTTTTGTTTTAGGATTTTCGCTGCCGCCTCCCACGCCGTTTGTATGCACAAAACGGCGAAGGGTTGAAGAGCGATGGGAAATGGGAGAATGAGAGAAAGGAGAAAGGGGAAAGGTGAGGGGTTGACTAAGACCTGAGAACTTGCGGCTTTTGCAAGTCCGGGCCCCTCCACCGGCCGTAAGCTGACCCGCCCGGGATTGTCTTTCAACCTGATTTGTTATTCATGAAAAGGCAAAAGCGAGAGCATCCACAAGTCTCCGTCTCCGTCTCCGTCTCAGTCTCAGTCCCGGACTCGGACTCGGTCTGAGTCTCGGTCCGTTGAATGGGCCCATTTAAGTGCCCAGAAAGTGGTTAAGAAATTGCCGAGTACTCTTCTGCAGCGACTGAGTTGCCGGACAGCGACTGTGTGGCTTGTGCGGACTGTGTGGCAACTCTGGCAACGACTGTGGTGCATAATAAAACCACTTGCCTCGTGTAAGAAACTTTTCATCGAGTGGCTTGGCAGATGAACTGAACTATCCTCTTGGCCTATTTTCCATTTTCCATTTTTTTGTTTTCACATTTTTCTATCTTCTGCTCTTCTTTTTGTTTTGATTTTCTGTTTTTTTGCTTTTTCGTTTTTCTGTTTTTCTGTTTTTCTGTTTTTCTGTTCTTGGCTCCTTCGACATTTCACTCATTGTTTTTTGTCTTTTACTCGTCCTTTTGCTTGAAAACAAGATGTGCCCAGCGATTAGCGTCCATGATTTGGGCTTCCCTTAAGGTTGCAACGGCACCCTCCCCCTCCCCCTCCCCCTCCCCCTCCCCCTCCCCCTCCCCCTCCCCCTCCCCCTCCCCCACCCCCTCAGCCAAGTCAAACGCAGATGCAGATTGATCACTGATTCCCAATTGAAATGCAAATAAAGTCGAAGCTGAGCAACGCAGCCCCTCGACATGCAGATGTACGCACAGACACCCTGTGAATCCTTCGTTGGGAAGGAACGCATTGCGTGTGTATGGGTGAAAGTCAATTGTATTAAATTGCAGGGTATTTAAGAGTTCAGCTTCTGGTGGCACTTCTTCTTTTTGCTTCTCTTTGCCATTCATTGCGCTGCTCACTTGGAGACTCCCTTTGAATTTGTGATTGTGCGGCACAAATCAGTTGCAGGTTCGACTTTGTTTCCGGCTTCTGTTTGTGCAACGTGCACCGCTGAGTGCCTTAATCCGTGCAACATTTGTTACATTGTGATTTGCTTTTGATTTCTTGCAACTTCATTTCCATATCTTTTGCAAGGAATCAGGACTTTAAGTAAATAAAGATTTCTGCGGCGGAGAACTCCAAATAAAAAAGTGGCAAGCAGCAGATGGCAACTTTTTATTATTTTTCTGCTTAACTTAAAAAATAAATTCGTTATTTACATAAATAAAATTATAAACTGCACGGCTTTAATTAAAACCCCAACTGGACCTTATCTAAGTCCTCTAAATCTGCCGTCCTATTAAGGCCAAGTAAATTCTGTTTCAATTTCCTTTATATCAGCGTTCACACATCGCATGGGATTTTTGTATAGCATGCGATAAGTGGGTGAAGTTGAAGGCGTTTAAATGCTTTAATTGTTATTGTATTGTTTTCTGGAGTTAAGAGGAATTAAATCTTTAATTTTATATTAAATGAGTATCTGACAGTCTGACTGAGTACTTGTTGGGTGAAGTGAGTATTTTGAAGACTTGATGAGTATCTCTCAGTCATCATTTGATTGCCGTGCAGCTGCCGCAGTCAATTACCTTGCGGAATACCTGTACACACCGCAATCCCACTCATACATCGCCACCCACTCACACACACGCACACACACACACACTCGCACAGTTAAGCCCACACACATATGTTAATGTCGCACTTTTTGCATGAAAACAAAACTCTTCAACTTAGCGGGTTACTGGAGAGGCTCCTTGTGGGGGCTTTGAGTGCCTGCGCCTTGTTTCTTGTTGTTGTGCCCGAGAGTAAGCTAAATTTAGCGAAGGCCGAGGCACAAACACAACTACGTACACACACACACACACACACACACACACACACACACTCACACACACACACACATCCGTATGTGAAATGAGCTAGAAATTAGTTTACGCCGAAGGTCGACCTAGAATTTCATATGAAAGAGCTAAGGTTTTCGCGAAGACACTATTTAAACGACAAGAGGGGAGGAAGGGGAAGTGGAGAGTGGAGAGTGGAGAGTGAAGGGTGGAGGGTGGAGAGTAGAAAGAAGGGTTAGTGGAGAGTGAGGTGTGGGCTGTCTTAGCAATTATATGTAAACAATTAGAGTACGCAATGAAATGAGAATTGAAGTCTTTGTTTGTGGCACGTACACTCACACACTCACACACCAGCACACACACAACAAAACACACGCACACCCAACAAAGAGCATTCAAACACGCACACATACACAAACATAAACAATGACAAGTGCGAGAAGCCATTCGCGAAGGAAGGAGTGGAAGCTGTCCTGGTCACCGGGGAATGTATACATATAAACACACACTCACTCACAGACACACACACACAGGCACACACGCACACATTGACACTGATGCGAATTGACATGCGGTTGTCGCTTTTTATTTACCCAAACAGAATATGAAATTTATGTTGGAGGCTGTCATAATGCATTGGGGATGTGGGAAAGGGGGTGGGGGGATAGTTAGGCGTGGTGTGTGGAAGAGGAAGAAGAAGGGGCGTGGCGAGCCACCGAAGAAAAGATTAAGTAGAACGTCGCGACGTAGGCTGCGATTATTGTGGCCGATAGATGTGGCTTCGGTGTTGACGTTATCGATAAATAATGGAGAGTAACAGGATTCCAGGTGCGTGGCTGGCTTCCTATTATGCTGCGTGTATACGTGTGTGTGTGTGTGTGTGTGTGTGTGTGTGTGGTTGTCATAAATCAACATTTAAATTGTGTTCAGGTTTCTCCTATCAAAAATAGACAAGGGACAAAACCGAACAACCAACCGGCAACCAAGTCCTTTCCGAAGGAGATACAAGCGAGACGAGGGTCGCGTGCGGAGGTGGCCCTGTGGGGCGGCTGAGGGAATGGGGGCTGGGGGATGGCAAAGGCAGTTCCCATTCAATTAATAGCTTATGGGCGTTTCAGCCTCTCTGCTTATGTGTCTGTGTGCATGTGTGTGTGTGTGTGTGTGTGTGTGTGTGCCCATATTGCAGACATATAAAACATAATCAAAATTCATAGACTTCCAAGGATATATTTACATTTGTGCAAAGACGAGACGAGACGAGACGAGTGAAACAGGAGAAATGTTTTCAAAGCTTCAGATTTCCGCGCCGTGAGGGAAAATCCGTGTGCCTTTATTTTTGTATTCTTTTTTCTATTTTCTTTTTTCTATTTTCTATTTTCTTTTTTCTGTTTGTGTTTGCGCATTTCGCATTTATTTGAAATCTTAGATAAATATGTTATAAATATCTAGACTCAAGTTCGTTGTTTAAGGGATTACGATGAGGAGAAGCAGGACTCAGCCTGAAAGCCCTGAGGTTGGGAAGGGGACAAGTCGAATCCCGCTTTACGAGTGAATCTCGTATTGAATGCTTTCCATCTATAACTTGAGCTCCAATTTACCAACTTACTGTGATTGAATAGTTTACAGAATATCCTTAAATCCGTCACATCCACGCAAATCACACGCTGCCAGTTGAATCCTTCATCCCTCAATTAGGAATATATTACAATCCACTTCAGACGATTCCCAGCACTCAGTGGATATTTATTGCTTGTTCTATATAATAAATTATCAAACCCTAAAAGCAAAATGTTGTCAGTCCCATTCAAGGATGGCAGGATACACTTCCAAATGACTTTTATGCCATTCGCAACTGTTCGACGCACTTTCCGTATAACTTGATGCTCGTTACAACGGAAGTGCTCTTAATTAGCACATAAAACCACCGCAGGGGTGTCCTGTATGAGAGAGACAGAGAGAGAGAGCGACAGGGGAAGAGGGGGTGGGGGAGATGAATGAACGAGTTTCCTACATAAAATGCGCACACATTTAATTAAGGATTTAGGAATAGTTTTTAAACACATCGAGAGACTCACTTTACAGTTATTCAACATTCGTTTACAAAATATAAATAAAAAAAAAGGATAAAGGATACGAAAAGTCGAAGGGGGTCGAGGGGAGGTCAAGGGGAGGTCGAGGGCCCGACAAGAGTGGCCGGGCGGGAGGAGCAACGCTTCAGCTCCTCCCAGAACGAGATTTGGATGAGGCTTCAATTTATTGCAGCTGCTGCATAAAAAAGGACTTGTTTTTTATATCCTGTGGCCATGAAATGATTTGTGAGCATATCGAAAACAAGGATATAAATAACATATCAAATGAATGAAATGAATAAAATGAGATATTTAAATATGTGGGAAAAATGTTTTGAATATTTATGAAATACAGGGAAATCTTTTTTCTCTCGATGTCATAATGTTGGAGGACTTAATTGGCAGTCAAGAGTATCCTCCAGTCGTCCTTCTGAAGTGTTGACATTTCTATTTGTGTTTTATGTCCTTCTCGTATTCCATCAACTTTTGCCATTGCTTATTAAAAGCGTCTTCCAGTTATGAGCAAACTTTTCGGAATAATTTTCGAGTACAGCTGCTGATGACATAATCGTCCTTCTTCCCCTTCGTCCTTGCCGCAATCATCGCCGGGCTTAACAGCCTCCAAGTCCGCAGCGACTCAACTTCAAGTTGCTCCTGCATTTTTTATAAACATCATCGTCATCCTCACCCGCCCGCAACCCAAGGGAGTCCTGTGGAAGGATCTCAAATTCCTGAATTCAAAATAGGTTTTAATGTGTCGAGCGACCTATTTCAGAAACTCCGCAGGACTCCAACAGTTGATACTCCAGGAAGCAGGCAATAAATTTAAGGTGCACAATGTGAGGACGTGCAAAAGGCGTGCAGGATGTGAAAGTAGCCAAAGATAAGAAGGATTACAGGTCGTGGCAAATAAACTGATCCGCCCCCTTCAACCTAAGTGCACGTTCCACTGACTGATTGCTCCTCGGGATGAGTGAGTGCGCAGGACCCTCTAGGTCATTCCTTGGTAATGCGCCCGTTATAAATACACGATAAGAGGTGTTTTTCCGGAGCTGAATCCTTGCAAAAACAAAATGTCAAAGAGCAAACGCAGGACTACAAAGATGTACTTTCGTTTGCACAGCTCCAATGCTTGGCAGGATCTGCCACAAAAACGTCGTCAAAACAACTTTGTTGACTGCCTTTTTGGGGCAATCCCAAAAGGAGTCCCCCGCCCCCCTCCAGCTTGCCTAGCCCCACCCATTTTTACCTTAATGCTCTCTGACTGATATCCTTGAGTGTTAAAAAAAAAGCTTGAACCTTTGCCCTTTGTTCAAGCGACTGTCGCCCTCACTTTCACTCTCTCCCTCTCTCTCTCTCGCTCTCGTGTCCTCTCACTTCTTTTCTCCCTTTCACTCTGTACTCCTTCTTGTGGATTAAAGGTATGTTTTGGGGTACCGCCTGTGGCTTCTCTGGCTGCACAGGGCAAAAACCGCAGAGTCATAAGCCCATTAGCCTGGCCCGGGCATTGTTTTATGTATCTATGTGCCAGGATATCCCCGCTGGTCCCGCTACCCCTGCCACTTCCAATACCCTTCATCATCCACGCCACCCGCATGACTCCCATTATCCCGGCGCCCTTGCCCCTGCATGACGCTGCCTTTTGCTCTGTTGATGCGGAAAATGAGCAAGGAAATAGAGACGCCCACCAAGATACACATGCCACCCACACATAAGCACACACACACACATTCGGAGGCCTACACACAAACAAGGACAACGAAATCTACAAGGTCTTGTTAGTTAAATTATGCATAAATGCGTCCCTGGTACGCGGCTGGGCATGCCCCGCCTCCGCCCATACCTGCCCCACACACACACACACACACACAATAGTTGGCAGGCAGCTGAGAGCATTGCGTATACGACGCGTGTTCCCACATTTAAATGCAAAAAAACCAAAGCGAATCTAATGAGCGGCAAAGATGAATTTATAACAAACGCAAATACGAGGCGCCACAAATGTCCCATCAACTCTTGTGGCAGGAATAAAACGGATATAAACTATGAATCAGCGGTGATAAGCGGCCCAACACCCCCACCCCCACTCCCCACCATCACCCTCACTCACCAAATCAATAAAATATAGCAAATATTTGTCTCATCCACAACAACAACAACCACATATACATATAAACATACACATACACATACACATACACATACACATACACATACACATACACATAAAAGCCAGTCCAACATTTGTTCATAATAAATCGAGCTCAAAGTACAGGCTGGTCTCCAGCAAACTTACATTTGCCCAGGGCAAACACCGATGAGGAAAGTTCCATAAATTGAAATTGTTTTTTGTTTTTACTGTCATTGGGTTTGGGTTTGGGTTTGGATTTGGGTTTGGGTTTGGGTTTGGGTTTGGGTTTGGGTTTGCGGCCAGGACTTGGCCATAATATTTTCCTAATTGTGGCTTTTTTATGCAAAACTTAAAGCCATTGCTTCGGCTTTGTTGGCTTTGCTTTATTTTCATTTTTCATTAATAAAATAAAAAAATAAATATATTTCCATATTTTGAATGTAATTCTAAAAATAAAAATCTGAATTATTTTTTCTTAATTTTTGTTTGTGATTTTTCTTTATTACAAAAAAAAAAATATTAACTTTTGTATTGAAAGACGATGAGATTATTATATAAAAAGCTTGATTTAAATCTTACTTTATTTTTTTTAATTTAAATTAAAAACAACATATAGTTTAAAAGACATTAAATTATGGGTAGAACCTCTACATCGCCTTTAAAATATAACTAATTTATTTTAATTATATCTTTATGCTGTAAATAATATTATATTATTATTTAATATCATTTCAGTTTTAAGATTATAAAATTGTATTTATTTATTTATTTTTTTATTTATTTATATAACTATATTTTTTTTTTATTTTTATTTTTATTTTTATATTTATATTTATTTTTTTTTTCATTGTTTTTAATATATTAAGGTATCATTTATTTTAAGTCAACACATAAATACAAGTTTATAATTTAAAAATTATTTTGAAAAAAAATATATCGTTATTTTGGAGAAAAGAAACATTTATAGGCTAATATCAAGTAATAGAATTTTTATTTCCCTAATCTATAAATATTTTTTTTTTAAATTTAATTAAAAATTATTTAGATTAATTCAAATTATACTTTAAAATCATTTTTGGTTCAGTTATATTATTATAATTATTTATTTCATACTTTAAATTGGTCATAATAAAACAAAATAATTTAAATTTATATTTTTTTATTTTTTTATTTTTTCCTTAAAATTATTTTTTTTATTATTATTTTTAACTATTAATTTTTTTATTTTAAGAATCATTATAATTTTATTTCCTATAAGAAGGCTCACAGTTATGGCTAGAAGATAATTTTAAAGACTTTTAAACTGTCGACTTATTATATATTTTGTGTGAGTCCCCAATCGACCCCCCTCCATGAGATCTTAAGTTGTAACAGTCCCAAGGCGCTTCCTGCTTTCTCCTGGCCTCTGATAAGAGATTACAATGGTTATTTACGGAATTCCATAAACGCTTAGAGCATAAATTGTACTTTTCAAATCGAAAGCGAAAGAGCAGAGAAAGCGAGAGTGAGAGAGAGATAGAGAGAGTGGCTGATGGGGGAGGGGGAGATGAAATCGCATTTGAAAAGCTGACAGTTTCATATGCGGGAATTACGTATACGTCGTGCGGTACGCAGCAAATGGAATGCAGAAAGGAAACAACTCGCGGAGAAAATTGAAATGCAAAACGCGTTCTGCCGTCTGCCGTCTTCTGTCTGGCGTCTGCTTGTGCTTTTATCTGAGAGGCGTCCGTTCTCTCTCTTAATAAATAAATTCTTGCAAATTCACCCGAAAAGCAGAAACAAAACTAAAACGTGCAAACGCAGGGAAGCAAAACAAATGGGCGGACGGACAGCCAGATAGACAGACAAAACGAATAAAAGAGAGACAAATGCAAACGACAGGGCAGCCATTTTTATGGCTTCAAAGGATAAGTGTATTACAACACCAACATCAGCAAGGACAACACTTATATGCAGACAATGTCTTGTGGGTGGGGGCAGGGGCGGGCGCATCCACAGGGTGACTCGACTCCCTGTTTCTTTAGTTTCCCGGGGCGTGCGAAGCGTTCAACATTTTTAGTGTCCATCTGCGTGCAGATTAGCATAAAAGCTGCCGAATGGCCCCTCGCAGCTCCCCTCGTACTCGTCTAATCCTGCGCCCCAAAAAGCACCTCTGCACCCTCTGTTTAAGTGCCAACAACTGTTTTAGTGTTGCCTTGTTTTTTATGGGCGTGCCCGATCCACCTTCACCTTCACTCAGCTCGGCCCTAACTACTCGGGCATTGTACATTTTTGAAATGACTTGATTTCCCTTCTATTGGGGCTTACATCTTTTATGATCCTCGGAGAATAGAGTTTGTGTCGGATATGGAGGATTATCCTAGTTACTGGAGCTCCTTAAATGCTAGCCGTGCGAACAAACACTACTTAGGATTATGTTATATGACCCAATAAAATGTTTCACTGTTAATGTGCGGCAATGCGGAAGGGTTGAGAGTCCTGCGGAGGGGTTGCTCTGCGGCTCTCAGCAGAGCGGAAGCTAGAGAAGAATTCATTGTTATATTTAAATTAAGGACTTGCAGCTTATATATATTTTGTATTACATAAGATGGTTTTTTTTTAATAAAATGTCTTCTCTTTTTGTCCACAGAATGCGCTCGTTCATTGAGGAGAACGAGAAGAACGATCCCTTGATCAACGCGCCGGATAAAAAGAACAATCCGTGGGCCGAAAAGGGAAAGTGTATCATCATGTAATATTATCGTAAACCACAGAAATACCGAAATGATGAACACCTCACATTCAGTAATAATAATAATCAAATCAACAAAATAAACCCAGTAAATTACTCAGCACCTACAGCAATAGCAGCAACAACAACACAAACAGCAGCAACAATATCAAACACAAGAAGATCAACAACAACAACAACAACAACAACAAGAGAACAATACCATGAAAATTACAACAACTTCTTAGAGAGCAACCAATGTAGCAGCCACGTGTCCAACTCCCTAGACCTGGTAACGAGAGCGATGCAGCGGGAACAGCAGCAGCATTACAACAACAACTACTACTACTACTACAACTACAACTTGAGCTATGCACCACCACCGGCAGCACCCTACGAATGTCTCCTGGGAGGCATCAAAGGTCGCTTCCAGCAACTGAGACACCGCACACGCCGCGAGCTTCAGCAGTGGCCGCTGCTCATGCAGTTGGTGGTGCTGATCCTTTGGCTGTACGGCAGGTTCTGGAAGATCATGCACGAGCAGATCCTGATGCAAAGAAGGCGCTGGCACTGAGTGCGGTCGCTGGCGAGGCGACAAAGTAGAGGGCGTGGCTAGAAGAAAAGGCGAGTGGAGAGGCAGCAGCGACGGCGGATGGAAGAAGAGCAGCCGGAAGACAGAACGGGGATCGGATGGCATTGGGGCATCTGTGTTTGGTATGCCGTGAGATCTAAGGTCTAAGATCTAAGCTTAAGTTGAACATTATGCGACTCACTCTCTAGAATCTCAAACTCAATAAAATCTATCTTTAATATGCTGTAAACGTCCCCTAAACAGAACAGTTCTTCAAGCAACCACCATCAACATCGACATTTAACATTAACATCAACTACAACAACAACAACAACAAGAACAAGAACAAGAACAAAAATACATGCAGAGTTACGGCAACTACAACAACAATGGGAGCCTGTACTCGTACTTGCACCCGCACTCGTTAGCCTACTCGTCAACGTACTCGTTAATGTAACGTTCTCGTCATCGCACGTCATCATCGCTGTAGCTGTCTTCTCGTTTACCGTTTCTTACTCGCTCGCTATCTGTCTCTATTTCTCTCACTCTCTCTGTTTGTTGTACTATCGCTCGTTCTTGTTGTACCCACTCGTAGTTCGCTCGCTCGCTCATCCTCTACGTTCGTTTGTAGCAAATCGTATGTAGTTCTTATTGTTCTTTAAGTTTGAAGCATGCACACATTTCGTTCGCTTAACTTCAGTGAACTTTATATGATTTAAGTATATTTTTGATCCGTATCACCATCGTCATATCATCATCACCCCCTGCCCCAAAACCACACCCACTCTCACCCACAACCCACACTCCACACTAGATGACAACGCTAACCATGATATCATAAGCCAGAAATGAGTAACTTTCTACATGTAACGCCTCGATAAATGTAACCCACCCGTCACAGTACAGTGAAGAAACGATAACGATAACCAAACTGTTTGCAACAATTTTTGGTAACCCTAAAAAAAATATTTATCTGGTATTTTGTTGAACCCAAAGCCTTGAATCGAATTCCCACTATTTTAAGGGCAACATTTTACACAAGGTTTCCGTTTGGCTGGCTTTCGGATTCGGTGTGGCAGTTGGAACGCGGGTATGCAACATTCAATTAAGTTGTTCCATTTCAACGTTCCGCTGCTAACAGTCACAGATTATAAGCAATTCATAAGCCAACAAAATGAAACAAATTTCAATCGAAATAGTAAAGAAAGTATTTGAAATAAGGAACACAAACGAATACAAGGACACGCCGGAAAGTGAGTATGAAGCAACCATCGTTGTTGTTTCATTACCACTGTTCCTGCGGTGTCCGTCAATTACACTGCTTTAAGTTTGCCAATCAATCGAGTCCATAAACTATTGAACTTTAAGATGATTTCTCCACCTTATCAAGCTGCTTGAAATGTTACGAATACAAGGACCTAGAAGGCATTGTCCTTATCAATTAGTTTTCAACTCTTTGACTTTTAGCGAACTTTACTTTAATAGTTTTTAAAATAAGCAAAAAAGAAGAAGAAGAAGTAAAAGGAGAAACAAACACAAACACACAAATTTTGTGTAATGTTAAGTTATACGATGAATAGAGGCAAACGCAGATAGACAATTTTAAATATGGTTTTCTATAAGAGATATAACTTACTTACGTATTAAAGAAACATAATTAAATATGATATGATATATATGATTTCATATACGACATACATATATGAACTTAATTATATATGTTTAGGCAAACGAACTACTTAAAAGGCAGACGCTGTAGCATCTCGATGAGAGAATACTTATATTTAGTTTTAAACGCTATGTTTATCGTTAACTAGATATTATTATATACGCAGAACACACACACACATCCACACTCACACCCATACAAACACACATACACATACATATAGAGATAAACTCTCGAACGATACTTAAAATGTAGTGTGAAGTCTACATATATGGTAAATAGTTGAATCACTTAGAATATCCCATGAGAACTCTAGAGTATCAGATAAATCGATAGGCCACTAAGCCGATAAATCGATAAATCGATAAAGCGATAAGCCGAATACAAATACGAAATCAGCTTATACTTTATATGTAACATATAAAACTGCAAATGGACTCGAGCAGCTGATTTCATAAAATCGAATCAAGCTACTCCCAAGCACACACTATATATAGATTCGATATCGGACCCCAAACCGTAGAGTATATCGAAGTATGAAGCTGAAGTTGAGACGCTGTTCAGCTGTTCAGCCATTTGAAATAGGACATCAAGTATATCAAGTATATATAGAGACCTTTCGATGGGTTTACGTTAAATGAAATACTAAGTTACTGACTCATATTTAACTTACAATTAGTGAACAATTATGATTTTAGCAGAAGGTTAAAAGACAACAGCAAAATACACTACACTACACTACACTACACAACACAGCACACAATCAGTACAGAACCAGACACTCGTCAAACAAGAGGTTACCAAAAGTGTGAGGATATATAGAGCAAACAAAGCAAAGTAGGACACTCACGAGACGAATTATAGATGAAAACAAAGTAGAAGATTGATCTTAAAATAAGACGCGCAAAACGAAAATCATGAAATCGAAGAAATCAAAGAAATCAAAGAAGTTAAAAATCAAAGAGAAACACAAATACAGAAATTAGAAATTTAATCATAAGCAGCAGAACTTCAACAAAGTTAATTAATTCAAAGAATATAAATGTTCGAATAGCTGAGTACTACAATAAACATAAGCAACAATCAGCCCTAACGAGGAACGTATGAGATTGGAACAACGGAAAAAACACGGAGCAGACCGCTAAACCGCAAAACTGCAAATCTTGACATCGATGCCAATATCGATACCCGAACAACTCAGAGCGTATGTGATGCCAGGTACGAGCACGTAGAGGGTACTACTCACGACCACGATCACGACCACGATCACGATCTAGGATGTTTCAAGACAATGAAACGAACGAAATGGAACACGTTTAGCCTCAATAGCACAAAGTAGCGCGCAGCTACAATCAACCAGCTAAACGAATGGCTCAAGGGGAAGAAACCAAGCTGCACTTTAAGTCAACCAAAACACATACTAACAAATTAAGGTATTGGTGGTTAAAACAAAAACAAAATGAAATTATAATAATATAGAACAAAAGAAGGAAGAAGAAGAAGTAGAAGAAGAAAATGATGAAGATGATGATAAAGATGGAGATGAGGAGAAACAATTACGTAATTACGTTACGAATTAATCAAATGAAATCAAAGTATTCCTAGAGGAACGATGGAATGGAATAATCAAAAGAGCTGAGCGCCCACAGCGAGACAATCGATTGAGCTGAAGCGTTGTGAGCGCTCACAGGCCCCAAAACGATTGGCATGTGGAACACGCAGCGTTACCAAACGATGACGCTCTGTTCCAAATGCCATCCGTCGCGTGCCTGGGAAACAGTCAAATCAAAGCATAGTTCAAGCTAAATTATAAACGTATCTTAAGACGAACGTCCGCTGCTCTGAGTGCAGGCCTTGTGACCGACGCCTTGCCTGGACTTTAGAAATTTTCATGAAAAGCCTTTGGCTTTCCCGACGGGTTCCCAATGAGTCCCACTGCTCCGTCGCCCAAGAGCGCATTAAGCACGCCGAGTAGCCCGGCATGGAGTCCTGGCCAAAGGGGTGTGAGGGTGCCACCAAAATTGGACGTTCGCCCAGTGGAACCGAGAGAAGAGAAATTTTGAGAAGTCTCCCGATAATTTGATCATACCTGCGACCCATCCAGGCATTCGATGGACGCCAAGCTGCAGGACGAGTACGCGACGATCTTTCAAATTAAAAAAAACAAAAAATATTTAATCGAAAAAATACGTTTATTCAAATATCTTTTTAAATTAGTAAAAATATTGAAAAACTAATGTTGAGGGTCATATGGATTGCGGACAGTTAATCGAACGTTAAATATTAAAAGATATTAAACTATAGTGATTTTTGAAAAGTTCTAATTAAATTCAAATACATATATTGAAGTTTATGAATGTTGCAATTAACAATTAATTATTATAAATGCAGAATCTAAATGAATATCGTATATATGAAGATTATTCAAAGTTATTAACATTATTCAACTACTCATGAATTGATGAAGAAATATGCATTATAAAAGAACTCAATTAATCTAGACTCTAAGGAAAATTCGCAGTGTTGATTCAGTGTTGAAAAACATGTTAAGACACCCAACAAGCAAACAAACAAACAAACAAACAAACAAACAAGAAAATAAACAAACAAACGAAAAAGGGAAGAATTGAAGAGACGAAGTTACGAAGCAACGGCCTAAGAAGAAGTACAGTATGTGCCAAAAGTTGGCCCGCCACAAATAAACAATACTTAAAAATATATATAAAGGAAATCAATTCTCTAGTCCGTAAGATGATGTTACAAGTTCATTGAAAACGTTTAAACTCAATATAAACATATATATATATATATATTATAATCATAAAATTATATGTATACCGATATATATCGAATTATTACCACGTATATTGCTTAAATGTGTGTACAAGTTACGTATCTTAATTGAAGAGAAAAACTTATTGTTACAATTTAGGGTATTAAGTGACGTTAACTACTAAGATATATGGACATATAGATTATAGTTTAATTTAAGGAAATTGATTGATTCTTAAACTTGTCGAAAGCGAACTCAAACGACAAACCACTCACGGCGCGCCTATCGACATCCTTGGCCAGGCCAGAAACCAAATATCGAAGCGAACAACAATTATAATTTAGAAGGAAAGTAACATAAACGTAAATCAAGATTTAAAAACCTAATGAAAATCTAGTTAGTAAGTGAATTTTAACGCAGCAAACAACAAACAACAAACAACAAACAACAAACACCAAACACATAAACAAGAACAAACAAATAAACACAACATTCAAAAATACACCAAAGGTCAACAAAAACCAAAAACGATTCAAAGCAAAAATTAAACCAAAAATCATTCAAATATTACGATATAAAAACTGTATTTAGCTGTTGAAACAAAACTTTTAAACAAAATAAATACAAATCGAAAGGCAAACAGCAAACAAAACAAAACAAAAGCAAACAAAACAAAACAAAAGCAAACAAAACAAAAGAAATGAAAACAAAACCGAAAATGACAAACATTAACAAAAAGCATAAGTATGATTATCATTAAAGGAACTTCTCTAAATAAAAGTAAACTTTGAAAATCCTTAGCGGAGAAAACTACCCTCTCTATAAAAAAAAAAAAAAAACAAAAAACAAAAAACAAAAACAAAAACAAAAACAAAAAAAAAAACTAAAACCTAAAACAAAAACTCGCTTGTGTTTTATTTTTGAAACCCCCTCGACTAAGAATCCCCCCTCCAAGCCCGACGTTTGCTTTAACTCCCCGAATGGTATGACGATGCTGCCTGCTGTCGCTTTGCTTTAATAGTATTTTTGGTATTATTTGAGTATTTTTAGTATTATTTGAGTATTTTTGGTATTTGAAATTTCGTTCGCCTTGACTTCCAGCTGTACATTAGCATCGCTCTTTCACATTTTCGGTAGTCAGAATCAAAACTCACCCCCCGTCCCCTCGGCCAGCGATGAGTCAGTAAGTATTATGTCCTGGCCATGGAATCCTGCTGCCTGTGATAGCCCATCAGGCGCCTAATGCTTGGGCGGGCGGGCGCATCTGTTGTCGCAAACTTTAAGTCGCTTGTCTCCCCTGTCACCCGATAAGGAGGCATGCAACAAACTTTTCCAACATGCCACAACTTTGCTCCTCTTGCCCCTCTTGCCCCACTTGCTCCACTTGCTCCACTTACTCCTGATAATGCGTTGCTGCAACTTCTTGGCCAAGTTTTCTGCGCGCATCCTCACGTAATTAGCAAACGGTGCGTATGCGGAATGAAATCGTGCGCCAGCAAATACAATTTATTATGCGCTTTAAGAACACAATCAAGGACAATTGGGAATCCTTTCGAGACACTTAGGCACTTGGCCGGACAGACGGCAATCTCGTTCGGCAGGACGATGGAAATTCAATTACAGCTGCCAGACACAGTCCGCAGGAACACATGGCGGACTGTCCGGGAGATGGCATCAATTTTGCAGGAACAACTATTTTAATATGCACCATGAGAGGCGTCAGGAGGCTCATTGGGAGGGCCGATCGAAGAGGCGTCGGCCTTTGGTGTCGCATTGTTCACTGGCCAATGAATTGAAAGCCGGTGAACTGTGCAAATGTCTGGCCGTCAATTGAAAGCGATTAGAAAATAAATTCGAAATTCCAAATTCAAATGGAAATGGAAATTGCTATCAATTTGAACAGCTCCTTGCTCCTTGAATAAAAACAATTAAACAAAAATCATAAAATTTAAACTGTTCTTTTTTCATTGCATTCACAACACAAAGGATATTTTATCCCTTGACTTGACTTTAAAGTAGAGCGGCAAATGTGTCCTTGCTTCAAACTAATAAAAGCCAGGCAAATTCTGCAGATGAAAGGACCCATCGGAACGCACATTGCAGTCTCCCTCAGGCGGAAAATGTCCTTCTTGTATGGCCCTATAAAAATGCATATTTATAGGGATATCAAATTGTCGCTTTATTTGAATTTTCAATAAAGATTTTATTTAAAAGCGCCTCTCAATATTTATTTATTTTCCAGTACTTAAGTAAGTTTAGTTCCTAGTAAAAATAAAAAATTAAATAAATTCCTTTTTTCCAGCTTAAATTTAAAATTTCATTTTCTTTTTTAATTCCTATACACATTTATTTTGATTTGTGAAAAAAAGCAGGAATTAAAAATAAAAATAAATAAATAAAAATAAATAGATAAATAAAAATAAATAACAAAAATCATTGCAGTTTTAATTTTAAATTTAAAAAAATAAATTTTGTGATAATAAAAAAAAAACAAAATAAATTAAATATATTTCTGGCTTTAAAACTAAAAATATATTTAATATTAATTAAATTATATAAAAATTAAATTTACTTGAATTTTTGGGACTTTCCTAAGCACAGGAACTGTTTTCTATCTGTGCCAGAAAGAGACTCCTTCAAGCCTAGTCCTAGTTGATTGCTGTAAATATCCTGTAATTGCTTAAGTGTATTTATTGCTGGTATTTAAATTCTTTTGTTTAAAAAACTTACCAACTTGGCGCAAGGAGTTCCAGTCATATTTAACTGCGGTTATAAGCAATCCTTCGCCCACTCTGAATTGCATCCGAGGAACACTTTAATCCTTATTTCATCTCTCTTTGGGGATGAAAGGAGATCTCTGATGAGAGCCAGGATAATATGTACTCCAACGACCGTGAAGTAGAAGATTTGTTTAAATGACTTTGTTACTTTGAATGACAATGAATTGTATAGGATAAAACAGGATATTGATATAAGAAGAAAGGAAGATAGAACCTAACCTTGAAAGTCCTAGAGGAACAAAAGAATCACAGTGAAAAAATGTCCATTGTTCATCGTTTGCCTATTGAGTTGATGTAAATGAAATCTGAATGAATGTTTTTATTTAAATAATTAAGCTAGGATATCAAAAGGATAAAAAAGTTCTATGGAATCTTAACTATTAACTTAGGTAATATAATAAAAGAAGAAATAAATATATTTCAACATGTATAAGGATCATTCGCATAGCCATCCCTGGGTACTGCCTGCTTGTTCTGCCTTCTCCTGCTTTTGCTTGTGTTGCAAAGGACCTGTTAGCTTCATAGGATATGGTAAGTCATAAGAAAGGAGCCAAATATAAACTATAATGAGTTAAAGCGAATGTTTGTTTTTATTAAAATAAAATATGATTATTTTTATGGAGTTGATCCTTAACTTATTAGATTTTCTTTTTCTTAGAGTCGAATAATTGTGGATATTTTTTTTTATCCTTATACCTTAATATTTAAATACTTATTTCAGTGCTGGCTTTGTTTTGTGAGCTTAAATCTTTAATTATTAAATTATTGCATTTGTTCGATATTTTTAAAATTCCAAAATATTTCCAGAAGCTTTTGGAGCCGCTTTTCCATGCTACGTGTTATTTAATCCTTGTTATTGTCCAATTTGCGGACTGTTTCGGGATAGATAAATAAATACAAAAAAAAAAGAAATAATTAAAACAAAATATTTTCGAATTTTAATTATTATTAATATTATTATTTTTAGTATTTTTATTATTTTTAAATTATTTATATATTACTTTTATAAATATTTATTTTTGATAATAAAATTGGAATCCCAAAGCAGAATCATAATTAAGAATAAACTAAATGACAAGTTGGATGATGTCATTGTTAGTGTACCACCTACCTGCAAGTAGCCTAGAGCCCGCTTGTGGCAGCTTAAAAATGTCCTTCGTGTTGTTTTTTATCGGGATAAGAAATGTCGACCTTGAGCGGTTTACACGTTCAGCGTATCCTACACAGGAGTTGCAGCCATCTTAGTCGGAAGGTTGACTTCAGTATCCGTACAATGTTCCTATAAATAACAACATATATCGGCAGGATAATCTATCGTTGGGCTAATTTTGAGTTTACCTTCAGCTTCAGCGTCCTGGAGCAGGCAGCACGGCGTTTTACACATGCTGTTAGCTCAGCAATTTGACGAGAATTCCATTCAAGTGCCTCAGAAATTTGCATATTTAGACACATTTCATATGCAAATGCGGCCGAGGAAACCACAACACAAATAAGTGAGGTCCTGGGATGTACCCTGGCAGACTGCCAGATACCCTGTACACGCGAGAAATAAAACCCATCCGAAAGTTACTCATTATGTGCAATTCTAATCCGATGCTTAAAGTTTTAACTTCTCAGTTGCTGCCCGCGACCGTCTGGTATACCCGCCGCAGGTGGAGTGGAGGGTGTCAATATGGCAGCCATGGTGAATTTATATGGCAGTTTGCACAGCGCGAAATTAATGCGGCCCTGGTGACCGATTCAACAAAGGAGCCAGTCAAACAGAGCCGAAGTACCCGGAGTCCTGCTCATCGAGGCGTGTGTTTACGAGAATGTCAGCCAACGGAAGTATCCAAATTACCATGAGGCAGCAAGGAAAAGCGCAACGAGGATGGAACGGCGTTCCAGGGAATGCGAAGGGGCGGAGGCAAGGTCGCAGGGTGTCGAAGGGAAAGGGAAGGGCGGGTATTGTATGCAAACTGAGCAGTTAAGGACTTGTCCTGGGGAGGAGACTGTTGTTAATTTTCGTAGCTTCACATTGACGGGATTGACAGCCTTAAGGATACATTTGTTTGTTGACAGCTCAAAGATCACTTTTGGTCCCCCAATGGCCCATTTGTCGGGTGTCCTGTTCAGAAAAGTCGATGGAGCCCAAATGCCACAGTTATCACTGGATTATTCAACCATTTATTGGGCCCCTTCACAGGACTTTTTGGTGCTCTGACTGATGAGCATAAACGATGAAAGCCGCGAAGAGTCAATCCTTTGCTCGTTGGGGGAAATCCGCACAAAGTCGAAACAATATTTTCAAGCTCTAAGCTTAAGGATTTATTGTACAAATAAATTCATATGTGCCAATGTACAGGAATTGCCAGTTTATTGTTGATCCTGTAGGCATCTCTAATCCTCCATTTACCTGTTCAAGTATATAAATTCCAATGGAATCCTAGTGGCCCTCGATTAGATCGGAATCCGAGAGTGTGCACTAATTATTCATTTAAATCCCAAATGGCTGAGTATCGGATGTTAAGAGTTGCAAAATATTTTGTTTTAATTTATCAGGAATGTGAACAGAGGACCAATTAAGCTTATCGTTTTATGCAAATCAATGCAAATCAAGGACACTCGCACACTCGCACTCACAATGGATGGAAAATTGTTTTGGGCTGCAGTGGAAAATGACATGAACGCGTTCATGACTCCGAAAAGGTAAACAGATAATAAATTGTAAGTGCGATGTTATCGGTGGCATAGTTATTTTAATTGACAGGCGCATTAAAGGAAGGTAATGATGGGTGGCACGAGAATGTGGAAAGGACCTCGGCATGCCCTGCATAGAAATGCTTAGTCACATTGTGAGCTGAGCCCTCGTCATCCCAAGTCAATTCAATGGGCCGCGCTGGGCGCCATTTTGGCGTCTCAGTGTCGCCATTTTCTACGCCATTTGCCTGACACTGGCAGCTGCTCCAGCACCTCCCACCTCCCTCTCTTCCTTCCCACTGGCATCGTCCCCATCACTGCACATCGCCCATTTCCATGCTGTGTCTTTGGCTGGGCGCTCATTAAATGCAATTCCTAATGCAATTGACGTGGCTGACTCTGTGGTCCCTATTCGGGCGCCCATCCCTCTCATCCCTCCCATCCCTTCATCCCTTCATTCCTTTCTTTCCCACCCTCAGCCGCGCTGGTGGCCTTGTATTTTGTGCTATGTGATTTGCAGTTTGTTTGATTATGAAAATGACTTCGTCTGCGGTCCAATTTTTTTTGCATTTGTTGCTGCGAAACGCGCTGATTTTTAATGAGTCGACAATATGCAGAGCACAAAGCCGGTGGGAGTTTCGGATCTGCCGCCCCTCAAGGTTGGCCCTGGCCCGCCCATTACCTTATCTGGAACTTAGTGCTTACGTGCCAGCCCACAAAAGCCACACTAATTAACACGTTGCTCGAGCTTTTCTCGCACACACAAAATATTTTATTTTATCAAGCATACGCAGCGTTGGACGGCTTAAAACTTCCGCGACGCTTTACGAGTCCTCCGTGGGCTCAGCAGGTGAGCGTTTAATACTCCTGCAAGGCATGCGAGCTGACGAACTGCTTGCCCCAGGATTTGGGCATCAGGAACGGAACATGAGCAAGACTTTTGGCTCAAACAATGAAAACGGCTGACAAGTTGACGGACTGTCGACTGTCGGACTGTCGGAGTGTTGGACCTTCGGACTGGCAGACTGGCAGCAATTTGACAGACCGAAGCTGAGGTCCTCATTCCCTGCTGCTCTCCTACTCGGTGCGAGCTCACATCTCAGGATCTGAATCTGCCGCTGGCACGTGGCTTGATTTATATTTTATTTAAAAGCAAAGGCAAATTATCAACCCCGCCCCTTCCGCCCACCGCTCCTTCGCTCTTCGCCTTGGATTGGTTGTCTTGCGTAAAGTTTGCTTAACGTTTATCTTGCGGTCGCCTTGCCACCCGGCGATACCCGCAAAGTCGCTTTGAGGACCAAGCCAATGGCAAGGATAACACGCCCGGCCCAGAGAAGGAGCTTTAATCTACAACCTCAACTGAAATTTAAACGTTAATAATTAAACATATTGTACAAAATTGCATGCATAATTGCAGAAGCCACTGATCCTTTAACGGGACTCATTAAACTAACATCCGAGAATATAATGGAGCCCATAAGCTATGCATATTAAAAGGATTCCAAAGTTAGCTCGAGGTTAGCCCCAACTAAGCGTTACTGGCCACGACGCAAAGTTCAATAAATTTCAATTAATATTTAAATAAACTCCTTTGGTATTTTTTGACCTAAGAATCCTTTCTGGCTACCTTAGTAATTGCACCATTAAGGACTCCGGAACAGAAAAAGGATGAACCAAGCCGAAGGTGGGACAAAGAATTCGGACGTTTCCTCTTAATTGAAATATGGATTCCACACAAAGGACGAAGGTTTCAGCTTCCTTAATGATCATAACAATAACAAATACCACGAGCATTCATGAATATTCATGAATACAAACAAATACATGTAAATAAATATGTATGTATTGCATCTGCGTGCGTGTGTGTAAATATTAATTTGTAAAAACTCCGGATTAAATTTAGATAATCTTATGACTTATTATATATTATGTTATATATTATTTTATATATATATATAATGTATAAATATATATATGTATATATATAACCAGACTTCTTCCTCGGCGCGTATCTCCTCTTTAAATGACGGAGCTTCTGCTCTTCCCTCCTTCATCATTCTGCGCCGTTCTCCACATATTCATTGCATTTCCTGTTATGCACTGTAACCCGCCGAAGAACAGCTTGCTACCTCCCATTGCTGTTTGGGAGTCCACTGGACAGGACACTTACATGGCGGGCCCACATAACGGCTGTCAAACACAAATCCCTTCAAAAATTGCGAAATATCGACTGTCTTTGGCGGTCGAGAAAACTTGAAGTAAAAACGAAGGCTCTCCTGATTAAAACCATAATCACGCCTACTTGGACTTACGCCATCCAAGTGTGGGGCACTGCGTCCAAGACTCAAATTAATAGAATAAGAGTTGTGCCAACGATTGCCGCTCGGCGTGCATCCGGGCTCCCCTGGTACGCCACAAACTGTGCCATAAAAAGGGAGCTTCGGCTTCGGCTTCTTCGCGTTAAGGAACAGTTAAATCTCCTCAGTACATATCGAGTATCCGAGAGGATTGAGGCACACCCAAACACCCAATAGCTGAGCCACTAAGATCTCGTCGATTAAAGAGAATACATCCCACCGATCTCCCAACTCGTAAGATAAGTTAAGACTTTATCAAATATTTAAGTATATAAATACTATGCTAATTAAATATAAGGTTACTTTCTATCGATACTTCCTTCCGTACTGAACAGTTTCTGGCGTAATAAATATTTATTAACTGCAAAATATATATAACTAAAAAATTAAAAAAAAACTATTTTTAATCGGTTCCGAACTTTACTTTATTATTTGTACAAAGGATGGTAAATTAAGTCTGCACTCGTTCAGATCTGAATTACAACTGATGGCTTAAGGCTAGTTTAGTGGTATTTGTATCAAAGAGAAAGCAACTTAAGCGTTTTTGAAGTGTTTGGGTGTCGGGATGATCAATGGTTTCCTGTCTGTGTTTATTTAGGATCTTTGTAATTTAAGAGCACTGGAATTGTTCAGTTGCTGAATGGGCATCTCGCGTTTATCGTTTGATCATTGACCGCTAGGGTTTGTTTATAGGATCTTGGTGTAGGGGACAATTATCGAAAAGTGCTATCCTGCTAATCCTGCTACAGGATCCTCATAATTGTTTGTGGTGTGGGTACATGGTCGTGGATTGGTGGAATGGTGGAGTGGATAACTGGATACATTACTATATATATCCTCTTCTGCTTATGCCTTGAACTCTATGTACCTCAATGTGTACATAGGAAGTGAAGTCGTAGTAAACCTCAAGAGATATAAACATTTAATTTAGTTTTATTTATTTATTATTTATCGAATATTTTAAATTTGTTGCTAATATTAAAATAGTAAGTATAATTATTTACATATAAGAATCTTAAGTGATTTAGGGGTAAAAGTGAAAAGTTTCCAGCGGCAGGTCTTCGGGGTTGGTGTCCCGACTATTAGAATGCCGGGTATTTAATGGCTGGAGGTATTTAAGCCTTAGTAATTATAATCAGAAAATACATATAATTTAAATTGCTAAATTTATACAATTTATATTTTATATCAATAATAAATACGTATTAATTCATTTTTATTTAAACACCAACACATTTGTAGGGAACTATATTGAGATAGATAAATATAAAAATAAATTATCTGTTTTATCGTTTCCCCAAAAGACTTTATTTGCTATAATTAATCGATAACGATAAATTTATAAATTTTTAAATTTAATAGAAAGCAATAGTTTCAGATTTTAAAATTCATTTAATCTACGTAACGACCTAATTTATGATCTTGGCTTCTAATGTGTTTCGCGTTGAGTCCTGTGGCTATTCAAATGACCATGAATGAGTGTGTGTGAGTGCACGGGTGAATAAATAGATGAACAAGTGAATGACTGAATGAGTGAATGAGTGAATGAGTGAGTAAATAAGTTAATAAACAAAACTTATGGTCTGTTGCTTGCATTTGTACAATTCCAAAATTAATAAATATTTTTAATGGAGTTTTGCAGTTATGTGTAATTAAAAAAATTTCAATTTTACTTTCAATTATATTAGTTAATAATAAAATTATATTAAATTAATAATATTTTCATATTTTATTTTAATTTTGTGTACTTCATTTAATATTAGTTTAACTTAAATTATCTAATAATTATTTAATATTAATATTTAATCATAACATCAAAATAAACTTGACTATTTGATAATTTTTTTTGATTTATTTATTTATTTCAATTTCCCTAATTATTAATTATATAATTTATTTATTATATTTTTTTTATTTAATTATTTATTTATATGTATAACAAGTTAAGTAAAAATTTGATTTTTATTTTCATGCTAATTTATAATATTTTTCCATATTTTTTTCTTTGTTTATTTTATATATGATTTTTATACATATTAAATTCATTTTTATTAATTTTATTTATTTATTAGTTTTATTATTATTATTATTATTATTATTATTAATTATTAAATATTAAAAAACCTATATAAATAATCTAACAACTTAATGCCTTCGGCTTGCTGGCTGGACAGTCGCCTCACCTGTAATTTTTAAACTTTCTTTTAATGCTTCTCAAGGATGTGCACCCCAAGGAGCTAGGCAAACAGTTGATATTAACTATTAACATGTCGTTAAGACTTGCAAACAGGGGGAACCTCTTTCAACAGGACTAGAGTGCTTCAAGTTCTGTACTTATATTTGCATGTCCTTCCACCCTTCCACCTTTCCACCTCACCTCAGTCCCCTCCATTCAAGTTCTTCCCCTCGAATTATCATCTGGCAGCAGCTTAAACACCGCCAGAGATGGCTGAGAGGGACCAAACCCGCGATTCCCTTTATTAGCTTTAATTCCTAAACCAGTTAATGTCCTGCTGATTTAAGTGAACTTTGTTCGACTGAGGATTGTGTCTTGAGTCTCACCTGCATCCTTACATAGATTGATGCCGCTCTTCGGAGGATATTTTATACAAATTAAAACTTTTATTTTGTTTCAACCTTAAATCTTGGATTTCCTTTGAATCGAGCTTGAATCCAAAAGTTTGAATATTGAAACAAATTAGCCTTGCTTGGAAATTTTAAGGACATTATTTCTCATTAGAGCTAATTGCGAATGGAATTCGGGCCCTAAGCTGTGAGCCTCCCGGTGGGAGGTTTATGCAAATAAGCCTGAATCCGAGGGGTTCAACCCTTTGTGAGTCGAGGCGTTGAGAACTTCCGCACCCAATTACCTGGACTTCTCACCTGTTTTGAGTCCCATTCAAAGGGGGAAATTGCCCAACGCCCACAACTCGGGGAGAGCGCCAAAAACTTTTTGCACAAAACACGAGAAAAACTAAAGAAAATTTGTTTGGCAATTCTCAAACGAATTTGTTGCCAGCAAATTAATTTGCTCGCCAAATGGCGCACTGTCCTTGCCTGCCACCTCAGCCCCAATGTGCCACCATCTGTGGCGCCACAATTAATTTTCACGCTACATATCATGCACGATACGTGGGCGCAGGGAGTGGGTGGGGCCGGCGCGGAAAGTTCATATTATCCTTCGTTGTGCTCTGCTGTCACTCGCTCGTTGCGGTTATCCTTGCCAGCAACTTAACGAGTGCCTTGGCCACAGATAATGGATTTTTGGAAAATACAATCAAGTTCAAATGTCTAATAGATTTCTCCTCATAAACGTCCTTAATTAAGTCTAGGACGAGGTCTGTGGTCAGTCTCTGTTTAAAATAAAATAAACCTCTTAAGTTTGTGACTGCCATTGGACTCCCTGCGAGGAATGCATGCAATATCCTTTGCGTAAATATAAGCAAATGACATATGGGTTTTTCGATTACTGGGATTGAGTTTTAAAAGGATATTTAATCCTGTGACACAGCCCAAGCTTAGAAACTCAAGTTCTTTAGCTGCGATAATTTTCAAGCTAAATTATGAATTTGAGCTGAAGATGTTTTATTAAAATAAAAAAAAAAAAAAAAAATAAAAACCGTTAATTTATTTTTAAATTTAAATTTAAAAAATATAAAATATAAAATATGGTATAAAATATTATAATATTTTTGTTGATAAATTTTATTTCTTGGGATGGATTGTTTAATTCTATTAAAAATAATTCACCTCAACTAACCATAATTATTTTTATTTATTATTTTAATTAATATTTTATTTAATAAGATTTATTTTTTAGGAATTTTATTTTCTTTTCAAGTTGATTAAAAATCGATAAGTTCAAGCTAAGTACCTCACTCTAAGAGAGGAAATTTTCCATTTTTATCTATGACTTAAGATAAAAAATTAAAATAACAAAAATTCATTTTTAATTAAACATAACACTGAGCTCTTCTCTTGGATTAAAATTATATGGTGATAGTTCAAGGATATCATACTTAATTGGGATATCCCACGTTAAGGATCATCTTCTATAAGTCAAATGTCAAATGTCAAGCAGAAGCAACGCCCGTCCAATTTTTAGTATTTTCCCCACATAAATAGAACCTCCTGTCATTGAATGGAAATTTGTTCAATTTTCCAACGTCCTTGTTGGCTGCTCCGATTAACACTCTACTTTTCTTTAAAGCGAACATCCTTCGGTGAACTTCCTCGTCGGATCTGTTTAACAACTCGCTTCGGATCCGATTACACGGAAAAGCGGACGCAGACGTCAGTTGGGTTTACATATTCTATAAATTGCTTATAAATGTCTAACCTCCCCTCCCACCTCCCACCCACCACTTACCCCATTTACCCCACTTAACACGCTCCTCCAGTTACCTCACTCACCACTCCCTATTGCCTCCTTCCCTATTCCTTATTCCCTACTCCATCACTTTTTGCTCCTGCGCTCTGTTGTCTTAATAGACGTCCGACATTCCGGCTCCACCCTTCCCTGCTCTGACACCCTGTCAGCACCCCACCCCTCCGGCTGACAGCTTTGTTTACAGCCACGCGAAGAAGGCAACATTTTTTATTTAACGGAACTCGAGCGAATGCAAAATTTGATCTGGAGAGACGGGCGGATAGGTTCTTGGGTAGGATAAGGGCTTAGCAGAGACTTCCAGTTGGCCTTGAATGGAGCAGAGTAGGGAGCATTATAAAAGCCTTTGGCAGTGTAATGTCATTCGTTGGGCACTCGATGAGGAATCGCTTTTAAAGTTGCATGCCACTGAAGCTTTTTGAAGGTCAATGAGCGGTTATCACAATGCCACAAACGAAAGTCAACAGTAGAACGTGACACACGCATTCAAGCGCACTGAAACAGTAAGACAACACATACACACACACACACGCACACGCACACACGCGTGCACACATACACCGCCATATTGAGGCAGGATGACGGAGGCGGTTAAAATATGCGCGGCATGCCCAGAATCGCAGCCAGACATGACCAGGATGCGAGTCCTCTTGTCGCCATGTGGGCGTATATCATTGGGAATTATATCATGACCATGCCCCACCCTGCACCACCCAGCGACGCCCCACTTTTTTCTAACCAGCAGCCTTTTGTCATATAGTTTTTCTCCGTCCTGTACAAAATGGTCAACGCTTTTGCCACACGTTGCGTATACGTAATCACATTTGTAGCACAGTGTTGCACACTTGTTACGGATACCGAGGGCGGTCAGGTCCAGGACTCGAAGGCGATGGAGGGACTGAACGACAAAGCGGCGGTTGGCGAAAGAGCAGAGCGAAAGGAGTACGTGGCAACGTCGTCCTTTATTTGCCCATAACCATTGACTTTTACACGACCAAAAGAAGAAGAAGGACAACAACAACAACAATAGAGGAAGCAACAAACTCTACAACAATAACCAAAAATGTGTCAAGAATTTTTCGCAATTGTTCGTTTTGGCAACAAAACAAAAAAATTGTTAAGAAAAGTGGGGAAAATCCAAAAGGCGAAAGGAGAAGGGAGAAGGGAGAAAGCAGACGAAGGAAGAAATAGGAAAAGGCAAAAATAGATGAGAGCCTCATAAAATGCAGTTGCCCTTTAACTACGCGCTCCACATACCAGGAGTCCCTGCTAAGGATACAACTTGGGTGGTTTCTAGATATGGAACACATCCTTTGGGATTATCTCTGGGAACATGACAATATCTGTGGGAATATCCCGAGCACTTTTAAATATCCCTTGAAATATCTGGGAATATTCTTGAGAATATCTCTGGCAATATTTCTAGTAACAACTCCAGGAATATCTCCAAAAATATTTCTGAAAAATCTTTGCGGATATATCTCAAAACATCTTTAAAAATATGTCCTACAATATCCTTAAAAAGATATCCTAAAATATATAAATATTTCCTAAAATATCATTAAAAATATATCCTAAAATATCTTTAAAAATATATCCTACAATATCTTTGAAAATATATCCTAAAATATCCTTAAAAATATATCCTAAAATATCTCTAAGAACGTCAAAAACTGTCCTCATATTATCATGCCAAATGGGAACCAAAACAAAGTTTGATTTTTAACAGTAAGCTGTATATACATATAAGGATTTGTGAATATCCTTGATGGGGATAAATTGATTAAATAGTCACGTCCTTATTTCAAAACCAATTCAATAATATTTCCCGTAAAAATGCTGACCCAAGAGAAAGGAAATTATTATTTGGCTTTGCACTCGCTGCGATGGCAGCCACAGACTCCCAGAAGGAAGAGGGCATGGGGAAGTGTGTCGAAACGGGATGAGAGAGGAGAGCGAGAGGGGAGCAACAAAAGTTGGCAATTGGAGGTAACAATGGAGCCGTTGGCACGTTTGCTGAATGCGGCTAGTTAGCGCCTTTTTAAGTTTCAAGAACTGTTGGCTCAAGAGTTTTTGATTTTGATTGAAAAGTGTGTGTGCTGGCGGGGGGTTGGCTGGTGCCTGTGGGCGGTGGCTGGGATAGATGTCCTTGGGAGGCAGAACGGTAGGTGTGCGGGCTGCTTAGTGATCCCTTTCGCATTGCTACGCTCGCAAAAACTTAACCCATTTGCCCAAAACTTTGACTCGAGTCCGAGAAATTGAACTTTGGCTGCCAGCGTCCTCCGCCACGCCCAGCCGCGTATGCAAACAAAGGCGAATGAAGTTCCTCTGCTGCCAGCACGTCCACCACTGGGCGGGTGCAGGGTTGGGTGTGGTGTGTGGTACATGAGTTGGCAGTGAAATTGGTCTGGGAATTGGTTGAGCTTCTGTCTTTTGACTTGCACTCGCTGTGGATATCCTTCTAGGACTTAGCATGCAGTACGCAGAAAGAACAGGCGACACTTTGCCACGACGTCTAAAAAAGTGCATGGGAGTAACATAACGAGAAACGGCCACACTGGTGGGGGCAACGTGAGGGGGGCTCCTCTGAAAGGAGCAATGAAAGTTTCCACTTCTTTGCATCTAAAAACACAAAACGTCAACAAAGGACAGCAATTCAGAATTTAAAATTAAAGTTCAAGGAGGAATCAAGGATAACAAAGGATAATGCTTAAGCAAACGTAGAACCCAGCTCCTAAAGTGAGCAGCCATTTTGAAGCTCGAATGTCAGCTGTCAGTTGTCAGTTGGTAAAAGAAACATAATTATTTTCCTGTCAAAGCCAGAGAGCAAGGATAATGATAATAGAAATCTGCATTATTCATCTGCATCAGAGGATGCGCTTGATGCACCTGAACGTGGTTGCACTTAAGTGCCTTTGATTTTGCGAAGCTTCATTGTGGACGATGCGATGAATGAAGTGGCAGCGAGTCACTCAAGCCGGGCAAATGGGAAAAAAGCAAACATAATCAAGTTTGTGCCTGTTTGGCATCATTCTCACATCATCGGGCAGACGTGAGTGGTTAACATTATCTTTGAAGCGGATATTCGCAGACGCAGCTCAACTCGATCCGACATGAGCGCAGCGCTGGGAAGCAATCAGTAATCAGCACATGCCTGTCTGTCGACGCGCACAAGTGACTGAGTCCTTGATAGGAACTCCCTTGGCTCGGCGAGCGATTTCCGTGCTTAGTTGTTCGGCTGCCAAACAAAGCTCGGGCATTACACGTGTCTAGATAGTGCATCCCCCCCAATGGCTACGGGTCCCCCCTACGGCCCCCGCCACTGTCCATCTTCATTCGAATGCAACTGCTTTATAACATATGCAATCACAATTGTCAATTGTACAAATGACAGCGAAATGAAGAAGGACAGGGACGAAGGTAGAGACAGAGATGTAAATAGACTCAGTGATAGTGACGGAGGCGGAGACGGGGACGGACACAGAGAGTGAGGGAGACAGAGACAGGCAGACGTAGTCAACAATTACGGTTAGTGCCACAGTTTGACTGCGGAAGCCCCATCGTTTCCACGCCCACTACCCCTACACCTACCCCTACCCCCGTCGAGGGGGCGAGCTCTAATGTGATTGTGCAGCAAGCGAAAGGACGAAGCACACGCAAATAGAAAAGCTGACAGCGTCTACGTAGGTTCCCAGCAACGAGTGAATAATAGGCATGAATGAGGCAAACAGTAAACGAGGAAGCGGACACAGAGATGGCGCCCGAGCAAGGACTTTGACATGTGGCAGGTGAGCGGAAAGAATAAGAAACTATTGCAATGGCGACAGGCTTTTGACAGTCGTTACATTTGCTGCTGAGCCAGCCAACAGCCAGAGAAAGAGAAATGGAGAAAGTGAGCAAGAGAGAAAGAGGATAAAAGAGAATTTGAAGAAGAGCTGGAAGGGAGTAAAAGGTGAATGAAAGGACCACAATAGTCGGACCGGTGAATAATACGAATGCAAATTCTATGAACGCTTATCCTTTACGCTTAGGCGATCTCTCCCATTCCCCCCATATGGAGGGGGGTGGGAGTGAAACGCCATCTGCCCACTGCCATCAGGGAAATGCTTTTAAACAAATGTTCAGGTCAAATGAAAATCAAATGCCTGCGGCTTTCGAGAAAATTTGAAGAACTCTTACGCTCAATGTACGCCGTCCTCTCGATTTATTGTGCTGCCGGGCAGAGGCATTCCTTTCAGACAAATCTAGCAATTTAATTTGCTTGAAATGCCTAAAAGTATGCCACAACAAATTCTAATTAAAATCAAGTGCCATCAATCAGGCTTCACTTAAGGGTGGACCCGGGGTGTGTGGGGCAGAGGCTGAAGGGGTCGGTGCAAACCAGGCACATTTTCCACTTCAATTAATCGGGCGCAGCCGCCGTCGCCGTCGTCGTCGTCGTCGTCGTCGCCACGTAGTCGGCTCCCCATCAGGCGATGTTCATGTCGCACATGTCAAAAAGCTTTGGAATACTTTTAGGCACTTTTATCGCATTACGCAAGAGCAGAGCGAAATCATACGGTCGTCTGAAGGGGCGAACGATGAAAAGAAGGAAAGAGGATGAGGAAAGGGGAGGGAGATTGGGAAGGGGAAGAGGCCGATTGGTATCTCACTTGCTCATATTATGAGATATCCGAGCCACTTGAATGATAAAAAGACAATGGCATCTCAATCTCACCCCCCGCTCGTCGCTCTTCTGCCTTGTCCCTTGTACGAGCATTGGCGCATAATTATGGTATAGGCCCCTATTAGGTATTCTAAGGGCGCTTTTATGGCTAGTGACCCACAAGTTAAGCGACGGCAGGCAAAGAGCCAAGCTGAGACCAGAAAGGCCAAGGAACTGGGACCGCAAAATGCAACGCAAAGTGAAATGTAAGTAGACTTGAGACCTAAAGCGTTGCCCCTCAACGGCCCAGATAGGAAGCGATGCCACGCCACGCCCACTGATCAGCCCCTAGTTGTGGTCTATGCTAATGAAGCAGACAGTTTCGCTTTTATCTTTCCTTTGCTCAAATAGTTTCGATACTCAGAGAACTTTTTGGATTCGGCAGACGGAGAAACTACAGAAATTGGCAGGACTTACATACGACATTTTTTGGTAATAAAAGCATCAATTACATGGCCAAGTTTAACGTCTAACGGTTTTTAATGCCTACCAATGTCTGCCTTGACGGCGTCCGCTGTTCTGTCCTGCCCAACGCCCACTTCAGAGCCAAGACCGAAAAGTTTGCCAAAATATTTCGCAGAGCTTTCGCATCAAACACAAAACTTTCTCAAATATATTAAATAAAAAATAATAATAAAAAAATAAAAATAAAAAAAATATTATACAATAAAGTTAAAACTAATAGCAAAAATGAAGGCAGAAAAACAGAACCAGAAAAACTAAACAAATAGGCGCCAGTTGTGTTGGCCGAAAAGTTTCGGCCCTGGCAAAGAATGTAATAAGTGAGAGAAGGAAAAACTAATAAAAGGAGCAATGGAAAACAAAGGATTAACGGGACTACTTGTTACCCTGGCTAACGGTTAACGCTTCCCTTAATGCAATAAAAGATAATTAATTGAATCTATAAATGTGCCTAAAATCAGAGGAATGTATTTCCTTTTATATTTATTAAATTTAAATTTATAAATATTAAATACACTAATTTATTACAATCGTTGTATAAAAATAATAAATAAATAATTAAAAAATTATATGCAATTTAATTACATAAATGTCAAGGACTCATAAGAAAATAAAATCAGTTGTGCTCACATATTTTCTATATTATTTATAATTAATTAACCATTTATTTAATTAAATATTAATGTCTTATAATAATATAATATATATATTTATTATAAATTAAATTAAAAATTATTATTAAATATTTATTATTTTTACAAATGAATAAAAAATGTATCTATTTTGCTCATAAGCAATCGTACGTTTATTTAATTAGCCCCCAATTTAGATGAAGAGACAAAACTATTTCTTATTTAAAATTAATTTATTTTTAAAAATTTGGTATATATGCAAATTTATTGTTTGTTCACATGGACTTAATTATAAATAAAAAATATTTAATTTATTTTATATCTAACCTCCTGAGCTGTCATATGGATAGCAGTGAACTTGAAAAAAAAAAAAAAATAAATAAAAATAATAATAATTTAACTTAAGAATTTTGGGCAGCAGCACAATATTTAAATAAAGATGAAAAATATTTAAACTTTATTTTTTCATAGCAGCGCTTCATTTTCTCTAAGAGTATTGCTGTCCTTGTCTCGCACACAAGTTAAGAGGAAATATAATATTCACTGAAGCACAGGGTGTAAGTTCTTAAATTGGAGATAAAGTAAGAGACTCTCTCTCGTTGGTTCTCCTTCTCTTTCTATTTATATATCTCTCTTTGTTTCGCTCCCGATTGCTGGCAGCCTAAGAAGAAGAAGGAGAAGAAGAAGGATACAAATAATTCCTGTTCTTTCAGAATGAGATACATTGGAATAGCAGAAACTACGATGTTATTCCGTATACAGGGTATAACGGTAACTGGCGGAATAGTTCCCCCACCCCCACCCCCTTCTCTCCTCCTACTCCGAACATTCGGCACATTACCTCGCGAGTGCCGCAAATTAACGCGTGGCAAAGCGAAAATAAATTAAGCGGCCAAAATGAAGGCGCGTAAATCAAACGAACTGCAGAAATGTAACGAGTGGAAAGTGGAAAGTGAAAAGTGGAAAGTGAAAAGTGAAATGTGAAATGTGAAAAGTAAAGAGTGGGCCGCGGCAGGGTGCATTTAAGGCAGTCCCTGCAACTTTAGAGTATACCAGCTGATTGGACAGTCATGAAACGTTTCCGACTCCTGACAATTTCCAAACAATTCTATTATTATTTAATTATATTATTTAAAGTTCATCCCAGCTATAATAATAACTATAAAGGATAAAATAAAAATAAAATAAAATAAATATTAAATTTAAGATTTAGACAAATTTAGTAGTTTTTGACAACATGAGAATTATGTGTCAGGAGCAAAGGAAGTACTTATCCAGTTTATAAAGTTCCGGAAATATGAGAGGTTCATTTATAAGACACGAAACACACTCATCACTTTTTAAGTATAATACTAATATAATACTAATTATAATATTTAACATTTTAAATACATATAATTATAATATTAAAATATATTAACATTTATTTGTTCGAAGATAATTTATTATTGTCTACTGTCATATAATTGGCTTCCAGGATTTCAAAGGGCATTCAAGTATTCAAGTTTTGGGTGTTTAAATATTCAGATTTTTTTGCCACGCCCACATTTTTATGGCACGCCCTGCATGGCATGACGAGTGTGGCCAGGTGCCAGGGCCATTTATTTTGATTTTTATGTAAGTTCATTTTTTATTTGGTATGCGTCGCCACGTGTGAAGGTTGTAAAGGATGTGAAGGATGCAGATCCTTGTTTATAAGGTTTTATTTGCAACGTATCGATGGCAAAGCGAAGAAAATGGTAAAATCGGCTGCAAAGGTAACTCGAATTATTCGCAATCAACGGTTGGCTAATTGTGGCTAACAACATGGTCTAACTCGGCTCTCAGTTTTGGCCAACGCAAATTGGCCAATTACGAAATCAATTTCAATCTGTGGATGGTCCGTTGGGAGGGGGGAACAAGGGGACAGGGGGCTGCGTATGATTGGATATATCAGTCGGCAAATGCCTGAATGTTGCACATTGTGTATGCTGCTTGTCATTCCTCAGACAGCGGAACAACGGAAGAATGGGAGAACGATAAAACGGAACGGCAAGGAACGGAACAACAGAGGAGAACAAACGATAAGTGAAGGTAAATTGAACGCCCTTTCAGTTGTTGAATAACGCACACAGGGGAATGGCAACAATGGAAATCAGCAGTGGTGAAGTTTCCTCCTCCTCTTCTTCTTCTTCTTCTCCTTCTTCTTCTTTCCAACTAACAATCGTTTACAATAACTATTGTATTTTATTGAATCTATCACACACACATACACACACACACACACACACAAATTTCTTCATATCAACGCATTTCTTGTCTGGGAGCTGAAACACGTGATTTCAGACTTGGAATGCTTACAATTTTGTTATGGCCTTATTTGTCCTTTAAGCTGGATAAGAAGCATGATGAATTATTCCAAAAAATGAATGAAGCGTCCTGCCAACTGCCTCAAGGAGCAACTCTCGACTTTTGCATATTCTTATAAAAATCTGATTTATAACCCAAAACAATAAATCTCCCTCAAACCATTTTTCACATTGATTTCTTATCATATTTAATGCATCTCAATTAAATTACTTTAAAAATAAAAAATAAAAATTTTTTTTATATAAATGTAAAATATGAAATATTTCAAAATTTTAATATTTTATTTGACTAAAATTAAGCTGTAGTTAACATTTTAAATACAGACTTGGGACAAGTTGGCAAAGAATTTTATGCTATTTTTTAATTATTATTTTATTAGTTGTTTAAGTGCTCCTGAGTTGGTCTTCCCACCAAAAAAAAACTTACAAGTCAATAAATAAAATATTAAATAATATATTTATAATAAAATAATGGTTTCAAGGCAAATTTAAAGGCTTATTTAAATTTTTTTAATTTTAATTATTAATTTTTATTCATTTTCAATTTTTATTGAATATTAACTAAGCGCCAGATATTCATATTTTTTTAATAAATTATTTAACTTGTGTTTTGGTGTCTGTGACTCTCATGACTTTTAAATGAGCAAGGACAAACCTTTTTCCAAGATCCGGATTGCCATTTACAAAGAATTCCTTGGTTTAAAGGTAAATACATAAAACAATAAATATACTAATTATTTAAGAGTTTTTTAATTGTTAATTATTCTACATTTATCGCAATAATTTTATTTTTATATTTTACTGCAGTTTTTCTATTCTTTAAAGAAGCTTTTGGGTTAACAAAAATGATTGTTATTAGTTAGTAATTATATTTAACACTTAACCTGATACTATAATATATTTAATCTGTTTAATCAGGCTGGAGTTACGTCACTTAAACCTTTTAACTAACTTTCATCTTCAACTTAATTTATACAATTTATTTATAAACTTTATTTATAATTTTTATTATAAAAGGTAACTACAGCAAAATTGTAGCCCAACAACGCACACTTAGTCGATCTCAACGTATAACACTTGAAGCGATCACAGCTCAAGGCACTTAAAGCTATGCCGTAGCATAAAGGATCATAAGCATCACCTAAGTCCTTGTCAATAAACTGTTCATATTATTACCCGATCCGGGATCAGTCAACTCCGTGGTGATGTACCCTTAGTGCCCTTAGTGACAGCGCCGCAGTCGCCACCCCGCAGCTAGATTAGGGATTGAGATCCTAGTTGCAAGTTAGTCTTAAAATGAATCTTGAATAAGCCAGAACGTTTCTTAGAACAAGCCAAGTATTTTTTAACTTATATATACTTATATATTTGTATCTTTATTTGAAATCTCTCATGTATTTTATAAAGATATGCTGACTTTCGATTCTTCCATATATATGTATATAAAAATAATAATAATTAGTTGGCAAAAAATATGCTTTATATTATATTATATACATTATTATTTAATATATTTATTTATATATTTTATAATATGTATATACAATTTATCAATTTTCACCACTTAGATTTTTTTGGGTTGCTTTTTGCTGCAGTGCCGTAAATTTGTATGCCATATTTCCATATTGGGGACAGGATTACCTTGCGTTTATTTACACTCTGATTGACAGGGATAGATAGCCAGTCCATTTTGGAGTCCTCGCTCATAACTGTTTATTTGTTCATTGTTTTGTGTCTGTTAGTCGTAGTTCAATATGTGCCAGAGATACCTGTGATGAGTTCTGGGTTCAAAGGATACTTCCTTGAGCGACACGACCGGATAGTTGCACCTGCGGTTGGCACTTCAGTAATCGTTGATGTGGATGTTCCAGTTGCTAGTTTAAGAAGTCCTGTAGCTGGGAAGCTTGTTGCTGCTTCGAGGTACTACTGTTGTCATGTCTAATGTGAACAGGGAATAAAATAGAAAGTGGCATAGACTTAAGGAGTGTTCTGTACCACATGAAAGCTTTTAACATTATTTGTTGTGTATTTAAATAAATTGTGATTTTGTTCATTAAATCATTTAATTTATAATTTATTTATTTATTTTTATCATTAAGTAAATAATCATTAGTGGCTTAAAATACTGATAGCCTTCCATCTGTTATCATCAGAAGAAATATCCTTAGATCTAAATATAAATTACGTGGGCCCCCCCAGCAATCAGAAACAACAAAGTGGGCATCAACGATGACAGGATGCGCCTCGGAGGATGTCGCACACAATTTCAAATTGAAATTAACAAACAAAATTTCAATGTTGCCACAAAATTTGCTGCTGGTTACATTGTACGCTGATTGCCATCCTGCGGTTGCCGATGAGGAGTAAAGCTGTGGGCTGCCAAGTCATAATTAAAGCAGACATTGCCGAGCGAAGGTCCTAGAAGTGAGGTTTCATTTTTGGACTTCAGCCAGCAGCAAATCGAGAGGAGGGGGTGACCAAGAAGAAGCGCAATCAACTGGCCGGGGAAATGGGCAGCCACTTCTACGAAAATGTCCGCCATTTAACGAGCCACTATACGCCGTAGTTTATCAGCTCGTCTGATAGCTGGAGGCAACGGGGAACCGTCAAATTGAACAATATCCTTGTACAACGTCCTGTCTAATCGAATCAGAATCAGAATCGGAATCGGAATCAGAATCGGAATCGGAACATTTCGAGGATTTGCTATCCATTCATAAGCAAATAATCGCATCAGTTCCACGCAAGGAGATATATTTGTCTAATGTATTTCGAGTGGACTCTTCTGTGCTTAGCGGACTCTCCTGCATTTGCCATACGCCCCCCGTCAACTCGCCGTCCCATTGTCCCGAGGGGTATTAGACTTTTGTTTACGCATCATTTGGTCATTTGTGCCTCTTGGCCATCAGCCACTAATAACAAATTTGTTGTGGCTGCTTATCAATCACAAGCCTCATTCGAGTGGAACTGAATCAGAATACGAAAATGGATGGATGTCCCACGCCAACGCCCGCACCACCCGCACCGCCCGCTGTCCTCTTTCCATCCACACAGCTCAATGCTAATGCGCGTTCAAATTTGCTGAACAGCAAAAACTGTTGCCTACTTTCAGGCACTGCTGCGAAAATAGACTGTGCGCCGCGGCGGCCATTGTTTTGCGTACAGTTGGGTGCCGGTAACACGCTGGGTCGGTCTCTATATTTCATCGTTTGAATTGGAATTTGAATTTGAATTTGAATTGAGTTAATTTCAAAGTCCCAGTTTTAACTCGTCTTTTTTTTGCAGTTGTTCACTTCGCGTTTTATTACCTGAATGTAAATAAAGGACTGCAGCCAGCTGCTTATATAAGCCACAGTTTGGTTTGACAATTGATGATAAAATAAACTAAGAAATTATTAAATTATAAATAAATATTTTAATTAAATTATTATTAATTTAAATTTATAATCGACTGGAAGGGTTCAGCTGAATGTCATATACTTTTCAAGCGGTCCTTCAGTCGGGGGAATGCAGCGTTTTTCGAGTCGCCAATTGTTGATTTTGCCCCAAGTTTGTTCGGCGTTAAGTGGCGACATCGTTAGCAACTCTTGCTATCTAAACAAGCGGTGCTAGTCACTGACTAGGACAGTTCACTATCTGGGATAGGCTTTGGTTATCTGAACGATACACACACTTGAGCACACACGCACAGACACAACCTCGAGGGCCATTTCATGTCCGGTGATTGTTACTTTCGGGCGAGAAGCACTGATAAACACATAAACAAGCGACACACCCACACACACAGCTAGTGTGGTAGGGTGTGGGCGGAAGTGTGCGCATTAATTCCAGGCCAACACTTGAGCCGCTTATTAGGCAAGCGGGCGGCAAACGCATCGGGAAAGGGAAATGATGTTGCTTCTGGCCGCAAAGCCACACCCAGAGATAGAGTCGCATCTAGGGGCACGAATGGTCGATAGTCAAGGTCCGAAGCTCAGGTTGCAGGGTTAAGGTCGAAGTTGAGGTCGATGTCAGGGGTATCGGTGTATCGGTGTATCGATGGTGTTGCCAAACAATAACTTTGGGCCTTTCCATGTCAACAAACATTAGCACGAACACCGAACTAAACAGGGCCAAGAATCGACCAGCTCGTTGTTGGGATCGAGTGAATCGGATATGACAGGGGTCTGGGCCAGGAGCAGGAGGAGTATGTGACAAGGACAGCTTCTTGTGAGTATGCGTTGCTAGTGGAAGAACGGGAGCAGCTCCAACCCCGAAAAGACATCCTTTGTGTCCTCCTCATCCTCTTTCAAAAGTGTGCTTGATTATTTGCTCTCGAGACGACGGACCAGACCAGGACGAACTTAAAGTCTTTGATGTATGCAAAATTTTATGTTGATAAACTTCGCAACGAGAACATTTGCATTTTCCTCCTCTATACGTTCTCTGCGGAAATTCATGTTTTTCCTTTTATCCAAATATCAGTTCATATACAAATATATTATCCTTTTCTCTACTTCGGGCGGACGTTGACGATAACTCGCTCGGAAAGTGACCTTTTGACGTCTGACCGACCAATGGGAAAGTTTGTCGTCAATCTCCTTATGAAAGTGTAGCCTAATTTTCAACTCATCCTTCGGAGCTCTTCGCTCTTCGCTCTTTCGCTTAAGTGCTGTACAAATACTTGTGCTCCTTTCGGTATTTTCAGCCTTGCTTATTTCTCGACCAAATGCCATGAATTGTATAACTAAATCAGCTCTCGCTTTTGGCCAGCTTAGAGCCGAAAATGGCCTGCGATGATGACGAGCCTCAAAATAAAGTGTTACGTAAATAAGAAAATGTTGAGAGCAACTGAAAAGAAGGACAATCCAAATGGTGGAAAAGGAGAGCAATTATTCGGTTTATAGAAGATTCTTTAATTACTGTAAATAAAATACACACATTAAATGATAAGGATTTTTAATATTAACCAGCCTCATCCCTTTTTATCCAATTTCTCTAATTTCCAGTTTTTTCTCTTCCCGGTACCCCGGCCGCCCGGCCGCCCGGCCAGGATTGTTACGAAAGTCCACAATAATATATAGTGAAAAGTTAATGCACTTTGCTCTATGATCAAAAGAAATCAGCGCTCAGCCTCGAAGGTCCTTCGGTGTTCCTTTAGACTGATTGCGTAAGCCTTGATTAAAATTTTCTTATTCTGTGCAGAAAAAGTTTTTCACTTTAAAAGTCTTCACAGTAATTTTTCCGAATGCTTTTGTCTGCATTCTGCAAAGGTCTCTCGTCCTTTTCCCACCTGAGAAAACTGACTTTTCCTCCTTTGGCAATCTTCCCACTCACAATCTCCTTCCCATTCCCGGGAATGATTCTTCTTCATTGTAATTCCTATGTCTGCAGTTGAGGTCTCCTCATTCATGGAATCAATCTGAAATCTTTTTTCCTTTATCCTGATTTATTGGAGCGTCTGGCATTGAATTGGAATTTTCGGAGTATTCGTGAAGGACTAAGATTACACGTAGCCTGGAAGTGGATTACATTCGCGGAAGGTGATAAAATCTTAACTTCAAGAAAAGTTCCACGCGATAATTTAATACTTTTATTTTCAACACGTTAATTCTGCTTAAATCCTTGAGCCCAACGACGTATGAAAAGGTTCGTTTTTCCAAAGCGGAATTAAAATGCCCCTTCCGTCCTCCCTTTGCTCCATTTCGTCCTTAGCCCGGATCCTACTTTATTTGCTCGAAATGTTTTAATAAATGCGAGTATAAAACAACACAGACACGAGCCCACCAATACAACGATAAAAGTTCCCCCATAAACGGCAGGATATGTTTTTATAGGCCTTCCCCTCCCGGATCGCTGGGTTAATACGCTCGCTTCACGCATCTGCAAAATGCTGTGGTCCTTGCATTTCAAACTGTACACAGCTCCAGACTTTTAATTAATAATTACAACACATAACAAAGGAAAAGCGATTGAAATAATGAAAAAAATCCTTGCATTCCTTGCAAAATATTTCATTAAGCTTTTTTAATAGTGACTCGCAGCAAAAACCATACAAAATAGAAAATATTTTCCACAAAGCATTTTCTCTCCTTTTTTCCATAAACTATATGATTTTGCTCCTCCTCAATCTAAACATGGACATTTGTAACTGTAGAGGTGTGTGTGTATGTGTGTGTGTGTTTTTGTTTAGATTTCACTCTACTTGAGGTACCTGGAGATCCGAAACTCGCATCTGCGGAATGACCGCTAAGTCCAGTCGGATGAAGATCCAAGTATTACAACCCCCGACACACTACTGACAGTGAGTGGTACGTCAGCGACCAAACTCTTTAGCGCGACCCCAGCGTAGAGACCTTAGAAGCCCCAATTAACAGGCGTAACAGTCAAAACAATGAAAGACTGATTGAAGACTCCACAGACTGACAAAGCCATTGGCGACATCCCGAACAATGCACCGTCTTATGAGGAAGCAGTCCAAACCATTATTGTACACTACTATTAGAGGATTGAGGCACTGCGTCCAAGACTCAAATTAACAGAATAAGAGTTGTGCCATCGACTGCCGCTCGGCGTGCATCCGGGCTCCCCTGGTACGTCACAAACTGTGCCATAGAAAGGGCGCTCCGGCTTCTTCGTGTTGAGGAACAATTGAATCTCCTTAGTACATATCGAGAATCCGGGAGGATTGAGGCACACCCAAACACCCAATAGCTGAGCCACTAAGATCTCGTAGATTAAAGAGAATACATCCCACCGATCTCCCTACTCGTAAGATAAGTTAAGACTTTATCAACTACTTTTGTATATATTGGGTTAATTAAATATAAGGTAACTTTTGTACCCTACTACCTTTCTCTACTTTAAGCGCCTGGTCGAGTTAAGAAGACACTGAACAGTTTCCAGCGCAATAAATAAATAACTGTTTAATAAAAAAAAAAAAAATTACTATCATATCCTTCTTTGGTAATACAGCCCCACCTCCCATACCGGCTGCTCCCTCCAAGTAGAACATAAGAGATATTATAAATTAAATAATAAGTACTCCCACGCTCCCTCTCGCTGCCGAAGCCGCCATTGGGCGTCACTGCACGGCCGCCTCTCTTCTGCCAGCTCGATCAGCCGAAGCTGCCAAATCGGGGAGCTTATCTCTGGCTGCGGGCTGGGCAGACACTTGCAGGATATACCAAACGGAGTGCGGAACACTGAGCTAATTATCAAAAAAACATTGTATTTAAGTAACAAACGAAAGTTTAGAGTTCAAATAAATAAGAGCCACTAAGAAGGCTTAGTGGCTAAACATACCTATTATTACTGTACTATTATTATTACTGCACTATTACTATTACTATTACTATTATAGTTCTCCGGCGATATCCATTAAGTTTTTATAAAGCATTGCTATTGTTATAAGAAACTGATTCTTTGATGTAATATCGTCCATATCGTCGTAATATTTAAAAATTTAAAATTATAATAATGTATATATAATGTAATAAGAACATGCTTTAAGGATATACAGGGGAGGTACAGGTACAGGGAAACCGAGCCCCATATCACCGTATGAGGATTGGGAAAGTAGAGCCAAATAGGGTGTTACTGACCTCCAAAGGTCTTGGCAAAAAATTTCTGTTTAAGCCACCTAAGGGGGCGAGCAGGTGCATATCCTGTTAGGAGGCAAAAACAAAGGAAGTAAGGATACAAAGTAGCCTTATAATTAATTAACCTAATATATACATTAACTTAACTTATTATATATATAATATATAATTATTAATCCTATTAATTAATCCTACGAGTAGGGCGATCGGTGGGATGTATTCTCTTCAATCTACGAGATCTTAGTGGCTCAGCTAGGCTCGACACCAGTGAGTTAGGGTGCTCCTCAATCCTCTCGGCATACCGAGTACTGAGGAGAATGAATTGCTCCTCGACGCGAAGAAGCCGAAGCTCCCTTTCTATTGCACAGTTTGTGACGTACCAGGGGAGTCCGGATGCACGCCGAGCAGCAATCGATTGGACAACTCTTATTCTATTCATTAGTGTTTTGGATGCAGTGCCCCAAACTTGGATGGCGTAAGTCCAAGTAGGCGAAATTATGGCTTTAATCAAGAGAGCCTTGGTTTTTATTTCAAGCTTTCTTGACCACAAGAGCCAGTCGAGCTTTCGCAATTTATTAAGGCACTTGGCTTTGACTGCCGTGATATGGGCCCGCTATGAAAGTGTCCTGTCCAAGTGGACTCCTTAATAGCAATGGGAGGTAACATTGCTAATGGTTCCACTGTTGAAGTTGAGACCAGAGCATGTACCTCGTCGGAGGGAGAAGGTCATGGCCGCAGATTTCATCGAGTTAATGGCAATGTTCCATTTGGCGGACCAGTGCTCCATTTTCTGTAGCCAATCCTGTGCTGCATTGGAGGCAGTTTGCAGCGATGTGTGGGACGCTAGCATAGCAGTCCGATGCAGTTTGTTAGTTATGCTTGAAAGGAGTTGCTTCACGGCAAGATCGCCTGTCGCAATATATTGCCTTCTGAAGTGTCTCTTCTGTTTGAGAAGAGCACGTGCCTCCAAGCTCAGTATGGGCGCCCTTCTTACAATTCCGTGATCAGCTTGTGGGAAAGATGGTGTAGCCCGCACGCCGCTTCAGTATTGATCGATGTGAGGGAATCTACATAAGCTTCAAGATCGTTGGGAGTGCCAACAGGGGAATTGAGCTCGATTGAGGCTTCTATGAGTGCTTTATAGGTCTCAATATTAGCGTTTGGTGGCAGCAATTTAGGTACTCCTTTAAGAGCTGTATTTTAATTATAGCAGAAAATTTTATAGCGCTATAAAAATTTGAGTGTCGACCTTTTTGTGCTTTTGGAAAACAAACAGTAGTTTGTCTATTGAAGCAGCAACTACAGCAACTGCAGCATATACAACAACTACAACAACGACAACAACTACTACTTCTACAACAACTTCAACAACTATGACAATTAGAACAACTTCAACAACTACAACAGCAACTACAACTAAACCAACTACAACTTCTAAAACAACTACAGCAATTAAAATAACTTTAACAACTACTACTTCTACAACAACTTCAAGAACTAAGAAACTACAACAACACAGCAACAACAACAACAACAGCAACAACTTGAACAACTACAACAATAACAACGACACTAATAAAAACACTAACAACAACACTAACAAAAACACTTACAACAACAACAACACATAACACTAACAACAACACTAACAAAAACAACAACAACAACAACACTAACAACAAAACTAACAATAACAACACTAACAACAGCACTAACAACAACACTAACAACAACAACAACACATAACAACAACACTCACAAATACACTAACAACAACACTAACAACAATAACAACACTAACAACACTAACAACAACACTAACAAAAACAACAACAACAACAACACTAACAAAAAAACACTAAAAACAACACTAACAACAACAACAACCAAAACCAAAACACTAACAACAACACTTACAACAACACTAACAACAACAACAATAGAAAAAACAATAAAGAATCATACATTGTTGTTGTTTTTGTAATGTGAGAAAACAAAAACAACAAGGGAAAAAATTTGCAAGGAAAACAATGGCAAAATTGATAAAAAATCACAAAAAGGACGATAAATCAGAAGCTATAAGGACGACTTTGATGTCCTTTGGCAGGATTGTAGTCCTTGTTATTCCGGTTCTTATGACACTTTACGTGTCAGGATATGTAAGGATACGACCCATTGTTGTTGCTTTTTTCTTTTGATGTTTGTTGTTGTTTCTGTTTGTGTGTCGCTAATATTTTTGTTGTTGCTGCTTGTTGTTGTATGTATTGTTGTTGTTGTTGTTAGTGTTGTTGTTGGTGTTGTTCTTGTTGTTGTTGTTGTTTTTGTTAGTGTTGTTGTTGTTGTTGCTGTTGTTTGTGTTAGTGTTGTTAGTGTTGTTGTTGTTGTTTTTGTTAGTGTTGTTGTTGTTAGTATTTTTGTTAGTGTTGTTGTTGGTTTTGTTGGTGTTGTTGTTAGTGTTGTTGTTGGTGTTGTTCTTGTTGTTGTTGTTGTTTTTGTTAGTGTTGTTAGTGTTGTTGTTGTTGTTGCTGTTGTTTGTGTTAGTGTTGTTAGTGTTGTTGTTGTTGTGTTTTGTTAGAGTTGTTGTTTTTGTTAGTGTTGTTGTTAGTGTTGTTGTTAGTGTTGTTATTGTTAGTGTTGTTGCTTTTGTATTTGTTAGTGTTGTTAGTGTTGTTGTTGTAACAACAACACATAACAACAGCATTAACAACAACACTACCAACAACACTAACAACAACACCAACAAAACCAACAACAACACTAACAAAAACACTAACAACAACACATAACAACAATAACAACACTAACAAAAAAAAACAACAACAACATTAACAACAACACTAACAACAACACTAACAATAACAACACTAACAACAACACTAACAACAACACTAACAACAACAACAACACATAACAACAACACTAACAAAAACACTAACAACAACAACACATAACAATAACACTAACAACAACACTAACAAAAACAACAACAACAACACTAACAAAAACAACAACAACAACACTAACAAAAACACTAACAACAATAACAACACTAACAACAACACTAACAACAATAACAACACTAACAACAACACTAACAAAAACAACAACAACAAAAACACTAACAAAAACAACAACAACAACAACACTAACAAAAACAACAACAACAGCATTAACAACAACACTAACAACAACACTAACAAAAACAACAACAACAACACTAACAAAAACACTAACAACAACACTAACAACAAGAACAACACTACCAAAAACACTAACAACAACAAGAACACATAACAACAACACTAACAACAACAACAACAAAAACACTAACAACAACAACACATAACAACAACAGTAACAAAAACACTAACGACAACAACACATAACAACAACACTAACAACAACACTAACAAAAACAACAACAACAACAACACTAACAACAACACTAACAATTACAACACTAACAACAACACTAACAACAACACATAACAATAACACTAACAAAAACACTGACAACAACAACAACACATAACAACAACACTAACAACAACACTAACAAAAACAACAATACTAACAAAACCAACAACAACACTGACAACAACACTAACAAATCCAACCACACATAACAACAACACTAACAAAAACACTAACAACAACACTAACAAAAACACTAACAACAACAACAACACATAACAACAACAACAACAACAACAACACATAACAACAACACTAACAAAAACAACAACAACAACAACAACACATAACAACAACACTAACAAAAACACTAAAAACAACAACAACAACAACAACAACAACAACAACACATAACAACAACACTAACAAAAACACTAACAACAACAACAACACATAACAACAACACTAACAAAAACACTAACAACAACAACAACACATAACAACAACACATAACAACAACATTAACAACACATAACAACAACACTAACAAAAACACTAACAACAACAACAACACACAACAACAACACTAACAACAACACTAACACAAACACTTACAACAACACTAACAACAACACTAACAACAACACTAACAAAAACAACAACAACAACACATAACAACAACACTAACAAAAAACACTAACAACAACAACAACACATAACAACAACACTAACAACAACACTTACAACAACACTAACAACAATAACAACACTAACAACACTAACAACAACACTAACAACAACACTAACAACAACACTAACACAAACACTTACAACAACACTAACAACAACACTAACAAAACCAACAACAACACTAACAAAAACACTAACAACAACAACAACACATAACAACAACACTAACAAAAACACTAACAACAACACTAACAAAACCAACAACAACACTAACAAAAACACTAACAACAACAACAACACATAACAACAACACTAAGAAAAAAACACTAAAAACAACACTAACAACAACAACAACAAAAACCAAAACACTAATAACAACACTTACAACAACACTAACAACAACAACAATAGAAAAAACAATAAAGAATCATTGTTGTTGTTTTTGTAATGTGAGAAAACAAAAACAACAAGGGAAAAAATTTGCAAGGAAAACAATGGCAAAATTGATAAAAAATCACAAAAAGGACGATAAATCAGAAGCTATAAGGACGACTTTGATGTCCTTTGGCAGGATTGTAGTCCTTGTTATTCCGGTTCTTATGACACTTTACTTGTCAGGATATGTAAGGATACGGCCGAGATATAACGGTTTTTTTCGTTGCAGAAAAATGCTTCTATCTCAGGTCCTATAAGGACTTTCGTCCTTTTTGTAACTAAAATGTATGTGGGTCAGTCTCACCTATCTTCATGTGAAAGGACATCCTGATTGTCCTGAAAATGACTGAGAAACAGACAATTTAGTGATTTCAGGACCCTTGTTCCTTACTTTTGCCTTCAAAAAATTTTTCCCATTGTTGTTGCTTTTTTGTTTTGATGTTTGTTGTTGTTTCTGTTTGTGTGTCGCTAATATTTTTGTTGTTGCTGCTTGTTGTTGTATATATTGTTGTTGTTGTTGTTGTTAGTGTTGTTGTTGGTGTTGTTCTTGTTGTTGTTAGTGCTGTTAGTGTTGTTGTTAGTGTTGTTGTTGTTGTTTTTGTAAGTGTTGTTCTTGTTGTTAGTGTTGTTGTTAGTGCTTTTGTTAGTGTTGTTGTTGTTGTTAGTGTTGTTGTTAGTGTTTTTGGTAGTGTTGTTCTTGTTGTTAGTGTTGTTGTTAGTGTTTTTGGTAGGGTTGTTCTTGTTGTTAGTGTTTTTGGTAGCGTTGTTGTTAGTGTTGTTATTGTTGTTAGTGTTTTTGTTAGTGTTGTTGTTAGTGTTGTTTTTAGTGTTGTTGTTAGTGTTGTTGTTAGTGTTGTTATTGTTAGTGTTGTTGTTAATGTTGTTGTTGTTGTTTTTGTTAGTGTTGTTGTTAGTGTTGTTCTTGTTGTTAGTGTTTTTTGTTAGTGTTGTTGTTGTTTTTGTTAGTGTTGTTGTTGTTGTTAGTGTTTTTGTTAGTGTTGTTGTTAGTGTTGTTGTTAGTGTTGTTATTGTTAGTGTTGTTGTTAATGTTGTTGTTGTTGTTTTTGTTAGTGTTGTTGTTAGTGTTGTTCTTGTTGTTAGTGTTTTTTGTTAGTGTTGTTGTTGGTTTTGTTAGTGTTGTTGTTAGTGTTGTTGCTGTTGTTTTTGTTAGTGTTGTTGTTGTTATTAGTGTCGTTGTTATTGTTGTTGTTAGTGTTTTTTTTTAGTGTTTTGTTAGTGTTGTTGTTGTTGTTAGTGTTTTTGTTAGTGTTGTTGTTATGTGTTGTTGTTGTTGTTAGTGTTGTTGTTAGTGTTGTTGTTAGTGTTGTGATTGTTGTTAGTGTTTTTTGTTAGTGTTGTTGTTGGTTTTGTTAGTGTTGTTGTTAGTGTTGTTGTTAGTGTTGTTGCTGTTGTTTTTGTTAGTGTTGTTGTTGTTATTAGTGTCGTTGTTATTGTTGTTGTTAGTGTTTTGTTAGTGTTGTTGTTGTTGTTAGTGTTTTTGTTAGTGTTGTTGTTAGTGTTGTTATTGTTAGTGTTGTTGTTAGTGTTATGTGTTGTTGTAGTTGTTAGTGTTGTTGTTAGTGTTGTTGTTAGTGTTGTTATTGTTAGTGTTGTTGTTAGTGTTGTTATTGTTAGTGTTGTTGTTAATGTTGTTGTTGTTGTTTTTGTTAGTGTTGTTGTTAGTGTTGTTATTGTTAGTTTTGTTGTTAGTGTTATGTGTTGTTGTAGTTGTTAGTGTTTTTGTTAGTGTTGTTGTTAGTGTTTTTATTAGTGTTGTTGTTATTGTTGTAGTTGTTCAAGTTGTTGCTGTTGTTGTTGTTGTTGCTGTGTTGTTGTAGTTTCTTAGTTCTTGAAGTTGTTGTAGAAGTAGTAGTTGTTAAAGTTATTTTAATTGCTGTAGTTGTTTTAGAAGTTGTAGTTGGTTTAGTTGTAGTTGCTGTTGTAGTTGTTGAAGTTGTTTTAATTGTCATAGTTGTTGAAGTTGTTGTAGAAGTAGTAGTTGTTGTCGTTGTTGTAGTTGTTGTATATGCTGCAGTTGCTGTAGTTGCTGCTTCAATAGACAAACTACTGTTTGTTTTCCAAAAGCACAAAAAGGTCGCCACTCAAATTTTTATAGCGCTATAAAATGTTCTGCTATAATTAAAATTCAGCTCTTAAAGGAGTACCAAAATTGCTGTCACCAAACGCTAATATTGAGACCTATAAAGCACTCATAGAAGCCTCAATCGAGCTCAATTCCCCTGTTGGCACTCCCAACGAGCTTGAAGCTTATGTAGATTCCCTCACATCGATCATTACTGAAGCGGCGCGTCGGGCTACACCATCTTTCCCACAAGCTGATCACGGAATTGTAAGAAGGGCGCCCATACTGAGCTTGGAGGCACGTGCTCTTCTCAAACAGAAGAGACACTTCAGAAGGCAATATATTGCGACAGGCGATCTTGCCGTGAAGCAACTCCTTTCAAGCATAACTAACAAACTGCATCGGACTGCTATGCTAGCGTCCCACACATCGCTGCAAACTGCCTCCAATGCAGCACAGGATTGGCTACAGAAAATGGAGCACTGGTCCTCCAAATGGAACATTGCCATTAACTCGATGAAATCTGCGGCCATGACCTTCTCCCTCCGACGAGGTACATGCTCTGGTCTCAACTTCAACAGTGGGACCATTAGCAATGTTACCTCCCATTGCTATTTGGGAGTCCACTTGGACAGGACACTTTCATGGCGGGCCCATATCACGGCAGTCAAAGCCAAGTGCCTTAATAAATTGCGAAAGCTCGACTGGCTCTTGTGGTCAAGAAAGCTTGAAATAAAAACCAAGGCTCTCTTGATTAAAGCCATAATTACGCCTACTTGGACTTACGCCATCCAAGTTTGGGGCACTGCATCCAAAACACTAATGAATAGAATAAGAGTTGTCCAATCGATTGCTGCTCGGCGTGCATCCGGACTCCCCTGGTACGTCACAAACTGTGCAATAGAAAGGGAGCTTCGGCTTCTTCGCGTCGAGGAGCAATTCATTCTCCTCAGTACTCGGTATGCCGAGAGGATTGAGGAGCACCCTAACTCACAGGCGTCGAGCCTAGCTGAGCCACTAAGATCTCGTAGATTGAAGAGAATACATCCCACCGATCGCCCTACTCGTAGGATTAATTAATAGGATTAATAATTATATATTATATATATAATAAGTTAAGTTAATGTATATATTAGGTTAGTTTATTATAAGGCTACTTTGTATCCTTACTTCCTTTCCCGTTTTTAAGCGCCTGGCCGAGTTCAAAAGACTGAACAGTTTCCGGCGAAATAAATATTTGTAAAAAAAAAAACTAATGCGTGTATGTGTGTGTGAGAGTGAGTGTGAGTGTGAGTGTGAGTGTGAGTGTGAGTGTGAGTGTGAGAGTGTGAGAGTGTGTATTTTGTGTGTATGCTAAGTGCGCTTATTCTAGATAATTAAAAGCGTCGTACAGTTGTGTCTTTCGTTGACTTATTGCACTTTATATCCTTAAATTTGCTATACCCCAGCAGATACTTCGGGCGGCAAGGATTAGATCGAAAATAGCAAATCTCACATATTTTGTGGGCCAAGACAATCTGAGGAATGCAATCGGAAATCCTTCTGACGTTACACCCCAAATCTGGGCGTGGTGAGTACATCCCATGAGCTGCAAAGCTCCAATAATAATCTGAGCACTTCCAGAGAATTTACTTTGCTGTCAACTGAAGGAAAGATTCTTTCCCTTCGCAATATCCTTTTAATGCAAAGCCCATGCATGATGAAACACTCACACACTCACACACACACACACACACACATGCACACACGGCTGTCACTCGAATTGATGTCAGCGGAGCGTAGATTTTGTCATTGTCTGTGCTGAATTCCAAATACAGATGTCAAATGAAGAGAGAGGGCACAATGGCCAGCCACGCCCATAATTCTGATATACCGCCCCCGCAGCCAGTCCGCAGATAGTCCGCAGCTGCCGCTGACAGATTCAAATGTGTCACGCAATGGAAATGGAAGCCCATGCATATTCGCACTTTCTAACAGCCGTAGCCACAGGTGCGAAAATAACCACACGGATTCACCGCCCGCTTCCCGGGCGTGGGCCAGGACACATGATGCACGTCGTCGGCGGAATGAAGCCCAGGACAATAGTGACTTTTTCACAACGATAAGCGTTATTCGGAAACCCACCGAATCGGAATTGTGGGCTTAATAAAGGCGATATTCGGAGAAAATGGAATAAACACTCGGTATTTGTTTCTATTGAAAAGTATTCCGAGGGGAATCCCAGTGATGCGTACATCAAATTGTCAATTTATTTCTAAGGACATTTTGCGCTTCAGCAAAAATGAATACATAAAGATAAAACGCCGTGAGTCAACTTATCGATGAAAGGTTCACACACACTTTAAGCAAGGATTCTATAAACTGAATATTTTAGAAGATAAACATAAATATTTTAGGAAAATTGTGAGTCGCCCTGGAAAGTCAAAAGAATCCTTCCGAGGATGTTGGCAGAGTAAAATGCATCCAAGCACCGCAGCTGCGACTTCATGGATGGTGGTGGGGCAGGTGAAGTAGGAGAAGCAGATGAAGCAGAAGGACCAAGAGAAGAAAGAGATGCCGGAGAAGCCTGTGCAGCAAATGCACCGGAAGGTGGGTGGAGCAGGTGAAGTGGCTCATGTGAGGCAGATGAAGCCGGTAAAGCTATCGATGACACAGTTGCATCGACTGAGTGTAAGTTATGCTTATGCTCTTCTGTGTGTGTATGTGTGTGTGTGTGTGTGTGTGTGTCTCGGTGCTGCTTATGTTAAGTGAAATGGAAATCCATGAAAGACGAAAAGAGGAGACGATAAAGCAGCGCGGGTAAAGGAGCGCACCTAATGATATCTTGTGCGGGGTCAGGTGATGATGTGTGGAATGCAGCATGTGGCAAGTAGCAGGTGGCGGTTGACTACGACTTTGATTGCGTGCTGACATTTTATTGGCAGCTCCTGTGACTGCCTCTGCCTCTTCTTCTACGCAGCAGTTGGCAGACATGCCAACTCATTTCACAGTTGAATGAGAAAAGCAGAGACCATTCCGAGTTATCATTAGAATTTAATGCATGGCTGATACGTGGAAGGTGCTCTCTGATGCCAGAGAGATGTGTGCGGATGTCTGCGGGATGAGCCACACACTTATCCTTGCGGCATCGCAGACACGGAAACCCACTCAATCTTCTCCTCTCGGCGACGCGGCGACTCGGCGACGCGGCTGAAAAAATGTACCATAACTCGCACAAGTTGCAAAAAGTTTGTTAATTACTCGCAATCGGGATGAATTTTTAATTGCTTGTCTTCAACAAAAGTGAACATGGACCCAATTTTTTGAACATATTTGAATTAAGGCCGCTGATCCAACTTTGCATGGAAGCCACTTAGGACTTTATTCATTTACTCACTTCAACTTCCCCCTCCTTCCGCAGTCTGCGTATCTCTGGAATCGAATTAATGGGCAAACTGAGGCAATGCGTCGATATAAGCTTAAAGTTACAACTCGAGTTAAAAAACTGTTTTATATATTATTTATTTAACCTTATATACATATTATTTATATATTATTTATTTACCCTTGCCACAAATAATAATAACAACAACAACAACAGCAGCAGCAATAAAACGATAAGTTCAGATTTTGTAGCCTACTTTTGTGGGCTGACTTGAACATGTCAGTCCACGATACCCAAACAACTGAGCCTTAAATTTCTAACGCTTAAAGAGAATAATCCCTGAGATCTCCCTACTCGTAAGATCAGCTATGACGTCACTCAATTATTATTGTATACAAATAAATTAATTAAAGATAAGCAATTGTATCTATACTCCTCTCTTTTACTTTCCCTATTTTAAGCGTCTGGCCAAGTTCAGAAGGCATTAAACAGTTTCCGGCGAGATAAATAAAAAAAAAATTGTTTTTTGAAAGAGATATTCGAAATATAATTTTATATAAATTCAATATTTTTCAATAGAAAAGAGTTTAATCATTGTGTCCTTTTATTCTTATTAATTTATTTATCCCACTTTTTATTGCTCCAAGTGGATTACAGTTTCATTTTAAGGAAAGGTTTTTCAACCATAAGGATCCTAACTTTGATATGTTTTAAAATTATATTATTATGTAAATTGTATCTTCATTATCTTAAGTTCTTATCGAGGTGGTATCAATCTATGCAATCTAAGGCGAACACTCAGTCACTTTTATAATCTCAGTTATCACAGGAGATTCCAAAAAAGGAGGAGCTTGAGTCTCTGAGAAGGACAGAACAACATATCAACACACATATGAATGAACATACCAATATATATATATATATATATATATATATGAATACTATATACATACATATGAAGGAAATAACAGGAGTTGGACGAGTCCTGTTAGGGGCTGTCATGGCCGTCATCCGTCAGAAGCCGTCAAGAAGTGACAGTCACATTGAGAAGTTATGATGGAGCCGCGAACAGCCGCCAGCGGTAGACTGCCAACCACCTGCATATTATCACTGGCCAACTCAATAAAAATCACCTTACATATATGCACAATACACATACATATAGATACACATATCCACACAGATACACACACATACTACACACATATTCACATATTTCAGAGTTAAATCCGCTCTTTAAAAAAAGCTCTTAAAGTTCTCTGGGAATTTTTTTTTTTTGTTTCACACCGATGGTATATTTTTAAAATGTGTCCGAGAAAGGACAGTAATTAAATTTTAGAACAAGCCATTAACAATTTTGTATTCCATTAATCTGTTAGTCAGCTGTTAGTTAGTACTATTCCATTAAGTATTTTAGCATTATATAAGCTAATCATAAGTGTTGGAAAGTGGTCTTAGGTTGTTATGTACTTAATTAATGAACACTAGATCTATCGATAAGTGGAATATCGGTTAATATATAAGATTGAAGGCGCTTAGAAAGCACATGACGAGAAGTAAATATAGAAATTTAAAAGGGAAAAATGTATGAATTGAGAGTCACTCATTGTAAGTTTTCGGCCAAAAAATCTGTTTTTTTTTATATATTAATCCTTGTCTTCCAGTGGTAGGTCCAAGGGGTGAGCTCTCTTGAGTCTTCTTGTGGTTAGGCTGTTGTCTAAAAGATTAATCGCCAGCGCATGGGATGGTTATGTAATCTTTCAATGTATTTGGTGCTGATTTTACTAATTTCCTCCTTAACCCAGGGCATATCCTTGTGTAGAGTGATATTGTCATGGAAAGGATGAGCTCCTAAAATCATTTGCAGCGTCTTATTTTGGAACCGCTGTATGATTCCGCAATTCGACATACTCTCTGGGAATGAAGACCGCTTTGTTTAGCAGCAGATTTTGGCGTTGGTGGAATTAATATTTGTTTTAATTAATAACTTAATTCAGAATTTGCTTAGTTTCATTTTTATTTCGCATTTTCTTATTTGCTAATTAAAATGAGAATTGCGCGCTTCGCATTTCCAGAGCACAAACTCAATTTGGTGTCCAATTATTGTTTCTGAGCAATTTAATTGGTTTCACCCAAGGGCATTCACAGTCCACAACGTTTTGTCTCCACCCCGCACCCCGCACCCCGCGCCCACAACCCCCTCTTCAGTCGTCCTTTATCCAATGTTTTCCTCCATCTCTTCCCACCGAATGAAATCGCATGTGGCTGGCAACTAATTTTCCAGTTTTTATTAAAAAAAAAAAAAATAAAATTTCATCAAACTACAACCAAAGTGATGACAATGCAGTGAAGAGAAGAGAGGAGAGGAGAGGGGATCGGGGATCGGGGATCGGGAAACTGCGGAGGGATTTACGGAGTTGGGGACTTACCTTCAATTGGCCTCCGGCTAAACAGAAAAGTATTGTTCATTGACAAACCCAGGGAAAAACAAACAAAATCGCAGAAATTGTTAAATGTGTACACACATACCACAACACCTACGAATGCACACACACACACACACACACGCACACGCACGTACACATAACGTATAGCCGAGCACGAATTAAAATTCATGTGAAAATTTCCGAAATCTCAAGTGAATGCAGAAAAGAAAATGGCATGCAATTTGGTGCCTGGGAAATGATAACGAGTGGGGGAAACGAAAGTGGAAAATGGGAAAGGGAAAGTGGGGAAGTGGAAAGTGGGAAGTGGGAAGAGGAAGAGGAAAGAGGAAAGTGGAAAGAAAAAGGAAAAGAAAAAGGCAAGCGGAAGGGGAAGTGAAAGCTTGGGACGCAACCCTTAAGACAAACACACACAATAATAATAAACACGAAAACAAACTGACATACAAGCACACACACATACACACACACACACACCCGCGCACACACATACACATAAAGCCCATTTCTAACCAGAGCTGAGCTTGTGTTTATTTTTTTTGCAGGCGGTGTATGTGTATGTGTATGTGTATGTGTATGTGTATGTGTATGTGTATGTGTATGTGTATGTGTATGTGTATGTGTATGTGTATGTGTGTGTGGAAATGTTCGAACAAAAGTCTCTGAGTTGTGGGTATTATTTTTGGGCTCACAATTAAGGATGAATGGGTTTCGTTTTGTGAAAGGCAGGACTCAGAAATATGAGTGTCCTGCGAAAGGAACTGAAAAACTTGAAAGATTTTTAATTGAAATTTAATTTCAGTTATTGAGGAATTAAATTTGTCGAAGTGAATGGTTCAAAATTCTATTTCCTTCGAACTGTTCCTTCTTTTTTAAATTACTCAATTTAAAAAAAAAAAATGATTACTTATTTTTAATTAATAAAAATTAAAAGTTGAGCAATTAAATAATTAAAACCCTCACAAATTTCTGCTTAACTTAACAAATATAAAAAAAAAAATAAAAAAAATTAAAACAAATTCCAATAATAAATTAAAAAACATTCTTGTGATTATTCATATGAATCACAGAACAATAAATATTAATAATATAATTTAAATAATAAAATAAATAAATTAAATAATTTAAGTAAATTTAAGTGCTAAAATAAATATTAGTTAAAATAAAATATATGTTTTAAAGTCGCTACTTTAACATGTGGCAATATTATAATTAAGAGTGTCAGTAGTTAAGCTAGAAATAATTAATTAAATTTCTAAATAGATCCTTCAATTACTCAGAAGTCCTGCATGCAGTTCTTAGAACAGGAGGCACACTCGGGGGTTTAAAAAGCAATCGATTACGACATCAACGACCGTCGATACTTCGGAGCAATAGAATTGACATCATTATTAATGCACTTTATGAGTCCCCAGACGCAGTTTCCCCTCCCCACCTCACCTCACCACAACTCACCACACCCCCGCATGTGCTCATCCCTGGCCCCACAGGTGTCACCACGCAAATGCCACAAAATGTGCACCGAAAGGAGCCAAAAAAATGCCAAGCCTTTTGGCTGTCGCCTGGGAAAATGCAGAAGACCGCACAAAGGAGCAACCGGAAGACGGAATTTTGTCAGAATTCCATCGAAACAGGATACCTTGCAAAGGACACTCATAAAGTAGCAGCAAAGCACCGCAAATTGATAAACAAATGGGAAAGTGCAAGGTCCGCAAGGACAACGAAGGAAACAAATTTCTGAGGCAAGGAAAATGAAATATGAAAATTGCTGCTCTCTTTGGTAATCCTTAATCCTTAATCAACAGGTAAATTTTTTTAGATAATCACAAAATAATTAAGGATGTTCATTTTTAGGTTTGGTTTTATGTTACGTCCTTAGTGACTCCCCACGGAGGCGAAAGGGGAGAAAGTGCTTCAATAACTTTTAAGGATAAACCGCATTTGATACCAGAGAGTCCTTGTTACTGTGCATATCCTTAGCACTCCCACAAACTACAGGGTATTCGAATGCAGTGCGAGGAATGCCTGTGGAAGAAGCAAGGCAGCTGTCGCTTTCGCTTTCGCCTCTGCTTCTTCTCTGCCCGGGCCTCTGCTTCTGCCTCTGCCTCCACCACTGCCTCTGCCACTGCCTCTGCTTGAGCTTCGTTCCTTCAGCCTCTGTGAACGGCAATGACGCTAATTTTTCACGCTGCTCTGAATGAAGCTGAAGCTTTGCTGCCGCTGCTGCTTTTCTTCTGTTATTCCGAGTTTTTTGGCAATTGTGGAGGAAGGCCGAGCAGCCTGGAGGAAGGACGAGCGGCTGTGAACGCGTTGGCCTACAACAAAGGAGGCTCAGCAGATGCCTGGAGTCCCCTTCCCAGAAGAGAAAAAGTGAAAACAAAGCGACTGTAAAACCGAGAACTAAGTTTGCCATAAATGTGTGTATACATGTGTATATATGTGTGTGTGTGTGTGTGGGAGTGTGGGTGTGCGAATGCTGGCAACTGGCATGCGTTGAACAGAGCAGAGCCCGAGGTCAAGCGGTGTGTTGCCTTGTGGCATATGCAACATTCCTCGCTGCCCCCCGCACTCCCGACGCTCAAGCACTCAGCTCTGCACTTGGCTGCACTGGCAGTTGCTAGTTTTCCGCTTTCCTACTTTTCCACCTTCTCTGCCTCTTCCTTATCCACTTTTGAGCTCTTCACTTTCCCAGCAAAACTACAAATCTCGTCCCGACGCCGAAGGATGCAATTGGTATCCCTTCTGACACTGCGACGCATCGCTTTGGCTGCTGCTTAAACAGATCATCAATGTAAATCGAAGGCTGCCACGCCCATGCAATGCATGCTGAACGCCTTGGGTAATCCACTGACTCGTTACAACTACCCGATGCCACCTTGTGGTGTGCCCTCCAGCTCAATCCCGACCCGAGCCCCGGAGATCTGGTTAATTAAGTGCCGGGAGCCAGAACAAGCGATGGATGGACATTGACCGGCGTTGCCTTTTGGCTCCTATCTTCCTGTGCACAGGGCTAATTAAAAGCCAGTCTCTGGCACTACGTGTGTGCAATAGCAATCAGGACTTAAGCCTTAAGTCCTTAACCTGGCCCGCCTACTTTGCCATGCAAAACACGTGCCGGCAGCTAAACAATTAAAAGGAACGCCAAGTCCCTGCAATCCTGATGCCGTATAGGTCTCGGCAACTTCCTTGGCGAACTATGGAGTCCTGGTCATACTTCATTGACGCTTTTCTTCGTCCTTGATCGTCGCTCCGGGACACAGGACATTCAATGCTCTTCCTTCTGCCAATAAATTGACAGGCTCCGAGGCGTTTAATGCTCCCCCAAAAGTGTCCTTTGAAATTCAATGTATTAATTAATGAATTTCCATCATTCTAATTTCCCATTCACATGTCCTGCAAGCTACGTAAGTCATTTGCTCTACGTGCAAGGAGTTCAAGTCGTTATTTGTGCCGAGCTTAATTTGAAGTTTAATTGTTGAAGTTGCAGTTTAATCCTTTTCCGCCTCCTCCGGCTTATTGACTGCTTAATTCTATTGACTTTTGACTAGCCCAAAAACTATTCAACTCAAGTCCTTGGCTTGATTTCAAAATGAGCATCTCATTCAGTTAATTATTAAATTGAAGGAGTCCTTTAATCCCTCAATGATTACAGTCTTGCTTTAATAACAGTAAATTAAATAATAAATTATAATTTATTAAATATTTCATAGATCCTGTGCCATCTTGCAGTTCAGGAATATCCATATATGTGGAATAGATATCCTGTTTAAGTGTGATAAATGCTCATCCATAGTTCCGCAAGCTGTAAGACTAAAGAGTCCTAGAACGGAGAAAGTAACTATCCTTGGGTTTTTATTTTCCACCCTAAGAAAGTTCAAGTTGTGGCCCAAGACTTGGGAGTATAAAAGGATTACTTATTAAGCTGAACATTTAATAGAAGTAGAAGCATATATCCTACGTATCCTTTATCCTGCGGCGTAGCTCTACAAAATGCAGCTAACATTCACAGTTGAAGGATATTAAAGACGATTTGTCTCCCAAATAATTTTAGAAGTGATTTACTTCGTATATCCAAGCAATTGATCCTGGCATCCTGTCATTGGAAACAAAAACAATTGAAGAGTCCTTTTACCTAAAAAGCATTCAATGTAACATTAAATACACGTGTCAGTTTTAGTTTCTCACTAAGCACCATTGGGACTCCTTCAAAGGAAGTCGTCACATCAGCACTGAGGGATTTTCCATTTCGATATTCCTGCTCCTTCATTGAGCACAAATAAAATGGTTGTTAAATGTTTATAAATAAAGGATGTCTCGAGGTTCAATCACTTGCAAGTGCGGAGCAATTGCCGAAGTTTCCAGCTCCCAAGTCGTTGAGTCTTGTGGCAGGACAAGTCACCGTTAAAGGATTGAAGATGGGAACAAAAAACACCACAGAGCTTCTTCGATTTGCGTTGAAATTCTCGCATTCGCCTAGCCGCATGTCCTTCTGCTATCGATTGCATTTTCAATGTCTTTGTCCCAGTTCGATTTGATGTTCAAATTGGAAACGGTGTTATGTATGCCAGATGAGACATGTCCTGAGCCCCAGCCTGAGCCTGAGCCTAAGCCTAAGCCGAAGGCTGCCCATCCGAGTACAGGCAGTCCGCAGGAGCAGAAGGAGGAGGAGGAGGAGGAGAAGCAGAAGGAGGAAAAGGTAGCGGTGATGGAGAAGAAGCCAAGAAGAAGCAAATGTCCGGAGGGGCGACAGTGTGACCAGCGAAGTGAAAGAACAAAGCACCTGCAGTGGTGTGACGGGGGTCACACAGCATGCGCACATGACGTTTGCGGGGGGTGGGGGTGGGTGTGCGGGGCACCTGTGCCCAATTTATTGACACACCTGAAGTGGCTTAGTGATTGACAAATAACAAATAGACACGTAACAAGGATAAGACCGAGGAACATTGATTTGATTAACTTTTGACTACTGCACTGGGCACACTCATTGGGGCCGGAGCCGGAGCCGGAGCCGGGGCCGGGCCGGAGAGCTATTTACGTAATTGACGGCCACAGAGCTGGTCGAATGTTGGGGGCGTGAAGTACCTACCAAAGGGTTGTCCTTTTCTCGACTATCTTTGAGTCTGAGAAGGGGTCCGAATAGAGAGAAAGAGTGTGGGAAGGAGGGAGGAGGGGAGGAAGGGGGAACTGCCACGTTTCTGTTCACACGACAAAAAGGAAATGCTTTAAAATTTCCTTGTGATTTGTTTGCTGTTTTCTCTGTTTGGGATTCCCTGCGGTGTCGTTCCTGTCCTCGCAGTCCCTATCTGTGTGCATGTGCGTGTGTGTGTGTGTGTATTTGTGTGTCGTATAGGCCACTTGGGCATAAATCTAATTAAAAGCGGGATTTCTGTTTGGACTTAGTGGCATTGGACCCTTTCGAAAGGACTAAGCGCATTGTGGCAAAAACCTGACAATTCCAAAAGTGCCAAACGAAAGCAGTTCTCTCTCGCTCTCTCTCTCTCTCTCTCTCTCTCTCTCTCTTTCTCTCTCTCTCTCTCTCTCTCTCTCTCTGTGTGTGTATGTGTGTGTGTGTGTGTATGCTGAAAAGAAAAGCCAAGGACATGCATTTTAAATGACAGACTTGAATTCGCTTTCAAGCGAGTTTTCTAAATGAAAACTCTTAGCTCCGGGAAAAGTTTTTCTTCATTTTGCGAGAAGCCAAACAACTGCATCCGCGGATGACAAGCGCGAAACAACAGGAAGATAAACATGGCAACAGAACAAATTGAAGAGAACCGAAGAAGAAGACTGCACAATTCGTATTCATTGAGTGTGGAGGAACGAACAAACTTTGCCTTTGGATGAAATCTGCTGCCAGGACATGGAACGACTTTAAGAAACTCCCCGCCAGCACCACAGTAAATCTTCTTTATGAGGGACATCACGCCAAACGATCCATGAAATGGAATACAGTCTTTAAAATGAATATCATAATTAGAAACTGAAGCCCCTCCCCCCTCCGCCCTTTCCCGAGTATCCTGCACCAGCGGAGACCCAATTTTCTGGTAAATAAATTGAAATTACAAAAATCGCTTAAAAAGTAAAGACCAGGAGCCAAAATTAATTTCAATCGCGATGCCGCGCAGTGAAATGCCATCAATTGCATTTATTTGTTGTTGCGGCTTATCTAAGCGACACTCCGGCCGTGTAATGTCGCCCGTAAATCATGGAGAGCTACGACGAGCGACGTATTAAAAATCGTAGCATACAAATAGGCGCACGCACTGAAAATTCAAATTCGGATGGCACTGCGCGTTACTCATGAGTCTCCGTATGAGTCGGAATTATTGATTCGAGTCATGCGAGGCGCAATTTATGCTCCTCAACTGTGTAATTTATAAGGCGCGCTACCTACCCCCCACCACCCACCACCCACCACCTGCTGAGTAAATATGTGAGCGGAGGTGCCATTTGACTGCTAAACTTACAAGAAATAAACAAAAATAAATTCATCTGCCACAAAAGCTGCCACACGGCACTTGTCGGGGGCGGGGACAATTTGCAGGAGGTGTTTTTCTTGGGTCTCAGCTGTCGCGCGTCTCATTTAGCTGCCTCATCATCATCAGCAGTCGCTGCACTGGCTTCCCCCCTTGCCGCCCCCTGCCCCCTGTCTCCTGTCTCCTGTCTGTCGTCTGTCGTCTGCTGTCTGCCGCTTGTCTAGAGATGGGAGAACACGCCGATAATTTCCATCACGCACGCAACACGGCAAGTTACGTCAGGACACGCAACACTTGGGGGAACACCAATTATTAAGCTCATATTCGTTATCAAAGGACATGCTAATTCCCGGAAGGAAGCCAACAAAAGAACTCTGACAAGGAGTGAGTGTGAAATTAATTTTCGATAAGTGAATCGCTCGGAGATATTTCGAATTATAATTTCGCCTCGTAGTTCCCCAAGTTGTCCCACAATCCAAGCCCAGGACCAAGCCCAGGCCCAAGCCCAAGCACGAACTCATCTCCCACGTCGTCTTGGGTCTCCCGGTCACGACGCTCCCCTGCAAAACTGTGACTATTGTTTCGCTCCTTTCCACTGGCAGTTGTCGCGGCTACAACTTGGCAGCCGCGCCGAGGTTGGAGCTCACCCAGTTACCCACTTTGCCCAGAGAAATGTGTTTACTTCTGGGCCATTTATCTTGCTTTGGCGCCTCGACTACAATGGATGGCAGACTTGGGCAGCCGTGTGCAGACTTGGGCCTGTTGGCAGTGACTTCTCCTTCTCTGCTTTTCCTTTCGTTGCTTTTCTCACTGTGACATTCTTTATGCGCTGCCAATGCGAAAAGTCAGCCACGATTTTCCCCCTCCAAGGAAAACACAAAAATAAATAAAAAAAAACCAAACAAAAAATTGTCGCCTGTCGTCCTTCGGATCCCCTCACTCTCCCTCCCCCCATCCCAAACAACAGTTTAATTTGTTGCATAGTTCCTCCCGCATTTTCAGATAATACAAATCTCAGTACTTTGATATTTGAAATTCGTTGTTTCTGAATATCGAATCCATGTCCTCGAAAGCAAATCGATAGACGAGCCTTGAACCCTGGACTCCAACTTCACATTTGCTGCCAATTTTCGGGCATATCCCGCGGCAGTCCTCCTACAAATTACATTACTTACTCCTGGGCAGTTAAATAATGCTCGGATTATCTGCCAATTGATGGACTCACATTTTAACAATCCCAGCGCAAAGTTCAATTTGTTTCAGTCCCCCTCCCCCCTCCTGCTGCCATTTATAATTTAATCTGCCTTTTGGCCATCATAAAATGCTTGCCTCTGCCCCTCCCCGCCTTTCACCCATTTTCATTGCCTTGATGGTTACTCAAAGGCGGTATTTTATAGCCTACACTAAACCAACAGTTAAACACACAATTCAAACACACACACACACACACACACGCAGACATGCAGACACGCAGAAGGAGGAAGGTTGATGGGTACAAGCCAAAGGATATCCTGGAAGACACGAAGCGGCAGCTATGTCTTTTACTGCCTAATTGATGGATGCTCCGACATCTGGAATAACTGAAACCATAATCCACTTCTGGCCGATGTTAAGTGTTTACAGAAAATGTTGTTTAACAGTGCTTTAACATTAATTGATTGACAAATGATAAGTGACAGGAAAATCAAGTCACATTTGTAGGCTTCAACTTGACAATAAACTAATGAACGTCCTTAACTTCAAGCTACCTTCTCTCTGCCAACCAACTGCGAGGCGGGACAACCCTTTGGCGGTTTCAAATCACGGGGTATGGGCAACCAAGCAAGCAAACCACTCGAAGAATTATTGTTGTTATCCTTTTGGCTTTGCTGCGAAATGAATTGCATTTTTATGAGTGGCTCCGCATGGAAATTGAGGTCCTGTGGAACTGGTGGAACTGGTGGCACTGTAGCAGGCAATCAATTGTCATATCTAATACTTGCAACAATAGAAACAACAACAACAACAGCAACAGCGAGAAGCAAACCTCAGTAAGGAGTCGCATTAGGAGGTGGAGCCTCCTCATGCCTGGACATCAATCAGCCGAGAAGTCAATTGAGAAGTGAAAGGATGCTTTAACAGCTACTAGAGACCACTGAAAATTGCAGTGACAGCTGCCGGTGACAGTGATCTACTGTGTGACTGCTCCTGCTCCTGCTACTGCTCCTGCTTCCTCTTTCTAATGACCGACGACATTTATATTTATTAACTGAACGAAAGTGCTGAAAGCTGCCGCTGGCCGTGACCTGTCCCTTGGTTCTGGGCGGTGGCCAAACGAGGCTCTGACTGACCTTGCTGACATATCCTCCCCAGTCATCCCCTCAGTCATGTGTCCAGTGTAGGAAGGTAGGGGCGTGGCGGGCTGTTATCAATCAATAGCCGTAACATCGAACTGGGCAGCGAGGCGTGGTCTGTCGTTGCCGCCAATTAAGGGGCCACATAAAAAACGCTCGGACGATTGTCTCGACAGCTGAGCTGAGCCTCCAAGTGGCCCACGAGGGAATACAATATTCAGATGAACAGGTTCCAGACACGGAATTCGCTTCCATCGATTGTAGACTATATAAATATATGTATCCTTGGTCTGAAATGACTTCCAAGTGGACTTCCTTTTTAAGGGAATCGGAGTTGCACTCGTTTTTTGGAACCACCTTGAGACTTGAGACTTGAGACTCCACACTCTCAGCCAGGCTTGAGGAAACGCTTGCCGTGACACTCAAGTACTTCAGCGTCCCTCTCAAGGGAGGAGGAGCGGCGGAGCTGCAGGCGACGAAACTGAACACCAAAAGCAACACGAAGTGTGTCAACTGACAGCCAACAACCGACAGGGAACAACGAACAGAGAACAGCGAACAGCGAACAGGCAACACCCAACAGTCAACACGCAGTGAAATTGTTGTGTGGGGTGTGTGGTGTGTGGTGTGTGGCGTACTTTACGGCGCGTCATTTAGGCAAATGTTTGCTTTTGGGGAGAGCACTTGCTGACAAACGGACACTCAGTCAGAGACTGACAGACTGACAGACAGACTGACAGACAAGCGGACAAACGGACACGCGGACGGAGAGACAAACAGATAAACAGAGCGAAACATGGAGGAGAAGGACTGTTAAAGGACACATTGGCAGCGCGATGTTAAAGCCGCTTAAATAACTTTCGCATACTTCAGAAGGACATTGCCAAACAAACCGACAGCAACAGCAAAAGCAACACCAGCAACAACACCAGCAGCAACAACAACAACAACAACAAAATGTACAAATGTAATTAGCGAGTCATTCACGGACATAAAAATTAAAATACAAACTCAAATAAAAACCTGCAAATGTCGTCCATTAGCTCATGCGCATATGCAATGAGCGTCGCCCCACCATGCACCACCCTCCCCACCAACCTCTCCAGCCGGAATAGTAGTAGTATTCATATCCGCATTCCCAGCACCAGCACCAGCACCAGTCCCAGCCCCAGTCCCAGCCCCAGTCCCAGCCCCAGCCCCGTCCCCAGCCCCGTCCCCAGTCCCGGCCCCAGCCCCAGCCCCGTCCCCAGCCCCAGCCGCAACGCCCAGCAGTATGCAATGAAATATGTGCGCTAATAAATACGAGAAGCGCGTACAATGGGCTAATTAGCACATTTAGCGGAAAATTAACATCTATGAATGTGTGACAGCTCCTGTTCGTATGTTACTGTTAATACAAACAAAAGACCCAACAGGCCCCAAAATTATGTAAATTGCACAATTCAAATTCAATTCATTCAGACTTTTCATCGCATTATCAAAATTTATAATTGCATTTCTCAAATTTCCCACTGCAGCCCATCATTTTGTAAGCTTATTGCCCCAATCGCATATCAATTGATTGATATAAATTCCTTGTTTGCCATTTGAATACCAAATCGGTGGCAAGTATCTATTAAAGCCTAATAAAACTTTAAATTAATTATTTAAAGGCTAAAATCATTTCATCTGCTCCCTAAACAACCGGCCCCATCCTCCTGAAGACTCCTTCTCCTTCTCCCGTTTTTATTTAATTATTTATTAATTTCTTTATTTATTAATTCATTTACATTTACTTAAAAACAAATTAAAATTTAGTCACTGACTTGTTAATAAAAAGCTATAAATCAGCTCTGTAATCGGAAGGCATTCTATTGCCTCAGTTGCCATAAACTGGTTTGTGTATTGGCTATGTCAATGCCCACGCTTCCACGCATAAGTCGTACCTCAGGACAGGTGCTTACTAGGATATAAGATAGAACATTTCTCAAGCTCTTTTTTGGCAGTGAGTTAAAATACATATATTTATAATTAATTCCAAATTATTAGTCATAGACTAAGAGCTATTAGTGATAGACTAAGAGCTATGTTGCGCCAGTACTAAGACTGATGGCTGAAGCCTAAATCCCTAAGCGATATGAAAACAGACGGAGCATCCAAGCAATGCTACCTTCCGCGACAGGACAATATTTCACCGATCTCACCACAAAGAGGAGAATAATTAGCCTGGACTTGGACTTGTATTCTATATTCGAGCAGAAGGCGTAACTGTACTTGAAGCTACATAGAGTGCACTCCCCAGTACATTTCATGTCTTAATCTAAGTTCAAGATCGTCGGGAGCTTTGGGCCCTCTCTTAAAGATGCGTGACCAAACGTATTCATTGCTTTGATTAATGTTAACTATTTATTTGCTCCAATTAATTCAGCTTCTTCTTAAATAACTTCAATCCTGCGCCATCCTTACCTCAAGGAAACTATTCGCATTAACATCTATTCCAATAAATATTTGATATTTTTAACTGTCATTTTTATTTCTCAACTAACCTTTTTCTATCTATTTAATCACTTTATCTATTGAAACAAATCCCTTAGATGTATCTTAATGTTAAACTTAATAATTAATATATAAATCTTAATTTAAAAACAGTCTAAAAAATTCTGGATTCTTATTAAAATATAGTTATTTCAAGTGAAATTTAACACATAAATAGTTTATAAATTAGTATACATATAAATAATTTAATAATTTAATTATTTTATATTTAATATTTAAATTATTTATTGATCGGTAATAATTATAATTTTGATTTTAAATAAAGAACAGTACATACCGCTTCTATGCAAAACCCATAATGCATACAAAAGGTTGCATATATGCGATATTTCCTTTTAAGCAATTAAAATAAATAATTATGATGCTATGATGATCTTTAAAAATAAAATTATTTTGCATTTAAGCAATATTTGCATATAAACGGTTTGCATATAACCGATATAAACTATCATCTTTTGAAGGTAAACTATAAATAATGTCACGTTTTAATAATTAAGATCAAATAAGGGCAAATTAATGAATTAAATGATTAAGTAAGCAAGACTCCTTTTTTTTTTTGTTCCTATGACAATTTTATGTATGATTTTAAAGAAGGATAATTATGAGGCCAGAAGTGAACACCTGAGGGGGAGGAAAGTAAGTGCCAGGAGTCCTTTTTCACCGTTGATCATTATTGCAAATGTCACTCTCGTCTTTGTTCATTTTTGCCCACTGTAAGTGTGGCAGGAATAATAAAGGAAGGGGGAAACAAGCAGTGCCACGCAAAGGACATGTTTTAAAAAGCAAACTTCGAGTCGCAGGAAGTAAAAGTGAAAGTGAAAGTGAAATGAAATTGTCTCACATGCAGCGATTTCCAGAGATTTTCCTCTTATTACACTAATAATTGGGCCATTTGTGTGGGGAAGCCTGCGAGAAGGGACATTAAGGACATTAAGTTGAAGTGAAAATTCTGGAAATTATTATTGTTTTTCCTTGTCGTGGGAAGAGCTTTTCCCGATTTCAGGTCGAATGAGACTTTTGCATTTCGTCAAACGGTCGCCGAGCCTCAGGCAGTTTATGTACAATTTCTATTTATTTGCTGTTCCCTCTCGTCCTGAGCTCCTTGTATCTCTGAACCTGTCCCTGCCCCGAAGGCCATGTGCAGGCCACATGATTGATTCTGCCTGCTAAGCCCATTGACCTGCTCGGAGTCGTTCCCAGCGCGCGAGTGTCTTAACTTTACACAAAAGGATGCAAGAAATGAAGAAACTTGGTTAAAAAGGATATTATTGCTTTCCATTGTTTATACTTTCACAACTTGTTCCTTCTGATGTCTCTGTCGCCTCTGTCTCCGCACTCGGGAGGAACACAACTCGAAGATGCATGGCTTAAGAGATTTACAGAGACGCACACCAAGGCAGCCGTCGAAAGTGTATCCTTAATTCGCATTGGTGTAGACCCCAAGGCGAACCTTTTACTCTTATTGGCTCCCACACAATGTGATTTGAATTTGGGCCGCCCACTTGAGGAATAGGAAAAAGGTACAAGGTAAACGGCAGAAGGCAGAAGGCACCAGGTGAAAGGTGGACGGTTGAAGGAAGAAGGTAACGGGCCATAGAACGGATGACCCTTAGGCAGGTGAAATAGTAATTCGCAAATTGACAGACAGTCAATGGGCGTTACGAAGCATATAATGTCTTTTCTCGGCCCATTCTCGGCCTGGTCCCGGCCCACTCCTGCCTTGCATTGCTCTGTCAAGTGATGGGCAGGAATTGTTGGTCCTTAAAAGGATTTAACACTTCGTTAAGGCTGACGGTGACTTTTTGTTGGTTTTATGACGAGCCTGCCGGCATTTAATGAGCTGCATTTTAAACGCTTATCCCTTAACAAGCTGCAGTGCTGACTCGCACTTAACAGTCGTCCATAAAAGTGAGTGTACGCCTTTCACTTTAATCCCCCCCGAATCTCCTCAATATTTGCCTTCCTCCAAATTTTGCAGCTTACACTTAAAGTCGCCACGAGGTCGGCTTCCTTTCCTTGGCGGTTCTCCTCGAGCAGCTAAAAAAACGCTGCACGCTTTTGGGCGCGCAACTTTTTATGGCAGAGCGCAACTGTTAACAGAGCACTGTTAACCACCAACTGTGCTCTGTCTCTCAGCGCTCTCAGTGCTCTCTTCAGTGCTCAGTCAGTCGCTTTCTCTCTCTCTCTCTCTGTTGGGACTCTCAGCTACCCGGTAATTTCTGTTTATCATTTGCTATTTGCCTAATGGTTGGCATATTGATTGAGAAACCAGGTCGACCCCATCTCAAGGCGCCTGCCCTGCGGCATTGTTTGCTTTCCTGGCCTGGCTTACACACCGGACGCCTGTGGTTAGTTAGGCCATGCATTTGCATTTGCCCAAGCCACACACAAAACTGCAGTCAGCCTCTGACCTCAAACATAATATGCGCTTAGCCTGCTTACCACCGCCCAGGCCGCCAACAGCCGAGCCACTGTGCTAACAGACCGCCTTCTTGGCATGAACAACACTCGTCTAACATGTGCAGAGTCAACTTACACATATATGTGAGCTATCTCTGTATTTGTTCTGCTAACATTAGCACGGACACAAACCTCGTTCAAATTCATTTGGATGCCCAGGCAACTGAAAACTCCCATGCGATAAACAGTTGTTCAGCGAGAGACTAAAAGCTGTGGGAATCCTTGCGGAAAACGTGTAGGGATAATTTTGAGTCCTGAATTATTAAGCAAGCTGTTTATTTTAATCGTTTTGAAAGTGACTGACCAAAAATGGACTTTTTTGAAAAACAATTTTTAAGGCGATTTTTGTTTTCAAACCCCAAACTAAGCTAGAAATCATTTTATCCCAACGGATATTTTATTATGTAATTATTTTAATGATTAAAGATCCTTCAGAAGATGGGGACAAATTTAAAAGACATTTATTTACACATTCGTGCCCATTTACAGAGCTATAGGGGCTTGCCCAGCCTTAGTCGCATAAGCAGCAGTCATTTACAAGCCAAATCTCAGCAAATGAACCACAGGAACATCATTTTCCACTTGAACGAAGCTTCCGAACGGCAGCCCCCAACGACCGCTGGTCCAACATATAATTACGTATTATAAATATAAAGGATATACGTTCTTGACGGAGCAACATGTGCCACATACCGGCAGCAATAGCAGGGCACTGCCAGATGATGAGGAAGGATGTGGTGGAAGGAGGGTGGGGAAAGCGTCAGAGAAGGAAATGGATGGGAGGGGTGGAAAAGGTAAGGGGATAAGATAAGTTACCTCATACGAGTAAGTTCCTCTGCTTAACGAGGCACCAGCACCAGCACCAGGACCAGCACCGGCAGACAGGAGGACGAAAAATAATTCAAATATGCAAGGAGAGTGACGAAGGTGCCGAAGGAGCAGGGGAGAGGTTGGTTAATGGAACTGAACAGAAGCAAAGGATGGCCCAATGTCGCCCCCATTAGGCAGCTGTTGCTCATACGCAACGTTGTGCTTGAGCGAAATGCGACAAAACAACAGGATGAATTTTCCTTATTGCCGAGTCATTTGCCGAGTTTTGGCTTATGGCACAATTTGCGTTGCCTCGTGACCCACTTTTGGTTTATTTGTATAAATATAAATATAAATATTTTTACGGTATTTTAATTTAATGCTTGTTGACGTTCAGCGGTTTAAGATGCTTTCAAGTAAATGTCCCTGCGAGTCCCTTGCAGCCCTCGTTATCCTTCGAAAAGTTTGCTGAAATTAATTGTTCAGTCCCCTCGCGTCCAACTCCAAGGCAAAACATTCCGAGAGAAGTCCACTAATAATGTTTTCCGTATGCAAGACAACGACTCAACGCCGAAAAGTCGCAGCGGCAGGAACAGCCGGAGGAGATGGAGGAGATGGCAGAGGAGGGAATGCGGCGTGCGGTCGGAGAAGCTGAAAGGCTCATTAGACTCCCACAAAGTTTACTTTAGCCCAAAAAATTAAAACAAAGCCAATGAAAATGTTCTGCAAACAAAACTCGCAGCGGGACATCCTGTGGCTCACAATTGGCTTCAACTTCGCATAAGCCTTGTTTCTAAACACTGGATAGCATCTATTTACTCTGCGCTCTCGGGGACATCCTGAAGGAGCAATAAAATCAAAAGTTATATTATTTCTAACATCTCAGACTTGTTTGCAGTTTCATGTCCTGTTCGAGACCGAAACTTGATTTAAATATTAACACAAGATAATATTTAAATTTAAATATCTAAGGCAGAGCGAAGGACGATCTAACACCTTAAAGATGATATAAGCATCCGCATATCCACATCATTTAGGCTTTTAGCGAATGGCGTAATATAAATATTATAATTTAGACTTGATTATTTAATACCGCTTTTTACTTGTTTTAATTTAATGAAAAGTATTTTGGATTATAAAAAGGAGAAGAATGGAAGATGAGTGGGAGAAGAAGATTGGAGCTCAATACAAGAGACACGAGCAACAGTGGAAGATCTCAGGGTATTAATAATTTTTCTTTATATTCAGGCCTCAGACTTTCCACCAAATATCCTACTAGTATAGCTACCAAAGCAACACCTAAGGACATCCGTCTGTTTAATGACAGTTTCAGTCATCTTACGACCATTGGAGACTCCAGGGAACAGCATTGTGGGAATCTTGTGCTACTGCTGAAGATGGGAAACGATTCGAAAGGAGCAACTGTGAAGGACTTGCTTAAATAAGAATAAAGAATTAATTAGGGAAAACCAACCAATATTTCATTCGAAGGTTCATCAAAAGGATCATTTAGTGTTTGGAGAAGAAGCTTGAAACTTCACTCTGTAGAAAAAGCCAAGAGAAGGAAAATCTCTTCAGCTTCAGCTTGTTTTAAGTTATATCCTTACTAAGACTTAAAGGACTGTAGGAATGTCAATAATAAAAACCAAATATTTATTTTGTTTTTGTTTTTATTTCTGATTTTAATTATTTTTTAATTCTGAGCCAGCCCGCAAATTAGACTATAACAAGGATTTAATAACACTTTTTTTTCTCTCTCTTTATTAGTTATATTTCGAATCTGTCAGGATGACAGTAAATAAATGGTGTGGTGGAGGCTTTGGGTAGAATATTTCATAGTGAACGTTATCCTGCTAGATCCATTGGGTGACGCTTCTTGAGACGTCTAACAGTTGGACTGTTGTCTAGCAAACTAACTACTAAGGAGTTGGGATGGCGACGATTGGCGTACCTCACACTATGCCTTGCAGTTTCCTCTTTCACCAGCAGGACGTTGAGGTATTGGTGAATGGTTGAAGTGTCATGATAGAGGTGGGCGTTAGCAAGGATTCGCAGGGTTTTATTTTGGAACCTTTTGATAATCATTTGGCTTGACATGCATGTGCTTCCCCGGAGTTGTATTCCATACGTCCACATTGGCCTTAGGATAGACTTTGTTTGGTAGCCTTAGCTTCGAGTGTTTCCCTTTAAGCCACTTACATTGCCTGAGTCTGCATTTGGCCTTTTTTCGTTTGTTTTTAACGTGTGCCTTCCAATTAGGCCTTCGGTCAAGAGTCATTATAGTCATCATTAGACTATAACAAGGATTTAATAACACGTAACAAAGATTAATATATTTATATTTGTATCTATATCTGTATCTATAAATATATATATATATATATATATATATATATATATATATATATCCATATATACACATATATATATATATATATATATTTATATATTTTTGTAATTTTTATATTGGTTTCAATTCAATTTGTAAATTAAAATTACAACTTATTTTACCTCTAAATTCATGTGAGTTACGATATGCAATAAAATGACCTCTGCTTACCATAACTCAGAGATATTACTGCAAGAGCTTATAGCACACATCTTGGAGTTAAATAAATAAAAACTTGGCTGCAAGGATTTTATTGTAATTAATTACCAAAATGACAGCTGCTGGTCTTCTATTGGCCTGGCCTGCTGGTAATGTTGGCCATAAAAATCATCGGCCAAGTTAAGCACTGAGCTCATGATATATGAAAACGAAATCCAAGGCTTAAGTGCAAAAGAGTCGCTAAGGACTACCGAGTCCTGCCCTCTGCCAGCTGTTGCACAAGAAGCAATAAGCTTTCTAATTGATTTATATACCTTTAAATGAAGCTCCAGGCAAGGATAGTGAGTCGGCTGCAGAGGTGCAGCTGCAAGTAAGTGCTCGGTGAGCAAAAGACGCAGTTAACCCTCGGTGCCTGCTGATATTACGTATACGTAGGTGTGTCTATCGACGTGTTTGCGTGCTAAATACACTAATTGAGCGCAATTAATAGCATATTTATGAGCCTCCAGCTCAGGGGGCTATAGCCTGGGCTTACAATATTTACAATATCAATAAATACTGTAACGTATGCCATTAACACAGGATAAATGAGACTGTAAATTATTGAAATCAAATTACGAAGGTGAATTATGAGAAGTAATTGGATCAGACCTTTGAGTAAGTAAGTCACAGCAATTAAAGTGAAGGAAGTGAATTAAACTGCACTTTCTACTAGTTTACATATTTGCAATGAAACATCATCAGACATCCTTTGGGTTTGAACCAATGATGTGTTTACAGATGCTGTGGTTGATTTAAGATTGAATAACTTTTAACTGCGTGGTGGGCACTTATTTAAGGGGTCATTTGTGGTTTTTGTCCACGCTAAGTATGCGACCGTCTGGGGCTTGTGTCCGAGGTGCCTACGTGCTGAACGATGTAACGAGAGGCTTAGAGGTAAATTCCGCACAGATTATATTCACCACCGCAATGACTGTCCACGCTGCTGTTTGTACCAGTTAAAAATATAACAAAATATATTTAAATTTTAATAAAAATATATTTTCAGTTAATTTGAAAAACACATAAACTGTTTAATTTGCTAAAAGAATCAATCAAAAATAAGCTTTAAATGAGACTTGAATTTGAAATGGAGAAATACAAAATATGAAATGATCAGAAAAGTCAGAATAGCTAGAAAAAACAGGGAAATCAGAGAAATCACAAAACGCTGATTACCTTCAACTGTTGGAGTTGAAACATTTCAAATGTGAACTGTACCTGTCAAGGATTTACTGCTCGGTTTACTTGTCAGCTCGATTGAAGGGAACTGAGAACTGAAAACTGAGAACTGAGTGGGGAGAAGTGCGTGGCTGGAACTGAAAGAGGGACACCGAAACGTGATGACATCCAGGGAGCTTACGGCTTGTTGACATTGCATATTGCACGTCCTGTGCGTTGCTTTTGTAGCTCATTAGCATACGAACATGGAATGTTATGCGATTGTAATGAATTCGTGTCAAATTGGAAGCAGGATACGGCGTGGGAGTAATTGGGATGCATCTGAGTTGTTTGCCATTGCTGAATGATGCGCTTTTGATGTAGGACCAGAATTTACATTTCAAATCATTTGCTACCTTGAATTTCAAATTGAGTGTTGGGCTGTTAAGTTTGACATTAAATATTTACATAAATAAAAAATAGAAAATAAATAAATATTTAATTTTAGATTAACAAATATAATAATAGTTTCCATAAAATGATTTCCGAATCGAATTAAAATTGCAGACTCTCGTACTAAGAAAATAGGGGCAATGGGGAACAAACCGATGCAATAATGTTTTTATCTTATTACAAGAAATCAAAACACGAATGTCGAATTTGGATTGAAAAACGAATTACCGATTCGGATACTCGCAAAATACCTTTCTTTTTCCCAGACTTAACGGCTTACTTTTTTGCAAGCATAACAGAAACCGCAATGTCAACATCTAAGGCCCCAGTATTTGCATATCAATGCAACAAAGCTCACCCACAGAGGCACACACACACACACACACACACACACACACAGAGAGATATGGACGCAAACATGCACTACATTAGCAGCGCATAAGCGTAACGAGACATCACCGAAAAGCAAGCACCTAGCAGCATTTGCATGGAGTATATACCACGTATGTAGAGGAGATATGCATACACACACACACACACACACACACACACACACACAAGCAAAGTTACAACTGCCAAAAACACCGAGAAGTTTTTTGCACAGTTACTGCTGCAATTGCAGTTACATTTGCAGTTACAGTTACAGCTACAGTTACAGTTACAGTTACAGTTACAGTGTTGTTAGACAGGCGACGGGCAACGGCAACAACAAGAAGGCAGCTCTGGAAGCAGAGCCAAAAGAAACGAAAACAACGCGAGCAACTAAAAGCGCATTTTGTGGAGAAAATCGAAAAGAGCCAAAAGAGCCGCAAATATGCAGCCGCATAAACCGAAACAAGACTCACTCACACTCACGCACAGACACATATACATATACATATGCCAGAGATAGATAAATGCAGAAAACTCGCACAATTAAATATTCAGAGCGAATATTTCGTTGGGACTTGGCAAAAAGTGAAATGCGAAATGCCAAAAGTTGTGGGCACCGTACGTGCAGCACTCACAGAGAGGAAAAAACATTTATTTAAGCTACAAAAAATTCTCTAAAAAACAGAACTCACACAAAGGTTGATCAACTTTTTACTAAAAGTAAATACAAAGCAACAAAATAATCGCTTTATCGTTAATATCGAATGCAACTGACACCTTTTGTGTTCGATTACAATCAACAGTCGAATTTTTTAAATAATCTTCTGGCAGCTGCAGAGCGAGGTAAATAGAGCTTTTAGGTGTGGGGAAGGTAGGTTCGCTGCTCATCCTATATGATCTGCTAGCCAAGACACAAATCGCACTTGGTAGAACGGGACTGCGTGTGCAATCATACCTCACAGTATCAAAGACACAAACCTATATGGAAGCATTAATTGAATAGATGTTGAAATTTTAATTAATCACTTCAGAAATAACAGCAATTAGCATTATGTCTCGGAATCGTATTGAGTTGAGTTCCTTGCACAGGGAAAAGGGTATTCATTATTCGATTCTTTGCAAAATCTACAAAGTCTGAGGGCTGAACCGAAAACCAAAACCTTCTTTATTCTAGTCACACCCTCTGGTCCTTCCCTTCGACATGAGCGCATTCACGAGTGAACACATCGATGACAGCAGGACTGCGGCTTCCGCTTCCAGTCTGCGGCTTTTACTAAGCTGCTCGTTTGTTGCTGTTATCGGCAGTTAACATTGAATGTTAACTTTAGCCATGTTGCCGCTTTTAACTCACTTTTGGTACATTGAACAAAAGTTTTTCTATTTTAATGCGACAACTTCCTGCTACAAGGCAATAAAGAGCTGTGCGCCTTAAATCCTTCGCTCACTTCAGCTTACACTCCAATCTCCGCTGCCTTCAAAGGACACTCGACCATCCTACTAAAAGTTACCCAAATGCATTTCCTGCTATGAAATGCTGCATTTCCTGCCGGCTGGACATCAAGCAAGTTGCTTCACTTCCTACTGTGTACTCGTTCGGTGATGAAGTTTGCCAATTTGTTGAGCTTTGACAAGACTTGGCCAATAAGCCAAGAGTTAAGGATTCAGGCATTTGACAATCCTTTTGAAGTCCAATAATTGAAACATTTGATTGAAAAAGGACAGACAGATTGTCAGGGATGAGTATGGAATGTATATGGCGAACATCTTAAAATAATATGCAATATTTTAAAATTGCTTAAAATATCAATTTTAAAATTGATAAATTGAATAATTTTCTTCAGTTGTTATTTTAACAGCTTCTTTATGTCTTGATTTAAAAATCATTAAAACTAAAGCCTAATATAATTGGCTTTATTCGTAGCTTCCGCACACACACACACGCACGCATACAAACGCACATGTACGCACACCAACACTTTGAATTATTTTCCACACTGCTTCATACTCTAATTGCATTTTCCTAACCAAATTTCTATGCGGCTTTATCTCCGGGTCTAAGCCTGAAAAGCGCTCGTATTTTCATTTTATTCTTGAGTGCTGACAATGCAAAAAGGGTCAAAATGTGCACACATAAAAGCAAACACACACACACAGACACGCACACTCTGAGTCACCACCCCCCTCCCCCACACACACACTGGCAAACTGGCTTCCGAAAAAGCAACGATGCACCGTTAAAGGTCCTGCAGTACAAGTCCAGCAAAAGCCAACATGGCGTATACGTAATTTGCATTACAATGAACTCGCTTTAACCACAACAACCAAGCAACTGCCGAACATCCCATCCCCGCTCCCCGCTCCACACCTCCACCCCCAGACCCTCTTCAAGTGCGACCCTCTCATCACATCACCTCTATGCATTTCTGCAAGGTGTATAATTTTGATAGCTGCACACAAAGCGACGGCACGCGCGGAGGCCGGGGGTGCCACTGCTGCGGGGCCTTCCCTGAATTTCAATTGAAATTACAACAATTGCTTGGTGAAGATGCTTCTGGTGTTCCAATTCCTCCTCCAGCTGCCCTACTGTTCTTACTCCTTCTATATTGACACCCGCAGTCGCTGCATCTTCTTCTCCTCCTGCTTCACCTGCTCCTCCTGCTTCACCTGCTCCTCCTGCTTCACCTGCTTCCACTCCTGTTGCTGTTGCCCTGCCCCGTTTATTCAACGCCTTTCATTGCTTTGTTCTGTTTGAGTTACGATTCCCGTCTCTGAATTCATGTGACTGGAAACAGTAACGCGGATGTCCAATAATATCACCGCCTGCCACTCCCCCGATTACATAAGTCAAACCCTTTCCCCCCTCCACACACTCTCTCTTAATATTTATGAGCAATAAAACTTCAAAAAGGATGAGTGAAGAGTTTATCCTTCCCAAAGGCATTCAATGAAATGTTTCACGGAAACAACAAAAGCTCATAAAGTAAATAAGCAAATAATAAATATTTTAATACTATATGTGAAAGGATGTGCAAAGGATATTAGTGCAATGCCTTCCCGAACCCAGAATCTTGAGTGAATTTAGGATATGACAATATATAAAGTAAATCGTCCTTAAGGCACAAAGACAATACTGGTCCTTTAAAAGTAAGTCCTAGATTATTTAATATTTTGTATTTTCTAAGGACCCCTCCATTTCGCATTTAATAAAGCGTTACAAGTTATATCCTTTCAAAATATAATTACACTTTGGCTAACAAAGAACTCAGCTTGAAGAAGTCAGCAATTTCCTTGCTTCTCACTTTTTGAATGTACTTACTGTACTTTCTATTTGGCACAAGTGTGTCTGTACTCAGGATCCTGGAAACTTTTAGGTAATATCTATAAAAGTGAAATATTGTGTATTTAAAAAGTCCAAGGAGCGTTTACACAACTCGTGCACATCCTAAGCTCCTTCCACTTGGAGCTGCTTCACGCTCAAAGTGATTTGCAATTATGGAGCTCAAGTAGTGCGAGTGACAGGAGCAGCGAGGGACCAATACCGGAGGGGGGCCACGAACAGTGGGCAGCACACGCAGAGTAACTCTTCCACATCCACAGAGTGTCTCGCATTAAAACTTTTTTAATTGCCGCCTGCTCCCGGAAAAGCGCCAAAAACTATAAACTTAACTGCAAGTTGCAGACAAAAAAGCTCAAAAATTATTCCATAATTATGCGGCAGGTGACTGCTAGGGATGGGCAGGAGCTTCAGATATATATGGGATATATGCAGGCACGACTTCAGACCAAGTCACGAGTTATACATCTTATAATATATATTTAAATAAAATTATAACTTCTCTGCTCGCCTGAACCTCCACTGAAGTCAAGACAGATTGTTTTCAATTATGTGTTAGGTTGGATCATTTTCGTGTCACGCGTGACAACTTTATAGGTTTTACTTTATTTATGTTGTACCTTAACTATTTTTGATAATTTATATAGACTTAATTAAAGTATTTAAAATAAAACCAAGCTATAGATCATTACCGCGACACCTAAAATCATGATCATTCAAACTTGAATTAAATAAAAAGTAAATAGTAAATTTAAATTATAATTTAATAATTTATAAATTATAAAGAATTTTTAACTGTTTTTTTTATTTTCTATATTTGTCACTCTCCCAAATCCAATCTATAAAACATAACTATCCAAAGGACACATGACAGTATTTTTAATACAAGAAGAAGGAGGAAAGGTCAAGATTCACTGAAGTCACGTTTCCATCCGCAGCTAAGTCAGGCACGACAAGTAAGTAGCTAATTACAGAACGTCCAGTATCATTTTGCTATGTACCCAAAGTCACTGATTGACTTTGAATGCGGCTGCACGCGAGTGGACCGAAACACTGGGAGTCCTTCAAAGTTGAGCCGCAAAAATAATTGGCCAACAAGTTGTCGCCATTTGCCCCCAAAAGTGGTTTAAAACAAACTCAGTTCAAATGTCGGCCTTAGTTGGGCCCCAACTGACGACGAAACAACTGGAAACGGAACGCAGTTGAGTGAAACTTTGGAGTGAGCGGAAACGATGAAAGGTCTGAAACAGCAGCCAATGGCAATTGAACGTAGGGGAAATTTCCGAGCACTACTCCTGCCCGCATGTGAGATGCATAGGGGAGGATTGAGGAAGGGTTGCATGTAGCGGAAGATGAAGAGGGGGAAGAGGAAGCTGATAAAGGAGGTGGCACGGAGGAGAAAAATGAGAATTGAAACATTTGAATAGCGGGAAAGAGATGCTATCACGGAGTGTGATTGATGCACAGGATGTCGATTGAAACCACAGTACAGTTTTGATTGACTTTGCTATAAATTAAAATACTAAAAATATACCAGCACCTGAGATAATTAAAAAATACTCATATGATAAATTAAGATTAATATACTAAAACAATTCAGAAATTAAAAATAATGAAAAATGAATGTTATAAATAAATAAATAAAATGTATTTAAAACTTATTTAAATAAATAATTAATTAAAATATTAAATAATTTAAATCTCTAGTATTAACATTTATTATATATTTATAAATAATCATTTAATATAATTATGTATATTTTATTTTTAATAATATTAAAAATTTGATTTATTATTTTTATAAATGTTTTCTTTGGCTACTTTAAAACTGAAATTCTGAAAAGGATATTAAATACCAAAAATCAACTAATTTAATTAAACTATTTTATTATTTTCCTTAAAATTTAAATTTTATATTTTATAAAATATATTTTAATTTAATATTGTATAACTGAATATTTAAAATATATAATGTTTTATAATAAGAGTTAAATTGGTAATTAATTTTTATAAGAAACAATTTTTTAATTAATTTAATTTGATTAAAGTGAGAGAAATAATTTAATTAATATGTTAATAGAAACAATAAAATGACTACTTAAAAATATTTCTGTAGTCAATTATTGCATTAAAACAAATCCCTAATTTTGGGTCCTTCAAATTTAATGCGCAAACAGGATGCAGTCAGAAGCGGTAGAAATCATCTCTTGATCCAATTAAGAGCCCCATAAAGTGGGGAATTGACTGCCAGCAGCCACTGTGAGCAGCTCTTAGACCGTCTAATTGTCGGTTATGTGCACTTCATGTCTGCAATTGTCAACGCACAAACTGTAAATGATGTTCCTTGAATGGCTCAATGCAGGAAGGAGGCTTACTGAAACTGGCAGCCGGCACATACGACGCAGACCGAAGCAGCGGGACCACAGAGAGTGGGAGCAATCCGAGAAGAACGCACAGTGGAGATGGTGGCAAAGTGAAGAATGTGGGGAATTTAGGATTGGAGGGGGGAGAAGGGGGAAAGGGGAGATCGAGGCTTGTTTTTGACAGACGCGTTGGCACTAATGTCTTTTCCTTGCTCGTTTATTTGACACATTCAGCCGCACTCACAATTACAATAGTATGCATATACACCAACACACATGCATACCCACAAACACACACACACACACGCACACGCACACTCACACACATGAGTACTTTTAAACCCACTCACATTTGGCCTTTGGCACTTTGTCAATCGACAAACAAAACGAATTGCATCACATTGTCGGTCGTCCTTTGGGCCAAAAGGTGGCAGGGCTTGAGCAGCTCGGTGCGACATGCAGGTGTCCATTTGCCATCTCTGTCCCACCTGCGGGCGCTGCCCACACATATATTTGTACCTACATGCCATTAAGTCCCGCAGAAGGTCCTGGCTATTGTTTTGACTCTTTGCAACTGCCGCCTACGCTCCAAGCACTGAAGCAGTACAAAAAAATTCCGTAAGGTGCACAATTGATGGTGGAAGGACATAGGCGACTTTGAAAGGATCTACAATTTTCGGTTATACCTTTGCTTAATATATATTAAATATTGAATGCTTCAGCGATGTATATAAAATAAATTCTTTAAATATTTAAATTTAATATTTGTTTTTTTTTTTTAATAATAAAAACTTTTAAAAATAAATTAAAATATTTGTATCAAAGTTCTTCATAAAATATGGAATACAACAAATAAAAAAATGGTATTAAACTGATAATCAAAATTTGGATAATTTTTTAATTAATTAGTTATCTAATTAAATAAATAAATACTGTTTTAAAATAAATAAATATTTACATTTGTTTAAAGCAAATATGAATGGAGGAGCTCAGGGCTTGGGAATGGGAACACGAAGCAACCCGTCGATGTTAAAGCCCTTGATTTCCGTGAAGTGCCTGGGACAAAAGAATCCTGCGTCCATCAATCGTAGAGCCCTTGAGGCTTAAGGAGTTTATGCGGCAGAATTCAAAGGATCTCTGTAGTTGGTCTTTGCACTGGGGGATGTGTATGTGTGTGTGTGTGTGTGTATATGCAAGTGGTCTTAAGTGGGCGTGAGTGCGTGTGAGTGAGCGGGGGTTTCGCTATGTGTGCCTATGTGCGTGTATGGGAGTGTGCGAGTGTGTGCGAGTGCGAGTGTGTGCGTGGCTGACCATTTATGAATATTTACGAATGTGCAACACAGAATCGCCACGAGGCACGCAGCCTTCTAATCGTATTAGTTGAACGTGCCAGACCTGCACATGGGAGTTCGTGTGGCAACCAAAGTTGGGGAGCTTTTCAGGTGAAGCTCCACACGTCAGAATTTGAAAAAATTTCAAAAATCACATACTAAAGGATTCATAATAAACACGTTTAATTTAAAGGGAGCCAAAATGGCCAAGGCACCTTGCACAGGGGAGATTAAGCCCAATCCCATCTACCAGAAGCTGAAGATCGAGAACTTGACGGTCATACGTCCGCCCATACTGAAGATGTACTATTGGGAGAGCTTCAATATTAACGGGCAAGTAGTTGAGACCCAAATGAAGTTCAACTTCAACTTCTCCCTCCTTCAAACAGGCTAAACAGGAAACTCAAGTCGAACAGGCAGGAGCACGAGCATCTTCTGGCCTTTCCGGTACGTCAAATCCAAAGCCATCCGCTTAAATTCATCTTCTGGATTCAGAACCTGTCCTCCAAGCCACTCGAAGTAAGCCTAAAGCGCATCCAGAACTGTCAGTGTCGACCGCTGCAAACCCGCGTCGGCTTCAATCAGTTCCGTCAGCTTTACCACTGCCCACACCGTCGGCTCATCAATCTCAGCCAGGATCTGCTCAAGATGCAGCCCGACGAGGTGCTTCCACTAAAGATGACCGCTTCTTTCTTCCTTTACGGGGAGCACCGATTAACCTATGAGATCAAGTACGTAACATATGCGCCCAATCTTATCCAGAGTTTCATCTCAATCTATCCCTCGAATCCTTAGGACCGGAGATGATCGCAAGTTTACCTGGAACTTTAAGCTGGAAATATCGTCGTTTGATCTTGAAAAGTGCTTGCTGACCAAGGAGTTGCTGCCAACCAACATAAAGAGCTTCCAGCACATAACCCAACCGGTTTGGGTCCAGAACATCACAATGAGTAATCTGCCCTTCATTTTCTCGACGAAGGAGCGAAACTTCAAGATGCACAACTCGAGTCTCACGGTTCCCAGGCAGAGTGTGTGGCCATTGCTGGTGGATTACAGACCCTTGGACTTTGAAAATGAGGTAAGCTCTCGCCTGGGACGACTTTCAGTAAGTGTTCGAACATCTTCTCTTCCTTTCCAGCTCGAGTTGACTCTCAACTTTGAGACACACAAAGCCCGCTACAAGATCAAAGCACGTGGTGTGCTCGCTGATGAGCAGGAGCTTAGTGACATGCCGCTTAAGGACAGGCAATCGGCGGACTACCTCTTCGTCATCTATCCAAATCGACTGAGCTTTGAGCTGTACAGCAAGGAGAACCGCACGCAGTTGGTGAACGTGCACAACTATGGCCAAACCTGCATGGAGTTCCGCTGGCAGGAGTACGTATTTTAGAAGTGCCCAGAGCTCCTTCAGTTTTTAAAGGTCCTTCCTCTCTCTCATTTAGTTACATCATCAGTGAATTCTTTGCGGTGCACTTCGAGCCTTCGGTGTTCCGGCTGAAGGGCCACCACTCGAAACTGTGCGAAATTAAGGTAAGCGTCTTCGAGCGGCTTATCTTCTTCCGCCGTATACCCATAGTGTTGGAGGTACATCGGATCTTAGACACTGCCACGCGCATAGCGAAAGCTGAGCTGGCTGAGATTGAGTCCATAGATGATCCCAAGTGGAGGGAGGATAGCTACTTGGAGCACTTGTTTCTGCACCTCAACATACGCGCTAGTACGCGTAACAGTGATGACAGAGATGATGAATATTTCGAGGATCTGGACGGACCCTGTGCACTCTGTGATGGTGCGGGTATAGACGCGGGAGCTGGCGGCGATGCGACGCCCACAGACCGAACCGAAGAGACTAACAGGCAGGCAGAGCGTGAAGAACTCATCAAGCGGCTCTCGCAGAAACGCAAGCTCGACGCCAACGAAATCATCGAGCTGAGTATGGCCATCGATCATCGCATCACCATCTTCGAGAAACTCTTCTGGAAATACCTGTCCAAGTCGAGCTTCATGCGCATAGCTGCAGACCGAAAGCACAAAAAGCGCACCATAACCTACGAACAACTGACCAATCAGGACAAAGCTTCAACATTCAACAAAAACGAACTGCATGTGGACCAAAAGTGAGTGTTGTTCGATTCGAAGTATTGAAAAAAACTAAATACTCAATCCTCAATCCTCAATCCTTAATCCTCTTTCCACAAACAGCACTATTTTGTCTATAATCAACCGCTTGATGGTGGAGTCCATCAACGATCTGGCCAAGAACTGGACTTTCATCCCTTCGGAGTATTACGAAAATCTAAATTAGGCTCATTTAACTTTACATTAAACTGTGTCAAATGCATTACATAACCCAAAAACTGTCTGCCCTGTGCGTATACGTAATCTCAAACTTCTCTGCTCAGTTGCATTACAGCCACGAAATCCGCCATATAAGCTGACTGTATGCCGCGTGCCTGAGAGATTTATGTGAGATTTCGCACAGCACATGCCGCTGCCCCCTAACTCCTTCCACTTCCACATTCTCAGCTCCAACTTTCACTCTCTCCCCCTCTCTTCCCCCTCTCTTTCCCACTCTCTCAGTCTCTACACTGGTTGATTTCACTTTTGGTCCACAATTTATGTCCCTGCCTGAAAGCATTCAACGCTTAAAGCCATTTAATGTCTAATGCACTTTGCAGCTTTGCCAGAAAAAGCGACAAAAGAACGAGAGAGAGTGAGAGAGAGAGAGAGAGAGAGAGAGAAAACGAGAAAGAGAGAACGACAGTGAGGGAAGGTAGACCAAAAGTGCACCCGGCTTGGAATTAGCTTTCAAATAATAAATATATATAAAATATTGAATGGGAGAGTTTTCTTACCCATAGATAAAGTATAAAGGAAGATAAGCGAATGCAATGCAAGGTCCTTTCAATGCAAGGACTTTTAAACATCGTCCCATCGTCTCAGCCCCAAACTATGAAGAGGATTGAGGCTTTTGTCCAAGCTTTGTTGTCTGTCAAGGATTTGGAATTAAATACAAAATCGCCAAAATTAAAATCTGAAAAGAAGAAGAGATTTTCAAACGCCAGTAAAAACGCCGGACCAGAGCATTCTTTTCAAGGAGTCCTCTTGTGCAACAACAAACAAACAAATTTTGTGAATGCTTCGCCTCGTCTCTTAAATTACTTAAACGAAAATTTTTTATAAATAAATTAAATAAAAATAAAAAATAAAACATAAATAGAAGTAATAAATGTAAAAAAAATTTAAAATGGGAAATAAAAATTATGAATATTTAAAACTTTTCTTAAGTCAACTTAAAAAGCGATTAATTTAAACAATAAATTATATGTGCTTTAAGTTTATTTATTAAAATTAAAATAATTAAAAATGTCAATTTTTACTTTTCACCTTATTTTGAAACTGTGTAATAAAAATCATCACTAAAATGGGAAGTCGAATTAATCAAGTACTTAATATAAAAAACAACTTAAAACTCAAATGTCAAATTTAATAAATTTGCTTGATTTTTATTTTAAAACTGAATGCCATTCATTCATTTCGGCATGTGCTTATATTTGAAGATTAATCCATCACATAGTTCAAAATGTATCTCCATAGAGAAGAACTTAAAAGTATTCTTAAGTAATAAATATCATTTGGAGATTAATCCATTATTTTCATAGAGAAGAGTTTCTAAATATTCTTTATTTGGAGATTAATCCATTCACAAGAACGCAAATATTCTTAAAAAATAATCATTTAGAGATTAATTCATTGTTTCCAAAGAGAAGAATTTGTTAATAATAATAATCATTTGGAGGTTAATCCATTATATAATTATAGAAGTTGTAAGTATTCTTGAATAAATATCATTTGGAGATTAATCCATTATTTTTATAGAAAAGAACTTGTAAATATTCTTAAATAATAATAATTTGAAAATTAATCTATTCTACTGAAATACCAATCAAAGAACATTTAATTTTATATCTTTTGTTATAATCAAACAAACGAAAGAATAATCAAAGAAAAAATTAATTTTTAAAATGAAATTAGACAATTTAAAAAATGTATTAAAAAATAAAAAGTTCTATTATGATTAAAAATATCAAAAATTTGTCTAACGCTTCGACTTACTGAAACACACACAAAATAAAAAAAAATGGTTTGAGGCACTTGGACTTAATCCTTAAGTCCTAGAGGAAAGCTTGTCCCATGTTCATATAAAAAAGTCCCGAGAATTAAACACATCATTTCATAGCTTTATTGAATAAATTGTGGTTTTCTTCATTTGTGTGTGAGTGTGTGTGTGAGTGTGTGTGTGTATATGGATGTGTGTGTATGCAAATGTATATTTGTTGGCTTGGTGTTCGGTATATGTCTGGTGTTTGGTGTCTGGTGTTTGGTGTCTGGTGTCTGGTGTTTGGTGTTTGGTGTTTGGTGTCTGGTGTTTGCAGTTGAAAATTGTCGGATTAATACATAATGAAGTTTAATTGATTCTTAATAAATCTTGCACAGATTATACCGTAAATATATTTTCTATATAAATTTGCATCATATTTATTTTTCTTAAATTCTTTTTGTTAAGTTAATTGAATAAAAACTTGAAGAGAATTGTTTAAGGTGTGTGAGTGTGTGTGAATGTGTGAGTGTGTGGGGGAGTTAGAATAGATATGGAGTATGAGAGTGTGAGTGTGTGAGTGTGTGTGTGTCTCGGTGTATGCGTGTGGGGGGCATCCTTAATAGGAGAATGTCGACAGTAATTCAATGGATAAATATGCAATTTTAATTAAATTGGAATAATTTGTTCGGTTTTGTTGATCTTCAGACATGATTAAGTTAAATATTTTCTACTACAATACGATACTGCCCACCAATATTTAGACTATTTATAACGACGAGACAAAGAAACGTTGCATAGTTTATATAATATCTGGCGTAATTAGTATGTTCTTCAAGTACTATATGTAAGCTAAACCATAGACGATAATACAAATTATTTGAATTCCTTCTCACTTCTCACTTCCCACTTCTCATCCCGAATCCTGTACGCACACACATACAAATACTCCATACATGGATGTATTCATACGTGTGTTCCATACACTTAATATACATATTATATCTTGAGCTTGGGCTTCCCACTGGAGATTCGTCTTCCTCAATCTTTCATCCTCTATCTTCCACCTTCCTTTCTTCCTCTTCCTCCTCCTTCTACAATTTTCCAGTTACAGTTTTCAGTTTTCAGTTTTCAGTTTGCAGTTTGCATTTAACAAGAGTGCTTAAAATTAGTACCTTTGACTAAGTTGCTTTCGACTAATATTGTTTATACAATACATAATTCATTTAATAATTAATATATATGTGTATATATATATATATATGTATATATATGTGTGTGTATATATATACCTTAGTGTTCCGTTGCTTTAACATTTATTGCAAATATATAGAAAGACGATCTTTCGATTTTTAATATTCTTACGGATGACATGCACTACAAAACTTTAAGATAGATTTCGGTTATAAATTTTTGAGAAATTTCCAAAAGTTGTATGTACTTTTTTTTAGGAGGATTGCGTTTCTAACACTTAAGCAAAGTAATTGAAGGGTCCTTTTCAAGGCTTTCCTAATTATGGGGACTTCATTGAACTGAACAATCGATTGATTTGGAAATTTTTGAGTCTTTCTTATTTAAACTAAACATTGAAAGAGTCGTTATTTTAAGGATCCTTTGGAAACTACAAATGAGCCTTTAAATAGACTAAATCCTAAGGGAGGCCCTCCGCCTCCCCCTCCATCAATACCTCAGTTATTTGGGTAAAGGGAGCGGTGATCGGGGACTTGTGTTTTCTTTGTTTATTTTGCTATTTTATTTGTTTGTTTCTTTGTTTGTTTGTTTGTTTGTTTGTTTGCTTGTTGCATATAAGAGAGAGATAGAGAGACATTTAAAGAGATAGCACTGCAAGTCGCGGAACCAGCTCCGGTATATAGTTCCGGAGCCGGAGCAACTGCAGGCATTGCACAACCTTTTTGGGTCTAAAACGCGAATTTGTCTCGAAACGTCGAACCAATACAAAATACAAAATCGTGGCGACTTTGAGATCGTCAGATCTTCATACTTTATACTCTATACTCTTTATAGTTAAGTACGTGTATCCTTATGTATCCTTATAATTGGGTGTAAAAGTATAAAAGTGTATTTCCATATTTCGCGTTTACTCCTTGTAGATTTCAATTCATTTCTTGCTTTGCTTTGCGTTTCTTTTCTTCTCTTTGCTTTTGTTTTTTTTATAGTTTTGTTTTTATTTGTTTTTCCCTTAGTTAAAATTTGTGGTAACTCTTGGTATATCTCCTATTATTGACTTCGTGCTCCTCCTCCTCCTCCTCCTCCCCCCTCCTCCTTCGTTTCTCAAGATATGCGCTTTGTTCTCATGTTCATCATCTGCTCTTTAAATGTTAACATTATTGCGTTCGTCCACGTGTAAAAATTATAAAGTTCCTCGTTTACCGTTAGTTTACGCTTTTAAGGGCTTCTCCTTGTTCCTCCTTCGTTTCTTTCTTCTCACTATTTCTCCCCACTTATCAGTTAGTCTTTTTAGCTTGATCCTTACGCGGTCCACTATTACGTATTCGTTAACTTTTTTCTCCACTCTCCACTCTCCCTCTCTTCCTTCTCCTTCTCCTTTCCCTTCCCCTTCCCCTTTCCCTCTCTCTTTCTGCTTCACTCCCTCCCTCTCTCTCTCTTTCCCTCTGTCCTTGTCTTTGCCTTTGCCTTTGCCTTTGTATATATTGTGCGGTGTTTTGTTCGTTACCAATACCGTTAAGTATATAATATGTGTATATATATATAAGATCATACATACATATGTATATGTATGTATATATATATATATATATTGTATATATATATATTACTCATGTATATGTTAAGTTATTTCTTTAAAATACTTTCTTGGTTTGTTGTTCTCCTCCGTCTTCCGTTTTCGTTTGTGTTTCTGTTTCTGTTTCTGTTTTCTTTTCTATTTTTATTATTATTATTTGTAATTATTTATAAAACATTTCCTCTTAAAAAATGTATATATAATCGATTGCTTCTTGTTTTACTTGTTTGTTGTTGTATTTCTCTTTGTTACTGTTACTGTTGTTTTTCTGTTTGCTTTTGTTTTGTTTTTGTTTTTACTTTACTTTTAATTTTATAAATTGTTTTTTGTTTCTTTTTATTTGCATTTGTTTTTGTTTTTGTTTTAATATTAGTTTTTATTCTTGCTATAATTATATATAATTGCATAACGCATTCTGCATTCCCATTCGTCTATCAAATCGCACAGTGTCACAAAAACATGTGTGTGCCCCTTATAAAAATCGATTCTTGGTGTTTTATTCTTGTAGTTTTTTCATAGAACTCGCCTCGAGTTTTCTGGAAGGTTTTGTTCTCTTATAAAAGCAACAAATTTATTATTATTTATTATTATTATTTTTTTTTTTTTTTTTTTATGTTTCAGTCAAGCATTTGCGCATGAGCATGAGCGTATGTGTGTGTGGGTGTGTGGGTATACACCCATGCATAGGTGTATGGGGGTATGAGTGTATGGGTGAATGATTGTTTGGGTATATGGGTATATGGGTATATGGGTATATGGGTATATGGGTATATGGGTACATGGGTATTTGGGTTTGTGGGTGTATGGGTATACACCCGTGTATAAATGTATGGGTGTATGAGTGTATGGTTGTTCGGGTATATTGGTATATTGGTGTATGAGTGTATGGGTGTATGGGTGTATAGGTGTATGGGTGTATGGGTGTATGGGTATATGAGTGTATGAGTGTATGGGTGTATGGGTGTATGAGTGTATGGTTGTTTGGGTATATGGGTATAAGGGTGTACGGGTGTATGGGTGTATGAGTGTATGGTTGTTTTGGTATATAGGTATATGGCTATATGGGTGTATGGGTGTATGGGTGCATGAGTGTATGAATGTATGGGTGTATGGGTGTTTGAGTGTATGGGTGTAAGGGGGTACGGGTGTATGGTTATTTGGGCATATGGGTATATGGGTATATGGGTGTATGGGTGTATGGGTGTATGGGTGTATGGGTGTATGGGTGTATGGGTGCATGGGTGTATGGGTGTATGGTTGTATGGGTGTATGGGTGTATGGGTGTATGGGTGTATGGGTGTATGGGTGCATGGGTGTATGGGTGTATGGTTGTATGGGTGTATGGGTATACACCCATGTATAGGTGTGTTATCGAGTGTGATCGCTCGTGTTATCGAATGTAATCGTTCGTGTTATCGATTGTGTTTGTTTCGATTGCGTGTTGGGGAAATGTGAGATAAGCCTTCAAGCTTGTTATTCCCAGAGGCTTGGCTATTCTACGCACAAACATATACCTATAATAATCGTGATCGTAAGTACACATACATTCAATGTAATTTAATATAATGTAATGTAATGTTATGTAATTTAATGTAATACAAGGTATAATATAATAGAATATATATCATTTTTGGTATGCTTAAACCTTCTTCCTTCTATCATCTATCATCTATCATCCTTCTCTTCTTCTTCTTTTTCTTCTTCTTCATCTCGCTCTGCTAGTTTCGTAGTTATTTAGATTTGAAAAAGTTGCAATAAACTTACTTGACGTATACATGAAAGTGTTTTCCGTGGTCTATGCAATGAGTTAATATGTGTATTATATAATATAATATTTTCCTGGTATGTATGCGGTTGTATAAACATTTAAAATTTTCAATACACAACATCAATATATTGTTTATCATGTCTGTATATATTCTTCGTGTACTTCGTGTGTGGATTCTGTTTTATAAATAGTAATAGATTTCCTAAAGAGAGTTTAATTATTTAATTTTAATATTGCAATAGTTGCGATTTTCCTTATTTCGATTTTTCGTTTTTTCTTTGTAACATTAAGAACTTTTAGAGCCTATAGGAATAATAATTAATGAAGTCCACTGAATATGAAATATAGAGATTTATATTAAACTCAACTATAATTTGTTAGATTAGGGATAAAATAATAAATATATATTTAAGTTGTATTCTTTTTTTAATTTTTGTTAAGAATGGATAGAGTTTCGGGAAAATTGATAATTTATAATTGTAATTAATAATTTAATTTAATATATATAACATTTAATATATACATATATAATTAAACTATTATTTAGAATTGTTATATAATTTTAAATAATTAATTTATATTAAATATATTTAAATTTAATATTTTTATTAATTTTATATTAAAATAGAATAAATAAAGCTGTTATAATTTTGCAAAATATTTAATTAGTTTTGATGCAAAATGAAAATTGTAAAATCAAGCGATTCACATAAATATTTAACGATGAGGATATGAATATAATTTTTATAAAATTACGATCAACAAATAAATAAGTTAAATAGAAAAATAAATACTATTAGTCTTGATAATTTATATTTCCATTTAACTTAAATTTTTGTTTGTTTGAATTGTTATAAAAATTATATTTATGCCCTCACCATTTTATTTTTTATTTGCCTCGTTTGATTTTATACTTAACATTTTGCTAAATTAATTATAAATTTTGCCTTGAAAAAAGGTAAAACTAAATAAATATTTAATAAAAATAATAAAAGAAAAAAAACGTAATTTTTAAATAATTTTATAAAGGATTAAACAGGGAAGAAAATTAAATTTTATTAAATGTCCACAGATATGAAAAGCGGAGTTTCGCTTCATCTAAGACATCCTTAAATATATATTCTTTATTTTTATATATAAATTTTTTAAAATTACGATTTATAAATTATTAGAATCCATAGAATTATAAGAGGAAATTAAAATAAAACGTACAGGAATTAAAAGAAACAAACCAAATCCGAAGACAGAAATGAACTTCCCCCGAGTTTTGTACTTCTCCCCATTTGGTGGAATGATGAAAAGGTAAAAATAATTATAATTATTATAAATGAAATATTATAACAAGATTTAAGATACGGGATACGTACTTGAGGACTAGTGTCTACATTTTAGCTAGTATATAATTATTTTCTAAGGTTTGCTCTTTGCAAGGAAATTTCTCAAGCACCATTATATCATTTTATAAACTGTGATGAATGTGTCTTATTCATTTTCTCAGTGTTCCAATTAGTCAATTTTTAAATTTCTCAATTTTTCAATTTTTCAATTTCTCGATTTTTCAATTTATCAATTTTTCAATTTCAATTTTTCTGGTTTGTTAAATGCACATATATCATTGTAAGTCAAGACGATCCTAAACTTCTTTGGATTAATTTAAATGAGCTTTCGGCTTCTCCCAAGACTCGAAAAGCTTTGGATTTTCTTTGAATATTTTTTAATTTTATTAATTTGGCAATTTGTTTGTTTTTGCTGTTGGGCTTTTGTTTAAACAAATTCGTTTTGCTGAAACGCATTTTGTTCAATTTGTTTTTTAGATTCTTTTTTCTATCGTCTCAGTTTTACTTTTAACTTTTTTCTCGTTACTTTTTACTCGTTACTTTACTCGTTACTCTTTACTTTTTACTCTTTACTCATTACTCTTACTCTTTATTTATAGTTTTCTCTTTGATTTCTTTGTCTAGGGAGGGAATTCGTTTTTTGAGTAAATTTCGAACTTCTAAGATTTTTCAAGTGTCGTGCAAGTTGATACTTTAAGCTGGTTTCAAGTGTTATCGATTGGCATTGCTTTAAATGATGGTTTGTTAGTTATCGATTTTATTTTTACATTTGTTTCATTTCACTTTCATTGCTATTATTTTTTGGTGTTACTCGATTTTAAATTTTTCTTAAACATTTATTCGTTGTATTCGAAAAATTCTCAATTTTTAGCTCTTGTTTTTGTTTAATGGTTTCGTGTTCTCTTCTCTTGTCTTTTATTCGTATTTTCTTGCACACTTTGGTCTTTGGGATATTAAAGGACACGTCTAAACATATGACAATAATTTTGTTTTTTTTTCTGAATTGGAATTCGGTATTTCGGATTGGATTTTAAATTGGATGTGTTTTGGTAATAAAAAATAAATAAAAAATAAACATAATTATATTATAATGCATATGATCTTTATTTTAAGCAAGAGTTACACATACTCATATGTATGTATGTGTGTATATATATACTCGTTATATGTAAACATATCTTTTGTATTTTATTCTACGTTCCTATCATCCTTCCTTTGTCTATATGCCATTTGTCTAACGCATTTCAGTTCTTTTCTGGGTTTTAGTTTCTCTTTAAGATTTTTGTTTTGTTTTTGTTTTTGTTTTGGATTTTATACATTTTGCTTTTTTTATTTTTTGTTACTCATCATTTGTGGTGGTCTCTTGTTTAACTTTAGTTTCATTTATAATGTTCACCCCCTGTAAACAATATCTTAAGTACGTTCTTTTTCTCTTCTCAAACATAAACTTTACCAAACTCTTAAGTTTTTGGTAGCTTTGTTCTCCTGCGTAGAGGCGACTAGAGTTTTGCTGATACTGCATTAAAATAAGGATATATAATGAAAAAAATCTTCTCTTCATAGATTTTAAGGATATATAAAAAATAATTCGATTATTTAAAAGGAACAGCAACAACGATAAATATTGAAAATTAGATTTTAAATCAAAGTTCATATTAAAAACGCAACCAAAAAAATATAAAATTTCAAACTTAAATTTCAACTCTTCAACTTTTTCAATATAACAAAAAAAAAAAAGAACATAATAAGAAAATATTTAAAAAAAAATGAATTAATCTTAAACTTCAACTTGCACTTTTCCCAACAAAGTTAAAAATGTGGGATTAAAAATTGCAATTTTCAGTTAAAATTATCTTAGAAAATACGAAAAAATTTAATTATATGAAGTAAATGTTTTTTGGGGAATCCCCGAGTGCCGAGCAGAACTTCATGTATCAATGTGTTCCGAGTGCCCAGGCCTAGAAGAACCAATTCGACCAGGATGGCAACAATGAGGACTGAAAGGAGCTGTTGCTGCCGTTGTTGCTGTTGTTGTTGTTATTGTTGTTGCTCTTGTTGACAGCAACTGTTGTTGTCGAGCTCCCCAGGGACGAGTTGCCAGCCCCATTGCGCAGAACGTTGGAGCTGCCTGCCACGTTGCTGACGCTTGGAGTGGCAGCAGCTCCGCCACCCGTCGCACTGTTGGCGACGTTCGTGAGGAACTGTGCAAACTCCTGTTGCAGCTGAAGTTGTTGCTGCAACAGCTCGAAGTGATTCTGAGGCTTATTGTAGATGAACTTTGTAGAAGTTTTCAATATATTGCCTGAGCTGGATGATGAGGCGCCGGCGGCATCGCCATGGGGTGTGCCATTGGACGAGGAGCTGTTATGGTTGTAGCCGCTGGTGGATGTTGTTGCTGTTGGGTTGCTGCAGCTGTTGACCTGCTTGTGTGTTGGTTTGCTTTGACGGCTGTGACTGGCAGCGATTGCAGATGTTGCGGATGTTGCTTTGAATCTCGTTGCCCCTGCTGCAGTTTGCCTGTTTCCCCACCCTCCTAAGAGGGGCAGCGACTGTTTTTTGTTATAGTTGTTCGTGTTGCTGGTGTTGCTAGAGTTGATAGTTACATGTTGCTTCCTTGTGAAGTTTGTGTTGGTGTTGTTGTTGGTATTGCTGTTGTTTTGTCTGCTGATGTTAATTAGATTGTTGTTGTTGTTGTTTATATTGATGTTGTTGTTGTTGTTGTGGTGGTTCGGATGCTTGCCAAATTGATAGCTGATGCTTCTGCTCCTCTGATGAGTGTTAACGTTGATGTTATTGTAGCTACAGTTATAGTTGTAGTTGTAGTTGTAGTTGTAGCTATAGTTGTAGTTGTGATTCTGATGCGGACTCTGATTCTGGTTGTGATTCAGACTCTGATTGTTCTTGTTGTGACTGAGCACCAAGCTATTGGCGGCAAGCGCCGTTGCCGCCGCATTGGCATTGACAACAGCAGCCAACTTGGTTAATAATTACGTTTGCTTATTCTTGTTGGTCTTGAAACTGACTTGGAGTACCCGATGGCCCAGTGTGTAGCCATTGAGAGATTGTATGGCTAGTACGGCCTCCTCGTAGTTGGTCATGGTGACGAATCCAAATCCCTTGCACTTGTTGCTCTGCAAATCACGAATAACCTAAAGTTATGAATCCAAAGGATATGTCAATCTTTAAATCGAATCGATACAAAAATTGATCGGCACGCACCTTGACGGACTGCACGGCACCGAATGGACCAAACAGCTGCCACAGGACATTCTCCTCCGTCTCGGGTGCCAGGTTGTACACGAAAATACACCAGCCGGAGCTCGTTATGGTGTTGCCCTGGATCATGCCATTGGTAATCAGATCACTGGTGAGCGGCGAATAGCGGGAGATCACGGAGCTGCTGGGAGAAACGGGAGAGTCAATAAGTTGTTCAAAGGAAACGTTTGATTGTCTATTGAAAGGACTTAAAACGCGGACGATTCCTTGTCCTGAACTACATTTTCCAATAATCTCTGATTTTTGGATTCCTTCAATTTATTTAACTTTACTTTGGGTCAGGTCACTGAAGGACGTGGCTCGAAGGAGATAATTTTAGTGTGATTCTTAAGTGATCCTGATGAGTCCCTGAATGAGCTTTTAATGAGATTATCTTATGATCGTTAACCTACGCTTTGAATGCGTCCGCTGACCTGTAACGACCCGCATTGGGATGAATGGCGGCGGCAGCGGCTGCCGCAACGGCGCCGGCGGTTGCATTGGCTGGAAAGGCGCGACCTCCTCGTGGGTTCTGCGGCGCTATGTAGGCGGCCAGAGGTTGCATGCCGTTCTTGTTGCTGCTTGGGTTATTGGCAAACTTAACAGTAATCGGTTCGGTGGAATTTTTCGGGGTGGTGCCGTTCAGCTCCTTGATGGCGCGATCAGCCTCAAATCGCTGATCGAAGCGAATAAAGCCAACGCCCTTGGAGAGACCTAGGGGGAAGAGAGATTGGCGAAACAATTTAAATTATTACATCATCATCATCATCATCTTCTGGAAAAGCATACATCAAGAATACTACTTAATTAAATAAAAAATAATTATTATTTTCAAAATAAAATAAAAATACATACTGTTGGGGGTTTCAGCTGGCGGTTCTGATTCTTGGGTTGTGGGAGATGTTAGGGAAAAATAAAGACCAAAAATTAAAATCATTTGAAAAAAAACACAGATTAATAAAATAAAAAATTCAAGTTTTTATAATTATTGTAACAAATAGAATAAAATGAAAGAGTGGCTGGGACTACAAAAATCCTTTCATGGCATGGCTTTGGTATTTTTATGAAGTCTATTCAACTTTTAGTGCATTTAATTGAATTGTTGATTAGGGCGATTAATCGTCCAAATCAGCAATTAATTATTTAATTATTACTATTGATATTTAATTTAAAAGTTAAGATTATTAAAAACCGGCAAATTTTGTAAATATGACTTCGACGCAGATTGAAGTAAGGCGACCTTCCAAAAATATCATATCTTTAAGTAAATGTTTATTAAGAAATTTTAAACCCTTTTAAATATTGAATAAAATGATTTCAGCAATTCAAAAGGACGAAAAAAGAAATAATTATCAAAGCGAGTCAAGGATTTACAAGCGAAATAAAGCGAGCTTAATAGTTGGAAATAAAAGTAAGACCTACCCGGCATGTGTTCGTCTTAATGTTTTTGGAAGTGTAATAATTAATTATCGATTCGATTAAAACATGAAAAATAAATAAAACAAATAAATTAATTATTTAAAAGTTGTTAACAGCCAAAAACTTAATACAAAAGTGGAAGCTTTTCAAAAAAAAACTAAATGAAGTTTAGGAAAGAAATTAAAATGAACTTAAATACAAAAAAAAAATAAGTAAATAAAAATAAAATAAATAAATAAAAATAAATTAAATAATATTCAAATGTTAACAAAAAACTTAATTCAATTTTAAAGCATATTTTAGATTTACATAAAAATAAAAATAGAACAAAACTTGGAAAAAAGTATGAATTAAATTTCTTAAGGAAACTTTAAACGGGGCTGGCAAAATTTGGATTGAAATGTGGTAAGTAACTGTTATACAGCTTGGATCGTAGGACTCACCAGTGATATTATCACAAAGGATACGCGAAGTTATGATCTTGCCGTATGGACTAAACAGAGATTCCAAATCGGACTGTGTCATATTCTTTGGAAGACCCGATACATAAAGATTGGCGCCTTTGATGCTCTCCGAGCTGGGACGCGCAATAGAGACCTTCGCCAGAAATCGTTCAGGAGTATAGAAATATATATATATTATATAAATATATAGATTGGGTATTATTTGGGTGGATTTACAAACCTTTATGGTTTTGTTTTGCAAGCGTAGACCATTCAGTGCATTGATTGCCTTCTCGGCATCCTCCTGCTTAACGTAGTTGACGAAGCCGTAGCCCAGACTTTGGCCTGCAAGGAAACGGGTAACGGTAAAAGCATTGTCTAAAATTAATCAACTGAGCTAAGCTGACCTGTGACCTTATCGCGAATCAACTTGCAACTCTCCACCTCGCCAAAGCTGACAAACAGCGAACGGATTTCATCCTGCGACATCGTTTGGGGCAAATAGTTTACAATTAGATTTGTTTTAGGATCCGGTTCGTTGTTGTTGTTGTTGTTATTGTTCGTGACTTGAATGTTGTTGTTGTTATTATTATTGTTGTTGTTGTTATTGCTGTTGGTTGCATTGTTCGCAGCAACTGAGTTCGCAGCACCACCGCCAACAGCAACCGTCGCATTGACCACTGCACTCGGGCCGCCATTTTGTTGTGCCTGGCTATTGGTCACATTGCCAGTTGTGGCACCGCCGGATCCAGATGTGGCGCTGCCCGTGGCACCGCCGCCCGTGCCTCCACTTCCCGACTGCTGTTGCTGCTGCTGTTGAGCCACTGTTTGACCCTCAACCATATTGAAGCCGCAAGTTCTGTGGTAATTAACGTTTCACACAAATGTAAGTCGATTGAGATACGGAGAGAGCGCTACTAACTTAAAAGTGACTAACTAATCGATTAATTAAATTCAATTCAATTCAAGTCAATTTAAGGTAAGCTTTTATTACTTTTAGTAGGCATATTTCAAATAAATGAGTTAGGAGCCCACAAAAACTGAGGATGACAGGCTAAATAGAGATGCAGCGCAGTATCGATAACTTATCGATAAGCTGAATAATTAAATGAAGCAAACAGAAGCTGGTCAAAAAAAATAATTCAAATCAAATCAAGTCGAGGAACTTTAGGGCTCTAAAATTAAATATATAAAATGAATCTATCAACTATTTAATTGTATTCGATTTTTACTTATTTCCGAAGAAAAAGCTTAGCTTGGCTTTCGGGTATTTACTAGTTGGATAGTTTATAGAGATTGTTTTAAGATAATACTGCTGTTTCGTGTTTTGAAATCTGAGGAGGAGAGAAAGAGAAAGTTAGTTGGGGAATGGCGTGGATGTGGCTCTTGTATCCTTTGGCACTCACCTTTTCTATATACACGACGCACAAAAGGAGCAAACGATGATGAGAAACGGAAATTAACTTGAGGCGAACTTTTCTATTGCCTAGTTTTAGGAGCGCACTGGGAGATGCTCAAGGTAGAGCTAATTATGCATACGATAACTGCGTGTGTGTGTGTGTGTGTATTTATGTGTGCGTGTGTACTTTTAAATGTGTGTGTGTGTGTGTGTGTTCAAGAGTTAACTGCAACGATATAAATGCATAAAAAATCAATTAATATAATTAAATTTAAATTTAAGCTTAAATGCAAACGTTCACTGGTAGCAGGTGGGCGGGTGGGCGGTATGGGTGATGAGATGTGGGTGATGGGTGGTGGAGGGAGAAACGAGGGCGGAGCACAAATGAATGAAGAACGGCAACATTTTTAATGAAACCCCAGCAATGTTGACGTGTACGTTTTTTCCCCCTTCTTGTTCTTTGGGCTGGCACCACTTTTTCCGCTTATGTGTGCGGGTTCGACAAATAGATCCGAAAACTGACAGTAAAATCGATGTAATTTAAATGTCAACTGGAAGCAACAAAGAGGCAGGAGGCGGACGAGTCCAAATAGTTTGCAATTGAAATGGGTCACAAAAGGAACACGAGAGAATGAGAATACGGCAAATGAGACAAAGGCTTGGATAAGTGGATAATCGTTCCATGTCAAGCAGATTACCAACATTAAAACACAAACCAAATAAGTTTTCGATTTTCAGGCCTGCGGCGCACGGGATGAAGGAATAAAGGGGTCCCCTGCGGATACGTAATATCGATTGTTGATTCAGAGCGGAAAATGTAAAAGGGAAATTAAATGAAATCTCTTATTATGCCTAAGGATATATTTTTGCATATAAAGCATCTCAGTTGTATTAAATATAATATATATATCATGTAGTTATATTTATTATATTAAATAACGACGATCGAATTATGCGGTACTCCCATCAATTTCAACTGTACCATGGGACATACATAAGAGAAAAGATGCATCAAATTCTTAGTTGAGATATCTCAATTATCTCTCCGACAAATTAAAGTATTTAAATATACATTAGGTACAAGTAAATAAATAAAAAGATGATGTTTCTATTTAAACTTAATTAATTAAAATTATTTAAACATAAGACTCAATAAAATACTTTCAGTATCAAAGAAAAGTTGACAAGAATTTATTTTAATATTTAACCTTAGGAAAGCATTTGGAAACTTTTTACAAGTGACGAATCAATTTTAAATATTCATACAAAAGAAAATTGCTGAAGTGCAGTGCACACTCACTAATGCAAAATTCTATTACAGGAAATAATTTCAATAAGCGATACAGTATATACAACATGAAGATGTCGATCAAAACGATATGAGAAGCACGAGAACTCCATTAAGTAATCTAAATTAATTTGAATTAAATTAAAATTAACAAAATAAATGATTTTTGAAAAAAAATTAATCAATTTTGTAAATAAAATAATTATACAAACCTAAAAAAAATTAAAATTCATTTTTATGAGTATTTCGTGTTAACGTAAAGAGCATTATTACAAGCTCGCGTTATCGAGCGTTTACTGTACTATTGAAGCAAAATCAATTGAACGTAAAATGCAGTTTGCTTTTTTAATTGCAACTAATCAAAAATGTATGAAGAACTAAGGACCCTTAGGCCAAGTTTACGCGTCCTGAAAGTAACACAATGCAAGTGAATCCACACACACACACACACACACATACATGTATGTTGTGGAAATAGTTCCAGGATAAAAAAAATCCGTTCTTTTTTATCTTTCTATTTTCTGTACAAATTTACAGACATATTTAAATATATCTAGTCTTATTTATCTGATCTTCCTACAGATCTAAATATTTCTCTACTTTTAGACGTGTTCTAAAACGTTACCTTCGTTACGTTAACTTCGGTTTCATTACGGCTTTTGAGAACCTTTAAACCATAAGGACAGACAGAGATGAGAGTCTTCTGATGGGTAATATGTACGGTATGAGATGCGGAACGTTTAAGCCTTTTCGTTAAGAACTAAACTCACTCAACTAAACCATATTAAATATCCTTATAACTTAAAGGCATCGGAATATATAGGGATAACAGCTGCAGTCTTCAACTTAACTTATAAAATTCCTTGTTACATATACCATATATACCATATTAATATATATGGTAGTTATTTACCATAGTTACCATATATACCATATTTACCATATATACCATATATACCATATATACCATTTAAAGTATATACCATTATCTCTACTGGACTTAATAACAGTCACTTGATCGGTTGTGTTGCACTCGTCCAACCGCCCGCACTCCCAGTCTCAGTCTCAGTCTCAGTCTCTGATTGACTAACTGTTCTTCGGACAGGCCGTAGATCTCTTGCGTTCTGCCAAAGAGCAGAACGTACTGATAGCTTCTTGCCTTTCTATGAGGGAAAATTGTTCCACTTTCAGAAAATAATTATTTCGGTGTCTAATTATTTTGAATGTTCACTTTAAGGCGCCAATTGAATACTCAGCCTAAGACAAGAATGAATAATGTGCCAATAGTTTCTGTGGCAGCAATAATGGAAAACCATTCAACGAAAGATTAGAAAACTAGTCACAATATTGGGTTTCGTTGTCAACGTGGAAACAACAGGTGATTAAAAACAGTGACATGCCACCTGAGAGACACATAAAACCTTATATTTTATAATCCTAAAGAAGTTCCAACTATTTAAAATTATATGAGGTTTCCTCAAAGTATGAAAAATGTCATGGACTGCATTTTAAGTATTCTTTACGTACGTGGGGATCGGATCTGTCCGCATAACCTGCATTCCTTCGTTCTCTAATCTTTCGTTCAGTTCTTAATTATTTCAATGGGATTGACAATTTGCACCTTTGATGCGTATTTTGGCCAAATGTTGTCTATTTAGAAACTTGTGTGGCAAGGCAAATCGTGCGAAAAACTAATATTTTAAAAATAAACAAACAACTTGGAGCAGAGAGGCCGCTCTCAGGGCGGTGGGGCTGAGGGGGCTTTCAATTTGAATCCGAAGAGCCGGCAAAGTAGCAAGAATTATACTTTCGAAATATTTTTAAAATACTAACAAAACGACGGACAGACGAAGAGGCAGCTGCGAGGCACTACATTTGAGGTTAAGTGGCGAGAGGAGTGAAGCTATAAAAATATTGAAATCGCCTCTCGTTTAGTGGAAATTATGTAAATGCAAAAAATGTATTTTTGAAAATTACCTTCGAATTGAAAACAAAACTCAAAATTGTAAATAAAACTTGTTGCTCTTAAGATCTGAACACGATTACGAAACACTTTGGTCTCTGTTGTTTTTATTTTTTGTGTATTCGATTCTCCTCATTTATTGTTATTCATTAATATTTTTATAGTTTGTAGTTAAAGGGGAGGTACGAAGAAGTTCTTGTAATAACCGAACAACAAATAAAACGAACGAAGGAATTTTGGCAAAAATTATTTATATTTTTGACTGTTTGTTTGGTGTTGGTATTGACGAAGTTAACAAAAAAGACGAAAACCGAAACCAAACCAAACCGAACCGAACCGAACCGAAGCGAACGCGAAAGAAATGTTTACCAACAACAATAAGAATAAGAATAAGAATAATAATAATAATAAGAACAATAATAATAATAACAATAATAATAAGGAAATAAAATCAAACGGAAAGTAGAAAAAGAACACGTTCCTGCAACTCAACAGAACAGAAATAAACTGATTCGCCGAGCGGCATGGAAATTATTTATATGCCATCGCCGCCGTCGGTGCCGTCGATGCCGTCGATGCGGGCACCGTTTAAGACAATGGAGCACCCCAAGAGCCAACTGAGCCGAAGAGAGAGCGCAGGAGAGAAGAAGAAAGCAATCGCTAAAACTAATTTGTTCACCTAAAGTAGAAGAGCGAGAAAAGCGACGAACATTGCTCTTCGTGCTCCCTGCATGCCGACGTTTGTGTTTGCATGTGTGTGAGCGTGTGTGAGTGAAGAGCACTGATTCAACTAGTCGTAGAGATCAAGAGTGTTCCGCATGCACACATGTTCGCATACATGCATGCATGTATGGATGAGTATACGATGTCATATAGCTACGTGTGTAGGTGCGCGCACACACACATAGACACTTGTGCGAGGAAAGCACAGAACAATAATTGGATTACATGTAAATTGACACAGTAACATAGACCCATGATGAGTGTGTACATAAGTAGCGAAATCTCACATGGCCATTGACAGAACTGAACGAAACTGAACAGAACTGAACAAAACTGAACTGCAGCTTAAGACAGCTGTCAAAATATACATGCATCTGGGTCCAGGCCAAGAACAAGTATCTTACTTCCAAGCCCACAGGAGTTAACTTACAACTTACAAGTTGAATAAACAACTAACACAATTATGTAAATAACTGTTTATTTATAAATAGAACATGGAGCAAAGACTACGCAGTTCTAATCATGGGAAAGCTCTGCACATACCAATAAAAAACACTTTTTGACTAATTCTTAATTAAAGGTTAACTTTTAAATACCAAATTCGACTATTAAAATTAATCATCCTGTTATATAAAATGAAAAATTTAAAAATAATTAAAATACTAACTGTAAATACGAATAAGCAGAGGGATAAAAAAAAATGTTCTTATCAAGTTTTGAGTTTTGGTAAAACAAATATTAAATGTAATACCTGACCGTTTCAAAATGTTTTTAATAATCGATCACTTGCCATTTATCCAATTACTCGACTCATCAAATGCATACAAGTTACAGAACAAATTTTTAACGAAAGGCAAAAAATATTTAACGATTCGGAACTGATATTTTATTGAAATTGAACACGTCACAGAAATCATTTTAGACCACCCACTAAGATACACGCCCATTTTTAATAGACCGCCTCTAAAAATAGTGAGGCACAAACCGGCAATTTTCATTCATAAATTGTTTAAAATTGTTTCCGCTTAATTGACAGAGGCTCCTCTCGAAGCAAAAGCTTAACCGCCACCTCTGCTACAAGTACTCCTTTTAGTTAACACACACACACTACCACACACCCTCGCACACTTTCTGAGTATGCAGTGGGAAGAAGTGAATAATGCAAGAACAAAACAAAAAAGTGACACACCTTGAAGTAAGGCAAAAGCAACGACTAAAATCAGCCGTAAGCTAATAGGATACGTAGAAAGAGCCGCAATGGGCAACTAAAAGGAAGAAAGTGCACGAATCAGCCAGCCTTGCTTTTGGGTGCGGCAGAATAATATGAGGAGCGAGAGTGAGAGCGAGAGAGAGCGCAAGACTGCAGTGGCAGCGGTCAAAAGCAGTCAGCTGAGCGCCCCTAAAAATATGCAAGCTACCAAAAGAGCGAGAGAGGGAGAAAAGCTTTGAGAGCGCGTTTAGCTATAAACTGCGACGCCAGCGTTGACTGCGTTTTTTAGGTTAAATGGCGGCTGCAGCCGGCGCTGCACAAAACGCAGCTGTGTGTATGCAAGTGTTGGTGTAAATGAATGTATGTTCATGTGCATGTGTATGTAGGCGGCATTCGGCAGCAAAGTGTAGAGAAATTCGTTTTATGCCGCTGGGACGCCCATTGAGCCAAGTTTTTACTATCGTAAGTGCATGCACATATGTATATGAGAATATGTAAATGAGAAAAATCGACCAAAGGTGTGGGCATTTCGAAATCTTATGTCCATCTACAGTCACAACAACAACCATCAACATTTACCTAGTATCTGTAATTATTTCATTTTGTAATTCTTACTTTGGGTTCGTTTGCAAAAGTACGAAGAGAGCGCCGTAAAAGTAGACTTAAAAATTACAGTTCTTTACAAACTTGGAATTTTTTGTTGCAAATGAGTTATTAAAATACACGCACAAAATGTTAGACTTAAACCGATATTCACAATATACGATATGAACACACACACATGTATGCATTCATATTCATTTGCATGTATATGTGAGATGTTATTATGTGAGTATGCTAGATGTGTATTATACCGATATACAACAATTTATAAACGACGACGATACGACGATAATCAAAAAACACAACTTGCTGCCGGAGAGTGCAAGAACTAAATGATTAAAGTGTTGAATTGCCGCCAGGATAAATGCAGCCAGGACGATGGCAGCGTCGAAGTCGGCGTTAACAGCAACAGTGCTGATTCCTGCACTTTACTCTCTTTCTTTCTCTCTCCGTCTTTGCATTGCTCCGTACAGTTAAGCACCGGCGGGAAGCCGGATGGGACGAAAGGTGATGCAAAACTGCGTAGTTCAAGCAATGACAGTGGAGCAGAACTAAAAAAAACTTGATTACATTCTATTATATTGTTTTGAAAACAATATATGTTCATTAAGCATCTTATGAAGTAATAATCTTCATAGGAAGTTTATGGAAAGTTTATAGGAAGTTTATAGGAAGATTATAGGATGATTATAGGACTTTAAGATGAAGTTTATAGAAAGCTTATAGAAATTTTATAAGAAGCTTATATCAATTTCTTAGCAAGCTTATAAGAAATATGTAAATTTATGGAAACCCAGAAATCATTTAATCAACAATTAATTTTAATTTAAATTAATCATTTTGTCAAATTTTATAGAAGTTAAGAAAATAATTAAGCGGAAAAATTCTTGAGAAGATGAAGGAGTAAAACTTTAAAAATGTACCGATAAATAGAAAGCTGAAACTTATTTCATTTGTAAGAGTTTAATATTCTTATTTATATACACTCAATAAGTTGAATACATTCCACTGCATATAAAAACAAGAATAAAAGAATCATAAGATGAAACTTCACAACAATAACAAAAAGCTGCAACGGCAAATGCGCAGGTACAGCAACACCAGTAGCGCACTCGCTGCAACAGTCAGTTTAAAATACAACGGTACTGCATTCACTCTCGTCAAATCCTCTCAGTGAATTCAACTCTCTCGCACGCTCCAACACTTAGCCGAATACCCTACATTTGGATACAAAACATAAACAAGGAAATGCAGCGATGCCGACGAACATGATACAAATTGCGGTAGGTTCTCAACCTAAAGAAGAGAGGGAGAGAGAGCAAGAGCAAGAGCGAGAGCGAGGGGAAGCTCACGCGAGAGAATGCCGGCCGCATATTATTACCGAGCCCTCGTTGGGCCAACAGTCAAAAAGGCACCCAAACAAACAGTTAAAGCATCGCACACACATTCACCCATACAAAGGATTTGCAGCTGACTGAGGCGTGAGCAGCGCTAACGACGGACAATGAGCCGAAAGCAGAGCCGAACGACAAAATGGACGATGTTCCAGCCAACCAACCAGTAGCAGCAACCAAGAAGCTCAACTTGACATCATTTGTGTCAAAAGACCATTGAACTCTGTATGGGGAAGTTGCCCCTATGCACCACTCGCTCTCTCGTATTCTTCCCACAAACCCTATGCATTCTATTGTTGCCTTTGTTGTTCTATGAACCGCAAGCAGCAAGTGTTTACATGGAAGCAACACATAAATATGTAAATCATTGCTGAACCCATAGCTACCAACGATGTTAAGTATATGTTGCCGATGCGCGCTCTCCAATTAAAGGAGGAGTGAACGGAAGGAGCGGAGGAGGAGAAACAGTGCTTCGCTTTGAAATGTGCATTCATATGATGGCCACGCATAAGCTGCATGCTTTTTCGCATCAACTGTTAATTGTTAACTCACCACAGTTTAAGGAAAGAGAGTTTAAGACAGACTTGAGAGACTTACCTTACGTTTGTTGATAGCAGTCCGTCTGAAGCGACTTTGTATCAAAGACATTGTTGAGGTATCCATCCACCATGTATCCTGAGCTATGCTGCTGTTGGTGTTGCTGTTGCTGTTGATGGTAAACATGATTAGCAAAATCATGTTGTTGCGTAACACAAGTGAAGCTACTGTTGTTGTTGTTGTTGTTGTTGTTGTTGTTGTTGATGGTCGCATTAATCGTGTAGTGCCAGTAGTTGTTTGTCTTTACCTCGTGGTAGGCGTAGCAGAAATGTTGTTGTTCTTGGCTCATGCTTTGGGGCAGCATTGATACTGCCGTTCCGAAGTTTATCTGCTGTTCTCCCACATGCTGAAAGGACGACTGATGCATGATCGGACCAAAATCGATGTCTGATGGTTCTTTAGTGTTGAATGCACCCTGTACAGATTGATTGTTCCACGGCCAGCTTGATCCGTTCATTGACAGATCATCACGGACACGCAAATGATTTTTTGATGAATAATCAAAGGCAGAAGTTAACGGCTTGGCGGCAGTTTCAAGATTTATGTTGCATGACTCTTGCACGGGCTGACACTGTGGTTCTTCGTCGGATTCGTCTTTCACAGTCCATGGAAGCATGGAAACGGGTTTCACCTCATCATTTGAAACCTGCAAATGCTTCAATTCGAAGGAACTTTCCATGTTCCGTATATCTTCAATTGGTGGCTTGCGGGACTTCGGCGAGTTAGTCCAGTGCAACCCATGAGAATGAGAGAGTGTGTCACAAGCGGACGAAAAGAGCTTCTCCATTTCAGTAGCCTTCGATTTCAAACTTGGCGACCCATGAGAAGGAGAGGATGTGTCACAAGCGGATGAAAAGAGATTCTCCATTTCAGTAGCCTTCGATTTCAAATTTTGGAGATTGCGCCAATTTTGACGGGTTCTAATAATTGCTGTTCCTTCAGTTGGCTGAACCTCATCACGTTTGCTTTCAAGCTCAAGCTGATCCTTGCGGCGCAGGCGCCTGCTTCGACGTAAAAAGGTTCGTTTCTTTGCCTTCCGTGAAGTTGCATTCGGGTTTTTGCTTACGAATGGCATGTTATCCTTTACACATTGACTGACTGTAAAAAATTCTATATTTAATTCAACTCAGAGCACGTGCAAAACGTAAATTCAAAATGGCGCGCGGAGGTTAACCCTGAAAAAAGCTGCCGAGACTGTAAAAAGCTGCCAAATAAAATTGTTTTACACTGCGATTGTGACTTATCCACCAGAAAAGATTAATTTTAGTCCCTCTTCCACAGTTGCAAGCTTTAAAACAAAAGTTAAAAAGTATTTTATTTAAAGTTTCAAACGAATTTAAAATCACGGAAAAACTTGCAAAGTCAACTACGCTTCACAGTGTTGGAAAATCCACAAATTTCAGCTTAACAGCGGCTGCAACTGAACTGCAGCCAGCACAGTGGACGGGCGCTGTAAAATTAACAGAATTATGTTAACCCACGAGGCGCGCGACATTCAAAGGGATTGAAATGAGAAACTGATTTTAAATGTTACAATTTTGGTTTTTGTTTTATTTTGATTTATCAACTACTGTTACGGTAATTGCATATTAAATTGTTTGTTGATTTTGTTGTTGTTGTTGATTTTTGTTGTTGTTGTTTTTGCTTAAACTTTAATAAGTGTACTTGGTTTTGCTGCTGCGGTTGCTGCTGTTGTTTTCACTTGTTTTGCTTTTACTCGCCTCGTTAATTATATTTGTACAAAATATATATATATTTTATTTGTATTTTTATATAAGTTGTTTATCTATATTAATGAACAATTTCGTCTTCGTCTTCGTCTTCATTTTGTTTTTTGTTTATGTTGCTTTTGCTGTGTTTTTGTTTCAGTTTCTGTTTCTATTCTTGTTGTGTTTGTTGTTGTTGTTTTTGTTGTTTTTTTGTTAGAATATCGTCTGGCTTATAACTATAAATTACGATTCGTTTTGCTTGCACTACAATAACGCTTAACAAAATATAATTATTACCTATGCTTCGCTTCGTGGAGCCTCCAGGCTCGCCCTTCGATTATTCTGTTAATTATTTCCGCATCGATCGATTTGCTTTACTTTAATAATATTTGTTACAAGATTGCAAAATCTAATCATTTGTTGTTGTTGTTGTTGTTGTCGTTTGAAAAAATTTAACTATAATTTAGATTTTTTGCTTTCTTTTTTCGGTATGTATATAAAAATATATACATAACTTTTGTATATGTACATGTATGTGTGTGTGTGTGTGTTATTTTGTATATTACTTTAAATGTTAATATAAAGTTGCGATTTATTTACAGCTTTCAAAGTTTTAACAATATGTATACACACATACACATGAACGTATGTGTGTGTACGTGTGTATATAAATAATTATGTATACTTTTTAATAATTACAATTGATTTCGTAGCTCACAATAAAAATGTGCTCCACTTTCATTAATCTGCCTTTGCTTCTGCTTCTGTTTTTGTTTTTGTTTTTGTTCCTCTCTCCGATCCTTATTTATTCCCAAATACCCAAGCAGAGAGAATCCCTTGCGTTATATAATGTTAATCGAATTGGCAACTTTATTTCATTTAATTATAATTTTGATTCACCTGTGAACTTTCAATTTTAATTACTCGATTAAATAGTTTATTTTTTTGGGCTGGACTGGCGTCCATTTGATTCTATTCTATTTGATTTCTCTGCCAGGATACCCAAGCTCCGGCCTGCCGAAGTTATCGATATCGATTCAGATATCGCCTATCGTTGGTTGTTAACTTAAAATTTGACTACTCAAACGAGCGCGAAGTTCGCTCGTTCTTTGAAAGTTAATGCTTTGTTTCCCCAGAACCATATATTGTTTTTGTTTTGTTTTTGTTTTGCTTTTGTTTTGTTTTTGTTTTGTTTTTGTTTTGTTTTTGTTTTTTTTCTTTTTCTTTTTCTTTCGGATTTGTATTTGTTATCCTTTTTAAATATAATATAATAAATACAATTAGAATTACTTTTGCTTTTGGTTTACAATTTGTTTCTTAGTTTGTTCTTCGTTACGGTTTCGCTTTCGCTTTTGCTTTTGCTTTTGCTTTTGCTTTCGCTTTGATTTTCGATTTGCTTTGTCCTGCCAGGATGCTGGCAGTGCTGCTCCTTCCGTTGACCCGATCAACTATCAAGTCAGCTAAATTAGTTTATTGCATTTGTTTATTTTTGTTTGTTTGTTTGTTTCGTTTTGTTACATTTTTTATTTTTCATTTTTTTGCATTTTTTATTTTATTTTTATTTTTATTTTTCTTTTGTTTTGTTTTGTTTTGAGTTTTCATTGTTTTTTTTTCAATTTGTTAGTGGCTTTAAATATGAACTTTGACTTAAATTTGTAATTATAACTTGTTTTGTTTTGTTTTGTTTTTTGTTTTTGTTTTTGTTTTTTATTCACTTTTGCTTTTGGCATATTAAAAATATATATATATATTTACTTTATATATATGTCGGCTATATGTATTTACAATGTAAATTGATTGAGTGGGGGGAGGCAAGGACAACTTGGGGTCAAGTCTATTTTCATTGATTAGAATTCCTTTTCTTCTACTAAAACTACTAATGCACATTTTGTTGTTGCGTGTGAGATTTGTGAGTCTTTGAGGCACCGGAAAGAAGGAAACCAAAGCGGTGATTCCAAAACGGAAACGGAAACGAGAACGACAAAGAAAAAGAAAACAAAGGAAACAGAGGAAACAAAAGGAAACAATAATAAAAAAACAAAGTGTGTATATTATTTCAAATATATAATATATATTTAATTATATATACATATATACATATACATATATATAAATATATATATATATGTATGTATATATATTGTATATTTATATATTTCATTTATAAATTGTTTGTTCTAAAAACGTGATTGCTCTTTCATTTACAGATTTACTTTTAAAATCAAATAATATATTTAATAAACACAATTAATAAGGTATTCATATAGCTATTTAGCGTGTGTAAGTGTGTGGGTGTTTGTGTGTGTGTGTGTGTTTGTGTGTGTGTGTGGGTGTTTGGGTGTGTACAACTCAACTTAAAAAACAGTTAAAAATTTGCATTTAAATTAATTTAATTAAAACTATACTCAAAGAAAACAAGGTTTTAGCTCTTCAATCTTATTTACATAGAAAAACGTTGACGGTTTTCTTCAGGCGCTTTAACAATTTGGCCAAAAGGAAGCGAGAAAAAAAACGACAAGGTAAATTTAACTAACTTAAATATATAAAAAGCCATATTTGTTGTGTGTTCAAGTGTGTGTGTGTGTGTGTGTGTTGTGTGTGTGTGTGTGTGTGTGTGTGTGGGTGTGTGTGTGTTTGTATACAAAACAAAATTCAACTAAAATTTGTTAAGGCGCACGCCATCAATTGAGGAAGGATTTACAGGTTGCCAGGAACGGCGATTCATTTAGAGCTTAGAAACTATAAGACACACTTCACATATACGCATTTATATATATGTGTATATGTATATGTATATGTTATGTATATATATATATATATATATATATATTAATGGGTGTGTGTGTGTGTATGTACGTATGCATATACGCCTCTAAGAGATACAAAATAACGCGAATTTAATTGTTATGCATAAAATATCAGTTAAAACTAAGCCATAATTCATGTAGAGCTTAAATGCCTAGAGAAAAACCAATCGAAAATTGAGCGTAAGGAAATAAGTAAATGGTGTGCATAATGTTTATGTATAAAAAGATAATAATAACTGTAATAATAATAATAATAATAATAATAATAATAGTAATAGCAGTAATAATAGTTATAATAATAATAATAATAGTAATAATGGTAATCGTATCTATAGTTATAATAATAATAATAACTAGAAATTAATAACAAACAATTGCTGTATTGTTGTTGTGGTTCCTGGAAGGTTTCTTTCTCACTAAAACTAAACAACTAAATTTGTAGCTGTTGCTGATCATTTAGTATACAGATTAGTATATATAAGGTATACAATTACAATAATAGTTCCTAATTTGGCCTGACTTTCATTTAGACACGTTTGGTGGTAGTGATGGTGATGATGTGGTTTTTCTTGTTGTGGTCTTTGTTGCTCTTGTCGCTTTTGTTGTTGTTGTTGTTTTGTTTTTGTTGGTGTTGTTTTTGTTGTTGTTGTTGCTGCTGCTGCTGCTGCTGTTGCTCGATGCTATTGCTAGTGCTTTTGTTGTTGTTGTTGTTGTTGAACTCAGTAACGAGTTAAAAGCTATCGTTACTGAGCCTGCGGATAGGAGACGGCATCGCGTAGCGTCTTCAGTCCCGCCTGCACATAACGAAAAACCTCATGCATCGTGCTATGCAGCGTCAGTGGACCATTCTCATGATCCAGTTTACGGATAAAGTCTGAAAGAGAGAGAGTAAGACAAACACAAATGAGTGAAGTTCCAAGCCAGACTCCATTTCCATTTCCGTTCAAACCCCACGCCTTACAGACACTCGAGAAGGAACTACTGTCCTCTCCGTGGTGTGTGGAAAACGGAACTCCTTGTGGAAGGGACATACCTATATGATTGCCGGTGCGCACCAATCTGTCGGCTTGATCCCACAACTCATGAGCGCTGTTCACGTAGGTGAGATACTCGTTCTGCTTGCACAGCTGATTGTGTATGTCTTGAGGCACTATTTTGCCGGGCGGCGTATTCGAACCGGAGCCCTGAACATGTGAGTAAGGAGAAAGGATTCCGTTAGTGACTAATGAATGATCAGCAATATAAGGTAATAATGAGGAGCTCCTACCTGAGAGCCCACCGAATTCGATGGTGATATGGAAGAGGTTGTATTGCCATTCAGGATGTCCCCTCGGCCAGTGCGAAAGAACTCCGAGCAGGTGGCAATAATCGCGCGGCAGTTGACGCGTCGCATTTTGAAAAGTTTAAGCGATATCAACGATTGGCAGCGCAAGCTGAAGGATCACAAATTTATATATACATATACAGTTAGTATGGGTTTCAATTCGTGTGTGTGTGTGTGTAGGTTACCTGAGTATAGCCACTATGTTGTGCGATTCGTGCTTTCCATTCGTTAACCTCTGATAAGGTCGATTCTTTGATGAAATGTATCTGCAGGATATTCATGAAATCCATTAGATTGGAATGAAACTTAAGGTTCGTCCGAAGGAGCTTTTACTCACTTAATTAACGACAGGGTATCCTTGTACATGGTCCACGTGGCCTCCATATTGCATCGCTCCATGGCATCGGCGGTTAACAGGAAGTAAACGATTGCCTCGAGGTAGAGGGTCATTTGATTGAAGGAATCACGTTCGGTGTCAGCCGCACGCTTACGTCTGATAGCCTCCTGCAGCATTTCATTTTCCCTGCAAGGATTCAGAGAGAAAAACAGATGAAAAGGCGCCCTATTAAAGCGTGTAAGGCAGATCCTTAGAAATGCGGGTGAAGGCTAAGTACACATCAGCAAATAAAGGAAACTTAAAGCTTGAGCTGAATGTCCTGCTAAAGACGATGACTCATGCATCCTCTAGGATACTAGGCACTTGGCTAGGCTTACCTGAGGTCGTCGCTGGCGTGCTCCTCCTCATTATCAAAGTGAGATCGATAGATGAGGCGTGGCGCAGGCGGCGGAGCTGTTGGCGGCGGAGTCGTCTGGACCGCTTCGCTGCAGGTGATTGGCAGTTGAGGAGCGAGCGTCACGGATGTCTGAACGGCTGCCACCGCCATGCTGGGCGGCTCGACCATCGCGACCTGTGGCAGTGGCTGATGCTGCTGCGATTGTGGCTGTTGCTGTTGCTGCTGGGCGGTCAAGTGGCGTGGATGATGCTTGGCTGGACTGCCGTTCGAGGATGCCGTCTCCTGTTGCAGCAGCTCCAGCTTGTCCCGGGATAATCGCTCGTGGTTGTTGGCGGGCAGGAGCACCGGCACTGGCAGCAGCTCCTTGCTGAGCTGATCGGCCTTTTCCTTTTTCCGTTTCTTCTCCTTGTAGGGACTCGAGCCGGGACTGGAGCTGCGCTTACGTCGACGCGCGGGCAGCTCCTGCTTAAGAAGGAATTCCTGTTTCACATTGTTTGGCTTGAACTTTGCCTCGTAGCCGGCATCCAGCTCCGGCTCTGGCTTCACTCCGTGCTCATGCTTGACGCCGCTGAGCATCTTGCCACCGCTTCCACCCACAGCACCAGCAGTGGCACCGAGAGCCGACGTCACGTAGCCATTGGGTGGGTAAGCAACACTCAGTTCCTTGGGTGTCCGTCCGCCGTCTGCCGAGCGGCTGCTCAGGTGTCCATTTTGCTGGGTTTTCAGTCTATTGGCCATGTGGGGGCTGCCCCCGTGTTGGTGTTGGTGTTGCTGCTGGTGATGGTGTTGATGTTGGTGTTGGTGTTGGTGTTGATGTTGGTGCTGGTGTTGATGGTGGTGTTGATGGTGATGGTGATGATGATGCGGCTGCTGCTGCCCACCGTCCGGCGGATACAGTCTGTAGGTGTTTTGGTACCACTCGTCGGGCACCCGCGACAATTTGCTTAAGTCAATCTTGCACATGAGGGACGTCAGATGGGGAGTTGTGGTGCGGGCGGGGGATGCTAGGTTGGCGCCCAGCAGCTGCGTGGGTGTTGCCCGTGGCTTCGGCGTCACTGTATTTGCCTCCTTGGGCGGCTGCGGTTGTTGCTGCAGTTGCAGTTGCTGCTGTTGTTGTTGCTGTTGTTGTTGTTGTTGCTGCTGCTGCTGTTCCTGCGATTGCTCCATGATGACCACCTGACCCTGCTTCTTGGCACCTCCCTCCTTGGGGTTGAATATGCGGGTCAGCGTGCAGATCTTCTTCTTATCACTTTTCCGCTTGCCACCGCGATGGGTGTCCTCCTCGTCGGTGCTGCTGTTGCTGCCGCTGCTGCTGTTGCTACTGTTGCTGCTGTTCTCGCTGCTCCCCGAGCTGCTGCACTCGGAGCTGCTCAGGTGCTGGCTGTTGTGCTGTTGGTGGCCACTTTGCTTGTGGTGGCCACTTTGTTGCTGTTGCTGCTGCTGCTGCAGTTGCTGCTGGTCCAGCAGTTGCTGCTGTTGCGATCCGAACGGCTGTGGCTGCTGCTGCTGCTGTTGCTGCTGCTGCTGCAGTACGAGCAGCTGCTGCTGTCGCTGATGCTCCTCTGTTTCGCTGCTGCTGCTGTTGCTGCTGCTCGCCGCGCTGTACCGTTGCTTCTGCTTGCTGCTGCTGCTGCTGTTGGTCCCCAGTTTGTTGATCTTCACAATGCGCTTCTTGGCAGGATTCTGCGTCGTGGTGGCTGCCTCGCTGTCGCTGCTGCTGCTGCTGCTATTGCTGTTGCTGTTGCTTGACTTGGAGCTGCTGCAACTGCTGCTGCTGCTGTCCTCATCGCTGCTGCTGCCTGCCCGTGAGTCCACAGGCGGCACTAACAACGTTGGACCCGTTGCAGCAACCATTGCTGCCGCTGCCGCTGCAGCTGCTGCTGCTGCTGCTGCCGCCGCCGCCGCTGCTGCTGGTATTGGTGTTGGTGTTGGTGTTGCCCCCGAGGTGAGCTTCTTGGTGGGCGTATTGCTGTTGGAGCTGCTGTTGCTTGAATGCTTGCGCTTGCGTACGGCGCCGACTGCCATCGCCGCTGCTGCTGCTGCTGCCGCTGCGGCCTTGTTAATCGGCTGCTTGGCCGCCGTCAAGGATGGTCCCTTCGCCTGTGAGCTGCTGGCCGAGGCGCTGCTCAGGTTGCCGCTCTGCTGCTGCTGCGCCTGTTTGCGTGGCCTGCCGCGCTTCTTCTTGATCGTGGGTGCTGCCGACGCCACGGGCATGGCTGCCAGGGCGGGCACTGCTGCGGCTGCGGCGGCTGCAGTGGCCACCAGCTCCAGCGGATGCTTCTTGTTGAGCTTCAGTTTCGCGGGCTCGTCCTCGTCACTGGAATCGATGGGCGGCGCCGTTGCCGAGGACATCTTCTTCTTGCGAGGCTTCTTCTGGCGGGGCTTCGGCGATGCAGGCAGAGGTCCGATGGGCGTTAGCGTGACGCTGTTAGGAGGTGCCTTGTGCTGCGTCGATTGTGACATCCGCAGCACGGAAGTGATGGCCGCGGGAACACCTGGAAGCTGGATTGTTTCACCTGGTCCCGGCATAGGCACAACTTCACTGTTGCCGCCCGCACTCTCAGAGCTACTGCTGCCACTGCCGCTGCCGCTGCCGCTGCCACTGCCACTGCCACTGCTGACGCTGCCAGAGTCCGAGAGTCTCGCCTCGCACTTTATTTGGTTCTTTGGTAGGCCGCCCGCCAACGCCAGCTGATCGGCGGTTAGAAGCTGCTGCTGCTGCTGCTGGTGCTCCAGTGTCTCCTTCTTGACGGTGACACTGAGGCCGACGCCGTAGCGCTGCTGCTGCTGCTGTTGTTGCTGCTGTTGCTGTAGCTGTAGCTGTTGCTGTTGCTGCTGCTGCAGCTGCTGCTCATCGACGTCCTCCTCGTCGTCGTCATCAATGTGATGTGATGAGTCGTCGTGGAGCTTCTCGTTCTTTACAATCGCCGTGCCGACGTCTATGGACTCGGGTATGATTTGCGCACCGCCCGGCAGGATGCACGGCACCTTCATGTTGTTCACATTGCCCATCGCGTTCGCAACACCCGGCGAGACGTTCTCGGCGGTCGTCTGGTTCGTTGGCTTGTGGAAGAAGCGACTCAGATTCCAGCGGTTGCTGTCCGTTGGCGACGGCGTCTTGTTCGACGAGCTCGAGCTGCTCATTGTGCCCGTTCCGGAACTGCTTGATCCTCCGCCGCTTCCGACCATGATATTCCCGCCTCCGCTAACCATGCTGGCCGTCGAGTTGACAGCACCGCTGGACGTTAGCAGTCCGCTGATTGTGTTCGCACCGCTCGCAATTATCGTTTGGCTGTACTTCTTTTTGCTGCCGTTGGCGGTGGCAGCCAATTGACGATGTTGTTGTTGTTGCTGCTGCTGCTGCTGCTGTTGTTGCAACAATAACTGTTGTTGCAGCAACTGTTGTTGTTGCTGGTACTGCTGTTGCTGCTGCTGCAATTGCTGCTGTTGCAGTTGCTGCTGTTGCAGTTGTTGTTGCTGTTGTTGTTGCTGCTGCTGCTGCTGGAGTGAATCGCCTTTGCTGCTCTCCTCGCTCCCCGATTCACTTGAATCTGACTCGGAACTGTTGCTGCTGTTGCCAGCGGAGTTGCTGTGAGAGAGAGAATTATGAGTTATGAATTATTCTCCAAAGGATACCCAAGCTGTGGACTTACCCATCCTTTTTACGCTCGTCATCGGAATCAGAGAGTTCCAGATCGTTTTCCAGGCTGAACGCATAGATGCAATAAAGGAATAAATAAATACTCGAAGGACATTTTCTTCTCTCTCGCCACCCTCTGCACTTACCACGAGTCCTGCTTCTCTAGGGTGTGTCCCTTCTCCGATTTGAGCGGCTTTATCGCTGGTCCCGTTGGCGACGCCTTGGGCGGCGTTACCGTCAGTGGCTGCATGGGCGCCACAGCAGCCATGGCCAAGGAAGGAGGTACAAACGTCGTTGCGCCCGCGAGGGGAGGCAGTGGTAATTGACTGGCCTGCGGCGGCGTCGTTCGCAGTGGCGCAATGGGCGATGAAATTGGCGCAATCGGAGTCATCAGCGAGGAGACGCCACCCGCCGCTGGCGGAGAGCTGAGTGGCCCGATCGGATCCACCGCATCAAATGCATACTTAAACTTATTGGGCCCATTCAGGTTGTAGTTCTCGCCCATCGGCGCGTGCGGCGTCGCCGCAATGGAAGTCAGTGGCGTGACGCGATAGTTGTTCGTCATTTCTGTGATTATCTTGCTGATATCCTTCTGCAAGTGAGCATAAATTAGTACAGGATTGGGAAGGATTGGCTGGAATGGGCAGGACTTACCTCTTGCGGCGGTGGCTGCAGTCCTGAACTGCCGCCCGGTCGCTTATTGCTTGCCGCAGGCGGTAAAAAACGGACGCCGTTGGAAAGCGCTGGCGCAGGAGGTCCTAGAAAGGATTTCTCACGTCCATTGGGCATTTGGGTGGACATGGGCGGGCCAAGGGGCGAGGGCGTTAACGTTGCTGCTGTGGCATTGTTTGTGGCGCTGGACGAGTTGTTGTTGATGGAGGACGACGACGATGAGGTTCTGGGCGGACCGCGTGGCGGTGCCATCCCGCTACTCGAGGGTATGTCATTTTTCATGGGCTGACCAGGATAACCGCCACGCCCATTGTAGGGGGGCTTGTTATCGGTCTGCTTAAGATAGGTGGGCGGCCGCTGTTGCTGCTGATAGTGTGGCTGCGACGTTGGCGGCTGCCCAGGCACCGAGGCGGAGGAGCTTGATGATGATGATGAGGAGGTGGTAGCGGAACTTAGGCCGAAACCCTTCGGCGGCGCCTGCAGACGCGCATTCGATGCACCCGGCGCGTGCCTGTAAATACCCACGGTGGATGCATTCATATGGTCCCGAGCATCGATGTATTCCCCGAGAGCAGCAGTTATTTCCGCGTCACCCTCGCTGGGATTCAGGCGACGAGGCTCCGCAAAAAGAGCGGTCTCCCGATCGTCGCTCTGTATGCCTTGCTGTCGCTCGTTTTTTTCCCGCTCTCGTCTTTTCCGACGCTCGGGATCCTCCATGCTGCAGGGGGGAGGGGAACACAAATTTAAAGGAAAAAGGCTTTAGTATGAATTATTTCCTTATGCGGAATATAGAATCAACAATTATAAAAACAAACAAACATGACAGGCAACAACATAAATAACAACAACAACAATGATAAACATCAACATCGACATCGACATCAACAACAAACATGGCGTGTGCATGAAGGGCGACGTGAACCAGTTGACGGCAGTTTGACATGCGCTGCGCTGATGGGTGAGTGCTGGGTAAACAGTTTGACATGCGCTGGTGGGGGGTGCTGGGTAAACAGTTTTACATGCCTCAGTGCTTGCCAAGCACTGAAAACACACATTGCAACACATGAGTTTTGAAATAAAATTATTTATTTTATGCGATACATGAAAATGAATTATAAAATTTAAGTTTTTTTGGTGTTTTTACAAATTGTCTGGTGAGTTGATTTATTCATACGGATAATAAAAGTTATATTTTAAACATTTAATAAAAGAAATCATCGTGCACAGTTCTCGAATTTTGAAAAGTTTGACAAGCACAGTATGAAAGTTAAGTGTGTTTAGATCGGAAGTAAAATGGAAGGTCGTGTTGAGAGTGTGTGTGTGTGTGTGTGTGTGTCTGTGTGTAGTTGTATCTAAGTGTGTGTGGAGTGAGCACGACAGATGTTTATTATAAATATTTGCACGAGCTTTGAGCTTTTGAGCGTGCATTGCAGTTATTACAAAAACAACAGTTTTCGGCACATGCAAGAGCACACACATTAATATACATATAATAAACAAACACAGGCACATCCACACATACACACACATGCACGTATAAGAACAATTGAAATTATTGGAGAGATAGGCTCATTCAGGAAACGTAAGGGGAATGACAGACGGGGAGTGGGGAGTGGGGAGGGGGGGTAGGGTGGTCAGCGCAACGCAGTGTCTCTAAAACTTACTTAAAGTTCAGGTTGTACAAACTATTATTGTACTGGAGAAGTTGCTGTTGCTGCTGCAGCAGCTGTTGTTGTTGCTGGTGATGTTGCTGCTGGTTGTGTTGCTGTTGTTGTTGTGCCATAACGCGCGCTTATACAAATATTTGTTAATTAGTTTTGCCGGCACCGCGCACGCACTACACACACTGACAACACATACAACACACACGCAAACAAGCAAAACAAAAACACACACGCACACGCACACAGAGACGGAAACACAAACCAACGGCAAAAAAAATAGTAGGTGTGTGTGCGTGTGTATGTGCGTATAATGCAAACAGAAAGCGTTTGCAAAAGTTTGTCGCTCTTGTATTTGCTCTCTCTTTCTCTCTAGCGCGATTATGTTATCGTGGTAATTTTGCTTCTGTGATGGCAGCAGCAGCAGCGGTGGCGCGGCGATTTGTAACTGTTCTTTTTGTTGCTCTCTTCGATCTTGGGCTGCGTTATGTTTGCTTTTGTTCTTCCTGCACTTTGTTGTGACCGCAACATTTTGGATACAGTTTGCTGCGCGTTATCAGTGCTCAATCTCGCGCTCGTTCTCACTCTCACTCTAACTCTCGCTGTCACTGTCGCTGTCGCTGTCGCTCTCGCTCTCGCTTTTGGTCTCGTTGTCGCCTCTTAAGTATCCGTTCCTTAATCAAGCTTTGGTCATTGAAAGTGTTTGGACAGCAACGAGCAGCGTGTCATTTCTTTTTATTTGTTCGATGTTGATGTTGATTTTGATGCTGATTTTGATTTTAATGTTGATTTTAATGCTATTTCTGTTAAAATATAAATAAAGTGCGAGTTGATTTCTTTAACAGCCTTTTTCATATAGTTTAAATGCCGCGTTACTTTCAATTTTTGTTGTATTCCCAATTTTGAGTACTTGCGAGTCTTTTTATTGCTTTGTGTGTTGTGTGTAATTAGTGTATAGGAGTGTAAGTTGTTTCATAATTAAGTTGTAGTACCTGCAAAGAGAAGAGCAAATATATATAATCAGTAAACAGTCAAGATTAAATTTTTAAATAAATATATTTAAGCCACACATAAATAATCTGAAGCTCCTCTAAAAATATGCGTGGAGCCTAAGCCACAACAACAAACAGAAAGACAAGAACAGACATGTTATTTGGCGATTGAACCTCATGTCGAGACGACATGCGCTCTCGCTCACTCCCACACACACACATAAGCCTAGGTTATGAGCTTTGTTCTAATGAGTCTTCGAATGGCGTAAACGCAAAAAGAGAAAAATGGCGTCTTTTGCACTCCAAGTGCAATACATCAAAGATCACGATGTAGTTGTTAATTAAACTTTGTTTGAATTTTAATTTGATATTGAGTAAGGTTTAAAGTCATTGAGAAGATTGAGACATGAGAAGAACTATAAAAAGAACTGATTCCAAGTTGCATACAGAAAATATTCTTAGGTATTTAAATATAATATTTTTAACTATTTACCTATTTATTTATTTATTTAGTATCAGATTTATAGTTTATAAAATGTAAAGTAAAAATGAATATTTACACTTATAAAAAGTGGTATATTTTCTACTTAAAATATGCAGTCTATTTAAAGCCCAAAGTCCTTTCGGATGTTTGCACAGTTGATATCTTAATCACCAAGGATCTCTTCATATGAGATTTCACTTGCTGCCCAAAAAGTTTTCGTTTTCATTCAGCCAACAAGAATTGTCATTCTCCTTTTGCCATTCCCCCTCCCCGAGTTTTCCTTGGAACACATGCTTTAAGAGTCCTTTAACGTATACAGCACACAATTTTGTTTATGGGAGAAAAGTACTTTTTGCTTTTTGAATGAAAAACGTGTCAGTTAAATTAATTTTCTGGTCAAAGGATCAACAAAAACAAAAACAAAAACAAAAACAAATATAAAAAATACCAAAAACAAAAATATAACCAACGACAGCAAACGCACAATTTTGACCCTTTTTGCAGTTGGGTAAAATAAACCGAGAGAGAGGGAGAGAGAGAGAGACAAAGTCTGAGGAAGTGAGAAAGAGAGGGGAGAACGAGTATCGCAGCCACAAATCTGCTCTTTGGATGTTTTTATGTTGCTGCTGTTAAAATTTATTTGTCTTATAAATTTTGTTAGCATCTCAACTGAAGGACAAACACAGGCACACACACGCACACACACACACACATACACGCAAACATTTAATTATTTTATTTATCTACCGTCAGCCCTTCCTACTGTACACAATACTCAGTTCTATTCGTTCCCAGTGCTTACAAATAGTTTATGCACACGCACACGCACACGCACACACACATACGCTACACATACACACACACACACTCACGCACACTAGAAAATGAATGAAGACAAGTCAGCAACAGACGATGGTCAAAAAGCTTGACAAACTTTCTGCTGGAACATTTTTTGCGGCCATTGCCTAATTTATATATTGTTGCCGTCTTTCCGGCTGACTATGGCTGTCCCTTTCGCTCTCCTGCATTCCATGGGAACATAATGTGTGGCCATTTAATTTAAGGCAACAATAATTTGTCCTTTGTCTACTTTCAGTTCTCAACTGTTGACTTTGATATCTGAGTTTCTGAGTTGATTTTCACTTTAAAATATTTTGGGTTAATTGCGGAAAGTCGATGGAATTTTTGAATAAATTAATTAGCTTAAGCAATCAATGTAAACTATCTTTAAATTTACCGTTTATTTTGTGTGATTGGAAGATTGGAAGGACCTCAGTAATCTTTGAAGCTCAAGTATTTTCAATTTGGTTTTCCTTTCCACTTTTTTTTTTATCTTCCCCTGCCTATCGTCGTTTCGCACATGTCTATTTATTTAGCTTTTGCTTTTGATTTTTCTACATTTCTCCGCCCCCACCCCCCTCTCTATCTTGCTTTAATTCTCCTTCTTCCCTTCTCCCACTCGGGGTTCCAGGCAAATATGATGACGATGGGGCGCAGTTGTTTACCGTTCGTTTTCGTTCGTTGCCTACTTATGGGTTTTGCCCGATATCAGCAGGACTCGTGCTGGAACCACACACCAGACGCTCCTCCTTCTCGTCCTGCTCCCGACTGGAGCATATGTTATGAATTTTATGCAAATAAGTAACGGGCGAAACGCGTCCCAGTTCCCAGATCCCTGCTCCTAGCTCCCCAACATACGACTCGCTGCTTTGCTTCTTTACTTCTTACTCCTTTTTCCACCCTCTGACCGTCACACCACGACAGACGCACAACACATGCAAAAAGTTAAAGAAAATTTGCAACATTGTAAGATTTTCCGCATTTTCTTTTCACTCTGTTTGCCATCCTATTAACATATAAATCAGCTCTCGAGGAGCTTTGACTGGAGCTTAAAGTAAAAAAAAAAAACAAAAAAACTTCAGGTTTCACTTAAACAACGTGAAGAAGCTTCTTGTCCTTTAGGAAAATATATCTGCGATAACGGAATAGATTATTTTCGTTAAAATATCCTCAAAAATCCTTTTTAAAAGTACACCGATGTTATTGAAAAATCTCGCAGTAATTAAAGGTGTTCAAATTAAGAGGAAGTGAGTCTGAGGAAAATTGAAAATTGTAATTTGCATATCCAATGGGCAGGATAAGGTAGATGAGTGTGCAGGACATTTGCCAGGCTCATCATGAATCATTTAACAAGTTGCAAAAACATTAAATTACGCATGAGAATCCTTTTTATGAGAGCAGCCAAGTTCCTTGGCATACAAAATTCAATTCAATTCAATTCAGTTCAGGGAGTCACAGGACATGCGACAGAGGACGCCACAGTGCCACAGGATACAAAGCCAGAGAACACATGCGACTAATTTCATATTCATATGCATATTTAGACTAACTACCGAGTCATAGGCACTAGTGGAAGAGCAACAGTCAAGACGAGAAGTGAGAAACGGGCAGCAGAGAAAGGGGGGAAGGACATATGAAAGAAACCAAAGGACGACGACGACGACGACGTAGACGCTGCAGACGATGGAGACGCTGTAGACGACTTCGTGCACATTGGCACCGCCTAATTTATAACACAAAAGTCTACTTAACTCCCCGACCCACACCCTCATCCTCACCCCCATCCTCACCCCCATCCTCACCCCCATCCTCACCCTCACCCTTACCCTTATTCTCACACGGCAGGAACTTAAGGACGGGCAGACGCGCTAAGCCGTCGAGTGCTGGACGAAGGTGCCGAAGAGATCAAGACACAGAAGGGAGCGGGATAGTGAATGAAAGAAAGGACATTCGCAACAAAACTAGAAATAGAGATGTAAACGTGAAGTGAATCCTTGCAAATACCCAGAATCTAATGAAGGAGTAACTCCTGACAGGTGAAAGAATATGTCCTCGGATATGAAGAAGAATTAGAAGATATCCTTCGACTGCAACGAGGGAGAAAAGAATTTGAAAAATAGAATTATAAAATTTAAAGGAATCGAAAGGAATTGATTACTTCGAATGACAAAAGGTCAAGGACGAGTTTTTGGGAAGGAGCAGCTTTTTATATTAAAGAACGAAAGGAACCCAAGAAGTGAGATGCTGAATACAAGTTACTGGGATCTTTAATTAAAGAGGATATATATATTCAAATACTTCAAAGGATACGTTCCTTATGGGCTCAAGATTTCGATTATCCTTAGTCAAAATAAAGAAAATCCAGTCGGAAAATGTAACGATAAAAGTTTTCAATTTAATTAAATCGGGCGAGTTTTTGGAGAGAGAGATTTGCAGGATGTCGTGACACGACACGTGCTCATCGCTCATCTCTAGCGCAACGCTTGTTAGGTGGAGACCAGGACATAAATAAAAGCCTGAAGTGTGTTGTGCAGGTTTGCCCAACGCTGCCACATGCCTGGGGTGTCTCTGTCTCTGTCTCTGTGTGTGTGTGTGTAACTGTCAGTATATATATGTAAACATATACACACACACACATACACGTGCATACACGGACAGGATTTATTATCAAATGGGCGCCATAGACTAACAACCACTGCCACAGTTCCAAACCAAGTTCTGTAGCCTCGTCCTGCCTCGTTACGCTTCGCCCTTCGTCCTTCGTCCTTGTGTCACTGGCGCGCAGAGAGTCAACAAATTTTATGGCACTCATTAAACTTTCTTTCAACTCAACTCCGATTCCCAGTTCCGACCTGCGAAGGACGACTCGCCAGTGTTTTGTCTAGTTAATTTATTTCTTTAAACGTGCTAAAGTTTAGTCCTGTCATCTCTCTCTCTCTTTCCCCCCTCATTTTCTCCTTCGCTTCTTACACTGCCGCCTTTTGGGTAACGCTTACGGCGCTTCAAATTTATTTAATTAATTTGTGCAGTTTTGTAGCCGAGTGTAAAATCAATCTGAAGTCTCAATGGGCACAAATATCGCTCACTCGCAACTTTAATCGTTTCCTGTGATTCCCTTTTGGCATTCGTTTTATCTTCCTTTCATGTTGCCCCTTTATATTTACTGTTTACCTTTACTTATTTATCTTACTTTTCATATGCATATCCTTTATTGTTTATTCCTTGTGTATTTACAAACATTGAAAGTACAGAGCGATTAAATTCTTCATTTAGTCTGGTAATGCCGCGACTTGTGACTGGCACTGCTTAATTGAGAGGCAAAGATATTTAAAGGCATTCTTATCTTTTACGCAGCTGGCAATGCTGCAACAGTTTTAAGCGGGCAATGCCTTGAATCAAAAGTGATTTAAGACTGGCAATGCTTAAAGAAATTATTGGCTTCAGTTCAATAAAAGAAAGAATAAAATAATTAAAGCTGGCAATACTGACATAACGGACATATTTTTAAGTTGACAATGATGGCTTGGATCTTTAAGTTTAAACTTGAAAAAGAATTACCTTTTCTGTAAATATTTTTAAGCTTTTCAAGTTTTAAATTAATTTTAAAGTTGGCAATGCTGGAAAATAAAAATCGTTTGAGGCTGGCAGTGCTTCATTGAAAGCGAAGAATATACAAAAAACTGTGGATTGGATATCTAATTTTATGATGCAATTTTTACAGTTTGATCAGAAGATAATCTATGTGAGTCCTTTGCCTTTTTGAAGTGGAAGACAAGCTCAGCTGGCAATACTGCTAACAGACGCAATCCTTGTTAACAGATGAACAAGGATATTCCCTAAAGACAGTTGTAGCCATAAAAGGAATGACACAAGAAATACAATTTATTATTTCTTGAAGCCTGTACTAGTTTTTAATTAATTAAAGGAAATTAAAACTCAATTTTCAGGACTGGCATCCCATTTTCTGTTTCCCCATGTCCTCTGAATAATTTGTATAAATGGCAAATGGGTGTCAATTAGCAGTAAAATTTCCCTAAGCTCCTAAGCTCCTAAAGTTTCATTGAACATTCGGTTTATGTTTCCGAATCTAAGCCGCTTAATTCCGAAATTGGTCAACTTCAAATTGCTGGCAATTTCATTCCGAAAGTTGAAAAGCTTTTAATAACAAAATAATAATAATAATTAATTAATTTATTCAATATTTTTCAAGTGTCCTTCAATGTTTGTTTCGCATTGAACTCTGTTAAATGTCAAGGACTCGCACACAGAAATACTATACGAGTGTCATTTGGGTCATCTGACAAATTCTATGCAAAGGACACGAATTTTATTTAATTAGTTTCAAATTACGGACAAATTTATCCGCTTTTCTTTCATCTTTTGGAAAAATTGAAAGCTTAAGTGATTTTGGGTGTTCGTGTTTTTAGAATACAAAATCGATAACCCTGACTACAGATATCGACATTGTTATCCTTACTCATCCTTTCAATTCTTTTTTAACATATCGTCCTTTTTTTATGATAATGATTTATATATCACGGAATCTCACTTCTACAATATTTACCTTAAGCCGTTACAGCTATCTAGCAACTGCCTTTATCGATAAATATATCGATTAACATGCATGTTCAGGACATCAACTCACACCCAAAGGTCTCAGGCTGCAATCATTTGCAGAAATTCAATCAACTTGGGTGTTCGTGTTTAGAAATCTGTTAATTCTATACATAATAACATAGAATACAAAATCGATAACCCTGAGTACAGATATCGATATCAATTCTTTTCTATTTTATCGTCCTTTTTTTATGATAATAATTTATATATAACGGAATCTCACTTCTATAATATTTAACTTAAGCCGTTACAGTTATCTAGCAACTGCCTTTATCGATAAATATATCGATTAACATGCATGTTCAGGACATCAACTCGTACCCAAAGGTCTCAGGCTGCAATCATATGCAGAAATCCAATCAATTTCGTATGCACAAAACTGACAGATTTCCCCTTGCCACGCCCCATCCAAAGTACAAGTCCTTCGCCTCGCATTTATCTATTATCTGCACACGGCGTTTATCTAACGCAACTGCAACGCTTGCTCCTTGCGACTTGACCGGCTTGGCAGCTGAGACAGTGCTTCCTGCTGTTCCTCCTCCTCCTCCTCCTTCTCTTTATCCCCCATCCTTCACTTCATTTCCATCCACCAGCTTCACCCCTGCAACATACAGTCCCGCTCATCCCCTCCGCCAAGCTACGTATTGATGCTGACGCATATTTCCTGCTTCATTAACAGCATTGCCGCCATAAAGTATGCAACACGATGTTGCAACACCCGACAAATGTTTAAGCTAAAAAATGGTGGAGATAAAAAAGTATTCATTTCTCCTTTTTTTCTCTCTATTTGCCACCTTCTTCCCTTGCCTTCTCTTCTCTCTCTCCGCCTTTTCCCATCTGCGTCCCTGTTTCTATTTCACCTGACGTTCGCTTTTAACGAGGCCTCGTCCTGGCCTCTGTCTACGTCCTAGTCTCTGCCCTCCCCCTCGTGCGCGCCTTCCCGCGCAGTCCTTGGCTTCTGCTTGGTTCCTGACTTCTCCCTTATGTGTGCTGTGTGCTGCCTAGTTAACGTCGTCCTGTCAGTGCTTTAGCAGCAAGGACTCCACTGCTGACTTGCTCCTTGTTGGTCACTTTTTGTTTGTTGCCTCTACTTACTTCCAGCACATTCTTTTGACTTTCCCTTCTTCCTTCTTCCTTCCCCTTTCTTATTTTCTTTTCCCGCTTTCTTTTTGTGTTCTTCTGTCATTTCATTTTTTAAATGATATCCTGTTTTTTTTTTGAAGGATAATCACATATTTCGTACCTGTTCATTTAGATTTGAAGCCGGCGAAATAAGAAAGGACTTGAGTTGCCTGAAACTTTGAATGAGACTTGACATTCTTAAGAAAATCAAAGGATCATTATTATGTCCTTGCTCCCCTTTATAAATTACTCGTTGGTTTTTCTCTTTTGAGCCTTGATTTCTGCTGATTATCCTTTTCCCTTTGCCATATTTATATATATACAAATAGTTAGTATATTTTTATGGTATATTCGGTTTGGTATATAGTATTTTTGGCGCATAGAATTTGCAAATGGAACTTTCCTCCAGTCTCGTCTTCAATGTATCCTTTGCCATAACTTTTTTGCCGTCCTCTTTCTTTGCTATTCCTGCGTGTATTGCCTTTTGCGCCCAGCTTTTGTTGTTGTTGTTGTTGTTGTTGGTGGTGGTGGTGCCTTGCGGCTTGTTTTTGATTAAAATGATAATAGTTTTTGGGATTTAGCTTAAATTGATGTGGGTTAGTTGTCGTGCACAAAGACCCTACCCTTCCCCTATACCAACCCGATCCCGACCAGACTCGATGACCCAAACCTTAGACAAGGCCACGGGCCACGGGCCACCGGCCACGGGCAGCCAAGAAGCAGCGTCCCTTTTGACATACGCTCCTTCTTTTTGCCCGGTGCTTTGTGCACTGTTTTTGCTCATTTCCTTGCCGCAAATTGGGAGCATTTTTTAAAGTGAAAGGAAAGAGTTCAAATTGTAAGACTAAGGCGATTGAGGCACTGGGACAAAGGTGGAGGTGGAGGAGAGTGCAACATAAAAATTCCATTAATAAAATTGCATAAAATTTGTTGCACTTTTTTGGGGTTCGTGTGTTTTATTTTGTGGCCTCTTTCATGGAAAATGCGGCCATTGCATGTCGTCCTGCGAGAACTGGCCCGAAACACGGATTAAAGGTTTATAGACAAGCGGCCCCTAAATTGCTTGGAAAACTTTAAAACAAGGATGTAGCCGCTTTCCAACCCAATTTCCCACCCACAAACTTAGCCACAAACAACAACATAACAAAAGCAACACCAACTACGTATCCTTGCTGGTCGCCCCCGGCCTGCGGTTAAGCCCTGTCCAAAGCTCTACCGCAGATCCTTGCTCCTGCTGTCTGATGATGTGCAAATTCATAAAACAATCATTTCTAAGACAAAAATCAGTTTAAGTTACTTGGCGCAGACAGAGGACAAAAGTGAATTGTCCTTAGGATCCTTATGCCTAGAGGCATGCACCATGGATAAGAGTTCAAGCGAAACGTCACTCATTCAATTTTTCAAATAAAAATAAATGCCAAACAAATGAAATTAAAAAACATTTAACTTTAAGGTCTTTAACTGGGCTACAAGTCTTAGCCACATATTCAACCGCTGGCAACATTCTTAGGTAACAATAGAAATGATGCCACGTAAATTAAAAATAATGATAATTATATAATTATAAATCATTAAATTGAATCTACAATTTTCGTCAATTATTTTGATCGCAGTTTACAGCGGTTTTCTTAATATAATTGCCAGACACATGTTGCTTTGGGCTTAGCAACAAATCAATTCAGTTGCTAGCAGCCTCTTTAGCTGGGAATATATCAAAGATCTCAAATTGTCAGAGGCAAGAAATAATTTTATATAATTCTGTATTCAACACATTAATTGTCACTTAAGAAATTACAGTTGAAATTCTTTTCTTTTAATTGTTACAATTTTGTAAATCCCAACTAAGCGGATTAACTCAAATTTAAATCGTATATCATTCATATTCATACGATCAATAGCAACATGTTGCGGGAAGCTTAGCAACACAGCAACAAAGCAGCTTAAGTAGTTTTGTTTTATTGCAACAAGCGAAAAAGTTGAGTTTGAGTGACGCATCAAAAGCTTAGCTTTCGACTGGCACCTCGTTCCCACCTCATTGTTCGATTTGTACCCATTACAGTTTTACGGGCACTGCGCGTCTGCGGTTTTGCAACTGTAAATTGACAACTAATTGCTGGAAAAAGTGTCATATGCAGTGCTTGCAAAACTTTTACAGCTGGCTCAGTGAACTTTGCACATTGACTATTCCATAGGCAAAGCCACGAGCTGTTGTTGTTGTTGTTGTTTTTTTATTTTATTGTTGTTGCGCTCCTTCCCTTTTCTATTTTTTTTCCGTCGCACACTCTTTTTTTGTTGCCTTGACTACATTTGAAATAAATGTATCCGAAAGTTTAGTTGGAGTTTTATTCTTTTATCTATATACACAATTCGCTCGCTTTATATCTCTCTCTTTCTCTCTCGCTCCCCCTTTCTCTACCTCTCCCACTCTTTCAACGTCTCTAGCTGAGCAAACATTGTCTGCCTTTTTATACATATGTATATTTTTTTTTCCTGTTGCGCTGCCTCCTCCTCCTCTTCACATACGTGTGCGTCCTTGTGTGTATGTGTGCACGGCTGGATATATGTATATGTATGTGTGTTTCTGTAATCTATATTATAGCGTATACCCTTCCCCTTATACCCTTCCTCCACATAAAAAGTTCACTTTGATAGTTGGTAAAATTTTTTGGCGCTTTGGGTTTGCCGCTGCCGCCGCTGCGCTGTCGCTGTTGCTGCCGCTGCTGCGCTACGCTTCTGTTGCTGCTGCTCCTGTCGGATCTCTGCTGTTTTTGACAACTTATTCGACGCTACGTCTCGTGTGAAGTTGTTTGGCTGCCTGCATCTCCACCTACTGCATTCCTTTCATATAACACACACACGCACACGCACAAACACACACACACACACACACACATATAGCCACTCACAGTTAACTGTTTCTACGCTTCACCATCTCATCGCTGCCTTTGGCAACATGTGTGCTTTCAGCCTGTCTGTGTGTGTGTGTGTCTGTATATGTATGTGCGTGTTTCTCCATCTTCTTCATATTCACACATACGCTCTTTTTCTTTCCCTACCGCCCTCCCTCCCTCTCTCCGAGTCCTTCTTTCTAACCTTTCCGTTCACCGGCCGGCGTTTGGTCTGCGTTTGCGTTGTGCCTATTAAATTTACGGTATTTCTGCTCCGTTTACAGTTCTTAAATTGTTGTTTAGTAGCCCGCTTTTTAGGCTGTACCGAAGGATAGCAGATGTGTGTGTGTGTGTGTGTGTGTCTGCGGGGCTGAGGATAGAAGTTGGGGAAATGAACGTTTTGTGGCTACATTTTTATGGGTTTCCCATCAGCCTTGAGCCAACACATGAAAAGGAGGATAACTTGAGATTCCAGAGCATCTTGAAAGAGGTCCAAGGAAGAGCTTTGGACCAGGGCTGCAGGACGATGTCGAAGACGTTAAACAAGGGTTGCAAAAGTTGCAAAGGTGACGCAATTTCCTGGGGCTCCTTCGACTTCTCCTTTCCCCGTTTTATTTCCACTCGGAAACTTTCTGACCAGGACTCAACAAATTCCTGGCCGATTGGAGCTTCGGACCAAGCGGAACATTTCAAACTACATTAAAAACTGTTGCTAACCCTTTTCTTTTGCGTACCCTTGCCTTTATGTGCGAATGTGTGTATGTGTGTGTGTCTTGACTTGGCTGCCACAGTGGCCGAAACGGAAGGTAGGCAAATCAATTAACTTAATGAAAGCTGCTTAGTTATGCAGAACAGCTACTAAAATATGCACTTAACAACACTCGACCAAAAGTAAATACAAAGGATGGATGAAAGGTGATAAAGAAGAGAGAGGGGGAGAGAGAGAGGGAGAGAGAGAGAGACAACAATTGGATACAAGAAAATTTGGCAAGTTGAGTTCTTTGACACTTGGTCCCCATTGCGACGTCATTAGTCACACGCTGGAGTGGGCATAGATGTCCTTTTCGTCCTTTCGCTGCTTGGATTATTGAGCGTTTCATAAATTATGAACTCGTGACATGTGTAAATGTGTAAATATTTAATGATATTTATTAAACTACTCGCATCGCACAGACGACTTTGATAGCCAGAATAAAAAGGGGCGGGGAAGCAATAAAAGAGGAGAGCCATGAAGAGGGGGGGAAGGCGGAGAAGTAACTTTGCTTTTTGACCACAAATCGCGCAACTGTCAGAATGGAAGATGTGCTAATTTGTCTTTGCGTCGCAGAATCCCTTCCCCCCCTACCCAGCGGGAGGAGGATAATTACAGGAGGTGTGCGGGCTGCCAGACGAGAGAAGCTGTTGTAATCAAATGGGCGTGGCTGTGGGGGGGACTAATCAATTATAAAGCGGAACGTGAAACTACAGGTTTCAAGCAACTTGCCAAATGACAGCGAAGAGAAGATGCGCTTGCTATAAAATCGCATAATCAATTAAATTCAATTTCAATTGAGAAAATCACAAAACGTGCGGAAAAGCGACAGCCGAAGGAGACGAGTCGAAGATCTTGAATAAAAAATCGAATGGCGAATCAATTGAATTACAAATAGACAGCGAAGGTCGACAAAGCAATTTAAAAGAGAATTCGAAAGAAGATCAATAAAAAGAGAGGAGGGGAGGAGGAGAGAAGGGCAAAAGAAAAGGTGATGATGAGATGCGAAACTTATGTTTCGATATGTGGAATTTTCCGGGAAATTAGCGACCTGTGAGAGGGAATATAACACACGCGCACACACATACACACACACACACACATACACACATACACACACACACACACACACACACACGCACACACATAAACACATGCGATTAACAATGAAGCGGAAAGTAGCAAGCACTCCCGACCATAAAAACTGATGGCCAACAAGAGGCAGGATTTTCGTTTGGGCCATAAAATTCTTTGGCTGGCAGATTTGCTGGTTTATTAGTTATAAAGGCTCCAAGGATCGTCCATTGATAAAATCCTCGCAGTTGCATTGTCATAGCTACACACAAAATCCTGCAGTGCACAAATCTTCGGTCCATTTAACGTGCTAACCACTCGCTTCTGCCTGCCAACGTAACCACCACCCCCACCCCCACCCCCCTCTACACTCCTGCCACATGACAACCGCATTGAAATTCCATTTATGGAAACTATGAAAGTGCAATAACCGACGCACAGCTCGGTATTAAACATTCCCGCAAACTATGCAGACACAGGAGGGGGCACAGGTAGAAAGAAGGGTAGGAGGAGAGGGGGAACAGACATTATTCCATTACCAATTTAAAAGTTTTTACCCATTTGTAATTTTAGCCAGTTTTCGCCAAAGCAACGTTTCTGGTATTTAGTTATTCGCTTTACGCTTTACGCTTAATTATCTTTTGTCCTTTGTCCTTTGTCCGCTGTCCGCCCGTGCGTTGTTCGCAAAACAGTCAACAATTTTTGCAAATTTCAACTTAACCTCTACACCGGAATGCACGAAACAGATCCTGCTCCGTTACGCCCACTGGCACGCCTACTCGCACGCCACACGCCACACGCCTCCGATAACCGACTAACCGCGGCAACTGATACTAGCCTCCCCACCCCCGCCCCAATGACTACCTTTTATTGCGGTGCTCTGCCATTTATCCTGTTAACAGTGGGAAGCAGAGTCCTTTCAACTTCAAATAGTACAGATTATCGATAAACTTATCGATTAATTATCCATCAGTTGATTATTTTTTGGAATTACTTTTAAAAATATCCCCAATTATCCTTTGATTATTTATAGGTTTATAAATCCTCCTGCTAATACACCTCATTTTCCTTTCCAGGGTATCCTGGCCATCTAACTATTTATCCTTCTTCCTTCTTTCACCCTCTCTTTGCCCCTCCCCCACCACAACTCGCACGCCGTTACATGTAGCATGCCCCTCGCATTGTTTTAATGTAACCTTGTTAACGACGCACATCCTCACGCTCCACCCACCCCTCGACCGCTCCTTCCTCTGCTCGAACACCTGTCTGGTTGTATTGTTGCTATTGCTTTTGGCCTGGCCAACAGGTCGACGGGCTTTTAATTACATCAGAAGCAGCCAATAAAAGACCATTTCCACTTGGGTCAACAGCACAATTTCAGCTTTGTGCATGTGTGTGCGTGTGTGTGAGTGTGTGTGTGTGAGTAAGTATGTGGGTGAATATACAAAAATTTGATTACTCATACGCTGTGTATACAAGCGCACACACACACAGGCACACACACACACAGGCACACTCACACACAGGCAGCCAAACCACAAATAAACGCGACATGAAATTAAATTTTTCAACAAACTAAAAACTTTATTTGCATTTCCTTAAAAGATTATTGTTTTTATCTTTGCAAGCGATAAAATGTAAAAAACATAAACAAATATTAAGAGTGCGTGGGTAGGCAGAGAGAAGGGGGAGGAGGGGGAGGGTCGAGAGCGGGCGAAGCGCTGCATTATTTGCCAGGCATTTTCATCTTTGTTTTCTTGTGCATGGAAATTTTTGAAAAGTGCAACACGTGAAGGTAACTGAACGTTTAAGAAGCTAACTATAAATAGTCACACGCACACACACACACTCACACACACGCACACACACACATACCCATACATACACATAAGTAAAAAATAAAACAAACGTCAAACCATTCGTATCAGTGGATCTGTCCGTTCGTCTTATCTGTTGGGCTACTTGAGCAGAGTTCGAGCAAATTATCTCGCACACGCACGCACACACACACACACACACACACACACACACACATACATATATATAGCCATGCCGCCTCAAACTCTGAAAACTGTCAAATGCTCAACAAGCGACAAAAAAGAACAACAAGAAAAACAACACAAATGTTACGTATACGCCCCGCAGCCGGTAAAAAGTTGTAGAAGAGAGCGGCAGAAAGAGAGAGAGCGAAGAGAGACTGAGCTGGAGAGGGGCAGAGAGCAACCAAGATTGAGCGTTGAGGTGAGCGAAGAGCGTGAAGCGTTTTTTATATTTTCGAAAACTTTTTTTTGCATTTGCTTTGCTCCCTCTGTTCGTTCCCCGTAGCTCAATTCATGTGATTATTTCGATTTTGTTTTCCTTTCTCTTTCTTCCTTCCTCTTCACTCTTTCCTCTTTCCACTCATTCCGTTTCTTATTTTTATTTGTGCAAATTTGTGGCGTGTGCTGGCGAAATTTTAGTAGTATTTTTATTTCGCTTCATTTTCAGCCAAAATGAGCACAGAACGCGCATTGTTTGTGGGCAAATGAAACGCCCTGTTGGGTGTCAAAAACATTTGTGAATTGTATGAAACAATCATTTTATGAATAACTGTATATATTTCAATTAATTGTTTCATTTTCCAATCCATCTTCCCCTCACCCTCCCCCTCCCCTTCTCCATCTCTTTCTCTCCTTACTATTACTTATTTACTCGCAGCATTTAACGCGCAAATTATGCTAAACACTTGACTCTCCCTCTCCTTCCCTCTTTCTCTCCCTTTCTCTCTTCCTCTTCCTTCCCCCGAGCTTTCTTTGCACTCCTTAATTGCCAATTTATTTGCCAATAATTTACTTATTTTATTGTTTATATTTTTACAGCTGAACGTCGCTCGTCAAGCTGTTAACAGCGGCCTTTGCGTGCCTCTGTTAACGGCCGCTGTTAACAGCTTGGCGGCTGTTAAGTCAAATGCCATTGCTTTGTTTCGCTTGTAATTGTTTAATTTGTGTTCACTTTCAGGGCCAAGCTGTGTGTTGTTTGGCTTTTTATGCTGTCTATAAACTATTATAAAATCCATAATTACTCAGGCAACAATAATATTTAAATTCTATAAATAGAAACAACAACAAATGAACTTCAAAACGACGCATTATTTTCCCACATTTACAACACATTTTTTGGAATCAATTTTAAAGGATAGCAATATAAATTTTATTATTTACGATAGTTGCCGTCTCTCTCTCTCTCACTCCCTCTCTCTTTCCCTCTTTATCTGCTTCCCTGCATAATTACCCCGGGCTGTGACAAGAGGTGGGGAGCAGTAGTATGGAAGTGCGGGGGGAAGGGAACAAATGGATCTTCGCAATATTTTTTCTCTTAGCGCGTTGCGCGTCATAAAAAATTGAAGGCCATAAATAAAAAGCGGGCAGCTTTTAATGGGAACAGCGACATGTGCAGTGGGAGTGGGCGGTGGGGGTTGGGGGTTGGGGGTGGAGGAAATGGAAAGAAGTGGAGAGAAGTGTTTGAGAGTCTGAAATGGACAGGAAGAAAAAAACAGGCACAGAAGGAAGTGCCGCAACGTGAACGTAAACAAAACGCAAGTTGCACAGTGAGGCAAAAGCCATTTGAAAAATAATTTATTTCGCGGAGATAAATAAATAAATAAAATATAAATAAGAATTTAAAATAATTTTAAAATTATATACAACTATATAAAGCTTAAAGATTCCTGAATAAATAAGATTTTCAACTATTTTAAAAACATTAATTAAAATTAAATTAATTAATTAAATTAAATATATTAAAAAAATAACTGACTTTGTTGCTTTCTAATTTCTATATCAAAATTATCTTTCCTTTTTTTCTTTCTTCTCAATTCTTTAAACACTTTTTTTCCTTAAGGAGACTTAAGTCTTTAACCACGTTTCGAGACTCAAGGACACTGTGCACGCAACTTTGCAGCAGGACACGACGTCTCATCTGAGGTGAGGTGTCAGATGATTAACACCTTTGGGTTGTTGCCTGGCCAGAGCTTAAACGGTTTGTGTGCGTTCAATGGTCAGCCAGCGGACATGGAAAGCGGGACGGGGGAAGAGAAAGATGAAGGTGACGGAGAGGAAGAGGAGGAGAGAAATAACAAGTCAGCAGAAATCAAGTGTCAAAACGCAAGTAAATAAATAAACGAATTAAACGGAAAATGAAACGGAGAAAGGCAACCGCCATTAAGTCATCTGCATAGCAGAGATGCAATAACAGCTGTTAACTTAATGTTAACAGGCAGAGGAAATATTTACAAATTTGATTAAAGCAGTTCGGGGGAAATATTAAATATTTAATTATTTAATTATTTATCTGTTAATTGAACTTTAATTATTTATACCCAAAAATGTTCAATTATCGCAGCTCTCGAATAAGAAATTCTCTCCAAATTTCCACATAATGAGCCCGCCCGGTCAACTCCATCCCACGCCCCCGACGACCCACCCCACCGCCTTCGCTACTCGCTGACAAAGTAAACCTAATCGAAGGCCACAAATCAATTAACTAATTATTTAAGCGGATTATGCGAAAAATAAACAATGGCAAAGAAGGGAAATAATTGAACAATTGCTGCACTCATTTGCATGCCAGGCGGGTTTGGTGGGCGTGGCAATCACCACACACACATTACAATAATAATATATTCCATAACATCAAATGGAAGATGCGACGATGAGTGTTATAATTTCATGTGCTGGAAACGAGAGCCGTAAACATAAGTGAGATACGCCTCATTAATTTGAATAGACGCCCGGGAAAGAAGGGGTGGGACGGGAGGAGGGCGAGGGCAGAAGCGAAAGCGGAAGTAATGCTTAAATCCCGATCTATATATCCTGTCGAGATGAGGTCAGTGACGTAGGCAGTCCACGTAGAGGAATCCCAAACAGGATTACATTTTTGTTATTTCAACTGAAACAATAATATGTGTGTGTGTGTGTGGTTGAATTGTGTTCAAGGATTCGTCAGGACCTTTGTAGCCCCTCTCAACTCGCACGCCCCTGCTTGTTGGCTGCCCATTAGTGTGTGTGCGCATAACTAGACAAACACAAAATATGAAAATCATTTCGCCGAATGTCTACACAACTTCATCGCCCTCCCTTAACACCCACACCCACACACCCATCCACCCACGCACATAGCCATAGCCAGTGTATCGTCTCGCCAAGTGGCCGACTGGCATATTGAGTGAACTGCCTGAGCTTCAGGGGTGGCAGCGGCGTCCGTCGGGGGCGGTCGGTCCTACAGACCAGAGGATTGCCCGCCAGCCATGGGCAATGGCATTGGTCGTACGTGCGTGTTAGTCGCAACTTCCCGTTACAACAATAACTGTTGAAACAGCCAGCTGCAGCAACAGCCAACAGTCAACAGCAACAACAGCAACAACAACAACAGCAACAACAACCCACAGTTCACAAGGCAACACAATGAGAATTTCAAATATGGCAAATGTTCAAGCCAAGTTAACAGTTAAGAGGAAAGGCAATTCGCACAGCACAAGCCCAACAAAAGACAGCCTCAAATACTCTTACGCTTAAAATAAAATATGAAATATAAATAAATAAACTAACAAATATTCTATAGGCCAATTTATGGCACATTTTATATCAATTTTATGAATAGATATTTAGATATTTAAAATTTATTAAAATAAAAAAAATATAAATTTTAAAAATGAGTTAAAAGCCACAGCATAATTAAAAAATATTAAAAAACCATTCCGAATTAATTATTAATGTAGAATTAATTTATCAATTGCTTAATTCCTTTTCTTTATTTTCTCTTTAGCTTTTATTTATCTTTTATTTTAAATAAAAATGGATCAAAACACATATTAAATTTTTTTTTTTTATTATTATTTTATTATTTTATATTTGCCCGAGATTTCAAAAAAATATAAATTTAAAATAATATATTATATAATTTTTTAAATAATTATTTATTTTTCTTTCATACTTTCATACTTTTATTTTTATTTTTTTATATTATTTAATTTTTTTTTTGCGTTATTAAGTAATTAATTTTGTCTTTATTAAAAACAATTTTCAATGTTTTTATTTTTTTTAATTTTTTATTATTTTAAATTTATAAAGGGTTATATTGACTTCAAATTAATGAATTTTTTATTTATTAATTATTTTATTTTATTTATTAATTCTGTTTATTAAATATTTCTTTTTTAATAATTTTTTTTTTTTTATTAATTTTATTTTATTTATTTATTTTTAAGTTTGTCCTCTCAAAATGTTATTTTATAGTGTGGCCAGTTATCGAATTATGTAATAAGCTTGTTCCCATCATTTACAATAATTTTTAAATTCCTAAATCACTTTTAAATATTTGTTTATAATTATTTATAATTGACAAATATAATTTATTCGTATAACAAGACATGAAAATAATATATTTTTTTCAATACATAAAAAAGTAAAATATTTTATAGACCAAAAGGGGGGATAGCTTAGGGTTTTTCCTGTAAGTTCAAAAGTTCTATTTTTAGCCCCTGAGATGAAGTGAAGAATTATTAAAATTATCCTTAAGTATGTTGCTTCTTCTCAAAAAGTTCCTGGAAACCTTCATAAATGTCATATATCCTGAACATTCATAGCTCCTTTCACAGCCCCATTTATACTCTATAGACAGAAATTCACATCAAAGTCAACTGAAAAGGCGCCGCTCGGAGACTCAAAGTGGGGGGAGTGGGGGGTGGGGACTGAAGCGGAGCCAGTGACACAACAATCAAGCGGGCCAAAAGGGCACCGGCAGCCAAAAAGGAACACCAACAACAATCAACAAGCAAAACAACAACAGCAACAATAACAGCGGGAACATCAACAGCAACAACAACAACAACAAAAGCGACAACAACGATGACAACAATAATTGTAGAGACTGCGAAGCTCAGAGACGATTGTAGCCAAGAGACGCCACACACACACACACACACACACACACACACACTTATACACACGCTGGCAGGTTGGGCTAGAGAGTGAGAGCCAGAGTAGTGGGCGGCAGCGGGCAGGGCAAGGCGTGGCCCAGTCACATTGAAATGCATTGACCAGCAGCTGCTCCATTCGTTGTTTGTTGGTTGTTCATTGTTGTTGTGGTTGTTGTTGTTGTTGCTGTTCACTGATGATGATGATGTCGTTGTTGTTGTTGTTGTTGTTGTTCACATACTTAAACAGTTTTGTGCCTTGTTAACTCGTTGCCTTCTGCGAATGTGTCCATTCAGAAAGAGAGGCGAGGGGTAAATCATAGCGGCACAGAGGACTGATGGACGAGGGATAGATGGGGTTGGGGTTGGGGTGGGGGTTACGCCGGGTCTCTGTTTGGTTAAATTGTTGTCTGCCCGTTGACACTCTTCGCGGCTGCCGGAAATGTCGTTAAATGAAATTGTTTTTGTCAAAATTAATGTGCCCAGCAGAACTGAGAGACGGAGATCATCATGGGTCTAACTGTGTGGGTGTAACACATAACTGTTGAGCGTGTGCGTGTGCGTGTGTGTGTGTGTGTGACATATCGACGTATAGTAATGTTCGTAAAATTCGCTTGGCTTTTGTCTCACGTACGTGACAGATTGTGATGAAATTTTCCTCAGAAAATGTGGTCAAGTGGGGAAAGGGAATGTATGTCTATATGTGTATATGTGTGTGTGTGTGTGTGTGGGTTGGCGCCTGATTGTGTGAATCTGTATACAACCGCACCGTTATAATTGCCAAGCTCAACTTAAGGTCAACCCCATGAAGAGCGTCCTCAACTCAAGTAACACCTTCAAGGGCTGACATCGAGCTGCTGGCCACTTTCCCTCGAGGCGAAAAATTTTCCAGGAAAATTGCCAAGGAAAATACATGAAAGCGTTTGTGTTCTTCAGTAATAAAAAATTATCTCGTCCACATATTTCATAGCCAAGTTCTGAGAAACTCTTCATCTTGGCAACGTTGGGAAAACGCGTGGAAGGTAAAAGGAGTAGAAATAGTAGTAGAACCAAGGGTAGAAATAGCAGCAGAAAAGGAAGTAAGAGTAGTTGTGAATATAGTAGTAGAATTTGTGCAAAATGTAGTAGAAGAAGCAATAGAGTTGTATGAGTAGTAGTAGTAGAAATGAAAGAAAGTAGCAGCTATTTAAGTACTAATTGTACAAATAGTAGTAGACACAGGAGTAGTAGTTTAAATAGTATTGAAAAAATCACAAATATAAAAAGTAAAAAAAAATAAAACTTCTGAGGAACTCTCCATCGCATGAAAGTACGCAAAATACCGTAAGTAAAAAGGAGTAGAAATAGTAGTAGAACCAAGGGTATAAATAGCAGTAGAAAAGGAAAGAGTGGTTGTAAATATAGTAGTAGAGTTTTGTGCAAGATGTAGCAGGAGAAGCATTAGAGTTGTATGAGTAATAGTAGTAGAAATGAAAAAAAGTAGCAGCTTTTTAAGTACTAATTGTACAAATAGTAGTAGACACAGGAATAGTAGTTCAAATAGTATTGAAAAAAAATATAAAAACAAAAGAAGTAAAAGCTGAAAAATGTTTGAACTTAATAAAGAAAGTTTTGGTATAACAGTTTATTGTGAGGAGCAGAGTCCTTGGGGGCAAGCTTCAGGAGTAACGGTAGACCAATGAGAGCAGAACTGCTACTCCGATATTTAAAAAGTTAATGCACATTGCGACTTTAAAAGGGTAGTAAAAAAGACTCCCCTTTTATTTGAAACTTTAATGCGATTTGCGCTAAAAATCCTTACGCCTCAGAGTTAGAAGGATAACCGACATAACTTTTGAGTTTATGACTTCCCGAAGGTAACTTGCAGCGCGAAAAGTTCAAGGACATGTTGGCAGCCACTTACAGTGGCAAGTTAATAGCCATTTAAGCCACTGCAACTAAATTAGTGATTACATTTTTCGACCGCAGGCTAATCCTTGGCAGCCGCGCGGAGCACATTAATGGCTCAGCTGGAGGATGACCCTGGACGCAGCACAAACATTTACGATCCAATGTCTAATATAACAAAGGAGAAGCATCCAGTCATTCCCGTAGTGTCCTCCGACTCCCACGCCCTCCCAAACATCCCCGCCTTGGCCTCTCCTTCGGGTGCGTGAGACTGCATCGAGCTACACAATTTATGAGGCATAAAGCCAAGGCACAAGCCAAGCAGAAGCCAAGCAGAAGCCAAAGCAGAAGCTGAAGCAGAAGCCACCGGGAGGCAGGACATGGAAAACGCATTCGGGAAGCTCTTCCCGAAGGTCAAACGACAAATGTAATAACCGCAAAGAACAGGACAAATGGTATAATGCTCCTTCAGGCTTCAGGCTCGCCTCTAATCTCTGAGCTCGCTTCCTGTGTCCACAGTTATTTCCGAGGCTCCGGCATAAGTTTGTGCCCGAGAAAAAAAGAACGAGCAGCAGGAGAGGGGGCGATGGGATGGGGTGGGGGAGAGGCGAGAGTGAAAGAATTATGACGCAAGGCCGCATAAATCCTGTTGACGATAAAAAATTGCAAGCGGCAAGGACAAGCGATGTGCATGACCGTCAACTACCCAGCAATCACATGTGACCGAAAGTCCTTACAGGAACACTTCAATATCAGATAAAAAACAAACGCAGGATATACTTTAAAAACTCAATTGATTTCAACTCAAATTCAGCTACTCAATTCTCAGGTGCCTCATGTCCTCAAAAGTAAATTACAGGATATTCAAAGGGTAAGCCAATAGGACAAGCTTTTCATATATGTAGACCTTTTGAGAATCCTTTTTCTGTGTAAAAGCCTGTGGGAACATCAGTTGAGTTTTATTCCCCTCGATTTTCCCCATTGTTTTTCTTCACTTCTTCTTCCATTTTTCCACTTATCCTGCCGCTCGTTCCCATCGGTTGTGTGCGTGTTCGAAGCAGTTTAGGTGCTCCTTTATTCAAGCCTGTGATTTACTGTCCTCCACCACAATTTCTGAGTATCGAACCCCAACGATGGTGATTGATGTCCTTTATTTTGAGATTCTAAGTGAAAAGCAATAAAAAAAAATATCCGAGACACAAAAACAAATCGATGGAAAATAAAATCAAAGGACAACTAAGTGAGCCTGGCAACTGGACTGAACACTCGCACTGGGAAATTAATGAAACATGAATTAGTTTTCCGAATTCCGAAAAAGAGGAAAATTGGAAAATGTGGAAATTGTGGAAATTGTTCAAATGAATAAATAACTTGATGAAGAAGAGTCCTGCATTTTCCAAGCCTTCAACAAATCATAAAATTATATAATAAAAATGAGTGTCATTCATGCGTTAAGGAACTAGTTCCGAAACTAGTTCCAAACATCGGGAGAATATCGCATAAACTTTAAATATTTAAAAAATATTTTAAAATATGTAAATTTATATTTATTTAATTTTGATATAAATCGGAATATAATATTTAAGCTTAAGACCAGAAAACTGAACAATCTGAATTTAAGAGCTGAACCCAAAACTCATCGGAACTAAAAATTCATTTGCAGCAACTCAAAACTTGATGCTAATTAAAAACTTGGCCAGAAGTTGAAGTGTCCTTAAGGAAGAAGTGGAAATAAAAAACAAATAAAATCTGGTTGCACGCCAAGAAACGGACAAGAACATATGGCAAAGGATATGGCGAAGGATATGGCTTGGCATCGATTTCAGAGTCGACCCGAAACCAAAAGAACCTATAGAATACTTTGTGGTCGATCATTGTGTTGCCTCCGTGTGTGTGTGTGTGTGTGTGTGTGTGTTGGTATGTATGTGTGTGAGTGTGAGTGCGGGTGTCTGTGTGTTTGTGTGTGTGCAGTCACTTGGAAGCTGCTTTGGCAGGCCACACACACACACACCGCCACACACACACACACCGCCACACAGTCACACGACAAGCAACGACTGTCAGTCAGAGGCACAACCTGCAGGCACTTTGGAGCCTTGCGTCTGGCACACAACCAACCTGACAACTGTCCAACCACCGAGGCCTCCAACTAACCGACCTTCCAACAATCGAACCTTCCAACTAACTGACCATCCGACCATCCGACCTACTATCCAACTATCCAACTATCCAGCCATCCAACGATCTAACAATGCCGCAAAGTGCGTGCACACAAGTCCCAGGGCAGAGCTAAACTCGACTCGTAAATGCCCCCACCCCTCCCCCTCTCCACATCTAGCGACTGTTCTACCTCACTCTGACTCACCTCTCTCTCACTTCAGGTCCTTCTGGTCCTTCAAACTACCCAGAGACAAAAGGCTATTCACAGTTGGAAATAAGAGCACAAGTACTTCGCCTGCGGGGCTTTGGGGTAGCCCATGAAATTAGTATGACAAGTTGACCATCCTTGTGGACAGCAGCAGCTACACACACACATACACACACACGGATACAGATACTTATATATGTTACACACACTAAGCGCATAACTGTGCGCAATTATCAAATGTCTAGCATGAGGGAAAAGTGTGAAATTTTTAATGGCATATGCGGCGTATACTCAACTTGGCGCCAACGTCACGTATACGCAATGTTGGACACGAACAAGACAAGTAAAATGGAATAAAGTGGAGTAAAATGGAGTAAAACGTAGCTTACTTCCGTACAATGTTCATAAACACGCCACACCCTCCCCTTCGTCCCGCCCCTTTCGTCCACAAAATCGACTTTGGGCTCTGCCCTGAATCTTGATTTATTTCAATTCGCATTCATTTTGAGGCTTATGAAAATATGAAGTAACCAAGAGTGGGTTTTATTTGTTTAGGGTTGTCGCCTGTGTTTGGGTGCTTCCAGTATTGTCACATGTGTAAATTAAAAGCGCCTAAGACAAGCTTCGAATCTGCCCGTCTCTCAAGGAAATCTTTCAATTTTTCCTGCATTCGTTTATCTTCCTACATATACACACACACACATATATACACACAAATATACATATACGTATATAGATGCATATTTCATTTATTTACTTTGACGATTGTCCATCTGAAGAGCTTTTACTTAGCTCCGCTCTATTTATTTTAATACTGCGAATCCATTTCTAAATTTCCAACATATTTTTTTCCACTCTGCGCATTTTTAAGCCTCACTCGTGGACTTGATGAGTGTTTTGCCTGTCTCTCCGCCCGCCACTCCCACCTACACAGCACGTCTGTGTGTGTTCCTTTTTTCTTCTATACGTTTCCTATTTCCTCGGCTCGCACACAAAAACTCCTTTTCATTGCCCGATTTTCATATTGTAATCGAGAATTGTTTGCATTACATTCAGCAAGCAGCAGCAGGACGAAGGAAGGAAAGGACGGGCGGACTGTAGTAGCTCTGGCTTCATCCCAACTGTGCACTGTTGGGTGGGGGGCTGTGGGGAAGTAAGAGCCGGATGCAACAGTGGCTGTCGGTTGTAAACACATCCACAGTTAAAGTGATATTAAATGCACTGCAGGGAATTGTTTGGTCCTTCAGAAACTGTCAGCGGTTTTCTTCCATTTTTATCATTGACATTGACAGTTAATTAAGAGTATTAAATAACATTAATTGTATTAATTAAAGAACGAGAGTACAAGGATAATCCCAAGGAATACAAGGCTAATCTCGCAATATGCTTTAATTAATTTTTCTCCTTTTCTCCTTCAACGTTTTTCTATTATGAATAAAAAACAACGTCGAAACTTGTCTTATTTTAACTCCCTTTTATCTCTACTTTCTTCTCTCCTCTGTCTCACCTTTTTTTTCTCGTTTCTCTTTTTGTCTGTTCTACTCGCCTTTCCCTTAGACTGCCAAAGCCATTTAAGTCCCTGGGCACATTTGCAGGTAACCTTCCTTGACGCCCTTTGTTGCCACGCCCCTTTGTTTAAACATTACCAATGCACACAACAGATCATAATTGAATACCCCGCCCCCGGGCACGCCCCTTCACGCAAGCAAAGTTGAAAAATCACTGGACTTTGTTGTGCGGTGTAATGACAAACTTGTGTTTTTGCTCATTTCCCTGTTCTGTGGGTGCCTAAGTGTGTGTGTGTGTGTGTGTGTGTGCGTGTGTGTACCTGAGAGTGTTTGTATACGGGTGCGAGTGTTCGTGCATATGTGTATGTATATGTGTCCGTTGACAGCGCCAAATGAGTTTATGCATACAAACACACACACACACAACGTGTGTGTTTTTTCCTGGTTTTCTTTCTTCTCTTTTCCCCCGTGGCTTTCTGTCTCTTCCCTTTTACATCCTCCCCCTCCCCTGTATCACCTTCCCGTGTAATAAACAGTTTTTATGCGAATTTCCTAACGACATTTAAAAGCATCGACAAATATTTTCATAGATGCATCTCAGTTTGGGTAGGAGAAGGTGTCCCGCTGCCTTGAAGAAGAGGAGGAGGCGGAAGGATTTTCCATGCATGTGAACATTATTACGCAATCCTTGATGAACTTTTTGTAATTCCTTAAAGAAAGTTTTATTTCCCCAGCTGTGAAGATAATTATGTGATTTATTGCACTAATAAATGTCGATGATAAGTAAAAAGTCCTGTATAGTCAGGATATCAACAGGAATCGTTGGCATCCTGAAAAGCAAATCGATGGAAATTCTGCGATTTCGAGGCTGCGGTTTCAGTTATTCAAGGATAAGAAATCCTAACAAATTTTGTGCAATACAACGATTTATTACACTTTTAGATATTTCCAAATTTATTTCATTTTTCATTTTATATTTCGTAGCTTTTTTGTTGTTTTATTACAGCTCTTTATGTTCACCACACACACACACACACACACACGCAAGCAAACACAGATAGACATACACTATAAATTCCGTGCTTTGCATGTGGCTCTTTATATGTCCCTGCACTTTTGAGTACTCAACTGGGTACAAAACAAAAACAGAATAGAGCAACAACAACAACAGCGGCAGCAGCAACAACAACAACAACAACAAGAGTCAAGCAAATAGCGACATTCCACTCGCCCTTTGCTTGCTTGCCGTCTGCCTGGCCCGTCTTATCAGCTCTTCTGCTCTTTTCCTTTGCTCTTCGATTCGCTGCGATACGTTTCGATTGTGTCGAAAGAGCGAGAGAGTGGGGAAATGAGCGGGCGTACGTACAAGTGGGCAGTGACTAACAACAACAGCAGCAGCAGCTGACGTCGCTGCCGGCGTCGTCAGCCTCCGTCGACTATTTTATTTTATATTTATTTCGTTTTATTTCTCTTATTAGCGCTTTTTTTTATGGGCCTGCGACTGCCTTTGTTACTTTTTCCTCTTTCTTTTTTATGATTTTTGCGCCGCTGCCGAGATTTATTATTGTTTTCGGCATCGTCCGTGTGTGTGCGCACATGAATGTGTGCCTGTGTGCGTGTGTGTGTGTTGGTGTATGAGCGAGAATAAGAGCGCACGTGTTTGTTTGTGTTTTTTCTTTTTTCTTTTTTTATTTATTTTCTTTTTTTATTTTTGTTGGCGTGTAGCTGCAGCTTTGCAAATCCGCCAGTGGATTGGATTTTGCTATTGTCGGCATCGGTATCGCCCTCAGCATCGTCGTCATCACCAACGTCTCTTGTGTGTAGCGCAAAAGCTACTCGACTTTGCCTTCCCCCTCTCCCTCTCCCTCTTCCGCTCCCATCCCATCCCCCTCTTCCATCACTTCACCGACTCCAACTCCATCACCATATCACCATCACAAAACACACAATCTGCCCCACCAATTACCAGCCTCCCTATGGCACAGCTGCTCCACACAACTGCTACAGCTGCTGCTGTCCGGTCCCTCGCACTGGTAGTCAACCTACCCTTCATTCTTCCTTCCCTCTCTCTCTCTTTCCCTCATCATCATCAAGTCCCTGCCTGATTCCAGAATTCGTTTGTGTGTTTGGCTTGGCGCAGTTTAATGCACTCTACACATCTGGCCTGCTACATCTCCCCTCTTTCTTACCCTTCCTCCCCCGCTCTCTTCCCCTCCGCACCCCTTAAGCTCGTACACTCAGCCGGCCCCGCGTGTTCAGCGCCACGACCAACGCCTTTTGTTGGCACATGTCAGTTTTGCTATTTTGTCATATCTTTGCCTGCTGTTGGTTTTATTTAAAATCCTTTTTTATGCTCCTTCATACTTCTTTTTATTATTGGGCCCTTTTTTGAGGATCTGCAAAAGCCTGCACTCATTTGTTAGCAAACACTTTCAAGTTGAAACAAACAGAGACTGCAGTTTCCTTCCTTCCACCCTTCTCTCTCTCTCTCTCTCTCTCTCTCTCACTCTCCCTCTCTCTTCTTCCATTACACTTAGTTGTCCTTTGACTAACTAACTATACCATATTGTTTCTCTTCCAAAAGCTCTTAACCTTACGATATTCACTTTGAAGTTGCTGTCGACGACTTATGGTTAACAAGAACACACACTTAACATCAAGGATCTGAAGTCCTTGATTTGATCTCTTTCTCCATTAAAAGAAATTGTTTAAAGAACTCACCAAAAAAAAATGTAATCAAATTTCCAACATTCCGCAAGACGAAAAATTCAATCAAGAAAAACTCACCTGTAAAGAAAGAAAGAGAAGGAGATAAAGAGAAATTAATATTAGATGACATAAATAAATGCGGAAGGCGAGAAAAGATTTTTATCAGCATAAAAGCTTTAAATTAATACGTAGAAAATATGTAGATAAGTATTTACACAGACACACACACACACACACACACAGGGCAGTCAGCTGGGAGAATGCGAACATAGCGGGAGACGCGGGCTGCAGTTCACATTTAAAATGTAAGCCAATAAGTAGAACGAGAACGCAAAGCGAAACAGAATTGACAAAGTGGAACTCAAAGTGTACACAGAGGCAGATGCAAAAACAATGCCAGCCAAACTCATTGGAAGAGACAAGAGTAAGTGTGAGTCTGAGTGCGAGTGTGTGTGTGTGCGCAAGTGTGTGTGTGTGAGTGAGTGCGAGTGCGAGTGCAAAAGCGATGGCGGCTGTGAGGGTCTCTGCGAGCGTGAGAGCAAGAAAGCTACACAAGCTCAAGCAATCAAAAGAAAAACAACGCCAACAACACCAAAAACAACGAAAGACTGCAAACAAAACGCAAACAACAACAACAACAGCAGCAAAACAACAACAACAACGACACAAGTCAAAGTAAATGTTATGTGTGTAGCAAACAGGCAAAATTGTAGAAGAAGCAGGCAGAGTGCGAGCCAACGAGTGCGAGGGAGCGGGCATGTAGTATTTGCCGTCTTTCCTCTTTCTCTTTTCCTCTCCTTCCACTTTATGGCCAGCTACCTATTGATTGTCAAATGAGTTTGACGCGCGCCTGTCAAGCGCTTGCAATGAGGCGTTGATTACGTATACGACGCTTGTGACGTACGCGATAAAAACCGATCGTCTGTGCGGCGGCAGGAGAACATGCGGGAAAGGGGGTGGGGCGGAGCAATGATTAAAATGTGAGTCGCATTTACAGCTAAATATCTGACAGGTTTTTCCTCTCAACATTTTTATTCCACATTTTTCAGTCTATTAAACTCAATATTTTTATTTCCAACAACCGAATTGATCCAATTTTTCTCTCTCTCTCGCTCTATCTCTCTCTCTCTCTCTCTCTATCTCTTTATCTCTCTTTTTTCATTTTCAATCTTTGCATTCCGCTTTTCTACTTCTGCCTTGTAGCCACAATCAACAAATAACTGAAGTTGCGGGAAGTGTACTACTTGAGCTCCAAGGAATACAAATTTCTTATTTATTCACATTGCGTGTCAAAACACAAGGACACGCGCCTTTAACACAACACAACACACACACGCACACACACACACACACAGCTTTGAAGTTTGTTGAACCCTTCGACTGGAGAAATTATTACCGCTTTCACAACAAAGAGTTAAATGAACCTTTCGGAATTTTGGTATCAATTAACTTAATGTAAATAATTTTAAAAATGAATTTCAGTTTTTTTTTCCTTCCTTTCAACAAGCTGGGAGCGGGTGTAAATTGATGGGGCTTCCATTTTAGTCATCGATATGTTATTAAGTGACAATCCACATGCCTTAAACACTATTATTTATCCGTTCTCTGCTTCCTTTGCACTCGATTCATTCAGCTGGACTGTCATCTATCCTCTAAGTGGCAACTGTACGAAAAGCCAAGCAATTAGCGTAGTTTTGTTCGGGCCATTAAAACGTCCGCAGCCCCCTAAACGCATTACATTGAGCGATCTAATACCGTTAACCCATCCCTCAGGACTCCCTTCCCCACTCCCTCCACCCATTCACCCTTCCATTCAACACACACACACACACACACACGCAACTGTTTTGGTCTGTTAAAAAGTATCATGCGTGTGGCAATTAAAGCGAAAAGCGATGGCATTTCGTGCAACACGTAGCAACAGAGCCGCTGGCCGAGAGGACATCATCCTTTGGTCAGTCTTTACTGGACACATGCCACATGCCGCATGCCACAGCAGCTGACGATGTCCCTGATAAACGTATAACACACATACACACACACACACGCACGGACACATGTACGCAAAAATGCGTCGCCATGTCCGGCGCTTACGGCTAAACACTCACACTTACACACACACACACACACACACACTCATGTTCGGTTGGCAGTCATTAAAACGCCCACAATTGTCGCCACGCCTCCCGTTAACCGCAGGACCACAACACGCAGCGCCGCAGTCGTCGAGCCGCGTGATGTTCGTCATTTGTTTTTTTTTTTTACTTTTTACATTTTACTTTTTACTTTTTATTTTCTATTTTTTCATTTCTGTGTTTTTGTTTTATTGTTGCTGTGGGTCTACGCGATGTGCCCTTTGCTTTAATAATTTGAGGGCATGCAGTGGGTGGAGTGTGTGTGGTTGTGTGTGTGTGTGCGGAGGCAACGAGTCCTAGATTCCATGCTTGAGTAATTGTCATTCTGTTTTGACAAAGGAGCAAAAGGTTAATTACTTTACTTAGGGTCTACACGTGAAGTACAAAATGAAGAAAAGCCACGATAATTGAAAATTTAATCAATGCAACAATTTTAAATATTCTTGACATTTCACGAACAACCACAACAACAACAACCACAACAACAACAACAACTACAACACTTTAATTATGTCATACAAAAATAAGCAAAATCTTTTTAAGTGCACGCGTGTGTATGTGTGTGTGTGTGTGTGTGCACAGAAACAAGGAACTGCAGAGTTAAGTAACAGTTTAAATACTCATAAAGATTCCCTCACTCATACGAAGAGTACAGGTTTCCCATAGCTTTGCACAAACAAGTTCACCCGCTTATCAGTGTATATACGCAACGCGAAATCCAACAGTAAATCCCCCGCATGCATCCATGAACACATGTGCACACATACATGCGTATAAGCTAATAATAGAAGAAGAAATCGCCTCGACCTAGGAATGCGAAGTGGGCAAGAAGAAGACGCGACTAGACGCTTAAGCCAAATTGGCAAACTTGAATTAACATTAAATAAGAAGCAGAGAAAACAGCAGCAAGAGTAAACTACACATCGTATCAGTTGTCGATGTTGTTGTTGTTGTAGTTGCGGTGGATTGAAGTTTTCAATAAAGAGCGAGGAAAAAACAACAGAGAAAGAGAGAGCCGAATACAACTATGGTAAACAGCGCACTCAATGAGCCATGCACGCAAGCCGGACACACATTAAGAGCCGAAAGCAAGAGACTGTAAGCAAGAGAGAGCGCGGGAGAGAGAGAGAGGCAATACTCATCAATAGACTTTGGCATGTTTGTTATGTGAAACGCGCTCTCTTAACGTCGCCAACAACAATGAACACCTTTGAAGAGAACAGCTGGAGCGCAACGTGCACTTGGTTTTCAAGGACAAATGCGTTCGCTCTCTCCCTCCCCCTTGCACACACGCTGTCTCTTTCGCAACCATGGGCACTGTTCATTTGCATATTATTGCTCAAAATAGAGAGAATAATGAACCGGCGAGGCATCCAAAACGAGCACAGCCAGTAATTAATTAATGTTAAGGTGGGTGTGCGAGTGCGAGTGCCAGTGCGAGCTTTGCTCATTCTTTTTTATGGTTCTTTCATATTTTGTTTGCCTGCTCAGACATTTAAATTTATTTTTATAGACTCATTTATCGCTAGTTGCTTGTGTGTTTTTCCTTTCTTCTTTTGCACTGTTGCTTTTGATTTGTTTTTAATTTCATGTATTCTTTTATTATTAATTTGTTTTCTATTTGCTGACTGCGACGTCGCTGCTACTGCCGCTGCGCTTGACTGCATTTTAATTAGCAACAGCAGCAGAGCAAAAATTCTTCTGTTGCTGTTGCTTTTGGTGTTGTTGTTATTGTTGTTGTTGTTGTTAATGCACTTAGTTTCAATTAATTTATTGTCGCTCATTTGTAATGCAACTGCAATGTGAGTAATGCACAAATGCGTCCTGTCCTGTATGCGGGCATGTTTACCTGCCTGCAAGCCAATGTACGTGCATGTGTGTGTGTGTGTGTGCGTGTGCATGCTTGGAGGCGGCTTTGCCGGGTTAAAATTTTAACAGGAGTGTTCACACAACACACACACATGTACGCACACACGCGCAACAGGAGGAGTCAAGGGTGCAAAAGCAATGCTGACAAATGCACTTGAAATCAATGAATAATTAAACCCAAAAAGTAAATTGTTTATTAAGCATATGTAATTTATGTAAATAACTGTATAATTAGCTACATAAAAGGCCATGTGTTCTGTCAGTGTATCCGTGTATGTGTGTGTGTGTGTGTGTGTATTTGTATGTAAGCAGTAGCCATCGAACAAGTTATGTTTTATACCAATCAACCTTTAAGTGGAATTTCCCAACATTTGAGGTTTAAGATTTTGTTTTGCTTTAAAGTTGCAGATGATATTAAATGGTTAAACAATCACTTAGTTAGTTATAAGTCTATACCAACTTAAGTATATGAGAGCTACTAGCTAGTTACTAGTTAATAAGTAACATTAATTAAAACAGAGAAAACATAAACAATCTTGTTCAGATTTGCCTACTTCATATGGAATGAGTGTACAGCTGAGAGCATAACAAACGGGCTAACATAACAGAGTCCTGTTAACATAGAAACACAGACTGTTAACCTCATGTGAAGCAGTAATGTTTAATTAACATCTTCACTTCAGAACGTAACTGACACAAATAAATGCACGGCGACGGGAAAATGAGATAAGAAAAATGTTCATTTATAATTTATTACGAATCGATAAATAATAAACACGATATTTCAGGTGATTGACGGAGGTCATTACAATTGTTAAATCATTGAAGTAAGAAAATAATTTATTTTATTTATTTTAATAATTAATGTATTAACTTTTAATAATTAAGCGGTTTATATTAGAATTTTAGTATTTTAATTATAAGAATTGTTGGAATTAAATTAACTTTTTTTTAAATAAAATTAAAACTAAAAAAAAATAATAAAATATGACTGACAATTTGCGATTCATTGTCAAAGGTAAAAAAAAAGGTGAGCAAACAAAAAAAAATATTTTAAACAAATATTCATTTATAATAAAAAATACTCTGGGAGTGGCTCGCATTTAAGAATTAATTAGCTACGTTTTTCAAACTGAAGTTCATTTAAGTGCAATAATTTTGAAACTGATAATGGAAATTAAATAATCGTAACTATTATTTTTATTACTTTTTTGTAATTTTGAGCCGTCCAAACAGGTGAGTGTTCAAATCGAATAACTTTTTATGTTTCCCATAAAATTGTTGTTTATTTTATGGTCGTTTTTATGGTCATTAAAAGTAGTTATCGAAAAGCTGGCTAAAACGTGCGTAAATATAAAAAAAAAATAAAAAATAAAAAAAAAAGGAAAGTGTTAGGTGAAGGAAGGAAAATCGATTTGGAACTTTAAAACTTAAATTAAGATTTAAGTTAAATATACCCTTTATATACTTTAAATGCAGTCTTATAGGGAAAGGGTATTTAATCCTTGCGAAAGTCACATTTACTTCCCATTTCAATTTATTCACTTCCCGTTTCCCATTTTGACGTGCAAAATGTTGCATAATAAAAACCTTCTTCTTCTTCTTCTTGGGCCAAAAACTGGGGGGAAATTGTTTGCAAACAAATAAAATGATAAATGAGTTATCGGGCTTAGAGCCCAGCTAACAACTAATACCAACAGCAGCAGCAGCAGCAACAAGAAACAACAACACTTATAAAAATAACAACAACAACAACAGCAACAACAATTGGTCAAAGTCGCAGCGTTAATGAAAATCGTTAAAAAAGGAGGAAAGAAAAACAAATAGAGAAAAAAACAAAATTGAAGCTTTAGGAAAATCAACAAACATATCGAGAACAAAGTATCTCAACACAAAAATCCAAAGGCCACCAACAGCAACAATGGCAACGACAACAACAACAACAGCTACACGAACTACAAACAAACAAACGTGCAAAAAAAAGCAGCTATAAAAAAGCAACAAAAACAAACAAAACTAGAAAAAAAATTCACAGAGTAAATGCAATTATTTGTGTACCATAAAGAAGGAAACTGAACGTCGGATTTGAGAGCGACTGCCAAATACCCTGTAAAATTTATTGAAAGTAAATAAAATTAGAGATAAAAGCAGCGTTTAAGCAGTGGGAAGGCAGTGCAGCCTAGGCATAGAAATAAATATGGCGACAAGGCAGACTGAAGAGGGAAGTAAGGAATACAACAAAATTAAGTTGAGGCAGTGCTATGGCAGTGAGAAATAGAAAAAGAAGAAGAAGAAGAAGGAGAAGAGGAGGAAGATAGGAGATATAGAAACTTATATAAGATAGGCAGAAGGTAGATTTCATTAAAGAACACATTGGTAAGGAAAGGTGGGGAAATACAGGAGTTAAGAGACAGGACAGGAATTAAAAGAGCTGTGGGCAGACTTCAAGGAAGGACTACAGAAAAGAAGCTAAATAAGCAGTACAGAAACTGAAAAACATTTGAAAATTAAAAGAAGAAGAAGAAAATGTATTGAAAAGAGAATAGAATTAATAAAAGCGGAGTAAAATAAGAAGGAAAAAGCGGTAGAAACGCAGTGGGAAGGCAGTGAGAAGAATTGAAGACAGAAGACAGAAGGTAGAAGACAGAAGACAGAAGACAGAAGACAGAAGACAGAAGACAGAAGACAGAAGACAGAGGACAGAAGACAGAAGACAGAAGACAGAAGACAGAAGACAGAAGACAGAAAATAAAAGACAGAAGGCAAAAGACAGAAGACAGAAGACAGAAGACAGAAGACAGAAGACAGAAGACAGAAGACAGAGGACAGAAGACAGAAGACATGACAGATGACAGAAGACAGAAGACATGACAGATGACAAGACGGAGAAGGCGTTAGGAAAGTTTATAGCCTGAAAAACTAGAGTTAAGAAAAAGTTCTAAAGAAGTGAAGGAGTTAATTAAATGTTGAAAACAAGCAGTGCAAAATAGCAATAAAGCAGTGCAAAATCTGAGAGAAAATCATCTAAATTAGACACATATTTAAAGAGTAAAATATTTCGAATACTTCCCAACAGTCCATCCCTTGGAGATACCCGCTCTTTCTCATACCGAACAATTAAAGGGTATTGCGGAGCAGTCGGAACAAAAGCTATTAGCAAGTTATGTGGAAGGTGTAAACGGGGTGAAGCCCCCTGGATGAGAGGGGGGTGAGAGAGGGAGAGAGAGAGGGAAGGGCTTTGGGGGCACTACCAGTCAGCACGCGATGTCATTAGAAATAATAATAAAAGCAAATCGTAATTAGGCATAAGTACAATAATAATTTGACTTAATAATAATATTTGACCTCATCTACGCATTGGGAAAAACAATTTCATCTGCGGGAAGCCGCACGTCATCACAAGTGGTTGGGAGGGGGGAGGGGCACAGTAACGAAAGCTCCACTGATGGAAGTGTCAAAGGTGGCTTTAGAGTAAATACGTAAAAGGTATTAAAAGTGTTAATAAACAAGCGTTTCAAATGAGACCCAACAGGGCAGCCAGTAAAACGTTTAGGGATAAAAGATACTTCCGGCTTAGCAGCTGATTTGTCTAAGCTGCCAGCAAAACGTTTCGGGAAAGTCGATATATTTCATGGCTATGGCTACTCCTTTGCAAAACAATTCATTTCAAGAATCAAAGGATCAGAGAACTTAGGCAGCTGAAGAGTCAGCAAAACGTTTACGTATAAGCGAATAAGAGAAAAGCAATGTAAATCAAATTTTAATGAATTTTTAAAGTTATTTTAATTAAACTTCTAAATTAGGTTTACAGCCAAAATGAAAAGTTAAAAAATACTTTGAGTCACGAAATTTAACAGATCAGCCAGTGAAACGTTTACGAAAGCTTGATTAAAGTTGCTAAACAAAGGTTACCAGTAAAGGAAGTTAAAATCAAAATCTTCCATTAGCTTTCAGTGTAAGCTTACATGTTTAACAAGGAAACTCAAAGGAAAATCAAAGTTTAACCTTGAGAAGCCCTTAAAATGCGTTCCAAATATAAAAGAAATTTGTTTTTCTTCAAAGTGGAAAACTGCATACAGAAATGCAGTAAATAAAAGTAAAAAAGAAATTCAAAAATAGCTGAATTTAAAGTTTCCCAAATTTCGTGCTGACCCTGAAGACGCTTTCCCCCTCAAAATAACGGTATGAGTGAAAAACGAACATACCGGAAAAGTCAAGGCCGTCAACAAAAGGCGGATAAACGTTCATTCAGAGAAAACCAAATGTAATTATTATTTAGTTTTCCCCATTTCCCCCGAGAATGTGAGTTGGGTAATTCATGGAAATGTTTTTCCAACTAAATGAAAACTATTTCCCCAGCACCTTTCGATGGCTGCAAATGCACACAAGATGCAGAAAAATCAAGGGAAAACGGCAAACGGAAAATGGAAAATAGCTAAAGGAGCTTAAAAGAAATAAATAATTATATACTTAAATAATTATTATAAAAATTCCTTGAGCTTCTCATTTCGTAATCACCCGCAACGAGCGACCTTGGAAATCCATTGAATCGCTTTTCCAGCAGGAGATAACGAGAAAATCGTTTTCCTATAATCTCATCATTACATCAAAATCGCGTTCCTGTGCGCCCATCAAGGGTCTCACCTTTCTAAGGTGGAAAGTCTTCTAAACTTTGTTGCAAACAACCCCCTTATCACTTTTCCTTCATCTACCTCCCCCCACCCCCACCCCCTTCAGCCCATCAGTTGTGTTTCCCGTGCTCCACTTAAATAAAGTAGTAATTTTGACGGAATGAAACAAGAAAAAATTGCAGAGTAGAAAAAATAAAATTAATTTGCAATGCAAATTACTTTTAATAAATTTTAGTAGAAAAAAAAAAGGAAAAGCGGAAAAACGGAAAATCTAGACACTGACGTCGACGGACATCGGATGCTCGCTCGGGGCAGCTGTTGCTCACTTTGCCGGACGGCGGCTGTGACAGCAGGAGGGATGCGGGAGTGGAGTGGAGCGACTAGAGTGGTAGAGGTGGGTGGGAGGGGCGGACGCTGTGGGAGGCAATGACAGAAGGCAACAAATGAAGCTTTATAAAGTGGTAAATGGCAGCAGGACGAGCGGCAAGTCATTCGGATCGCTGGATACCCGCCCCCGCCTGCCGCACAGCCAGAGACAACCGATGACAGGGTGGATAATTTATGCGATATACGCGGGGGACGGGAGACGGCGAACGGTGGGCGGATGAGCGGTGGGTGGTGGATGGTGGGTGGTGAGCTGCTGTGGGGCAGAGCCACCCAGAAGGATGTGCAATACGGATACAAGGGGTTGGCTGCGTTTAATGAATCGTGGACTGAAAAACTGCAGACAATTGTTGCCCACAAAAAATCTAAAAGGACACAAGTGAAAAACTGAAAAGTGAAAAGCTGAAAAACTGAAAAACTGAAAAACTGAGCAGCACAAAATGAAACAATTTCCATGATGGAAAACTTTGTATTTCGAGAGCTCCGCTGGATGCCGCTGCATCGGAAAACTATTAGGGATAGTCAACTATTCGCAAAGGATCTCCCAGGCGACATTTAGATCAATATCTTAACTCGAATTGCAAGGATGCTTTTAATGTGCGTTCCTCCAACGAGCAGGACTACTGCATGTCAATCCTTGATTACTTTTCGCTACACATGCCTGCGAAGGAGGATCCTTGCTACAACTGTAGCTCTCGACCCTTCAACATATAAGTCTCCCCCTCTCCTGCCACATGAGGTAGCACGTGTTCTAGAATCAGGACTTCATTAAGACCTTATAGAATATCCTTTTAATAAGTTCGCTAATAAAAATTATCAACTTAATAAAAATCGAGTCTAAAAATTACTTTATATAAATAAACTTATATCCAGTGACAGGAGGAATCCGTTCCTTGTGCTAATTTGCAATGAATTCAATTGAAATGAGATGCAATAAAGACAAGAAGAAGAGCAACAAAAACAACAATAAGGACAATAAGGACAACAGCAACAAAAACAGGCAAATAAAATGGAAAACTTTATTTGGGATGTGAAAGTATAAAAATAAATATAATTCGCATTCATCTTTATCATCATCGTCATTATCATCATCATCATCATCATCATCATCATCATCATCATCATCATCATCATCATCATCATCATCATCATCATCTTCATCATCATCGTCATCATTGTTGTAGTCAAAGTGTGACAGTTATGACAGAAGGACAGACAGAACTGAAAGAGCCTTCGCGATGAGGGCAAAGTCTGTCGACTGTCGACTGTCGCCTGTCGACTGTCGCATGTCGCCCGCTGCCTTCCTGAATTGACGTTCAGTCAAAATAAAAAATTTTCCTGCTCTTCTTGGACGACATGCGGTGCAGGTGCCTGGGACAGATGCTCGATGACGGCGACGTCGGATATAAAAAGTCACGTCGACCACCCAAAGGCAGGCCCAGATAGAGATGATGATGATGGGAATGACGATGATGATGATGATGATGATGAGGAAAAAGAAGGAACTGGCAAAGAAGTCGGAAGTTCTTTTGTGTCTTTCAATTTGCTGATTTGTTAAACTTATTTGAATTGTTGTATTTCTTTTGAGTGACAAAAATAACTGTTCAAATATATCGATACACCAATCGATAAGAATATTGAATTTGAACAATTGCAAGAGTTTATATCGAATCTTAATAAAAGCGGTAACTTTATAAAATGTTAATTTGTTATAAATTTGTTCATTTATTTCATCATTTATTCAAATGATCTAAAAGAATGGCTTCTAAGCCATTCAAATATATCGATACATGTGATACCACGTATCGATGAATAGGAATATGGTATTTTCACTTTGACAAGAGATTAATAAAAAATACTTAATAATTGAATTAAATAATTTATTTAAATTGTGTTCATATTTGGTTTCATTCATTCATTCACTCATTGTAGTGATCTAAAAGTTCTAAAGACGCTTCGATATTTATATATGTTTATCGATTTGGTCGAATCTAAGAACTCGGTTCATAACAAAAATGTAGTAATTCTATGACCGTAAACATGTTCTAAATACGATCTAAAAGTTCTTCTAAATTCACTTTCAGCTACTAAACAATTACTCAATGGCATTCTTGAACTAAAAGGTGTGACAATCGAAATTCAACCCCTGATTGCATTTCGTCCTGACACAGGCTTCCATTCAGTTTACTTTTACAGGGAATTCGCATATTGAAATTCGTCGTGTCGTTTTTAGTTGCGTGCTAAAAAAACAATAAAAGTTTTTTGTTTTGTTTTAGCTCCCACGCTTCGATCTGCCATTCCTTTAGCTCTTATTTCTACACATAAATGCATATATATATTTTTTATTATTATTTTTTATTTTGTGTAATAGAATCCGTCGTCGGCGGCTGAGCTGAAGGGAGGAGGGGGGAGCTTCTCGGATTGGTAGGTTGTATGGTGGCCGCAGGACAAATTGCATGATGGAGGTTTACGTTTTTAGTTTGTGTTTCTCTGTTTCTCTTTTTGTTTTTGTTTCTGTTTCTGTGTGTGTTTTCTCCTGGTTCTTTTTTAATATCCTTGTTGTACAACATAAATTGACGTGTTTGCATTTTAGCCTCGAAATGAAAGTTTTCGATATTTATATTGGGATATATGTATTTGTAATTTAGGTTTTATTGATAGCCCCCCCCCCCCCTACCCCCCTACTCATCCGACTCATACCGACAACACCCACCCAATTCCAACCGACATTCTATTTGTTCTCTGGATTCCCCAATCTTCCATCTCCCATTTCCCATTTCCCATTTCCCACTGTCAATTTGTTTATTTTTGCGTGGTACGTGCTTTTTTACAGCTTATTTTCCACACAATCGACGGGGGACGGGGGCGTTGGATGAGGTCATTGAAAATTGTTTTGTTATTTATTAAAAAAAAAAATCATGCACCTTCCCCGCCCACACACACACACACAACTAAATACACGAGTGTGAGTTTTGGCATGTTAACTTTCAGTTCTCTGTTTATTGAGGTACAGCAAACATTTTAAGGGATTTTTGATTTTTGATTTTTCTTCATTCTTCAATTTTGTTTTTTGATTATAATCATCATTTGAATTGCAGTTATGGTTAAACGAACCAGAAACAAAGCAAGCAAAGGGCAGGGGCAGGGCGGCTTTAAAGCGTTTAGGGCTTAAAGAAGGGAACAAAGCGATCAGCAGACTTATTTTAATCGATAAGCAAGCTTAAATAACTATCGATAATATCGCTGACGTATCGCGGTAACAGAAAGCACTTATTTCCTGAGCGGAACACAAGAGACTGTAACTTAAACGTTTTCGATTAACTCTTAAACGATTCTCTTTTTAATTCCTCCTATTATCTATCTGTCTCGCTCACTCTCGCTCGCATTGCCCGCACAACTGTTGGCAGACACATCTTTGTCCGGCTTGCTTTGTATCTCATTCGTTGAAATCAAACTTTTTCCTTCCGTGTGCATTTCACTTTTTCACAACATTTTCACATTTTTTTCCCCTCTATTGCATTTTTATACTCACACACACAAGCACTCTCACACACACACAAACACACTCACACACACTTGAGTTTGTTGTGGTCTGCATTTCCGTTGCGCTTATCATGCAATGGCAGCGGTCGTAGCAGTCACATTTACTGGGGATCCGATATGAAAAAGAACTTTAAGAGAATGCAGTCTGAATTGCTCAAGAAAAGAGGGAACGGGATCGGTAGAGGAAGGGGGAGCGGGAGTGGGAGTGGGGGACACGATGACGACAAACACTCTAACCAAAAGCGCAAAAGGCAACAGCAAACGTAAATTATTCACACACACACACACATTATTACACACACCCATAGCCATATGAGCGTGTAAAGACACGAGTAAAATACCGCGGACGTCGCAGTCCCAGGCGCGCCTTCGCTCAGCTGACGCAAGCAGCAGCAGCAGCAGCAACTAAAACAGCAGCAGCTAAAGCTTAGACGCCGACGACAGAGGAACTGAAAATATGGAAGAACAAGAGAGCGAAAGAGATAGCAAGCAGTGCAAAGTTTTGACGGGCCACACGAGTGAGTGAATGATTGTTATGCGACATTTTGTTGTTGTAGCTGTAAATATTGTTGTTGCCATTTCTGTTACTCCCGTTGATTATGTTGTAGTCGAGTGTTCTTCTTTGTACATTTTAGCGTACATACAATTATACATATGCACACATGCATACATGCATACATGTATACGTATATATGTACCTACCTACATGTTTGATTGTATTTGTGTACACTTTCGCATTTGGTTAGCAGACGCAATAGTCAAAACGGGCAAACCATCACAGTCGGAAAGCAGAGGGGGGGCACGGGGTGTGATTGGATGGAAAGGAAAGGGTGAAGAGAGGGGACGGGAGGGAACGGAAGGTGTGGGTGGGATACGTCTAGCGGTCGTTCATCTAACAACCTAAATAAGTTTCGCTGCCTCTCGTTTCATATACTACTTTTATTTTTTTTTTTTGTTGCTTTCTATGGTAATGGAGTGCCAGAACCATATTCCCCAACACATCACAAACGACCAAGCGACCGACTGACTCACTGTGAAAGACTCTAACCCACCAAAAAGACACCAACAACAACAACAAAAACAACAGCAACAACCGCATCAGCGGCAACACAAACTCGACGAACAACAACAAATAAAAGGCAAACGGCGTTGACAGCGCGTTGTAAGCGACTTGGTGACACGCAGCGTGTATGTGTGTGTGCGTGTGTGTGTGTTTGTGTGTGATGTGTTCATGGGTAAGGGAGGCCGTGGTGGTAGGCATTTCTGACTGTATGACTGTGTAGGCATAAAGAGAACCTCCAGCTATCTGAAACTTTGCCATCGCCTCAATTCTGAAAAAGCCCCAAGGGGGGCGAGGAACTCGGCAAGGGGGGCGTGGTACTCGGCAACATGATTTGATAATGGAATTTTCCCGATATTCCAGTTGTAAGGAACGCTTGACGGCCCCAAAATATATTCTTTAAGCCCTAGTCACTCACCGGTCTGTAAAAAACGATATATGAGGAGTTTCGATAGATGTCAATGAAATATTCCAACCGGAATTGAAAATAAAAATTTAAGTTACTTTTCCTTGATTGCCAAAAGTGCCAAAATAGAAAATAAAAAAGAAAACAAAAAATTTCGAAATCTAAAAAGGGAACGCTTCCCAAATTCCCAGACATCAGAACAGAATTAAATTAGGAATTTCAATGAATTGATAATTCCTCCACATCGAACCCTCATCCTGTTCCTCTAGGTGCAATGGAATACATAGACGATAAGTTTGTACCTAGTGAAAGCACTGAGAAATCTTCTCACCACAAAATCTCAAATCTGTGTTATTTGATTATAGTCCTTTGGGCGATCCTGGGGATTATCTCTTATGTAATGCTTCTACACAAGGTATTTAAATGAAAGTCCTGAAAATCACTACATATTTAATAACCTTCCTACGGACACTTCATTCCTCCACTCGGGACCAAGTAAAAAAAAGTAAGTAAATAGTAAGCAAGTAAAAGGATTTATACAGACTTTGTCTACATCTCCTGGGATTAAACGACTAAGCGATAACTAAATAAAGTAAGAGTAATTAGTACCCAATTTTGTGAACTATTAATTATTTATTTAATACAATTCCAAACAGCAAATTTTAAAAAATAATAACAAAACCCAAAAACCAGTGAAAAAACCCTCATTTCATCTCAATTTACCTCCCAAGAAACGAGCACTAAATTAAGTTCAATCAGATAATGAATCGTGATCATGAAGTTGCGCAGAGAAGGAACCATCCTGGGAGATTCACACCCAAATGTGTATTTATATATTCATGCTCTGTTATAACATGGATCTTTCTTGCTGTTATTGCGTGGACTGTTTATTGCACAGTCTCTAATAAAAGCTAGGATTCCATCTACAGATATTTGTTATATCGATTGCAGTTTATTTTCTAGGTACAGTTGTGATTGATCCCCCGATTGACAAGTATAGCTTTTGGCTGAAAGAACGCCATCTGTCGGGGTAAATTTGAACAATTGACCAAAATGCAGAAAAGATTAATAAAAAAAAAGAAAACGAAATGCATAAAATAAACTCAATTTTTACTCTTGGTCAAAGGCATTGCCAGCCACGACACCCACAGCCTTGCCATTTGCCACCCCGTCGGTGTGGTGTAGAAATACGTAGATTGGGGAAATTTATTTCGAAATAACATTGATTTTTATCAATTGGATTGCAGTTTCCCTTGCGTTTGCATATCTTGAAATAAATGTAGAATACTTTTCTTGAAAATATTCAGTATTGTTTATAATTCTTTTAAGCCAATTTACGTGCCAGATTCGATTCTTTTCCTTATTGGTTTCCAGTCATAAATTGATATTTATTGTTTATCGACTTGTTCTTTAAGCGGAAAAAGAACATCTCATATTTGATTCACATCAAAACATTTTCCGGGTGCCCCAAATTGCTTATAAATATGACAAATAGTGTCACACACTTGTGAGCACAAGCGCACAAACACACAAGCTCAGCTCACGCACACAGGCGCAAGATGGCGCACACAAGTGTACACAGACGCTGTAAATAGCAAAAAAAATGCGAGAATGCAATGAAATGTGGACGACAAGCAGCAGAAAAAAACAGTTAAATAGCTTTGCTTTCTATTTGATCGACTGGGAGATACCCTTCTTACCGAACGAAGCTAAGCAGAGGAAAGTTCGTTCGTTCGTTCAAAACGAACTAAATTCTGCTTCAGATTTAACATGAAAGAGAAACAGGTTATTCGTTAGTTCTCTGTGTGTTTTTATTTACCTTTTAATCTCTCAATCTCCCAATCTCCCATTCGATTTCCCACTCAAGCTCCAAGTGCCCCATTTCGTTCTCAAAATACCCAACATAACAGTTTACACAAGTGCAGAGTATGCCAAATGACATTTATAAAGCGTTATGTGCGCACTGTCATAGGCATGCGGCAAGCAAATGAACACACACACACATACACACACACACAAACACACTTATACACTCACACAAGTGAAAAGAGATACAATCTTTTACTATTTTACACTCAATCCCCTCTCTTGCTCACACTCGCATCCACTCGCGCTTTCTTTCTTTATTGCTTCTTCAGTGAATGGCGCTGCTTGTCCACTCGCATAGAAGCATATGTATGCATGTGTGTATACGTGTGTATAAGCACGCACATAAATGCTGCACTGCTACTGCGGGTGCCTCTGCTGCCTCTGCTGCCTCTGCCGCCGTTGATTTCGTTTCGAAATAAATTCGACCTCGAAAAAGAAAAAAATGTAAGTCAGACAATCCCGTTACAGGCAGCGACGCGACGTCATCAACGTCGATATGTCAAGCGTAAACAATATTGCAAGCGGTTTCGCTCGCCGTCGCTTTCGCCCTCACCCCACCACCTTTGTTGCTATCTCTTTCAAGAAGCTCGCTTCATTTGCAAACACATAAATGTAGCGCACTGAACGTCATTGAATATCGTAAATTTCAGCGAAAACAATTAAATAAATAAATACATTTCTTTTTGTTCTGAGATGAATGCCTCAAGGAAAATCGTGGAAATTTGTATTTTCCTTCATATTTTCTTTTCATTTCATCGTACTGCGTATGTGTGCCGTCTGTGTGTGCCTTTGCGCGGAAATAATTAACAATGTTTGCTCTTATTATTTATTATTTACAGTTCGTTGACATATTTTCTTTAATTGTTAATTTTGTTTGCATGTTAATTGCCTTCAACTTTTGACAGTTACAAATAAAAGATTGAATTTTCCCGAATCGCTGCACTTGGTATGTGAATTGAGGTTACGGTGGTTCAAAACTTAAAAATGTGTCAAAATGAAAAACAACAGTTTACATTTAACATCTGTCGAATATCGTAAAAGAAAAAACCAACGACTTGGGTCCAAAATTTCAATATCGTAAAGAATAATAACCGGATTATATATTAGAAAACTATTAATCCGATTAATTATAAAAAATTACTAATTACCAGTAAGAGATAGTACAGTGACTACTCCCTACGGCGAACAGCAATTATTAGGCAGTTTCTCTCCGTAAGAAAGAAGCCTTAATTTTAGAAAGGAAACTCGATAAGTGGAAAAATGCCGTTTTATCAAGGAAAAATCTTCCCTTATACGGAAGGTTTTTTGCAGCCTTTGGAAACCGATTTATTCGAGAAGCATTTAACCGCTGCTTCTCAGAAAGGACATTGACATCGTCGACCGCAATGCGCTCTTTAAAATATCCTCACGCGTTTGAGAACGTTCTTTATTTTTTACGATATTGAACATTTAGAAACAACGGTAAAAAGTTTTGGATGATACAGAAGCTACGTGACCGCAAATAAAGGAATACAACAAATCACACACACACATACACCCACACAAGCACACATACACACGCAGTGGAGCACACATGAAAATACAAAAATGAAAAGTATATAAAAAGAGAGAGAAAATAAAAAAATTGCGAGGGGAAACAAACTCATATTTCAAATATAATCTTATCAGCTTTTCGATGTTGAATTATAACCCAAAGGCGACGCGAAGTGGAGCGAAAGAGAGCGAGATAGAGGGGTAAAAGTAAAGAGTTCAATTTTGGGATGGAAAAGAGCCAAGGGAAGGGAACAATGGTGGGGACAGGATGGAAGACAAGCAAAACAATTTATTTAACAAGTCACAAAACATATGGAAACAATGGCTAGAGTGGGCGGTGTGGGTGTGGCTGTGGAGAAGGTTGACTAGTTTTTGCATCATTAATCCTTTTTAGCTGCTGCATGTGTCCTTTAGCTGAGATTTCCCTACTCTGCCAAAGGACAGAAAAATTGAACATTTTTACGCAAAATTTGTTTTATTGCCGCTTTTGCTGGCAAGCGGAGTGCGTGAGTTCGATGGGGCTCAGGGAAGGGTGAGGGACTGCTGCTGTAGGTGGAGATGGAGGTGGGCACCAAGTGAGCACTCGTCATGTGTGCAAACAGCAACAGCGTTTGCCATCCTTGTCGCACTCCTGGCTGATGTCTCGCTTTGTTTGTGTGTTACGTTTTTCTTGATTTCTGTGCTTTTTTTCTATGCTCGTCCTTTCGCCGTCTCGTACCACCTCTCACGCCGCTCTAGTTGTTCACTAGTTGTTGCTCCCTCGGCGAATTTGAAATAAATTTGCATGCAGCAGCAACGATGGCGGCGGCAAGCCAACAATTGTTGCGGCAATGTCCTCTGCCGCCAGGACGAGTGCCCTGAACGCCCCCAATGCCACGCCCCGCTGTCACGACACAAACCACTTGTAACAACAACAGCAACAGCAACAGCAACAGCAACAGCAGCTGCAACAACAACAACAACAACAACAACAACAACAACAACAACAACAACAACTATAATAATGCAATGCCATCACAGTGTCTGCTCCTCTCCTCTCCTCAATCTCTTATCCTTTCCGCCTTCCCCTGCCCCACTCTTCACCCCTCGTCCTAAGCATTCGCACAGTTGCTTCAAAATTTACGACCAAAAGCATTTTCAAGAGTTTTATGCGCGTTGAGTGGCGGCGGAGTCTGAAGTGGGTTGGGCGGCAACTGGGCGGGGATTGGCCGACTGGATGCAGGACCAAACATTTAAGTTGGCCAAAACTACACACACACACACACACACATAAAGAAATAGATACACCCGTTGGTTATTTGCCCGGTTTCTGGTTTAGGCCCGAAAACTCGTCGCGTTTCATGAAATTTTCTTTTCATTTTTTGTGTTTTCCGCTTAGAGTTTTCTATATTTTTCATCTGTTCCACTTTCTCTCCCAGAACTGAACCTCCCCCACATCCACAACTGTTTCATTTCATTTGAGTTTCGTCCTGGCCTTTCATTTCCTTCCATACGCTGATTGTTGTTGAAGGAAGCCCATTGAATGGGCAAAGGATTAACTGGAGACTTACAATATGGACCCTGAGATCCTTTTTACAGATTGAAAAGGATTGCAATCCAAGCAATTATATAGGATAACAGTTAAGGATATCTATAAACAGATCTAAGATTTGAGTGTTTGATTCAAGGTTATTCCAAAGGATATCTGTCAGGATCCGTGGCAAGTCCTGTTACTTTTAAAACAAGGATTCAATTTGATCCCAGAACTGAGATGCATCTCTGACTTTACCTGCCCTTGCAGGACCTGCTTCACGGGAAGCGTATATCCTGGTTGCCCACTTAAATGCGATATTTTTATTTCATTTCGGTCCTTTCCAATGCATTTTCCCAGTCGCTCGTCACTTGGCAGCCAGGAAGTGGAAAATTTTCCGGTTTTACTGTGCATTCGTGATGCCAGGAAATCGCTCCTAGTTTCTAGGATGCGGATAGCTCGTCGGTTGAATTGGTCGAGTCTCTGATATAAAAAGCTCCCGTCAACTGCAATCCCATCAATCCGCCCCGCCCAAGCCCTTAGCACCTTTACATACACCAGTGTGACCCTACCTCTCCACCCGCCCCCCGTCCCCCACCCACCTAAAGTTGTTACCCACGTCGCTGCCATGGCAATTGGGTTGATGGGCGCGTAATTTTTGGTTCTGCGAGCCAAATGGAAAATGGAAAATGGAAAATGAGAACATTTATTGAACTTTTCGCCAAAGATATTTTCGCGCATAAAGCGAATTGGGTTAACGCGAGTGGGCGGTAAGTAAAACGGGGCGAGGCGGGGCGTGACGGGGCGGGGGCAGTTAGCAAAATGTAGGCCGTTTATTTGAGAGTTCAAAGTGTTTTCTACTTAAACTTCATCCGGCTGAAACTGTAATGAGTTTTTGGCTCTGAATGCGAATGCAACAGCTGATAGAAGGGAGGGAGGAAGAGGGGGAAGGCTTAAGGATTACATGAAAGTGGAAGTAACGGTTTTTAATTCTAATTATTATTCGCCTTTTGGCAACTTCAAATGAAGGTTGGGAGGAGAAACTGAGTTTTGAGCTCTTAAAAATTTGGGAGAAGAAAATTTCAAAAAAATACAAATATTAATTTTAATATTTAGATTAATAAAACTCAAATTATGATAATTAAATAAAATAATATTTAGATTAATAAAACTCAAATTAAAATAATAATAAAATAAAATAATATCAGATTTCACCTGAAGAGCAAATTTAAATCAAGTCCTGGCAATTTTAATAAATATTAAAAATGTAAGCCGAAACTTTAAATTAAATTAAAAATTAAAATTTACCATAAAAAGAAAACTTTAAATAACTGTAAATAAAGTGAAAAAAAAAATCTCAATTTTTTATACGGCGAAACGCGAAGTTCTATTCTTTTCTTTTTCTGTGTGAATATTTTTCTGCCTTGATGTAACACCAAACTAAAGGCAGTAAAGGACGCGGAAGAGGACAGTGGGTGGTGGGTGGTTGCTGGGATGTTAGTGGAACAGAGAAACATAAATAATAAAAAAAAAAAAGGACTACAGGTGGAAATGTGTTTAAGTCTATACACTGTGTGTTTACATATCTTTGCGTAATTTCATAATGAGCACTGAACTAACACAACCTTGCCGCATGGCGTGGGGGGCGGGGTGGCAGGGAGGCGTGGCAGTGGCATATGCAGCGCTTGGCATTTCAAAATGCGTTCGCTTTTTCACTTTGAGCTTCAAGCAAATTGCTCATACGCCACGTTGCACGTGGCGAATGCGGCCAAAGGAGGCGAGGGCGGGCAAGGACCTGAAGGACGTACGGGACGTTGACGACAACGATGAGGACGAGCAGGACCAAGAGCCGCCGGCTAAGTTGTAGTTATTGTACGTGTGTGTGTGTCGGAGTGTGTGGGTATGCGAGTGGTGGGCGTGGCAGCACTCATAATTATGTTGATGTGAGCTCTGATTACTCGCATTCTAGTCCCTAGGATGTGGGGACGGGACGGGCCGGGCCGCAGGATTCGAGGACTCCCTGTGTAATTTAGCCAACGGCATTGACTAACCGACTTTGATGGCTAAATGAGAGAAGGCAGCAACGACGAGGGCGGGGTCAGTGACTGGCGGTTTGGACGCACGGCTTAATCGCGGGTTAATTCATTGTTTGGCATTTTTCGAATTACGCAGCTTCCGGCGCGTCCTTTGCGATTTTGCGCTTCGAATGAATTACGTTTAAGTGATTACAGTTATCGAATGTTTGTTATCGATTGTCTTATCAACAAAGAGTTGACTCCGTGATTAAAGCGCTTTAGGCGGCCCCCCCGATAATCGGAAAGTGAAATCCTTATCGTAATCGCCACTTGAAAACGATAACAATCAATAAATTACAAAGACAGTCGAGCGGTAAAAGTGAAAACAAAACAAAACGAAGGTAGAAACTATCGAATGTAATCGATTGATTGATAGTTGCAGCAAATCAAAGGGACATCTGCAGAAATATTGAGTTTGACTTTAGGTCATTTACTTCCTATCGAATCTCCCACTATACGTATAATCGATAAATTATCGATTAATCCATTGTATTTAAAATACATAATTATTTATTTACTTTCCCAATTATTAACATTTTATATCTCGAAGTCCACTTTAATCGTCATTAATCGATAGCCCTTAACATCTGTAAAAATGCTGAGTTTGACTTTAAGTCATTTACTTCGTCTCCCACCATACGTATAATCGATAAATTATCGATTAATCCTTTGTATTTAAAATACGTAATTATTTATTTACCTTCCCAATTATTAACATTTTATATCTCGAAGTCCACTTCAATCGGCATTAATCGATAACCCTTTTAATCCCTGTCGACCTGTTTGGCAAGTAAACAGGTAAGAAATGGGGAAACGAGGAAGAAAAGCGACAAAGGAAAAACTTGAATAACAAGTTTTCTAATTACTAGACACAGTCGAAATTTCCTGAAGCGCATTTCCCTTTGCTGGGTGATGGGGGGAGGGGGGATGGGGGTAAGAGGAAACTCAACTTAATATTTGTCCGAAATCAAAAGATTTTTGCATAACGAACGTAAAGAAGATGAAACACAAAAACACAAAAAACACAAAAAAATAAAACAAATATCAAACGAAAGAAGGAGAAGAAGATAAAGAGATAAGGAAGGAAAATAAAGGGATTACAAACTGCAAAAACCTGATAAACAAATCGTCGACGACTTTGACAAACTTTTGTGCTCTTCGAAGAGTTTTCGTAATTGCGAGTCCATCGATGTTATCCCCCCACCCCCACCCTTACCCTGCTCCATCAACCCACTCCACCAACCTATCCACTGCTGTTATGTCTCTGCTCACCTAGACGCATCCACATGTTTGTCTTTTTTCCAGGTGGTTTGCCTTGTGTGCTAATTCCTCACCAGCCACGTGATGCACTTCGTCTAGGCAATTTGTATCTGTATCTGCAACTGTTCGTTCCCCCAATCCCCTCCCCGCACTTGTCTGCCTATCTGCCTCTCTGTGTCTCGTCGCATCAAAGACCCTCCAAACAGCCATTTCCAACTTAGCCGACATTTGAACTACCAAAGTTGTATGTCAACCAGTTTTCAAACTGACACCGAAACAAAATCAACTGAAGCGAAGCGAGGCAGCAGCTCGGCAATATGTTTTGCCCCCGCCCCCTCCGCCAAACGCCCACTTTTGGCGTTGTCTCCTTCCCTCGCTACTTCCCTACTTAGCCGTACTTCACCTGTTACTAAAAAAGAGGCGGCCGCAAGTTGATATCGCACAGTGGAACAAAATCCCTTGCAAGTCGACAAAAGCAAAAAAAAAGAAGTATTTTTTCCAATTTAGTATTTATACCACGATATCTACATGACATTTACTGAAGTTTAAAACTACTAAAAAGTCAAGGAGAATTTCACATTTTTAATTTATTTATTTTATAGATTTATTTAATTTTTCACTTTAATTATTTATTTATATATTTAATAATTACTTCTTTATATTTTATAAATTATTCATTTAAATTTTTTTAAATTATTTGTTTATATTTTTATTATTATTTATATTTTTTTAAAATTATTTATTTATATTATTATTATATTTTTATTATATTATTATTATTTATATTTTATTAAATTATTTTTTTATATATTTAATAACTATTTATTTATATTTTTGTAAAATACTTAATTTATATTTTTATTAACTATTTATTTATATCGTTAATAATTATTTATTTATTTAATTACATTTTTAATAATTATTTATTTATATTTTTAACAATTATTTATTTATATTTTTAATAATTATTTATTTATAATTATAAAAATCATTTATTTGTTTATTTTTGTTTGTAATAATTATTTATTTATTTAATTACATTTTTAATAATTATTTTTTCATTTATTTATATTTTTAATAATTGTATTTTATTTATTCATTTATTATTTTATTAATTTCTTTTATATTCTTTGCATCTTCCCAAAGCCACTGTGCATATTTGCAATTTCTGCCTCGAGCGCCTGGGCTCACCTTCAATTCGACTCGATGAACTGCCTAAGGAATGAAAGAGGGGGAAGAGGTGTAGGCAGGGGGATCAAATGTGGAAGGCCCTGCACCTGCAACTTTTTGCGACGAGTCACTTCTTTCCCTCGACTGTGACTGTCTGGACGCCACAGCAAAAACTCTCTTCGTACTCGAAAAACTTCACGTCTTTCGCCGCTCGTAGCCCCTCGTCTCCCTCGTCCATCGTTCGTGGACGGTCGTGGGTCTTGTGCTTTTCATGTTTTGTTGTAATTGACATTTCAATTGATTTAAGTTGACATTAAGCGACACACATTAAATGCAGCTGTGAAACTGAGGACAACTTTTCCAACATACTGAAGCTTTCCCTTCCCCTCCCCTAAACCAATTCCAAGCCCATCCTCCTCTTTCTCTGTTCAAATAATTTTATCATATTTTTGGGGGAATATAATTTTTGAAAAGTTGTCAGAGTGTAATGTGTGGAATATGGAATAAGTTTAATTCCGGAGTGTTGGATCGGTATCAATCAATAGGAGGAGTGACAGGTTAGAGTTGCCAACAGTCGTCGTGGGAATGGCAACTTGACATGCAACAACCCTGAAAGGCAATGATAATAAAATACACTTTATCCTGATTTCAGCAGGCGATTCATCACTTAGCCAACTCCTCAGGAGTACTTATTTTGACCTCGTAAAAAGTGGGCGGTAAATGTGGTTACTTTGATGTGGGTGTGGCGAAAGCTAAGCAGGAGTTCTCCGAACTCTTAAATACTTAAAAGGAATTGAAATTTTAAAAGGATTTGCCGTCGATTCTCAAAGTTTTGGTCTTGGGACAAGCCTAAGCCCTGAGATCCGCCAAAGCAGCTAAAAGGCTCATTTCAGTTTCGAGCTATAGAATATATTAAATATACTAAATAAATATATATACTATGTAACTATAGTAAATATATAAAATATGTATTAAATATATCTGCAAATTAAAAACAATTACCTTTTAATTGATAATTGATATTAATTTGAGTCTAAGGGAAAGGAAACTCCGCCATTTGAGGTTTTATTTTGACATTTAAAATAAATATAAATTCGAGAGAACTTCTGTTCAGAAACAATTAGTTTTCACTTAATAAAATCATATATCAAATGGTTTATCATCGAAATCTAAAATTGAATGAAAACCCAAAACGATGTCCCACCATTTGTTATAGCCGAATGAAAATTATTCTAATGCATTTCCATGTACAACCTTTTTTCTGAACAAAGGAAAAAATTATATCTGAAGCTCGCATCATTAATCAAGTTCCTGGATACAAGCGAGGCACAGAATGTGCCACAAAACGTAGCACAGATACGAACGAAGGCAGCAACAACGGTGACAACAACATCCACCCTATATATGTGTGTATGTGTGTATGTACATATACACGGCCATTTGGCCCATTTGGCCGGAGTAAGTAATTGTCTAAACAGAGGCAAGAACCAAACTGGAGCCGTGAACGTGCGGGAGGTCAATAATATTTCACACCCCGTCAACTGACCAAGAATCATTAAGATGGCACCAGAACGAGTGGCGGGTGACGGGAGACGGGAGGTAGGGGGCGATTGTTTGGGTAAACGGCGGTTGAAGGTTGGATTAGGTTCGGTTTTGAGTTGAGGCTTGGGTGGGAGGGGCTTAGGAATGACAATGGCGCAAATGTTTCTGACATGTTAAATGTTTGGCCAATTGTGTCACTGGGAGGTAAAGTGTACTTCGTATATAGACCAAAAGCAGAATTCACATGTACGGATCAATATTTGGGTAACGGTAAATACGGTAAAACGGAATTGGGAGATTGTAAGTGAGCTCCACTCCCAAAGCAAAGGATTAAAAGTCGCGCAAGTTCACTTTGAGTATATAGTAATTGAATTATTTAAGCTTCCAAAATTCACACGTGAGTTTTCCCACACGTGTCCTTGAACAGCTTTGAAAAATATAATTGAGGTCGATTTAAGTTACTCAGCGTTCCTGTAAAGTTTCTATTTTATTATCCCCAGTATTATAATTATGTTCAAGAAATAATACCCATAAATCTACAGGTTAACCTCGACCATTAAACTAAATAGAAAACAATTACGAAACAAATTAAATATCAACGAGTAACCAACAACCCGAAACTAGAAACTAGAAACTAGAAATTTCTCTTACTCCACGAAGAGCTTCGTCTTCCAACTGCTAATCTTCTGTTTACACACGCTTATGCATGCCGGAACATGTCTGAACTTGCACAGTTTAAAGTTGCAGCGCACATGATGAATGTCTATGTGATGTACACACGCATACACACACACACACGCTCGCACTCACACTCACGTAAGCATGAACATATGCATGCATGCATATTCAGTCAGGGGACACGCCTCTCAAGCCATGTTTCTAATACATCTTTCAACTTTATATTTTACTACCGCAGAAGTTGGCAAATAAAAAAAAAGAAAAATGAATTACAGCAACAGCAACAACAAGAAGAAGAGCGAAAGGAGGAGGAAGGAAGAGCGTCCAACAACAACTACCAATTAAAAACTCATCAAATTGCTTAGCACAAGACTCCCAAAGCGAAGGGTCGGCCTCTCCGCACTCTCATTCCTCTTTTTACCGTTAACACACAGTCTGACCACCCACTCATCAAAGGCACTATGTTTTTAGCAAAGCGGTGAAGGCTGCGGCGACGGCGGCGACAGCGGCAGTGGCAGCGGCAGCGGCAGCGGCGACGCAGCTCCCAAGGGAGTCGAGTAGTCGCAAACTTGGTCGAAGGCAAAACATTTGGCAACCCGTCGCGACGACATTTTCCTTCTCCCCTCTACGCCCTCCTCTAGCTTGTTCATACGCTCTTACGGCCTCTCTTTAAAACTGTTGTTCATGCAGATGGCAGAAAAAGAGAGAGAGAGGCTGCTGCTATTGCTGAAATTGTTGCTAGTAGCCGGCAGCAACATTTCGTCTACTGCCTGCCAAAGCTTGTTACGTTCCAGCACCCATCGCACCACCCCCGTTCCTCACCTAAGCCGCCCACCCTCCTTCTTCAATGATTGCACTCAACTGTGTGCATACACAGACACAAAACTTCACATTGAATACTGTCGTTGTTTTGTTTTTGTTTTTTTGTTATTATGTTTTTTCGTTGAGTTGCGTCGTGTTGTGTTGTGTTGTGTTGTGTTGTGTTGTGTGTTTTCGATTTTTATTTTGTTGTTGTGTGCGCGGCGTTCGCTCTATTTGGCTCAAGTGTTGCCTGCTGCAGCCACTGCCTCATCGTTTGCCGCTGCCGCTATTGCTACCGATTTTGTTTCCATAACTGATGTTGTTGTTGTTGTTGTCGTTTCTTTTCCTTCAGCTGCTTTTACAGTTTACAGTTTACAGCTATCTTCTATTTTCTTTTCCATTGTTTTATTCCATTTTTTCCGAATATTTTAAGTTGCAAACGACAAATAAATGAAAATATATTTCACATATCTGGGAAAGTTGTGGAGGCTATATTTACAAATATTCTTGAGAACAAAAGGAGCCGGTATAAGTATTCATTACATAGAAGGGCAGACTTCCCACGCATGAATATACACTTACTGCAATTCACAAGCCTACACTCAATAAGGGCCACACGTTACACACGTTTTGCTATCGATAGCTCAAAATCGATAAGGCAAACACGTAAAAATTACTCGTCCATATGTGTGTGTATTTACCTAATTGTCCCACTGACGTACATGTATAAGAAGCATTGAGAAAAGGCAGTGCGGCGCTTAGCATTCCTGTTATTCCTATCGCTCAGTGTCAACACAGCAGCAGCAGCAGCCGCAGCAGCAGCGCCACAACTACCAGTAGAAGCAGCAGCAGAAGGCGACAGCCCCACTGCACAGCAACAGACAACGGACGCTGTCATTTGTCAAGCAAGACAACAAGAAAAAAATAAGAAAATAAGAATCAAAGCAACCAAAAGAGCAACGGCCAGGCAGACAGATGTGAGATAGAGACAGAGACAGAGAGCCAACGACTATTGGACCGTCAATAGCGAGGAGATAAGTGCGGACCGTAAGTTTTTGTTGGTTTGTTGCTTCTTTTTTCGTTTGGTGGGCAGCCAAAAACAGCAATAGCAACACAGAGTGAATCACAAAACGAGCCAACGAGCGTGTGCCGTCTGCTGATGTTGTTGTTGTTGTTATTGTTGTTGTTATTGTTACTGTTGCTGACGTGACGACGCAAGCGTCGCTGCTGCTACAAAATGTGTTACAAAGCGTGTAGCGTAGACTCCAGCTGTCCAGCAATGTATTGCCATCTCTTTCATTTCATGCTGGACACTCTGCTTAAGTTCATTATAAATGCGTTGCCAATATAAATGTCTATACGTATGTAAGTACTGTGCGTGTGCGTGTGTGTGTGTGTGTACGTTTTGCGGGACTGCAAAACTGTTCGAAACTTCAAACTGTAGCAGCAGCACATTTGGAATTTCTCTCACTTCTTCTATTTGGTATTCTTCTTGTTTTTGTTTTTGTTTTTGTTTTTATTGTTGTCTGTTGCGCAAATTAAAGTGGCATGGAGAACTTTTTTACAGAAGCACACAGAGCATTAAGGGAAGACAGCGTAAAGGACGACGAGTTGGACAAGAAGTAGCAGGCAAAACAAGTTGATGATTCTAAGTGGTTAAAGAAGTTGAAAAGTCACAACTGGACGATGGCGAAGTGGAAAAGTGAGCGACAGAAGGTGATGGGCGGGACAAAGGCGGAGATGGGTGTGTGGCAAGTTACGAGCAGCTGTTGACTGAAAGTTGTGCAAGAAAATGTTGCAAGTTTCTCCATTTGCAACCGAAACGGAAGAATGCAAACGAAGGAAAAGCACTGCTTCGTTCCGTTTTTGATTAAAGTGCAAAAGCTTTCATATTTTTTTTTTTTTTTTTTTTTTTTGTTCCGTCCTATGCGACTTCAGGTAACTAAGGACCAACCGCACATAACGCACATTCAAAGAAATCCAAGAAATAAAAGTTTCAAATGCACTTTACAATTTTAATTGACTTTAAAAAAAGAGAATAAAAGATACACCTTACATTACACAACAGTTTTTACCGCTGCTGACAAACCATTGTTATCATAAGCGAATTATATGAAATGTTGGGTGAAATATACGTTATAAATTCAAGGTACACTCGAGCGATTAGATAAACAAATAAGTAGGGTATTTGGGGAACAAATAAGATAACACCTCACTTAAGCCTAAGACTGGAGCTGGATACAGACTAGCACTTAACTCGCGGAAGCCTCAGCCAACTCGCGGAATATCTATGCCATAATCACAGTGGAATTCATAACACACCTGATTTCACCTTCGGCAATAATTTTTTTTTTTTTTAATATTTTGCAAACATAAACATAATTTCACACTGCACTGCCGCAGCACATTCCATAGCGAGAGAAGAGAAAACGTTGGCAGAGGCAGAGGCAGAATTAGTGAGCTGAAGCAGAAGCAGAAGTAGTGAGCAGAAGTTATAATAAATTATAACAAAAAAAAAAAAACAAAAACAAACAAACAAAAAATAATCAATGTTCTTCTTCTGCTTTTAGCACTCGAAAAATATGAAAATCCTTGACCTTATTGTGAGGGGCCGAACGAGCGAGCCACTAACAAAGCGAAGAGCGTAAAAGATAATGAACTCGATAAGTTTCATTTTTGCGGTATGTCTATTTTAACAGTAATAACAGCAGCCGCAACAACAACTACACCAACAACAGCAACAACCAAGCAGTGAAATGAGCTGAGCTCAGCAACAGCTACAAGAAGATGTAGATGGAGACGACAAATAAGAAGAAGAAGAAGAAGAGGAAAATGAGCAGCAACAAGAAAGCGCCGCCGCCTTGACGTGTAATGGAGAAATTGTTTTGCTTTTGTTTTTATCTCGCTCTTTCTTTCTTTCTTTCGTTATTTGTGCGCGCTCTCTTTTGGCACCGTTTTCGGGTAGAAAGAAGCCAATAACCTTGAGGCAGGTTTTTCACATGAGACGAGACGAGACGAGACGAGACGACGACGACGACGCAAAGACGACCAAAAGGCAAACACACCGAACAAAATATAATAATAACAACAACAAAACACAATAAAAGCTTTATATTATTTGGTTGTGTGCCTGTAAATATGTATATATGCATACGTGTGTGTGTGTGTGTTTGTGTGTGTTTGTGTGCGTACGTATGCATGCATAAAAAGCAGTCAGCGAAAATTGAACCTGAAGTTATGGGGAAATAAGTCCCGAGTAAAATTTTTTTGATTATATTGTATAAAGAGCAAAAGTTTGAGATTAACTGATGGGAAAGGGGAACCACTGGGAGAGTGGGGGAAGGAGCAGCTCGGGTCATTGAATTTCATGAAGAGTGATTTGATTAAGAATTCAACGGAATAATGTTATGATAAACAGTTAATTGAACGGGGATTTTAGGTATAAGTCCGTCAATAGAAAACGAATTTTATGAAGTCAGCTTAACAATACTAGCCAAATACTAATACATATAATTTTATTATATTATATATTATAGATGTTATATTAATGTTTTCTTTTTTTTATTTAGTTCAGATTTTATATTTTCTAGTCGCAAGTAATGTTTTATTTATTGCATCCAAAGTGCAAAAATGTAAACTGATTCTAAAATCATTAACTTTTTGAAAACGAGTTTTAACTAAGCACACACATTTACACAATATCGAAATCTGAGCAATCGATTAATCGAAAATAATTAATAAGAAGCATACGTGCAACTTGGAATTACTGCAAAGATCGTTGAACGAGGCAAATAATTTCTGGGTCAGTGGCAAGAAGAAATGCCATCAGTTATTAGGTCGCCTCCTTGAGCACTCGACACTTGCCCTCCCGCTCCCGCTACCGTTCCCACCCACCTACACACACACACATACACGCACACCTTGTTGTCAAGACAGTTGCTGTTGGCCGCCATCATTAATCATTGCCAGTTAAACAATAAGAGGCAGTGGAGCGCTCACATTGACGAGTGGCAGACGATGGCGGAGGCGGCGACGGCGACGGCGGACGAAGCGCCGGAACGGAGACCGGGAGGATGGGGATGAAAACAAGAGATGTAGTAAATAAGAAAAGAGAAGCCCAATGACTGCCAAACTGTATTTGCGTGTGACAAACAATACGCAAAGCTAAGCGGGGTAAGAGGAAGGTGGAGCGGAAGGGGAAGGGAAAGGGAAAGGCGAGTGCAAGAGGATGGTTGAGGCACGCAAGTAAAGTCAAAGGCACGAGCTCACGGGTACAGCCTGTGGAAAAGGTCAAAGTTGATGACAAAGCTAAAATCGTCAAGGGTCTCAGACAAGTCGTATACGTAATTTCCTTTCCAAGGAATTATTCACTTTTAGAACTCCCATTAAAAGGCTAAATGCCTTGACAGATACACGGGCAACATTGACTGTCATAACAAGTGACGACTTATCGATAGATAAATATCGAAACAATGCGATTATTTGGTACTGCTCAGAGCGTGAGGTTAATTAAGTTGATAAACAATTAAAATGAGTCCCATAGATGTGTTCAATGTTATCAAGTATCCTCCTTGGAAGAGTAGCCTCTCAGCGAATCCGTAACGCTTGACCCTTTAAATCAGCAACGTCGTCAGTTTGCAGGCGGGTCAAATGTCATAAACGTCATCAGGCGAATTTTCCCCATAAACTTTGGGCTTTTGTTTGTTTACTTTTAAGTGTGTTTGTGTGTCTCTCCCTCCCTCTCTCTCTCTCTCTCTCTCTCTTTCTCTCTCTGTGACTTTGTGTGTTTCAGGACGAAAAGTGAAATCTATAATAAAATTTTCCATCACACTTTTCATTTGGATGTTAAACTTCCCCCGCTCAAACTTCCTTCTCTCTTAAACTTCTACGACTTTGACTTCGCCTTCGACTCCGTTTATACAATGTTTTATCTCACACACACACACACACACGCACATACACAATTTTCTCATACTTTGAAGGCAGTTAAAAATTTTCATTTTCCACGCCTGATTTTTGTGACTTGTCATAAATTTCCACCTCAAGTTGTTTTTTCATCACTGATGCAACACGCAACAGAACGTGGCATTACTTTCGCCTGAACGAATCGAGATTAAAATGATATTGGTTAACGAGTCTCACCCCAACCCCAACCCCACCCCCTCTCATTCATCGCCCGCCCTTAGCAATCAAAAGTTCTTCATTCCCGCCCCTTCCCTCCCTCCACCCCATCATTCCATAAATCTGAACATTCAACTTACATTCCAAGTCGTTAATCTATCCAAAGCAATTTTATAAGTGCGTTCATGACTCACCTGCAAATAGATAAGAGGAAAAGGTAAAATCGAATTAATTTACATTGTTGCGCAACATTTTATAGACTTAATTATAAATTGGCTGCTCTCCGAGAATCCGGAGTCGGAACCAAAACCAACTTGAAACAAAAGTCGATAGATCAATTCGTGGGTAGATTACGACTTTGGTTCCAGTAGGAAAAAGCGTTATCTTTTCAATGATTGTAAAAAGTGATTCATATATAATCCAAAAATTTATATAATTTATTTATAATATATATTATTATTATATTTTTTATTTATTTATCGTTTCTGTAAAGGAGAAACTCAGAGCATGCAAATCAGTCAGTCAGTTGAGGGGGGAAGGACCAAAGCGGCCAATGCGCAGCCCTATTTATGGGACTGAGCTATTTAGGTGTATTTTATAAAGTATCTTTTATCTATTAAAAAAAATATTATAAACAAAAGTCAGATAAGACTTATTAATTAGCTAAGCACTTGAACTACACAAATCGTGGCCACTAAACAAAGTTGAATCACTTGGAACTGAAATGAAATCAAATTGAGTTCAATTGCAAATTACGAGGAAAAGACGGACACAGAAAAAGAAAAAGAAAAAGAAAAAGAGTGCGACTGAGGGTGGAGGAAGGGCGGCGAAGTGGTAAGAGGGAGAAGGACGAAGAAGCAGATATCATCATGAGGGATTGGCATGCGGCTTCCAAGCAGGGACCACATTTGCGGCAAAAATAATTCCGAATTCTTTGCGGTTAACCAAAATTAAATGGAATTCTAGTGAACTGAATGCGGTTTTATATAAATATATGCATAAATATGTGTGTGTGTGTGTGTGTGTGTGTGTGTAAACTCTTGAGCTATTTCAATCTAAACAATAATTTTATTTAATTTTCTATTTCCCTCATTTGTTTACCGCAAACATGACAAATAAAAACTGATAAGCAAATAAAAAATACAAAGTACGTGAAAGACAGAGGCGGCTCGCGTCTGAATTCGGATTCGAATTCGAATTCGAGTTCAAATCTGGGCCCGAATTCGAATTTACACTGAGACTCAGACTCAGACTCAGACTCGGGCTGGGATTTGGGCTGCAATCTTTGAAAACTTATCAGCGCGTGCGATTGTAAAGAAGCAATACAAATGTAGAGCTAAGCACACGTACACGCATGCACACATCATGAACACACACACACACACGCTCATCTTTACCGTAAGTGCATGTGTGTGCGTTTAAGGGAAGCCAGACAGAGTTTAACAACAACGAAAAAAGAAAAAAAATAAATTTAAAAACACAGTCAAAATGTTGCCTTGGACTTTGTCTTTATATAGTTAAACGCACACCCACAAACATACACACACACACGAACACACACGAACACACACGAAACACACACGCACGCACAATCGTGGCGACCCAAATTTGACTTGAATTTTTCGACTTCTACCTTATTTTTAGCACGTTTCTGCCTGTAAACATGTAAAAATTGGCAATGTCTCAGCTATTTTTACGTATCGAATCAAGTGATCGATAGTTTATTATTCAATATTAATTTTAATTAAGAGAAACAACAATAAAAATAACAATTAATATTGACCAGACAATAATTAAGAAATATCAATTTGAAGAATAAATTCTTTAATTATTTTATATTATTAATTTAATAGTTATTTATTTATTTAAGAATTATATATCAATTAATTATGATTACTTCATTAAATATTAATTATTATTAAGTTTGAGCTTATCTTTAATTAAATTATATTAAAATATTCTAAATAGATGGAAGGAAGAAGAAAGTCACGTGGTGTTAGCTTCAAAAATGACACAAACCAAACTTGACCTTTCCTACCATGAAAATTGGCAACGCTGCAACAGGCACAAAGACAGCCGTGAAGAAATGTATAAATCAACAAGAAAACTGGCAACGTTGCAAAATTAGTAAATTTTGTTATTCAAATGTCAAGTGGGGCAAGTGGCAAGTTAAAGCTGGAAACTATACATATTTAATTAATAATAATTATTTAAATAAATAAATGTTTAAATTGCTCTATATTTTTAGCCTGTTTTAACCTCAAATTTTTTCTTTGTTTCACTTTCAAAGTCCAGACCTTGTCATTTTGATTGTTCTATTTTAAATTTTATCGATCAAACTGCGTGCATATTTTCATTTCACGCACACACCTCTAATGAAGGCATACACACACACACACACACACATACACAAAACTTCACACAATCGAAATGGAAAGGCAACTCATCACAAGTTGCATTTCTCTTGCTCGACTTATTTATTTCACTCTCAGTAAGCTTTTAAGTAGAAAGTCGTTCCGATGTTTTGCAAGATTTTATAATTTAAATGCCTCCGCGCACAAACACACACACACACACGCGCGTTTATTTATATATATGTAAATACAGATACAGATGTCCGCATATGAATCGTTTACCTTCTTTTGCGATTTGTGCTCCACTTCCCTTTGGACCTGTGCATATTTGATTAAAAAATTTATTTCACTTTCACACTTCTTGGAGGCGGCCTTGTTTTTATATTCAGATTTGCTTTGTTTTTATTTATTTCTTTATTTATTTATATATTTTTTTACTTGCACTCTCTCCCAAAATATTTGATTTGCTTGTATGACAAACGAGCTGGAAATAAATTCGTTTGTTAAAGAAATGAATTTAATAAATTCCCATCTTTAAAACAAAAACAAAAAAAAAAACAAAAACAAAAAAATAAAAATATTTAAAATAATTAAGAATTATTTGAAGGCTCATTTATATATATACATATATGCGTGTGTGTGTGTGTGTGTGCGTGTAAGTGACACCAACTGTAAATATCGATAAGTGTGACATCCCGATAAATGTTAATGGAAAGTCAAGAAATATTTAAAAAATAAAAAAAAAACAAAAAAGGAATATTAAAATATCTTTAACAATTTTGTGTTTAATTTTGTTAATTTTATTTAATAATAATATTTTTGATACAAATAAATATATAATATTTCTTATATAACAATTATTGTTAAATTATATGTTTTATATTTTATTTTTATATATATTTTAATGTGTTAAAATGTATACTTAATTGTAAGTTTAATATATCATTTATTTTTATATTAATTTATTTGTATTTAATATTTACTTATTTTTTTATTTATTTATTTAATTTTAAGTAACACTTCTGATCTAGAAATGTACGCATTTGTTTAAATAATTTATTATATTGCTTAATAAATTTAAATAATTATTTTTAAAGCTTTAAAGAGAGTTTTAAATAAATTTTAATAACTGTGCCAAGAAATTTATTTATTTTTTTATTCACTTTATTTTATATTTATATTTTTAAGTACAATTTATACAATATATTTATTTATTTTATTTCTAATAATTTTTATTTAGAAAACGGCCAAAAGAAAAGTTTTAATAAAAATAATATTTAAAGTTAATTTTAAAGTTTTATAGTCGATTTTAGTTTGTTGTTTATTTATTTGGGAATTTGCCTGTGAATAATATGAGGTACACAGTATACAGTTAATAATGAGAAGTTATTAAATAACAGTAAACAAGAAAACAAAAATAATTGAATTTGTTTGAAGCAAGGAATTTGTTTATTTATGTTTACAAAATACTTGAAATTTTAACTGCGATTGGTAAAAAGTGTCACATGTTTGTTGTCATTTGAGCGCCAGATGTCAGTTGAGAACGCGAAATTTTTACACCAGCAACAAAAACAACATATACAACAGATAGAACAGAAAAAACAGAAAAAACGGAGAAAAGCAATAACAAAAAAAAAACAGTTAAGCTCAAAAGGAACGAAGGAGGCAAAACAAAACGAAACGAACACAAAATGTAGGCCAAAGACAAACAAAAGCGGATACCAAATTGCATTAGCCAAAATCACAGCTAAAAACTTTTGAAGCATGAAAAAAAAAAGAAAGAAAAGAGGAAAAAAGCCAAAAGGAAAGCAACAAAAATGCTGAAAACAGAAAATAGAAGACTACGAAACGTGTACTGAAAAAAGTCGAAACGAAAACGTAAACTAAAAAAAAATAGCAAAACAACCTTGACAACAATTAACACATACACAACACACACACACACACACACACACACACACACAAACACACAAATTAAACAGCACTCAACGCACTCGCACACACACACAGACAGACAGAAAGGGAGACAAATTTTTAGGAGAGCGCGCGTTTAAAATCGCACGCGTGCAAAAACGCAACAAAAGTCGCGCCTCCGAGGTAATCAATCAATGTAAGCGGTTTTAAACGCCTTCCCAAGAAAGTGCGGAAGCAGGAGAGGGATAAAAGAAGGGAAGGAGATGGAAACAAAAGAGTGTAATTGGTATTGATAAATGTCGCAAAGTGTGTCGCCAAAACAAGAAGTAAAGTAAATACAAAGAACAAACAAGGCTTAAAAAGGAATCCCAGATCATAAGATACCCTGTAAAAATTTAAATATCGTTGATCTCCAGGAAAGCCCCTAAAATAAGAAGCTCTTCATCAGAGGTCGCCATATTCGATATATTATCTGAAGATATAATCTAGGAAGAACCCCAATTTACACTAGTCAACAGAAAATTAAGAACTGATTTGTTTCCTGTTTAAAGGGAAAGTTTTGAAAGAGGTATAAATCATCCGGTGGTGTGACACATAAGTGCCATATTATATCAGAAACCCTGAAGCTATGACTGTATATATAATATAAATATTAATAATAAAATAATACAATAATATAATCGACTAACAAAAATTATTTAACTATATTTTTCTATTAATATGTATATAATTTTATTTGTTATTAAAATTAATTTATTAATATTATTTATTTTTTTTTTTTTAATTTTTTAATTTATTATTTATATTTAGTTATATTATTATTTATTTATATTTATTTATGTTATATCAACTAAAATATATCATATAATTAGATTTTTTATTTATTTTATTTTATTATTCAAATAATAATTAAATATTTAAAAATAAAACAATCTAGCGATATTTTAATGTAATTTTCCCACCATTTAAAATTTCTTTTAATTTTGTTAAATTAATAAAAAATAATTATTTTCAATTAACAAAATTTCACTAAAAAAATTAATCAACTTTTCTAACTAGTGTATTTAATGAAGGGTGTCCCATTTTCAACAGATGCAACACATCTGTTGATCACCTTTGTTAAAGAAGTTCAAAACGAAGTTAACCATTTATCGATAATTGATGACAGTTATCGAAATTACACGAACAATTAAAAAGTTTCATTAATGTCGTTTCCATCCATAGAAATCAGACACTTCACAAGTCCCAAAGTCGCATCAGTTTCCGCTTCCTTTAAACTTGACTCATGTCCTTTAGTGACAAATCCTTGCAATATGCGAACACAGCAAACACACATCTCCATTGTGAGCTGCTGCCCTTTTCCTCCCACCAACACCCCCCACCAACCCCTCAGCCAACACCCATTTTCCGACCTGCTCGACAACCGTTACTTCTTTTGTGCTTTTCTAATATGGCCACACGCTTTTAAGTTGAGCGCCTAAAACGCTTCAACTATGCACACACACACATAGTACACACACACAAACACAGGCAGCTGTACAACACACGTACACATGTACTCGAGTCAATCCCTTTACTTTGAAATGCAACATTGAACTGTCAACTGCTGTTCCACATGCCTGCAAGCCACTGTTTCTCCCGCAGTCCCATCACCCACTTTTTCTCTCTCTCTCTCTCCCTTTACATCTCTCTCACTCTTTCCTTCTTCGTCTTGCCTCTCCCTCCGCTTGCTGACATCCTCATTGCATTTGGCATGCAATTTCCAAATGCAACAGCAAAACTTTGCAAGGCCTACGAAGGGGCGTGCTAAATGGAAGGGGCGTGACGACGGGGTGAAGTTTTGGTTGGATCTTCGCATGTTACTTTGTGCATCTTTCCGAGTTCCGAGTTCCAAGTTCCAAGTTCCAAGGCTTTGGCTTTGGTGTCTCACATACATCCCGACAGTGCGATGGGACGGAATGGCTTGGGATGAAATGGAATGGGAATGAGATGCGATGGCACTGCTCCCGGACTCTTAGTTCAGGGCAAGTTTAATGGTGGCTATAACCCAGAAATTGCATGAATACTCAAGTACCGAGTGCTCCGTCTCCGTCGAAGCATCCCCTCACCTATCATTTGCCTCGAGCCTCGAACGGTTCCTACTACTAGCAACCGTTACTTTCCCGTTGCTCCCCGTTTTCCGTTTTCCGTTCCCCGAGTCCAGTTACCCGTTTCCCCCAACTTGTCCTCGTACATAAATCATCATTGCTTTTCAGCTCGACGTCGTCCTCGAAGCTGAAGTTGTCCTCGCCACCACACACACATACACATACGCACATATACACATGAATATACATATAAATACACACACACACGCATACATCTACCATCAACATCGTCCTTCATCCTTCAACCTTCTTTGGCTTTCATTGCAATGCCTTTTGTTTTTTCGCTTCAAGTGGCAGTTTCTTTTCGGTCCGTAATGGGGCACCTACTCTGCCACTTCCCCAACTTGCCTCCCCCCGCCCAACCGCATCCCTCATCGCTCTGCCGCTGCTTTCCTGGTTGGTTACACCGCCGCGCCGCTCCCCCTGACTCACTCACTCACTCGCACACTCATACCTCACAGCTCACACCCAACCACTTGGCGAGTCCTTTGAAGTTTTGTTTATGTGCTAGTCGCTTGGCTGCTGATATTTTATAGCCTCATTGGCGGCAGCTTCCCATCGGTTTTAGCGCTTTAATTGAGCGTGTTCTTCCAAACAAGAAGGCAAGCTGTGGCATTCAACGAGTCTATGTGAGTGTGTGTGCGCGTGTGTGTGTGTGTGTGCATGAAAATTCAGAGGGTTCAGCCACCTAACAAAGGAGTCTTCAGTCTCCATGAGATAAATAATATGAAAATTAATAAAGTGCAAGTGATGGCAATCATTTACGTAATCGATAACAAAATTAAGCCACTTGATAGCCGATTGAACTTTCGATAGACATATATTTTTCGATTGGATTAATTTTGATAAATTGTTGCAATAAAAGAAACCTTTAAATAAGTAAAATTGAGCCCCAACAATATAACATTGATATTTCGATAGATATGATTTCTTCAATTGGATTCATTTTGTAATAAAAAATCGATAAAGCGATAACTTTATTGATAGTTCATATGAACTCAATTCAAACTACATTTGACATTCATTGCAGTAAATCAAAACTACATTAATATCTCGATATTACGATAATCAATTATGTCATCGATAACAATCTAAAACGATTATCAATTGAATCAAAGGTGGAAAATTGTATCAATTCTTGATTATTGGATTAACCCTGAGAGATTGATGCAAGAAACACATCAATATGGAATAATTAGCAAAGCGATAACATAATCGATAACCGAAATGTACGTTTCAAATTCATTTCATCCTATGACAATCAAATTGAAGGTGGATGATTGTATCAATTCTTGATTATTGGATTAACCTTGAGAGATTGGTGCAAGAAGCAAATCAATATGGAATAAATAACAAAGCGATAACATAGTCGATAACCGATATGTACTATGTATGTCTAACCTCATTTCATCCTCTTCTTTTAATGACCTCACACACGCAGTGTGTGCAGCAGGTAAAACCTCATAATACCCAAAAGGTTACAGAATAAATCATCCATATAAATTGATTACCGCGTCTCGGTCTCCGTCATTGCATTTATTTGATACCTTACAATTTCCCGCAGCCCGCAACCCGTAACCCGTAACCCCCTCATTGGGCATAGCTTGTAATCTACTCATTTCCACATTAGCGTTGAGCCCACGTTGCACGTGTCGCATACCTAATACGTGTCCAGGTGAGGACGCAGCTCCGTCGCTCCACTGAGCTGTTTTCGGGGAGCAACTTTATTAACTCATCGCCCGTGGCGGTGTCATTAGTGTCGTTATTAGCGGCTTTATCATAATCAAACTTCTTTGGGTTTCGGCTTTTATCGAAGGTATTGAAATCAAATTTGGTCTCAGTAACTTGAGGGGAGCTACGATGATTACAATAATGTGAAGGATGACAAGTCGAAGGACTCTCCTCCCTCACCCCGCATAACATTCAGAAAGTTAACCAAGTTAATTATAATCTCTCTTAGGCATGTCATCGTCCCATCTGCCCGGGAGGGGTCCGTCCAACTTCTGACGCTGATTAATTTGTTGGCAACAATTTGGACGAGAGGCAGGTAGATGTCTGATAAACACAGTCAGTCGTCCGGGCCTGGACGACCTGATAAGAAGGTCCGTTACTTTCATCGCCGTTCCTTATCTCTGGACGCTCTGCAAGCGCTTGTTGCATCTCCCTTTGCCTCAACATTTTCACACTCTGCGGACTTGCCTTCCTTTTTTGTGTTCGGCTTATCGCGTTTACAGTTATTTCATGATATTGCCTTTTGTCCCCAACTTTGCTTTTATTGCAATATAGATTCCCATTTATCGAAAAAAAAAATATATTGACTTTAGTTGTGAAATACAAACACATTGGCAACTCTGCCACAACAGCCAATCGGAAAAGGGGGTGTAACCAGTGATTAACGGTTATTTTATAAATAGTAAATTACATCGAAGTGACGCGATGAAATTGATTTATTGAAAATTCCACAAGTAGCATAAATAATTAAATTGATTAAAGGCTATGTAGTAAGAGGTCAGAGATGATAATGTATTTCAGCAGAAGATCACGTTATCGATAACATTAATAAATTATTACTAAAGGAGCTGCAATAACAATGCATATTCTAAAGGATAATCAAGCACTACACTAAATTATTGTTTAAAGAACAAGTCAATATATGAGTAAAATATCTGAAGCGACTGCCCACAAGCACGGTTATCGATAACATCAATTATGGCTACTAATTAAGTTTTCCACATATTCCTTTGGCAGCCACTGGACCTTCCTCAACTGGAAGGACAAACTCGTTCCACACAACAAGCAATTTGCCTCGAAACCCATAATTTCTTCATCTCCACCTGATACTCCGTCTATAACAGGGACTCGCACACAGGCACACGGATATACACATATACAAGCTCATATTGAAACTTTAGCCACAAGCCAACACTTCAACACGTTTTCATTTCTTTTTAACGCGTGTTTACAAACACAAGTAGAAAGGAGGTGCGAGTGAAAGAGAGCGAGAACGATACCGAGACCGAGACCGACACCGAGAGGGCGTAAGAGAGTTACAAAGTTGGAGCCAACGTACGAGCACAGTTGGAGCAAACTGTCGAGCAGAGAATAGAGTGGAGTATGAGGCACGTAATTTAATAAAATGCCAAAGTTCTCGGTTGTACATTGCACGCCAGACGTAGAGGCAGGCATGAACGTGAGTGGCATGTGCCGCCGTCAACAACACACGATTCACCTGACGCCCACGCGTGAGTGGCCTACACACACGTGCCACTCCCACCCATGCATGAGTATATCTACGTGTGCATGTTAATACCGATATGAATGAACGTACATTTGTATTGAGGATTGCCCCGCATAGAATTGCATTACAAAGGCGGTGCATAAACTGAATGTACGTTAGCTTCGGTTTCGGTTTCGGTTTCAGCTTCGGCTTCGGCTTTGGCTTCGACTTTGACGTCGGCTTTCCAAATCTAAGTATTCCCGAAGCGAATTATGAGAAGGCGCTGTATGGCGCGCTCTGTTGGCGGCAAGGCTCTTTATTTGTAAATGTTTACTGCAAAAGTTTGTTTGAAGTATCCACAAAGTTGTCTAGTGTTGAATTTGTAAGGAAAAGATATACAAAAAGTGCAGCTATCAAAGTGCAATCGATAAGCGGAATTTCTTAAGACTTTTGTACTTTCAAAAATATAAAATATAACTTTTTGAATGGAGCAACACAATCATAAATCGTTATATTCGACAGGCACCTAAGGCTTTTAAAGTGTGATTCATGGGTTTCTGGGACATTTGGAGACATTTTCTAGACGACATTGAAAGATTGTGTTTGCAGGTGACATTTTCCAATCCTTGTAGAAATAATACTAGCACATTTAAATTAGTGACTAAGTTGAGAGACCCTCATTATTTATCTCCTTTTTTGCAACCAGTTTTCCGAGAGACCAAACTTGAAAAACAATTCAGTGCTCATTCAACGGTTTAATTGATTCGCGCGAAGGTGATTTATCAATTTATCCATGTCTGTGTTTTTTGTTTAGAGGTAATACTTAAAGTCGACAGAAAAGCAACTATCAAGCAACAACAACAACAACAACAGTTCGTACATCTCTCTTGCCAGTTCACAAAGTATTTGCATTTTATGGCGCCCATGTGGCTACCCCCTTCCATAGCTAAGTTGTTAACTGTAATGATACACACACATAGTCGAACGCGTGTCAGTCTCGTTCGCTCTCTTTTTCGCACATGCAAAGCAGAAGCAAGAAGTACATACTGATTAACACTTCATTTTGCATGCAAAAACTTCAATAACTAACGGCAACCACGCTGAGGCAGCGGCAGTAGCAGCAGCACAGCAGCAGCGGCAGCGACAACTAAAGCAAAAGCAATGTGAAAAACGTGTCGATGCATGTGCGCCATGAATGTCAACGCTCAGCAACAGCCAAAAACAAAATAAGCACATGAAGTACAACAAAGTGAAGTAAAAGCAAGGAAATAAAACAAAACCAAAAACAAAAACAATGCCCTGCGCCACCCCCCACAAGCATTAAAGTAATCTGTCTGCCAACGTACGTGTGTGTGTATGCATGCATGCATGCATGCATATATGCATGTATGTATGTATGTATGTATGTGCAAATGCATGCATATAGATGCTTGCTCTATATCGCTGCTCTTTAGTCGTTCTCACCCCTTACCTATTTACACGTAGATGTGCATGTGTGCTTGTGTACGGGTTGAAGGTATGCATGTATTGTTTTGCTTTGGTTTTTATTTAGTTTTAAACGGTTTCACATGTTTTTGCATTATGCGCATTAGTTTTAATGGCAATGGCCAACATAAAAATCTCATAAACGTCGGACCTAACCACTGAATGCAGCCGGAGCAGCCTGTGACGGCGACAGTGACGCCATTCCACCAGCTGCGCTTGTTGCATTCTCTCTTCCTCCTTTCTTCTGCTGACATTTTGTTGTTTCTTCTCCCTTTATTGGTAGCTTTGCGAAACGATTAATTCTTATAGTTGACACTTGTTGTTTTTAATCGGAAAACGATATTGACGCGCTGCTTGCATGCATTTCTATGGGTGTTTTAAATATTTTTTAATTACCGTATATTTAATAGGAATATTATTGAAAATAAAGCCTATTTATTCATGTAAGATTCTAGATTTAAATTAAAGTTATTAATGAGCAATGACATGCGACAAAGTGATGTCTTAACTTCGATACGCAAACGATATTCAATTGACTTGAATAATCATCGAAACAGTTAACAGTAGTAAGAAGTAACAGATTGTCACTGACTCTGTTAATGTAACATAAATGCATTAATGTATTACTTACTATGCATGTATGTATGTACGTATGTATGTATGCATGTATGAATGTAAACTGATAAACTTTCAAAGCCCCTTAACACGCACTTGTCTTGTGGTGTATTCATTCCTTATTTCTATTTTTTATTTCGTATTTCGTTTTCGCATTTCATTTCAATGCAAAACTGTTTTACTCAATGACAAAGAAAAATTCACAAAATCCAGTAAAAACAACGCTGCTAAAGTCGCCCACTTAACGCGGATGCCACGCAAAGGCGGCAAAAGTAAATTTAGCATCGCACATGTTGGTGTTGTTATTGGTTGCGTAGTAGTAGTAGTAGTAGTAGTAGTAGTAGTAGTAGCAGTAGTAGAAGTAGTGGTAGTTGTTGTTGGTGTTTGTATTTTCATAGTTGCTGTAGTTGTTGTTATTGCCGGCGATTGTTTTATAAATAAACGGCAACAAGCTGCTTGGCAGCTCGGGGGTATCAAAAATAGACAACGAAAGTAACTAAAGCGAAAATCGAAATAAAAAGAGAGCGAGTGAGTGTAAAAAGCGGAGCAAACCTGAATTGCTGCACAGCTTGGCCACTGGCCACGAACAGTGTGTCTCGAGCAAAGAGTGGAGATAAAGCGTTTATATAACACTCTCGGTCGGATCAAATGTGTATTATTTAATACCCAGCAAATTGAGCAGTTATCTTTTAACTTTCAATTCTATAAATATAAATATTCCCACATCCGCCTTCTTTTCCGCTTGCCGTTTAAAGGGTTGTCTCCAACTTCGCACTTCACCCCTTTGGGAGTTGCTTTTCTTGGCTCCCTTGTCTCTGCTTCTAGTTTAATAAGAAAATAGTTTCTATTTATATTTTTAGACCAAACAATTCCCACTTCCAAGCATCCGTTTAGCAAATACCGGGAATGAGGGAATGAGGGAGGCGTAGGTTCAAACACTCTTAAAAACCATTTAAATGTTGAAAGAGCAATCATTTTATGGCCACAATTTACGATCTTATAATTGACGTCGGGTTTATGTGCAATTTTCTATATTTAACCCACATTTGAGTTGCGGTTTGTATTCATTTTTTTTTTTTTTTAGCAACATTTTTAATTTTCTATTCGTGTTTTGTTGCTTTTGTTTTGGTTTCACATTTGGTTTTGTTTGCTTTGTGTGTTTGACTCGTTTTGCCTTGCCTTGTGTCTTACCCCCTGATTTATTCCGTATGCCAATCAAGTGTTAAGCGATTTTGATGTGTTGCAAGCCGCTAATTAGGCACTTCGAATGACAGCGGAATAAAGAAATACACACAAATGACGATTGTGCATCGCAGAGTGTAAAATCAGAATGGAGAGAAGCGAGAGACAAATCTTACATTGAAATTATTTTATACTTATTTTCATTCGTTGATTCATCGCGGATCGAAGAATTTATTAATTTATGCAACTGAACAATGCTAATTCGTGTTCCATTGACTCACTTGTATATTCATAACTATTTATAGTTGCATAAATTGAGTCACTTTAAATTCTCCCTTGTGTATCGATTTCAGCCACAGTATAAATTTCTCTACAGGGCGGATGTTCTACAACTTTCAAGGAAGTCGATAAAATAAAGCCATTCGCAAAAGTCATGGCCCGTTAGAAAGACATGAATCAGTGAAAATGTCATTTATGAATTATTCCACACGTCTGTGTGTGTGTGTGAAAATGGGGAAATACCCCTTGGTATGCGCGTGTCTTGTTACCTTCATCAGTTGGCAAACAAGCAATCAATAAACATAACAATAATAATGGCAAAAGCGACAAAAACGTAACACAAATTTTCAACTAAAAGCCACTCGACTAATAAAATAAACAAAAACAAGCCAAATGCGTGACAAAGACCGTGTGTATATACTTGTGCTAGTATGAGTAAAAGTACGAATGTGTGTGTGTGTATAAACGGGAAGGATGCGGGAAAGACCAGACAGCGCGCTACAATTGCACGTTGGAGCATTTTGTTATTGTGTTTACAAAATACGCAGCCAACAAGCAAGCGAAAGAGGGGGAGCTTACAATGACGATGTAATCGGCAGGCAACCAAATGCACACACACACACATGCACACACAACACGAACACATTGACACATTGCACAGGAAGGGCACAATGAGCGGCAGCGTCGACGTCACCGTCACCGGCAGCGGCAGCGGACGGCAGTTTATCGATCGTTTAGCATAAGCAACAAAAATATGAGAGTCACAGAAAAAGAGAGCGACGTGTGGAACTTAACGCAACTTATTTATTCTCACAAGCACAAAGCAGGGCAGACACATGCACACACATAATCACTCACTCACACACAAACACAGAGTCAGATGAATTTTTCATGTGCAAGCATAGCAGCATAAATATTTCATTTACTTCTTGTTGTTGCTCGTAATGCCGCTGAGTAAAATGTCGTATTAACACCTAATTGTGGCAAATGTGTGACGGCGAACTAAGAACGGAAGCGAGAGCGAAAAAGAAAATGAAAGAAAGACAGAGAGAGAGAGAGCGCTGCAGGAGCAGGTATGTAGTAAGCTAGCCGTTTAAATTGGAGAGTCATTCAAGTGTTGATGTTCAGTTCAGTTTAGTAGTTTTTGTTTTTGTTTCTGCTGCTGCTGCTGCTTCTTCTTTCTGCTTTGTTGCCGGCAAGTGTGTGAATGACGTTGAAAAGCTCCAAAAACTACAAAAATAAAAGCTTTTAGGTCTTAGTGCAGCCTGACGGCAAGTGGTAAATGGCGACAGAAGAAACAGTAAAAATGCTCATTGCCAACTTGCGTGTAAGTGTGTGTGCGCGTATGTGTGCGTGATGGCGTGCCCTGTGTGCGTCTGTGCGTCGTTCTGTGTCGAAGTTTAAGCATAAAGGGAAATAAAGTCACAAAAGACGCATTTTGCATGTTTACAAGAAAGCGTCATTTGTCAGGGGAACGGAAACAAGGCGCACGAATTAAAATGCGTATCGAGATAATTGTTGATCAATCCAGAGGATTACAGGAGGCAACTAACAGAATTACTGTGTATATTTAGATACGGCAGAAATGTAATTAATATCAATATAATAAAAACAATAAAAAAAAAAAAGCCACATTAAAAAGTTAAAAGCGTTTGAATTCGAAATCAACATTTCTACCCCCTCAACAAAAAACAAACAATGGGAACTTTTTGAAACAAATTGAACTCCTAAATTTAGGTTCATCCTGAAATCCATAATAAATTAATAAACATGAAAACTTTTTCAATGAACATTTATGGGATTTCTAACCAAATTAACAAAACCAACAATTAGCAGCCCGCCGACCGCCAACCGTCGTTTTATTCCCAATGCCATTCCCAGTGAGGGTTGCCTCATATTTCGGTTATGAAAAACGCAGCACGAGGGTTAAAAGACATTCAACAAAAGTTATCCAGTTGAATGTTGTGTGTCACGAAGGGGCAGAAGCGAAAAAGGACGGTGGACGACAGACACGAAGCGGGAGGAGGGAGGGAAAGTCGAGTTCCGAAAGGGTTGTGAAATGCATAAAAATTAAAGTGGTTATATTTTTATGGGCATTACCGTGCAATGAGGCATTTCCAATAAAATTTATTGCCCACTCAATGAATTTTCCCATCGACCCAAAACAAAACTGTGTCTAAAATGGGACAATTTTCTAGTCATCGATGCAACATTTAGCTGTGAGACCTGGGACGAATTTTCCAAATTCCGACAGAAAGGATGAAAGTGTAAATAAAATTGAAAGCTACCAGGAAATGGTCTACTCCAATCTAACCTTTATCGAATTCCAATGGATCCATAAACTGGACTAAGTCGTTGCGGGAAGGAAGGAAACTTGTTTAAAGTTGAAACTTATTGAAAAATATTTCACATGAGATTCCATAAGTTGAGTCTCGAGTTAATCTCCTTACGTTCGGCACGTTTCACACAACTGAGCACAGGAACAATGTGACAAAGTGACACTGGAGGACCACAGAGCTTCCTCAGGTCGTTGCTTAAGCAATCAAATACAAACACTCATTAAAAAGTCCTTCAATAAGGCTTCAGGTTACAATATTTCAACCACGACAAATTCATCCTCTACACCGGAAGTGCCTGCAAGGACCAGGAAAAGGAACGAAAGGAAAGAGAATGTAAGAAGAAAAAATGAGGTACTCAGAGTGGGCAGTGGGTAGTGGGTAGTGGGGAGTGAGGAGAGCGCAAATGGAACTCCCCAAAGGCGATTCAAGGCGCTCACTGGCGGCTGTCGTCCAGTTCAGAGTATTAAGCACAAAGACAAACAGACAGACGGACAGATGGACCGATAGACGGAGAGACGGAGGAAGACAGACGGTCAGGGGGACATACAAACAAACAAGAAAGCAACAGCAGCGACCCCAAAGGCTTGTCAAGTTCCACTTTCCCACATCTTGATGCGGCCATCCTCCTTTGCTCCCCCATTGCCGCCCCATCCTTCCTTCCTCCAGCGCCCGCACTTCCGTGTGTCTCGCCCCGGCTGTCAATATTAATAACAGAACAGAAACAAAAAAAGAGAAAGAGAAAGAAAACAAAACAAAAACGAAGAAACGTCAACTGAAAATAAATGGCGAATAAGTTTTTGTTTTTATTTGCAGTGAGAAGCCACGAAGGACACTAACTTCCTACTTTCCACCCTATCCACACCTACCGATCCCTCCATTCCTCCATCCCTCCTACTGCCCACTCGCTCCCCTCCCTATGTCCCACCAAGGGTTTTCCCCTAGCCATCCTGTCAGCGGAAAAGTGCAACTTATTTACTGTTTCCGTGGCGGCGTCATCCTCTCCTCCTCCTTGATGTCGTCGTCGTCGTCGTTGTAGTTGTTGTCCTTCGTTGGATTCGCCGATTGTGTGGCCCTTGGTTAAGAGGGGGCACAAGATTAAAGAACCACCCAAGAAGCAACAGCCACAACCTTAAACAACAATAGGAGCGTCGCTCCTATTCTTATATATTCCTTACTATATCCTTGAAAATCATAACGGCAGCTTTCATTTCACTTGTGTCTCGTGTCCAACAGCTAATTAAAGTATCAATTGCCATCAGAGCTCATAGAATCGTACCCAATGTAGTTAACTGCATCTTAGTCCTGCCTTGCCTTGTGTATCCTTGCGTTTATTTCATCATCGATGTCCTCCAATCGCCCATTTACCTATTTTTATGATTCGTTCATATCCTTGATTTTACTGCAGCTTAAATTGATTTCCTTTTTATCGATAATTTATCAATTTATTTTATTTATCGTTTGCTGCGTCTCAAGAACTCAAATCCGGATGTTTCAATGAACAGTCTCAATGAGAACTTGTTCGCGTCTCTAGTTCCAGTTCCAGTTCCAGTTTCAGTACTTGACGACTTTAAGTGGCAAACACTTGCGTGTTAAATGCGCGAATGGTGACAGAGTCGCGACTTGTAAGTGCCAACCACACACACACACGCACACATAAAAGACACACATTCAATCAGACACACACACACACACACACAGACACATACTCATGCACTCACAGTGGGGCATCAAAGTGCAGAGGCTACAACTCGGAAGGCTCAGAAGACAAGCGACGCGGGTTCCTACGTCCTTCAGCATTGCAAGCGTTGCTAATGGGCGTGGCCAGTGGCAGTACATGCAACAGTTAATCATTTATATGTGTGGCAAGGTGGAAAAGGGTGATGGGTGTCAAGTTCTTGGAATGACACCTCAAAGAGGACACGGGCACATGTACCATATAAAAAAAAAACAGGTCGACCCATGGGAGTGGCCGACAAAGGACACGCCAAGGAACAGAAGGTTAACAATCACCTGTGGTTGTCACGAGTCTGGCGGTTTATGTATATGTAAAAAAATAATGTCTTCTTTATCGATATAAAATTATCGATAAATGTAACAAAAAATATAATAAAATATTTGCAGATTCGAAACGTCGCACACATCTCCATTCGCCTTAAATATTTTTATGTTTACCAAGACAATACACACACATACACACACACACATACAGACAGACAGACACACAGTTTGAAGAGACAGAAATGGAGAGAGTTAAGTTCGTTCCACTTTACATAACACATCAAACTGAATTCATGATTCATGTGCAATTTCTAGTTCAAATAGCCGAACCTGTAAAGAGTCCTTTTCCGGCCCCGAGCCCACCGATGTGTCCTGCCAATCAACCAATCAACCGCACAGACCTTGTCTTGCACCCACCCCCTCCAGGCCCGCACAACCCCTTTGGCACACACTTAAACTATTGACCTACACACCTAATTGATATGCCGCACAGAGAGTCAACAACCAAAAAGGATGAAGGACGTTGGACAGAGGTAGACGGGAGACGTCAGTCGGGAGCCGGAAAGAGAATGATGACGACTAAATGCCATTCTAGGCATTGCTATGATATAGGGGTCCATTTTGAAGGACCTTGCCTGCTCTCTGTATCGCTCTCTCTCTCTTTCTCGCTGGCAATGCGAGTCTCTCGGGGGATTTCAGGTTTTTATGTCGAAATTATACATTTTATAATATCATTTTAATGCCGCGCAAGAGCCAGGACAAAAACGAGGACGAGAAGGAGAAGGTAAAAGAAAAGAAGAGGAAAAAGAAGAATGAGAATGAGAACGAGACAAAACAACTAAACCCAGACTTCCAGAAATCTTCCCCAACATCCCCTTCCGAAGGACCATAAATCAACTACAGTTGTAAAGGATGTTAGGATGTAAGGATGCAGGAAGTGGCGAGAGGGTGGCATCAGCTCCGTAGTAAAAATTTTACAGAATAAAGTGAAGGAACCACTGCAAAACTTGATGGGCTCAAAGTTTTATGACTTTGCCAGGATACTAGGCTGACGGTGGTATTATCTGTGTGTTCGTGCGTCTGTATGTATGTATGTATGTATGTATGGGTGTGTGTGTGTGCGTGTGCTCAGTCGAGCACATGTAATTTTCATACCTTATACAAGAGACGAACGAATAAGACAAATTTTTTGTTTGATTTTTGTTGTGAGGAAAGGATTTGTAGAAAGGACGAGAGACTAACCGCCAGGACAGATGTTTAGCAGCCACTTGAGGGATGCAAGCGAGAGGCCAGACGACTCGGAAAGTAGGAGTGAATCCACATACACATTCGTCTGCCAAATTGTTTTATGTGTGTGCCGATAAAGTAAATCACTTCCCTTCACATTTATTTCGATTTTATACCCTGTAAAAGGACCAAAAGTCCAATGGCGAGTAGTCTCCAGCGGAAGCTTACGAGTCGGTGGAGGAAATCAAGTCAATCAAATTACGTTACAGACCCTTTAGCTGGAGGATATCTACAAGTCGATCATTGCATCACTTGCCCTCCTCCTCGGGGGTCCTTCTTTGCGAATACTTTTCAAGGGTTTGTCCTGCTTCGAGTTGTTTGCCTTTTGTATACGAAGCATAAATACATGCGAATTGTACACATGCATATCCTATATATCCTTTATATCCTACATATGTACACATATATCTTATGAGTGTGTGTGTGTGTGTGTGCGTGTGTGGTGGTTTACACCCTTAAGTTAATGACTGGGAGGCTGTAATGACCAAGCGAGTCATAGCGGCAATAAGACTCGGGCTTGGCTCAGCTTTTGGGTGGAATTACCATTGACTAGGGAAAATCCCATAAATTAACTGTACTTAATACTTTTCTCACCTATTGACAAAAGCATCATCTTTATTACCTTGACTTTAGCTTTGCAAATTTCCCAGATAATTAAAAACCAAAGTTCATTCACTTAAAAATATTTTGGAAGTAAATTGGAAAATAAAATTGAAACCGGCTTAGGTTTGACCTTTAAATTTAAATGCATCGTTTATTTTGTTGAAAAAATAACTGTTTGAAATTTTAGATTAAAGGAAACCTATTGGCATATGGGCGAGGACCTTGCAATTATCCTTTGTATCGTATCGATTGCCTTGAAAATCATAAATGATAGATTATCAAAAATGCAATTTAAATTTCGAATTTGAGGACTTGTGATATGGCAATATCCTCAGCCTTGCGATAATCCTTTTGGGCGTTCACTCACTGAGTTATTCATAACGAATACACACACACACACAGGCACACAACAACAACACACACACCTTCAAGTATGCTGAAAAATTTAAATAATTCAACGAAAGAAATTCAGTTTGTGCCAATGCCTAAAGCACTTCACGCAAGTCCTGCAAGTGCGAAAGAGACAAAGGCGAAAAGAGCTGGCGAGTGAAAGAGGCGCAGGGAGAGGCTAAGAAGTGGGCAACGGGAAAGCCACAAAAACCAGAAACTTGCAGTCGCGTGCGTGTGCACTAAAATGTGTCTGTGTGTGTGTGTGTGTGCAGTGCAGGGTGCAGCCATAGGGCAGGGCAGGGCAGGAAGGCAAACAAGGCAGACAGACTCGCAGGCTCACAGGACTTGACAAGGACGTCGAGGGCAGGATATGGCTGTATGGAGATTGTGGGGAACCTCACGCGCTACACACATTAAAATTTCAATTTAAGAGAAATTAAAATTTTATCTATTTATTTAACAAGTGTGTGTATGTGTGTGTGGAGGCTTGAGTGTTCGCCTTCAACCGCAAGATGGCGTTGCTTTGGTTACATGTATGAAACATAAATAAGAAAAGAAAAAGTTTTGCAAGTCTCGTAAATTATGAAATTATTTATTACTTTATACGAATAATAATAAATTATTATTTTAGTTGTAACATTTAATTTATTTATTTATGCGAAAGCCAAAACTTGAGTTATTAACCTGCAGCAATATTTCCATTGGACTTTCGGCCTTCTTACAATTTGGCAAGAATCTTAATAATTTTTTAAACATAATTTGAAAATATTTATTTTTAATAAGCGATTAACATTTTAATTATATTTAAATCTTTGGGAATCCGCTTAATAGAACTTGTTCAGAGTTTAAGGTCTCAACAGCCCAAAAAAAAAAAAAAAAAAAGAAACTTGATTTTCATAGATTCTTAAGATCAGACTAATGCAGCGGCCGAGAGAACGACCAACTAAAGAAACTAATTAAATATTCAATTTTGATTCAGAATAAATGTATATATAAATATAACTGATATATAAAAAAAAAACTGGTTCTTTAGCGTGTTTCTTTATAGTCATGACAGAAGCATGTCGCGAGTATCGCAAGGATAATATTTACATACGGACAGAGCGCAGTTTAAATATTGCTTTTAGGTGCGTTTAAGTAAATTACTAACTTTATAGTTTATTACTAGTTCCGCCTTATGGAGCATAAATACAGAAGCATCCGAAATGAAATTGTTGCCTGACGAAACTAGTTTTTGGTTCGTCAAATTAGGTATGCAGGTTTACACGGCTGTTAACCGGGTACGGGTAAAGCTACTTGGAATGGGAGATGATGGTTGGCGGGTGGGGGCTGGGGGGTAGGAGGTGAAGTCAAATTAAGAAGTTGCGAGTTTTTAGCCCTCAAGAAATGGACGGTTGCTGGAGCCAAAGAAATCTGTTATGGTTAAACTTTGGAGCAAGAGAAAAACTTTTCGACAAATTGCAGCGAAAAGTGCACACAATGCTTTATATATGGCGAGTCGAGCTAGGGGGGAAAGTGGATGGTGCAGAGAGAGAGGGGAGGAGAGGCAAGGAAACAGTGCGTGGCGACGCCGGCAAAAATACAAAAAAATGAAAAGAGCAAGAAAAAACATAAACTTTTTAGATTTTTTTTATATGTACTTTGGTCAAGGTGGGCAACGCATTTGGCGGGGAGGGTCGGTGGTAGGGTTTTGGGGGGAGAGCGAGGAGGTTTTGGCAAACGGCAGTCAAGACAACCACAAACTCCGATGCTCTCGCTTGTCTATTTTCTCTATTATTTGTCCGTCTGCGTCTTCCTCTCCGTCACCCTCTACACAGTCCACCATCGACGTCTTCGTCTTCGTCTTCATTTCTGTCTGTGTGTCGTCTCTTTATCTTTTCTTTTCTTTTTGTGGCTCGTTTCTTTAGCTGTTGCTTTCGCTCGGTTTATTGCACGGCGCTAAAAGCAACTGGGGACCATTTTTGGTGGTACCCCACTTATCTTTCCCTCTCTGTTTTGCCCAGTTTCCTATCGCTTTCTCCCTCTTTCTCTCACTCTCTCCCTCTTTTGCACACATTCCGTCCGCCTTGCTCTACTTACACCCGAGTATTTTAAGTCGTAATGTGGGCGTACAATTTTCAATTATACATTTTAGTGGTCGCCGCAGCTCATTGACAGTAGAAGGGGAAGAGGAAGAGCAGAGAATGCAGCCTGCGGCTGATTGCAGCTGCCAAATACCCTACAATTTCAAACGTTACGACATTCCACTATTTCCCACCCCTTCCTAGGGGGAGTCAAGCACACGACTTCAACGCATTTTAAAGGCTCGACATATTTTTGGCTTCCGTGGGAAAGGGGGGTCAGTACACCCAATTGACGCACTCGGATATGTCCAGGGTAGAAGATGAGAAAATAAGAAACCGATGAAAAGGGTTGTGGCGGCAATACGCAGAAATGAGAAAAGTTTTGTACAAGCTAAGCAACTTGGAACTTTGATGTGATTATCCGAGGAAAAGGAAAAACGATTGTCTACTTTATCTGGAGATATTACGGGGGATAAGCACCAAGACAGGGCTTATTACGTAACACCATATGCTTGAGATACTTTCGACATTTTATCTACTTCTCCCCTCGAACAACCGACCAGCACGTGCGTAGAGTAAAGAATGTGCACATATTACGGTATTCAATATTTTACGATATTTAAAAAGTGGATCAGCTGTTAGACTAATTCTAACAGTACAAATATTTAAATAGTAATAAGATTGACTTTTGTTCAGTACAAATTGACGGTATTTTGTACTACATATATCGTATATATAAGTATGAATATCGTATCTTTTCTACAAATTAAAACTCTAGTCATGAATTAATCTGTTTATATAAATATTTAATTATTCACTTACCGTGGTTTTGTAAGTTTTTTCATATCCATGTCCCGCTGCTTTCAATGTTGTTGTTGTTGGTGTTGTTGGTATTGTTGTTTCCGTTGTTATCCTGCTGCTGAGCCGCAGCAAGAGGAGTAGTCTAAACTAATCCAAGGTTAATCCGGGGGAACCGGCTAAGGCAACAACTCCTGAGAACTTGAGCGAATCGGCGGGAGGCGCCGCTGCCCTCATTGGCTCTCGTTTGTTGTTGTTGTTGGTGTTGATTTTGTTTTTTCTCTTATAATTATAGTTGTGGCTGATGGTGATGGTGATGGTGATTGTGTCGTCGTCGTTGTTGTTGTTGTTATTCTTGTATTGCGACTGGCAACTTAAGTTGGCGATGGCTTTAAGGCACCGCATGGGTTTTTCTTGTTTTTGTTTTTTATTTATTGTTGTTGGCAGGTTACTGGCGTTGTTGTTGCTGTGTTTTGTAGTTAACATTTAACAATAAAATTTTTTTTTAGTTTTTCTATATAATCATCCTCTCTCCGCTTTCTACTTTGTATTTGTTTTTGTTTTAATTTATTTTTGATTTTTTATAATTATGAGTAATATTGCTCGAATTTCTGTATTATATGAGGTTTTTGTTGATTCTTTTTACATTGTTGGTGTTGTTGTTGTTGTTTTTGTTGTTGCTTAAGCACTTAAGGCGCATAGAAAAAATCTATTATTTTTTTTGTTTTTAATGTTATTTTCTTTTTCCCGTTCCCGTTCCCGTTCCCGTACTCCTTATTCCTCCTTTTTATCTCCTTTGTTATTTGTTGTATGCGTTTAAAGTAAATTTACTAAAGTAATTGCGTTGATATTTTCTTTTCTTCTTCTTTTTTGTTTTTTGTTTCTTGTTAATAATATATAATAGTTATTTGTTTACTTATTTGTTTCGTTAAGCAAGCGAATTTTAATAATTTTCATATTTAGTTGTTCGTTGTTATAAGAAATATATCTATATCTATATATATATATATATATATGTATATATATATGTGTGTATATGCATTAATTTGTAATTAATATTAGTTTAAGAATTGATTGCATCGTTAGAATTAACGCACTTTTAAATACTAATATTCCGATCCTGCCTTTGCTCCGGCTTCTCCTGGCTTTCCTTCGGTGCATGAATATATGTATAACAGTAAATTGTATATGTAAATGTATAACTATTGGAAGGCGTTTATTTTATAGGCTTTATAAGTTTTCTGCTCATAAATGTTATGCGTTTGTTGAATTATTTTTTTAAAGCTAATGGCTACGTTTTGTTTAATAAATTTGTTTAATAACTTCTCTTTCTTTAATTTTTCTCATATATTGCTTTTATTTTGAGGCGCTTTTAGTGTTATTTAATAATTATTTTGTTTTTCTTTGGGCTGTGAATTGAAAATTAATTAAATCATTTAAATATATTTTTCATTTCATAAAAGTTTACTATGTACACAACATCAAAACAACGATAATAAATTTAAAAAAAATTTTCAAGCAACAACAAGTACAACAATAACAAGGACAGTAATCATTCTCATGGTCTAACACTTTCTCCCTCTATATCTTTCTCATCCTCTGCCTCCCTCTCCAACAACAGCTGACATTTGCCAAAGTGTTGCATACGATAATTCACTCTCCGAAAAGGCAAATAGCAGCACACACATAAAATCCAATGGTCACATTCTCTCTCATGCTCCGCTCTCTTCACAGACTCTCTCACAGCCTCACAACCGCACAGCTGTTGATCACAAATGCAATCGCTTTAGTGGTAGAGTTGCCAACCACATTCAAAGCAAGTACCTATTGCCAACTATATAGTCCCAGCAGCTGCGGCTATAGAGTGCAGCTCGCGTTGATAGAAAAACAGCAGGTGTCAAATAAAAATAAAAAAAAATCTACACATCATCAACACAAACAACAACATATCAAATCTGATGAACACACAAGACAAACGACAACAACGTGTAATCACTTTTTAGATATGTATGTATGTATGCATACGTCTAATTCTTAGGTGCTTTGTAAATGTATGAGTGTATAAGCAAGAGCACAGAAAATTGCCTGCACTGAGTTGTTTTTGTAGTATTTCATTCATTATGTTGCGCGCAGTTGCTAGTTTTATTTTTCATGTTATTATTGTTGTTGTAGGCATAGACAGCCCAAAGGGCAACGCACGCATAACCATTTTTCTTTTTCTTTTTGGCGTTTGCTTTTGTGCTTGACGCTGTGGCGGCAGTTCCGTTACGTGCGAATGAAATAGCATGTGATTGAGTGCCAAGTGCCGTTTCAAAAATTTGACAAAAAAATGAAATAAAACCCAAAATAAAAGTCAACTTTGTAGTCAATGCGCATTTCACTTTTTCCATACATTTATTGTTTGTCTTCTTTACGAAAGCGAAATCTGTATTTGATGCTATAGCAGCTGCTGTTGATTTCTTTAATTGTTGATGTTGTTGTTTGATTGCTTTAATTAATTTGCATAACATTTATAAGATGCCACGGAGCGAAAGAGAGTCAGCAAGAATGAGAGGATATAAAAAAAATTATTCGCATAGAGTGAGTATGTGTGTGTCAATGTGTGCCGTTGTATTGTAAGTACGGGTGCGTGTGAGTGTGGGTCTGTGGTTGGAACTTCGTGCGACAGGGGGCGGTAGGCGAAGACGCGGCGTTGCTCTACTTGTAACGACGAAGACAGCGACGTTGACCACGGCAATGGCGAGCTTTTGTTTTTATTGTTCTTTGTCAGAAATAATTAAAAAACACAACTTACAAATTATATTTACTTTGCTTTGCATTTGCATTTATATTTTCATTTACATTTGATTTTGCAATTATTTGATTTTACTTTGCTTTAGCCTAGCACTTATTGCACTTCTTTTACAATTGATCCACTCACTATTTTTTTTTTTTTTAATAATTAATATATATATATATATATTTATTTAACATGTCGGTTTCTTTGACGGACGCGAAAAGATTAAAAAATTTCTTAACTTTTTACTATTTGCGTTTCACATCTTATCCGGCGCGACGACGTTCTGTTACTGTAAGAAATATGTTAGCACTGGCGCCAACTGTTAAAATATCTGCTAACTCTCTGAAAGAGAGAAATGTTAACTCAAATTGTGCATGTTAAGTAACTGTTACTTAACAGGTGGCTCTCACGATCTGTTAAAACTGCCTGCCTTGAGAGCAAAATTAGCAAAAAGTCTTGAAAACGCGACGATAATCATTTTCGATAGAAAGTTTTTATATTCAATAAACATGAATCTCCCGGCGATCTTAAGCTGCAATTTAATACATTTTCTCAAACTCTGTTAAGCAATAACAACATATGTTTGCTTTGTTTTTTGCCGCGCATTCTGTTTTGTACTCTCTTTCGTGCACGCTGACAGTAAATTGTGAATGAATGTTAGAGAGCGTCAACGTTAGGGAACAAAAAAAATATGGAAAAAGTGTAAGGAGCGCGGGAGCCTGACGTTTTTCCCCGATGTTTGTTGTTACTTTGCTATCACTAGTGCGTAAGTGTGTGTTTGGGTTTGTGTTTGTGTTTGCTTGATGTTGCTTGTTAAAGCTAGTGTTGCCAATGCATTGGAATTTGAAACCGTGCAAAAATAAATAACAACATTAAACGTTAACATATCATTTGCTTGTTTGTTTATGGCAAAATTTTGCCGCTTGATATTTGATTTTTGTTCATTTGTGTTTCATTGAAACAATCAACACAACGTGGTTCCCAAACATTCATTCATTTGAATTTATTTATTTTTGTTTTTGTAGCTATTTCGAAGATTGTTAGGTTGTGAGTCAACAACCTCCAAGTACGGAATAAAAAATACTAATAGGACTCCACATGCACACATGCAAGTTATTTGGCAAATACAAAATTGATTATAGATATATACATAGATACATTTTAACTATCTACATTAGCAACAAACATTGCTTTGTATTTATGTTTTAATATATTTGAAATAAAGTCATAGATATATGGCCATTGATAAAGCTTCTAGCAATTGGAAACGAACTGCATAGATGTGAAGCTATCGAAGTTATTTCAATCGATATCAGTTGATATTTATATTCTGATTTGATTGAATTTGAAAAACCATACTTCGTGTGATTTATGTTCAGTATTATCGAGGCTATAAAAAAACCAGCACATTTAATTGTTTCATATCAATAAAGGCTATTTTCTTTAGTTATTGGAAAGTTCTTTACCAGCAATAAAATTCTTATCAGAATAAATGTTTTACGTGCTCTGCTGGCTGTTGGTTGTGTGTGTGCGCTGCACAGCTAATCATTCATCGCAAAAAGAAGGTAAAACGAATAGTTATAACGAGCATCGACAGAGAAATATGCCTTTAACAAGAGATTGAAATTTTTTACGTAAAAATTAAATTAGACAAAAACAAATAAAGCACACAACACGCACACACACACATACACACTGGTGCATATTAGAAGCAGAGGTAGATGAAGAGAGAAGCCGTTCAGGAGAATGACAATGAGCGTAAGCGAGCGGTTTGTCTGACATTTGACGTTTTGTTTGTGTGCTTTGCGCACACACAATAAGCGCGCGAATCGCGCATATAAAATTAAAATTAAAAAGACAACTACAAAAATGACAATAAAAAACGAAATGAGGCGCAAAGAAATAAAGAGCGGCCGTGCAAGACTTGAGAATTGTAAGAGCAAGGCTGAGAAAGAGCATGAGCAAGACGATTGTTGACGAACTTTTAACTGTCAAGCTTTGTTTATTACAATTAACAGGAACATTACTCACCTCTTGTTGAACTTTAATTTACAAAATTTGTGCGAAATACAAAATTATAAATTTAAACATTAAATTTAACACACATACTAATGAACACACAAACGCGCACTAACGCATTTACTGTGACAAAACACACATTCACACATCAACGACGCGACATGCTGTTGTTTTATTGGTGTTTCTCTTTTTTCATTGCAGTGTTGTAAAACATCAAATTTTATTGTTGTTGTGTTTGGCGCCGCTGCTGCCTTTTACACATTTAATTAGCGAAATTTTTTATTACATTTTAATCAAATAAGTAAAACATTTTCGAACTGCAGTCAAAGTCACTAACTCACACACACACACATCTAAACATGCAAACGCATGTACGTACACACACACATACACATACAAGAGTGGGGCACGCACACACAGCAACTAGTAAATTCTGCGACACTTACGAAAAAAAATTTTGTGAGTGTTACCTATGTATATAAAACAATTTTTATTGCTAACTGCACTGAGTGAAGTTTATACACGTTAAGCCAGTTGAGGCACTTATCTGGCGATTATACATTAGTTTTAATTATAAAATGTTTTGAGTTAACCCGAAATAATATTATTTTTTTGTTGCGTGTTTTGCTGTTGTGTGCAACGAGTTTTTGGAACTGTGTGCCCATATTACGAACAAAACCGAACAGCTGTTTTGGTCAAAGTAGTCATCATCTGGTCACACACTGCAATATTTCGATTAATTTTAACTGTTAAGGAAAACAGCAGTTCTGTTATTGAGATTTAAGCGCTGCAATAAGTTAACATAGAGGATAGTATTTTGCTTGCATAGCTTGCAGCTCTCCGATTATTTTGTCTTTTTCAACATATTTTTTTACAAAATCTAATTTTAAAAATGAGTGACCATAATGAAAGTGTCACCTCAAAATATATATGTGATTTCACTTTAGTATTAATTTTGAAAAATACGCACTGTTATTAACTTATAATAACATAAGAACAAAATAACATTACAATTTTCATTTAATAATAATTTTTAACCTTGCGGAATGTAAGTTGATTTACCAAGACGAAATGTAAACAAACTAAATTGAAGAAATTGTTTTATTTTATTTATTTATTTGATTGGTACAATAATGTGTTACCGTGTAAGAGTATCCCATAGTTCACATGCTGTAGTTTAATTTTGTATTTGTTTTGTTTTAGTTGGCTTTCCCACACCGATTGAATAACAACAAATTGAAACTAGCCCGATGTTAAAAGTAAAAGTCAAATTTATATAAAATGTTGCCAAAAACATATTTACTTTATTCTGTGATAGCTCCAATGAGGACCCATTTGCGAGCACTTCATTCGAAGAAGCGTGAAGTTTATCAGGTTAGTAAAGCTTAAAGTTTATTTCTAAAATTATTCCTTATCTGTAATTCCATTAACAGCAGTGCTTTAGGATCTTAGGAGTTCACGAGTCTGCGGACCAGGAGACCGTCCGTCAAGCCTATTTGGATTTGGTGAAGCGCGTTCACCCGGACTCCGGTACAACAGAGGCAAACAGCGAACGCTTCCAACAGGTGGATGAGGCATTCAAAATGCTGCAGGAGAAGTTCGCTAAAAGTCGGCGAAGTATCAGTGAAAATGAGGAGGAAGAGATGGAGTTTGATATTAAACATACAGCCCCACAGCATCGACAATATCTATCGAACGATGGGATTGGCGTGGGTACACCTTATCAACGACAAAAGCAATATCAACAGGTCCGCGCGATGAAGGCTCAGGAACGAGTGCTGGAGCACCGCATTGAAAAGGCGGCGGCCGGCGAAAGTTCCCTCATGCAAAAGGGCAACTACTATGGAAAGCATGCGATTAAGACCAAGTACGGAATTGAACGGGTCGTTGAGGATCTCATACAGGAGGCAATGTCCAAAGGTGACTTCAATAACCTCAACGGGGCCGGTAAACCCCTCTCATCGGCCCAAACACAAAATCCCTACTTGGACTTCACCACCCACAAGCTAAACAAAATAATGTTGGACAACGGCTTTTCGCCAGAGTGGATAACCCTCAGCCGAGATATTCGTGAAGCCATTCAGACACTGAAGCAGCAACTGCGCTCCGAGCGCTGCTACTACGGGGATTGGCCACTGACCTGCCCCAATGAGCAAGCTGCCTGGCAAACCTTTATCCAAACGCACGCAGGTGAAGTCCAACAGCTCAACAAGCTCATCGACAAGTACAATCTGATTGTGCCCATACTTGAGAATCAGTTCTTCCGCCTCCGTCTGGACAAGTTGTCTGAGTCCATTTTCATGGATCCTGCTGTACCGCGCAACCTCAAGCGTCCCGACGCCACGAAAAAGAGCATCAAGAGCACAAGTAACGAACGAAGTCTGATGGACAGCCTTCTGTCCATTATTGGTGTTGTTTAGAGACCGAGTGGAAGGATTGGCAACTATTGGTGATATTAGCTTAGAGAAATGTAAATAAAGTGAACCCAAAGATTGGTTATTTAAATGTAGAGAGTTGTGGGCTATATTCCAAGGCAGAAATAAGGATGAAGTACAGTTCCTGGTCGAGAAGAGGGAAGCTATTAAATCCGTAAAGAGTGAATTTATTTTTCTATTCATTAATTATTAAGAGTATATATCATTTATAACATAACACAGGATTGAAAGATCCTGGAGGGAGTTCAAAGTTGCTCCTCCCTAAATATGCATTTGCCGTCGGGGCTGAGGGAGACGCTGCCATTGCAGATCATTGCCAAGGCACGAGGGAATGCCCAATGCTCAGCAACGTGGATTCTTTGGGTGAGGCTGTCGACATCATCCCCTTTCGGTATGGGCACCGCGGCCTGGACAATAATGGCGCCGGTGTCGACACCCTCGTCCACAAAGTGCACTGTGCAGCCGGACTCCCGCTCTCCGGCATCGAGTGCCTGGCGCTGGACGTTAAGACCAGGGTATTTGGGCAACAGAGAGGGATGTATATTGATGAGACGTCCACGCCAGTGGCGTGTGAAGGTTGCGCTAAGGACGCGCATGAAGCCGGCCAGACAAATAAGATCCACCCGTGCTGCTTCCAGGTGACGAGTCAACTCCGCGTCGTAGTCCTCGCGCTTGGAGAAGTCACGGTGTGATATAATCAGCGAAGGAATACCTGCCTTTGCGGCGCGTTCCAATCCCAGAACGTCTGGCTTATTGCTGATAACCAGGACAATCTCGCCATGCACCGCTTGGGCGGAGTCTCTCGTGGAGTCGATAAGAGCCTGAAGATTGCTGCCTGTGCCAGAAATAAGAACCGCGACGCGACGACGCGGCTGCGATATCATCTTCTGGGTACGTGTCAAGGAGGTCTCGAAGTTGTTGACTACAACCTGTGGCTTCTTGGCATCCTTGCGGGGCACCACCTCACCCACGACCATAGCCCGTTGTGTGTAACGGAGCTCCTGTAGCACAGCTTCCACTTTGGACGGGCTGACCACCAAGATAAGTCCTAAGCCGCAATTGAAGGTGCGCTGCAGTTCGGCGGGCGCTATGTTGCCGGCCGCTGCTAGCCATGCGAAGACGGGCGGCAGTTGGTACTTGTTGGCATCTAGACGAACTGCCAGATCCTTGCGGAGAACGCGCGGGATGTTCTCCCTTAAACCGCCGCCAGTGATGTGTGCCAGAGCCTTGATACCATGACCCGAACGAGCCAAAAGAGGCGCTAAGGCCTTCACATAAATCTTGGTGGGCACCAACAGCTCCTCGCCCAGTGTACGCTCGCTGAATGGTGCCTTGTCCATCATTCCTAAGCCCGCCCGATTGAGCACCGCGTGCACCAAGCTGAAACCGTTGCTGTGCACACCCGATGAAGGCAATCCAATAAGCACATCTCCTGGCTGTACGTCGTCCATTCGGGGCAGTATTCCACTTCGCTCTGCTATGCCCAGGGCAAAGCCAGCCAGGTCGTAGATCTGTGGCTCGTACAGGAGCGGCAGTGCAGCTGCGTGGGAAGCTGCAAGGATAAAAGGAATGCAGGACCGGATTAGATACTTTGGAGGAAGTAACGTCTACTAAGACTTACATATGAAGCTGCTGTTTGCCTGGGCCGTGCCATCCTGGACACCTGCGGCCACTTCGGCGGCGAGTTCCTCTTGCCACTTGCCACAGGCATAGTAGCTGGAGAAGCTGAAGGGTTCGGCGCCGTTGCAGAGGATGTCGTTGACACACATGGCAACCAGATCGATGCCTACGGTGCCGTTGCGTCCAGTTTGCTGGGCAATCTTTAGCTTGGTTCCGACGCCGTCGGTGCCCAGGATGAGTATGGGATCCTCGTAGTGGGCGGGCAAGCGGGTGAGGCGGCGTCCAGCCGAGTTAACCATGCAATCCTCACGAGCAACAATAGAAAACTCCTGCTGCAGCTCCTCCACTTCCTTGGGCAGATACTTACTGCCTAACCCACCGAAAGGCGCTGCCACTTTTTGGAGCTGATCCTCAAAGTTTCGTACTTGAAGCCTTGGAGTATTTTTGCAGACATTTCGCTCCTGTAATACACCCAACACCTTGGCGCCAGGCAGCGAAGTCTGCCACAGTTGACTCGTCTTGGGCAGGATCAGGACCATTCCAATGCCACAGTTATGCCGCTCCAGCAGAGCCTGAGCGCTCAAATGCAGTTGTCCGGCAAGCCAGCCGAAGATTTGTGGCACTGGCACTGCTCCAAAGTCCAGGACTACATCGAATCCTTCGGGTAGCAAGCGCTGCACATCATGCAGCAATCCATGTGTGACGTGGGCCACACCCTTAACTTCACCAGACTGCAGATGCGGCAGTACCTGCTGCACATAGAGTCGCGACGGTGTGCCTAGCACCTGAGCCAAGCTCAGTCCATGATTCTCGCCCACAGGCGACAGTGCCTTCAGATCGACTCCAGCAGCCGCCACTTGTGTAAGCAGCTCATTAAATCCGGCGCAGTGCAATCCCGAAGAAGGCAGACCCACAACCAGATCTCCCGGCTGATACGTGTCAAAGCTGGGCAACACTCGTGGCTGCTCCACCAGACCCACGCAGTAGCCAGCCATGTCGTATTGACCTGGCTTATAGAGCGAGGGCATCTCCGCGGTCTCGCCACCTGCAGGGAAGAAGAGAAAGAGATAAAGGACATTAAGATGAATATCCAAACTGATCCTCGGAAGGGTTTCATCGATCTGTGGTTCAAGTTTTTTTTTTTATTGACTACACACCGATCCGCTCAGCTATAGGACTCGGAGTAGCTAGTCCCGACTTCTAATCCCTGCTTATCCGAGAAGAAAATGTCCTTGTACTAAGTTGGTCAACCTACAACTCTGACGATAGCTTTCAACGGGCAAGGATTTAAAAAGGACTAAAGGTCCTACCTTGTAATTAATAGATATATCATTTATGGGCTTAATTTAGTAAGCTGATCCTGACCCCAACAAGGATAACTTAGTGGGGACAACATGAACTATATAGTAGTATCCTTAGGGTAGCTTTTTTGGGTTAATTCGTCTAGTCTTAGCCACTTTTTAATTGAGTTAATCTCAATGAGGATCAGGTGGGATGTTGCTGTTATATATTTTTACGAAACTAAGTGATTTATTAAGTGATCTTATATAAACAAGGATCTACGCTATGCACTGTCCCAACAGTTCTAAAGACTTTGGTACAGGATTACCTCTTTGAGGTGTTCCAAGTTGAACTATCAGTTAAATTAAGCTGGGCGATAAGCGAGTTGATCTTAACAAGGAGTTAGAATTTTAAATATTTGACTTTTAAAGGATGATCCTTAAAAAGGTTTCCTATCTTGTCTGTCAGTTGCCTAGCCAAGTGGCTCTTCAGGTGAAGGCAATCATAAAATCCTCTATTCTTGAATGGTAAAATCTAGTCAGGACTCAAAGTGTTTATATATTGATGATCCTTCGAGAGATATTAGTCGAAATCAGTCGAGACTGATCAGATTGGGATACATTAAAGGACCTTAGTCTTCTTAGACTCATTGGGAGAATTTAAATGGAAGATGTCGATCAAAATTGATTCGGAAGAGTAAAGCTCTGAAAGATTTGAATTTTTAGGTTCCAATTCTCTGCTGAATTGTCCTTTCTGCTGAATCCTTTGTAGTATTTTAGTAGAATTGACTGAAGATCAACTGAGGGAGTATCTTGAGGGATTTTATGAGTGTTCGGGGAGAAGGATCAGCGTTTATTACCTACTAAAGCGCAGCGCGCGTCACGACAGCCATCGGCCATGCCCCTGACGAACTGGGCGGCAATTGGCACCTGCAGCTTGCCACAGGCCAGGTAGTCCAGAAAACCCACGGGCTCAGCACCCAGCTCCAGGAGATCGTTGGCACACATGGCGAAGAGATCGTAGCCAATGTGGTCGTAGAGGTCATGTTGCAGGGCCAGCTGGATCTTGGCGCCCACTCCCTGGGTGGCCTCTGCGATGACTGGCTGCTTGTAGTTGAGTTCTTTGATGCGGAAGAGGCCACCAAAGCCGCCTAGGCCTCCCAGGACTCCCGGACGCTGGGTGCCGCGGGAGAGAGGCTTTATACGTTGGACAAGAGCATCGCCAGCATCGATGTCCACGCCGCTGTCCTTGTAGCTGAGCGAAGGAGCTGGCGCCCTATACGAAAAGGAAGGAGATAAAGAGCAGAATGATAGATTTAGGAAGGAAAATAAGAAGAGGAAGACACAAAAAGGAAACTTCAAATCGGAGAAGTAAAACCGCTTATATGTGGAAACATTCATATTCCGAACGGATTTTCAGCTTCTCTTCGGAACTTCACATTGAGCTTGAAAGATGCAAAGCTCTAAACTGAACTGAGAAATATCAATGGAAGTTTTTATTTGAAGAAGAAGAAGAAGAAGAAGAAAAGAAGCGTTAACAAGCCAATTACACGCCTAATCGAACCTCAACCCGGAACCTTCCAGCTTTTAGCCAAACTTTATTTCACTTTCAAGCAATTCGAATTACATTTTGAACGCCTTCTGGGCAATGTCCGTGCGGTACTGGGCGGCAGCTCCCTCGAAGCTGATGCTGCCGGCCAGCTTGGTGGCCCGGGCTGCTGCGTCCCTCAGGCTGGCATCCAGTGCGACGGCGATCAGCACTCGACCTCCGTTGGTCTGGGGCTCCTTCTGGACATTTACCGACAATCCGCTGTGGAAGACCAACTGCGTCTCCGTGTTGGCCGCGGGAAGACCTGCAATGGCGAGTGAGTTATTAACTAATTTAATTACGGAGATTAACTAATAAACTAATCGAATGGACGGCAATTAAGGCAATTTCTATGCGAGTTATTAAATCGATATTTAAAAACCATTCAGAACAATTAATGAAAAATTAAACTTAAATTAAGAAAACGATCAACAAAAGAAAATAAAGAATAAATAAATAATATAAGAACTGAAGTCTGACAAATTGATTAATTTAATTAATTTTAAATAATTCAATGCGGAATTTAGAATGTGATAAAAATGTATATTTTTTTTAGCAACAAATAATTTTATGGTTGCCTCTTCTTAATTTTCTTTTTTGGGATTTACTTGAAGTCTAATTAAATCAATTAACACTTTTTGCTGATTCATTTAAAACCAAAAACCAAAAAACCAAAAAAAAAACGAAAAAAAAGACAGAAAGAAAAAATGTGCAAAAATGCAAAAAAAAAAAAATGTTAACAGCAAATTAAAATTAAAATCAGGAAAGGCCAAGCGATTTATTAACTAAGTATTGTATATTTCGCATTTATTTATACAATTGATAAACACCTTCAATCCGAATAAGTTAAAACTCCCCCGCCTCCCCTAAGTGCATTTTGGGCACTCGCGATCTTTAACCTACACGATCGATCCACCTTATTTTGGATACGGAGACTCACCCAACCGATGGAAGTCGATGAGATGTCGCTCTTTAGACAAATAAAATCATTCAAACCTGATTAATGGCACTCAACCTGTTGTCGAAATTGGTCATTTGGCTATTTGTTTATATATATTCACTTATTTATTTGTCCATAAAATAAATCGAGGCTTTCTAAATCCGAACCCACGTAGGATGGAAGTACAGTAAGACATTCCGCGGCTCGACTTATTTATGGTTCTACTCGGAAAGATCTTCTTGGCTAAGTTGACGAAATTGGAATGCGCGATGCAGTCACACTTCGTGGACAGAGAAGCTGCAGGCAGCTAACTGAATGAATGACTTTAGAGCGAACAGGACTTAAAAAGATTTAAGGATGTTCCCATTCACCGCAGTCACACTTCGAGGACAGAGAAGCTGCAGGAAGACAGGAAGAAGCAACTTGCTTAACCAGACTTTGAACAGAAGGAAAGATGAAGCATTAATCGAGGAAAAGCCCGTCATCCGTATCTAGATAAGTTGTCTCTGCGTTGGGCTTAAATGTAACAGAGGTAAGTTTAACATTCTGTTAAACTAACAGTGGTGAGGTGAGGTGAGATGAACTCAAGTGAACATGGCGGCTGCTGTTCTCCGGCTGCGTGGAGTTCAAAGCAAAGAATGCGATTATTATGAGAAAATAACGGTGCAGAGTGGTGAAAAAGAAGTGAAGTGGTGAGAACACTTGCTTGGTCAGTTGACTTGAGAACACGTGTCAAATACTAATAAAGGCAACTTTCTGTGCTCAAGCAAAACAAAGTATGGAAGAAGAAAAAGCTCCTTCAGCTCTGGTGCCACGATTTTTATCTCCGATATAAATAATAATAATAATACATATATATAAATAATAATAATACATATATATAAATAATAATAATACATATATATAAATAACAATAATATATTATTTAAAGCTCAAAATGAAAGCTCAGGGATTCTTTGCCTTGATCATTAATTATAATTAATCATTATCCTGATTAAAAATATGCAAATTCAAAACCCACGTTTTTTTTTTCTCTTTACTAACTTAATTATTATATTGACTACTTTCAAAACAATTTAATAAAAATTTAAATATATAATGTTTTTTAATTGTTTGAAAAATTTGAAAATTTTTAAAACTTGTTTAAATTAAAAGAATATAGAAATTACTTGTAATTAAATTAAAACTAATAGCTTTTCATTTAAAACCTGAGCTAAATGAAAATTGAATGTTCTTATAAATTAATTTAATGTAATAAAATTGTGAAATTTTTAAAATTTAAATAAACCATAAATTAATTCCAATTTTATTCTATGTAGCGCCTTGCATATCTTAATATATAATATTGTAGTTTATTAATTAAGAAATAAATATATTTAGCCTAGATATGTACATATATTATTAAAAGTTATGTTCATTTAAATTAATACAAATATAGTAATATTATATTAAATAAATAAATTTTAGTTAAGTCTCGTATTCTCAATAATTTTTTTTAATGAATTAAATTAAATTAATTTTAAAGGAAAAAACAAAAATAAAAAAAAATAAAATTGAAATCTTAAAATTCTTCAAATTATTTTTCTAATAATAAATTAAAGCAATTTCCTTTTTATATTTTTAAATTTTAAAGTAAAAGTTAAAGGGGTGTATATTTTGAGATTAAGTACTTACCCTTAATAAGGCAACCCTTGGTGGAGGTCTCCGGGTAACCGGCACTGGCCATGATGACACCTACGGCACTCAGGTTGCTGCGCCACTGGAGGCTTAGCTTGCTCAGTCCTCCGCTGCAGCAGGCCATCATCACCTCGAACAGGTCGGACTCGAGGAGTGGAAGAATGACTTGAGTTTCAGGATCGCCAAAGCGACAGTTGAATTCCAGGACTCGGGGTCCGTCGCGTGTTAGCATTAGACCTGCGTAGAGGACGCCCTGGTATGCAATGCGTTCCTGGGCCAAGCCTTTGACTGCACGCTCCAGGACCGCACGCTGCACCAGCTCGAGCGCCTGTTTGCCGATCAAGGGGCAGGGACAATAGGCGCCCATGCCGCCGGTGTTGGGTCCAGTGTCACCATCACCCAAGCGCTTGTGGTCCTGGGCGGGTAACATGGCCTGCACAGTCTTGCCATCAGTGAATGCCAAAACAGAGACTTCCTCGCCCTCGAGCAGTTCCTCCACGACTAGGGTGGCGCCTGCCTGACCATACTTCAGCTGGCCAAGTATTTCATCAACGGCCTGACACGCCTCCTCCACATTGGCGGCGACTACAACACCTTTGCCAGCGGCAAGACCCGCGGCCTTGACCACCAAAGCAGCATATGGAGCGCTGTGAAAGCAATTACAGTAGATTAGATGATTGGATAATTGGACACAAAAGAGGGGCAAGTGTTGGGACATTCACCTGCGTATGAACTTCTTGGCCTTGGTTACATCTGTGAAGCTCTCGTAGCGTGCGGTTGGAATGCCATGGCGCAACATAAAGTCCTTGGCCCAACGCTTGTCGGCCTCGATCTGGGCCCCCTGCTTGCCAGGACCAAAGCAGGCGATACCCTCCTTCTGCAGCACATCGCCCAGGCCCAAAGCCAACGGATCCTCTGGTCCAATCACCACCATTGAGATGGTATTTACCTTGCACCACTTGGCAATGGCCTGAAAATGAAATTACGAAGAAGATGAAATTATATCAATTACTTTTGAACAAGCCCTCAAAGTGCCTCATCCGCTGGAGCCGATGGCTCCACCAAACGCAGAGTCTACAATTTGTCAATCCGCCAAATTCCTGACTAATTGTTTTGCCATTAAACTGGGTGCAATGCATCATTAACGAATGTCGTTGTAGTCAAATAAAACCAAGCAAAAAATGATGATAATAATAAAACAAAGATTAACTGGCTCAGTGGCTAAATGAACAATAACAAATCCAAAAAGGCAACAACAACAAAATTAGAAGAAGCCAAAGAAGAAGAGGAAGAAGAAGAAGTGTTTATAGAAATACGAGCCCTCGAATCCGGTTTCGATTTCGATTTCGATTGCGATCTACGAGCGTGACTGATGCGCTTCATCTTTGTCTATGCCTCCGACTATGTCCCCTGTCTCTGTCTCTGTCTCTGTCCCTCTCTTCATTTCTATCTCTGTCTCTCCTTTTGTTCAAGCCTTTGTCTTGGTCTTGGTAAAGTTTCTAATCAAATTGGCGCCAATGGCGAAATGAGATTAGCCGCCGTTGGCAGCTGCAACGATGTTCCCGGCCATTTAACACATTGGCGGTTAATAACCCGGCGCTCCTTCCGGCGTTCCCTTCTGCACACAATCTTCTTCGAGAGCGTCCAATGTACCCGTTAAACCCGTAAAGAAACGCAGAACCCGTCCTCCAGTCATCTGCTTGAAATGTGACGTCTTCAATTAGCCATTTGGATGCTCCATTTATGGCCATTCGTCCGAGTCGACCATTTCCCGCTACACAACTGACAGTGGGAAGCGTTACTTTTGGGAGTAGCGTATCTTTATTTATTTGCTCATACATTCCTCATTCCTCATTCCTCATTCTACTTGTCTCTTTCTCCCTCCCACCCATCTCACCCCTCTCCTGCTCGTCGTCCCCCACCCAACCACCTTCCAAAATTGGCCAAATCAGTTTTTTGCTCTCCTCACATGATTTACTTTATTGCATACTATATGCAAATGAGATCGTGGAGCAGCGCGATGAATACTATTATTATACCCAAGAGAACTAATACTTCGACAAACATTCTTCGCAAAAAGGTCGAAAAATTAGTTGCGCTTTGCTGGATTAGTCGATGAACTCAAACGGCAACAGCTTTGGGACTTCGCCTCCTTCTCACCAAACAAAAATTATTAATTAAATAAGAAAATAACCCGAAAATAACTTCTTTTGTTATTTGCAACTGCAACTGAAATTTTCGAATAAAAACTAATATTAAAAATATCCTAAAGTTTGAAATTAAATTTTTTATTTATATATTTCTATATTTATATATTTATATATTTATATATTTATATATTTATATATTTATATATTCATATATTTATATATTTATATATTTATATATTTATATATTTATATATTTATATATTTATATATTTATATATTTATATATTTATATATTTATATATTTATATATTTATATATTTATATATTTATATATTTATATATTTATATATTTATATATTTATATATTTATATATTTATATATTTATATATTTATATATTTATATATTTATATATTTATATATTTATATATTTATATATTTATATATTTATATATTTATATATTTATATATTTATATATTTATATATTTATATATTTATATATTTATATATTTATATATTTATATATTTATATATTTATATATTTATATATTTATATATTTATATATTTATATATTTATATATTTATATATTTATATATTTATATATTTATATATTTATATATTTATATATAAATATATATTATATTATATATTAATATCCTAAAGTTTCTAATTATATTTTTAGTTTATATATTTATTTATTATATATTATTATTTCTATTTTTACTGAGCTTTTTAAATAATTTAAACATTTAAAACATTTTACTGAGTATTTTAAGAAAATGTTGACTTTAAAATAATGTCTAAAATAAAAACAATACTAAAAAAAAATTAGTAAAATTGAACAGTAAAAAAAAAACATTAAAACAATAAAAAATTAAATAATCTTTCGATCATATATAAAATAATAAAAAACAAATATTTATTATCCCTGAAAATTGTAATCCGTTGGACAAATATATATATTTTTATTATTTAATTTAATTAATTAATTAATTGTAATAGTTTAAGTTTCAACTTCAAAAAAATGTGAATTTAAATCCTTCCACAAAACGGAGCTTAAAAAAATATAAATTAATGTTACGGGAATTTAAATAAACACATTTACAATTATATTCATATCATCATCATTATCGCATTTTTATGTTTTAATTAATTAATTAATTTATTGTAATAATATAAATTTTAATCTAAAAATAATGTGAATTTATTTCCTTCCACAAAATAAAACTAAGTAAAACAAAAAAAAAATTAATTGTAAGAAAATTTAAATAAATAAATTTACAATTTTATTTATATAATATGTCATAATTTAAAATGTTTTAATTAATATAAATTTTAGCTGAAAAAAAATCGAACTCATCTCCTCCCACAAAACTAAGTTGAACTGAACTAAAAAAATTATAAATTTTAAATAAATAAATTTACAATTTAAATTTAAATTTGACAAATTCTAAAAACACGAAAGAATTTTAATAATTATTTTATATATAAATTTCCACTAGGATTGTGCTTTGATTGAGTTTTTAACTTCACACCCGAAGCTCAATAAAGCAATTTATTTTCTGATTTTATGATCGTATAAACTACGGTCGTAAAATCTTTAATTTGATTTAAGGAATATGATGAAAGAATAAATGCACAATAAAAAGAGAAGATCAAAACTCGACGTCTTTCGTTATGAGTCAATAATTTATAATTTTATAGAATGCATTAAAAAAAATAACAAATCGAAAGTCTTTATAATTCCGATCGTATTTTCTTCAAAACAATCGTTTTATGAACTGAATAACGGTATGCAATATTAGTATAAACTTTATTATTTGAAATTTGAAAATCCTAATTAATATTTCGAAATTTCCAAAATCGCATAACAGTCTCATTTCTTTTGTGAGACCTTTAAGAAGTAAACCGGACCTCAAGTCAAGTCGGGAAGACAAATATGATCTTGAAATTCTTGAAAGCCTAATCACAGATATGGGACAGTTGGTTGATCTGAATAAACTGAATCTCCTACCAAGAGAAACAAAAAAAAAATATAAAAAAATAAAATACAGAAATATTTAATTTTAAATTATAAAAACATGACCAAAATAAAGACTGAAGAACTCTTGCCCACAAATGTTAAAAATTATTTTATTATTTTAAATATTATATTAGAAAAATCAAGCCGAAAGGTAGGTTAGTAACAATATATATATATATATAAATATAAATACAATAAATTTAAGTTGAATTTATACATAATTTATTTACTTTATAAATAATTTTAAATACTTTTTTTTCCTTTTTTTTATAGATAATATGGGAGATCAATTAGGAGAAGCTCAGTGAAAGGGATCGCTCGGCAAAGCATTATTTATTTTGTAAATGATATCGAAAAGATAAATCAGATGTGCGAAGGAGATAAAAATGAGTTGAAGAATTGAGGAGAAGAATCAAAGATCGATATCTGTAACAATTTCAATCGCAGAAGCTGGCAAAATAACAAATTCTCTATTGTCTTTGGTTCAATGATCTCAGTTATAGAATGCAAGGTGATTTGCATTCAAGATCAGCGACTCCGACAGCGGCACAGATATCAAAATATAAGTGCCTCTCAACCTTCGGGTAGGGCATATATTTCCGAATTCGGAACTCGGTAAACGGAACTCCGAATATTGACTTTCAATATATGAATTAAAGGTGGCCCACAGTTTAGGGAATTGCAACGACAAAATTTGGCGATGATATAAGAAAAAATAATTATTATTAAAAAAATGTTGAAATGAAGAAGAAGAAGAAAAAGAAAAGAAAAACAACAAAAAGGCAAAATATAAACAAATTAAAAATAAAATAATTTAATTTATGACTGCCGCTTAAGATGATGATGAGCGCCAGACGACGCCGACTAACCGCTCCCGCTCCCGCTCCCGCTCCAACTCCCGCACCGGCTGCCTGCCGCTGTCTTAACCCCTGTCGCCCCCGCAATCGCATCCGCGTTTGCTCTCCACAACATCAACGCCACTCTTGGTGCTTCGGAACTGGGTTTCCTCAGCGATATAAAAATGTCAAAAATCACGAGTGGATTGGATATAAAAACGATAGCATGCCAAAGGCAACCAAACAGTCGTCGAATCAAAGCGCTAGAACCAACAACGGCAACGGGATACTCCGAACATAAAACGATTGCGATAATAAAAATGTGGCTTAATCTTCTCGTAAGGATCCCGACTGCACCATAAAACACTTTCTTGGAATTAAACTAATCGGCTTATTCGTTTTTTAGATTCAATTCTCGTGCGTGCTGGTTGTCATCCAGGCGGGAGCCTACGTTCCCGACTCAGATCGAAATACCCATACACTGCACAACGACCTGGGGGTAGAGACGGATGGCAGCTATCATTATGCCTACGAGACGTCCAACGGCATTACGGGTCAGCAGTCGGGCCTGGGCGGTGTATCCGTACAGGGCGGCTCCAGCTACATATCGCCAGAGGGTACTCCCATCAGTGTTAGCTATGTGGCTGATGAGAGAGGCTACTATCCCGTGGGCGATCATATACCCAAGATACCGGATTACATATTGCGATCGTTGGAGTACATTCGCAATCATCCCTACCAGGTGAAGGATTACTACACTGGCGAAGTGAAGACTGTTGCCCACGATGCGGAGGCCTTCAAGGTCTACACAAGGAATATTCAAGACCCTACAACACCCCGAACCCGACCCAGTTCTGCTCCCCAAGTTGTCCATCTTACACATCCACCCAAAACTCAGTTTGTCAAGAGAAGACGTTGAGAGCTGAATGAATGTACGATGTACAGCTAGCGGGGTGGGGACGGGAGGGTAATTGGAAAGTAGAGTAATCTAAAATGGGTTTGATTTAAATATTTAATAAAGTCACAACAAAAAATCTTTAGATTAAGAAAACTAAATAAACACAAAAAAAACAAATTTAAAAAAAAAAACAACAAAATTTAATTCCTAGGAGAAGAAAATAACAAGATTTTTAGTTTTTCAGTTGGAAAAAATAAAATAGATTGATTATCAGATCTAAAGCTACAACTGATAGTTCTTCCAGATTTTTCGATCTAGGTCTTTGCAGTTGCCAATGCATTTTCAGTGATAAGAGATATTTTTTAAAATGAATATTGTACACGATGTAACGCATGTTTTCGATGACATAACTAATGTGCACTTTTAATGTATAAAAAATAATTACAAGATTTTATTCTGAGTTTTCCAAAATTCAAATATAACACTTAATAAATAAAGAGAGTTGAAATTCTTGGGTGTGATGTGTTTAAACACATTTAAAGTATCACATTTTTGCAAAGCAACAAAATAAACTTGTTGCAAACTCATATTTTTCGTATAAGGGGCCTATAAACACTTTGGTCAGCTTAAGGGTTAAAGCATTTCAAGCTTAGCGACAACACAAACGCACACAACGACGAAGAGATTGTAAAGATTGGAGCTGTGCTGTTTTTGAATTGGATACGTTTAGGAGCTCCGTTTTGCATTAAAAATTAAATTAACTGAGTGCCATAAAAGAATAAAACTTGAAAAGGAGACAACCCAAAAACTGTAATAAAATAATGAAAAAACCAAAACACAATAAATACATTGATGCAGGTACGAACCACAAGCTGGCAAAGCTATGCATATGCATGTGATTTTGTGACTTTGTGACTCAATTGCAGTGTAACTTTAAGCCGGACACGAAGGTTAAGTGAAGGACAAGCACGGTGGCTGATCTCAATTGTAACCTCTTTTAAGCTTTACAATGGGGGCGCTGCACTCACCTCATAGTCCTTCGCATCCAATGCGTCAGCAGCAACGTTTTGGCATTTTGGGCCCAGCTGATCAATGCCAAAGCTGCCAGGAAGCGCATAGACGTGCGCCACTTGCGTTGATTGAGTGAGCTTCCAACATATGGCGTGCTCCCGTCCGCCGCTGCCAATGACCAATACGCGATGCGACATATTATAATTCTTAATTTTATCGTATACAAATTGTCAAAAACGTCCCACGTTCAAAACACAAAAAATTAATAATTTGTTTCGCTTTTGTTGCGGCTGCTGCTGCTGCTGCTGCCGTAGCTTTGGCTCTCGTTGCGCGTGCCCACGTGTTAAGCTGTGGATCTTTTGGCGTGAGAGTCCCGCAAATTACTGAAGAAAGAGAGCAAAAGGAGAGCGCGCGAGTTAAAGAGTGTGCGTAGCTTTTGAATAGCTTTGTTTGTTATTCGTTTTATGTTGCTTCTGGAGGTATTGAGGGATTTAAAATTTAAACCTCACCGCACGACGCCGCACTTACAACTGAATCTGAATTAAATAAAATATGTATTTTATGTATAGCAAATACTCAAATTGCCGGCTCTAAGAAATTCAATCTATGGCGTCGACTGCGACGTAAGTTGACTATGTTTATTTATATTTATTTATGTGCTTCTCTCTTTCACTGAGTACGGGTTGCCGTCTGCTGATAACAGACCTGCTAAAATGTCGTTGGCGTCGTCTGTTCGTACCAATGCACTCAGTTGTTTTTGCTTAATGTAAAAGCTGCAAATAATAACAAAAACACATCGATAACCTTTTTAAGGCCTTAACCGATCACACGCAGTGGGGGGCAGCTGCGGTTGTAACTGCATCAATTAAATTAGCTGTGATGTTAATTCGGGTATGGTATATGCATTTCTCGATTATTCTTTGGTTCAAAGCACTTAACTCCCATTATTTTATATTATAACACGTACTAAATGTCAGCTGTTTTATAGCTACATATAATTTTCTTACTGTTAAAATGCGAATGTCCGTTAAGTAAAAAAGACTGGAAGCAACAATAAATTGAAATAAGCTTGTAAGACATTAGGGTTTTTTTTTATATCTTTAAAAATATTTATTACCTGTCGTCAACTTAAAAAATTATTACAAATCGAGTTAACTGAATTTAATACATCATATCTATTATTTCCGCTGTTAATCAAAAAGATGTAAATAATTATAAATAAAAAAAAATGACGTCAAAAATGACGACTGCAAAATGCAATGATGTAACAAATAACGACCGAGAACTATTCGGTACGAATACATTTAAAAATTAAAACTGAATTGCAATGGTTATTACTAAAAGTTTATATCATTGTCACATTCAATGTTATATTTATTACAACAAACTGATATCAGTGATAGCTCCAAGTGTGAGAGACGTCATGTTGGACTTCGTAGCCACGAACTGATGATGTATTACTAATTAATGATCTAACATAACGAAGATAAAGATAGTTCAGTTGAGCGCATTGAACCAAGTCACAAAACCCTTACAAAACTGAGCAATAAATCAAAACAAAAAGGAACCTTACAATCTACATTTTAAGCATACGGTATTTACAAAATTCTCCTGCCTGTTTTGTAAAATTGTATTTCGTTTCAGTTTTGCTTTGTTGCTGCGTTTTTTTCTTTTTTTTTTTAGTATGCATTGAAAATGTGTGTGTGTATTTGTTTTGTTGTTCTAAATTTACAATATAACTACCAAACTCCGTTATACATGTTTTTTTTTTTTTTTACCCAGTAGTTGTTGCAATTAGACATTAGATGTGCCACATTATAAGGATGAATAAATAAACGGCAAAAATTACTTTATGCAATCTAAGTTCGACCAACTTTCAACGTTCGCTATCAATTTGCATGGGTCAGTAGAAATCAAAAAGGTTTTCATGCAATGAAGCGTCTGTTACCGACGCATTTGGAAGCCAATCGTTCCATTGGGACATGGACCACGTGGCAGTCGTAAAATGTTGTCGTTATAGGGATGTGCATATTGTGGCGGTGGTTGCTGCTGCTGTTGTTGTTGTTGCTGCTGCTGCTGCTGTTGCTGCTGTTGCTGCTGCTGCTGCTGCTGTTGGTGATGATGATGCATCGCAGGCGTATGCAATGACTGTTGACGCAAAAGCGCTGCGGAGACACTTCCACCGACCACTGGAGACCAACTTTGCTGGGGATTCGCAGTTGGCGGCGCTACTGCTGCCGCACCTCCGGCTAGATATGGTGGCATGCGTTGATTGTAGTGTGGTGGCGGCGCTTGTTGTTGTTGGTGCATCGAAGGAGTCTGCTGCGGATAAAAGTACCCAATCGCTGTTGCTTGTGGCGGTCCCTGGTAATAATTATAATTGTTGTACATTGGCGCAGTCTGCGACATTTTCGGAGTCGAGTTTGAACGATGCATTCCAGGTCCAGTTGTTCCTCCCACGCCGTTGTTGTTGTTGAAGTTGTTGTACGTTACTGGGGGCTGCGGTTGCGGCTGTGGTTGCGCCTGCGGCTGCGGCTGTGGCTGCTGCAGTGGCTGCTGCTGTGGCTGCACCTCTGTTACCGTTGCTGCAACAGCCGGTCTAAAAATTTGAGGTTATAAGAGAGGTTATAACATAGTACATATATAGTAGATACTAACGGCTCATCATCCTCTGGATTTTTAGCACTGCCCAAAATGCGAAGTCGTGCTTCGGCATATTCCTGCTCACGCTGCTGCAGCGTTTTGATTGGCTGTTTGGGTCGTAAATCAATTGATTCCCGACGCTCTTCCGCTTGGGCCGGTCGTCGCAATATTTTAACTGTTTGATTACTAATGGGTGCAGTATAGCTGCCTCCATCATAATCACTACCAGTCTTATGCAGCACCATCATTACAGGTGCTGTAGTCACATCAGTATCTGACGTTGGCGCAGAAGCGGACTTTTTCACAAGCGTTATTTGCTTTGTTGGAGTCGCAGAAGTCGTCGATTCTGTTGTACTGTTAGTAGCTGCAGAGAGCACAGGTTGTGGACGCTGCAGCAATTTCATTTTGCCCGCTGCTTGTGGCTCAACGGGTAAAGGGTCTTTGCCCGTGAAGATGGGTTTGCCGTTTGAGGTTTGCAAATTTGTTTGCAGTTTTATGCAAAGCTAATGAACAAGGATGTGGAACCATTTTAATTGCATATTGTGTGTGTTGTTTTAACTTTTATACTTACGCCTGCCTCGTCAATTTCTTCCCAATTGTCCAGTACTTCACTATTGGACATTGCAATCACTTTTTATTCTTTTTTGTATTTTGAAGGGGAATGCGAGCACGTTGCGTGTGCGTTGCTTGTGTACAATGTTGAGTAAAATATATGTATTTTTCTTTCTTTGCTTTTGTTGTTTTACAATTTCGATGTTGCTGTTGTTGCTTTTGTTGCAGCAGCTTCACTTTCTTCTCTTGCGCCTGCTACTGCAGCTCGCACTACAACTGATACATGGTTCCTTTTTAATTATATCAGACATAAGTTCTACATATGCTTTTGCACAAATCTGCGCACAAATTGTTGGTTTTAAAATATGAAATATGCTCCGCATATGCTTTGCATACGCATACGCAACAACTTTCAGCTCGTTCTGTCGCTGTCAGCCCTGCAAGTCGCAACTTATCGATAGATTAACCAATGGTATTTTCTTTGTCTAGGCGTATAAGTAAAATGTGTTCATTCTTTTCTTATAGGAAAAACCACTTCTTGGTGTTTAATGTACATTTCAATGTTAAAATATCTTTGTATTGAAGTATCATAGCTGTTTAAGCCACATCCTTAAATTCTATTGTCATTTTTAATTGTGTATCGAGTGCTTCACACGAATGGAAATCGAGACCCGATATCGATTGCACAGAAAATATAATAATTTTTTTTTTATAAATGTATGATGTTAAGTGCCGAACAAATAAATACTTTACATTTTAAGATTATTTCAAAAATGCAAGTTAAACAAAATTCTAAATTACTAAAGCTGAATGACATGAAGGTATTTGTTTAAATGAGCAACGAATGAACTTTATAATAATTTATTAAATAAAAAATAAACCAGAATATTGGTAAAGTTTTCGGCTGTCAAAGAACAATCAGATTAACACTGCCGTTTAATTTTAAAAGATGCGCCGCGATATTAAATCTGCTAAATGTTAAACTTTTACATTACATAGTTGTTTTTAAATGGACTGTTAAATGTTTGACAGAATTTTTTGAATTAATTTCAATTTAATGGAAACTAGCAATTTAAGTAAGATAATGAATGGAAATGTTTTTAGGAAATACATATTTCAAAGTCTTATATAAGTATTGTTTATTTAAGATTTTGAAATACCGTAATTTTTGCAACTGATAACAGCAGATTCTCCAGTTAAGTCCATGCCTGCTGTTAATAACAGTTCAGTTAAATGTAATTTGCTTAGATGCTAGAGCATATGGTTTTGTTTAACTAAACAATTTGTGCGCCTTTGCAATGGAAAAAAAGTTAAAACGTTCTGCTGATCTTTTCTACCCTATTAGCATTATAAATAGGCAACCGAACAAACATTTGATAACATAACCCGAACAGCAGTCATCACACGTGCATGTATCATTAGTAAACGTCTAAGAATTGCTGACGATATTTTGGAATAGTTTACGTAAATAGTTCAACATGTCAGCAAAAACATCAGTTCACAAAGAAAATCCCGTAAAGTCCTTCGTTGCAGGAGGTTTTGGTGGAATGTGCAGCGTGCTTACTGGTTATCCACTGGATACAATAAAAGTAATTTTAAATTGAAATCCATTTTAAAAATGAATCATAAAAATTGTTTGTTTATTGTTTAGGTGCGGCTGCAAACCATGCCTGTTTCTTCACCTGGTCAGCCACCAAGATACAAAGGAATCATTGATTGTGCTTTAAAAACCTTTCGGAAAGAGGGCGTGCGTGGTTTTTACAGAGGTATTTCTGCGCCATTGATTGGTGTAACGCCTATATACGCTGTGGATTTTGCTGTTTATGCGGCGGGAAAGCGATTATTTCAAACAGATGATAACGTAAAGATTACATACCCACAAATCTTTACGGCTGGTGTAATTGCTGGTATCTGCTCAGCTCTTGTCACAGTGCCAACGGACCGCATTAAAGTATTACTTCAAACACAAACCGTGGGTGGTGGACCGCTTATGTACAATGGGATGATGGATGCTGCTTTTAAGCTCTACAAACAGGGTGGCATGCGTAGTCTTTTCAAAGGCACCTGCGCTTGTATTTTGCGAGGTAATCGGCAAATATTAATGGCACGACGTAATTTTTAAATAATGTGTATTGTTACAGATTCACCAACTGGTTTCTATTTTGTTGTTTACGAAGCCCTACAAGATTTGGCGAGGAAGCATTCGTCGACAGGACAAATTAATCCAACTTCAACCATATTTGCTGGTGGCATGGCTGGCATCGTATTTTGGGCCTTAGCTGTACCTTTCGATGTTCTTAAAAGCAGACTGCAATCTGGTTAGTATTTCAAATACGGCATTATTATTTTTTCTAAAACGACTATTTCATTTCTTTTGTTCAGCACCCGAAGGCACATATAAGTATGGTGTTCGCAGTGTTTTTAGAGATCTTATGGCCACAGAGGGTCCAAAGGCTTTATATCGAGGTGTATTGCCTGTTATGATACGTGCCTTCCCATCAACTGCTGCTGTGTTTGTTGGAGTAGAGTTAGCCAATGATTTGTTAAACATTTAACCTAAATTTGAATTTGTGGGGCCAACATGAAGCTATTCCTTTAGTTAATTTAGATTATATCCGGGTAATTATAAAAACTGTTTTTATTTCTTCTAAAAAATTTAATTTTAAATATAGTCGGTAACAGTTGAATGGCAATTTTTAATCTCTGTAATTAAAGTGTAAGTTGGCAGCGCTGTCCGTCAACCGCTGTGTGGTGTAACCGTGTCGTGTTTTTTGGCTCACGAGTTTAATTAACCTTGTTTGTAATTCAATTCTATTATTAAATAACTTGCCCTTAGACTTATAAATAGATATATTATTTAAAAATATTATGTATTTTATTGGTTCTTAACATTAAACATTCAAAATAGCGTGATAAAAGAAGGTGTAAAACATAATATTGACATATTCCATGCTCGTACGTGCGTGAACGTCACGAATGCTTGAATGTTACGCCCACCTCTAGGTCGGCTCCAAAATTACACAAAACAAATTTTTGGGTAAGATGTTAAAAATTTAAATTAATTATTTCGTAAAAAAAGTAAAAATTATCTTTGCAGGTTTAACACTTTTAAGACACCGGCTGCACGCTGATTTTATGATATAAATAGACAAGGTAGCAGTTCCGAAAACAATAATGGACTTTGAACCCAGCACTCACGACGATGCAGCATAGTAAAAAATAATCAGTTTCATTGGGAACGTAACAAGCTTCTATGCTTGCCCGAAACTTTTCGCTCTTTAAATGTTAAAACATTTAGTTGAAAGTTTAAAGTGTTGATAACAAAACCCGTTCATTTTCTCAGAGACAGCAGTGCTGTTTAACCAAAGGCAGTAACAGCGTCGCACTGACAACAGCAACAGGTTTCATCTTGCTGATCCGTTAAATCTTTAACGCCACGACGAATTTTTTGTGCACGCTCTTTAAATTAAATTAACCAGGTAAGGGTAACTATAAAAATCTGCAGCAAAATAAAAGATAGTTAAATGTGCAGTCCTTTGATCTGATGGCGTAACATTTACATGTTACCCTGCTAATCTTTATCAATTGTGAATAATGCAAAATCAGATTAGGCAATTGCGATGGTCAAGGTGCAAATTCCAAATAAATGTTTACGAAATTTACTAAATTTACATATGATGAATGAAACACAATCAAAAAGCTAATAAGTTTTATTATTATTATTTAGTGTACAGGCATTTACATATAAATATAAAATTTATCTTTACATCAAAGTTATACGAGGTGATAATCGGCAAAGCTCAGATAACGTTTTTTTTTTTTTTACTAAACTTGTACTGAGTTTACATTTGATATGGCGAGTTACGTTAACTGTGATTGAAGGAGTTAATCCTCGTACTTATTTGAAGTTTTGACAAATGTTGTGATGATTTTGTTGGAGACGACTTTTGGCTCTTTTCGTATTAAACAGATAAAATTTAAATAGAAATATTTTTTAAAAATTTTGACGTTATTATTCTTCAAGGCTTAAAAATTCAATCACAATGGCAACTGTTGAAAAGGTAGATAGCGTTCGTGTGGAGCGTAAAGCCAATCCTATTAAGTCATTCATTACGGGCGGATTTGGAGGTATCTGCAATGTGCTTTCAGGTCATCCTCTCGATACAATCAAGGTGAGATCACATTCCTCGATGAAACATATGTTGGACGTTTGATATAATATTTCCTCTTCTTTATTGTTACATAGGTACGTTTGCAAACTATGCCACGTCCTGCACCCGGCGAAAAGCCCATGTACAGTGGAACATTCGACTGTGCTGCAAAGACAATTCGCAATGAAGGTGTTCGAGGCTTATATAAAGGAATGTCTGCACCTCTGACAGGAGTTGCCCCTATATTTGCTATGTGCTTTGCCGGCTATGCTGTGGGTAAACGTCTGCAGCAGCGCGGCGAAGACACAACTCTCACATATCCTCAAATTTTTATTGCTGGATCATTCTCCGGTCTCTTCTCCACATATATCATGGCACCGGGAGAGCGTATTAAAGTACTGCTTCAAACCCAAGGTGTTGGTCCAGGAGGTGAACGGAAATACACTGGTATGGTGGACTGCGCTATAAAACTGTACAAGGAAGGTGGTCTTCGCAGTGTCTTCAAGGGCAGCTGTGCCACAATGTTAAGAGGTAAGTCCAATCACAAATTCTCATAAGGTGAACAGTTTAAAGTTAAATTATCGTTATTTTCAAACCTTTCCTTTGACTACAATGAATCTAAAAATGTGACTCCACTTACTACACTTTCATCTTTAATCTAACTAAGGTTAAAGCATTGACAGCTCTCGCCTTAGACTATCTTTCGATTTATTATTTATTTATTTATATAAAGTGTTTTCTTTTGTTACTGCTTTTGATAACGTTTGAGGAACACAAGCAAACATCTTTATCGGGCTGCCTCTTTGACATGACTTGTCCCTTGTTGAGGAAGGGCCTTGCACCCTTTCGTCTCTCAGAACCTCTGATAAGAAATTAGATAAAAAAAATCCCTTGTTTGGCTTCTCGTTTCAGTCTACGCGTAATGATTTATTTATTTATTATACTTCTAATTAGTTGAATACGTGGATCATTCATTTCACATTACATTGAACTTAGATCTAAAATAGGCGCGAGCGGGAGCGGCTTCCTACTTCCTAGATTTCATTGGACAATTGCTCTGGATCCGAATGTGCAGGAGGAGCCGCGCTTGGCTGTTGTCTGACTATAAAATGCACATTGTTTCGTTGCGCCAAACGCGCCTTGTACTGTTTATTGACGGAGTGGTGTGTCTTGGAACTGTTTGGATTCTGCAATTGCTGTTGCTCCAGAAGCTCTACTTTGCGCCAGTGCGGCATTCCTCGCGTGCTACTAGATTTCGGAGACGTAAGGATGTACATGGCGCCACAGTGAAGGTTTTTCCTTACAACATAGTAGACACTGCGTCCGTTGTAGTTGGCACAGCGCGGCACAAGGCTTTTGTCCGTCTCATAGTTGGCAACCGACCGGCAGGATATTGGCTGATTATTGATGTCACGAAGGCATTGTTGGACATTAGCTCCTTGCCTGACATTCGTCAGGCGTGGCAACCAGTGTTTCATGTCGCAGCTACACTGCCAGGGGTTCTGGTCCAGACGTGCCACACGCAAGCGTGGCTGCTGAAAGAAACTTGTGGGAAGCGTATGCAACTGATTCCCCTGCAGTTTTATCGTCTCCAGATGCTGCTGATCGTCCAATAGTCCATTGGGCAAATGCGTTATATTGTTGCTTGACAAGTCAAGCAGTTTCAGACGCTTCAATCCCATGAACGAATCCATTGACAACTCCACGATGCCGCAATTGCTCAACGAAAGTTCACGCAGCTGCACCATTCCGGCAAATGCGTCGAACTGCACGCTGCCAATGGTGCCTCGCAGGATGAGCCTTTCTAGGTCTTGTAGGCCCTGGAATATAAATTAGTAACAGGCTTCGAGATAACTTCTGTATATACACACCTTGAAGACACCCTGCTCCAGGCTGGTGGTGCTCACATTTCCTATACTCAACGACTGAAGCTTGTGCAACGAATCGAACTGCCCGTAGTTGCTCCAGATACGTAGCTGCAGGGCTGTTTTATCGCTGTCAAACTGGAGTTCACGGGTGTTGTTCATCACCCAAAATGTGGCCGGAAAAATATGCTTTATGGGATTACGTCTTAGGTCGGCTTTTCTCAATTTCGGAAGCGGCGGAAAACTTTGCTCACTCAAACGTTCCAAGTGATTGTCGAACATTTTGAGGGTCTCCAGCTCTAGCAGACCGGCTAGACCCAAGTAATGTAGACGAGCTATGGAATTGTATGCCAACGAGAGGCTTTTCAGATGTGGCGCACCTGAGAAGGCAAACGGTTGGATCTCCTCAATGCCATTGTGCTCCAAGCTTAGGTGATGCAACTGTGTTAATCCATCGAACATTTCCCAGTTCAGTTCACTGAACTGACAGTTCTGGATGCGTAACACCTCCAACCGGCTCCAGCCATTGAAACAGGGCATCCGAGTCTGCTTTAGCCTCTTCATATGCTGCTCGTAGCTCATGATCTCGACGGCCACATCCGCTTCGAATTGCAATTGATATTTGGGCGTCACCTCATTGGCAGCCACATCACTTGGCGGCTTATATTCGTAATCATCGCTAGGCAGCTTTGAGTGTTTGGGCCTCTGCAGGTCCTCACTGGCCTGCAGCTTGACCTGCTCAAAATTCGCATGTTGCAGGAACTCCAATGGCTCATCTATGATCAAAGTTGTGGAGCCCGTGCCACGAATCTCTAGTGTCGTGAGCTGATTAAGTGGCCGCAGACTGCTGGTGTTCACTGTAATTGAAAGAGTCCTCAGTCAAGTTTATGGGAAGGTCCTTAAAGAACTTTTCATATATGCTGAGGATTGGAAGACATTCTTCCGATTGATATAGGACTTGGTTTAAGCCGTTACTCACCCGTTAACTGAGCGGTTGAACTGCCTGTTGATAAAATTATTAATGCTTGTAGGTCGAAAGGCAACGTGTTGAAGATGGAGTGGGATTCCCCTGAATCCGGAAGCAGGCAAGTGGCCAGTTTCATATGTGAGGGCAGCGGAAAACTGTTGTCTTCAAAGTTCTCTTCGCTGGTCATATAATTAACCCAGCGCGCTACGGGCAGCTCATTAAAAACGCCGTACTGACAGACACAGCTGGATGGACAGCTTACCTCATCCACCTCTATGGCTGCTTCGGGCTGCGAGTCCATCTGCGGCATGGCTGCCAGCAATTGGCAGCACTGTATGAGGGAAGAGTTAGCAAGGAACTTTTTTTTTTTATACGAAGATGATAAAGATGATTACTCACTAGCGCCAGGACTGCTATCAGATTCATTGGCTTCGCTTTGACTATCATAATTTTGCTTATCGCACAGTTTGACATCCACTGTCGCATGCTAAGCGGTTTGTTGCGCTGCTACGTCCCGATGTCGTTCACTTCCAAGCAGGCACGTCTGCCTCGAAATCCATTCATATACTAAATCCCAGCCCCATGGTCCACACAAGACTGAGAGCTGCGTCAGTAGATTACTTTACATACAAATTTGAGCTCTTATTGTTGTTGTTGTTTCTGTAGATATATAACGATTTTTTATATACTTCTTCGTATATTCTTATGTATGTTGCTCAGAGGAAATGAGATTGTCACATCCTCCTCCGATAGTGTTATACATATATGTATATTTACTGCAGTGGGCGTAAAAGTTTGTCCACTGCCCTTAAAAGGCACAAGGTCGCATTTGTGTGATGGAAATGCTTCAATTGATTTGTAGTATTTTATGTACCAAGTGGCCAATCAGCTGGGAGAGCAAAATATAAGTCTCCTTTATATTCATATTATTCTTTTGGAAACCTTTTTTTTATTTATACATAAGTGTGGCAGTTCGAGCCCATTGTAACTTGTTATTGTTTTCTATGATGTATATATGTATATGTATATGTATATGTGTTTGAACTTTAAAGTTTTTATAAACAAGATAAAAGAGCCGCGTGGCTGCCTCGCCTCGTATTAATTGTTTCCCATGGTACTAGCAGCATAATTGATAGTTCAAGAATGAAAGAAAAAAAACAAATTTAAATAAAATAAAAATAGCGAACTGTTTGCAAGAAATCTCAAGATATAATTTAAGATAAATTTCCAAAATGTGAGTAACTTTCAAGTTTCTTATGTATTTTGTATTTATAGTATTTAATTTAGTTTCTCTATAAAATGTTTTGCCATAAATAAAGTTGATCAATTATAAAATAAATTCTCACTCTTTGCAGATGTTCCTGCCAATGGTTTGTACTTCCTGGTTTATGAGCTGTTACAGAACAAAGCCAAAGAGAACTCAGCATCTGGACAGATTAGTACGGCCTCCACAATATTTGCTGGTGGTGCCGCCGGCATGGCCTACTGGATCCTGGGCATGCCTGCCGATGTCCTGAAGAGTCGTCTGCAATCTGGTAAAGATAAATACGGATCGCTTAATTCTTTTGGTACTCATTTGGTGTCATGTGTTTTTTTCAGCTCCCGAGGGTACCTACAAACATGGAGTGCGTAGTGTATTCAAGGACCTGATTGTTAAGGATGGTCCATTGGCCTTATATCGTGGCGTGACGCCAATCATGATCCGTGCCTTCCCAGCGAATGCTGCCTGCTTCTTTGGCATTGAGCTAGCCAATAAGTTTTTTAATGCTGTTGCTCCGAATTTTTAGTTCACCAGTAGAATCTATTTTGCTTTAGTGGAGCAACAAGTGTGTTATAGTTAAAAATCTTAGATCGAGTCTTGTTACAGAAGTAAAGGAGCTTAAAACATACATAAAACCTGTATTTTTATTTTTCCACATATATAGGGTAATATCGGTTATCGCAAAGTCCCTCAGTTTTTAGAAGCGTCTGTTGTCACAATCATCCTCAAACTGTAACTAAGGCTTATCATTGCAGTTGCCCCTAAGCTGTACACATCTCGAGGGATAACCAGCTCCTCCAAACATTTTCTGAATATATTTTGATTGATAGAACAATATTTACGTATGGTTTATATATATATAATAATTTGTTAAATTATATCTGGCTGGTAAATTCTCACCTTTCAACTTGGAACCGCGTGATAGTTCCTTTGCCTTTTTTCAAATAGATTCCCTTTGGTATCCACGTTACAATTACAACAATTACCTTATTTACATTTTGTACTTTTTTAATGTTTTTTTTTTCAAAATAAATGAACACTGAAATATTTAAAAATTGCTTAAGTTAAAAGACGAATTGCAGCATAGACAAGCACCACGTGCAGTTTGCAACTGATAGTGCATTACAGTTTTGGAGCCACTGTGCAAAAGCTTAAAATGCCGCTTAGGATTTTTATATACACGCAGTTATAAAGTGAAATATTTGAATAGTGATCCATTTAAAAGCTCTTCTTAATAGGAATGCAATGAGTGATTTTGTTAAATAATCATTACAATTAGCTTAACTTAATTGGGATCATGTAACACTTAGAAATTATTCAATAAATACTCACGATTGATCATGATAAATATTGATGGAATTATTATCGACACGCAATTATAAAATTTCATAATCATGTTAGGAAATCTGTAATTATATTTAGAATATTGCGGACCCGTTGATCCTAATGAAATAACATGCAATTTGAACTGCTTCACACCTTTTCAGATATCCCCGCTTACGGCCTCTTTTTTCTCAGCTACGAGATGATATCGGACAGGTTCAAACGTCGCTGTAATTGCCCCAATTTGGACTTGGTTTCAATCATAACCGCTGGCGGATTGGCTGGGATGCTGTACTGGATGGGCGCTATGCCAATCGATGTACTCAAAAATCGATTGCAAGCTGGTAAGCAATAAGAGTATTAAAGGCATGCAACCTTTTTAACTCATCCATTTTGATTCTTAGCTCCTGAGGGCACATATTCCGGAATAAGGGATGTTTTCAAGGATCTGATTAAGAACTATGGGTTTACGTCTTTATATCGGTAATTGATTTACCGACTTTTACGCAATTAGCTGATGATTAATAATAATATCATTTCAAGCGGATTCATACCCGTCCTGCTCCGAGCATTTCCGGCTCATGCTGCCACCTTCCTTGGTATTGAAGTTGCCTATAATATATTACAATTAGATGACTCCGATTTCTGACACTAGTTTGGTACACAGTTTCCTTTACTCTAAAACTTTTACTTTCGCACAAGATAATGAGTCAAATAAATGATGATTTTATATAAATTTGTGGTCCCGCTCTTAAAGGCTGACATCTCTTGATGTTGTGAGACTTCCAACTGGGTACCCATCTACACTTCGAGTTATGTAATCGTAAGTGGAATATTTATTCCAGACAAAACGTCAATAACACGATCTAAGGGTTGACTCTATTCTCTATTCACCATTCATGAATTCTATCGTCGCCGAACGGAAGAACCTGTTATAAACTTTATTCAAGTTTTTCTAATTGTAGTAAGAGAGTTAGTAATTGTTTGAAGTATGTCAAATATTGTTTTAATTTATTTATCTATTCGTTTATTTGCTCAAACTTGTTTGCTCAATTTTCGAATTACCATACAAAATATTCTAAATATAATTACCTGAACCCGTTGATCTTTTCCTAACAGTTGTATTAACATTTAATTTCCTTTAATTTATTTGAACTTTGTTCTCTGTTATTCAGAAGTGGAAAACTGTTTGGATTTTCTTGGTCCCCTACTATAATTATTTCTTAATTTCGTAATATTTAATTATAATTTAAGAGTATAAAAAATAAAGAAAACGCATACTCAATTCATTTATTGATTGGTTAAAGTTTTTACTTTTTTTTCTTTATTTTATTTTGCTTAAAGAATTTCACTTCATTTGTGCACTATAACTTTCCAATGGCCCCAAAACTGTGCATTTACAGTTTGAGGGCCACAAGTGCAACGCAGCTTTTGTATAGAAAGACTTTAAAAAAGGGGGAAAAAATGTAAACTGTTTTATAATAAAGCATACAAAAATATATGTTTGTTTATTAACAAGCAAGGCAGAAGGAATAATTATAATATTAGTAATAATTATAATATACAGATATTTGAAAAATATAGTGCTTAAAATTTTTGGGCTCAACATCTTAAAGCAATTTACAAACTTTTGCTTACAACTAATACAAAATGTGCGTGTTGATTGTGATCCGTGTAACAATTTATAAAAAAAAATAATATTCTTACATCTAAAAATGTTTGTTGACTTTAGAAATTGGCATTAACAAAACGTGGCTTATTTTTAGAAAGCATTTGATTTTCTCAAAAATCTTAAATCAATTTGCAGGAATCTGCCGAAAGTCTCACCAGGAGACTGTACTCTCAGCTTTTGGAATCCTTGCAGAAATGAATACATCTTTTAAACTACAAAACGTTTCCTCATAATGGACATCCTTAGGCAATCTTGCGATCATGGCTGTCGAAATTGAAGAGTTGCCGTTTCATGTTCTCATGCTTCGATATGGTATAGGGCGACAGAAGCATCGGCAGAATGTTGAGAGCCTTGAGCTCTGGCAGTCGAATGTTAAGCAAATTCTGCTTAGGCTGTTGCGACTGGTTGCTCCATATGGGATCGATCCAGAAGGGCAGTTTCTAGGATTTGGAAAATGGGGTTAGAAATAATAATGAAGAGTACGGATAGTTTCTCTGTGGGAATAACTCACGTCTGTGGGTGGTGTGTCGGGCTTAGGTGGCTCATAGATGGAGCACAATGGGGCAACATTGCAGCTGACTAAATCATACAAGTCGCGACCTTCGTCCAGCGAGTGTTGCAATATGGACGAGTGATGTTTATGCGGTTGTCGTTGCTGCTGTGACTGTTGCTGTTGTGCCTGCTGCTGCTGCTGCTGTGCCTGCTGCTGTTGCTGTTGGCGGAAGAAGCTGGCCTGGCGACGATACCACAACTTGCTGGAGGGGCCATAGGGCGTAGCTGCAGTTATCGCCGTGCTGGAGGCCACGTCACTGGAGCAGAGACTGCTGTTCAACTCACAGGATATGTTGAAGGAACTGTTGCTACTGTTGAACAATTGCTGGGAGCTGCTCATAGAGTTCTCCTTGTTACTGCAGTTGCTGCACAGGCTCAAGTTGGCAGAACCATTTCCAGAGCCGGAGCTGTTCAGCAGCGTGGACGACATCACTGAGCAGTTGTCCCCGGGCGGGGAGCACTTTGGCTTGGGTGCACCCACAGCTGCGGATGCAGCGAAGTGTTCCTGATACGATTGGAAGCTATTGACCTTCACCTGCGGCTTGAACGCACTGTTAGTCGCATTCATGGCGCTGGTTGCGTATTCATTGGCAATCGCACGGGTCTTGTGTGGCGGTGGTGCCTGCGAAGGTGGCGGACGATTGTGTTCTCCCAGAGGCGTTCGGACGCTGCGCTGGGTCTTATGCTTGGCATAGGGCATCTTCAGGGATCCAAACAGATGCTGGTGACTCGCACCTGAAGTCAGACGTACTTTAAGGAACAAAAGAAGTGTATTTTTCCAGGTTGGAGTTAGATGTAAATCGAAGGACATAAACGTGGACTGGACACTCACACTCGCAGTTTATATTGAGGGCCACATCACTACGCTCCTGGGTGGGACCATTGTTGATCGTGAAGAGATCCTCATGGGCAGCGATCAGTGTGTACAAATTCGGGAAGCCAAACTCAAAGGTGCTGGTTAGGCCGCAGTCCAGTGCGGTCTTCAGCTCGTGCAGATACATGCTGGGCCTTTGCTCCAGAAGGCGGACAATAGACAGCAGGAAACGCATGAAGCTGGTGAGGCGCACATACGCTTGGTTTGCATCCTTGTAGATCTGGTGGAAGGCGAGTATAAAATTTTCTTTTACGGAAAACCAGGAGAGACTCACCTCAATTGCATGACGCATGGCAAAGAATGCTGACTCATTCAGCTGTAGATTGTACTTGGCATTGAACTCGCTGATGAACTGCGTCTGGGTGAGAGGCTCCTCCTTGGCGGAAGAAGGTGTGGTCTCCGTAGAAGCGGGCGAAGCCTTGGGAGTCGGCGTCGCTTCTCGCTGTAGAAGTTGCTTGCACGCCCGATAGCAGAGCTGCCGGAACTCCAAGTCATTGTTGTGGCATATCAGCCACGTGGCCTGCTCCTTTTGTATTATCTCCACGTACGGCAACAACTCCATGGCACTCGGAATATCCGTGCCACCCAAAATTTGTGGCTGCATTTGATACCCAAACTTCTTCTTATGCAGCTTCAGTACCTGCTCCAGCTTCATGCAGTTCACTGAGCTGCCGGTGACGCTTCGTATGAGATCCTCGCACTGCTCGGCAAACACACGTCTAGCCATTTTCGGAGAGAGTGTGATCTTCTTGTCCTCATCACTGGTCACCTCGATCTCAACCACACCGTGTATGGCATCCATGAGGTCGGCCAGTTTAAGGAAGCCGTAGTCACTGAGGCGGCACTGATAGGCAAAGTGATAGTGGTAGGAGCGCACAAACTTGTGGAACAGGATGGTGTATTGGAGTGCGTTCTGGAAGAGCTCCACCATTTCGCCGGCGAAGACGCAGGTCTTCTCCAGCTCACTATTGGTCTGCTTACGCTTGGGCATCGAGATCAGTATGTCTTTGCCCTGCTGGACAGGAGTCAGGACCACGATATTGCTATTGACCAGTCCATCCAAAATATCAACAATGTCGCACACACCATAGTCAGTGACATCGAAGGTCCGGTTCTGACTCTGGGCAAAGATTCCAGGCAACTGGGACAACAGAACCGAATTGTTGCCGTGAGCCCGGAGCACGCGCAACAGATCTGAGGTGAAGCGTCTTATTTGGGTGCGATGGGTCAGAGTTATCTGCCGGTTCTCACCGTCGCCCATTATCTGGACAACCGTAGACAGAGCCTCGAAGAGCTCAATCAGTTTGGTGTATCCGTAATCCGCCACACGGCACTGCTTGCCGAAGTGGTTGTGATAGGCTGGAATGAAGCGATTGAACTTCATCGTGGACTTGGGTGACATTTTGACCAGTTCAATAACCTCGCGGGAAATCTGGAATAATGGGTCAGTCACCGAGTTCTTGAAGTACCCAGCAGTGGAGCCATTTCCACGTTCGCTGGTATTGAAGTTGATGTTGCTTAGATTGGGGCCACTGGAGGGCACGTCCTTGTTCAGTTCCAGCCAGCCGAGGATCTTAATGCCGAAGTTGTTCACCTGAATTTGAATGCCCTGCACACAACAGACCAGATGCTCCAAGTTGACTCCACTCTCATTAGGTGATATTTGCACCTTTAGCTGACCCTCGATACAGTGGAGCAGCGTGGCCACAGGAATATCGCCCGGATGATGCTTCAACAAAGGATATATCAACTGTTGAATTTCTGCTATAGTCATGCACACGTTGGGTAACGGCTCAATCTCCTGCTCCGCCCAACCCTTGTGCTGCTCTCGCTTGAAGTGCACTGTGCAATAAGGAACACTGTGCTGGAGTCCCTCCATCAAGGGGGAGCTCTCAAGCGTGTTCACCAGCTCAGGCTGCAGGCTTATGAACTTGTCCTCGTTGTTGTCCGAGTTAATGGTACAGATATCCGGCATCTTGTACAAATCCAGGACACTGATGGATGTCTTAAAGCGGGACTGGAAGAGCTCACGAAACTTATACATGGGAAGTGTATAGTAAGGAACATCCTGTGGAGAGTTTTTGGTGTCAAAAGATATTCCATCCTAATTCTGGGACCTTCGTCCTTTAAACTGACCTTTAAAAGTCCGGCAACCTGGCAGCGCAAGGTATTGACCTCAGTCAGGGACGAGTCGCGCGTGTAGCTGACCAGCATCCGCTTGTGGCCAATCTTCTTGCGATGTAAATTGGACACAACTTGTTTGGCGAACTAAGGGAAGCGAATGTTGCAGCCAGGATATGAGTACAGGGCATTGGACGTGAACTTACGTAGAGATCCGGTACGGTCACCTTGGCATAGGAGCTGCCCTCAAAGTTGAGCGAAACGACTGGCGTTATGGGCTTCAGTTGGCCCATAAGAAAGTTACGCAGACTAACCTCATCCATCGAGTAGTCCAGATTGGTGATCTGCAATGTGACCGCATCATTGGGATCGGTAACACTTACATATGTGTGTCCTCCATTAGCCTCGCCACTGGAGCTGTTCCCGCAGCTATTGGTGGACAGTGTGTTGGTGCTTGAACAGGGCATTGAAGCCGAGCTGGGCGCCATGGTGTTAACCAGTCCGTTGGAGTAGCCAAACTCAGATGCGATTGCAGCTGCATTGATGGACGCGACGCTGGCGTTGGGAGCCATTAGGGACGCACTGGCAGCAGGCAGAGCTGTGGGCGTGGCCAATTGCGATGACTGCTGATAAACAGGTGCAAAAGTTGGCTGATAGCCCGCCGAATAGCCACCTGCATTCGAGCCACAGCCAATGGACACGGCGTGCTGATGATGCTGCCCCATCAACGGATGACCGTTGACCGTCGCCATAGCAGCAGCCGCGGCACATGCCCGATTATGATTGTAGGGCATATAGCGGTTGCGATTATAGCAAGAGGTGCTTCCATTGACGTGCGCATACTGACATACGTCTACCTGTGCGGATGTGGACACGTTTGAGGGCTGCCCAGGGGCAAACTTTTGGGGCAGTAGACCCGGCGGAGGTGTGTAGCTGGGCAGGCCATTGAAGTAACGGACTGCACCACCCCCGGGATTGTTGTTGAAATCGGTACAGAATCCAGCTGGGGGCATAGCCGAGGGATAGAGTTGCGATTGGGCTGCGTAGAAGGCACCGGCTGGGTTCTCAGCGCCCCCATCACATGCCCAACTGCTTTAAAAGGACATAGGCAAGGATATTTTGGTAACAGTTTAATTCAAGGAAAATTCATAAAAATTGCTAAGCTTTTAACAGCTTTTAACAGCACCAACCTGTACAGGCGCTCGGTCATGTCGTAGTCGGAATCGATTTCTGCAAGTTGGACACTATGATTTCTCACGGATGCTTGTGCCTGGCACGTACTCGCTCAAATTTGATTTGTTTTATGGCTGCTGCAATTCGACAGAGAAGCAAAACAGAAAAACCCAATTATTGAATAAATATTTTCTTAAGTGGCTAAATTTTTGCGATCTTGTTACGTGCGAATTCAATTAAATCAAATTAAATGCAAATCTTTTAATTCATTAATTAATCTTCCACTGCAGAGATCTATAAAACTGTTAACATGAAACGTTTTGCATGCAAAGATCAATAAAATAAAGAGTGTAAAGAAAAATAAAATAGGTGGAAATATGGAATAAATAACCTGCTCAACGCTCACCGCTCACCGCTCAACACTCAACGCTCAACGCTCAACGTTGAGCATCGCCGAGACAATGTCAACACAGGGGGAATGGAGTAAGGGAAACAACAATAGCGATGAGATTGGAGTGTCGATTAGCGAGGGGGAGCAAGAGCAAGAGCAAGAGGGAGAGGGAGAGGGAGAGTGCGTTACAGCTTCCCGCGCATTACATTAATTATACGAGACAAGGGTATCGGCTGACACTTTTTTATTGGCTTGTGTTATGTGCACTTAACTGTGAATTTATACAGTTAGCCGTACAGTGTGGCAAGACTGATTTGTAATTGAAATGGCTGCAAAATTGTTACGCCCGGTGATTGATCGGTTCTAATAAATCCTGTTGACTTGGAAATATATAAATATAATGTATATAATATATATGTATAATGTATATTAGATTTTAATCATTTGCATTATAATAAATTAATATATCTGTTTTATATTTGTCTTTCTTTGATTAAGACTTTATTAATTAGACTTTAAATTAATGCCTATATAATCGATAATGACATTCGGGGAAATAGGTTTCAAAATTATTAACTCAATCGAAACGAAGCTCTAGCGCAAGGCATACAAGGCATTGATTGAAATAATTATATTTTCATTTCTGGTCTAGACGAATGTAAATTCGTAAATACATATTTATAAATATATAATACATTCACTAAAATAGTCGGGCACATATTTAAGTTCACTTAGCAATTGATTTCAAAGTCATGTGTCAAGATGTCAACTTATAGATTAACATTCAGTTATCGGATAATCACGTTTGAACCACTGTTATTCCTTCGGTTTACTCACGTGCACAGCTCAAAAGCCAAGACGAACACTTCACCGCTTCAATAAAGGCAACAAAAATGTTTTTTCTTTTTGAATTAACACCATTCGTTTTAACAAAATATATTTTTGTTTAGCTTATTAACTAATTATTTATAGTAAATTGATGGAAAATAAGTAAACAAATACAAGTAAAAGAAGTACTCATTAAGTGTGTGCCACTTAATGATAAACGCATAAACTTTAAATAAAATCCATATATTTAAAACAAAATCGATCGATGTGCGTTATTCTTTCCTCGTGGTTATACGCGCACCAAGGAATAATGTAATATTAGTAATATTTAATTTTTAATTTTAAATTTTTAATAAAAACACACTAAGGACAAACAAATTATTTGGGCTCTGGGTTTCGTTTCGGTTTCTCGAGGGCAACTGAAGTACCTGGAAGAAGCTTTGGCGCCAAGCCACCAAATGATTATCGATGGGCGTCACGTGTGTAGATTGGAAGTGTTACATTAGGGTTGCCGATCGGCCCAAACAACCAGGGGGCGTTTTATTATAATGACCTTCCAGGCCTAATTGGCGAGTGGCATGGACAGAAAATAAGGATGTTGCCTTTTACTTTTTTTGTACACTTCCCGTAGATGTAACACTTTCCCATCTACTTTGCGACGTACTTAAAATTACCTTAAATAATTCGCCATTACTTAACAACCTCATAACATTTTTACACCATTACGTGATGATAATAAACGGTAACTTGCCAGCTGTTTTCTTGTGTTTACTCTTAGCCCATTTTAATTATTCTTTATATATAAGTTTTGTAAGGGTGTTACATATTCTTTACTAAATAAAACGGTTACAGGATCTTGCCTTAATAGGCCTTGTTCAATGCTACTTAAGCCATACAATAAACATATACGGAAGTATATCTGGATATTGCGGCGTCTTCCTTTCAGTTATTTGTTTCTTTTGTCATTCTGTTTTTTGCTGACAGATCCAATCCGATATCTGAGCTCTCAATTCCGAGAACGCAGTTGGCAGCCCTTCACTTTCCTGATCACTTACGTCACAAAAGTTGCTCTGAATAATTTTTAATAACATCGATTTTCATTAATTGTGGGTTTGGAACGGAACCTTAGTGATTAAGTGACTATGTTTATATGTACATATATACTTGGCAGATCGTGTAGGTTTTCCTCCTGGGTGTTTATTATATTGTTATATATGTAATGTATATGATCAAATTGTAACGTAAATAGTTTGATTCCATTTAATATATATGTTAATATTTTATTATATATTCAATTTAACCATTCCCATATGTGTTAATGAGTCTCCTAACCAATAATTATATGTAATAAACTTCACCCAAGTCATAATCTATTAGCAGAAGGGAAACAAGGAATGAGAACTGACAACTATCTGTGTATAAATGGAGCGTTCTGAGTATAAGTGTGATGTATATAAGAATTTACATTAAATAATAATATTATCAGTGTTAAGGGCTGTTGGGATATCCGCTCTACTCCTCTGATATCGAAACGTCTAAGAAGATTTTAGATGCTATGTCTCTCTCTCTTAGGAGCTCCTAATTATTTAGTTTTATAATTTTTATAATTTAAGAGTATTTTTGAAAATATATAAATAACTTAAGCCGAAATTTAAGTATAATATAATTTAAAATAACTTTCCTAGTATTTCGACTTAATCTAATAAACCAAATCTAATCAATCTTATTGATTGCTCTGTATTTATATACGTGTGTATGAATAGATTGATTATTAGATTAATTGTATATATTAAAGTTCATTAGTTTTTAGAATAAAATGTGTGCATTTAAATATATATTTAATATTAAATTATTTTATATTATTTATTTACAAGATAATTTAAAATCTACGGTTACCAATTGGAAAACGGCATCTTGTTTGTTTTCTCTTATCAAATATTTACTTCGATAATCATTATTTAAATCTAACTTAATTCAATTAAAAAATAAATGTATATATTGCATTTTTATTTATTATTTATAATTTGTTTATAAATGTGAAAAATTGACAGGGGTTTGATACGAAGTTTATAAAAACATTCCTATAAAAGTTTTGATAGAGGTGAAAATTCATAAAACTAATATTTCAACAATCTTAACAATAACAATAAATAAAAAAAAAATAATTTATTAAATTTATTTAATTTAATATAATTATAACTTGTGTACTAAAAAGCTAAGTAGCTCCTCTTTATTTTCTGTCTACATTTTGCGACTTGGCAACTTTGTGAAATATTCCGTTATTCATTGTATTGTATAGTTTGTGCATCTATATTCACAGTTATTTCTACGATATGCTTCTGGCTTCTCTTTCCAGATCTTTGTTATCAACTCCTCCCTATGTGCTTCTGTTTCATTTACTTTGTACGCTTTTCCTCGTTCAACGACTTCTTCAGTTGGGGACTGGCTTTATTTTGATTAGGCGTTTGGTCGCTTGCTCTTTGAGGGTCTTCCAGTGATTTTGTTTTTCATTAGCGTGTCATTAAGTGAGTGGTGTGTGTGTGTGTGGTTGCTCGCGCGCGCGTTAAAGATTGTTAAAGTAATAAATGTACACATAAAAATAGGGTTAATCAATATAAAATATATAGTTCAGGGCTCTGACAAATTGGATCACAGCGCCATGACAAGCAGAACTGATTGGATACAAAAGTGCAATAAGCTGATTTCCAGCTGTGCCAAAGAGTCATAGGGCCAGCTCAAAGCTTTGGAGGTGACTGAAATCTAATATCAAATATATAGAAGATATTAAATGACAGCACTTGTTAAGGTGTCACCTCTGGCCCACAGACTATCTGATCATCCGTCTGTCTGTTTTGAGTGCTCAGCCGTATTGATTCTGATAAGACGTTCATGACGTTCCCATTCAACGCTTAAAAGCTCGCATATGCATATGCACACTGCAAATTATACCAGTACATATGCATATACACATACATACACACATATAAGTATATATTTATTGTATATTGTACAATAAATAACACAAATTTATAAAACATCTCAATCATGCAGTTGTGCCCTGAATTATTTTCTTCAAATTCATTCGAATGTTGGCACCCGCCAGCATGAATGTTCGGCTCGTACAAATTTGAGTGCTGCTTAGAATCGTTTATTAGAAAAAGAAAAACTTGTGTGAAGTGCAGCTGTGAATTATTTTTTTTAATACATCGTCTTATAAATAAACGTGTGTGTACATTGAGTTACTTAATACTGATATTCTACTTAAACACCAAGTCAAATCACACACCATGTTCGCAATACAACGGGGTGAGTATTGAATGATTACAACTCTTTTATTGCGACAACGCGTTTACATAATGACACTCATTATGTTAAGTTTATAACATATAATGTGTTAAATGTTAAAGTCATTATTGATTAGAATAAAAAAAACTTACGTTTTGCGTGAACAACTATTTTCGTATTGTGCGTGAAAGTTACACACTGAAATTTTAAATCTTTACTGTGAAAAATAAAAAAAAATATATATAATATATTTTTTTATTAAATTATAATTAAATAAATGATCATTAAATACGTAATTACCGGATACAATAAAAAAATCTTATCTTTCTGTGTGATTTTTAGTTGCTTGGCCTTTAGATTAACAGTTCAATTTTTATTAATTTAATTAATTTAAATATTTTTTTTATTTATCTAAAATTATTTTGTGAATTTTTTTAACAAAAGGATTCATTTGTTTTATTTTTAATTGGTTTAAAGGTACCTTCTTTTAGTACCTAAAAGTAGTTGGAAACATTGAACTTATTCTGGATCAGGCGGTATTTCATTATATACTCTAGGTCTACGAAGTGTCGGATGTAGTAGCTAATGTAAAGCTTATAGTTTAGTTAGTTATTACAATCAGTCTTAAACACCTCCATTTCAAGATTGCTTGTAGTACATTGATCTCTGGATGATCTGAAAAGTCCCGCCTCTACTGTTTTATAACGCGAAATCAGGTCTGACCCACGTGAACTAGTGTTTAAAACAAGAAAAAAAAAACAAGAAAAAAAATAAATAAAACAAAGAAACAAAAACAAAAAATAAATAAATTAAAATTTTCAATACTATACAAAATTGCCAAGGCATTAATCAAAATGGGAAGCTCAAAATCGCTAAAATCGCTCAAATAAAGCGTAACAATCTTAGGGCGACCTGTCAGAAGCTTCAGTCGAAATGAAATAAAAATAATATTAATTATAAATAACGAATAAAAATTATGTTTTTAATTTGCCGGTCTGGCCACGTGTTCCACGGGCCGACGCCTCCAACCACGCTTCAATCCAATACTATACGTAACTGATCTATGTCAAGATTGTGTCACAAGTAAAATTAGCAGGAACGATTAAATTAATTAAGCATACATTGTAAATATTTCATTTTTTCAATTCCCAATCATTTATCGTATTTATATGTGATCTATTTGTTTAGAACGTTTAGGTTTTTAGCGTCATTCGCGGCTTTTGTTTGGGCTAATGACTTTGGAAAACTCGAAATTTTATTTATTTTTTTTTTTCAAAGTTCATGCCCAAAGGCAATCAAAGTACACGCCTGTCTCTTGCATAACATTTAGTTAAATAATTTACCTTCCTATATAAAAATAGTCGATAAGTTCTGAATGTGAGATAATCTAACGATTTTATGGCCATATAAAAAAAAAAAATTAAATATATATAAAGATAGCTATAAAGATAGTAATAAAAATAAATTGAAATTAAAGTCCCGCAGTTCAATGACCTTTAACTTTTACTTTCACGCCCCTTTTCCCATATGTTAGATATGTCGTTCCGTTAGCCCCATTTGTTTAGCTATAATTTGTTTAGTATCTCGGCTCTCAGAGCTGACACCCAACCATATAATTAGAGCGGAGTTACATTGTTTATGGCTATTTTTATAGCGCCCGACAGGCTAATGTCTTCATTATGTTGAACCCTTGTCTTGACCGGGTAATAATATTCATTCATATTTCCACATTTATCTTGTTTTTGTTATTGTTTTTGCTTTTGCTTTTAGACTGATTTTTTGTTTTTGTTTTTGTTTTTGCTTTTGCTTTTGCTTTTGTTTCTGTTTCTGTTTCTGTTAATAATATATGTATGTAGTTTATGATGGGTTATGCGCTTTTAATTGATCGTAAATTGCATGTTCGGTATTAAATATTTTGATTGTTTTTGTAATTGATTAAAAGCGTCGTATGCGTCGATATGCTGGCATGTGGCATGTGGCATGTGGTATGTGGTATGTGGTAGGGTATATGCAATACTCGCTATAAGGCTTTGCACTTGATGTTAAACTTGAACTTGGGCGCGGTATGAGACACATAAAAACGCCGCTAATAATACCTCAACGCACACTCGCCATACAACTCTGTTGAAATTGTTAGTGCCTTAAGCGTTTTAATTTATCGATCAAAAGTGTTACAAGGTTCCGAAATTTATACACAAATCAATATACACATACATATACCAGATATGTGTGTACATAAGTTGAGGGCCCCCTCCGACGAATGCCTGTGTCGAATTTATGTCAAAACTTACTTGGATTTCTGGTTCTTCAAGTCCTTTGGCACTTTTAATATTTGCCGCATTTAATTAATAAAACAAAAAAAAAAAAAAAAAACATACGATAAAAACATGACATCAATTTTTATCATAACTCCTGTTTCCCGACTCTGATTATCATGCTGAGAGTATTACGATTCGCGAATAATCGCCTCATTTTTGCAAAATCATCATTAGCCGCCGAAATATTCAAAGCGAAATAACAAATAACAAATAAAAAGTAAAAAATGCGAATTTCATTTTATTTTTGCATGTGAACTGTGTTGTTTATACGAAATTCTTTTCTCTAAGGTTTTATTTGTTTTTTTTTTTATTTTTATATTTGAAACAAAGTCGCTGTTCTTTGGGAATGACGAAATGGATGATTATTCGAATAATAATTTTCTAAATTATGTCCTAAAATTATTAGAATTCTATAACAATATTTGTGTCTTAATTAAATACTAATACTAATTACATATTTCATATTTATGTAGTTATCCCCTCATCCCGAACTAAAACCCAACCCAATCTGAGAGAAGATTTCGCAGGGTAGAACAATTTTAAATACTTCTTAATTCTTAATTCCTAATGGATGCTTACAAGATTAGTTATTCATAAATTATTCTAATTAAATACTTCTGACATAATTGTCCATAAAGTGATTAATTTTATCTGATACCATAAGTGCTTACCTTTCGAGCATTATGCATGCCTGAACTATCCATTAACTGTGCGCTGAACCATTATAAATGGAGATCTGCAGTTGTTTGGACAAGTCTTTTGGAAGGTTTCCGACCATTTAATTTATTTATTAAGACAATAACTCATCAAAAATTAAATATTAAAAATTAAATTCCCCAAGCCACTTAGAAAAGGTAAATAATCTGCAATTTACACGTCTCTCCTCAACCTCCCAGAGAGAAATCGCTGAGTCAAGGCGGTCGAAATATCGTTATGACGCGATTATCGGACGATAAGAGGCCCGACCAGAGTCCGATGCTTTGAAGAGCGAACGGGTTTCACTTCTCAACTTTGCAGGCGATTTTGTTAGACTTGTGAAATTCCATCTCAATTTGTTGTTACTGCCGTTGTTGTTGTTCTTGGGGCTACTTAATTAGAATTAAGATTTATGTTAAATATTTATATACACGTTTCTGAAGTCTGATTGGTATAGCTTATGACTGTCTTAAGGTTCCTTCCCTCTGGCATGACGAAGCAGAAATTGTAATGATCTTAAATTAAAGAAGTTGCAGATCAGATTGCAAGGGGGATATACCTGCAGGGTATGTTCCAGGAGTTCACTTATGTAATAGTTAGAAGTGAACTTCTACTCTCGAAAACATGGGACTGCCTCAGATTTAGTTCAGTCATACGTAATCCGAGGAAAAATCACCGACTAACGACAGTTTCTAGTTGCATTTATAATTGCCGGTCTCTAGTTGAAGAAATCAAGAATCGATCCAGAATCGAATGTTAATTGATAATCACGTATAAAATACTGTAATTAACAGCTCGTGTGCCTCTGTTAAGGGTCGCATCTGCGCTGGGAGGCACTTCCGGATATGAGCTTGCACATTCGAAGATCAAAGTTAATCAATCTGCACTCATAGCCATAGCCGGCAGGAATTCACATCGAATCATAGAATCACCACATAAAAGTAATCAAGCTTCCACTCGTCCAAGGTCCAAAGTTTGCTTAGTTTATTGAATAATTAACTAATTTCTTTTATCAATCATTCGAATCATCAGCATCAGCATTGGAATCATCATCATCATCATCTGATGAGGATATCTGTCAAGAGGCGGCAATAAATCATTCCAGGAACTGAATAGTTGGGAAACAAGTTCCCTCACTTGTTACACATTGTATTTGGACAAATTACATCTGACTCATCCCATGATAGACAATATGTAAACAATCACTTGGCCATTTTTCAATGTAAAAATAATTAGAAGTTTCAAAGCAAATAAAAGTTCAAGTTTAGAGTTCATAGAATGAATTCCCTTCAAGGGAAAGGTAAATAGAATTATTGGATCTTAGGTTTTTTGGAGACATTCACCTTTACAGCTTCTGGCTGGATTTTTAATTCCTGATGCGTCACTTTGGGTATCTAAAAACCATAAGCACTGGGAATACCTAGAACCTCGGACATTCAGTACTGATGAATTATGGCTTCCCATATGTTTTGTTTGTTTCGTCGTGATGAAAAATAATAAAATAATTAAATTCCAGTTTAATGATGGATATTGGAAATCTTAGATTTAGATATGAATGTATGTTGGGATAATTGAAAAGTAATTTTGATTTTAATTGTTTATACATTTTGATATGTATTTGCGTCGTTTCTTGCATTTCCCGGATTGTCTTGTAATTTTATTTTGCTTAATACGGACTCGCCTCCTGCCACGCGGTGTCCCCATTTGAATTGCGAACGGCCGCTCGACGCATTTGAATGTTGAATTGGACCTTTGCCTATTTTTGTGCCGAAATTAAATGGAATATTTTTTTTTGTATCGGTTTGACTCTCAGAACTAAACCTGCAACTATTAATTGTGTGGCAAAGTCTCTGGACAATCAATAAAACATGAGACGGCGAATTGCGAACACGATCGGCATTTAGGCACAGACTTGGGATTTGATTCGATTTCAAATTAGTACTTAAATAATCGAATATCTATTATTTCTGGGTCGAAGTGACGACATCGAAGCTGAATAGCTTAATGATAATGCACTTGCGATCGCTAATAACTGTTGACCCTTTGACCCCTTTCGCTGATGCACCTTCCATCTACCACCTACAAGCTACCAGCTACCAGCTATCAGCTACCAGCTGTCTGTTGTCTGCTGTCTGCTGTCTGCTGTCTGCTGTCCGCTGCCCGCAGTCTGCTGTCTGCTGCTTGTTGCTCAGTTGATTGGCAAATGTGCGAGTAATAACTAATTAATCAAACGTGAATGGAAACTATGATTAACAAGTGCGAATTAGCCAGGAAATATGTGCTAATTACAGTATGAAATGTACAGATCCGTTACGTTGGACAGCCTAACCTCTGGAATCCCCAGTCTTGGACAGTCGGCCCCCTCCCATAAGCCCGTTGCATTACCTGCGGACAATTAACGCCAGCTTCTATCAATAGCACATTACATTCGACCGATTGTTCAGTTCTAATGACTGCGTATATGGTTATATATCGGCTGGGCAATTTACAATGCCAATTTGTTCGACAATAAAAACAATTCTCAGAAATTATATTAATTATAGTAGTGAAAAATTAATCAAGTTTTCGTACTAAACGATACGTGGCTCGCACAGCTGAAATTTCTCTTCGATCGCGATTATCAATTAAAATCTCATTTGCAATGTAAATATCCAAATTCCTTGCACATTAAGTAAAATTATAATTTAAATAGTTTCCATTTTGTAAACAAATTAATTAGGAAACAATTTATATTTAAATAGTTTTAATTTTGTAAACAAATTAATCATCGAATGCAAATAAATCAGTAGCCACTTTTACCTTTGTTTATGTCCTTCAAACTTTGCCTCTCCTTTAACTGCGGATGACTCGATAGGTGTACGCGTTAGGATATATTAATGAATATATATAGATAGTCAGTAAAGAGTAGATTACCCTTATATAAAATAGTTTTAATTTGGTAAACATATTAATCATCGACTGCAAATAAATCAGAAGCCACTTTTACCTTTGTTTATGTCCTTCAAGCTTTGCCTCTTCTTTATCTGCCAATGCCTCGATAGGTGCAGGGTATATGCGTTAGGATATATCGAATAATATTTATCGATAGTTAGTAAAGAGTAGATTACCCTTATATAAAATAGTTTTAATTTGGTAAATAAATTAATCATCGAATGCAAACAAATCAGAAGCCACTTTTACCTTTGTTTATGTCCTTCAAACTTTACCTCTCGTTTAGCTGCGGATGTCTCGATAGGTGCAGGGTGTATGTATTTATCGATAGTCAGTGAAGAGTAGATTGTCCTTATCTAAAATAGTTTTAATTTGGTAAATAAATTAATCATCGAATGCAAATAAATCAGAAGCCACTTTTACCTTTGTTTATGTCCTTCAAACATTGCCTCTTCTTTATCTGCGGATACCTCGATAGGTGTACGCGTTAGGATATATCGATGAATATCTATCGATAGTCAGTAAAGAGGAGATTAATCTTATCTAAAATAGTTTTAATTTTGTAAACAAATTAACCATCGAATGGAAATAAATCAGAAGCCACTTTTACCTTTGTTTATGTCCTTCAAACTTTGCCTCTTCTTTATCTGCGGATGCCTCGATAGGTACAGGGTGTATGCGTTAGGATACATCGATATATCGATAGTCAGCAAAGAGTAGATTAATCTTAATGATATTAAAATGACATGTAGAACTTAGGCACTTTAAAATTGAATAATTTTGAACAGCTGAAAGTAAAATGAAATAAATAAAATAATAAAAAATATACCATATTATTTATTTTTATTTGTTATATAATATTTATATTTTATTAAGTATTTACATTATACATTGCTCACACACATAATTACACACTATTCGCTGAATCGATTTGTTTATAATTTTAGTAGATAATATGGGAGATCTAGTCTAGGAATTATTCGTACTCTCAATTACAGGGTATCAGGTGACCTAAGCACCTGCCTTTCCGCTGGTGTGAAACCTATAAATCGCTTTGTTGTTGTTTTAATTCATAATTTTATAAATTTATTGAATCGTTTGATTTGAATTTGTGTTCTCTTATGTCAAAGAGCGGGTTCAGCAGCCTTTGACAAGGTCATCTGGTCAGTCCAACAATGGGAATGAATTGTCATCTCATTTTGGTATTGATTTGTTATTGTTGCCCACGAGTCTATGAGTCAAAGATTAACGGCAACTGAATTGTCAATGCGGAAATGGATTAAATGAAAATTAATTCATTTATATTAATCTTTAAGAGCGCAGTACAAGCTGACACTCAAATTCTGGTAGATAACTTTTAAGTGATAACTCTGAGTGTGGCAGCCTCAAGTTTAATGACACCCACACTCCAAAATAAATAAATAAAAATAATTAAAAATATAATTTTATATATTTATATTTATATTTATATTTATATAAATAAATTGGCTTATCAATTGCTAAGTGACCCACGACTCCCAATTAATGTCACTTAAGTTTGGCAACAAAGTCCCAAGTCTCAGAGTCGCCGTCAGGAACTGGAATCACCCCGGAATAGGACAGCTTAGTAACAGTAGTAAGCAGTTAATTAGTTAGTTAGTTAGTTAGTTAGTTAGTATGCAAAATCTATAAAGATTTATGAACAAATTCCAAACATATGCAGAGGTCTCAACTTTCAAATAAAACACATTTTAATTGTAGAAAAGTTCAATTTTTATTAAACTGGAAGCTGGCAGTAGGAGGAAAGACTCAGCTTGATTAATTTAAAAAATATTAAAATCTGTTACCTAAAGATGTTTTTCAGTAATTTTATATTATTTGCATTCACAGCCATCAGCCATCAATAAAATGAATTGATACTAAAATCTTAATATTATTATTAAGCAAATATGAAAATAGTTGGAAATTGTGTAAACTTTATGGACTGATAATTGAAGTTTTATTAACTGTCTTAATGGATCCGCACTTACTGAACAACTGTCTCCCACTTTTGCAAAACTTCTTCCAACTGCCACTTAAATATTTGCCAACAGTTTCTCTGAAAATGGGCGTGGCAGCCTGCGCTGTGTGTGGCACTGCCCGCTGTCTTTGTGCGGCTCTTAAAATCGAGAAATTTCTAAACCACAAAATGTTGACGCTTGCATAAAAGATTGAAGGTGATTGGGTTTTTTGATCTTCGCCACGAATGCCTCGTAGAAAAGACTAAAAATAAAAATAAAAAATAAACAATAAAATATAAAAAATTGAAATTAAAAATAAACAAACCAGAAATTGTCAACTTACCAAGCAGAAGTCGTCTGCGACGAGAAATGTGACGATGGTTACAAAAAATATGGGAAAAACAACATCTTTTTTAATAACAGCGACTAGTTTGGATCAGAATTGCGTATTTGATAATTAAATGATACTTCATTAGAATATCTTTTGGAATGGAACCATGTAAATAAGAATACCCAAAGTTTTCCATGCTGCTCGCTGGTCGCACGCGTCGTATGAGTAATATTATTGACTACCGAATTAGCCGCCTTTTACGAGCGACTGCGAGGCGTATGGTATTTCCCCAAATCGCGGTGCCAGCCAAACGCGAACGCGAAGATGAGGAACTGGTTTACGCTTTTGGCCAACAACTTGACTTAGATCAGAGAAGAAGCCAAAAGAAGCGGCACCAGAAGTGCCACAGCTCGTGGACCGGCTTAAAGCGAAGCAACAGCTGAGCGCTGAATGCTGAGCTCTGGGCTCTGAGCTCTGAGCGACTGTTGACTGTGGCTAGTCGTTTGCTTCAAGCTGAAGCATGTCTTGACGTAAGCCATAACGTAACGTAACGTAACGTAACGCAACGCAGAGCAGAGCAGAGCAGTGCACGACACAAGCGAGAAAGAGAGTGCGACGGGCCCTAGACTAGAGCTGGAAAGAGAACAGGCAGCAGACATGTTTAGTCGACGGGACTTAAAGCCGTAACTTTACCTGGTGCGAGTGTTGCACGTCCGGGTTTTCATTCATAAGCGAGCAACGCTAGCGAACGGACGCAAACGCGCTTAGGCCGACCAACTAGATAGATAAGACATACAAATTAAAGATACAAATCCAAATAAGAGATACTAAGCTACTGAGATACTGAGATACTGAGATACACACACACAGATACATACATATATCACCGATCTACGTACATATCGAGCGATCAAGTGTGTTAATTGATTTAAGGAGCTGCCGCAGAAAAAGCCCAAGCGCGTTTTGAGTGCCACCAGCAAAAGACAAGTGTTTTTTACAAGTGTTCAGATACAATTGTAGCCAAAGGATACAATTGATATAATTAACGAAAAAAAAAACTACAATTTTTTTATGCCTATGCAAGAATGAAGGATCTTGGCAAAATGTTAGCACGTCGCTACAGTGCCGTTTGTGTTAGCGATGAGGAGGCGGGTGCGAATGCCAATCAGCCAACTCAAACGGCTGAAGTTGCTCCACCTGGCGCATCCTTATCAGAGCCAGATACGGCGCTGGCGGCGCTGCAGCGCGCCCAACGTCGGAAGAGCCTTAAGGCAAATCGTTCGATGAAGCCAATGAATATTCTGGGCAGCTTCTTCAACGAGCGCCACCACAGCAAGCACAATGCCCGTTCGCCCACACGTAAGTTTCTAAATACATCAAAAACAAATTAAATAAATGCAAAAAAAAAAAAAAAAATATATATAAATAAAAAAAAAAAGTGTTAACTTGTTATAAAGACATAAGATAAAATGTGTATAAAGTATTTTGGATCTTCTCGAATCTTCCAAACTTAAATTCATCAATCTTCGGTTAATTGTGGTCCAAAATAAAAATAAAAATAACAATAAAAAAAAAGAATAAATAAATAAAAAACGGAACTGAAAAAAGAAAAAACAGAAAAAAACGCATCTTTTGTGCGCGTTTTTGTCTGCGCTTTGTTCAGTCTGCATTAATTATGTATGAAGATTTGGCTGGCTGGCGACGCGTTTAAAAACGCCTCAAAATGATACGCGGAACAAACATCGGCAATGATTAGCATAGCACTTAATGTTTGTTGTTTTTGTTGATTAACCAACTTTTTGACACTGACACAGTTTGGCCAAAAGACCAGCGAATTAATCTGTCTGTCTGCCAGTTAATAAAAATGACTATTGAAAATAAAAGTAGAAAAGACTGAAAAATCCAAGTGTCTAGCCACGTGTTGCACTTGTTGCACGCGATATCGGATATGCGATGGCCATGAACTTGACCATATAAATATCTAAGCCTAGAAGCGATTTGAAGCAGGCAGTACAAGTTTGCTTGCAAATATGTGTAAATGTGTGTGTGCATGTGTATGTGTGTGTGACTGTTAGTTTGCGCGTTTTTTACGACCAGCTGCAGTGCTTGCACATGCGGTTGTTGGCTCCGCGCGAGTAAAAACGCGTGTAACTGCAAAGATTTAGGCGATATAAAATAGCGGCTTAGACTGTTCAGTGCTGTGACCTTTTTATTTAATTTTGACGTTGCTACCGCCTCACCTTCATTAACACCCAGATTTGACCATATATACATTGTCATATGTCTGTATGTGTGTGCGAGTGTGTGTGTGTGTGTGTGGTTGTACAGAATACGGGGAAAAACTGAGAATCGTTTCTTTTAAAAGTCAAGAACAGCACGAAACTCGCACATTTTTTTCGTCTCATTTATTTACACAGTAAATTATATGAACACGAGAATTTCGAAACTATAGAATTCTATAGCCAAATAAATAAATAAATAAATAAACAAGTGGAGAAAAAAGTCGAATTAAAATAAATCGAAAATAAAATGCCAGCTGAGGGGCACATCCAAAAATAAAAGCCATTGCATGCAATTAGTTGAGTTCGCATATTATTTACTTCCTTATAAATGTTGGTCAATAAAATTATGAGCAATCAGCCAAAAAATAATAAATAAATAAATATATAAAATAAACAATAAACAATAAAATATAAATTGCTTTTACTGCTGGAGAATAACAGACTAAATTGTCGCTTGCCAAAAGTGGCAAAATCGCAGTTGAGGTGAAAATAATAAAAATATTTAATTTTTCCATTATTATTAATTTTAAAACGGTTTACGTTTTTATTAAGCATCTTTAAAAAACCATAAATATTTGCAAAGCAAACAGACCCCAGCGAGGCAGCAATCGATTTAATTGACTTGCGATCTTGGGGTCATGAGATTCTATTAGAACGAAGTGAATCAATAATTACAACGGTTACATATTACAAATTTTTAATTCATAAACTAATAGATTATACAGTCAAGGCATTTAAAAATCTAATTACTGTTCGCCTTTGATCGAACCCCCAATCAAACAGGCCATTTCTGCCACCCTATAAATATATATATATATATTTATATAGGTGTATCTGTAGTATAATTATCTTAAAATATCGTGATATAACCAGGAGGGATGCTTATAAAATCAAAGGTTGCTCTGACTCAAATTCAACGAGTGTCAATGTATTCCAAGAGCCTTGCGAGAAATTTCAAATATCTCCAATAAATTTGGGCAGCGATTCAAGTTTGCGACTTCTACGTTCCGAGAGAGTGTGAGAGAGAGAGAGACGATGTGCGATTTATTTCAAACACACAGAATTTTTTTCAAAAATCAAATTATTTTCGACGCGTGCAAAACTGGCCAAGCCGGCGAACTGCAGCGTCAAACAAGTTAGAGAGACCCGAGTGAATCCGCTAGACTGGAAGATACCCATTGACCAACACACACACAGAGACACACATACCAAAAGCCCCGTTTCATAAGAATGAACTTTAATATTAATTAAACTTTAGGCAACACTTTGATTTTTTGCCAATTTGAATGCCAATTCCAATGGCTCCGAGTGTGAAGTTCTGTCCGATGGTGTCCAAGATAAATGCTCGGATCGCTTGGTAGTGGGAATGGAGGATTAGGCACCGCGAGTCGGAGTCGGTCCGATTGCTATATAGAGTTGACGAGCATAATACCCCTTTTCGTCACTTTTGAGTGGAACCCATAAATTAGCAATTCGATTGTTTCACAGTTATTCTTTAAAGGTGAGTCTATCGATCCGACACGATCTCATCCGATCGGATCCGAAGCTGCGAACAAGTTTCTCCATCTGCTCGCATTAATTACTCCCAAAAATGGCCCGAGGTGTATAAATCGATAATAAATAATTACATTTAAAGTGTCTGCTCATGGTCAAACAGGATTGCCGGACAGCCGGACAGCCGGACTGCCAGCGTTTATGTATTTATACAAATATAAATTTAGTTTCTTTCGGATTTACTGATCTTTTTGTGTATTTTGATTGTCTGCGATTCTGCGTTTTTTCTTATGCAAAAATTATTTATGCAAAAAAGCGGTTCATTGCTTGGCATTCTACATATCTTGCTGGTAAGCCCCATCAGCCCCGTCAGCCCCATCGGCCCCATCAGCCCCGTCAGCCCCGTCAGCTTCATCAACGTCTTCTCCGAAGGCAGAGGTTTGGCAGGAGATGTTCGGTTATTGTAAGAATTAAGTGCTAAAACGAGTTTAAGGCATATATTATACGGGTATTCTATTTAGCTCAGGAATCGAATCGGAGAGAAGAATTGGATATATCTACAAAAATTGGGAATATTCAAAAATAATACATGATTTAAGAATCTGTGTACGAAATTCCACAATACAAATGCTTCAATTAGAATTGAATATCTCCCCCCATACAGAAATGCAGATTTTCAGACAATAATTAATTAAAGAGATTAATTTTATACCCCTCCTATAGATACAGCAATTTATAATTTATTTTTTATTTTTTATAATTTAGAATTAATTTCTTGAAATTTTGAAATTCATTCCATTGCAATTGCCGTAAACAATCCGACAAATTGACTCCTTAGCTTCCAGCAACTCAACTCAACTCAACTTCCAACGGCTCAACTGCCAATCATAATTTTCACCGTGAGATCTGTGTCTTGTGCGGATGGAGAGTGTTGCAACAAGAGTCGGTCGAAGTGGGCGTCAGCTTTTACCTCACGTAGCACGTAGCATTTACTTTGAAGTAATTTTCTGCAAAGAAAATTCAAAAAATCAGCTAAAATAAAACATCATCGAATATGTTTACTTGCAATTATTATCCAGCCAGAGTCGTTGGCAACATGTTGCTGCAACAGGCAAATGTTGCAATCGTCTGGCAATATAATTGCGTGTCGCTCGTCACATATGCAATCTGCCGCTGCTTTGTTTGCACTTGTCAGCATTCCAAATGGTTTGATAGAAGCTCGCTCTCTGTCTCTGTCTCTTTCTCGCTCTCTTCTACTACTACTACTGAACTACTCTGGGCAATTCCCCCCATCCAATATCCCGCATAAAATTGCCAAATCATGAAGTGTAAATAAAAATTGCCGCATGCTGCGCGGTGATTCACAGTCCAAAGGTACTTAAGATCCGAAATGATCGGGACAACTGAACAGCTGTTTGCCGCCAAGCCAACAGAGAAATTTGATGTTGACGTCAAGTGCACAGGGGGGACAGGGGGGCATTTGGGGGACAGACTTTGCACCGAAATGGGTCAATAGAAGTGACGCGCACGCTAGGCGGGATTGAGATTTGAAACGTACACAATTTTGTTTGGACAAATTATTAAATGACATTTACGTTTCGCATTGGTCAGTAACCTCGACGAGTATTACCTATTCTAGTTTCACTTAAGCACCTCCAAGCCGTTTACTTAGACTGACATCATGTCTTATGCAATTTATAATCAGGTTTGAGGCTCCGCCGAGTGGCAATTGTTTTCCACGATGAGTGGATATAAATCAATGCCTGCTATCAACTATTCGATCACTTAATTCACCGATTTGATCAAATTAACTAAATGAACCTGTCCTACAAGCTACAAGCTACAAGCTGCCAGCTACCAGCCACCAGCTACCAGCTATATAGAATCTCGATCGGCGAGAAATAATCTTGATTTGAGATCCAAAATTTAAATTTAAAACCAATTAAGTTCGCCAACGGCCAGCGGCCAACGGCCGGCGCCTCGGATGACGTCGTAGGCAAATAGACACGCCATGCCACGCCCCACTTTAAGGGTGTCTCCGAGTGACGTAGTGGCTGTGGCTGTGGCAGCCGCCCACTTTGGTCAATTGATCAAAAATGCTGATAAAATCATGATTTTTGCTTGGATTCTAAACAAAAGACTTAAGCCACGAACTCGACACGCGCAGACATTTGTTTTGTTTATTTGTTGTTGTTGTTGTTATTTATTTTGGTACTGTTACCATTGTTATTGTTGTTTCCTGCACTGCTGCTCATGTTGATTGGGTGTTGTTGTTTGTGTTGTTTTCATACGCGTGTGCTGCGTGCCCCAACTGCCAAATTACTGGCACATTCCCACGAATTCTTTACAAGATCTCTGTGGGTGGTCACCACCACCACCGCCGCCGCCGGCGCACATCGAGGACGTGCCTCTCATACCGAAAATCCCTCGAAGAAAGAGAAATATTTTCGGCAAACAAACAAAGCAATTAAACAAACAGCGCCACAACATAATTTGCATTTGGTGCGCTGTTTTTGCCTCTGTTGACTTTTGACGACTGCCAATTGGAAACGACAACAACAGCAGCAACAACAGCAACAAGCAGGTATCAAAATTTCATAGTCAAATATATAGACAGGTCGTTCTTTGTTCATAACTTTGTCGTTTGCACCTAAGCACTAAATATTTTTTACCTGCAGTGCATACAAAACGATTGATTATATTTCGAAAATAACGAAACAAACAAGTTCGATTTTCGGATAAGCCGACTGAGAACTACCCTACTGATGTGGGAATATATATATATAAATATACTATATATATATAGTTAATGAAGAAGAGAAAGCATTTCCATTTCCAAATCAAAGTATGAAACTAAAGAACTGCCAGGCAGAAACCTAAAGCGATTTTAAGTTTCTATTAAAATCGGAAGCAATAGATATATATATATATATATATATATATATATATATATAATATATATAGGGTTGGGATTACCCGCTTTGTATCATTTCGCACACTCGTTGCAACATGCCCATGGTTAGAGTACGAAAAAGCAATTATCGAGTGCTTTGATTGAAATGAAAGTACCCGAGGGTACAACGGACCCTTGACGAATCATCGGCGTTTAGTTTGGCTTTGACTTTGAACCGATCCGATCGATCAGATTTGAATAAATGTGAATGGTAGCAAGAAAGTATCAGTAATAGTAGGCGATATTATTATTATCATAATCATGACTGTGGTACGTCGTCGGCTGCGACGTCAGTCTCTGAAGGATTTTCTGGGTGTCCTCTACTCGCAGCGCCGTTTCTCTCTGGAGAAGCTGCGCCACTTGCAGCAGTTGCGTCATCGCCGGCAATTGATGTGTAAGCGTACGCCGATTATCAGCTAATAACTGATATTAGCTAACGATATCATATACTTAGCCTATAGCCTATAGCCCATAGCCTATACTTAACTATAGCCGTAGTCGTTGCTCAGCTCACGCAGCTCCAAAGCTCGTTGCCTCGTCCGACACTGCAATTCCTTAAGGTTTGAACAGGCAGAGCCATAAAATGATTTCTACAGAAGTGGAAACACAAGGAATGTCATTTGGCTGGTGCAGCTGCTGCAGTTGAAAGGAAAAACCCCTCGAAAACAGGTTGCCCAACAGGATTTGCGCACTCAATGCCCAGCAAGACTAGGGACTAAAGATAGAGATAGAGACAAGGATGGGGAAAGGAACAGAGACTGGGAGAGGAACAGAGACTGGGAGAGGGACAGAGATAGAGACAGAGATAGGGACAGAGATAGGGACAGAGATAGGGACAGGGACAGGGACAGAGAAACGAGTTCAATGTCACGGACTAAAGACCCCACGACGCACGAGACAAAAGGCGCACAGAATCCCAAATGAGGAAGGTCGCCACGAATTTGATACACTTTTTGCGGTTGACTCTGAAATTGATAGTTTCATATGAAATCCGTACTGTCAGAGCTCCGCCATGAATCACCGCATTAGTAATCGAAGGTGTCCTCCAGTCACATAGATCGTAGCGCCAACTGTGACTGAGACTGTGACGGGGCCCCAACAGCTATGGAGATTGCGGTGATTAAATAGATGTTACCTAATGATAGTAACTATTGATAGGCCTTAAAACCTGAACCTTTTTTTTTGTGTGAATACGAAATGTTGCTCGGAGTCGGAGGCGCGGATTGATAGCATAGCAATTAGATGGCTTTTAGGAATGTTTATATATAGATATTTATGGATATATAAAGAATCGGATTTATATATTAATTATTCCTTGTCACTTGCCGAGCCAAGCGATTATAAATACGCCTTAGCGGTTTCTGCGTCTCTGCTTCCAAAGAGTTGATCAGATGTAAAGATGCCTGCCAGGGAAGTGACACTCATCGATCGGTTATGCCCTGTGCCAAGCACCACATCTATTCGTAGAAAAGCAAAAGTATTTAATTTTGCACGCACACACCCGTGTGTGTGTATGTGTGTGCATTTAAATGCCGATTCTGGGCATGATAATTAGAAACCAGTTTCGCGGGAGGGATGGATCCCAAACACCTGATGCCTTTGTTGCACGTGTCTGTGCCACGCATCAGCAGCAAAACTTTTACATAAAAGTCGGAGCTCCGCAAGAGACAAGTTCCTGACCAGTACAACTTGGAATGACAAAGTCAACGGGAATAACAAGTATGGGGGTCTGTGCCGATCCACTGAGCGACTGATCGGCTGATCGACTGATCGACTGGTGGATATCCTACAATCGCGTGCCTCAATCCCTGGAAGCTTTAAAATGAAGTGGAGTATCCGGTTCGCGACTCAATGTCACATCGCTTCCAAGTCGGACCCATGATTACAGGGTACAAAGAAAACACAAGTTGACAAATCGCTGACCACTGTGCAACACTCATATAATTGATAGCTCCCCCCGTTGACACTGTGCCAAGTATTATTGTTTCTGTGGCTGTGTCTTAATGAAGGTATTTATATGCACGCATTTAGGAGGCAGGGGGCGGTGGCTGCTGGCGCACCGGTACCCCGACTTGCTGCCAATTGAGTCTGGGGGCTGAGTTACGTAGCTTAGAATCGCACAATGATGACTGCCCACGGGTGTAAGTCACATGTAGAGTGCATGCACCCGTATTACTCGATTTGTTCACGAGGAAATCGGCTGAGAGATCTCAACAGTTAATCAAGCGATTGGAGCTGCCTTTTATTGTCCGTCCATCTGTCCATCTGTCCGCCCGTCTGTATAGAGTGACGCGACTCTGTCGTGCTGAGACATAATGATTTGCATGACGATTAGCATAATTCGCCTCTGGGAGGTAGTGCAACTCCTTGGAGACTGAGAGTGTCGGGTCACTTTTAGTGCCGTAGGTTTCATGGTCAGTGGCAATATGAGTTCATTTTTATTGCCTTCATTGCATGGGTATAAATTATTGATTTGTTTTTCCAATAATTTGCAATAATTTCCTATTTTTACAATTCACAGAAATGCGGCGGCATTTCTTTCCATCGAACAGCACCGAAGACTTCGGATGAAAGGCAGTGCTTTTGATATGCCAAATTTGAAGTTGAAGTTGAGGTGAAACATGTTTAACACAATTTACATGTCGCATGCCCGACAGGTGATATTTTACAATCCACGTGACAAAGTTCTTAATTCCCAAGATGGGCTGTTAAACACGCGTATTCCCAAATGCTGGGCTCTAGAACCAAAAAACACGTTCGTGTGCCATAATTTATTGGAATATCATTTTTTACAATTCAAATTCAAATTTCAATTTGTTGCACACGCGGCTATTTATGCATAATTAATTGAATCTTAATTAACGTAATGAAGATATTTATATGTGCTGAACGAAACATCGAACTTTATCTATATTATAATTTTCTTATATTGCAGGCGCTTTTTTGTTACTGGCCATTGGATTTTTGGCCATAACAACGGCGGTGCTGGTCAAGGTATTTCAACCCTACGATTTGATATTCAAATGGGTGAGTTTAATAAAAAGAAACTAAGGCTTTTTAACTGCCGTCCTTAGCCTTTGCCAAATGCCAAACAGCCAAACAGCCAAATGGCCAAACGGCCAAATGGCCAAACGGCAGTTATGCCCCTACGAGGGGGGTGGGCCTTTGGTATTGATATTGACACGTACACCCGCATACTTTTCGTCAACGATTCATAAATGCATCCCGTTTAGGTGCACGCCAATGAATGTGCCATATCTAAAGCTCAACCTCTTCTTCTTCTTCTTCTAAACATGAATCCTTTACAGAAATTGATTATGGCCGACAATGGTGAGATCTTCAATCTGTGGGCCAAGCCACCAGTCGATTTGTATATCAAAATCTACTTATTCAACATAACAAATGCCGAGGCCTTTCTGGCAGGTCGCGAGAAGCTTCAAGTGGAGCAAGTGGGTCCCTATGTCTACAAGTGAGTCCTGGCGTCCGTTTGGAAGTAAGGCAAATCCTCAATTTCCACTTTTCCACTTGCAGAGAGCTGATGACACACGAGAACATAACGTTCAATGACAACAACACAATGTCCACTACCCCCAGTCATCCGCTGGTTTGGCAAGAACACCTATCCGAGGGGAACCGGGAGGATGACGAGGTCGTCATGCTGAACATTGCGATGTTGGTAAGTTTCTGTAAAGATCCCAGAGATGCACTGGATGCAATAATATTTATATTGAAGAATTGAACAAATCGAAATACTTTGGATTAGCCAAGAATATTGAATGCCCTTTCCTTTAGACTCGAACCGTTCAAGGAACAATTAAAGTTCTAAACGTCGTTTACTGCGATGATGATATGAAATTGATTGTAAACACTGTCTGATGACAGATTATTGACTTATCTCGATAGTGTACAATCAATGGCAATTTGTCAATAGCTGCACGACGTCTCATGCAAATTTTTTTGTGGAAAATAACTACATCTTGTTCCGTTATAAGCCAATTACAACAATAACAATGACAATCGCGTGCCGCGCACATGACGATAACAAAAAACTAAATGGCAATAACAAAAACATTTAAGCTGTGAAATTCAAACGGTGACAGCAACAATAGGCGACGCTTACGTTCAGGTCAATAAACGTTACATATTAACAGCACCAGCAGCAGCAACAACAAATGCACAAACAAAAACACACACACAAACACACACACTAACACAAACACAAAACGTAAGCACTTCAAACGGTAGCGTCAAAAAAAAAAGAAAAAAAGAAAAAAGAAAAAAGAGGCAGCATATTTCACTGAATGGTAGGCGATTAATGTGTGCGGGCGAGTGTGAAAGGGATGACATGAGGTGCAAGTGTGAGCGAAGGGAGCCGCTGCGAAGTTGGCAGTTGTCACTTGACGTGCGATTTTTCACTTAAAACTTTTGATGGACCAAGCAGAAAACTGCTTTTATGCACTTTATTAAGGTTATTGAAAAATAACTTTGCAATTTCTAGTTAAGAATTTTATTGTTGTGGAATTTTACATCAATAATTGTATCAGGCAGAAATAATTATCATTGTTGTCAGCGATTCTTTGGAGCGCTGTTGTTATTGTCATTTTTGATTAATAATGTCTGTGCAGTAAAAGTCGTAAGAAAATTTCAAAATCTATGCGCATATATTACTGAAAACATCTATGAAGCCTATAATTAATTGTTAGCTATGTGATGTTTCAATTAGATTAGTGCTAAATTAACATTAAGTGCAACAATTTGAATGCTCGAGATTGAAGAAGAAGGCGGAGGGTTGGATCGAGTTTGTGAGCTTGTGTCCGGGTGTAGCCAAAGATGAATAATGCATTGGGCCCAGTTTCAAGAACTTGTCAGGGTATTACTTAAAATATTGAACAGCTACCCGTGTTGCGACAGGAAGTTAACAATTATTGGTAATAAAATTATTTACCTTCTGACAATAATGACGCTAATAACGAACTGCTGAAGCTCGCCCCATAACGCCGACCACATGAAGGGTGATTTATTGGAATGTATCAGAAATAATAATATAATAGGATCCCATGCCATAAATATTAGATAGTGTTCCTTCTCGAAAATAATTATAGCTCGTTACAACAACATTGACTTTTCGTTTTAGGCCATCTCACATCTGACAGCAAATCACAATTTGTTCTTTGTACGTTTGCCCCTGCAAGGACTCTTTGCAAGCACTAAATCTGAGCCACTTGTCAGAATGACTGCTAAGGAGTTTATGTTCGGCTTTCCATCAGCACTGGCAACACTGGGGAATACCCTTTTACCCAACTGGATATCCTTTGAGAAAGTAGGACTTATCGATCGCATGTATGACTTCTCAACGGATTTCGAGACATTTTACACGGGCAACCCAAATCCGTCCATCTCTGGTCTGTATGACACCTATCGTGGGGAGAAGACATTGCCCCAATGGCAGGGTGATCATTGCAGCAACATTGAATTCGCGTCCGATGGAACGAAGTTCAAAAGTTTCATTCAGCCCAACGAAACTGTGAAGTTCTTCAGGAAGAGCATGTGCAGGCCTATAAACTTGGTAGGTAGCACACAGTTCATTATATACATATATATTTTCTTTTTCTAAATCGGAGATTGCTTCTGATTGCAGTATCGAATTGGCGAGGAGCGCACATTCGGTAGCTTGAAAGGATACAACTACGTATTTGAGGACAACGCCTTCGACAACGGCGCCATCAATGAGGCCAACAAATGCTTCTGTCGCAGAGGTAAGGAATATTTTAAGAATTTGTAAACAATGCTTATAAAATTAAAAATCAGTGCTATTTAGTGGGCAATTAGTACATGGAATAATTTATTATTATTCCACTTTAATTATCTTTACAATGTATGTGGAGGGGGACTGCCATGGTCTTACTTTTACTGAACAACATTTTTGTATAGTATTTTGGCCTGGCCAGAACTTGCAACTGGCGACCCAAGTCTCAGATCATTTAATTGTCTTGTTAACAGAGCGAAAAAAAATTCTTGTTTCATGCTACGCAGAGCACTTGATAATTGGAATGCCCCTACGATTTTAGTTAATCTGTTGCCATGGAATGTTTTTCAAGTTTAAAGATTGAAAGTCCAGCTGTAAGTTGTTCAGTGGCAAAGTCTAAAATAACCCACAATACTTAAGCTCTGACGCATGTGACTGGCCACAGTGCGTGTCGCATGATACACAATTTTTATATTTTCCACAGTTGCGTTTGCAAAGATTCAAACAAAAATAAGACACGCAGACGACTTAGCGAGTGGGACATGCAATTGAAATGAATTTAAAAAATTCAAAATTAAATACTGAAATTCTAATAAATTTTTCCGCTTCCAGGCGACTGTCAACCCGTTGGCCTAATTGACGTCACAGATTGCTATTATGGCTTTCCCATTTCTCTCAGCTTTCCACACTTCATGAATGGCGATGTTGGTCTGGTGGAGAATGTTACTGGGATGCAGCCAGATCCTGAAAAGCATTCTACGGCATTTGTCATACAACCGGTAAGTAACCTTGGATGCTCCATAAAAACCCGTCTAGATGTTTCGATGTTTTCGCTGCAGTAGTAGCAGTTGTTGTTGTTGTTGCTGTTGTGATTGTTGTTTGTCGGATTACTACCGGCAACTTTCAAGTGTCAATCAACAGTCGCAGGAACAGTGTGTGAAAACAGTTTAGTTAATTCTCTAAATTATAGGCCAATAATTAATTAAAAGCTACTACTACTATCTGCTACACTAAGGTTATACAAAAAATCGATCAGAGTTGTTTTCTGTTTTGTTTTGTTTTGTTTTTGTTTGTTTTGATGGCAACAGTTGCTATCAGCTTTTAAAATTGCTTACTTACCTTCCAATTGAGCGCGATCGCGTGGAAGTTAATTGTACTTTATTGAAATTTCATATCGGATTTAGTTTTCTGTATTTACATTTCCGGCTAATTAAGTTAACAGTTCGTACGACAAGTCACGATTAAGCTGACTTTCTTGAAGAAAAAATTCAAGTATATTTTAATATGTAGAACAGGAAGTCAATAAGAATTTAAGTGCTTGCTGGATTAACTAGCAATATTTTATTGACAAGCTAAATAACAATTAAAATTTTACTAATTCCAAGTGCTTCCGTTAAAAGTGACTCTACATTTCACCTAATCAATCATGTTAAGATACACTGTTATTGTTATGTTACTTTTCTTACCACAATTACCGCCCACGATGCTTCGTTAGGTCTGGCAGCTTGGACAAGTTTTCTGTTAGTATTGATGATCGCTTGAAGTGAATCAAAACAATAGCAACACCAACACCAACAGCAACAGCCACATATCAATTATCAGCAAAACGTTGAAACAATTATTTTGTCATTAGGAGCAATTTTGACTCAAGTACTGCCAGTTACGAGTAATATTCAACAGAATTCGAGAAACGAGAAATAGTTCGAAAAGTAAATTGGTTTAAGGCCAACTGGCAAAACCAGGCCTACTTTTAAGTCCGGTAATACACTAAAATTAGGCGAAGTGCAGCTAAAATGGTGTCGTACTTGGGATTCTTGACAACAGACCTTACTACCGGATAGTTCATAAATTAATTGCATATTTGTGTATTTCAGGAATCCGGATTGCCACTCTCGCTCTCTGTAAAAGTGCAAATCAACATGCATTTCAAGGACCTGCAAAACTATCCTCAAGTCTCCAAGTTCAGTCATCTGACCGCACCGATGCTATGGTTTGAGATTGTAAGTGAAATCCATGATGGCACAAAGAACCCTTCTACAATGTTCTTTTTATATTATTCAGATGATGCCCAGTTTACCGGATGATCTAGACACAAGATTCAACTTTTATCTGAATATTTTGCCACTGGTAAATCCTCTAGGCTTCTGGTGTGCCCTGCTACTAGGGGTGGGCCTGTTAGCTTATGCCATAACTCGTGCAACTCTGCATATGTCCAGCTTTACACGTCAAGCAACAACCATATCGGATGGAAAATTTGCACGTGCCAATCTGCTGCAAAATCTTACGAGTACCGGAGCTGGAAATCAGGTTTATAATCCTTGTGAGGTAAAGCTGCTAGATGACATGCCTCCTGAAAAGAAGCATGTTATTATTCGGGATACAAGGGACGAAGATGTTTACCAAGACCGCCGTGGATCAGCTTATGTCTTAGAGCTGGAACCAACAATCTCCGACGTGGACAGCAACGATGAGGACAATGAGAGTGACACTGCCACTGTCAGTCGCAACTCCTCCACCTCAAGCGCGTGTACAGAAGTTGAAGTGGATGAAGATGACATATGCATAGATTGCTTCGATGACAACGGCTTAGACGGAGTAGCGTCAACCCAGTGCCATAGTGGGAGCCAAAAGCAACAGGTAAGCAGGTGCCACAGTTATATCATCCATGGGGGCGAGCACATAAACGTTTAATCTAATGAACGGCAGACTGTAAGGAAATCGACGCCAAGCAGTCTAACAAGTCTAAGGCGTGCGTTCATTACGTCTCTTTGTTGTTGTAGTCAAATTTACGATCGAAATTCATTAAGTTGGGGAGTTAGGCGACACGAGGCAGTAAAACAAACTCGTTTTTGGGGCAAACACCACGTTTATTACTCACGCGTATTCATTCTTTTTTTTAAGATTTGCATTCTTCTCTCTCTCCTTTTAGCATTAATATGTTAATTAACAAATTTGGTCTTTCTCTTTGTGTTTCCAGGTGGGAGTTAGTTTAGCAAGCACAATCAACTCCAGCTCACATGTGAATGTGGACAGTGACAAAATGAGCACCAGCAAAAGTTGGACGCCTCGTACTCAGCCTGAGCCCTTTGGCGGGACAGCGACAAAGGGACACGTGTAAAATTAAGTTGGCAGATTAGTTAAGCGTGTCAGGTACCTTTAAATGATGTATATGCATGAAATCGAGTGCATTTTAGTGTACTAGTTTGGTTGGGCATCGGCATCGCCGCTTTGGTTAAGTACATAGTTTAGTCTAGTGTTAATAATGCGAAAACCACATTCTGGTTTTATTACTGTGATAGCTTTTAAAAACAAAACAAATAGTTTAATAAGTAACATCAAAATAGCAGAGTATGGATTTAGTTGTTCCACTACTCAAACAATATAAACTAATGGCTTTGTTTATGGTTAAGATCTAAATTTATATAACGTATGAATGTATGGCGTTTATTTATAACGAGCTTAAGCAGTTTGTAAGGTACGTTCGCTTTATGCATAGTTAACAAGTTACCTCCATGAGGTGCCAAAAGTAAGTTGAATTTAAATATTATTGGATTAAAGCATATTATTGGATGTTAATTTGAATATTACACAACAATTGTAGTTGAGAATCGAAACCTATGCTAAGAATTGCTGTGATTTTTACATTGAAGCAGAATTTATGGGCAAACTAATGGATATGCTTATTGCACAATAAAATTTAATGTCTTAGCCTTAAAATAATTATATATTATTTAAGCAGGAATACATGCATAAATATAAATAAATTTAATTTTACAAATAAGATACTGTTCTTTTATTTAAAGCGTTTGGAAAGTGTATAGGTTTTAAATGCAACAAAATAGCTTAACTTAGCTTTGAGCGGTCAATCAAAGTATTATTTTTAAATTTATTTTCCGTTAGAGTGAGTTAACTGAATGAAATATTGCGTTAACATATTCTCTTCTTCTTATTTTTATTTACTCCTCATTTAACATAAACGACTCCACTCAGTAACAGTACAAAATGTCAGACTCAACCATAACATAAATATTGATATGATTGAATATGTAGTATATAAACATGCATTTATAAATTTTCGTTAAGTGTATGTATATAAGATTACATTAAACAAACTTTAACTGTGCAACGTTATTAATATCTTTTTCTTATCGACAGTGTTCCATCACTATTTGTTTAGGTAACCTTTTCCGTGAAAATAGAACTTAAAAAAAGACCCGACTACTATGCCTCCAACAAAGTACAATAAAATTTAAAAACTGTTTGTTGTGTCAAATAAGCCATAAAGGATTTTGACGGGACTCAATTATCAAATAATTGTTTGCAACAAAAGAAGTACAAAGAGGTAAGCAAATGTAGTCACAGACTTTGGACTCAATATCAAAACAGAGAGCGCCGCGCTCTCTTTTTTTTAATAAAGTTAATGTCAGCGCTAACAGCGATATCAACAGATATTCAGCGACAAGTATGCAACAACACAATTCACTCTTTAAGATTTGACTGAAGTAAACCGGTCGTTTATTTTTTATACCAGTAGAAAACTGCAGTCTTGCCTACGTGGACCAATTGTTCCGTGTTTGTAAAGTTTTATACTTCAATCAACAATCAACAGGCGCTTTGTGTTGTTCTGTCGCCAACTGTGTCGCGTTAGCGTTAATCTTAACGATTTGCTTATCGCAACGATTATGCCTGAATATCAAAGGTGAAATAAGCAAGGAGTACAAAATAAAAAAACAACAAATAAATTATAAACTCTAAAAACTACATAATTTGCAGCGTTCCATTTGAGAAAGTTGTTCATCCCCCCACCGCAGACATGAGACTGTTAGGACATGGAAGAGTTTTCTGGAACTTGGTAAAATACTATAAAGCTGTGAAGTCAAAAACCTGCTAATTTTATCTAAATATTTTTATTACAGGCGAAGAATTCCATCAACTATCAATCTTCAAATGCCCTTTTGAAGCGAATGCCTGCTAGCTACAGTACAAAAGGCCCCAAAAACGATGAAGCAAACAAGACACCAAAACAAAACCTTTTAAAATACCCTGTTTTGCAGCTGGAGGAGACCTTGGAACGATTTATGCTAACGGTTCAACCGTTGCTAACAGAAGAAGAGTTTGAAAAACAAAAGGATATAACCACAAATTTCGAAATTAATGAAGGCCTAGAATTACAGAAACTTCTTGAAGGAGTTGGAGCAAAAGAGAATAACTGGCTGGCACATCGCTGGTTAGAGGCAGCCTACCTAAAGTACCGTGATCCAGTTACTGTCTATGTTAGTCCTGGCATGACATTTCCAGTTCAACAGTTCAAGGATAACCGTGACTACATTGACTATGTGTCTAAAGTAATTTTTGGCCTGGGAGAATTTAAAGGTATAGTAGATGCCGGTAAGATTCCAGTTGTTAAAATGGGCAAAAATGAACTGGACAACAGTCAATTTGGAAAGGTGTTTGGCACTTGTCGAGTACCACGAATTGGTATGGATGAAATCATGTACAATCCAAATTCAAAACATATTGTCGTCATATATAAAAATCATGTAAGTTGAAATTATTGATTACTATTGATATTGAAATATCTTAAAATATTCATATTTCATTTATCAGTTCTACCAAGTTGATTTGTTCGACAAAGATAATAAGTTAGTTAGTGCTCCGGCTTTAGCCAAGCAGCTGGACTTTATTATGAACTCTGAGGACGAGTTTGGTCATCCGATTGGACTGCTCACTACCGAGAACCGTGATGCATGGGCCGATGCGTACTTAGAATTAACGAAAGATCCTCAAAACTGCAAGGCCCTTCACACCATACAGACTTCGCTTTTCACAGTGTCATTGGACAACTGCTTTGCAGTGGACCCGAAGAATCAGAGTGACGAACTGATTAAGGAACTTGTTCATGGTGGCGGCAGTCAAGTAAATAGTGGCAACCGTTGGATGGACAAAACAATTCAACTCGTTGTTAATCCAAATGGCAATGTTGGTTTCACTTACGAGCATTCACCAGCTGAGGGCCAACCAATTGCCATGATGATGGACTTTGTGGTTAAAAAATTGTGAGTAGCACTTTAAGGCACAATCCTTTTATGATATTATTTGATCTCTTGCATTTTGAAGATGTGAGAACGGAATGTATGGAGAAAGTGGTTCTTCGAACGATGGCTGCCTGCCAAAAAAGATCAAGTTTGCCACGCTAAGTCCTTGCATTGAGCAAATGTTAGTTTTTGCATCGAAGAGTGTGGACAAGTTAGTTAACAACTTGGACATGAGAGTCCTTAAGTTTGATTTGTATGGCAAGGACTATATTAAAAAGAAGCGCCTTGGACCAGACAGCTATATACAGATGGCGTTACAGTTGGCTTTCTATAAGTGAGACCGAAGTAAGTAACCGCGCGCGAGCCTAAGTTTAATTGGTTTATGTCTTTTTAGAATGCACAAAATACCTGCCTCTCAATACGAATCTGCACACTTACGAATTTTTGAGAATGGACGCACAGAAACCATTCGATCCTGTTCAAATGAATCACTGGCCTTTTGTAAAGCGATGACAAGCAACGAACTTTCATCCTCGTCGCCTGCCCTTGCTTTGAGCGAAGCTGCCATTGCTTTGCGTGAAGCTGTCACTGCTCACCAGGCGTACGTAAAACTAGCGCTGCAGGGAAAAGGTGTGGACCGTCATTTGCTAGGCTTAAAATTAATGGCACAAGAGAATAACCTGCCCATACCCAAATTCTATTCTTCGTTGGGATATACCAAGTCGATGAACTTCCGGATGTCGACCTCCCAGGTAGCAAGTTTATACGATGCTTTTATGGGTTACGGCCCAGCCACTCAGGATGGTTATGCTTGTTGCTATAACCCCCGTGACAATGATATAATACTTGCTCTTTCCACATGGAAACACCATAAAGATGTAAACACCAAGTCTTTTGCAGAAGCACTTGACTGGGCCTTCCGTCATATGATGAATGTTCTCGACCAGGAGAGACAGCCTGACAAAGCCAAGCCTAAATCAAAGTTGTAGAATTGGAAACAATTTTACTTTACATCTATTGACAAAATTAAAAGTGAGATTAAATACCTGATATAAATTTTAAAAAAATATTTAGCAAATCTAGTCTTCCACGTTTTCTATAAAAAAAAAATAGATTTTTCCAAAAAGTCTCTTAAAAAATTAAATTAAGCAATGCGCAGTGTAATTATTGGAAATGGGTTTCGAAGCAAAGTAAGTTTTCTCTCTTGTCAGACTGAACCGTACTCCAATTGACCATGTAACCACCGCAGCTAAAGAGTTTTGCCCGTGGCTATGTAGAGCAATGCAGCAAAGGACGAATAAATCTAGATACATCCTTAGTAACCAATAGACGGTTAGTAGATAAAATAAGGATCTTCTTTAAAGATTTGATATCGGGGAAGGCCATTGTGAAATGTCAGGGTACACAAAGCCAACGATATAGTTTTAGAAGGAAAACAAAAAACATTAAACATGATTTCACTGTGGCAGAGACCAATAGATTAGCGTTGGATATACCCAAATTATCTGTAACCTCGTCTCTAAGAAGAGAACATTTCGTTTCCTTGGATAATCAAAAGGATGAAGCACAGCCAAGACTCGCATTAGACTCAAATAAGACCCTCCTGCTCCCTCATAGAAAAGGCAGTAACATACACATCTATCCAGTGCCACCACTCAAGGAGACTCTAGATCGTTACTTTCATAGTATTCAGCCGTTCTTCGAGAGGAAGGCATTTCTTAGGGAGCAAAAAAAAACAGAATATTTTTATAAGGTCAGAGGAAGGGAGCTACAAAGTCAGCTTAAGAGCGTTGCACGAAATGAGGAAAATTGGCTTTCCAAGCGGACGACCAACGCCTTCCTTCGGCGTCGTTCGCCACTGACTGTTTTCTCTAGTCCCTGCATTTCGTTCCCCGAACAAAATTTCTGTAGTTTTTCGGAGTTCATTGAATTCACCGCCAGGGCAATTTTCGGTATATGCGAACTTCACACGTTGCTTAAGAACTGCCACAGCTTGGACGGCAGGCGGATGCATAATGTATTTGGTACAGTACGTACTCCTGGAAAGCACTGCGATGTACTTCAACAATGCAACTCCTCCGATTATGTCATTGTGATCCATAGGGAAAATGTAAGTTGCTTAAATAAGAAGTATTTCATTTATTTCAAATTTCCTCCAGTTTTACAAGCTACCTGTTTTTTATACCGATGGAAGTTTGATTCACGTCCAACAGTTGATGAAGTCTTTATTCGAAATTATTGAAAGCGAGCAGCCTGCCACGGGCTTAAAGGTTGGTCTTCTCACTCATGGCCCACGTGACAGCTGGGCCCATGCCTATCAAGAGATTCGGAAGAGGAACCTGGCTGAGCTCGAATGCATTGAACGATCAATCTTTACGGTCTCCCTGGACGAGCCAATAGAAACGGGTGATTGCTTTAAGCACAGTCTGGCTACACAGCTTTTGCATGGAGGTGGACTTGACTTGAATAGCGCCAACCGATGGATGGACAAGACCTTGCAGTTGATTGTCAATCCGAATGGCATTGCCGGGATCTGCCTTGAAAACTCACCAGTCGATCTCGACTCAGCATGTGCAATAATGAACTACCTACAAATGAACATGTATGTATATAAAAACATAGAAAATATATGGCAGGAGGTTTCAGGCTTTTTAAATATTCCCTATCTAGCGACACCCCAAATTACGGTAACGGATTGACAGACACCAGGACATCCGATCCAGTGGAACGTCTTGATTTTTTGGAATTGAATAACGATTGGATCAACGATGCCGAGCGGAATATCAATGAAATTACCAGTCAGCTGAGGACTCATTTATTCAGATTTTCCCGCTATGGCAAGGAGCTCATTCAATTGCATGGCTTCCCGGCAGATAGCTTTATACATATAGCACTCCAATTGGCCTTCTTTCGACAGCATGGAATGCTGCCGGCTCAGTTTGAAACCGTGGACTTGGTAAACTTTAATGGTGGACGTACGGAAGCCATTCGGTCGACCTCTGTTTATTCTCAAAACTTTGTTTTCTCCATGGTGGTACCCATGTATAAGAAGGAGCGGCTATCGATATTGCGTACTGCCGTTGCTCATCATCAGAACCAAACGAAACTGGCAACAGACGGGTACGGAGTGGATTGTCACCTCTTTGGGCTCAGGCAAATGGCACAGGAACATGCGAAGCCTCTGCCACACTTCTTTATATCCGAGGGGTACTTGAGATCAGCAGACTTTCAAATTGTTGTCACACGAGCTGAACTGCCCAATGGGGCATTCGTTGCCAAGGGACCACTCAACTCGAGAGGTTACAGCTGCTGCTACAATCTGTGTGAGAACGATATACTCTTCAGCATCTCGTCCTGGAATGTGACACCACATATTCACGTCCACCAGTTGGGAACGGCAATCGAGTTGGCCTTGGCCGATATGGGGAATCTTCTAATGGAAACTGTCGAGAAGGCATAAGATGTGGAGTTGCTTTTAGTTAATTTTTTTTTATTAGGTTTCAAGCCAAAACACAAGAACTGAAAAAGTGGCTCAAGCATAACTATTTATAAATGTACAGTTTCCTTTCGTGAGTTTTAGTCCTTTTTGCAATGATAGCAGCTGCAAGAAACGGCGCTCTTGAAGGTTACGTTGCGTATACCACCTAAGCAAAGGACACGGCGTTGGATCTAAAGAAATTGTTGAGAAAATTTGGTATTTAAGTGAAGAAGTTAAATTTGTAGCTAGAACTCACTTCCTCGGACTTCATCATATTGCAGCACTGACCCACCGAAACCACAGGCTTTGGGGGCTTAAAGAGTCCGCTTAATGCGGATGGTACTGATGGAACGGCATAGGACTCGCAAAATCCGCGACAGGCGTTAGTTGTAATCGAGAACTCCACACAGTCTGGTATTGAGATTTTCCGCGTATTGCCCACCTTGTGACAGCCAGGACGAAACCAGGCGTCCCTTTCCACCGAAGTGCTGTTCGTATGCAGAAAGCAAGAGCAACAGCAGAGCAGCCACAGTCCAAGTGTCAATGGTAAAAAGGACCTCATCTCGACCAGATGTCAATAGTGACTGTTGACTGCATTCAAACCAGTGCTCCTTTTATCCACGCAATCGAAGTTGCGGCGACTGCGCACAGGGAACGCAAGGATTTCAATGGCATGCTTAATGGCCTGCTCTTAATTTGGAAAGTATTGGGGCAGCTTTTTTTGCTGAAAATATTCTGGAATAATTTTGCATATTCTCTGTTTTAAGAACAAGCTAGTAAAGAGACATAAAAACATAAAACAAAAAAAAAAAGCAATTCCAAAAGCGATTGAATTAATTCCTCAGTTATAAATATAGAATGTACTTTAAGGCAGTGTCCGGGGATGAGCAGAGCAGAGCCCTCGGAGATGCTTCGCAGCTTGCTTAGAGCACTCAGGACATGTTTTGATCAGGTGCGATCAGGGAGATTTGAAATTTTTGGAAACTGAATTGGGAGACAGAATCAAAGATATCCCATCTGTCTGTCATACGTTATCCTTTACTTAACTTACCTAGAAGCCTTTGCAGCTAGGATCGATTTGAAATGCATTCAAAGTTTTCAACTTTGCCTCATATGTCTAGAAATTCTGAAAATATTTATTCATCAAAAACTTTATAAAATTTTTCGTTAATGCCAAAACTTTTGCCTATTGCATGGTTCTTACCCACGAAGCCACAAGATTGGGAAGCTAGCATACATTTCGGACGAGCACTTACCAATGCCATAAGTAAGAGCCGAATCCTCTGAATCCTACGAATATGAACCAGCTTAGAGTGCGTTTAGTTTTAAGTTCTGACTCAGTAGTCCCGTTTCGTGCGTTACGATAACTGACTTGTTGTTGTTGATTAATTATCGAACATTATTTTTGTTGCTATTGTTAAATACGGAGACTTATCTCCTCTAAAAGACAGCCCACAAAAATACAAAATATCGACTAAACGCGTTTCGCTTGGTATGATCGTAGAGCCCGTTTAAAGGCATATAAATGTTATTAATATACGTATATACATATATTTCGAATTAGACAAGGACCGGGATTTAGGATCCAACCGAGGGATAATCGCTGGCTCGCTAACGCTATGAATCGGCAAAACGGTAATCATTTACACGGTATGAATGAAGGTCAGCTGGAGGTCGTCGAAATGGATGTGGATGGTGGCTTTCAAGGAAACGAAAGGGACAATAGTACCACACAGAAGTCCTCCTCAAAGGCCTTATCACCCATCGTCAGCGACCATGCCCTTAACGTGTTAAATGAACTTCGCGAGGCGAATCTGCTCTGTGACGCGCAGATCTCGGTGGGAGAGCAATCCTTTAATGTTCATCGTGCCATCATGTGCTCCTGCAGCTCGTATTTTCGGTGAGCCGCCTGCCTGCCTGCCTGCCTGCCCGCCAGCCTGCATGCATGTCAACATTCCATACTCATTCCCCTCCTCTTTCGATAGCGCGCAATTTACGGGGTTCAACAATCGCGCAGGAGCAGGAGCGGCCAATGATGAGAGCCGCGTTGTACATATACCAGGAATCAGCGGATCCATCATGAACTGTGTAATCCAGTACGCATACTTGCGCAAAACCATTATTACCGAGGAAAATGTACACGAGCTGCTCATCTGTGCGGATTACGTGGGAATGGTGGGACTGGTGAAGCAGTGTAAGGAGTACCTCAGTCGAACCCTTAGTCCAGAGAACTGTGTCAGTATCATGGGTTTCTCCCGGTAGGTATGGGTGCAGATGTGGGTGTAGGTTAAGTATGGATATTGACCATTTCACTACGCAAATATAATCTGATTTAATTGGCTGCTTGATTTTGCAGCTTTCGGTTTCTCGAGGACTTGTATCTGAAGGCGCGCAATTATACGCTGAGGTACTTTACGGATGTGGCTACACGCAACACAGACATACTTGACCTAAGCATCAAGGATTTTTATAACATTATTAGTGATGACGAGCTCAATACACGCGAAGAGGATTACGTGTGGAAGCTTTGCGTCAAATGGATTGACAGAGATCCAGAAAATCGCAAGCAACATGTGGCGCATCTAATGACCGGCGTTCGACTTGGCCTTATGACTCCCAAGGTATGTGCATCAACAAGGACTACAATTAATATCAAATGCTTGAAACGTATTTTCTTGTCCCGCACAGTGCTTCATGGAGGAGGTCAAAGAACATCCATATGTGATACAATGCGAAGCCGCGAAACCGCTCATAGTTGATACTTTTAAGTTCATGTATGACCTTGACTTTCTGAACCCACAGGCCGAAGAGGTAACATGGTAGCATTTGGTTCTGTTTGTGGCCGGCGTTTAATGTCCTCCTTCTTAGTTAACCACACCGCCTTTGGCAATGCCACGTCTGCCGCACGAAGTAATCTTTGCTATTGGTGGTTGGAGTGGTGGCACGTCCAAGGGATGCATTGAGACATATGACACGCGCGCCGATCGCTGGGTGAACATAAACGCTGAAGATCCGGACGGACCGCGGGCGTATCACGGCACAGCAGTGATTGGCTTCAAAATCTATTCCATTGGAGGCTACGACGGCGTCGAGTATTTTAACACTTGTCGCGTCTTCGATGCCGTCAAGAAAAAGTGGAACGAAATTGCTCCAATGCACTGCCGCCGATGTTATGTCAGCGTTGCGGAACTGAATGGCATGATATATGCGATCGGAGGATATGACGGTCACAATAGACTAAACACAGTGGAGCGATACAATCCCAAAACTAACCAATGGTCAGTTATTCCACCAATGAACATGCAGCGCTCCGACGCGAGTGCCTGCACATTGCTGGGCCGCATCTATGCAACTGGTGGTTTCAATGGTCAGGAGTGCTTGGACAGCGCTGAGTTCTATGATCCATTTGCCAACATCTGGACACGAATACCCAATATGAATCACCGTCGCTCTGGCGTTAGCTGTGTGGCGTTCAGGGATCAACTCTATGTTATTGGTGGATTTAATGGCACGTCCAGACTGTCCACCGGCGAAAGATTTGACCCAGAGACGCAAACATGGCACTTTATACGGCAAATGAATCACTCCCGGAGCAATTTTGGACTGGAGATTATTGACGACATGATCTTCGCCATTGGTGGGTTCAACGGAGTTTCTACTATTTCACACACCGAATGCTATGTAGCCGAAACGGACGAATGGATGGAGGCTACGGACATGAACATTGTGCGCTCTGCTCTCTCGGCGAACAATGTGGCCGGCTTACCAAACAAACGCGACTACATACACAAGGAGCGCGATCGTCTGATGGAGGAGCGACGGCAGCGCCTAATGGCAACAGCAATGGCTCGGGAAGATATCGGGAACACAACGCGATCCCAGTCGTTGATCGACAACAATGATCCAGCAATGGAGGAAATTGATGAAGAAAGTCCCAATGAGGATGCTGAGGAGCTCCAATTGCAACAGCAGGCGGCAGTGCCCCTGCCGCTGCCAGCGCCAGGTATTTTGCCTGCTGCGGCTGCGCCTGCACCTGCTGTTGATGTAGCTGCAATACACCTGAATCGTCTGGCTGAAGATCGAAGTCCGGATAATAGTCGGCGCTTTCGTGTGCAGCTGCGTAATCAGCGCTATGGCTCGCATCATGAGATTCGTCGTCGCTCTTAGGCGCAAGTATCACTCAATGCGGAACCCGAACCAGCCCTAACCCCTTCCACCCCCGGAAGGATTAACTGAAAGACCAAATGAAAATCTAGAGAAAGCGTTCGCGTGGGCAAAGGTATTTACAGCGTGGCCCACGTCCATAGAAGCCGTTTTTTTTATATTTTACAATTGAAAACACACAGAATATTTTTTGGGCAGTCGAAAAAAAAATTGCAAATAATTAGGTGTGTGTTGCCATAACAAATATAATATTTAGGCCTCTTTAAGAATAGAAACCAAATTCCATTAGCAAAATTTCGATGGTTTAACTAAATTCCTTGCATCATACACAATAAAAATAAAAAAAGTAAAAAATGAATCCTGCCATTATTCCTTCAGCGATTTAACATTTCATTTAAATTCAAATTGCTTACGCACAACTTGAAACGTTGTCCAGCTTATTCTTAGGCAGGACTGAGGAGCCACCAACGCGCAGAAGCCATCACTGCTCCCATCACGGCTCCCAACCAAATGCTGAGTATAAATGCAAGTGAAAATCAAGCGATTGCACACATCGCATCTGACCCGGATGCAGGAAGGACCAATTCCACGATGATCGGCTCTTGGTGAGTATAGAAACAAATATGAACAACTAGACACCCGAAATAATATTATTTATTACAAGTTAAATTATAACATATTTACATATATTTTTATCTCCTTAAACTAAGTGATTTCAACAAATCTGAATTCTTTGTTCAGCAATTAATAAGAGTTGTGGTTGTTGTTCTTGGCAGGTTTCGTGTGTTGCTCCTGGCATTACCTCTGATGCGTGTGGCAGGTACGCAACTGGTGGAACTTCAGCCAGTATATAGCGAGCCAACTGTTGCTCCACTTGGCTGCCACCGTCGGCTTTACACGTACAGGGTAACACAGTCGGATTTACAGGGACACGAATGCTGGGATAATGTGAGCGTTTGGAGTTGCTGGGGTCGTTGTGATTCCAGTGAAATTTCTGATTGGAAGTTCCCCTATAAACTATCGTTTCATCCGGTTTGTGTGCATGCGCAACGACAACCCTCTGTGGCCATGTTAAAAAACTGTCATCCTGAAGCAAGCGAGAGTATACGTAAATACAACTACATGGAGGCTTTGAATTGCCACTGTCACACATGCTCCACGGAGGACACCAGCTGTGAGGCACCCGCCAATAATGGCATAGACGAACGAAAGGGCACCAAAGTACTGGCATTAAGTGGCGACAACTCCGAGCCCTTCGACTATTAGACTTGGAAGGGGTTAAGCAGTGTTATAGATGAAGTGTAATTCACATTTGACTACAATAAAGCATTTTTAATTTCGACGGCAAGTTGCATTTAAAGCATACAACTTTATTAGCTTCTTTTACATATATCGTACTTGGTGTGTGGTGTACGGGTACTTCATCAATAACAAAATTTTCTTCTCTTGCCTTATCAAAATTTTATGCGTGATTTTAACTAAAAAGATCTTAGTGTCCAGATAAATCTAAATATATATGTATTTGTATAATAAAACAAAACTAATTTGACGGTCAAGCGAATCGTGTTGACCACTACACAGTATGCGTAGGCTATTCATTGGTCACGACTGGTTTAAAGCTACGACGTTTCAAATATCTTTGAAGACTTGGCCGTCACACCTACAGGAATTTTGGACTTGAGGTTGTGTTGTTGCTTTCTTGCGCTAACATATATAAGCAGTAAAGCGACGAAATACCCAAGCCAATCACGCCACCAAATGCACATCTCCGCAGGCCAGCTAAACAAGTAGAAAGCGATATGAAGTATTTTTTATATTTATTTTTTCGATCTCTCAAAGTATTTTATATAACTTACCTGTCGATTTGTATAACAACCCCGTCGCAGTGCCAGCAATAACAGTATTTACGTTATCATCTTGATCACGAACGTACTGCAACAAAACTCCACACGCTGAATATAATACAGCTAACGTTCCTAATGTATTTGCTGTACCGGATCCCTGTTTCATGACGTGATTGATTAACCTGAAAGAACATATTAAAAAATAGGTATTAAGCTTTTCAAATCTTTTACATTAATTTTAAAATCAGCAAAGTAACAAATACAAGAGTAGATTAATAATAAACTTCCTCGGGATGTGCTCGAGGTTTATACATCATAACAAAATATTGGGAACTGCTTGTCTGAGTTTTGCCTTTGGGTTTTTTTTATAACAAAAATCACATACTCTTGTATTTATTGCTTTCAATTCTGCATTTTTAAACTCTACTTACTGAGTACGACGCAGCTTCCCCGTCTGCTTGAGCGAATTAGTAACTTTAAAGCCATTGTAAACACCTGCCAGCCCACCAATGCCCCCTCCAACCATCACAGATGTGCCAATCTGTGAAAATGCTAGCTCAAAGCGACCACGCTGCTTATTTGCACCCTCAGGAAATATAAATTCTGGCTGACTTTGCTGCAGGAAACGTGTGTCATAGTTGAGGTATGGCGAGACCGGTAAATTGCTAAACGTGCTTGTTGCCCTTGAGTAGTTTGTCCCTGTCGCCTGAGGATCTTCAACTGTAATAATAAAAGCAAAACAATATAAACAAAACATACTTTCATTCAAAAACTGAACATGTAACAAGCAAGTCACATTGCGTAATGAGAAGGTTGCTTACCGGCTGGTGAGGGCACTATTGAAAATGGTTTTTTTAAATAGTCGTCGCTCATTTTGGAATTTTATGACGTGCTATGACGAGGAAGTTACTAATTTATGGTCAATTAGTTGCCAAAATTAATTCAAGTTCACAGCATAAAGAGGAAACGAATCGTTTCCCTTGCTCTGCTTGTGTTTCTAATTTTATTTAACTTTGTTCTCCCGTCAGCGTGACATTTGTTGCCCACGTGTGTTGTTAAACTCTCAACTTAAAAATGTTTCATAGCACTGGCCAGAAAATCTTATTGTTTAAGGCTAGTACGCAAGTAAAGATAACCAGCTGTTCTTATAATCATGTGTTGCAGATAATATTCAATACTCGATAGCTGTTATCGTTATCGAGTTGTCAACGCATTTCGCAGCACTACGGCTGTGGCTTTCGTTGCGTGCGGTTGTGTTTTGATGGTTGATTTTGTCGTTGGTTGTCCATATCCCTATTGAAACTAAAGAAAATAAGTAATAATAAGCCACTTGTGCGACCAACTAACAAAGAGAGTCAGTGTCGAGGTCAACAAATTGGAACGAAAACAGCCCTTAAATATTCCTAACGTTATTTGTACGTGTGATTAGTTGTTGTTTGTGTTGTTGGATAAGAAGTAGAGCGGGAGCAACGGTAGCCGGCGTTTAAAGTATTTTTTGTATTTACTTTGACTGACTTTGCCCGTACACTTTTTATCCTCATCAATGTCGTCAACCGAGGTGAAATTGTCGCGTTTGCTGGGACTGGCTCAAAAGTTTAATAATTTTTACTTAACGGGTGAGTTACGCATCATTATTTCGAGCGTCCTTTATTGCTGTTGTTTTGAATTTGTCTTCGTCCCTGTCGTTGTCGCCGTCCTGGCCATGAAAATGGGTTTGGCCGCTTTTGACACTGTATATGTACAGTGTGTACACACAGTCATGATGTGGGCGGCTAGGGCGCCAATGTTATGGGTGCAGCACCAACAGTTTACTGCAATTGCTGCAAAGAGCGAGAGCTAGAGAGTGCGAATTATCGATTAGTTTGTTTACTTGTGTGTGCGTATGTATGTGCAGCAGCAGCAGCTGCTGCTGCGTCTACTGCTGACGTCGCTTACCAAATGTCTCATTGCCATTTTGTTTCGCAGCATCCAAACAGCAAAAGCAAATGCATTGACATTGAAAATAATGTTTTTATGCTATTTTTAAAATCAAGAAAATCCTTTTCGTAGTTCTATAAAATTAATCTACATCTGATTCATCTTAATTCGATAGTGGCACCTGTTGCTCGTTTGCTTGTAACTTGAAGCTCATTTATTTGATTGCTTACCTCGAATTATTGTCCAGATATTCCAAATAACTGATGCACTGACCCATTGCATACAACAGCTGTGAAATATAGCATTTCACTTTTATTTATTTTATAAACAAATTTCTATGTAATACAAACAAGTACCTCTTACGCAATATTGTTTTTATCAAGCCATCGTAAAAATATTAAATATAGTATGCAAGGTGACGAATCTCAACCACGAACATCTACACACACTTTTGTACTTTCCTCTAGTTGGGGATTCAAAACTTTGCGAACTGCACCAGAATTTAAAATAATTTGTCACTTGATTGCTGTTGTAACAAGATTTTTATCACCTCACCTTGAGACACCTTTTGGCATTTTCAGCAAAAACATTGTCAGCACCAACATCAACTAGAATAACAAAAAAACATGTAGGAACAGCTGAAGCATCTCACACATAAACAAAAATACCGATACCTATATGAAGACATATGTGTTTCTGTATATATAAATATAGATAGAGGTTTATGGTTTGATTAAACGCAAAATATATTTATTTAATTGGGAATTTAACATTCTCTTAACTTTTCTGTATCTCTTTATGATTCTATTTCGCTTTTTATACTCTTCTATTATCTTCTTTATTGATAAGCAAGTGTCTCCTTTATTCTTTCAGTTCTTTTGCTTTCCTCTTTGGCGCGTTTTTATTCAATTATACATTTTTGTTTCTAATCGCAAAGAGGACTTTATTAAAAGTCTTATTGGTTTGTTTGACCACAAACATCCTTAAATTGATTACTTTTTTTTCAAATCAGCAAGTTATTAGGAATGAGCCATCAACGAATTAAGTTTATTGCAATCTGGTTTCCTGTAGATAGAACAGTAATAAAAAATGAAATATCATAAAATTGTAATCTTATCTTGTTACTTACAGCAAAAGTACAGCAAATGGCAGCGGCCTTATAACTGTTTCTAAAATATTACAATTTTTTTCTTTTATTATCAAGCCTGAAACTTCTAATATTTTATGCTAACAAAACGCACAACATTTGAACATCACGCATTTTGGATGTAGTTTTTTAAGTTGTTTAGTTTTCGAGTCGTGCAGTGAATGGTAATTTTTGTTTTTTGTTTATGTTTTGGGCTGCTCTTTTATTTTTATTTCTTTTTAAGTGTTGCCAAAATTAATAATGATCTTGGAAACCAGTGCAAACCGGCTCAAGTGTCGATATCATTATCAGTTTCGTTTATTCAGCGTTAATCATGTTTTCCTTAGCGATTGGATTCTTTGTTACGTGTACTTTGGGCTTGAAAGCTTAAACCTTAGAACATATGGCATACTGACAATAACATTCATTAACTTACAGAAAATGACTGATTTATTTAAAGTTTATTTATAAACCTGCGGTAAAAAATATTTATAAAAACAATAAACCAGAATTCACACACAGAATATCGTTTTCATAAGAATATATTGTTTAAGAGCAATTGTCAGAATTGTTGCCAGACATAAGCTACTTAGTTTTATAGAGACCGTTTTTCACCAGAAAAGGCTTCCTCAATTATAGTACATGAAATCATAATGACTATTAATAAGCATTTAAATGTCATGAATAGCTAGAACCTAGTTAAGTGCTTTGTTTAATTACCCCAAAAGGAATAAGTTTTTTTTAAATATGATATACTTAGACAACGCCAATATCTAAACAATATAAACAATTAACAAGCAAATTACTAACAGGATTAAATATTTAAGAATTTGCATTATTTTTTGAATAAATTAGGGGCAAGGTATATATAAATATAAAACTGATAATCAATTTACTTATAAAATATCTAATCAGAATGCGCGTGCCTTACTTCCAATTGAATTCAAAATCAAATAAGCCATCGATATTGGAAAAAATACAATAACAAAGAAACCCTTATTTGGCTCATATCTTTAGCTACAAATATTTCAATTTGAATCAATTTTATTAAGTTTTATGGGGCGTTAATTTTAATAAGTTCTTTGATGTAAAACCTCTTTAAAAAAAAAGCTAATGGGAAAATCGCAGCTTTGTCTGTCTCAAAGTTGATTGTGCATAAACTTAGAAACAAGAAAATTTGAAAAAAAAAAAAATTTAATTTATACTTAATTTTAACATAACTATATTTGTATGAAGCTTTACTTGTCGGCTTCATTTTTATAAATCGAAGTAATTCCCAATTTATTTACCAATAATAGAAATTTTATGTGTACCTACCGATATATTTGCAATTAATTTGAAGAGTTCGAAAATATCTTTAAATTGCTTCGACCTTCGTGTGCATTCAGATATAAAAAGATTGAAGGGCTACGGACACAACCAACTGCAGAATGCACTTAAATTAATTAACGGTATTTGTTTCACAGGTTTTCATAAGGGCGACATACGTCCATTTCTGGTTGAGGGACAACAAGTTGGCCTTATTAAATCAGATGTCTTTAAGCAGCTGCTCAAGTATCCTGAAGTATTCTGCATACGTGACTGCCAATTTACCAAACAAGTAAGAGGGATATTTAAAATTAGTTTATGCTTTTATAATGATGACTGTTTTCTGCAATTTAATCAATAAATTAAATATAATACATATTTCAGGGTCTCGTCGAGCTGAATCCGGCATTTCGTGACTACAGTGAACGCACTGAACAACTGGAAAAAGTCTTACGTGATCTGCGAAGCGATGGTCTGTTCACGGCTTTGCTGGGGTGGCGGGACGAGTACTTTGAGGTGAAATCCGAACACAAGGCGCTGCTTAAGATGGAACGGGCGGCGACTCCGCTGTTTGGTGTACGGAAATATGGCGTAGACATTAATGGATATGTGAGACATCCGCAACATGGTCTGTGCATTTGGCTACAGCAGCGCTCTAACACCAAAGAGACTTGGCCGGGAAAGTGGGACAATATGGTAGGGGGCGGCCTGTCTGTTGGTTATGGCATAAAGGAGACGGCCATTAAGGAGGCTGCCGAGGAGGCATCCATTCCAAGTGATCTCGTTAAAAATTTGGTTTCAGCCGGCTGTGTCTCGTTCTTTTTTGAGAGCGATCAAGGTCTGTTCCCAAACACAGAGTATGTGTTTGACTTGGAACTGCCTGTTGATTTTATACCACATAATGCGGATGGTGAGGTTCAGGCTTTTGAATTGCTGCCAGCAAGTGAATGCGTTGAACGTGTATTTACACCTGAGTTTAAAACAACATCGGCGCCAGTGGTAATTGATTTTTTGATACGACATGGCTACATAACAGCCGAGAAAGGTATGCTTAGTTATAGAATATGAAAAAAATAATAAATCTAACTAGTATCTTTGCAGAGTTAAATTTCACACAAATTGTTGAGCTTTTGCATGTGCCGCTGCAGTCATTGTACACGTACAAAACGCGCCTGGAGCAAAAATTACAACAGCATCAAACTACACTGTCAAACGATGATAACAATTGCAACTGCGCTAGTAGTCCCAAAAGACCGCTGGAAAATGGCCACAATAAAAAAGAAACCACTTAGGCAAAAATCAACACCAAAATATTGACAACGAACGGATTGTTAGGCATGACCAATGCATCGTTAAGCTGTGGACTAGATTGAGAGACTGCTTTATAGTGGGATTTGTGAAATCCAAAAAAAAACAGCCAATATTATAAATAGAAAATTATGAATCATTAAAATGACAACACAAAGGAAGAAAGAAAAACCAATCAAACAACCAAACGAAACAACAGAATAAGTTGAAAGATGAAAAGTAAAACCTATTAAATTAAATTATTAACTAATATAAAGGAAATACTTAATGTTAAATTTTATGTTAACAACGATTTGTGGACGTCAAAGTGAATGTGCTGTTTATATATTGGTATACACACGCTTAAGTATTTGAATTATTTACATTATTTATTATATATATACGTACCACATGCATAGGTGTAAGCTAAATATACACATTATATATACATACAATATATATTTATATATAACCTACTTTGTAATTTGACGAAAAGCATATAACGCATATTTGTGCTTTAATATTCCAATCATGTAATAATTGCAAACAAAAATGACGCCACATTCTTAAAACTTTGTGAAGAAATTATATCTATAGAAAAGAAACGGACAAGTTATATTAATATATATGTATAAATATATACATATATATATATAAATATATATATATATGTATATATATATACCTATAAAACACATTTATATACGATAGTTAAAATATAAATTATAATTAACGAGATATTTAAATGACATTTACTATTATGTGTGTGTGTACCAAAGTGCTCAAACTAAAGCGAAAATGTAATAATTATTAGTTTTCTGTTGAATTTGTAAAACTTTTTTAACTTAATAAAATGATATACTTAAACAGCGTTAAATAACAAATGTTGTACATCTAGAAAGTAGGAAAGTTTGCTTGTTACGTTTTCTTATTTGAAATATATATTTTTAAAATAAAACGAAAACGCGCTATTCCTATCGAAAATATCAACTCAGTTCCAGGGATACAGAGCTGCTATAATTATGAATGTAGCCCTATAAACACGTCAGATCGTAAATAGTGTGGCAACGCTGAGCGGGTAGCCATCTTTCTTTCTTTTCCCAACTTCACGACCGCGTGGACGTCGATACGTAAAAGGTTAGCGAATATTTTGTGAAAATTGCATAGAAATGCCTTATAATGCAATAAAAATACGCGTTAAAATATATTCGCGTGTGCCTCGCACATGAATTTTTTGTGGAAAGTTGCTTAAAGTGTTTGTTAATTGCAGGGAACCACAGGCAACAAAATGACCAACTCAAAGGGTTACCGTCGCGGCACCAGAGACATGTTCTCTCGCCCATTCCGCAAGCATGGTGTCATTCCTCTGTCCACCTACATGCGTGTCTTCAAGAACGGCGACATCGTTGACATCAAGGGACACGGTGCTGTTCAAAAGGGTATGCCATACAAGGCATACCACGGCAAGACTGGTCGTATCTTCAATGTCACGCAACACGCCGTTGGTGTCATTGTAAACAAACGTGTGCGCGGCAAGATTCTAGCTAAGCGCATCAATGTTCGCATTGAACATGTCCACCACTCCAAGTGCCGTCAGGATTTCCTGCGCCGTGTTAAGGAGAACGAACTTCTGTTGAAGGAAGCCAAGGCAAAGGGCAACTGGGTAAACTTGAAGCGCCAGCCTGAGCAGCCAAAGAAGGCACATTTTGTGAAGAAACTGGAGGAACCCATCGCCCTGGCACCAATTCCATATGAATTCGTTGCTTAAATTGAAGGGTTAGAAAACGATGTGTTTGTTTACAATTTGTATCTATGTAGATTGCTTGATTCTAAACTAAGTTTAAAATAGAATTGATTTTCTATATGATTGTTGTAAACGAATCATTTGGATGTGTTGCACTTTTAAAGGTGGGGTATAGTTGGTTGCAGCAAATGGCTTAAACAATCGGGCCTGTTTTAAACACGGGCCGGCAAAAAAAAATATAAAAACGTACTGAAATTACGAAAAACTCGACAATTTCCAAGCCAAAACACATGATAGGATACTTTTTAAGTGATTTATTTATTACCTGTACTAAAGTGTAATGAATATTTGAGATTCCAAATAAGAATTAAAACTGCATATTTAGAAGGAAGATACTTAAATCGAATCCGATAGGAACTATAGTTCCAACAGTAAAGTAGCTTTTTCCAGGTTGTCAAACTTTGACTTACGTTTGGGAATTTATCTGGACACTTAGTGTGCCCTGCGACTTGCTTCAGTAACAATTGGTGCCCTTTAAATTCCGTGTACTTGTGTGACTTGCTTCAATAGCAATTAGTGTCCTTAAAAGTCCGTATAATTGTAAGTATTTTATTTTAGCTAAAGCTGCAAGACCACCAGTGGAACGCAACGAAACAAAGAAAACATCGTACAAGCCTTAAGATAAAAATGTATATTTCATATAAATATCTTATTGATTAAATCCCGGCGATGTGCCATAGTAAAACTGTTTGTCAAACTGCTGGCTTTTCGACAGCTCGCTTAGTTTCTGTCGCTTATCTGCTAGTATAAAGTCGTCCTCTTCAATCATTTCCGAATCACCGCGTTTCCGACGCATTGTCTCTACTTCCACACACTCATCCAAGTCGTGCACTTTATAGACTAGATAATAAGGATCTATACATTTGTTGGACCTGTAAAAATGACATCAAAATATTAGGCAACACCCTTGGGTCTCTCCTATTTGTCAAGCTTACAATGGTAGTATATAAGGATCAAATGGAAAGAATGTCTCTAGCGTTTCCTCGGGCATCATCTTTTCATGACCATAGATTGTAGCCAGCTTTCGTCGCGCATTACGTTCCAGCACTGTGTGGCAGTACGCCAATTGATACGTACGTGTCACTCCTGCAAATGCAGTAGCCACCGGTGGAAGACAATACCTTAAAGGATTAAAATGACACATAGCCAGCCGAGAAAGTTGCAGTGTTGAGAGTAGGGTTAAATCTGAAATTAATTGCTTTAGATCATTTTTAAAATTAAAAATAAAAAAAGTTACTTACTTTTTTCATTTAATGTTAAATCACGAGCACGAAAAGCTATTAAATAAAACATAGCCTGACATACAGAATAGAAAACCATGTTGGCTTTGAGTGAACCATTTTTACTGCTAAACTCATCCGAATCAGTAATGTAATTATTCGCCCATATGCTCAGCTCTTTGAGATAATATATCAGGGTGCTGTTAAAGCAGACAATATGAAAATCATTTTAAAATAAATAAGCATTTTTAAATTTAAGTAAAAAAAAAACTCACCTTAACTGTACAAACTTGGAACGTGCCAAGAAGCTGGCTATGTAACTAACGGCTGCATGTCGTATAATAGACGAAACGTTCGGATTCTGCACTTTCTGCCACAATGCACTGAGAAAGGTTTCTGAGTATGCCGGACGAATACTACATGCGTAAAAGATGACGAACTGTACGTGATGAGTGTTATGACTTGGCAATAACACCTCAATAAAGATGTGGATAAGGGTTTTAAAGAATCGACTTTTTAACAGCCGCTGTTCATCGCTTGAATTAGGTAAAAGACGGCATTTACTGTCAACAAACTTATATAGCTTTAACAGGCATATGTCTAACATTGAACCAATAGGATGTTCACGGGATTGCACTTTTTTGGGCTGGACGCCCACATCATCTAACTGAAAAATAGCACCATCATCCATTTTGTTATCCTCGTCATCAGACTCTTCTCTCATAGCTTCAATTTCATCACGTGGTGCATTTACATCCAAAATAAGCAATCTTTAAAAATTAATCAAATTATCATTTAATCAAGTTCAATATTTTAAAAACTTACTTTTGTAAAACTAGTTGCAGTAGAAGCTCCTCAAATACTGGATTAGACTCCATTAGCAATAACACATTGTGTAAATATCCAACCGTGACATGACTGGGCTTTTTAAAGTATGGAAACTTGGAAGCAATCAAATCAATCATAACGTCAAATGCCATAGGGACTGCAGCAAGTATTCGACTTAGCAATCCATGGACTATTTCCAAATCAACTCGAACATTCTCTGAAGGATAACCATTGATCCAATTATCTGCTTCCTGATCACTTGGTATCCAGTTTAAAATTAACCGTGCTACGCCAATGTGAATATATGTGTTATGAGCCACCATAACATCAACACAAAATTCAGTATAAGCATTTATAGCATCTGGATTGCGTTTTTTCCAGTTGACGGATAAAAGAGCTTCAACAAGATTGGCAAAGTCGGGAGTTAGACTGTGAACTATTTTACGTGCATCATTGAATATTTGTACAACCTCCTTATCCTAAAACAGATATATTACGTGGGTGTAAAATTCAGAGTTTATTGTTAAAGCTAAATGAAATGAGAAACAAATTTAAAAATTCTATAGTTTAAAGTTATTACTTACGGTGAGATCAGCTTCACGTAAAAAGAAAGTAAATTCTTGAATTAAATGGAAGTTCTGTTCCTCCAGAGCTAAACGCACAGACTCTATGACGCCTTTTTCTTTTGGAATTTCGAAGCGCACTTTATTGAGTGCAGCTGTTTTGGCACGTTCACGTGAAACACTGGAAAATGGCTTTAATATTGACGTTATGCCCGTTTTGTTGCTATAAGTTGACATTTTGCAGATTTCTTATTTATTTTGATTTTTGGGGTATACGCTTGTTAATAAAGCGATACAACGATCGACGAGGCAAACGAAATAGAACTCTAGTTTATCTATAGAAAAGTACTCTTATTTATTTATTTATTTATTATAAAGCTATTAAAGAATTTTATCAAGTTTTTCCAACACAAATTGTGCATTATTTTGGATTTGCTGAAATATTGCAGTTTTTGTTCACAAATGATACCAGCTGAAACCAAAACACGTGTGTATGAATTGATCGCGAGTGTGCCCAAATAATTTTACAAAATTTTTGCTATATTTGACCATTTGAAAAGAGCGACGCTACATGTGTTCCGCGAGTTAACTTCTTGCGCCTTTCAATCGAAAATTATGGCGTCCTTTTTTATGCTGGACACTGCTGGCGATCAGGAACTAATTAAAGCAGAAAACACTCAGAATTTACCTGCTTTGTACAAAAAGTCTTTAAATGACAGATTTCTGGATATTGATGACGCAGATACTGAAGAAGACGATGAGGAAGACTCTGCGGAAATTGAATTTTTTGGAGTCAAGCTAAATAGCAATGATGTAAACAAAGCAGTCTCGGCTTCTACACTAGGAACACAAGCGCCTGCATTATCTAAAATAGCTATACAACTTGACGAATTAAAAGAAATGGTCGATGAGGCAACGGAAAATGCAGGAACCCATAAGTTACAAAAGCGTGGACGTGCTGTAGAGTTGCAATGTGATCCCACTGACCATCTCAATGTTCGAAAAGAAAATGTGCAGCAGGATTTGTTGGAGGTTAAGCACAAGGAAGGCTTTGAACAGCTGAAGGCATTGCCTACAGTGTCGAAACGAAAGCAACCAGTACTGAACAGAGTAAGTCGATTAACAAATTCAAAGACATAAAGCCCAGTTCCCGATTTCCAAAATTAAAAAAATTTTATTTACATGTGAAAGCAACAACTAAATTTTTGCATTTAAATTTGATTTATTAATCGAAGGAGCAATAGCGCTTTACTTTCTAAAAACCGTGATGAAATATTCGACACCCGAAGTTGCGCTTAAGCGCGACAAGTGCTCACGCTTGCTGTTTGAAGCCACTGCTGTAACAACGACTCAATCTTTGACATAAGCATTAATTGGTTTCATCCGTTGAAATCTTAGTGATTGTCCCGGAGCATGTGACAGTTTCTGTAAGGCCAGCGGAACATAAAATGCCATTAAACGCTAGACTATTTTTTGTTATAAAGCTAATACAAAGAATTTAGGCGTTGGCAAACATGCTAATAATGAATGAAACATTTTATGCTCTTGTCCTAGAAAACACAGCAGTAGCTTAGGCATGCACTGTAGCCATATTGACGACGTCTTTAGTAATCTGAGTTACTTCGTTGTTGCTAAGACATTTCTGTTCGATTCCCTCACTAATGCGATTTTTCACTTTATTTACAGGCGGAGCGTGCAAAAACCAAAGGTAGCGGTTGGTTTGACCTTCCAGCAACAGAAATTACTAGTGAAATGCGTAATGAGTTGAAGATAATACAAATGCGCTCTGTACTGAATCCAAAGCAGTTTTACAAGAAAAACGACCTCAAGGTTCTTCCCAAATATTTCCAAGTTGGAACTGTCCAGCATTCGCCACTTGACCATTACAATGAACGTCATACACGCAAAACAAAGAAATCATTGGTGGATGAGCTATTGGAGGATGAAGCTTTCCAAAAGTTTAACAAACGTAAGTATAATGAAGTCATTCAGCGTACGGATAAATATGCTCACCGTAAAGCAATGAAAAAAATGAAGAAACTTAAGAAGCATAAGTAATGTTAGTTTTAAAAATGTTAAACTTTGTTTCAATTTTTGCAGTTATATATATATACATGTATATAACATATGCATTTTAGATAGTTAATTTTTAACAAATAATAAATATAAAGTGTAATATATAATAATAACAGATAATTTTACTTTTCACTTCTTTAAACGGGAACATTATTTTTGTTTGTCTCGTCAGGTTTGTTGTTTTGTTCGATACTTTTTAAAGTACCCAAAATATGACTTGCTAGTTGTTTAAAAAGCTTCGCATATTCAGAGTCTGGATATTTTATTACCACAGGTATACCAGACTCGCCGCAATCTGCTATATTTGACTCCAAAGGTAATGAAATGAGCGTACTCGGCAACTTATTACGAGCGGCTTCATTAGGGCTTTTAAAAAACTCAGTGCGCTCATGACAATTGCTACAGATGGAGTAACGCATATTCTCGACTAGGCCAAAGATGGGTACTTTTAGTTTGCGATACATTTCCGCACCACGAATAGTTACATCTATAGCGGCTTTATGTGGGGTGCTGACCAAAATGACTCCCGTAACAGGTGTGTGTTGTGTCAGTGACAGATGCACATCTCCAGTGCCCGGAGGAGTATCAATTATCAATACATCCAATGGACTCCAATCAGCACCTTTTAGCAGACGTTGTATAGCTGACATAACCAATGGACCTCGCCATATTATCGCACCGTCCGGTGGTGTGAGCATGCCCATAGACAAACATTTTACATTGTAATTTTGTGGCGGTAACATCAGATTCTTATCGTTTAAAAGTGGTTCACTATGCAAGTTCATTAAAAGGGGAATGCTTGGACCAAATATATCGCCATCTAACAGTCCAACCCTAACTCCCATACTTGCCAAGCTGCAGGCAAAATTAGCTACAAAAAAGTTTTTCTTTAAACAAAAGTTTAAAAACGCTGACACAAAAACTACATACCGGCTACTGTGCTCTTGCCTACACCGCCTTTGCCAGAGGCTACAACAATGACATTATTTACACCAGGCAATTGTTCTCGTTTTGGTAAACTGCGCGCCATCAATGTCGCCTGATGATCTTTTAGCTTTGTGAAGAATCTTCTTTGGAAATACCGAGGTAACATAGCCATTTGTTGTTAATATCTTTGTCTTTACTATTCTGCATATATTAAAAGCGGTTTTACACAGTTTTATTAGCTTTACGTGTTCTCTTTTTATAAAATAATATGAATCAGTTTATAATCATTAACATACACGGCTACAACAAAATTTGATTGTCTAATAATGTAATGCCCAATCAAAACAAAAAACGACCGTTATCGATAAGATTAGACGGGGGCTTGCATAACTATTTTTTTTTTGTAATGTCAAATGGTCACACTGATAAACATATGTATGTTCTTGTTGTATATAATTTAAAAATTGTGTTTCCTTTTAAAAACTATGGATCTTGGCGATTTGAACGATTATAAAAATGGAGAAGAAAGCGGTGCTGTTTGGTCTATAGATGATGATACACTGTTTCAACCTTGCGGCTTAATAAGTCATTCCTCATCCAGCGACAACAAAATTAAATCCGTATTTGTCACCTGGAATGAGAGTTACTTACTCAACTTTCGTTTTAAAAAATCTAAAAAAACAAATAGAATGGAAATGACAAAAGTTCGCATACCCCTACCTAAAGATACCTACTTACGAAGCATACATATGTTGGAGTATAACACACTATTGTTAATGTCGGATGGACGAATTCACTGTTTTGGCTCTATTAAGTCCTTGCACGTTATCCCTTGGTTAAAAGGTGTGCGTGCATTTGCTCGCACAAACGAGGGATTTAGCTTAATTCGAAACGATTGTGTAACACATAAGTTACTTCTTGAAGTTTACTTAGATTTACCCAGCTTGGGAAAAGGAGAGAGTACCTTGCAGTACAGCTACGATATAACATATGATGAGCAGAATATATTTCAATGTGACTGGCAGAACGATTCATATACTCTTCTCACAGTTACTGTAAATCAACATGAGGAAAAATTCTTGCAATGTCTCTTTGGATCAGCAGCAACGGCAAATAAGAAGTTGCACATTTTTAGCATCGCTGGACATATTTTTGCGTTAGTTCCGCATGACACCGATTCGAATGTTGATGTATCTGCAGATGAAGCTTACCATATAGAGCTGCTATGTGTGTATGCCACATCAATTAACTTTGTTCAATTGCTTCCATCACAAAACCTATGCCTGGTGTACTTGAGCTGTGGCAGTGTAGACATGTGGTATATGTCTAAATTGCTAGGTATTAAGCGGCGACAGATGCACTATACCGGTAATGAGTGGTTAGACTATGACAATAGCAGTAACAACGGCGATCTCTTTTATACCGATGGTGAAGAACTAGTGCGTTTAACATTTAAATTCAATGAGCAAATGGATGATTGCCAAGTGCAACGTTCTGTAAAGCAATTGCCTGGAATGCAAGCTTGCACTTGGGTGGAAAATATTCAGCAATTAGTATGTCTTAGTGAAAACAATATATTCTACCGTATTGCCTTCACCCCGCAAAAAACAACGACTACTGAACTAAGTGATTTAACACCAGCAGCCATTGAGCGATTGCGTACTAATGCTCAAATCTTAGAACATTACGAACAACAGCCTTCCCAACTATTAAAGGCAATACAGCAGGAACACCAAAAGCAACAACTTGTGTCGGTTTCTCGAAATAAAAGTTGGGTTGAAAGCAACATAGCTGCAACGCTAGAATTTCGACGACAGTTGCCCGACTTTGAAATCGATGTTGTTATGTTGCAAACTGCTAAACAGATTGAACTTGACAGCAACGGGATTTATGGTATTATTTATTTAATAATCCCGGAGGGCCATATTTTGCTACACAGCAGTCACTGGCAATTGGTTCTTTACCACAACTGCGAGGCACATGTTTATAGTGTGCCCACTGAACTTCTATTGAGTCGAAAGTGTCGCATAATAGTACCAATAAAAACTAATGAGCTACTTCCCGAGCTCAGGTTATGTTTTGTGGCATTTCTGGAAGTTAACTCTCAAATTAGCGCAGTTTTACTGCCCATTTCAGTTCAAGAGACAACCAACACATATAGAGCGCTTTTTAGTGGGCAATGCCAGTCTCATAACCTTTACTATAAGCCACAGCTTTTAGATATTATTAAAAAAGAAGAAACAAAAAAGAAATGTAATATTCAACAAAGTATTAAAGCTGCAAATAACTTAGACATGGTAAAAATAGCAGAGTTGTATAACGCCACTTGGGAAACGCAAAGTAACATATTAAAATTTTTCTTTGTTGATAAAAAAATAAGCATTAGACGCAGCGAAGATGAAAGTCAATTAACTTTTATTCTTGAAAGTGAGGACGAAACGGCGTTATATTATTTTAAACAGCATTTATTTCTGAATTTTTATGATGATGAACAATTTTCACCAGATGAGCATGCGAAAATTAACCTATTGGTAACAATAATAATTTTATTTTATTTAAATTAAACTTTTTAATTAAAATTTTTATTTTTCTAGAAACTTCAACATGATGTTGATCGATTTTACGGTGCCCAATATTCGAATGAGATGAAAACAAGTGCACAAATTCATTTGGAGTCATTGAAATTAAAATATAAGATATTGCGAAGCATTGTTTTTTAGAAATATTCTGTGTTTTGAATTTTTATGAATTGCGCGAAGGCTATCGATAGCACTGGAAAGCGCCACCTAGCGCAATTTAGTCGCAATAACACTGCTAAGTTAGCTGCATTTAAAATGTCAATGTAGCAAAATACGACCCTGTTGTTAAGCGGGCTGTCATTTTCTTTCTTTTTCTTTTTCACCTACGTGTGAAGACATCGCGTATTTTGCGTCGGTGTTTAATTTTCATTAAAAAGTGAAAAATGGTGAGCAAATTTAAAAATATAACACAACAAAAGCGTGAATTAAAATGTTTGCAAGTGAAATGCATCTAAAGTGCATTAAACTGGCGACTGATGCACAACAAACAATGAGATTAAATATGTTACTTTTATGAATGCACTGTTAAGTTGTTTCTATGTTTGTGTTTTGCAGGGTTTCGTCAAGGTAGTCAAGAACAAGCAGTACTTTAAGCGGTACCAGGTTAAATTTCGCAGGCGTCGTGAGGGAAAAACTGATTACTATGCCAGGAAGCGCCTGACCTTCCAGGACAAGAACAAGTACAACACGCCCAAGTATCGTTTGATTGTGCGTCTGTCTAACAAGGACATCACCGCCCAAATTGCCTATGCCCGCATTGAAGGCGATCGTGTTGTCTGCTCTGCCTATTCGCATGAGCTGCCAAACTATGGCATCCAGGTATGTAAAAAAAAAAGAAAAAAAAAAATATATATATTTATAAAAATATTTACTAAAAATGTTATTAAAATAGGTTGGTTTGACCAACTACGCTGCAGCCTACTGCACTGGTCTCCTGGTTGCACGTCGCCTGCTCAACAAGTTGGGATTGGATTCTCTTTATGCTGGATGCACTGAAGTTACCGGCGAGGAATACAATGTTGAGCCTGTTGATGATGGACCAGGTGCATTCCGCTGCTACTTGGATGTTGGTTTGGCACGCACTACAACCGGTGCTCGCGTTTTCGGCGCTATGAAGGGTGCTGTCGATGGTGGTCTTAACATCCCCCATTCAGTAAAGCGTTTCCCTGGCTACTCTGCTGAGAACAAGAGCTTCAATGCTGACGTTCATCGTGCTCACATTTTCGGTCAACATGTTGCCGATTATATGCGCAGTCTGGAGGAGGAAGATGAGGAAGCCTTCAAGCGTCAGTTCAGCCGTTACATCAAGCTGGGCATTCGTGCTGATAACGTGAGTTTTATTTTTGTGTTAAAATACAATATTCAAATGACGTCCATTTTCAAAATTACTGCTGTGCTTTGACACCCACAGCGCTGGCAGTGCCAAAAGTGGACCACAGCAAATTTAACCTGTGTTCGAAGTTTAATCCTTACATGGGTCAAACTTCCTGTTTATGGTTAAACATTGCAAAAAATATTTAATTTTCTTTAATTTATATAATACATCTAAATAACAATTTGCAGATTGAGGATATTTACAAGAAGGCACACCAGTCCATTCGTAATGATCCAACCGCAAAGAAGGTCGCTGCTAAGAAGACTCCAACCAAGAAGAGGTGGAACGCTAAGAAACTTACAAATGAGGAGCGCAAGACCAAGGTTGCAGCCCACAAGGCCGCTTATGTGGCCAAACTTCAGTCTGAGACTGAGGCTTAATTAGTGTTTGACAGCCGTTTGCAGTTTGTTTTAAGGTGAAAAAAGAAAATAAACACGGAAACAATTGTAATAAAAACAATTGCCATTATGTCATGCGTAAATTTTAAGTTTCTATTAAACAAGCACGCGTTTTTATTAGTTATCAAGAGGTCAAAAGAACTCAATTGAGGATCTATTTATGCTATCGAGCCCTTTTTATTCGATACTCATGTCCATACGACATCAATTGGTTAGCTAATCGATAATTTATGCTCGACAATGATTTGTGCTATCGATATAAATATATACAACACACATTTTCGCTTATTGCATTTAAATAAAAATTCGATTAACTTCTAACAATTAAATTGTTGCGCAGTAAAGATACAAAGGTTTTCTTGCGAATACCAACATGAATACATGATATTAACCCATAATCAGACTTTACCATTCAATTATTTTATATGGTTGCTAATGCATCATCTATTATGCTTTCCCATTCCCCACATTCGTCACATTTGTTTTCCGGTATGCAGGCGTTGTGGTACACATGTCCACAATAAAATATCGTTATTCCACTTTTGGGAACAGTGTCTTTTATGATAAGTGATTCATAGCACTTCGGGCATGCTTGGTCAAAGGAAACATTTTGTCCACCTCTTTGCGCAGCATCCATATCATCGCTTGTGGAAAAGTAGTCCTAGTGTTGTATTTCCTGTGCTAATATCAGTTTTTCCTCCTCAAGATGGTAGTGCCAGAGCATCTTGGTTAGAGACTGTTGAAGATTTGGTACTGATTGTCCAAGTTTTATTTTGCTAACCACCAACTCGGGATCGACATAATCTGAGAAAAATTGAAAATGTTTTACAACTCTTGTATCTCAACTCATTAAGGTACTGCAAGAGCTGTTTTATAATAATACCCAGTAAAGATATTCCTGGTTTTGTTCCAATTGATGTTCAACCACTTCGGGCTAGCCAAAAATGAGGGCCTAGGGCTGTATTTTAGCCAAAAATAAAGACCCGCGGCTGTGTTTTGACAATTTTTGAGGGTCTGGTCTGCATTTTGGTCAAAAATTAAGACCTATGTATTTGGTATTTGACCATTTTTAAAGACCTAAGGCTGCATTTTGGCAAAATTTAAGTCCTACGGTTGCATTTTGGAAAAAAATAAGATATTAGTGTTGTATTTTGGCCAAAAATGAGAGCCTGGTCTGTATTTTGACCAAAAATGAGGGCCTGGTCTGTATTTTGCATAAATAAAGACTTACGGCTGCAATTTGCTCAGGAATTAAGACATACGACTGCATTTTAGCCAAAAATGAGAGTCTAGGGCTGCATTTTGGCCGAAACTAAAAGCCTTCGGCTGCATTTTAGCCAATTACGAGGGTTACGGCTGCATTTTAGCCAAAAATAAGAGCCTAGGGCTGTACTTAAGCCAAAAATAAAGAAATCGGCTGCATTTTGGTCAAAATTAAGGCCTAATTCTGTATTTTAGCCAAAAGTGTTACCCTGGGGCTAAATTTTAGCCAAATATGGGAGCCTAGGGCTGTATTTTACCCAAAATTGAGATATTAGTACTGTATTTTGGCCAAAAATGAGGGCCTGGTCTGATTTTAGCCAATAATGAAGACCTACGGCTGCATTTAGGCACAAAATAAGATATTAGTACTGTATTTTGGCCCAAAATCCTACGGCTGCATTTTGCCAAAAACTAAGGCCAACAGCTGCATTTTGGCCTAAAATTAGATATTCGGACTATATTTTGATCAAAAATGAAAGCCTACGGCTGTGTTATGACCATTTTTGAAGGTCTGGGGTGTATTTTGGTAAAAAAGAAGACCCACGGCTGCACTTTAGGCAAAAATGAGTACTTTTAGGCCGAAAATGAGGGCTTTGGGCTGCATTTATGCCCAAAATGTGATATTTGTACTGTATATTGGCCAAAAATACGGGCCTCGTCTGTGTTTTGGTTAAAAATGAAGACCTACGGCTGCATTTTGCCAAAACTTAAGGCCTACAGCTGCATTTTGTCCTAAAATTAGATAATCGGACTATGTTTTGGCCAAAAATGAAGATCTACGGCTGCATTTATGCCCAAAATGTGATATTTGTTCTGTAGTGGGGCCAAAAATGAGGGCCTGGTCTGTATTTTGGCCAAATATGAAGAACTACGGCTGCATTTGGCCATAAATTAGGGCCTGGTCTGTGTTTTGGCCAAAAATGAAGATCTAGAGCTGCATTTTGGCCCAAAATAAGATACAACTTCTGTATTTTGGCCAAAAATTTGGGCCTGGTTTGTGTTTTGGCCAAAAATGAAGATCTACAGCTGTATTTTGGCCCAAAATAAGATACAAGCTCTGTATTTTGGCCAAAAATTTGGGCCTGGTCTGTGTTTTGGCCAAAACTTAAGACCTACGGCTGCATTTATGCCCAAAATGTGATATTTGTCCTGTAGTGGGGCTAAAAATGAGGGCCTGGTCTGTATTTTGGCCAAATATGAAGAACTACGGCTGCATTTGGCCATAAATTAAGGCCTGGTCTGTGTTTTGGCCAAAAATGAAGATCTAGAGCTGCATTTTGGCCCAAAATAATATACAACTTCTGTATTTTGGCCAAAAATTTGGGCCTGGTCTGTGTTTTGGCCAAACATGAAAACCTACGGCTGCATTTTTAACAAAAATGTAAACCTACGGCTGCATTTTGGCCAAAAATAAAGATCTACGTCTGCATTTATGCCCAAAATGTGATATTTGTCCTGTAGTGGGGCTAAAAATGAGGGCCTGGTCTGTATTTTGGCCAAATATGAAGAACTACGGCTGCATTTGGCCATAAATTAAGGCCTGGTCTGTGTTTTGGCCAAAAATGAAGATCTAGAGCTGCATTTTGGCCCAAAATAAGATACAAGCTCTGTATTTTGGCCAAAAATTTGGGCCTGGTCTGTGTTTTGGCCCAAACCTACGGCTGCATTTTTAACAAAAATGTAAACCTACGGCTGCATTTTGGCCAAAAATGAAGATCTACGGCTGCATTTATGCCCAAAATGTGATATTTGTTCTGTAGTGGGGCCAAAAATGAGGGCCTGGTCTGTATTTTGGCCAAATATGAAGAACTACGGCTGCATTTGGCCATAAATTAGGGCCTGGTCTGTATTTTAGCCAAATATGAAGATCTACAGCTATATTTTGGCCCAAAATAAGATACGAGCTCTGTATTTTGGCTAAAAATTTGGGACTGGTCTGTGTTTTGGCCAAAACTGAAGACCTACGGCTGCATTTATGCCCAAAATGTGATATTTGTTCTGTAGTGGGGCCAAAAATGAGGGCCTGGTCTGTATTTTGGCCAAATATGAAGACCTACGGCTGCATTTTGGGTAAAAATGAAAACCTACGGCTGTATTTTGGCCAAATATGAAGAACTACGGCTGCATTTGGCCATAAATTAGGGCCTGGTCTGTGTTTTGGCCAAAAATGAAGATCTGCAGCTGCATTTTGGCCCAAAATAAGATACAAATTCTGTATTTTGGCCAAAAATTTGGGCCTGGTTTGTGTTTTGGCCAAAAATAAGATACAAGCTCTGTATTTTGGCTAAAAATTTGGGGATGGTCTGTGTTTTGGCCAAATACGAAGACCTACGGCTGTATTTTGGGTAAAAATGAAAACCTACGGCTGTATTTTGGCCAAATATGAAGAACTACGGCTGTATTTGGCCATAAATGAGGGCCTGGTCTGTGTTTTGGCCAAAACTGAAGACCTACGGCTGCATTTTGGGTAAAAATGAAAACCTACGGCTGCATTTATGCCCAAAATGTGATATTTGTTCTGTAGTGGGGCCAAAAATGAGGGCCTGGTCTGTGTTTTGGCCAAATATGAAGATCTACGGCTGCATTTTTAACAAAAATGAAAACCTACGGCTGTGTTTTGGCCAAAAATGAAGATCTGCAGCTGTATTTTGGCCCAAAATAAGATACAAATTCTGTATTTTGGCCAAAAATTTGGGCCTGGTTTGTGTTTTGGCCAAAAATAAGATACAAGCTCTGTATTTTGGCTAAAAATTTGGGGATGGTCTGTGTTTTGGCCAAATACGAAGACCTACGGCTGTATTTTGGGTAAAAATGAAAACCTACGGCTGCATTTATGCCCAAAATGTGATATTTGTTCTGTAGTGGGGCCAAAAATTTGGGCCTGGTTTGTGTTTTGGCCAAATATGACGACCTACGGCTGCATTTTTAACAAAAATGAAAACCTACGGCTGTGTTTTGGCCAAAAATGAAGATCTACGGCTGTATTTGGCCAAAAATGAAGATCTACGGCTGTATTTGGCCATAAATGAGGGCCTGGTCTGTGTTTTGGCCAAAAATGAAGATCTACGGCTGTATTTTGGGTAAAAATGAAAACCTACGGCTGCATTTTGGCCAAAAATGAAGAAATACGGCTGTATTTGGCCATAAATGAGGGTCTGGTCTGTGTTTTGGCCAAAACTGAAGACCTACGGCTGCATTTTTAACAAAAATGTAAAACTACGGCTGCATTTTGGCCAAAAATGAAGGCCTAAGGCTGTATTTTGGCCAAAAATGAAGATCTACGGCTGTATTTGGCCATAAATGAGGGCCTGGTCTGTGTTTTGGCCAAAACTGAAGACCTAAGGCTGCATTTATGCCCAAAATGTGATATTTGTTCTGTAGTGGGGCCAAAAATGAGGGCCTGGTCTGTGTTTTGGCCAAAACTGAAGACCTACGGCTGCATTTTTAACAAAAATGTAAACCTACGGCTGCATTTTGGCCAAAAATGAAGATCTACGGCTGCATTTATGCCCAAAATGTGATGTTTGTACTGTATTTTGGCCAAAAATACGGGCCTGGTCTGTGTTTGGCCAAATATGAAGATCTACGGCTGTATTTTGGGTAAAAATGAAAACCTACGGCTGCATATTGGCCAAAAATGAAGAAATACGGCTGTATTTGGCCATAAATGAGGGTCTGGTCTGTGTTTTGGCCAAAACTGAAGACCTACGGCTGCATTTTTAACAAAAATATAAACCTACGGCTGCATTTTGGCCAAAAATGAAGGCCTAAGGCTGCATTTTGGCCAAATATGAAGAACTACGGCTGCATTTGGCCATAAATTAGGGCCTGGTCTGTGTTTTGGCCAAAAATGAAGATCTGCAGCTGCATTTTGGCCCAAAATAAGATACAAATTCTGTATTTTGGCCAAAAATTTGGGCCTGGTTTGTGTTTTGGCCAAAAATAAGATACAAGCTCTGTATTTTGGCTAAAAATTTGGGGATGGTCTGTGTTTTGGCCAAATACGAAGACCTACGGCTGTATTTTGGGTAAAAATGAAAACCTACGGCTGTATTTTGGCCAAATATGAAGAACTACGGCTGTATTTGGCCATAAATGAGGGCCTGGTCTGTGTTTTGGCCAAAACTGAAGACCTACGGCTGCATTTTGGGTAAAAATGAAAACCTACGGCTGCATTTTTAACAAAAATGAAAACCTACGGCTGTGTTTTGGCCAAAAATGAAGATCTGCAGCTGTATTTTGGCCCAAAATAAGATACAAATTCTGTATTTTGGCCAAAAATTTGGGCCTGGTTTGTGTTTTGGCCAAATATGACGACCTACGGCTGCATTTTTAACAAAAATGAAAACCTACGGCTGTGTTTTGGCCAAAAATGAAGATCTACGGCTGTATTTGGCCATAAATGAGGGCCTGGTCTGTGTTTTGGCCAAAACTGAAGACCTACAGCTGCATTTTTAACAAAAATGTAAACCTACGGCTGCATTTTGGCCAAAAATGAAGGCCTAAGGCTGTATTTTGGCCAAAAATGAAGATCTACGGCTGTATTTGGCCATAAATGAGGGCCTGGTCTGTGTTTTGGCCAAAACTGAAGACCTACGGCTGCATTTTTAACAAAAATGTAAACCTACGGCTGCATTTTGGCCAAAAATGAAGATCTACGGCTGCATTTATGCCCAAAATGTGATGTTTGTACTGTATTTTGGCCAAAAATACGGGCCTGGTCTGTGTTTGGCCAAATATGAAGATCTACGGCTGTATTTTGGGTAAAAATGAAAACCTACGGCTGCATATTGGCCAAAAATGAAGAAATACGGCTGTATTTGGCCATAAATGAGGGTCTGGTCTGTGTTTTGGCCAAAACTGAAGACCTACGGCTGCATTTTTAACAAAAATGTAAACCTACGGCTGCATTTTGGCCAAAAATGAAGATCTACGGCTGCATTTATGCCCAAAATGTGATGTTTGTACTGTATTTTGGCCAAAAATACGGGCCTGGTCTGTGTTTGGCCAAATATGAAGATCTACGGCTGTATTTTGGGTAAAAATGAAAACCTACGGCTGCATTTTGGCCAAAAATGAAGATCTACGGCTGCATTTATGCCCAAAATGTGATGTTTGTACTGTATTTTGGCCAAAAATACGGGCCTGGTCTGTGTTTGGCCAAATATGAAGATCTACGGCTGTATTTTGGGTAAAAATGAAAACCTACGGCTGTATTTTGGCCAAAAATGAAGATCTACGGCTGTATTTGGCCATAAATGAGGGCCTGGTCTGTGTTTTGGCCAAAACTGAAGACCTACGGCTGTATTTTTAACAAAAATGTAAACCTACGGCTGCATTTTGGCCAAAAATGAAGATCTACGGCTGCATTTATGCCCAAAATGTGATATTTGTTCTGTAGTGGGGCCAAAAATGAGGGCCTGGTCTGTGTTTTGGCCAAATATGAAGATCTACGGCTGTATTTTGGGTAAAAATGAAAACCTACGGCTGCATTTTTAACAAAAATGAAAACCTACGGCTGTATTTTGGCCAAAAATGAAGATCTACGGCTGTATTTGGCCATAAATGAGGGCCTGGTCTGTGTTTTGGCCAAAACTGAAGACCTACGGCTGTATTTTTAACAAAAATGTAAACCTACGGCTGCATTTTGGCCAAAAATGAAGATCTACGGCTGCATTTATGCCCAAAATGTGATGTTTGTACTGTATTTTGGCCAAAAATTTGGGCCTGGTTTGTGTTTTGGCCAAATATGACGACCTACGGCTGCATTTTTAACAAAAATGAAAACCTACGGCTGTGTTTTGGCCAAAAATGAAGATCTACGGCTGTATTTGGCCATAAATTGAGGGCCTGGTCTGCGTTTTGGCCAAAAACGGAGACTCTGACGGCTGCATTTATGCCCAAAATGTGATGTTTGTACTGTATTTTGGCCAAAAATACGGGCCTGGTCTGTGTTTGGCCAAATATGAAGATCTACGGCTGTATTTTGGGTAAAAATGAAAACCTACGGCTGCATTTTGGCCAAAAATGAAGAAATACGGCTGTATTTGGCCATAAATGAGGGTCTGGTCTGTGTTTTGGCCAAAACTGAAGACCTACGGCTGCATTTTTAACAAAAATGTAAAACTACGGCTGCATTTTGGACAAAAATGAAGGCCTAAGGCTGTATTTTGGCCAAAAATGAAGATCTACGGCTGTATTTGGCCATAAATGAGGGCCTGGTCTGTGTTTTGGCCAAAACTGAAGACCTAAGGCTGCATTTTTAACAAAAATGTAAACCTACGGCTGCAGTTTGGCCAAAAATGAAGATCTACGGCTGCATTTATGCCCAAAATGTGATGTTTGTACTGTATTTTGGCCAAAAATACGGGCCTGGTCTGTGTTTGGCCAAATATGAAGATCTACGGCTGTATTTTGGGTAAAAATGAAAACCTACGGCTGCATATTGGCCAAAAATGAAGAAATACGGCTGTATTTGGCCATAAATGAGGGTCTGGTCTGTGTTTTGGCCAAAACTGAAGACCTACGGCTGCATTTTTAACAAAAATATAAACCTACGGCTGCATTTTGGCCAAAAATGAAGGCCTAAGGCTGCATTTTGGCCAAATATGAAGAACTACGGCTGCATTTGGCCATAAATTAGGGCCTGGTCTGTGTTTTGGCCAAAAATGAAGATCTGCAGCTGCATTTTGGCCCAAAATAAGATACAAATTCTGTATTTTGGCCAAAAATTTGGGCCTGGTTTGTGTTTTGGCCAAAAATAAGATACAAGCTCTGTATTTTGGCTAAAAATTTGGGGATGGTCTGTGTTTTGGCCAAATATGAAGACCTACGGCTGTATTTTGGGTAAAAATGAAAACCTACGGCTGTATTTTGGCCAAATATGAAGAACTACGGCTGCATTTGGCCATAAATTAGGGCCTGGTCTGTGTTTTGGCCAAAAATGAAGATCTGCAGCTGCATTTTGGCCCAAAATAAGATACAAATTCTGTATTTTGGCTAAAAATTTGGGGATGGTCTGTGTTTTGGCCAAATACGAAGACCTACGGCTGTATTTTGGCCAAAAATGAAGGCCTAAGGCTGTATTTGGCCAAAATTGAGGGCCTGGTCTGTGTTTTGGCCAAAACTAAAGACCTACGGCTGTATTTATGCCAAAAATGTGATATTTGTTCTGTAGTGGGGCCAAAAATGAGGGCCTGGTCTGTATTTTGGCCAAATATGAAGACCTACGGCTGCATTTGAACATAAATTAGGGCCTGGTCTGTGTTTTGGCCAAAAATGAAAACCTACAGCTGCATTTTTAACAAAAATGTAAACCTACGGCTGCATTTTGGCCAAAAATGAAGGCCTAAGGCTGTATTTGGCCAATACATGAGGGCCTGGTCTGTGTTTTGGCCAAAAATGAAGACACAACTTCTGTATTTTGGCCAAAAATTTGGGCCTGGTCTGTGTTTTGGCCAAATATGAAGACCTACGGCTGTATTTTGGGTAAAAATGAAAACCTACGGCTGTATTTTGGCCAAAAATGAAGGCCTAAGGCTGTATTTGGCCATAAATGAGGGCCTGGTCTGTGTTTTGGCCAAAAATAAGTATAGCAACTTCTGGTAGTTTGGCCAAAAATTTGGGCCTGGTCTGGTGTTTTGGCCAAAACTGAAGACCTACGGCTGCTTTTATGCCAAAAATGTGATATTTGTTCTGTAGTGGGGCCAAAAATGAGGGCCTGGTCTGTGTTTTGGCCAAAACTGAAGACCTACGGCTGTATTTATGCGAAAAATGTGATATTTGTTCTGTAGTGGGGCCAAAAACGAGGGCGTGGTCTGTGTTTTGGCCAAATATGAAGACCTACGGCTGTATTTTGGGAAAAATGAAAACCTTCGGCTGCATTTTTAACAAAAATGAAGGCCTAAGGCTGTATTTGGCCAAAAATGAGGGCCTGGTCTGTATTTTGGCCAAATATGAAGACCTACGGCTGTATTTTGGGTAAAAATGAAAACTTACGGCTGCATTTTGGCCAAAAATGAACCCCTAAGGCTGTATTTGGCCATAAATGAGGGCCTGGTCTGTTTTTTGGCCAAAAATGAAGATCTACAGCTGCATTTTGGCCCAAAATAATTTACAACCTCTGTATTTTGGCCAAAAATGAGGGCCTGGTCTGTGTTTTGGCCAAATATGAAGACCTACGGCTGTATTTTGGGAAAAATGAAAACCTTCGGCTGCATTTTTAACAAAAATGAAGGCCTAAGGCTGTATTTGGCCAAAAATGAGGGCCTGGTCTGTATTTTGGCCAAATATGAAGACCTACGGCTGTATTTTGGGTAAAAATGAAAACCTACGGCTGCATTTTGGCCAAAAATGAACCCCTAAGGCTGTATTTGGCCATAAATGAGGGCCTGGTCTGTTTTTTGGCCAAAAATGAAGATCTACAGCTGCATTTTGGCCCAAAATAATTTACAACCTCTGTATTTTGGCCAAAAATGATTGCCTGGTCTGTTTTTTGGCCAAAAATGAAGACCTACGGCTGTATTTTGGCCCAAAATAAAATACAAGCTCTGTATTTTGGTTAAAAATTTGGGCGTGGTCTGTGTTTTGGCCAAATATGAAGACCTACGGCTGTATTTTGGGTAAAAATGAAAACCTACGGCTGCAGTTTGGCCAAAAATGAGCCCCTAAGGCTGTATTTGGCCATAAATGATGGCCTGGTCTGTTTTTTGGCCAAAAATGAAGATCTACAGCTGCATTTTGGCCCAAAATAATTTACAACTTCTGTATTTTGGCCAAAAATTTGGCCCTGGTTTGTGTTTTGGCCAAATATGATGACCTACGGCTGCATTTTTAACAAAAATGAAAACCTACGGCTGCATTTTGGCCAAAAATGAAGGCCTAAGCCTGTATTTGGCCAAAAATGAGGGCCTGGTCTGTGTTTTGGCCAAATATGAAGACCTACGGCTGTATTTTTGGTAAAAATGAAAACCTACGGCTGCATTTTGGCCAAATATGAAGACCTACGGCTGCATTTGAACATAAATTAGAGCCTGGTCTGAGTTATGGCCAAAAATGAAGATCTACAGCTGCATTTTGGCCCAAAATGTGATGTTTGTACTGTAGTGGGGCCAAAAATGAGGGCCTGGTCTGTATTTTGGCCAAATATGAAGACCTACGGCTGCATTTGGCCAAAAATACGGGCCTGGTCTGTATTTTGGCCGAAACTGAAGATCTATAGCTGCAGTTTGGCTCAAAATAATTTACAACTTCTGTATTTTGGCCAAAAATTTGGGCCTGGTTTGTGTTTTGGCCAAATATGACGACCTACGGCTGCATTTTTAACAAAAATGAAAACCTACGGCTGTGTTTTGGCCAAAAATGAAGATCTACGGCTGCATTTATGACCAAAATGTGATGTTTGTACTGTAGTGGGGCCAAAAATTTGGGCCTGGTCTGTATTTTGGCCAAATATGAAGACCTACGGCTGTATTTTGGGTAAAAATGAAAACCTACGGCTGCATTTTGGTCAAAAATGAAGATCTACGGCTGTATTTGGCCATAAATGAGGGCCTGGTCTGTGTTTTGGCCAAAACTGAAGACCTACGGCTGTATTTTGGCCCAAAATAAAATACAAGCTCTGTATTTTGGTTAAAAATTTGGGCGTGGTCTGTGTTTTGGCCAAATATGAAGACCTACGGCTGTATTTTGGGAAAAAATGAAAACCTACGGCTGCATTTTGGCCAAAAATGAAGATCTACGGCTGTATTTGGCCATAAATGAGGGCCTGGTCTGTGTTTTGGCCAAAACTGAAGACCTACGGCTGTATTTTGGGTAAAAATGAAAAAATACGGCTGCATTTGGCCAAAAATACGGGCCTGGTCTGTATTTTGGCCAAAACTGAAGACCTACAGCAGCGTTTATGCCCAAAATGTGATGTTTGTACTGTAGTGGGGCCAAAAATGAGGGCCTGGTCTGTATTTTGGCAAAATATGAAGACCTACGGCTGCATTTGGCCAAAAATACGGGCCTGGTCTGTATTTTGGCCAAAACTGAAGACCTACAGCAGCGTTTATGCCCAAAATGTGATGTTTGTACTGTAGTGGGGCCAAAAATGAGGGCCTGGTCTGTATTTTGGCAAAATATGAAGACCTACGGCTGCATTTGGCCAAAAATACGGGCCTGGTCTGTATTTTGGCCAAAACTGAAGACCTACAGCAGCGTTTATGCCCAAAATGTGATGTTTGTACTGTAGTGGGGCCAAAAATGAGGGCCTGGTCTGTATTTTGGCAAAATATGAAGACCTACGGCTGCATTTGGCCAAAAATACGGGCCTGGTCTGTATTTTGGCCAAAACTGAAGACCTACAGCAGCGTTTATGCCCAAAATGTGATGTTTGTACTGTAGTGGGGCCAAAAATGAGGGCCTGGTCTGTATTTTGGCAAAATATGAAGACCTACGGCTGCATTTGGCCAAAAATACGGGCCTGGTCTGTATTTTGGCCAAAACTGAAGACCTACAGCAGCGTTTATGCCCAAAATGTGATATTTGTTCTGTAATGGGGCCAAAAATGAGGGCCTGGTCTGTGGTTTGGCCAAATATGAAGACCTACGGCTGTATTTTGGGTAAAACTGAAGACATACAGCTGCATTTATGCCCAAAATGTGATATTTGTTCTGTAGTGGGGCCAAAAATGAGGGCCTGGTCTGTGTTTTGGCCAAAAATGAAGACCTACAGCTGTATTTTGGCCCAAAATAAGATACAATCTCTGTATTTTGGTCAAAAACTTGGGCCTGGTCTGGGTTTTGGCCAAAACTGAAGACATACAGCTGCATTTATGCCCAAAATGTGATATTTGTTCTGTAATGGGGCCAAAAATGAGGGCCTGGTCTGTGTTTTGGCCAAAAATGAAGACCTACAGCTGTATTTTGGCCCAAAATAAGATACAATCTCTGTATTTTGGCCAAAAACTTGGGCCTGGTCTGGGTTTTGGCCAAAACTGAAGACATACAGCTGCATTTATGCCCAAAATGTGATATTTGTTCTGTAGTGGGGCCAAAAATGAGGGCCTGGTCTGTGTTTTGGCCAAAAATGAAGACCTCCGGCTGTATTTTGGGTAAAACTGAAGACCTTCGGCTGCATTTATGCCCAAAATGTGATATTTGTTCTGTAGTGGGGCCAAAAATGAGGGCCTGGTCTGTGTTTTGGCCAAAAATGAAGACCTACAGCTGTATTTTGGCCCAAAATAAGATACAATCTCTGTATTTTGGCCAAAAACTTGGGCCTGGTCTGGTGTTTTGGCCAAAACTGAAGACATACAGCTGCATTTATGCCCAAAATGTGATATTTGTTCTGTAGTGGGGCCAAAACTGAGGGCCTGGTCTGTGTTTTGGCCAAAAATGAAGACCTACGGCTGTATTTTGGGTAAAACTGAAGACCTTCGGCTGCATTCATGCCCAAAATGTGATATTTGTTCTGTAGTGGGGCCAAAAATGAGGGCCTGGTCTGTGTTTTGGCCAAAACTGAAGACCTACAGCTGTATTTTGGCCCAAAATAAGATACAATCTCTGTATTTTGGCCAAAAACTTGGGCCTGGTCTGTGTTTTGGCCAAAACTGAAGACATACAGCTGCATTTATGCCCAAAATGTGATATTTGTTCTGTAGTGGGGCCAAAAATGAGGGCCTGGTCTGTATTTTGGCCAAATATGGAGAATCTACGGCTGCATTTTGGGCAAAAATGAAGACCTGCGGCTGCGTTTTGGCCAAAAGTCGAAGATCGGCGGCTGCATTTATGCCCAAAATGTGATGTTTGTACTGTATTTTGGCCAAAAATCGGGGCCTGGTCTGTGTTTTGGCCAAAACTGAAGACCTACAGCTGTATTTTGGCCCAAAATACAATCTCTGTATTTTGGCTAAAACTGAATGTCTTAGGCTATATTTGGCCATAAATGAGGGCCTAGGGCTGGTCACCCAGAGAGGGCAGAACGCTAGAAACTTACAAATGAGGAGCGCAAATAAATTTTAAGTTTCTATTAGATAAGCCCGCGTTTTTAATTAATCAATAGGTCATAAGAACCCAATTGATGATTTTTTTGTGCTATCGAGCCCTTTTTATTCGATTCCCGTGTCCATACCCCATCAATTGGTTAGCTAATCGATTATTTATGCTCGACAATGATTTGTGCTATCGATATAAATATATACAACAAACATTTTCGGTTATTGCATTTAAATAAAAATTCGATTAACTTAATTCTAACAATTACATTGTTGCGCAGTAAAGATACAAAGGTTTTCTTGCGAATACCAACTAATACATGATATTAACCCATAATCAGACTTTACCATTCAATTATTTTATATGGTTGCTAATGCATCATC